>OX383970.1:21696690-22946690 GCA_947532105.1 Athrips mouffetella | reverse complement strand
AAGCGCCAGTCGACAGTTTGGGTGTTTCAAAATGAACCAACGCCTACCAAAGTGAAGCGATCTCGAAGCGGGGGGAAGATTTTGATCGCCAGCTTTTTTAATTTGACTGGCCACTTGGCCTCAATTCCCTTACGAGATCAAAGAAGCATCAACGCCGAATGGTATACTACCAAATGTTTACCAGAAGTTTTTTCTGTTGTGAGCAACAAGCGACCAAACACAGGGCTCCGCGGACTACTGCTCCACCACGACAATGCGCCTGCACACACCGCGCTCAAAACGAGGGACTTCCTGGACAGCACACCAGTCAAACTCCTGGGTCACCCTCCTTACAGCCCTGATCTAGCACCGTGTGACTTCTTTTTATTTCCAAAAATAAAAAATCAGCTCAAGGGGATACAATTTTCGTCGCCGGAAGATGCGCTGGCTGCGTTCGAGCAGGCTGTAAACGAGGTGTCTACGGCGGACTGGAAAAAGTGTTTTGAAAACTGGTTCAGACGCATGAATCTTTGTATAGAGGCTGGTGGAGAGTACTTTGAAAAGATTTAATAAAAATATATGTACCTGTAGAACAATTTTTTTTAGTGTCGCAAATATTTCTGAGTGTCCCACGTATAAAAACTCCAACAAGAAAGAAATCTTGCATAGACCTGATAGCAAGTAATATTAAAGAAGTAGAATTCGCATTACATCAGTTGAATCTTTCAGACCATGAGACCGCTCAAACAATAACGTTTGCAATTAAGAATAAACGAAAAGCTTTTACCACATGGTTTGAATATAAACGAGACTTTTCAGCTGATAATTTTAGAAAATTTTATAATTGTATATCTTCACTGTCTTTTTCTGATGTTTTGAACAGTCAAAACACTAATGAAGCCTTTGTACTTTTCCATGAAACTTTGCGTCTTTTTTATGAATTGTGTTTTCCAGTCATTAGAGTTAAAATAAATAATAGGGCTTCAAAACTAAAATGGCTGACCAAAGGTTTACGAAAGTCGTGTAAAACTAAAAGATTATTATCCTTTAACAACCGTGAAACAAAAAATTATGTCAAATCTTACAGTAAACTACTAAAGAAATGTATAAATTTATCCCAAAGAATAAGTAACAATAGATATATTTATAACAATGGGCGTAATTCAAATGCAGTCTGGAATACGATTTCTTCAACAATTGCTACTGACATTCACAAACATGACATAAATTCAATAAATTTTGATAATAAAATTATTTATAATTCTAAATTAATAAGTGACATTTTTAACCAATATTTCATTCAGTTGACTAATAGTAACTCTGACAATTACAAAAGACAACCTAAAGTGGCTCCATATAATAATTACACAATTTTTCTTAAGCCCATCAATGACAAAGAGGTTTTAAAAATTATCACATCGTTAAATAATAGTAAGGCCTGTGGCTATGATGAAATAAATACTAAAGTGATAAAACTATGCGGTGATATAATTTCGATCCCAATAGCCCACTTTATAAATTTATCATTCTGTCAAGGAATTTTTCCAGAAAATCTTAAGATTTCAGTAGTAAAGCCTCTTTTCAAAAAGGGTAATAAATCAGATCCGGGAAATTACAGACCCATTACATTAGTCCCAATTCTTTCAAAAATAGTAGAGAAAGCAATGTCGAATAGATTAACAGAATTCTTCACTATGCACAATGTACTTAGACCTGAACAATACGGCTTTAAAAAAGGAAGCTCCACAACCCTAGCTTGCTTCAATCTTGTAAAAACTGTAGTTGAAAGTTTAAATGTCAAAACTCCTGTCATGTCTATATTTTTGGACATGAGCAAAGCATTCGACTTCGTTAATCATGATATATTATTAGATAAATTAGAAAGATGTGGAGTCAGAGGAAAAGCCCAAGACTGGTTGCAAAGTTATCTAAAAGGGAGAAAACAGTATACAGAAATATCAAAAACTACAATTATAGACAAGCAAATAGTAAAACAAAAGTCTCAATCTAGTTACATGAGTGTTAAAAACGGTGTACCTCAAGGGAGTATTTTAGGGCCTTTGCTTTTTCTAGTGTACGTAAATGATCTTCCTCTTGCAACAGCGCAAAATACAATTTTATTTGCAGACGATACGACTCTTATAATCAAAGGTAACGATAAGGACTTGTATGAAACAAAAATAAATAACACTCTTGTAGAAGTAATAGACTGGTTAAATAAAAATAATTTGAAAATTAATTTGGAAAAAACAAAGATGATGCAATTTGTATCATATAGATCAAATCCGATTAAATTAGAAATTAAATTTAATAATACAATAATTGAAGAAACAAATACGTTTAAGTTTTTAGGAATAGTAATAGACAAAAATTTAAATTGGAAAAGTCACATTAACTCAATCTGTAGCAGACTCGATAGATTCATATTTGCACTAAAGCGCATCCGACAAACAGTTTCTAAAGATGCAGCTTTGACAGCCTATCATGGCTATGTATCGTCCATTCTCAGTTATGGATTGATAATCTGGGGCAATTCTGTAGAAATAAGTAGGGCCTTCATATTACAGAAGAAATGCATGCGGGCTATAACTAACTCATGGTACTTAGATAGTTGCCAACCTATATTTAAGAAATTGAGAATTCTCCCCTTACCCAGCTTGTATGTACGAGAAATATGTATATTTGTAAAATTGCACCCAGAATTTTTTAAAAAGGTTTCAGATGTTAATAGACGACAAGTTCGATCGCTTTATGCATATCAGCTGTACCAACCACCGAGCCAAACGGACATTTATAAGAAAAACGTCTTGAATATGTGTATAATAGTATATAACAAACTTCCTGACAATTTCAAAATATTAGATTTTAAGAATTTTAAAAAGGAACTGACAAATTGGTTAATTGACAAATGTTTTTATAGTGTGAAGGAATTTTTGGAATATAAAGAAGCGACTTAAATTTGAACTGTAAAATGTTGAAATGTACAATAATATTGTAAAATTTGCACGCCTGCTTGCAGGTAGAAGTACAAGGACTATGTAAATATGAACATCTTTTTAAAACTGTATTTCATGCAAATAAATTTATTATCATTATCATTATCATTATCAACTAAAGCACAGATTAAATAACAGTAAACTGACGTTTACAGATCTGTCATTTCCAGGCGAGGTGCCGACAAATTTCAACCTTAAACATAGACTCTAAAGTCCAAAATTGATATGTACCAGTTAGCACACGTTTTTGAATCGCTCAACACCGGGTCGGATTGTCCCTTGTGGGGTTGTCAAATGTTTCTTTGAGAAAGTTGTTCAGTTTCGTTGACTAACCTCGCCCTTTTAGTTTTCGGTACACCGTTATTTACAGGCTTCTTCCTAATCAACTGCTTTTCTTTCCTTGTTTTTTTTTTTAAATTAACTGTATCAGCTAACAACGCATTTTGTTTGTCTTTTATTTGTCTGTGGGGAGTAACAAAGATAGCAACACTTTTAGACCTGTCAAATTTAGTTTAGTTTTAGTTTAGGCCTACCATAATCGACTCCATTGTACGAGTATACTTACCATTTATGTTAAGTATTCATGAGGAAGCGCATGAGGAATTATCATTTCAAATGTGATAACGATTTTTATAGTCTTGGAATTGATTAATAATGAACGAAAATTTTAGTGTAATTTACGACACAATTATTATAAATAAAATAATATAAATATTTTTATTTTTTGAGGAAACAGTTGAAATCTCGAAAGCCCGATTAGCAACGACATTTCACTCATCCTTTAGCACCGTGATCAGCTCAAAGAATCCTTCACCATCAGGGCAACCACTGTAAACGTCAGGACAACTAAACATCTGTCTGCCAGCTACTGCCGCGTCTTTGTAAACTGCCATGCTGTCGTCCCATTCGTGATCTGTATCGAAAGATGTTCTGCCGTAGTCTGGACTGTAACAGATAGATAGATAGATAAACACTTTATTGTCACACACAGAACACATTAACTATTACAAAAGAGAGTCTTAAATCTAGGGTGAAAAAGGCGGTCTTATCGCTGGGAGCGATCTCTTCCAGACAACCTTTGCATGTAGGAAAGTGTGATAGAAAACTGCAGTAGTGTGCCAATATATAATATTTATATACTATTACAATACAATATGTACATATACAAATATATATATATAATATATATACAAATAAATAATTTAAACATAGGAATAAATGTAACATACACAATAAATAAATATATTTACATTATATATAAAAACATACAACAGCAAAAGGTATCATATAAGTAATTGTTGCAAACTAAGGAACTATTTTATGAAGGAAATGGTTATGTAGTTTAGTTTTGAAAACAGCTAGTGACTTGGAGTGACGAATAACTGACGGCAAATCATTCCAGAGACTGACAGCTTTCAACGTAAACGATTCCTTATAGTAACCTGACCGAGTTAATGGAATTTGCAGTTGATTGTCAGTTTTAGATCGCAGATCACGAGAAAGATCAGAACTGTGGTATCGGAAACGTTCTTTAAGGTATGATGGAGTACGGGGGTCATGCAGTATGTTGTAGAGAAGTGCAAGGACATGCTCATCACGACGCAATCTGATAGGCAGCCATTTAACAATGTAACAATGATCATCATCATCATAACATTCCATGGAACGTCCACTGCAGAGCAAGTAGCTCCTTCCAGATTTCCAGATTTACCCACCCACCCTTGCTAATAGCCACCTTAGTCCCGTGTGGTGCCGGCAAAGAATAGTACCAACCCATACATACCCGTGGGTGTCGTAAGAGGCGACTAAGGGTACTAAATAATCTTACATCTTACTTACTGCGGTCACCTACAACCGCAGCCCATGGTGCTAGCCGTAACGCTAACAAGCGAGGTGACTACGAGTATGTTACTTCCCCTCTACATTTTTCCAGCAAAAGTTAGAATTCTGGAAGGCGCTCCCTGTCCTGTAGTGGACGTTTCATGGGATCTTATAATGAGTCATCACACCAGTTAGCGTTGCGGCTGGCACCATGGACCTCGGTGGTAAGTGACCGCAGTATATAAGATGGTACGATAACCACAACGCTGCTGCACACCCTCCGGTTCATAACACCTTAGTTGCCTCTTACGACACCCACGGGTAGAGATGGGTTGGTACTATTCTTTGCCAGCACCACAATGGCTCACATTGCACTGAAACAATATTACTGTTTATTAAAGTTATTCTCTTTGATCAGCTTAGGTGGACATTGTATCTGCAATATGTACTGTTTTCATTGGCTAAGTCAAGGCTAATAGCAGAAATTCACAAAATATGTAGATGCATCAATCATGCCTCTTTTTCGTATAAGCCGAAACCACATATTTAATAGTACACACGGCCGCACATCGGTAGAAACACTTTTGGACCTTATGGCGTGGTAAAAGAGTTGAAAAAGTTTCTACCGACCAGCGGTTGACCGTACCACTTGCAAAGATGTAAACTAGATTTGAACTTCTTGAAGACTATAAAAAACAGCACATATAAGTTCCATCTTGCGTTTGAAAACATAATATAAAAAATTTACTTTTCTCTTCACAAATACCTACGTTAGCAAAATGTGTATGATTTCTCCCATCAATCCCTCTTCTTCAACGGGATACTGAGCAGCTTCACAAATTGCACGCAGTATGCATTCGTTTCCATTCATATCATTTCTGCAAAAATAAACATCATGCTAAATACTGAATGGTTACTGTTTTCTTCCACTCTTGTGCATGTGTCTATGTTCAATTGCATTCTAGTAGGTTGAGCGACGAAGTTATAATATCATCATCATCTCATCAGCTGAAAGACGTCCACTGCCGGATAGAGGCCTCCCCTAAAGATCTCCATGATGACCGATCCTGAGCTGCTCGCATCCAGCGGCTTCCCGCGACCTAGACCAGATCGTCGGTCCACCTTGTGGGGGGCCTACCAACGCTTCGTCTTCCGGTACGTGGTCGCCACTCTAGAACCCTCACGCCCCATCGGCCATCGGGCCGAAATATAATATAATATTATCATATATAAGGTGTTTTTAAATTAGACCCAAATATTTCTAGGGGTGGTGTAACTATGATAAAGAAAAAGGTTTATCTAAGTTTTATAAAAATCCTCCCGCTATTTTTTTTTTTCATAATTTTCAAACAAAAAATTATTATTATTTGCAATCATCCTGTAGTAATGGTTTCGACCGTACTAAGAGCCCGACACGGAGCCGAAACCGCCCGAACCGAGCACTCGGCTTGCGCGTAATTGGCTCACGACTACGCGCTGCCGCCTGTGCTGATACGGTGTGTTCATTTTACGATATTTAGCGGTATTGTTTTTAGGATTTTTCTCGAAAACTAGTAAATAGAAATGTAAAAAAATGACACTAAAAGTATTCATTTACGTGCTTGAGGTAACCCTAACAATATTTGGGTCTAAATTAAAAACACCTTATATTATTATAACAAAGATATTAAATAATTACAATGTGTAATATCCCCCTGAATCAATAAATATACGATACCTACGTTTCAATCACACTGGCAATGGACTTGTAAAACACGAGCCTTTCATCAGCTCTATGAGCCAATTCCAACTCCCTCTGTTCCCTTGATACGGTCTTTATAAAGTAGTATTGGGACAACTCGGTAATATTCTGGATTTCTTGATACTGGAACTGCAGATTCACTCCAAAACCCACGTCAATTCCGTCCGATACGTGAATAGGAATACTCAGACCTACGACGAACTGGAATAAGAAGAAGTGTTATGGATTGAATATCATTACTACACTGGCAATGTTTTTTTTGTAAAATGCCGTTTTTAAAGAGGTTCCTGGAGTGCTATTCCGTAACAAAAGTTCACTTCACTTTCTCGACTCTATTCTTCCAAATTCAAAACTTTAACTTAAGAATTATCATCATAACATCCCATGTCACGTCCACTGCAGGACAGGGAGCTGCCTCCAGAACTCCAGCAAAAACGCGTGGTACTTTCGAGAGGATCTACCATAGTTACCACGCTTGTAAGCGTTGCGGCTGGCGACCGCTGTTGCTAATGATACACAGTAAGATGCTGCTGCCCATCCTCCGGTTTATAAGACCTTAGTCGCCTCATACGACACCTACGGGTAGAGATGGGTTGGTACTATTCTTTGCCGGCACCACACGAATGAATATTATTACCACACAGGCAAAGTAAGTAAGGCCATGTCCCGACCTGGCGTCAGTGGGAGCTCACTGGGAGCCAACCGACTCTGAGTGGTGTATCGGTCGCTCACTCAATTCATTCCGTCGGCGTAGTAAGCTGACTGAGCCGCCGACCGGGACTATAGTTTGCGGCAACTCAGCTGCTCACGAATGAATCACCAAGCGTAACGCCGCAGACTGCGTAGAGTGAGCGCTGAATGGACACTCCATTTAAAATGTATAGGGAGGCGTACTGGAGGCAGACAGTGAGCGGCTCACTGACGCCAGGTCGGGACACGACCTAAAGAGCCGATTGAAAAGAGGCCTTGATCGCTGGAGTGCTATTCCGTAACAAAAGTTCACTTCACTTTCTCGACTCTATCCTTCCAAATTCAAAATATACCAATTTTGAATTTGAAATGATCGAGTCGAGAAGTGAACTTTCGCTACTGAATAGCATAGCTGATTCATAATAACATCACATTCCTTCGGTCTTCTCTCTTTTAAAGAGGAGATGTCTTAAACCAAATCTATCACCACCTTAAGTCACTCGGTCCAATTTTGGGACACCATGTTTAATTTATTATGTTACTAACCTTAAAAACTCCGCCATACGGCCACACCAAAGGTAGCGAATTTACTTGTCTTTTAGTTCTAAAGTCTAATGATGTATTTTCCAAAGATTCTTCTGTAACTGCTGTGGAGGCAAAAAGGGCGATACTAATTACGACTATTTCATTGGAATACATTTTAATGACCTGTAATAAAAGAAAACATTGTTATGAGGACCAAATTTTTTATAAAGATTTATCTTTTCTAGAACAAATACCGACTAGACGCACTTGACTCGATAGATCGCTGAGCCAAGAAGCTCGTTGGTGATGAGATGCTGGTGAAAACCAAGTCTTTTACAGATTGTACTTCTAAGAAAGTACTCAAGAGCTCCACGAGGTTATTCCACCGAGGGTGTAGGGCCGCAGGATATCACCCACACTTGGTTGATATTCCGCACATTCGCACAAAGCGCTTTAAAACAACTTTTGTAATGCGCACTGCTAAAGAGTGGAATTCTCTGCCTGCGTCTGTGTTCATATCATCATCACCATCATAACATCCCATGAAAAACGTCCACTACAAGACAGGGAGCTCCCTCCAGAATTCTAGCTTTTGCTGGAAAAACATGGAGGGAAGTACCATAGTCACCTCGCTTGTTAGCGTTACGGCTGGCACCATGGACCGCGGTTGCAGGTGACCGCAGTAAGTAAGATGTAAGATACAAAGGAGGATGCTGCTGAACATCCTCCAGTTAACCCTTAGTCGCCTCTTACAACACCCACGGGTATGTATGGGTTGTGCAGTGAAATAAAGTAAATTAAATAGTAAATGTACTGCAGTTAGATAGAAATAGAGTAAGAGTTAACTTACCTTAAACTAATCAAGCAAACAAAGAAATATAACACACAATATTTTAATAAAAACAGATTAACCACAGTTTTGTTGTATAATTTCTCAATTATATAACCAACATAATAAAGTTTAAATTTGATTGTTCGATCCGAGATTGAATATAAGTATATAATATTGTTTAAAATATTAAAAATCAACGATAGGCGTTAAAAATAAGACAAATAAATTTTGCAAGGAATCCGCGATGCGTGCATCAGGTAAAACGCTCCGTCTATAGCTACTAGATACTATCGCTTGGAAAAGTCAAGTGATAACTTTAAGTGGCCACCTAACTTATTACTATAGCGACTAGTTAAATATGGTCATAGTCGTACCTTCCGCAAAGTATCGCGGATAAATGTTCTAAAAGTATAAAATCACAGCCAAAGATTCGAATCTAAATAAATCATGGCGCGTCTGGAGGCGCTTTTTTGAATTTTGGAAAGTAACTTAAAACTAATAATATAAATGGTTTAAATATCTGGTGTTTGGTTGTAGTTGGTTATGCGCAGTTCGTGGCGTCCTCCCGTGCTGCTAGGAAACCCGCAGTTGAAGAGATGCAGCGGCAGAGAGCACGGTGCAAGCTGCTGATGTCAAAGTCTCTCTGGAGACAGGGCTTGGCTGTGTTGCAGGTGCTAGCCGGAACCTACTGCCCGTAATCGGGCAGCTTTAGCTGCACGAATAAAAATGCGGCATAAGAGAGTGGCAACCTCCCAGCAACAAATATTACGTAAAAAAAAAATACTTACAAAATTGTAGGCAAAAATAAGACGGAAAGAAAACTGTGCATGAAAAAACTGTTGCTTGAAGATAACTTTTTAAAAAATATTTTGATTTGATTTTTATATGATTTATCTTGATGTATTATATAAATTTACTAAATATTCAGATCAATTTGACACAATATCTATTGTATCCAAACAAATAATAAGCTCCGAGAAAGGAAAATCAAAATTTTGAATCCACTGTCAAAGAATACAAACAGCCAGTCAATACATCGAGAAAGAAGCAAAAAGTATCGAACACGAAAAAGGAATTTGAGCGATAACGCTACAGTTGGTACTATTCTTTGCCGGCACCACACGGGTCGGAACGGGACGGGAGTTCATATAACCTGAATCTATTTAAGTCGCGAGTGAATAGGCTTCTTCTGGGCACGCTCGTTCTATCTGTCCTCAAGACTAGATCGAGGTCAAGAATAAGCCCATCGACAATAAATAAAAGCTATTGAAATAAGGAAAAGTGCCTTACCTTCACAAGAAATATTTTTTCAGGAAAGCAATATTTTAAGTGAAGTTTTCTTCAAAATAACACGGGAGCGTTAGCTTTTCAGTATTACATACGGACGTGACATGATACAAACATCTAAACATATGTAATACCATCTGTACATTCAAAAGATTATCACATGTAAGTACATTCAAAAGATTATCACATGTAATCCTCCATACTTATAGCCTAAGATCACACCGCGAAATTCGGCCTTCATAAGATTTTAGATCTAAATGTGATTTTACATGGGGCCATACATCGCCACTGAATCGCCAAGTAAAATTTTGTGTCAAGTGAAATTACCCTGGAAATATTTAAAATTTTTTGTTACTATAATTCGCTAAGCTAAATAAATAAAAATGATTTTTTTTATATTTTTAACTGAAAATTTAGACTATTTTAGGAAACTAATTTGTTTTTTTCCGCCTAAAATACTATTATTAATTTTATATTAATTTTTTAAGTTTTAAAGTTGATGACGTCATTTCACAGTAGACGATGAAACGATTGCCATACCAAAACGAAATCGCGGGTTGGTAGGAAAACTCTTTAGCCAAGTTATGCTTGGTTTTATTTAGAAAACCTTTTTACAGCTAAATCGTCAAAATTAAATATCTTTCGGGTGCTTTTGGTTCTGTGATTTAGCTACTAAACCCTAAAATTTATTTTGATCTAATTGTGTTGTTTATGGTCAAGCAGGTTATGTACTTCTTCATTGGTCATCAACCTTTTTGGTAATATTTTTTTACACATTACTGGTATCCCCGTCTTTGACACATTTTTATGTCATGCTAAATGTTGTTTAAAATCACGCATTTTTCTGCAAAAACAGTGAAATATTGTTGCGTAAATGGCTGCAAAATTAATAGCTATGCTATTTGTGGAATATTCTTCTATGGGTATGCATTATTCCTTTGATTTTTCTATGAAAAAGCCGAATTGTTTTACGTATGAAGTAGGGTGGCTATAATGTACGATGTTTGAACATACAGGAAAACAAAAGGTACAACCACATCAGTACTGTGGGATGTGAATCTGCGGAAACTGCCCATAAAACTGAACAACTTGTCCCATAGAACATTATGATAGACTAGTCCCAACTAACATTATGGACGACACGCGGGGAGCCAATGAACAATTCGCACGCATGCCCTGCGCTCCCTCGCGATATTTCGAGCCACATTTACGGTCAGCATCGGAGTTTAGTGCCGTGATTATTGAGAGGTATTATGTGAAGTTTTTTTTACATTGGGTTGGAATTTATTTAACAGAGTTTCATCTTTCGATATTGGTATGCCTCTTACGGCCAGTTGCATAAAGCGACATTAAAGTTAAATTTCCTTTAATTTTTATGCTGTCACTTTCTTTATCATCGAAACAGAAAGTGACAGCAATAGTGTACCGAATGGCACAGTGCGATCGAAGCAGGAGGACAGGAGCAATAAATAAAAACGCCTTCGTCCACGGAATACAAAACTTCGTCGTGTAGTAGTAGTGAAGCAAACCACCTCGCTGAGAAAGATGTATTCTTGCTCATATTCAAGTGGTTGGTAGTTAATTTTAGAAGGTATTGTTTTGGAATTTGGGAGAAATTTTGTTGTGTTTTATTCATTGATAGACCGACCTATTTTCTCGATTTATCCATAACTTCATTTAAAAAGTTGGGGGCTCGCGACTAGGCCGAAATGCAGTTGGTTGATGTTGAGTTTTTACAAGAATACCAACAAAGACCTTTATCGGCCTGTTGTTCACGGACGGACAGAAGGGACGCACGTATAGATAGATGGACAGAAAGACAGCTGATGTACGAGGTGTGTTCAATAAGTAGTGAGAATGAACAACATATTGGTTTTAAGTCTTTTGATGTTTGTAAGTATTGATAGTTTATTTCAGACATTTCAGTAAACCTACCAAAGACTTGGGCCATAATATAAAGAAACGTATAAATGAGGTAAAGTTTAAGAGCCAGTCCATATTTTTGAACCTATTCCTATTCCGTGTGAGTAAAAAAAATGTGAAGTCGGATCTAAATCTATGAATTAAGAAATAAAACCTTTTATTTATTCGATAATTTTGTTACATGTCGTACCTCTAATAAAATTTGTTTATCAATAAACAATAAGTCATAAAATACAAGTCAAATATTATTCATTGCTTTGCTTCTGATGATGACGCATCGTACTAGGACTTTTCTGGAAAGCAAGAAAGGAAGAAGAAAAAATGAAAAAAGGTTTATTTTTTACAAACAAAAAGAATGCTGCTGCTGAAAAAACCTGATCCAATTGTTGAATATCACCGAGTGATAAAATATAATTTTTGAGACATCAAAAATTAATGTACCCTGATAATCTGTTAAAATATGAACCATAATACATGAAAAGTTATAATCCATCCCTACTTTATATTTAACGAATGTCAATCCCATCAAACCGCACTTTTGTAAAGAAAAAATTGTAATTTTGAATATTTCGGGTGATGTACTTTGTACTCATGACATGCTTGAATAATATTCATGACATGCAAATAATATCATGCTTGAATAATACTCTCATGTTATACATAACATCAAATGAAACGTCCACTACAGGACAAGCTCCCTTCAGAACTACTTGGAAGGGGATTTACCAGAGCTACCATGCTTGTAAGCGTTGTGGCTGGCGACCGCTGTTGTTGGTGACCGCAGTACGTAAGATGAGACGATACATACAGGAGGACGCTGCAGCCCATCCTCCAGTTAATAAGCCCTTAGTCACCTCTTACGACACCCATGGGTACAGATGGGTTGGTACTATTCTTTGCCGGCACCACACTGACTTGACTTACCTCTTTGATTCTACGATTGAGCCACGAGCCAAACCAAAGATGAATCCTCAGCGTTGCAAGGGTTTCAATGCACGAGACGCAAAATACTTTTTTATTGCCGAGCGAAACACAACTTTTCAGGTAAAGACGAAAGTGTAAAATCTTGCCAAATAAAATATTGAAAATGAAGCTGCTCTTCCAGAGGGCTTCAATAATAATACAATCCCAAGCCTAAAATTGTTTGGTCACCCTACTTTGTGACAGAGATGCATTACCGACTGTTGGCGTTTAACAGAAAGAGCACAGAGAATAAAATTTACTTGTGGAATGACGTCACTCAGTGGTCAAATGAATGTTACAACTGCCGCAGCATTTTTGAATATATTACCGCAATCAAATTACTTTTCTATTCGAAAATAACAAAATATGGTATGATATGAAAATATCTCGAAATGGTTTTTGTATTTCAGTGTGTTATATCATATTTAGCTTGGCCAATTGGAAAAACACTAAGTTAAGAAAATGGAAAAATAACTACTCAGTTTGCCAACACCTTCGAAGCCTGTAATAATCCCTGTGCCAGCTCCATATTTCTCTATACTCCCTTGGCACTCTCTCTATTAGTACTATTTCAACAACTCAGTGTTGTTCTGGATTTCTTGGTACTGTATGTAATTACAGGTTTGCCCCAAAATTGTTACCTCTTCAGAGATATTTTTTAGTAGGAGGATCTTACTCTATTACCATATTTACAACACGCTTTTCATCATTATTCTGATCTTTCAAGTTACACAAAATATGCTTGGTGGAGTATGTTTTCCTACAAAATCTACCTAATTGCATCAGCCAATACTAATGTCACGAAATAGGTGTAAAATAAATGGGCTACGGTTCAGTGAACTTTACAGAACCATGTTTGTTTTTGGTTGTTAAACGGTAAAACAGTAATCATGAAAGCAAACGCCAAGAATTTGGTTAGCTTTGGTGTATTAACTTTTCCAACTGTAGAGCAAAACTAAGAAAAACACATTTTACGTTTAGCTACTAAACAGAATGATGAATAAAATGTTAGAATGTACGATTTTTTGCGTTTTTATTGTGATTTTATTAGCGATTGATCTATGTGGTACCTCTGAGGACGTCTTAGTTCGAAATCGAAGACAGCTGCTCTTTCCAAACTCTACTTTGCTCCAGGTATGTACAATTAATGAATCATTGTTAAAAGATCGAAATAAAGGATGCTTCCTTATCAACTGCGTACGCATAGCAACAAGCACGTAGAAACAAAACCAGTGTACAATCGCCCTAAACAGACAACCTAATGTCCCTTACACCCTGTAAATATATACTCGTATATATTTGTAATCAAAATCGGTTTCACGAAAACGGGTTTTCGGGGGCAAAAAGTCGATTTAGATGGGTTTCATGTCTGGAAAAATTTGTTTTCTCCTCTTTTGAGCATTTCTAAAAAATAGCGTGTTTTAGTAACCCTACAGCGCCATCTGTTATTCGGCTTTGGCATATCGGTCACCAGGTACTATGTATAATAGTCGTTAATAAGGCCTTTAGTGGCTCAATAACTTTTCGTCACGAGGGATTCTGAAATCGGTCATTAATCACACAAAAAAAATCTTGAGAAGCTGTTTAAATAAGGAAAATATTGATGTTACTTATTCTTTTAATCCCACGTTTATGACCAAGTCCGATTATTTCACAACCATAATTATTTCATACCAAGATTTAAATGAAGCTATCTGAATTCTGCTTTGATCTCACATATGGAATTGTCCTTTCTAAAATATTTGAGCCGCATGACACATCAAAGGGGACGCTCGCATCCTCAAATTTTTGGTTTAGCCTTTAAATTAACGATTGCCTTGTTTGTATGTCGGAATCGTTGGAACTTCTTGTTTGACCCTTGGAAATTGTCGTTTCTAATTTTCCTTTTGACATATACTTGTTGGTTCGGTATACAACGTGTTAACGGAATAAGCGAAACTGAGAAAATAGTTTGTTCAGAATTGAGAGTAGAATCAATTTCACGGGTTTTTGAGACGGGTAATTTTTTTTTTTTTTGTAAATTTATGCCGCTTCTATTCTAAATATTTCTGTGGATCTGCGCGCTGGCGGCCGGCGCCCCGTCGGCGTATCAACAGAACAACGATGAAAATAGATCAATGATGAAACTTTAAAATAACAATATCTAGAAAATAAAAACTTTTTTTAAGATTTTTTTACGGGAATGGATTTACTTTAATGAAAATCTGTTGGGGTGTATGAGGGTTTCGCTTATTCCATTAACACGTTGTTTATTTAATATGGTAAGTATTTGTTGTAAATTTAGTTTATAAGTATTTATTAGAATGTATTATTTGCATCACTTGTTTATTTAATCTTATTACTATTTCTATTATTAATATTTGTGTACACATTCTTGTCGCCGTCTATATCATGTGTCTTACCAACGTGTGGTTGGCTGAAAGAGATCTATTCGAAGGGATAAGCTCGCCATTGTGAACGTTGGTCCCGACTACTATCTACAGATGTAGTCGTTAATGAGCCATGTTAGAGGCCTTTGGCCGCTCAACAACTCTGACACCAGGGTTAGTGAGGTCGGTCATTGTCTTTGCAACCCTCACGATATGATGATGATTGTGAAAATCGCTATTTTACATAAGGCCTAGGCATTTAAAAAAACCAGTCAAGTGCGAGGCGGAATCGGAGTCGGTTCTGAAATACCTACCTATAGTATTTTTGGAAGCAATAAAGCCAATTTTTAGGACCGCAAAACTAAATTTGTTTCTAAAGGTTTTGTGCAGATTTCTCAAAAACTGTGCAACTTAGAAAGATCGTTTTATTTTTCCTTTTCTATCGACCATAATTAATTCAGATTTTTCTTTATACGAATTTCGGAGATAAGGAATGTCAAAGGAATGTCATAATTTCATTATAACTTGAAAATATAGAGTCGTAAAAAATATGATACCCCACTTGACCTAGTAATGTCAATTTAAAATTTCCCCCCCTCCCCCTTTAAAAAACATTATGTATTTTTTCTCCTGACGAAGGCCCAGCACCTGATTGATATTGTTATTTTTCTATTATTTTCAGTGTTTAGTCTTTTATTCGTTAACCCGTGAAGTCTTCTTATCTGCGATAGTTTTTGTTTCAAATTCATTATAATATACTACCATTGTGATTTTTTTCAAGTTTGCGAAATCATTCGTTTAGCTGGCAGAGGAGACAGATAGACGAACATGATGAAACTATAAGCGTTCCTGATTGACTACGGAATCTTAAAATGGCATAAAGAAGTTTTGGGTGCCCCTGAGGTTTAAATAAAAATCAATATTTTGTGGGACTGTATAGTTTATCTATTTCTCTAGAGCCAGGAAACCAATTTTCACACATTTCATCTTTAATTTGTTTCTGACCTTTCAGTTAAACATCGGCATAGGTACTCCATCGCCAGCAGAGAAGATCAACGTAAACTGGGCATTCCAAGCGAATTTCCAACTACCATGGAATCGCTCCCAGATTCCCAGTGACATACTAGAAGCTAATTCTGGTTACGACGGCTTATCTAGGAGGAAAAGAGATGATACAGGGCTAGATGCAATAGAAGAGGATAGAGGGTATCAAAGTGACGCAAAACTATATCATTTCTATAAGTTCATTGAGGAGGTTTTGGATGGGTAAGTTGCCTCCTTCTTCACTATCTGATTACGATGGGTAGTCCAGAAAGAAGATACTTCTCTATATGTTATCAAAGGATACCTATATAATGTACAATAATGGATCTTTTTTTACGGGCTTACTCTTGACGTTGATCGAGCCCTGGGGGCAGAGATGAGGTCATCGATGGACCGAGTTTGCCTAGAAGAAGCCTATTCACTCATGACTTGAATAGATTCGGGCTATACGAGTATCAACTCGAGATCGATGAAAAGTAACATTGAGGATGTTCATAATTACCTATTTGATTTATTTTGATTCAGGCTTTCTTTTTCAAGTAACAACTTTCTTTTTTAATTCATGTTTTCAGTTTTGGTGAAAACGGGACGTCCTGCGTGCTGCGAATGTTGTGTCAGCTTGGTGCTGAACCCCTGCACACAGACATTGAAGATGACCTCTTACATGAAATAGCCACATACATTTTAAAGTAAGTTCATCATCATCATATCAGCCGGAAGATATCCACAGCTGGAGGCCTGCCCTAAAGGTCTCCATGACGACTGGTCCTGCGCAGCTCGCATCTAGCAGCTTCCCGCGACCTTGATCAGATCGTCGGTCTACTTTGTGAGGAGCCTGCCCAAGCTACGTCTTCTGGCTCGTGGTCGCCACTCTAGAGCTTTACGCTCCGACGGTCATCGGTTCTTCTTGCGATGTGCCCTTCCCACTGCCACTTTAGTTTAGTGATTCTCAGGGCTATGTCGGTTACTTTAGTTCTCCTGCCATATTTCGTTCGTAAGTAAGTTTTATATTATTCTGTCTTTATAGTTAATTCTCTTTGTCAGTGATCATCATCATATTGTGGAGGTAAGATCAATGACCGACTTCACAAACCCTGGTGTCAGAGTTGAGACGCACAAAGCCTCTGACATGGCTTATTAACAATGCTGTGTTTCAGTTTGAAGGGTAAGGGAGCCCGAGTAATTACCGGCACATGGGATACTCCAACTTATTTCTCGGGGAGGGCAACGCGCTTTTCCGCTTTTTAGTGGCATATTTGGCACAAATAAAAGCGCAAAGTGGGTGCTATGGGCGGTGGTCACCTGCTGGACATATAAATAAAAAGAAAATTTTCCCGGAACATTAACGATGTGAAGAAACTAAAAGTGCTTATATTCTATAGCATTATTGCGAATTCAAAAGTACCCATGCAAAGCCGGGGCAGACCGCTAGTAGAGAATATAATTAAATATAGCTTCGGAATGTACACACCATATTTTCTTCTGTGTTTCAGTCCAAACAACGACGCAGCTCTTGGAGGTACAGAAAATGACGTGTCATATCGTTACATACAAGCGTACCAAGAAGGCCACGTCGGAAAAAATTGTGGAAAGTTATATGAAAGTTGTACCACCTCCCTTGTAGATATATTTTCTCAAATATCCTCATGATCGATAGAAGACATACTAGATACTTAAATTGTTTAATATAATTGGTATAATAAATTATAATGTGATTTGCACATAACTAAAACATTTAAAAAAAACATCCTTTTATAATTTATTATACGGCGGCGTAATTAGTATTGCGCATGATGGTATAAATGGAACCCTTATGGTGCACTTGACTGGTTTTTTTTTATCACCTTTGAAGAGGTGGTTCTGCCCTTGCAAGTAAACAACTTTTCCCAAAGAACACAGGTCAAAATACGAAAAAAAATATTCTCAGTGTTACCATGTGTTACTGGTAAAACGTCACGATCCCGTTAAGGGCTTATTGTGGAGGCTAAATGCAACAACTTTCGTTCTACGACTGATGAAAATACGCAAAAATAAAAGTTAACCCTTCATACAAAATATTCAACTGATTGCCCTAATTAGTATGAAAAGTAAAAATATATTTTTTCTAAATGTCGTAGAACAAAATTTTGGTAGGTGTATGGGTAGTCGAAATTATTTTTTTACATTGTAGACGTTCCTTAGGAATATTTGTTACGTTTTACAGGCAGGATTATCAATCAAAACCGGCGTGTTAAAAAATAACCCTTTCCAATAGATTGCAAATATCCACGAACTGCAAAACTGAACAAATTTCCCTGAGAAATATAGGTCTAAAAAAGGTATATGTTTTTGCTATCCTAATTTTAAATGTAAAAGTAGCATCAGTAACACTATAACTGTATTGGGGGTCTCCAAAGTAGCGATTCAGGGGGGGAAAATGAAAATCAGCAATATTTATTTTATTTATTTATTGTTTATTTGGGACAACAACAGCACTTATTATATATATTGTTTACAAGATCTTATTACCTTATAGGCCAATAACAGCTGTCCACGGAAATATTACTAACGTTGAAAACAGACTTAAGTATAGTATTTCTATAAGATGCATTTAAATACCTACGTACAACATTCCATGCATACAAAGCAAAACAAAACGAAGCAACTAATTTAGCATATTAGGACATTTACAAGCTAAGTATTTAAGGATTTGTGGATCTAAAACTAATATAAACACTAAAGCCTCAAACCACACCCTTCCAAACCCAGACACTAATTCGGCCTACATTGCTAGGAGGATTGGTTCTGTTAATTCCAAGATCCTTACTTCAACGAGCAATGTATGCTGAACCACTATCCGAAACAAGTAAGGCGCGACTGCAAGATATTATTATCGCGCCAGAAAAATTAAATAAAATGTCAATTTAATCTTTCTAATACAGCGCTCGAGGCAGTGAAAGTATGTATAAATCTTGAACCCTGCCTAGCCCTACGACTACCGTCTTGGGATCGGTCAGTAAAATTAAAAAAAAAACCATTAAGCAGGGATACCTACAGAACATGTTGGACTGTCACACATAATCACACCTTTCCAATTTTTATGAGTAAAAATATTGAAGGTAGCAAATTTTATTCTTAAATGAGATTTTAGAATCAATAAAAGGATCTGTACTGTCAAAGTACCTAATTGTTCTACGTTCGAGGTTGTACAGTTCTAAACACTTGGTTCGTAGGCCAATAATATTGCTGAGTATCATGCCATTATGTTTCACCAACTATTTATATAGGGTATTTTTTTATTAGTTCTTGATATCAAAAGATACTCGTATGCATGTACTCCTGAAGCTGAACAACTTTTCCCAAGGAACATAGGTCGAAATTCGAAAAACCAAATTTGACCTCCCATACCAAATGCGCTATCAGCTGATGCAGTTTCTATGGGAGGTCAAAACTTGATTTTCGTATTTCGACCTATGTTCCTTAGGGAAAGTTGTTCTGTATCATGAGTACATTCATACCTTTTTCTATCAAGAACTAATTAAAAGTCACCCTATATATAACACTTTGTATAAGCTTAATTTTTATACTTTTAAGAAACTTTTCGTGTTTGGTGAATAAAGTTCTTTTTATTTTTATTTATTTATTTAATTAGGAAGCACCCTATATTTTAACGATATCAACACGATAGATAACTTACAAACAAACCCAGTCACATACATCCAAACCCAGTTACCGTAAAGAACGCGACAGTTCGAGAGTGCGGGCGGAATGTAGGGTGCGCCATACGTCTTGTCCGCACTCCCGGGCTGTCGAGTCGCGTGCCATACCTATTGTTTTAGAAAACAAAACAACACAAAAAATTTCATTATCATTTACTCAAGCCAGTCCGAAACTATGTAAAGTGTGTTCTCCAATCTGCGTGAAGGTTTCCAGCACTGATCCTTCGCATTCCGGGAACATGGTCTCACAGTCCACACCAGTTTCTCTACCAAGTCCTTCTGCCGCATGGTATTCGTTGTCTGTATGGTGGGATAGGGTGTCTTTGGTTGTTGATGGTCTGTGGAAATCAAAAATATGTTTTGTTTTTATAAAAGAATAACTAAGAATTTTATTTTTCTCTTTTTTACTGACTAAGCCTGAGTGAATCCGAATAATGAGCATAGGTTGAACTAAGAAAATTTGCTAATGCACTATCAGGGCGTGTACTCTGAAAGTTTCGTCGCAGCTGCGATATCGCACGACGACGGTACCAATTTTTTGGGAGTGAGCGAGACGGCATTTATTACTCCGCTTGTACTCCGTAGTGCATAGCTCCGATAACATAGACAATCATGACGAAATTTCTAGACGAAATTTTAAGACCACCGCACATAATCACACAAACACAGACCCCCAAAAGACGCATTAAGACACAAATGTAATAGGTACAGCAATGTGTTCTATAAAAGCACCTATTTTGCGTCGCAGCACTTATCGCAGGTTTGACAACGATATTGACAATTGACGATCGCAAACGTGACGGCACGTCGTGGATTGACAACAACAATTACGTTCGGAAATATAATTTGTATGGGAATTTCCTGTCATTTTCCTCACCTCCGACGATGAACACTTGCTGTTCGCTGTCAAAGGCCAAACCTAGTCTCTGGTATCGCACCGATATCGGTGCGATACCATCGCACTGCCACTTCGGAGTACACGCCCAGATAACGCAGTTTTTGTGGAAAGCTTTTCATATTAGGACCTGTGTTCGTTGAGAAAATTGTTGAGTTTTTTTGGTATATTGCCATCCTTATTTTAGCAACTATTAACTAGAACTATTACCAACTAGAAAGAAACTGATCTCTGAGCCTCTTGTTGTGTCACAGAACAATTAAAAAGCGGCCAAGTGTTAGTCGGAATCGCGCACCGAGTGTTCCGTACCGTCTTAATTATGGACGCGCGTCACGCAGAAGTGTATTAAAATCGCGCGAGTCCGACAGAGCTTAAGCACTATAATCAAACAAATTTTCGCACTTGTAAATGTTTCCGTTTTTACGATAGAGCTAAAACAAAAATCAAGCATAAAATCGCTTAAAAAAACAAAAAGTTTTTAGTAGGTGAGCCCCCCTATATTTTTTTGTTTACTATTTGTTGTTATAGCGGCATTAGAAATATGTAATTTGTGAAAATTTTAACTCTCTACCTATTACGGTTCATGAGATACAGCCCGCTGACAGACAGACAAACAGACATCGGAGGCATATTAATAGGGTCCCGTTTTTCACCCTTTGGGTAGGGAATCCTACAGGCACGCGTTCTTTATTTACGTAATCCGAATTA
The DNA here is from genome assembly GCA_947532105.1 of Athrips mouffetella. Lineage (NCBI taxonomy): Eukaryota > Metazoa > Arthropoda > Insecta > Lepidoptera > Gelechiidae > Athrips > Athrips mouffetella. The sequence continues at coordinate 22,925,219 of OX383970.1, read as the reverse complement.
GAATACAATCTTATACCTACGAAACTACAGGGTGAATTTGAAAACATTCGACAAATTTTGAGATAGTGTTCAGACCACGAATCTGAACAACTTTCCCCAAGAAACAGATCGATAGACGAAAAGAAAAAATTCAATCTCCCATACAAACTGTATGGTCAGCTGACTGACTTTACTACGAAAGGCAAAAATTTTTTATCGTCCGATGACCTATGTTCCTAGGCGAAAATTGTTCAGTTTCGCGGTCTGAATTCAATCTCAAAATTCGTCGAATGATTTCAATTTTACCCTGTAGTCTGTCTACAAAATACGTGAACCATACGGAATATACATAAAACACACGTTTTAACTTTTTAACTCCAACCCCCTCAAACAAACCGCCAATCTTCTCAAAAACTTTTGTTACCAACAAAAGATTCAAATTCTTTCGGCGCTTTCCCTTACAAGTTTTCTCGATCGAACAATACTTACGTGAATAATATATGGGCAATTTCAGCGAGCAAGCCATTTTCGTGGGTGAAAGGCACCTCTGCAGCTTCGCAGATCGTTCTGAGCAAGCATGGTCGGCCGGTGTAACCGTATCTGAAATTGACGATATATTTTAAAGAACGTAATCAAAAATCTTTTAAAAGCTCTTTCATATGCATTAGAAAAAATTTACTTTGGCCGTACCAAATATTGATAAAGTTAATCACAAACATAACGCTGCCTGACAACAGTTTTGAGTTTGATTAAGATTTTAATGCCACCTAAATATATATCTATCATTCAAATATGTGCGATCAACTTCTTTATTTTTAATGTCGTGGCGATTGCATTGGGTAATCATGAAACAAATATTGCGTCATTTCAATTGGGATTATTGTTTTTTTTTTTGGCTGGTTCTGTAATTGTTATAAATTTATTGTATTATTGAAAAATGTCTCTACTAATACAAATTAGAAAATTCATAACCATAAATAGAACCACGGTAGCCCAGTTGGTTAAGGCGTCTCCAATACATACGGAGAGTATACATATTCTTAACTTGCCTGCAGTTATGAATTTTTCTATTTTCTATGTAAAAATATTCAAACACATGAAGTTTTAAATTAAAATGCTTTATTGTCTTTGCTTGTTTTTAAACTCACCTTTCCACCATATGTTCCAAAATTTTATAAAAGTCCCATCTATTCATTCTATTCGGGTCTGGTCCTTCCATTTCTTTCAAATTCTCTTTGTCTATTTCTTCTTGTCTTCTTATAGCTTCTTCGAGTGGCACTTCAGTATTTACTTCAGACAAATCAATGGCATTAAAAGTACCTCCTTCTGTATACTGCAGTGCTCTTTTCTTTCTATCATCAAAAGTTATGTCTACTAGTGTGCTATTTTCATCTTGTTCGTCTGTATTATCAAATTTTCTAGAATTTTCTTCTTCTTCTTCGGTTTTGTGTTCAACTTCATTTGTACCTGTGTCCATATCTCTAGAGACTGTATTGGCAAAACCGTAGATTCTTTCAGTGTAGTAAGAACTGTTCGAAGGTAGGTCATATTGGAACTTTATTACCGTACCGACTGTGACTGAAGCTTCTTTTAAGTCAACTGGAACACCAAGACCGATGATAAACTGAAAATTAATGATAAATGTATTGTGTTTTCTGCATAATGTCCTTATGCTCCGAGAGTGACAACATGCATGTCTTGAATTTTGTGTTGGCCTATATCGCAAGGCGAGGAATTTCGAGAAATTTATTTTGACAGTGAAGATCGAAGTAGTGGAGACAAGCGCGTGCGCGACTTTAAGATTTTTTAGTATTTCTTTCAATCATGTCTATCCGGGAAGCAGCCTTAAATTTGGTTAATGATACGGGTTCGTCCCCTCCAAATTATACCAGGCGTTCTGCTGTTGTTCTGGGTGGAACTCCTTGTTCTGCAGCAGACATTTTATGAATGTCATGATTACATTTATATAACGAATTTTGTTTTTAAAACTTTGTAGTATGCAATTATTTTGTATAAAATTTTGAGATGATGTTTAAGGTAAACGTAAGGAAGCGATAAACATGTATTGCGGACCCAAATACTAATATTCATTTAAGAATACCTTATAGTTATTATTAAATTTAAAAAAACGGGCAGGATATGAGTATGAAACACCAGATAAACCAAAACTTTAATACTCGTAAATGCACTAATGGAAAACGTTGACTCGGTATCTGGTTGTTATACAAACTCGACAAATTACTAAAAAGAATACGAAACATTCCGTACCAGGCTGGAAACAAAACGAAACTGAAATCACGCCTTCAAAAGAGGACTCGAGCGAGCAACTTAATTGCATTTAAATTCTTGCACAAAAAACACTGGTTCGTTAAGCCGAGCTGCCGTGCAAAAAAAACATCATATACTACGAGTAAGAAGCTACGTTATGTAAATTTGGATTGAAAGAGGAAAAAAATTACCTGAGTTCTCGCGGGGCCTCCGTTCGGGTATATTAGGTATCTTTTGTGTCTATAGGCAAGACAAATTGCGAACAAATTGAGCAATGCTAACCCACGGAGCATCGTGCCTGATGCGGCGATGTGTGAACGGTGTTTAAGATAAAATGGTGGATGTTTGCTTAGAGAAGTGCAGATGTAATGAACCGTTATATTTTCCTGCTGATTTGCATGACACGGTTGCTTCGTTTGGGCGTCCTATTTCACACCTGGAAGTGAAGAAATGGTCTGATTTGTTGTTTAAATAACGAAAACTCTTCTAAGGTGAAGAATTTACTGATTTGTGCTCTTTATAAATCAGAACAATATGTGAAATGTAAATCATGGTTCATTGGAAACTGGAATGATACGCTCAGTCATTCAGTCAACGAAACTGAAATAAAATTAAACAAAGTAAGGTTCTTTTAACGGTATTCGAATTTTCGAAATTCGCTGTCTAATCATGATTACAATCAACATTCACGATAAAACTACAATAATCCTTTTTTATGGTAAATCAGTAGAGCACTACATTTTCTAGCGGTCAAATTAAGACACACAGAATTGTTCATCTTTCCTAAAGCCTATCGAAATATAAATAATCGACTTCTTACTTTGTTTAATTATCTAAAGGAAATCAAAAAGACATCTACCATGAACTTAAACCGCGGCTTTCGACTATGGAGCTGAACAACTTTCACCATTGAACACATGGGTCGAAATACGAAAACAATTTTTTGAATGCGCTATCACATCACATATCACGTGATGTATTCCGAATTCATTAGACTGAAATAAAAAAAAACCGGCCAAGTGCGAGTCGGACTCGCGCCCTAAGGGTTCCGTACCTATCTACCATATGATATACTAAAAGCTTTTGCTCTTAGAAATGTTCTTGAAACGGGAGCTCACATTAATTGGTTACTATTAGTTGTGAGAAAAATTTATATATTTAATGATTTTAGACTTTTCCCTTTATTTGTACTGTGAGACCTATAGCTTCTTGCCAAATTTCATAATTTTAGGTCAACGAGAAGTACCCTGTAGGTTTTGCTTTTTTGCATTAATGTATGGAGATGAGGACATTAAAAGACATATCTTTTGATTGCATCGTTGTAAAAAATTGAAATTTTCAGATCTTGTGTGGTTTATGGATATTTGTTATTAATTTAAACCTGTTACCTCTTCTCGTTCGTGAGAAAAAGGGTCTTGACAGACAGACAGACAGACGGACGACAAACTGATCCTATAAGGGTTCCGTTTTTTTATTTTGAGGTACGGAACCCTAAAATTAGGCGCAATCAGCTGGTGCAGTGGGTTTTTTCATTGTCACATGGCGTCACTTTTTTTGTGAAGCGACATAAATGTAACTATAATACCTATCCATCCAATGAATAAAGATCTTTTTTTTCGTGATTCGACCTATGTCCCTTGAGAGAAGTTGTTCAAAAAAAAAAAAAAAGGGCCACGTAGGACCCAGACTCCACCCAGAACTCCAGAAAAACGCGTGGTACTTTGGAGGGGATTAACCTTAGTCACCACGGTTGTAAGCGTTGCGGCTGGTTACCGCTGTTGTTGGTGACCGCAGTATGTAAGATAGGAAGATGCTGCTACCTATCCTCCGGTTCACAAGCCCTTAGTCGCCTCTTACGACACCCTACCAATTTTTAGGGTTCCGTACCTCAAAAAAAAAAACGGAACCCTTATAGGATCAGTTTGTTGTGTTTTTTTTACACCTCTGTGTTAAGTAATTTTTTTTCCAGTTTCGATCTATGCTCTTTGTGGAAAATTTGTACAGTTTCATGGTCAGAATCCACCCTGTTTAAATTTTTGGAATATGTATTTTTCTTGCACCCTGTATGAGAATGGTTCTGAGTTGTGTCTTGTTGTTAATACAGCAAAATGAGAATCTGTAAGTATCCAAACAAAACCACAATATCTTCACAAACAACATATTTACGCCACATTACAAAAATATCTCCTAAAAAAAGCACTTTTTTATAACCCCAATCTTTTTTTCGCATCTGTCTCAAGCATTCGATTACCTATTAGAACCATTTCTGTAGCTCCTAAGTTCTGAGACACAGAGTTGGCATTAGCTCAGCTTAGTAGATGTTTTTAGATATGGAAGTTTCTTTGATCTGTCAATGTAAGGGCTGGTACCCCGTAGGGACTCGAAGGGAACATTTACACAGCCCCAGGGGTCCTTCGCGATTTATGTAAAGCAAGGCCTGTTTTATTTTAGGTGTACTCGTAAGAACAAGTATGTTTTAATATAAGAACTGAAAGCATTTTGCTGAAGGTATGGGTATTTTATTTGGTTAATTAATAATAGCCGCCGCGCACTAGGGATTTTTTAATTGGCCGATAGTTTGATCTGTCTCGGAATCAGTATGGATCCCTATGGTAGTGCGCGCATTTGTCGCGATTTGTCTATGGAGAACGATTGCGACTAAACTGTTGGCCAACTAAAAAATCGCTTGTGCGCGGTGGCTCATTGACGTAAGAAAAACGCTGCGCGTAAAGTTTAATTTTTAATTCAATGCAGTAAACTGACAGCTGCAATGTAAATAATGTTGCCAACTCGAAAACCAAAGTGACGTACTCCCGTTCAATTTTAAGTTCAATGAGGTGATTCATTGAGCCTCTTCACACTGGTTCGCCGATATCGAGCCGCCATTTTTTGATGTATGAAGTTATTATCTAAGTTTATTTCTTGAGGAGAGAGATAGATATATAAAAAACGAATTCATATAATATTGAACACATTTTAACTTGTTTTTATTTTGGCCTGATATTAAAAAACATTATCTCCACACTCCCCAAAACGTCGAAATTGCTTAATTTTTGGAGGTTTAACTTATCATACAATTAATCATTTTTTGTAGCGTCACAACCACTCTATATTACATCAACAAAACATCAATAAACAACACTTCTAAGTAGCCACAACACAACTGATAAAAACTGCAGCTGTGCACTTTTTTACTAAAAGAAACGTTTAAGTAATAAATAAAGCGTGGTGTTAAAATTTCTTAGAAAAAGTTTGCAGCTGCAACACAAACAAATGAGTCATCCAAACAACTAGACTCACAATTGGATGACCGACATAAGCAGTAGATAAGAACTTCTGCATTGTCCGTCATTCGGCTTCTTACCTCCGGTCTGAGTGTTCGAATGTGTCTCTTGCCTATGCGTTTCACCGTAAAAATTTTCGTTGAGTTTTTCGTTAAGTTTTTGGTGGTGAAGTTTTGTTTTTGTTATACCTTGTTATTTGTTAAAACTTCTGTCATGGATCCTGGCCCAGGAACCTCAAGTGACGGTAGCTTTTTATCTCCTAGAAAAAAGAGACCCAAGCGTGCTCTAAGTGTAACTGAAAAAATCATGGTGCAAAATGTTTATAAGTATGTTTTCAATGAACAGTCTTCTGAGATAGAATCTGCAAAAGTCAGCGAATGTGCTTCTAAAACTGCTGACATACTGGGCATCTCTCAGAGAGTAGTATTTACCACTCTTAAAGAACATAAAGAAAACCAAGATTTTAAAGCACCTGAAAAGCCCGGACCCAAGCACAACTTCAAAGACAAATTGGACGATTTTACGCTATCTGCGATTCGAAGAAAGGTGCACGGGTTTTATGCGAAAAATGAAGCTCCTACCATTAAAAAGGTAAGTTATTAAAATAATCATAATTTTAATTAGGTAAACATATTTTTTATTCATACGTAATTTCATTATGGTCCCAAGTATATCTATCCCAAGATAGATAGGTATCATAAAGGTACTTGTATGATTTCAATATTAAATTATAAAAGGCACTTATTTCCGTTTCAGGTTTTGAAAAGCGTCAATGATGATGTGGACTTACCCAATTTTTCATGGAGTACAATGAGGAAAACTCTGCTGTTCCTCAATTTTAAATTTATCACTAAATCGCGACGAAGTGCTCTCATTGACAGAGAAGATATTGTGTTGTGGCGCCAAAAATATATATATCAAATAAAAGAATATAGAAGACAGAACAGCATTGCAGTGCAGAAGAAGTACATTTATTACCAAGATGAGACCTGGCTGAACGAAGGTATTCACTTATTTATCCTACTCCTAGACCTCGCCTTCATAAATGCCGTCTTATCTTTTATATCCTGTAGTAGAAGAATACCAACATGCAATCTATAACTATTATAAAATACTAAATCCTTTACTATTAGAAAATTACACAAATGGAATTCACAAACTTAATTTTAAATAAACTTTCAACTGCTATTACTTTGTTCATTTTCATTTATTTAATAATCAAATAATAACCTTTTCTTCTTTCTCAGGGCATACAACGAGTCGAGCTTGGGTCGATACGACCATCACTTCATCGAGGCAAGCTTTTATGGAGGGTTTGACCACGGGCCTCAAGTCCCCGACGGGTAAAGGAAAACGGCTTATTATAAGCCACATCGGGGGAGAAGAAGGTTTTGTAGAGAATGGGTTAATGCTTTTTGAAGCAAAGAAGGGGAGTGAAGACTATCACCAAGAAATGAACGCCGAGTGCTTCGAGGACTGGTTCCGAGACATTTTGCCGAAATTGAAAAAAGATTCAGTGGTAGTGATTGATAATGCACCCTACCACTCCCGGAAGATCGAAACTCTGCCAACAATGTCATGGACTAAGTCAAGAATACAAGAGTGGCTCACAAGTAAAGAGATACAATATGAAGAAAAAATGATTAAAGCTACTCTCATTGACATTGTACGGCAGCATAAAGACCAGTTCCCCGTTAAGTACGCTGTGGACGAGATGGCAAAAGAGCAGGGAATCACAATCTTGCGACTGCCTCCTTATCACTGTGAGTTGAACCCCATTGAAATGGTTTGGGCTCAAGCAAACGGGCATGTCGCAAGAAACAACAAAACATTTAAAATGGATGAAGTGAAAACCCTGTTCGAAGAGGCTCTTACCAACATCACACCGCAGAAATGGAAGAGCTGTTTGACACATGTAATAAAAGTAGAAGACGATATGTACCATCTTGATCCACGCATTGACGGCGTTGTTGATAGATTGATTATTAATGTTACTGAATCCGATAGTGATGATGATTATGACAGTGAATAAAATTTTATTTTTATATGAGCCGTTTTTTCTTAAACACCTTCCCTAAAACAATGCACCGCCTTAAGTAGAAAATATAACTGCCTATATTCTTGAGCCACTTAACTTCTTAATTTCTTGATTTAAATAGTCTTTGTAATGCAAACAAAATGGGCTCCCATAGTTCAGCTGAGCTCTCAGAGTTCTTCATCGGATACTCCAGATCTTCATTTTTAAAATTTCAATAGAAAAGTCTCACCACGTTTAATAAATGTTGTGAACACAGCATGCCGAAAATTTTAATAGTTTGGCTGGTCTGTTAAGGTTTCTTCTCAGGGTCATCAGGTACACCAGATCTTCCATGATCCTAGTTTTGATACTTTTCCCTATGTATGGGCACTAAACCCTACCTCTGTGCCAAATTTCATCTCTCTAGGTTTAAGGGAAGCACTATTTTCTTATTGATGATCAGTTCGCGCTCGACTTGCTCAGATTGAGCCATGTTATTGTTCGAGTAGGTATATACGTAATTTAATAAGCTTAAAATAATCACTTTGATATTATATGAACATATCACTAGATGAGTGATTGAGTTATATCTTTTTAGCACATCACTATTTATTTTTCCCAAAAAAGCGGCAACCCACCAAACGTCAGTTTACTGCATTAAATTAAAAATTAAACTTTAGTTTCCAAAATCTTTGGTATGAAGTAAATAAAAATAAAAGGGTTGCATCCAAAGAGGTTTTAACCCACGCTACGCTCTAAAGCGAAGTGTAGTAAAACCTCCTTGGTTGCATCAAACTAAACAACTAGATCCGTGTAGTGCCGGCAAAGAATAGTGCCAGCCCATTTCTACCATTGGGTGTCGTAAGAGGCGACCAAGGCCTTATGAATCAGAGGATGGGCAGCAGCATCTTTCTGCGGTCACAAACAACAGCGGTCGCAAACGCAACGCTTACAAGCGTGGTAAATATTGTAAATCCCTTCCAAATTACCATGCGTTTTTGCCGGAGTTTTGAAGGAAGCTCCCTATCCTGCGTGGACGATTTATAGGGTGTTGTGATGAAACAACTTTTACACGGAAGTATGGGTTGATAGGTGCATATTTTTGGACCCCTCTTTCACTTACGAGTTTGCATGAGAAACCCATTTTCTTTTTTTACCCATACATCTATGAAACTGTGGTGATTTTTACACCTTATTGAAGCGCATCTTTATCCTTAATTGTCTTAGTACATTTATTCATAAACATCTCTCCGGCTCATAAACAAATATTTTATTATTAGTATAGTAAAGTTCTCGTGTATAAGAAATTATGTGTTGAAACATTGTTTTCTACTTACTCTTGACCTCAAACTACCCCTGGGGTCAGAGATAAGGTCAACGATGGAACGATCTTGCCCAGAAGAAGCCTATCACTCGCGATTTAAATAAATTCGGGCTATATGAACTCGGGAACACAGACGCAGGCAGAGAATTCCACTCTTTAGCTGTGCGCATCATGAAAGATGTTTCAAAGCGCTTAGTGCGAATGTGTGGAATGTAAGTGATATCTTGTGTGCGTCTGGACTCCCGATTGCAGAGGGGGCACTGCGGGATAAGCTCATTGAGCTCTTGGGCACACTCTGTAAAAGACCTACAGACATGCAACTTTGCGCCGGTGGGCCAGACTGTGATACTTGGTTTTCACCAGCATCTCATCAGCAAGGAGCTTCTTGGCTGTGGGATTTTTATAGAACCTTTTAAAAGTACTTACACTTTTCCTTGATTTACAGAATAGCAAAATCACAAAACAGTTACATAATATGTTCGTTTCAAGCTAACTGGTCTCCATACCAACAAATCCGATTTCGCCTATACCTGGAACCGGTATTAGCCTTTCATTCACAGTTCTAATATCAGCAAACGACATGTTAAAGCAATTTTCAACACATTGCTGGTTTAGTTATATTTACATACATAAAACCAATAGTACCTGGGCGACCGAGCTTCGCTTCGGTGAGCAAGCTATGCTACTCAACAACAGATGGCGCTGTAAGTTTCTTGAACGACTAAAACGCGCTAAGAAATATTAAAAAGACGGTAAAAATGAATTTTCCCGGACATGAGACCTAGTTAGATCGATTTTTTTTTGCCCCCAAAAACCCATGTAAACTAAATTTCAGCGAAATCGTTAGAGCCGTTTTCGAGAAACCGATTACAAATATATATATATACAAATGTTGCTCGTTTAATAGTATAGGATTTTAAATTTTAGTCCTAGAAATACTAATAGTGACCAAAACTTTTAGAAAACAAAAAAGAAATCGGCGTCTCCATACAAAATTGTAAACTTGATCGGGCTAATTGTACGGAGAAGCCGATTTTTTTTTCGTTTCCTGAACGTTTCGTTCACTAAAAGTTGTTCAGTGTCGTTGACTGATCATGCCCCTTCCCTTTATTTTTCTACAACTTGACAAAGGCCATACATACAATACATACATAGAGACCACAGCCCTCCACACGCTACGATCTTGGCATACCTCTCTTATCCGTTACTTTAATCAAACATTCAATATAACATTTACATGCTTATTTTGTCTACCACAAGAAACAACGTTTCCCAAGTTTTACTTTTCGAAAAATAAATATCCTAAAAAAAAGCATCATCAGCTTAGAGCGCAATTTGTGAGAAATTAAGATTTTGAATTGGAAAAAGTTGTTGCTCGTGATTGGCTGTCATGCGCCGATACCCTTTCCGTAATACAAAAACATCAAATAACCCAGCAATGTACATCAAACTATTTAAAATAATACTCACACGTTGACGCTTTACAATATTTGTTGCAGCGCAGACCGCATCAAAGAACGGAACCGTTCCCATTCGTGCCAATTTATTGAAACGAAGGATGCAAATGAGATTTCGTGGTTTTGTTTCTGAACGGCCTTACTGCAAAAGGAGTCTTTCATAGCGGCAACTCAAACATTTGAACGTGATACTGAATCCTCATAACATCCCATGAAACGTTCACTACAGGACAGGGAGCTCCCTTCAGAATTCTAGCTTTTGCTGGAAAAATGTGGAGGGGAAGTACCATAGTCACCTCGCTTGTTAGCGTTACGGCTGGCACCATGGACCGTGGTTGTAGGTGACCGCAGTAAGTAAGATGTAAGATACAAAGGAGGATGCTGCTGCCCATCCTCCAGTTTATAACCCTTAGTCGCCTCTTACGACACCCACGAATACCGAAAACTGAATAACTGGCAAGTATCAGAGATTTGTGGCATATAAAATCCTGCCCGTTTAGCAGATAACAGTGGTCTAGTGGTTAGAGGGCTCGGCTCTCGATCCGGAGGTTCTGGGTTCGATTCCCGGTGGGGACACTGTCAAACAAAAATCCCTTTGTGCGACTTCCCCAGTTAGGTAGGACATTGCAGGATGAATCACCAGATTGTCCGAAAAGTTAGATGATTCCTGCTTCGGAAGGCATGTTAAGTTGTTGGCCTGAATAATATCTACGGATATAGTCGTTAATGAGCCATGTTAGAGGCCCGTCGCGTACAGGGTTTGTCAGGTCGGTCATCGACTTTGCAACCCACACGATATGATGATGATGATGAGCTGATAACTTTACACACAAATTTGTTTTGTCTATATTTGTGAATGTTTTTGTACACAAAAGTTTTTTATAAAGAATTTAAATCTCCCTCACAGGAAACTGTCCGATCTATGCAATTCTCATACAACAAGAGTAAAAAATCCGTGTCCATTGAAAATTCTTGTACAAGCTAATCTTTCTCTATATGTGCAATTATAATGTTTTTTTCTAGCCTTTATTGTCCCACCTTTCTCCAACTATCATTTATCAATAATTTTAGGTATTATTGTCCACGTTGTTGGGTAAATCGTAAAAGTGAAAAAAAAAAATTGTCAGTGTTCCCTAATGAGTTCTGTAAACTTAACTGAAACTGGCTTCAATACCTGGCCTAGTCCCTCACCGGTCACCAATTCACAACTTGCTGCTAACCAAACTTGGAGACATACTTGTTCATACAAAGACACCTTACACCACAGAGTATGGGGATTTGTACGTAGTTAATGTCACTACTGTAAATTATTTATACTACTGAACATGAAGCGTTTGTATGCTGTAGCAAAGACGAGTAAAAGAGCAACGGATTTTCGTAATTTGTTCAGCAAATAAGTCGTGTTAAGTTAAATAAATAATGTTTTCATATTTATCTTTGCATGACTTCAAATGAGTAGAAATGGACTTAAAATATACAGCCTTAAGGATAGTTTTAGTGGAGCAAGTAAATTTTAGTCCTCATTTTCTTAACAGATATTTGTCACACGGAAAATTCTCCAAACATGAGAGGTAATCCGTAAAGCTGTTTTACTGCACTAATCACTATGAAGATTTGTTATTTTATTTTACTGTACGTACTTGTAACTATAAAACTCTTTGCCGATAGATAGAAGATATACGAAAAAAATCTTATGAAAACATTATGACGTAAGGTTAAATTAAAATAAAGAGAAAACTTGAGAAAGAGTTATGTCGACTTAAGAAACGTGTATAATAAATAATCTTGCCACAAGACAAATATTTACTGTCTTTTCGTTATAAATTTTCACATACTAAAACAATTATAGAATAAGAAAAGTTCATGCAGCTAGCCCCCTAAAACATGCTTTTGATGGAATATGTTGTAATTAAATATCTTTCAATGCTTTCAGATGTACGGTGGTTAATACTGATGCACTAGCAAGTGAACACAGACGAGAAAAGCGGTATTTGGTATTCACGAAAGAAACTCAGTGGGGAGTAAGTACTTTATGCGTTTCATGTTTAAATCATTTGTAAAGAACTTGCATGGTCTATTGGCACACAATAAAGTAATAGTACTATGGTGCCGGCAAAGCATAGTACCAACCCATCGCTACCCGTGGGTGTCGTAAGAGTAGACAAAGGGTGTATGAACCACAGGATGAACCAGAGCATCTTTCTGTGTATCGCACCATCTTACATACTGCGGTCACCAACACCCCCGAGCCGCAACACTTACTAGCGTGGTGACTATGGTAAATCCCCTCCAATTTACCACGCGTTTTAGCTGGAGTTCTGAAGGGAGCTCCCTGTCCTGCAGAGGACGTTTCATGGGATGTTATGACTGACTATCATACAGAACGGACACTCTCTGCCCCCCTTGCAATCCACCCCGCACCTTCGCGCGCACTCGCCCGCGAGATTCTCATGGTCCTTCTGAGGGTCTTTTGTACTGAATATGCGAGCCTACGCGATCTTCCAATTTCAAATTCGCGCTCGATGTATTTCGTGTCCGGGCTGTGCTATTGGTTTGAGCGTTCGGCTTCCGATCTCGGTGGGGACACTCCCAGATTAGTAAGTATAGTTGGGGAAGCTGTCAAATAAAAATCAGAATTGTGAGAATTCCCCAGTTTATTTATTTATTTTATTATTTAGGAACGCCAACAGTAATGGTGTTAAACTTACTTAAAGCATACATAAGGAAATGGTCTGACCACCAAGACCTATTTAGGCGAGCACAGCACTCTTAATTTAATTAAATAGTGAGGTTAGTAACTTTGAACTAATAGATAGAAAATTTTGACAGTGATCAAAATAAAACACCAATTTAAATAAAATAGCGGTCAAGACAACCCAGATGTAATTTTTTCTTTAAATTTGCACAAACTGTCATTAAATATATCGATGTTAGCATTAAGCTTAATAAGTTCGTTATATGCCATTGAAATCCGAGATAGGGGGGAGTTTAAGCCTAAATTTGTTCTACAATGCAGTTTGTTAAACATTGCAGGAAAATAAAAAAATTGAAAGATTATTTGCTTCGAAAGGCACGTTAAGGCATTGCTCCTGGCTACTATTTATGTAACTAGTCGTTAAATGAGCCATATCCGACACTTTTGGCGGTATAACTACTCTGACAATTTATAACAAAAACTGACAAAACTTGGAAATACTCGTAGTTCCACAAGGTATTTTTTTTGACAGTGTTCGGGTTGAGAGCCAAAACTCTAACCATTGAGCAACAGAAGCTATTGGAGGCAAGGAGTCCAATAAACACCATGTAATTACATCATTATCATCATCATAACATTCCATTAAAACTCCGCTGCTGGGGGCCAATTCTTAAATATCACTGAGTGATAAAAATATCACAAAAAAATTCAAAATCACAAATTTTTCTTTTCAAAAGTAAAGATTGTTATTTGTTAAATGTATAGGTGTATAATTATTACTTTTATTTTACTTTTTATCAGTATATCAGATTTTTAAAGTCTTAGTTATCATCCGGTGATATAACAATTGGCTTCCTGCGCTTGTTAGTGTCACCCTGGACCGAGGCTGTTGGTGGCCGTAGTATCTATGAAATATGATCGATACGGACCAGCCTTTCGTCTGGTTCAAATTCCCTTAGTTGCCTTTTACAATACCCAGTAGTAGAGATGGATTGGTAAGTACTAGTCTTATCCAAAATGTCTTTAATTTTTTTAGGTGTTCGTTACAGTATCAGTGCCAATCCATCCGGAAACGTTAGTCAGCGCTGCCTGGTTCTTTGAAGCCAATTACTACTCCGTCGACAACGCCACTTGGTTCGAACCCTTGCTTGGAGATGTTCAGGTATTTATATCCAAAGATCAACAATCACTAGGGATGGGCCAAATATTCATTTTATATTCGGTATTTAACGTAGTCAGCAGGTTAACCGAATACTTAGCTAAACACTGAACGTTCGGTACAGTGTCACTTGCAGGCAGTTGGAGATTTTTGTGGTGGTAATTCTCCAATTTGGAAAACTGCTCTTAGCAAATCATCAGGTCTTTTAGTACATTTACATTCAGCTGAAGTGGGCAGGACGAATGTGTTAACACGATACTTCTCATGCCACTGCTATGGCCATTCGCGCTGCCCGGCGCTCCCCAAATGAGCGGTTTTTGTGCGGATGTCAAAAGACGGGCAGCGCGAGCATCAGTGCGTGTTTACCAAAGAGATTTTAACATCTCTTTGGTGTTTACATCCTGATCCGTCGCTCAATATCAAGAAAACACAGCGCGGTCGCTTTAATTATTTTGACGTCTGCCATTTTTGGTGGTTAGAAGTGAAGTGAGCAGTAGGGCAGTATGTGAATACACACTTCTCTAAATCCTGCTGCGGCAGTTTTTAGGGAGTTACTTCCTGCAGCGCGAGGAGCAGCGGCATGGGCTGAATGTAAATCTGGTATTTCGAGACGAGAGAACTCTTCAGTATGTTTTAGTTTTTGACGTGGCAACTGTTGTATGATCTTAAATAATAATTTTAACCTTTTAATAAGCTTCAAATCGATCGAAAACGGAAGTAATTGTTTTGCTGGTAGAGCAGATGTTCAGTTTTGGTACGCACGATCATCGTATCGTGTAGGTTGCAAAGTCGATGACAGACTTCATTAACCCTGGTGTCAATTGTTGAGCCGCTTAAGGCCTCTGGCATAACTCATTAACGACTACATCAGTTGATAGTTAATGGGACCAATGGTTTAACGTGTCTTCCGAAGCACGGAATTATCTTACTGTTCGGATGATCAAGAGATTCATCCTGCAATGTCCTAACCAAACTGGGCAGGTCGCACAAAGGGATTTTGTTAAACAGTGTCCCCACCGAGAATCGAAACCAAAACTTCCGGATCTAGAGCCAAGCTAACCTCTAGACAACGGAGACTGGTAGCGAATATTCGGTACGGTAAAATTATTGTACCGAATGTTCGTATTCGGCGAACTTCGTGTTCGGCCCTTCACTACCAATCACCATCATCGAATCAGCCAAAACACGTCAACAGCTGCTATAGACAAAAGTTACGAGTAAATGTTTTTTTTTTGTGTAAACAGACATCACGAACAAAAGAAGAGCGAAGTGCTTCAGAACCTAAAGGACTTCTTACACGCAGAAGCCTCTACACATTTATTGAGACAATGCTTGACAAGTAAGTACCTACTGTCATCCACTGTCATCTGTCGTCATATTGTATTAAAAGCACCCACGCTCTTCTTCCGAAGTTTTAGTTTCATGCATCGTGTTTCTAAGTTTTTACATTAACTTCAAATGCCAATATTATACCATCGCTCTGTCCTGCTCTCACACTGCTGTCATTCTAACCAAACTACATAAATTAACTCGCTAAAGAGTGGAATTCTCTGCCTGCGTCTGTGTTCCCGAGTTCATATAACCCGAATCTACGCGAGTGAATAGGCTTCTTCTGGGTAAGCTCGTTCCATCGTCGACCTCATCTCTGTCTTCAAGACTAGATTGAGGTCAAGACTAAGTCCATTTTAAAAAAAAAAAATAAAAGAATTATTCGACTTAAGTGATTGTTATGAAAAAGATCCATTGGTACATGGATAAAGGTGAAAAGAGGGTGCTGCTGTCATATATTTGGCTCGAAAAGTGTCAAATTCCCAGGGCAGTGGTGTTAGCTCTTATTTTCTCCACCTGCTAACAAATTCTTGTCGCACTATACAACAGGAGAAAACGCTAGACGGAAGAAGCAAGTTTTTTTCGTTTACATCATCATAACATCTCATGAAACATCCACTACAGGACAGGGAGCTCCCTCCAAAATTCCAGCCCTTGCTGGAAGAATGTGGAGGGGAAGTACCATAGTCACCTCGCTTGTTAGCGTTACGGCTGGCACCATGGACCGCGGTTGTAAGTGTTTGACCGCGTAAGATACAAAAGAGGATGCTGCTGCCCATCCTCCAGTAACCCTTAGTCGCCTCTTACAACACCTACGGGTACGTATGGGTTGGTACTATTCTTTGCTGGAACCACACGGGACGTTGTACATTTTCGTTTAGATATATATACATACATACATACATACATAACATCACGCCTCTTTCCCGTTGGGGTAGGCAGAGACCACAGTCCTCCACCTGCTACGATCTTATATATGTTTATATATATGTTTATTTAAAAAATGCTAGTTTTTTCTTTTGTATTCTTACCGTCACACTTTGCAGCTTTTCTGGAAGCTTTAGCTGATTGCTTTTGACATAGGTGCAAAATGTGTTGGTAAACGTTGAATGGAATAAACGACAAAAATGTGTCATACAATTCGACAGCGGATAAAAACATTCTTAGCTGACCATTAAAGCTAAAAACGCGTGAATATAGCAGGATTATCACAAAAATATCACCAATATGGTTGATCAATCCTTCATTTCGTCATAAGTACTAATGATTTCCCGCATGATGTCCCGTGTGGTGCCGGCAAAGAATAGTACCAACCCATACATACCCGTGGGTGTCGTAAGAGGCGACTAAGGGTTCACTGGAGGATGGGCAGCATCCTTTGTATCTTACATCTTACTCACTGCGGTCACCTACAACCGCGGTCCATGGTGCCAGCCGTAACGCTAACAAGCGAGGTGACTATGGTACTTCCCCTCCACATTTTTCCAGCAAAAGCTAGAATTCTGGATGGAGCTCCCTGTCCTGTAGTGGACTTTTCATGGGATGTTATGATGACTTATGATTTAAGATAGTCCTGTGACATCTTAATACTCCATTGAACGTCCGCTGCAGAAAAGGAAGCTTTTTTTTTTTTTTTTTATCGTCAATGGGCTTACTCTTGACCTCGATCTAGTCTTGAGGACAGAGATGAGGTCGACGATGGAACGAGCTTGCCCAGAAGAAGCCGATTGACTTGAATAGATTCGGGGTATATGAACTCAGGCAGAGAGCTCGCTCTAGAATTCCAGCTTTTGCTGGAAAAATGTAGAGGGTAAGTACCATAGTCCCCATGATTGTTAGCGTTGCGGTTGACACCATGGATCGTGGTGGTTAGTAAGCACAGTACATAAGATGGTATTATAAACGCTATTAGAAAGTACAGGAAGCAAGGGAAGTATGTCAAGATCGTAGCAGGTGGAGGACTGTGGTCTCTGCCTACCCCGACGGCAAAGAGGCGTGATGTTATGTATGTATTAGAAGGTAATGGTATTAGAAGGACGCTGCTACCCATCCTCTAGTTCATATTTCCTTAGTCGCCTCTTACAACACCCACGGGTAGAGATAAGTTGGCACCATTCTTTGCCGGCACCACACTTAAATAATTACACTAATATTATCTGCAACTACACTCCTATTTTCCACACGTAGTTTTGAAAACGTAGAGGGAACGTGTAGAGGGTGTCTGCGAGATATTTGTGGCTTGCACGTGAGCTGTCCACACGCACGATAGTGTGTGAATAGACTAACTGCATTACAACTGCAACGTTGCAGTTGGCGTGTGGTTAAGATAAAAATCAGTAATGTAACCTACTTGGAAACGTTGGAAGGGGAAGGCCTCGGCGAACGTACCAGGACCAAATTCAGGACGTTCTGAATAAAGGCCAGGTTAAAAGTACCCTAAACCGACGAGCATGTAAGAAAGGATTGATGAAAGTTCAGGAAGCAAGGGAAGTATGTCAAGATCGTAGCAGGTGGAGAACTGTGGTCTCTGCATACCCCGACGGGAACAAGGCGTGATGTTATGTATGTAACCTACTTATAAAAAAAAATCTAATACAATACAATACAATACTCTTTATTGCACACAGAAATACAAAATTTACAAAAGAAAAAAAAAATACAAAATGAAATACGGAGCACAATAGGCGGCCTTATTGCTAAAAAGCAATTTCTTCCAGGCAACCTTTGGGTGCAGGAAACAAAATAATTGTAATACGGGGACGGTGCACAAAGAAACCATAAACTGAATAAATATTGGGTACATACATAGTATTATAATAGACATACATACATATACCTAATATTAATATACTACATACATATATACTACATACAATATACATGCATAAAAAATAAAACACATAAACAAGCAAGTGGAAACAAAGAACAACAACCAATATCAGATCACGGGACGTGAAAGAGAGAAAAAAATAAGAAAATAAAATAAGGTTAGCCAGAGAGTGAGAGGAAGTGAGCTTTAACATTGTTTTTGAATGTGTCGAGTGAGGGAGCTTGCCTCAACGTGGTGGGAAGTGCGTTCCAGAGTCTTATAGCTCTTACTGTGAAAGAGTCGTGATAGAAGTAAATACATTTTGCTTGACCGAGGCTGTAATCCAAGACACTATAGAAAATCACTTAGCCTGTCGTAAATAAGATATTTATTTATTTATTTTTATTTATTTACTTATACATAAGATACATTTGACAGTTATTTAGAAGGTATATAATAATAATACTGTCAATTTACACGCCCTTTCCGGCGCAGACAGATACAACATTCCGCCTTTTACTTAACGCACTCTGTAGTGACACAGCATTATTTTTATTCAAAAATTTGTGTGAAACTTGGTTGTCCCTATGCCTCCGACATAATGTGTTGCTATAATATTTGACAAAGCCCTTTTAAACATTTTGTCGAACGACCTAGATACGTTTCCCGAGTTAGCCTATTGGAGCCCTTTCCTCTACAATCCCATCAGCACGCCTCCTTATTATGTAAACCGACTAAAATAAAATTTCAATTTCATATCTGGGGCTAAGGGACAAAGTTTAAGACAAATATGCTAGTGCTGTGTCACCCACCTGTAAACTCGAGCGAGTATTGTGCATGCGCAGCGTGTTTATTGACAGCATTGAGTTGCATTGTTAATATTATTATGCACGTCTTATATCTAATGTTGTTGTTTATTGCAGTCGGTCTACACACACCATTCTCGAGTGAGATTTATACTGACACACACAGCTTGTAATGGGGCCGCTGGAGGGTTTATTGGTTCCGTATTTTTGGTTTCTTTGCGAAGCCTTCATACACAATAACACGGAGAAACTCGAAATGCGCACTAGGAGTAGAATTGTAGAAAACAAACAAAGCTAGAAGTACGAGTATCGCCCAGTTTAAAAATTTTTGTTTACCGTAAAAGATAAAAGGTTGTTTTTAAATCCCTAGTAAAATTTTAGTCATCATAACATCCCATGAAACGTCCACTACAGGACAGGGAGCTCCCTCCAGAATTCTAGCTTTTGCTGGAAAAAATGTGGAGGGGAAGTACCATAGTCACCTCGCTTGTTAGCGTTACGGCTGGCACCATGGACCGCGGTTGTAGGTGACAGCAGTAAGTAAGATGTAAGATACAAAGGAGGATGCTGCTGCCCATCCTCCAGTTAACCCTTAGTCGCCTCTTACGACACACACAACCCAAAATTTTAGTACGTTCCTCAAAATATAAAAAATAAAATAACATTTTTGAAGAAAAATTATGTACGAATTCAGCTTTTCCCGGGGCCAAAGGGTAAGCCAAAAAAATGCTTACGAGAAGCTTACGAGACAGATTGTCAACGTTTGTGATGCGTCGGAAAAGTTTGGTTAAGACATTTCAGGATGAATCACCTGGATTGTCCGAAAAGGTAGAATATTCTGTACTTCAGAAGGCACGTTAAGCCGTTGGTCCTGTCTACTATACAAGGTTATTTTTTTGGACCTGATTTGCGTATGCCCACGTTATTACAGAGGTCAAAAGCAATAACTTTTGTTTTACGACTTTTCTAACAACGCACGAAAAATTTTCAACTTCCCATACAAAATGGGTCGGTCACGTGACCACTTTAGTATGGGGAGTCGAAATTTTTTTGTGCGTTGTTAGAAAAGTCGTAGAACAGTAGTTGTTGCTTTTGACCTCTGTAATAACGTGGGCATACGCAAATCAGGTCCAAAAAAATAACCTAGTATACGGATGTAGTCGGTAATGAGCCAAGTCAGAGACCTTTGGTGGCTCAACAACTCTGACACCAGGGTTTGTGAGGTCGGTCATCGATACGCGATATGATGATGATCAGGAAAATGTCCGATAACCTAGAACGAAACATCTTGCTAGGGCGAGTAGAAGGTACCTACTAGACTTTAGATTAGATTAATTGTAATTATATTTCGCATACAGTTGTACTGTTAAATGAATGAATAAATAATAATAATAACTTCGTGGACGTAGACTGACGCGTTGGTTGAACCAAATTACCAGTATTGCCTTAAGTATGACCTTCCAGGAATACCATCAGACTGGCCCAAGACAGAAGTACGTGCCGCATAACTATTTTGGCCAAGACGATTCCAATTATTGTGGGTCATGATCCTCAGTACTACGGGAGCGACTTAATAAGGATTCAAACACACTCAACATATTTCGTAGATTTTGGCATATTATACATACTCGTACGTCTTAATTTTCTAAGTATCCTATCCTACTTCCTACTAATATTATAAACGCGAAAGTTTGTAAGTATGGATGGATGTTTGTTACTCTTGGACTATGGATAGATGTTTGTTACTCTGAATGGATTTTTGTGTGTATGTCAAAAGTCGTAAGTTTTGTAATAGCAACACATACGAGGATAATAACACATACGAGGATAGGATAATAGCAATACATGGTACTTGTTACAGCCACGGCTTTCCTGGTCGTCCATGTTTTCTCCGCGCCATTTGTGAGAACGCTGAGTCTCATTTTCTGCACAACGGAATCTTGGGCGATATTCTTCATCTTGTTCTTACGTAAGTTGATTTTTCATTTGTTCTTTCGCAACTAATTACACCTTAGAAATAAATATCAAAAAATTGTTAACTCCAAAATAGAATGGAAATTGATTTAGATTCAGATTGAAGATACGGTTTTAGTTTAGAGACATGGTATAACGTTAAAAACAGTGTTACAAAACCTTTAATGGCATATTCTGGAGACTAATAGTAGTTTATGCAACGGTACATAATGAGGGGTATAAAACTCGAGTGTCGGTTTATGGGACGCAGGCGAGCGCAGCGAGCCAAGTTCCATAATAGAAGACACGAGTGTTTTATACCTAATTATGTGGAGTTGCATACACAACTTTATCTACTCTCATATCGTAAATCCTAAAATAATGTGTTCAAAAATAAACCTTAATGTTTTTCTCTTTTTCCGGTGATAACTGCTAAGCGAAGTACCTATAGCTGCTTTAAGAACACTCGAAGGCAAATTGTAAACAACTTTATTACTTATTTCATTACAAAACTAATAAAAATATGTAAATACAACTTTTGTTTGCTGAGTTTTCCGTTATTGCAATAAAACCTCCTTGCAAACCGACTCCTTGCTCCTTCCAAACAGACTACAAACGCATCAAGCTGTCAATGGCGCGCTTCTAAAAATTAAAAAATTGTTTAATACACTCCCACAGATAAAAAAATGCTGCTAAGAGTATTTCTAAGCACAGATTGACATTATGAAGATGTTAACCTACAATTTTTGAACGCATTATTGAGGATTAACGATATGAGAGTAGATAAATATCTTTTTTAGTCGTAGTTTTTTAGGATTTTTTTTACTATTCTGAAACCTGAATCCAGCTTTTTAAACATGATGAACACACTTTGGATGTACGAATTATTTTTTTTTCTCTCTTATTAATTGGTCCAGGATAAGCTGTATTTTTTTAGAAGGTGATTTTTTTGCACCAGAAGTTCTTCAAATTATTTAGTCTCCAGAATCTCAGTCCCTAAAAACACGAACTTTTAAAAACATGCATTAAAGTAACTGATTAATAGTGTACACACGACTTCTTATAAAAAAAAAATATTTTGTACATGCTCCTCTATTCTCCAAACGTGGTACGGTCAACCGCTCGTCGGTAGAAACTTTTTCAACTCTATTACCACGCTAAAAAGTCCAAAAGTGTTTCTACCGATGTGCGGCCGTGTGTACAAACCCTTAGCTTCAGTACTGATTACCCACAATCCAGCCATAAACCTACCTAGACTGTTATAATAATACTCGCGTAGTAACTAATTAACTTACATAGGCACCGTAACATAATAAGGTTGATTTACTGGGAGCAATTTAGCGCAAATCATGTGTGGGTTCCTGGTGAAGGAATTCAGATGTTGCCATATGTAATATTCTTGTAAAGGTAAATGTTGAAAGCTGGGTATGGCAGAAGAAGCATGAAAGTAGAATTAATGCAGTGGAAATGAGAGCGCTAAGGAGTATGATTGGTGTTAAATTGAGTGAGAGGATTAGAAATAGTGTGATAAGAGAACGGTGTGGCGTAAAAGAAGACGTAGTGACCAAAATCGAGAAAGGAATGCTGAGATGGTTTGGTCATGTAGAGAGGATGAATGAACGAAGATTGACGAAAGAGATCTACCAGGCGAGAGTGAATGGAAACGTTGGAAGGGGAAGGCCTAGGCGAACGTACCAGGACCAAATTCAGGACGTTCTGAATAAAAGCCAGGTTAAAAGTACCCTAAACCGACGAGCATGTATGAAAGGATTGATGAAAGTACAGGAAGCAAGGGAGTATGTCAAGATCGTAGCAGGTGGAGGACTGTGGTCTCTGCCTACCCCGACGGGAAAGAGGTGTGATGTTATGTATGTATGTAAATGTTACGGTCTGTGTTTTTTGTGGAAGGGAAAGTGAAGAAAAGTTTAATTTTGCAGCTGGAAAAGAAATTATATACAGCGTAATTTTTTTTTATTACCCCCCGTGTATTTTTAGAGGTAGTTCTGCCTATGAAACTGAAAAACTTTTCCTAACTTATCCCAAGGAATTTTAGGTGTGGAGGGGCTTTTGTGCAAAGTCCGCCTGAGAAAGTACCACTTCCTTGCCTTTTTCTGCCATAAAGCAATGTTTGCATTGCTGTGTTTCGGTTTGAAGGGTTAGGCTGCCAGTGAAATTACCGGCACATGAGACATACCATCTTAGTTCGCAGGGTGGGTAAAGCGCTTTGCTGACTTATTAGTGGCAAATTATTTTACTAATAAGACAGTGGGTGTTATTGGCGGTGGTGACCACTTACCACCACCAGCTCGTTTGCCCACTTATGACATAAAAAAAAATTGATTCTTGAAAAAGATTCTGATTCTTGTATTTTTATAATTCCAGGCCTTCCTCATCCATGTCAGAGGATGACATTGAAGACAGTTACTATGAAGCGGAGTTCCTAGGTTTTGAAAACCACTGTGCCTACTACCACTACAATTGTCCTTTCAGCCCATTGAACTTTATATCTGTTGAAGTTGAAAACTTTTAACTGTAAAATCAACTGTGAAATATTTTAAAAGGAAAAATGACTTAGTTCTTTTATTTTATTTATGTCCTAACACGCTTATACAGGGTTATTTTTGAACACCCTGAATATTGATTAAAGTGGTTCTGCCCATGAAACTGAACAACTTTTCCCAAGGAAGTCGAAAAACGCAAAAAAAAATTCAACTGTACATAAAAACTGCGTCAGTTGACTGTACATTTTGTATGAGAGACCAAAAACTATTTTTAACCTAGAAAAAAGTTGCTCAGTTTCATGAACAGAATCAAGTTTTAAAATTTCCGGGGAAATAAAAAAAAATTCGCTGTATTAGGTCGACCGTGATGTGGTAAATCTATTTCGCTTATTCGTCAGTTACTTTAGTACAACCAACAGCACGTCAGTGGAAACACTTTGGACTTTTTGGTATTGTAATAGAGTCCCGTGTGGTGCCGGCAAAGAATAGTACCAACCCATACATACCCGTGGATGTCGTAAGAGGCGACTAAGGGTTATAAACTGGAGGATGGGCAGCAGCATCCTCCTTTGTATCTTACATCTTACTTACTGCGGTCACATACAACCGCGGTCCATGGTGCCATCCGAAACGCTAACAAGCGAGGTGACTGTGGTACTTCCCCTCTACATTTTTCCAGCAAAAGCTAGAATTCTGGAGGGAGCTCCCTGTCCTGTAGTGGACGTTTCATGGGATGTTATGTTGAATAGAGTTGCAACTAATTCCACTGACGTACGAGTATATCCTCGTTTCTGATTCGATCCCCTTACAGACTTCGAGCATAGCCATTTGGGTGATTTTGAGTAAATATTTACCAACAACGAAATGCTCCGCAAAACTTCGCTAATTGGCCCAAATTTCTGATCGTGAAAAAACAGTGCATTTCAGCTTTCAATCAAAATACTGCCGTCTTCACAATGCGCGGATGAAAATATTTGAACACTGATTAATTGCTTACAGTGTTGGTACTGTACCGAAACCTAGTAAAATGTTAAACAGCCTTACTTTAAAAATAATTTGGTAGGAAACCTAGAATTATTTGTCAACAACATCCTTTACGGTTCACATAGTTGTTACAGTTGTATTTTACAAGTTGCATGTCTGTCGGTCTTCTACAGATTGTACTTCGGAGAGTGTGCTCTAGAGCTCCACAAGCTTATTCCACCATCTCCCTTCTACCATCGGGAGTCCAGACGCACCTATACTTGGTTGATATTCCGCACATTCGCACAAAGCGCTATGAAACATGTTTTATAATGCGCACGGCTAAAGAGTGGAATTCTCTGCCTGTGTCTGTGTTCCCGAGTTCATATAACCCGAATCTCTTCAAGTCGCTACTGAATAGGCTTCTTCTGGGCAAGCTCGTTGTCGACCTCATCTCTGTCTTCAAGACTAGATCGAGGTCAAGAGTAAGACCATTAAAAAAAAAAAACATAAATACTCGAACGATTTTTCCCTTAATATTATAACATAAGTCAAAATTCAAACAAATAATGTTTCCTTCCCATCACCCTTATTTTTTTTATCACCCCGTATATTTTAAGAGGTGGTTTTGTCCATGAAACTAAACAACTTTTCCCTAGGAACATAGGTCGAAACACGAAAAACGTTTTTCGACCCCATACAAATGTGATGCCAGCTGATGCAGAAGATTAGAAAAAGATAGATCTTATGGAAAGAAGATTTTTTTAAACATCTCTTAAAATATTCGGAGTGATAGTAATATATATGTCGCAGGCAAATTGTATAATTCGTCGTTTCACAGTTTGCCTCGGAATTCTACAAAATGCCGATTTTTTTTTTATTCGGCATTTTACATAATGCCGCGGCATTTCACAAAACGGCGCGTAATTCGTTTCTGGCACTCGCTGGCCGCTGTCGCGGCACGCTCGCTTCGCTCGCTCGGCTTGTGCGTTGTGGTCGCATGGAAGCTAACGAACCTAAAATGCACCAGTGATCTGAACCCGTTTACAATCTGCCGGCGTCGTTTTACATTTTGCCGACCGTTTACAGTTTGCCCGCCGTTTGTAAACGGAGAATTTATATGATTTGCCTGCGACATATATAATTTATTTTGTCTCATCAGTTTATTTTATTTTCGGATTTTGCGACCCATATTTTCCTTAAGAGAAGTCGTTCAGGTAGATTCACATCCTTGGTTAGGTTAGGTTAGGTTCCGAACGTCAAAGGAACATTTAGTTTCTTTTGTTTGTCTGCATTTCTATAAAAGAAATGTTTAGTTGTTGCTCCGACTAACGTATAATTTTTTGTTTAAAAAGTTTCTGTTAGAAATATTTTTTAAGATTTATATATAAGAAAATATATATTTTCTTTATTTTAATAGAAGAATTTAAGTAAGGCCTCGAAAAGATCACGCGATAATCTAAACGCCTTTGACAGGTAATGGCGTGAAATGGTCCAGAATAAAGAAATTGGTGTGAAGAAAATCCGAGTGAAGTAAAATATGGTCGATAATCGTATATAGGGTGTTAATATATTCCTGCAAAGCCTTTTAAGGCTTATTTTGTAGACTTTTTGAGCGCTCAGTTCCACCACACCACCACCCGCCGTAAGGAAATTGCCTCTCGACGCATAATGTGACGTTCGCAAAATGTCACTTTCTCAAAATGTCACGTTTGCAAAATGAACCGTTCGCAAATTGTCACGTTCATGACGTCCAACCCCGACTTAACACGTTATGTGCGCTCATGCCTCTTGCGCACATATAATAGTTCATTAAGATACAAGTTCGCTATTTTGCTTATTACAGTCGAGGCTCAGGAATTGCAGCTCGAGCCGTAAGCGAGGGCAGTGTAATGACAATGCGTACGTGCATCTTACGACGCTTTTCAACACATTTGCGAGTAAAAATACAAAAATTTGTAAATTCCTTGTCCATCGGACCATTTTGAAAAAGTTACTAATGTCGGTCATCGATCTTACAATCAGCGCCGCTCGGTTCTCGATCCAGAGTTCGATTCCCGGTGGGGACACTGTCAAATAAAAATATCTTTGTGCGACCCCCCAGTTTGGTTAGAACAGTGCAGGATGATTCACCTGATTGACCGAAAATTTTGATAAATTCATGCTTCGGAAGGCACGCTGAACCGTTGGTCCCGATTACTAGTTACGGATGTAGTCGTTAATCAGCCATGTCAGAGGCCTTTGAAGGCTCAATGACTTTGACACCAGGGTTTGTGAGGTCGGTAATCGACTTACATTTTTTTTTCATTGACGAGAGCTGTTTTTTCTGTGTACTTTCCATCCAAAAATATTCCTCCTTATTTTGCTGTGAATTCTAGAAGAATTCTAGAAGAAACTGTCTCTCTGTCAAGAAGTGGACTTTTACTGAGACGATTGCGATGATGATGACATCAGCAGTCAGATACCAAGTACTACAAATCAGCATTAAACTACAGTGGCAGCTATTAAGGCGATCCGTTTTCCATACTAAATTCAAATGAGTTGCATTCTTATGCGGGACATAAAATGCTGTTGAAAAACGAATGTATACTGCTATTTTTAGTTAATTTTTTTGCTGATTAATACAAAGATATTGCTAATGCACCGAAAGTACTTTAATATAGATCGCACATCCACAATAGTAATATTGATCCAAAAATTGCTAACAAAAACTAGTACTTTCTGTGCATTAGCTGTATCCAAGTTTCACAGTCTGGCCTACCGTCGCAAAGTTGCATGTCTGTCGGTCTTCTACAGATTGTACTTCGAAGAGTGTGCTCTAGAGCTCCACGAGCTTATTCCACCATCTCCCTTCTACCATCGGGAGTCCAGACGCACCGCAGGATATCACCCATACTTGGTTGATATTCCGCACATTCGCACAAAGCGCTTTGAAACATCTTTTATAATGCGCACGGCTAAAGAGTGGAATTCTCTGCCTGCGTCTGTGTTCCCGAGTTCATATAACCCGAATCTATTCAAGTCGCGAGTGAATAGGCTTCTTCTGGGTTAGCTCGTTCCATCGTCGACCTCATCTCTGTCTTCAAGACTAGATCGAGGTCAAGAGTAAGCCCATTTTCAATAAAATAAAAAAAATATCTTTGTACTAATCAGCGAAAAATTTTACTAAAAATAGCAGTATACACTCGTTTTTCAACAGCATTTTATGTCCCGCATAAGAATGCAAGTCATTTGAATTTAGTATGGAAAACGGATCGCCTTAAGCAGCGCGATCACTGATTACTGACGCTCAAAATTCTGCCGGCTCCGCACCAGTCGATGTTTACGCCAATTTTCAGCAGTTTCAGCGGCAAAATTAAGCCACGCAAGCGGAGGGCAATTAAAAGGCCCGTAGTATTTGCTTGCTGTTTATTCAAAATATCTTTATTTACATGTTCAACAAACAGTGCAGTGCTGGTCGACTACTCAAAACTTTTTACTACGGCAACGACTTTAATACGGTACAGTACTGTGTCCAACCAAATTTGATACTTCGTTCTTTTATGCTGTAGGGTGCAAGGGCCAACCCTCCGAAAACTGAAAGTGCATGACAGATCAACAAATTCAAACAATAGCCTAGGCAACGAAACGGATCGTTGTATGAAGACCCCCGCATTAAATCCTCAGTCGATGAAATTTTGCTGGGGTATTACACTACATGAGACAAACCTTCTATAAAAAAATCCAAAACAAAAATCGGTAAGTACTTTAATTTTTCCATACAAAAATAACAAAAAATGTATGAATAAACTTTTTGTAAAAAAAATTTTGGATATTTTATCCTGTCAAATAAAATCTGCCCGAGACAATTATGTTGGGGTCAACTGCTTCGTTACCTACACGACAAGTTTTCAACATGAGTACTTTGGCTAATGAAATAAAAATCGGTCGCTTCATACAAACTGCCCAGTCAGCCCAGTTTAAATTAATTTTGGTTCAGCTAGAACAACCGAACTTTCTTTCTTTGCATTGGTAAAGTACTTATTTCATTTTAATGGCCAGAGTAATATTTTTCTGGGCGCATTATATACACTTTTTTTTAACGTTGACGTATGACTTTCCAATAATTTACTTCTAGATACAAAGTAGTGCAACTAGTGCAATCGCACAGTTAAATAACAATTTCTACCCATATCACATACTCGTAAAAGACCTTACACACGTAATGTCAAAAAAACACCAGACTTGTGTAAGTACTCCGCAATCACGCATGGAGCTTTGGGTGCGCAAATTCTGCGATTACATCTGTCAAGACGACACAAAGCCTAATCGTTTGAGAATACTAATTTAACTTTGTCATCACACAAATTAACGTTCACATAAAAAGTGATCAGAAAAAGCGGAGAGATTGTTTTAGGGAATAGTAGGGATATTTTGGCACGGATTGCTTTTAATCGCGAAAAAAAAAGTTATACAATGTGAATTTTCCATAAGTTTTGCTCCCGAAACCCAGTGATTCTATTCAAGCAACTTTCCAGGAGACAAAAAAATCGGATTCCCATACAAAATGGGTCGATCACTTGACTACTTAGTATGGATCGCCAAAAAAAAATTACGCTTTTTTTTAAGGAAATAAGGCTTGTTTCAATGACTGGAACCAACGGGCTTCGGGAACGAAACCAATGGAAATTCACGCTGTATTAAAACTAGACTTTAGGTAAATATCTTGTAGGCTATAAATTTTTATTACACTTGTGTGAAAGAAAAGATTGAAATAAAACAAACACTTATACAATGGAAGCCCGTTATTTTGTCATACGGGTGTCACTGTTTAGTATGATTATCATCTTTTGTTTCAACTCCAGCGCAGAATCTACAACAGTTCCAATAGACGGAACGCATTGAATTGACATTATTCGTTTTTTTATTTGTGACAAAAATGAAGTTAATTTTATTGATGAAGTAAGTACCTCTATTTTTTATTATGACGGTTTTTGATTTATACAAGGTTATTTTTTGGACCTGATATGAGTATGCCTACCTTGTTAGTGAGGTCAAAAACAACAACTTTTGTTCTACGACTTTGCTAACAACGCACATACAAATTTCGACTTCCCATACAAAATGTGTTCACTTACGGTACTTTAAATTTTTATGAGCGTTGTTAGCAAAGCCGTAGAACAAAAGTTGTTGCTTTTGACCTTACTAACAAGGTAGGTATACTCATATCAGGTCTAAAAAAATAACCTTGTATATTTAGAGTAAAGGAGTAGAGTGTTAAATCATCGATGTTTAAGAAGATTTGATAATAAGACGTGTTACAAAAGGGGTTCAATAAAATTAAAAAGGGGTATACAATGAAATACGCAAAGAAAATCATCTTCCGCATTTGTTTCGGAGTTTTTTTTTCATTGGGATCCTTCAGGCTTATTCCTTTATCATTATCCCATGAAACGTCCACTACAGGACAGGGAGCTCCCTCCAGAATTCTAGCTTTTCTGGAAAAATGTACAGGGTTAGTACCACAGTCACCTCGCTTGTTAGCGTTACGGCTGGCACCATGGACCGCGGTTGTAGGTGACCGCAGTAAGTAAGATGTAACATATAAAGGAGGATGCTGCTGCCCATGCTCCAGTTAACCCTTAGTCGCCTCTTACGACACTCACGGGTATGTATGGGTTGGTACTATTATTTGCCGGCACCACACGGGACTTTTAAAACGTGATTCTGCTCATGAGACTGAACACCTTTTTACAAGGAACATAGTTCGAAATACAAAAAATAGTTTTTGTTCTCTCATACAAAATGTAGATACTGTCAGCTGATGCAGTTTTCCTTTCCTTTATACAGTGTCTATTTTTTTTTTCAAATAAGTGTTTTTATGTTTTTATTATCTTTATTGCTTTTCAGGATTTTCCTGTTTGTGTCTACATCTGGGTTGGACAGGCAAAAACGCCTGATATTCCCTCCAACTAGTCTTTACGGAGTAAGTATTTTCGTCAGCTACTCCCATACAGTTACCGTAATAACAGAAATATTAGATTTGTTGATGTCGCAGCCATATCGTATTGTTCGCCGTTTTGCATAGATGCAGCGGCATTTAACAAAACGGCGCGCAAGAGTGGTCACAAGATAACCTAATCCAACCTAACAAATCCCTATTTGGATAGGTTGGGTTTGACTTAGATAATGACCCTAAAGTGTACCCATTTAAGGCCATTTGTAATACGGAGTGTTTTACGATATGGCGTGTCAGAAACGAGTTACGCGTCATTTTGTAAAATGCCGCCGCCGTTATAGTAGGATAACAAAGAAGGCGAAACTTGCACCTAAACCTGCTGGGATGAAACTTGCCAGGAGTCAAGTAAATACCCATAGGTAACATATTAGAAGTGGTGCTCCCCAGCAGGACGCGACTGAGATGCACAGTGGGGCATAATGTCGAAAATGTGTAGTTTTTTACTATGTTGAAAATTGTATCTGTTGAACCGACATAGGTAGCTGGTTGAAAGTTTCACAGAATATTTATTTTTAAAACAAATATATCAAGGTAAAATAAAAATTTTAAAATTTTAAAACATAAGGGGGGTCGCTATACAAGAAACGTATTTTTTTTTGTTTTTGCTCTATCGTCAGAACGGTTAGTAATTCGAGTGTCAAACTTGGTATAAGTATAGTTCACTAAAATGTCAATAAAATAATATGTCCTGACTGACTGACTGACGTATATCCGTAACCGCTTTAGCTATACGTGTGAAATTTAGTATGCTAATTTATTGTATGCCACAAACACCACCCAAGAAATAATTTTCCAAAACTCATCCCCCAAGGGGATAAGGGGATTTTATGTAATTTGTGCACAATATAGAATATATATATGAAATAAGGGATGGAAGATTTTAAAAAATTGTTACTTAGCTTTAACTTTCATCCCTTATTTCACCCCCTTGGGGGATGAGTTTTGGAAAATACTTTCTTGGGTGGTGTTTGTGGCATACATAGCTCAGCCTTAGTGATCCTACTATTATGTAAAACGGTTAATTATACGATATGACTGCGACATTGAGACACTTTTAAGCAACTGCAAGTTGAAATTATTATCAACTTAATTTTTATTCTAAATGTGTAATTAAGTAATTCAAATGTAATTCGGTATTGATTTTACGATTTTGTGACTTAAAGTTTTTTTAAATGCTTTAACTTTTTCTGTTTTACGTTCAACTACTACATCATTTGGACCACACATTACCTTGGTAAAATCTAAAATATGTCCAGCATTTTCCTAATTTTCATTTTTTTGTAATTGATTTTAATTTATATACGGCCGCACATCAGTAGAAACACTTTTGGACCTTATGGCGTGGTAATAGAGTTGAAAAAGTTTCTACCGACAAGCGGTTGACCGTACAGTAAAGAGCGTATCGAGTTTGACACAATTTCTGTTTCAATCACCGCAAGCACAGCCCGGACACTACTTACATCGAGCGCGAATTTGAAATTTGAAATTGGAAGGTCGCGTAGGCCCGCATATTCAGTACAAAAGACCCTCAGAAGGACCACGAGACTCTCGCGGGTGGGTGCGCGCGAGGGTGCGGGGTAGATTGCAAAGGGGGGCGGAGAGTGACCGTTCTGTATGATAGTCATCATAACATCCCATGAAACGTCCACTACAGTACAGGGAGCTCCCTCCAGAATTCTAGCTTTTGCTGGAAAAATGTGGAGGGGAAGTACCGTAGTCACCTCGCTTGTTAGCGTTACGGCTGGCACCATGGACCGCGGTTTTAGGTGACCGCAGTAAGTAAGATGTAAGATACAAAGGAGGATGCTGCTGCCCATCCTCCAGTTAACCCTTAGTCGCCTCTTACGACACCCATGGGTATGAATGGGTTGGTACTATTCTTTGCCGATACCACACGGTAGTATGATAGTACTATTACTTTATTCTGTGCCGCAAGTTAAGCGCTCTGCGGGTCAAACTTGACCTGCTCGTCACTGTACTTGAGGAATAATTTTTAATAAAATTGAAAAAAAATATATTTCTTTTACAGACTTTTGTAGCCATAGCAGTGCCCTTAGACATTCCAGATAAAAACGTGTTCGTTTCTTACAACTTCGAATCCAACTACAGTACTGTCACAAACTTAACACAAATTGACGAAGTTATATTCCCAAACCTCCCGGTAAGTATTTTTCAAATTACGAGGCTTAAAGATATTAAAAAAAAGAATAATTTAATTAAATACAAAAAAATCTTATCTTGTACGTACATTGATTAAATATCTCTCGATGACGTTTATTACAAAAATGAGAATAAAATTTTACTTACAAAACCTATTAATTGAATAGTGTCCAAAAATAATTGAAATATTTAATTTATTATAGTTATAAATCACTTTTAAGATGGATCGGGATTCAAGGTTTTCTATATAATGTGTCGTGATTCCTATTTACGTAGAGGAAAGATACAAAATAGGATATTTATTTTACTTTCGATAGAGTTTAGAGGTAGCTCAATCTAATATAAACATTATTATTTAAGCCTCTACCTACGGTTTTCCTTTTATTTTATTATCTATGTAATAATTTCAGATTATCAGTTCTCGTCACACTCGAAGTATAACCAGAGAGCTGGCATATACTGTTCTGGAAACTCGATTTCAACAGTGAGTAATTTTATATTGGGGTATTTTATACAGAGTGTTAAGACAAAACTTTCTGGAAACCAAAAAAAAATCCGCGTCTCCATACAAAATTGTAAACTTCATCAGGCAGTTTGTATGGAGAAGCCGATATTTTTTTTTCGTTTCCAGAAAGTTTTTTTCACTGCAAAATTGTTCAGTGTCGTTGACTGATCATGCCCCTTTAGTATTCGGAAGGAACCTAACCTAACCTAACACCATTTATTTTTAACT
Organism: Athrips mouffetella; assembly: GCA_947532105.1. Classification (NCBI taxonomy): domain Eukaryota; kingdom Metazoa; phylum Arthropoda; class Insecta; order Lepidoptera; family Gelechiidae; genus Athrips; species Athrips mouffetella. Next base: position 22,891,784 of record OX383970.1, on the reverse strand, counting down.
AAATTGGTTTAAAACATTTTTAAGATTTATTCTGGAGGCTAAATGCAACACAATTTGTCCACAATAATTATGTGTAACACTCACGTGTCGTTTAGTGATAAAATACTTTTGTTCAAAGCTATTTGGAAATTCGCAAAAAAAATCAACTCTCCATTAAAAATCAGAATCAGATCAGCTGATCTGTCAAATTTATGTGAAAAATCGTACTTTTTTCGAAATTCCAAAAGTCTTAAAACAAAAAGTTGTTGCATTTGGCCCCCAGAATAAAAGGTTTTACATAATTTTTTAAAGCCCTAAACTTAGTTTTATACAATCGCATAGTCGCACAATGTTGTAATCTACGAGTTCACTAGGTCAAAAATAAAATGAAATTCTGTTTGCATCTAAAAAATTATAATTAAGTTTCGTATGCAGTTTTAAATTTTAATAGCTAATTTAACGTTAAAAAGTTACTAAACGATGGCAAAAACTAATGAAGTCATCCTTCAAAAACTATATATATACAAAATCTATTGAAGATATCGGTTTTGACTGGTTTTGACCATTTTGACGTTAAATAAATAGTAGCTCAAATGATAAGGCTGTAAGCTCGTGGATTGTAAACTGCCTTAATTGTGTAAAATCTCTTAATTTTATTTTCTCTTTCAGGCATGGTATGAATGGCAGAGAATGCATGCTGCGAAATATATGCGAAGCAGCGGAAACACCTCTCTATCATAATGGACTATTGGGGCATATTATGCATATTATATTTACGTAAGTCTCCCGTAGAGTATTCACTAGGCAGCACTGCTGTAGTGCTAAAAAAATATTTTTTCTACTCCCATTTGTTAAAGTTTGAAATACGAAACCGGAATCAGTATCAAAAACATTGTCATTCCGACAACAGTTGCGTAATATTTATAAATGCAACTGTCTACAATACGGTAATATAATTTTTTCAGCTTTTTGTTAGGTTTGGCAACAAAATTACGTTTATACTATGTTGTGTTGGATGCCATCGGCTAATATGCTAGTTTCCAAGCCATAAAGGACAACATCAAAAAATAATTCATGCACTTATGAACTGATCCCCCCCATACACGCGCTTATTTAATCTGTGAAAAAAATAACTTTTAATTTATAATTTAACGATAAACATCTTGATTTCCATTCAAAATTTGTAAATATGAGTGAAATATTCACGCCGACCGAAATAATTAAGGCAGCGTACGAAACTCAAGAGGAATTGCCAAAAAAGTGGAGGTGTTCTAGTGCTCTACTACTACGACAAAAGTAAACAAAGGGTACGTTATTTTCTGAGTGATTTTTATGCTCGTAGAAAAAGTAATGTATGCCACTGATTGCAAACTAGTCATTGTAACATGAGTGCTTGTTTGTGACATGAGGCGCAGCCGAATGTCACAATAGACAGCACGACAGCACTTTACCTGACAGTGGCATAAACTATATATATATATATATATATATATATATATATATATATCTACCATATATATATTAAATTAACTGATAACAGGTTTAGAAAAAAAAAATCACATTGTAATTGCGTAAATAGATAATTATAAGTTGTGTTATAGTTGTAATAGTAAATCGTATAGTAAATAATACTTATTAAAATCACTGTTTATTTTATAGATAATTTGTTGTTCAGTTTAGTTGATTTTTGTACTGGAATTATAATATAAATTTGATTTATATGTTTAGGTAGAAAATCGTACATAAAAGTGCAAGTCGGAGTCGGATTCCTTACCTCCACATAATATTAATTGTATTAGTTGAAATTCCAGTAACTTACTGTGCTACATTTTTTGAGTCCGACTGGCACTTGACCAGTTTTTATTATTTGTTATTATTATACAGCTTATGCACTATAGATATACAAATTTGCATGCTTGTAAATGGTCCCGTTAATATAGAGCCAAAAAAAATTGAGCAAAAATCGCCTAAAAACACGTTTGCAGTATCAATGCAGGGCAGCCTCCCTTAATTTTGTTTTTTTTCTTAATTTTAGTATTTTTTGTTATGGCGGCAACAAAAATACACAATCTGTTAAAATTTTAAAAGTACATATGAGATACAGCACAAACAAAATTTTGTAAAAAAAACTGATGTTGGGCATCTTATTTCTTTGTTTTTTTTAAAGAAAAAATACTGTATTTATCTTCTCAACAAGCTCTAAACAACGATACCCCACTCGATGGGGAAAGTCAATTTTTTTTTCTGGCCCCATTTTACCTGTTTAGGAGCCCCACTTCATTTTTATTATTTGTTGTTTTAGCGGCAACAGATATACACAATTTGCGAAAATTTCAACTTTCTACCTATTACAGTTCATTGCTGACAGACAGACGTCGGAGGCATATTATCCTGTCCTGTTTTTCACCCTTGAGTACGGAATCCTAAAAATTTAAGTAAAAATAGATTCCGACGAATTGAGAACCTCCTCCTTTTTAGGGTTCCGATACCAAAATGGTAAAAAAAAGGAACCCTTATGGTGCCGCTCTGTCTGTCTGTCCGTCTGTCTGTCACACCTCTATATCTCAGCAACCACTTATGCTATCAACCTGAAATTTGGAATAGTTTTAGAATATAGTTGCCCAACTTAATTGCACAAGAAAAAATTTTGAAAAAAGTATGATTATTAATATAAAGGGGGCCAAAATAGGGGGGGCCAAATTTCAAATTGTCGCTACTAGGTTGAGTGGGGTATCATATGAAAGGGCTTTACTTGTACATTTTAAAATATATTTTTGTATTTTTTTAAATTTCTTAGTTTTAAAGTTATGATGAAAAATGTCAAGAAAAATACCATTCCCCCCCCCTTATCTCCGAAGTTTGAGTAAGGAAAAATCTGAATTAATTACAGTTGACAGAAGTTTATATAAACTTTACAGCAAAAATAAAACGATCTTTCTAAGTTGCACAGTTTTTCAGAAATCTGCAAAAAACCTTTACAAACAAATTTAGTTTTGCGGTCCTGAAAATGGACTTTATTGCTTCCAAAAATACTATAGGTATATCGGAACCCTCGGCGCGCGAGTCCGACTCGCACTTGACCGGTTTTTTTTTAAGTCGTTTAAAAACCGAGGGTCAGTTGTAGGTTGTAGATGTATTCTTAAAAGTGTATTCCTTTTCTAGAAGGAACCAGCTTGGCCAAACACTACCGTACGTTATTTTGTTTTATCTAGAAGAGAAAATCCATTGGGGCTAGGCTACGGTTTTTCTCGTAACAGGCTAATTCAAAATTCTAATTGACTTATGCTTATTGTATTAACCCTGTACATTCAAATCACGATTCAAATATATTCAAATATAAGAGGGCGTGGGTTTTTATTGTCGCTTATTTTTGTCTTTGTCCGTCTGTCTGTCCGTCTGTCAGCGGGCTGTCATGTGGGTCTCATGAACCGTAATAGTTAGAAATTAGAAATTTTCACAAATTGTGTATATCTGTTGCCGCTACAACAACAACAAATACTAAAAATAAAAAAAGTTAGAAATTAAGGGGGGCTCCCAAACAGCTAAAGGGGGGTAGCGTAAAAAAAAGTTTGACCTACCCCATCGAGTGGGGTATCGTTGTTTAGAGCTTGTTGAGTAGATAAATACTTTATTTTTTGATTTGAAAAATTAAAAAACAAAGGAATAAGATGTCATCAAAGTCAGCTGTTTTTACAAAATTTTGTTTTAGCTGTATCTCATGAACAGTAATACTAGACATTTAAAATTTTCACAGATTACGTATTTCTTTTGCTGTTATAACAAAAATTCTAAAAACAAAAAAAAAGTAATAATTCCCATACCAAAGACCTGTTTTTATAGGCAATTTTTGTTTTAGGTCTACCTTAAAAACGGGATCACTTATAAACGTGAAAATTGGTGTGTTTATAGTGCATAAGCTAAGAAAAAAAAACAAATAAAACAAAACTGGTCAAGCGCGAGTCGGACCCAAAAAATCTAGCACAGTAAGTTACTGAAATTTCAACTAATACAATTAATATTACGTGGTGGTACGGAACCCTCCGTGCGCGAGTCCGACTCGCACTTGGCTGGTTTTTTTTGTCCACCTTGGCGCCACTTTGTTTTTGAAGCGATGTAGTTTAGCTGCCGTCATTAAGAAATTTTAATATCCAGCAATGAATAAACTATATTGGATTTGATTTGATTGTCCAAATTTCCAAAATGTTTACTTACTAACATTCTTCAGGCCTTCATCGTCAAAAGAAGAGGATCTCGATGACGCATACTACCAAGCGGAAGCCGACGGTCTAGAAGGAAGCTGCGAGAAGTATCTCGAAGACTGCCCATTCAGTCTCTTTGACGTCATCACGCATCTTGTTGAAATACGGCATGGAAAACCTGTGTCTTAATTTTGTTAAACAAGCTTTTGAGAAATAAAAGAAACTAAGATTTGTATTTGTAATTTTTTTTAAATAATGTAATTTAATCGTTGTCATTTCTGCGAGTGTCAACCCGAGTCACTCCTCTTTTCGCCATCCACCCCAGTCCTTCGCCTCCCTCATCCATAATTTCCCTACAACGGCCATCATAGCATGTTAATTAATGCTTTTGAATAATATATTACACAGCTTTTATTCAATATCATCATCAAAACATCCTAAAAGCCCACGATTTTCACATGCCAACCTTAGCCGATAAAAGGCTCCGTTTTCAGAAATTTGCTGATAAAATGCTCGTCATGCCTACGATTCAATTAGATAACATTACCAATCTTCAAATAAATGACATGTTAACAATATTCACAAATCACAAAGAATTAGTGCCAAATTCCTCTAAGAATGCTTTTTGCAAGTTTGGATTAAAGTTAAACGGCGTTTATTTTGATAGTGCAAAATTGTACCTTGGTTTGAAGACGTTTCTGAATAACAGCTCAAGTGCATACGAGTATTACCGCGATTTTTAGGGTTCCGATACCAAAATGGTAAAAAAAAGGAACCCTTATGGTGCCGCTCTGTCTGTCTGTCTGTCCGTCTGTCTGTCACACCTCTATATCTCAGCAACCACTTATGCTATCGACCTGAAATTTGGAATAGTTTTAGAATATAGTTGCCCAACTTAATTGCACATGATTTTTTTTTGAAAAAAGTATGATTATTAATGTAAAGGGGGCCTAAATGGGGGGGGGGCAAATTTCAAATTGACGCTACTAGGTCGAGTGGGGTGTCATATGAAAGGGCTTTACTTGTACATTTTAGAATATATTTTTGTATTTTTTTATATTTCTTAGTTTTCAAGTTATGATGAAAAATTTCAAAAAAAATACCATTCCCCCCCCTTATCTCCGAAGTTTGAGTAAGAAAAAATCTGAATTAATTACAGTTAACAGAGGTTTATGTAAACTTTACAGCAAAAATAAAACGATCTTTCTAAGTTGCACAGTTTTTCAGAAATCTGCAAAAAACATTTACAAACAAATTTAGTTTTGCGGTCCTTAAAATGGACTTTATTGCTTCCAAAAATACTATAGGTATATCGGAACCCTCGGCGCGCGAGTCCGACTCGCACTTGACCGGTTTTTTCTTTAGTAGACTCTGTAAGCTTGTACCGTTATGGCCTCGTTATGGCACAAGTAAGTGACTTTATTATTTACATAACAGTAAAAAACTATTAGCAGGTAAGTAGATCTACTTGGATTTTACTTCTTCTCGCTTAAACTCAATACTAGCATCAGTTTTGGATAAGACGAATGTGCTGATAATCTTTTGCTTGATATGAAGTGCCATAAGATTATGTTGACTTTGTAAGTGTAGTTTTTGACTCAAAATCTGGCATGGCGAGTATAGTGAGATTTTACTGCTCTATAACAAAAAATAACTGATTTGTGATAAAAATGTTTTCTACTAATTACTGCTATCAGAGTTGATAGGGGTAAATTTAGAACCAAGGTAAGATCTGATTTTAACCAAAGGATAATACAGATTTTATAATGAGTTTTTTTTTTCAGATTATCATTAGATACGATTGCTGCTGGAAAGGATAGAGATAAACGTGGTTTAATTTTTTTCCCTACGAGTCTTTATGGGGTGAGTATTGTTTTTTCTATTTATAAGACGGTCACAGAAAATAAATAAAACGGGCCTAGTGTGAGTTGGACTCGCGCACCGGGGGTTCCTTACCACTATGGTAAAAATACCGTCTTTGTTATGGACGTGCTGTCATGGAGAAGGGTATTAAAATTGCGAGTGTCCGACATGCACTTGACCATTTTTTTATTATTTGTTGTTATTTTATAGCGTATGCACTATAAACGTACCAATTTTCACGCTTGTAAGTGGATCCGTTTTTCGACACAGCTAAAACAAAAAAGACATGGTTTTAATTGCCCCCCCTTAATTTAAGATTTTTTATTATTATTATTTGTTGTTATAACGGCAACAGAAATATAAAGTCTGTGAAAATTTTAACTGTCTACCTGTTACGGTTCATGAGATACAGCCCACTGACAGACAGACAGACATCGGAGGCATATTAATAGGGTCCCGTTTTTCACCCTCTGAGTAGGGAATCTAAACACGTTATAAATTAAATTAAGAATAAAAAAAATTGTTAAAAATAAGGAAAATAATAATATGTCCAGGCTAGAATACCAAATATTACCAAATTTATAACGTGTTTCTAAATTTCAGACATTCTTAGCCATAGCCGTGCCCTTAGACATTCCGGACAAGAATGTGTTTGTGTCGTACAACTTTGAAGCCAACTACGCTACCGTAAACAACATTACCGAAATTGATGAAGTTATATTTCCCAATTTACCGGTAAGTTTTGAGCTACTTTACATCACCTGTTTCCCTGGCTATTTAAAAGTGCTTACACTTATAAATATTTTGTTATATGTAGCCACCTTCGCACTAGGGAAGGGTGCTAAGTATGTCGCAGATGCATTGTAGAATTCGCTGTTTTATAAAACAGCTGAACGATGTTACTGGATTGTTATTGCGCTACGTTTAAAGAAACTGTTATCCAAGACTTTTTTTATGGTCAATGTGCTTACTCTTGACCTCGAATATAGTCTTGAGGACAGAGATGAGGTCGACGATGGAACGAAATTGCCTAGAAGACGCCTATTCACTCGCGACTTGAATAGATTCGAGTTATATGAACTCTAGAATACAACGCAGACAGAGAATTCCACTCTTTAGTCGCACGTATCATGATGCTAAAAGAAGAGTATTTTGTGAGGCGAACTTGCCACTGCGGCACGCTCTCTTTGCTCGTAAGCTCGTAACAGCTAAACGTTCAGCAGTTTTACAAAATAGTGGATTCTGCAATCCATCTGCGACATATACCTACATAAACAGCGCCTCTGAGCCTGCAAATTAATGTACTTACATTTGAATGGCAAATACAGTAAGCGGATAATCATGCGATGTTTGGCACTGGTCATCCCTCAGAACAAAAACCTCCTTGCTTCGCGGTCATCCTATCCTTCCTACTAATATTATAAACGCGAAAGTTTGTAAGTATGGATGTTTGTTACTCTTTCACGTAAAAATTACTGAATGAATTTTAATTAAACTTTACCATAATATAGCTTATACATCAAACACATAGGCTACAATTTTTAAACCTGCGCAGACAAAGTCGCGGGCACCAGCTAGTCTAACATAATTATCCTGAAGATGCTTTGTGTAAGGCGAAATACGAGTAGAGTAGTACGTATTTGTTGTGTTGCTATTGAATCAAATCTAATATAGTTTATTTATTGTTGGATATTAAAATCTCTTAATGACTCTTAATTGCTATTGCAAACGTACGTTCATTAAGCTGCAACCTTCCTAAATTCAAAGACTAAGGCATACATTGCTGGGAGCCTTTGTTCTTTTACCTAATACCAATATCCTTACTTCAACCAGCAATGTAAATAAAGAAGGTGTGATAGCGAATTTACGAGTAGGCACATTGAATGCATAGCATTGCAATAAAGAAATATTAGGTACTCTAATCTTGACTTTATCTCGATCTATTCTTAAGACAGAGATGCGGTCGACAACGGGACGAGTTTGCCCCGGAAAAGCCTATTCACTCGCGACTTGATATGACGCGACGCGACTTTATAGCACCGAAAAAGTGTATATGAAATTGGTATTATTGGAATTTTGGTATATGTGGCTAACACACACAGTTCTAGCTAACCTTTAAATATTCCAGATTATCAGTTCCAGACACAGTCGAAGTTTAACACGAGGACTTGCGTACACAGTTTTGGAGACCAGGTTTGAGCAGTAAGTACGAACAAATCAATCAAATTTGGGTTGGCAGGGTACTAGAAAAACGAGAAATGGACCTGACCTGTCCACGATTGAGACTGGCCCTCGGCCACCAGACTAAGTACCTGTCAACTGACAGCATTAGGGAAATCTAGGGAAATGGAGGTGAGGAATCGGGGTAAAAGGCTGGTGTCAAGCTTTGTCAAGCATGACTGGCCCGTTGGTGTGGCTTGACAGTGAGCCTGTCTTGTACGCCGTGGGACGCAGGTTCGATCCCCGCCCAGGGCAAACATTTGTGTGATGAACACGAGTGTTTGTTCTGAGTCTGTGTGTTATTTGTCTATTTATGTATGTTTATCAACCTCTATGATACTCATAGTTGCCTAGTTTGATGTCATTAGCTGATTGATGCAAGCTGCAAACTGCGATAGAGACGATGTTATACTTAAAAAAATACATTTCTTCATTGTGAAAAGCTCCTCACTCTATGATAAACTCATCTGATGCTTCTTTGCTGAAGTTGTAATCCGTATCAAAGTTTTCAGTTACCAAACTGACAGCCGGCTGCTCAAAGTGACCTTGAAGTTGAAGCTCCTTTAAATAAATTGCTGTCACTATTTTTATCAACAAAACTTAGTAGACTTAAAAAAGCTTTAACTTCAAAGACTTTGTGCAACTGAACGGAATAGAAAGTTTCATACCTACGCGACATTGTATATGCAGTTTTAAAATTTGGACAAGTCAGCTAAGAGCCCCGTGGTCCGATGGGGCATACGGCTAGCAAGCCGATGCGTGCCGGATCAAATCCAGCCGGTTTCACCCATGGATGTCTGCGACATGCTTGTATGTTTTGCGTCCGTTTCTAAAGTTCGTCCATCTTAAGAATGCAGTGAGTCATCGCTTTCTGTCACTGATAGCCAACGCCCGTAACCAATTAGGTCGTTTAAAATTATAAAGTCAAATACGAATGACCTTTGAAAGAAGCAGTTCTTTCCTTTTTTCGTCCATCTTAAGAATGCAGTGACAAACGTTCGAAGAGATGATGTGGATGACGTCATTGCACTTGATTCCACTTTCCGCTACGTAATAGCACCAACCCAGCTCAACCCGTGGGTGTCACAAGAGGCGACTAAGGGTTTATGAACCGGAGGATGGGCAGCAGCATATTTCTGTTTATCGTACCATCTTACATACTGCGGTCACCAACCACAGCGGTCGCCACTCGCAACGCTTACAAGCGTGGTGACTATGGTATTTTCCGTGTATTTTGGAGGGAGTTCCCTGTTCAGCAGTGGACGTTTCAATGGATGTTATGATCTGAGTTTACCTATAATTCTCACCTATAATTCATTCTTCCACACCTGATAGGTTGGCTGGAAGAGATCTCTAAAAGAGATAAGCTCGCCTTTGTGAACAATTTTCATTTGACAACTTTATGTTATCTGTGCACAATAAAGAATATATATAATTTCAGGCATGGCATGAACGGGAGAGAATGTGTGTTAAAGAATATCTGCGAAGCTGCCGAGGCACCACTGCATGATAACGGGCTTCTCGGGCATATTCTACATATTGTTTTCACGTAAGTAATAAACACTTAGCCTATTTTGATCTTTTGTATCTTATTCTACTTCCTTTACTTCTCTAGCTCTCTATAAAGGCGTTTAGTTGGATGCTTTAAAATTGTAAAGTGGCCTTCCTATATTGAGGATGGAAAAACCTAAAAAATTCTATAGATAGGTACTTGTGTTCTTTCAAAGTGTAAAGTGCATTTTAAATACTTACCAACATGTCTAGACTATTGAGCAAAGGCCTGGATTTTTAACCTTACCTATTCAGCAACTTTCTCGAATAAAAAAATTTTTAGTTGATAAGAATGTTTCTACTACCCATACAAAATGGGTCGATCTCGTGACCGCACTTTAGTGTGAAGTAAAAAAAAATTATCAAGTAATATTTTTTTCTATGCGAAAGTTGCTTGTTTTCATGAGTAGAATCAAAACTCTTTGCTTCGGGAGCAAAACTAATGAAAATTTACGCTGTATAGACACAGATAAAGGTCTCCACGGGCTCCGAAGACCGATTAATCATAACTAACTGGACTCAATTACATTCCAGCCCATCATCATCCAAAGAAGAAGGTCTCCCTGATGAGTACTATCAAGCGGAGTCGGACGGTCTGCGTGGTGACTGCGAAAAATACCTCCAGGATTGCCCCTTCAGCCTCTTCGATATGATAACACGACTTGCTGAAATACGACACGGGAACTCTATCTACCAAATTTAAAAATAAAAAACCGACTTTAGTTTATTTACGTTGCTTTTGCATTCGTCAACGGAAAATAACAAGAATAGTTAGGTGGTCAACTAGCTTGTTAAGTTGATAAACTGTCGAAAACTAGTAGGTATACTGTACCGGATTCGCTTCTGGCACTCGCCTTCTGCTGCCGCAGCACGCTCGCTTAGCTCGCTCGGCTCGTCTCACCTAACGGGGCTATGGATCAACGAGTTTCCTCCGGGTTTACTATTTTTCGACAGTTTATCAACTACCTCGAAAATTGACCACATAAACAATATGTAATTGTTAATCTGCCGATGTTTAAGAATCTTATCGAACTTTAATCTAGTTTCAACCGTACGTACCTCGAAATTCAGTTGAAAAATATCGAAGGAGGTTTATTCATCCTCAACATCGTTATCCTCATCATATCGTGTGAGTTGAAAGGTCAATAACCAACCTCACGTCAGAGTTGTTGAGCCGCCAAAGGCCTTTGACATGGCTCATTATTTAGTCAATGGGCATGATTACGATTATGCAAATAAATCAGACAAATAAATATTTAATAAATGTATTTATTGCACTTTAAATTGCAGTGAGATTAACATCTTTTAATTATTATTAACACGACCACAGTTCGCTAAGTAAGTATATTTATAGTGTATGTTTATAAAATTCCTAAAAAAACAAAAATTCACAGCCATTATAATTTCATTATTTAAGTTAAAATGTTGAAATTTAAATAAATCAACTCTTATTTTCATTTATTAGAATACATTAGATTTAAAAATTAATTAAAAGAAATTAACTTGGCAAAGATTTTTAATTAAATATTTTAATTAACTTAAATACGTTTTCCTGCATGCTTTTCTACGACATGCTCAGGTTTTGTTTTTAAAGGTGCAAATTAAGTTCGTCCTTTATGACATTAAATAATGAACGTTAAATTTTAGTTACTTGTTATCAAAATTGCTTTTATAATTTCTACTTAATAAAATAACTATTTTTACTTTATACTTCGATATAACGTTACAAACAAGCAATAAAATGTTTTTCATTGAAATAAAAAACAATTTCTGTTACTTAAGTTTTAAAAAAACACATCGACATTTCTTTTACAACTTTTTGTATCGTTAAAAGTACAATATTATTCTGCCACTATAAAACTTAATTCTGCTATAAGAAATACAAACTTAATTATTGCGTCTATTCATTATGTGAAACTTAATTTGTTCTATGTCAGTAAAATCTGTTTGGCAATAGCAAATTATATTTGTATTATAACTTTCCGTTGCAGAATAACTTTCTGTTTCAAAATTGTTGGCAAAACAATAAAAACAAATGACATTTCAGTATTTCCTTTAGTTAATAATACCAATAGTTTCAACATCTTTCGGATAGAAGAAGTTGTTCTTCTTCATAGGAATGGAAGACAGTTGCTGGTCGACTGGTACTCTCGTGTCGTAAAGAGATGGAGACTGGAAGATGATGCCGAAGGTGCCGACGAAGCAGGCTATGGTGAACAGCCATAAGAAGAAACGGTCTAGAACCATGGACATGAACTTCCAATCCTCTACAATCTGTGGACAAAAAAAAAACATAAATAAGTCAGAGTTGCAAAATCATACGTTTGCCGAAGCTGGTTTGGTCTTAGTACTTTTTAGTTTTAATAATGAAAGATTTTTTTTATACCCTATAACACTCCCACAATGAATACAAATCTAACGATACGTCACATGTTGAAATCTATCAAGCCGTTTAGGCTACAGAGCGCGACAAAGAAATCTACATACATACTTACATAAATACTCTCGAAAAACATAACCCTCCTGTTTTGGGGCAGTCAAAAGAATCTTGTCCATTTTTCAATCGATGTTCTTAGCTTGTGTTGTTAGCTTCTGCTAACACCGTCATGGCGTAGAGGCATGAGCAGAGCAATAGCTCGCCCGACGTTAAAATGTGATAACAATAGCTTTGATTTTTCTCAGCTTAGGTAAAAAGTTCCCTATCCAATTATTCTAAGTAGCCAATTTGAAGCCTGGCTTGTTTGCTTGTTTTCAAAGACATAATGAAATTTCTCTGAACAATCTAGAAGTTTTAGATGACATTTTTTTTTTTTTCATTTATTCCTCAAAGGGTGGAGGAAGTGTATCAAGGAATAATTTCCGGTGAAAGATTATAACAGTTTACGTGGGAAAGCCTCTTTGATGTTAAACGCACCTTGACGTGTGTTGAATCAGGAGAAAATTGACGTGAAGGTTATTATAACCACATTAAAACAAACATGGGTTTTACGAATAGATGTAGAATTTAGAAAAAGGCTGCTGCTTTAATTACTTAATACCTAGTGCATTGCTCATCGAGAAGAGAAAGGGACCGATTGCCAACGAGGGTGTCGTTCAAGGCCTGAAGCGCAGTCGAGGGCCTCAATACACCCGAGGTGGGAATCGTACTTTCTTTTGAGTGATGCATATCTAGTTTTTTATACTTCACCTATAAGGAAAAAACTACAAAAAATTAAAACACAAAATTTTTGAAGATTCAGAACTTCATTCTCTTCTAATATTTTTTATGGCGTCACGTCTCTTTACGAGTATTTCGCCAATGTCAAATGACATCGTCTTCGTAGTCTTCATTGTGAATTTCTCTATGTATTATTAGTGTGTACATATACATATATATTACACTAGCTGTTGCCCGCGACTCCGTCCGCGTGGGGTTCAGAAAAAGTAGCTAATGACTTTTCCCATGGTTCAAACTATCTTCGTACCAAGTTTTTATCACAATCGGTTTATCGTATTAGTTATAAAAGCGTAACAGACAGACAGACAGACAGTGCAATTCTCGCCTTAATATTATTAGGTATACAGACAGAGTACCGATAATATGGATTTTTGTAAATTAAACACCTCTTGTTTACGTGTGGAATGTTGGGTCGCCCACTATCCTCGAAAGTGTAAAATCTAACTATGATACGGGTTTCGTTATTTCTTATACAAAACAAAGCCTAACTAAATCTGAGGCTCAGTCACTTAAGCTTCTGTGGCTACTGAAAAAAGAGCGGTACAAAGTCCAACGTGTCTACCTTTACATGCTTTTAACTCTACATGTACCTACATACAAAACTGTCGGACTTCACTTCCGTACTATCTTTGTAACTTATGTCTCCCCTTAAAAGACAATTCCTAAAAAACAATGATTCACTGCTCTCTTTATTTTTTGAAGTATTTCGTTTATAAGTACCTACTTCCTAAGTTTTCAAAACTTTAGAACTTTCATAATTTTTTTACATTTTTTGCACCGCCATGCCGAAATAGGAATTTTTTTATAATTATTTTTACAATAAAACTAAATCTAGATTTTAACCATCTTTAGCTGTACCCACGACTTTTGCACAAACAACTGGACTGGATCAAACGGAATTTTCAACAACGCTTTTTTCCTTCCAGAATTATAAGCTTTGTTTGATTTCAGCTCGGTTTCACAGCTTGAAACTTTGAACTCGCCTATTATCTGTTTGAATGAACCGATGGCAATAAAAATAAGTATATATATAAAAGTAAAGTAAATATTGCACGAAAGCAACCCAAATACGTTATTGAAAACCCCGTTTAAGTCGTTCAAGTAGTTTGTGAGGTATTGGTGCGGCCGCTTAAAATTTCGCGAACCTTCTGTCTGAGTGAACCGTTTGCAATGAAATAAACCTTATCAGAAAGAAGCCCGACGCGTCATTGAAAACCTCGTTTGACTTTTAACCAGTTCAGTAGGTGAGTTCTTGGTTCTGCAGCTTGAAGCTTTGCATATCTTCTGTCAGATTAAACCTACCTATCGCAATGAAACTAAGCTTATTTTATGCACAGGAGTAAGCCAAACGCGTTATTGAAAGCCACGTTTGAATCTGCTCAAAAATTTTTGAATTATTCGCGCCTTCGCTTGAAACTTTGCGTAACTTCTATCTGAGTGAACCGTTTTCAACTAACCTAAGCTTATATGTTGCACGGAAGTACCTAGTCCAAGCACGTCATGGAAACGCCAGTTGGAGTCGGTACAGTAGTTTGTTCGCTATTGGCGCCGCCTATTGAAACTTCGGGCATTTTCTGTCTGAGTGAACCGTTTTCAATGAAAGTAAGCTAATACATTGCAAAGAATCAAGCTAAACACGTTATTGAAAACCCCGTTTAAATCCATAAAGTAGTGTGTGGGTTATTGGTGCCGCCGCTTGAAACTTAGTGTATTTTATGTCTGAGTGAACAATTTGCAATGAAACTAAGCATACATGTTGCATGGAGTAAGTTAAATACGTTACTGAAAACCTCGTTTTAATCGGTTCAGTTGTTTGTGAGATATTAACGCCTCCGCTGGAAATTTCGCGCACCTGTCTGAGTGAGCCGTTTTCAATGAAAGTAAGCTAATATGTTGCAAAGAAGTAAGCTTGACTGTTTATTGAAAACCCCGTTTGAATCCGTTCAATAGTTTGTGAGTTATTTGCGCCGCCGCATGAAACTTAGCGTACCTTCTGTCTGAGTGAACCGTTTGCAATGAAACTAAACTTTTATGTTGCACAAAAGTAAGTTAAACTCGTAATTGAAAACTCAGTTTGAATCGGTTTGTGAGTTATTATCGTACAGGCAATTTGATACTTTACATTAGTGTAGCTTCTGATTGAGTGAACCGATTTGAATGAAACATAGCCTATGTGTTGCTCAGAGCTAAGCTTAATCTTTCTGCAAAAACCGCGAGAAAATCCGTTAAGTAGTTTCTGAGTTTATCGAAAACATACAGACAGACAGACAGACGGACAAAAAGTTCAGAAAACATATTTTTGTATTCTATAAGTCGTTTCTTATCACCCACACTAATTTTTTTATAAATTTATCAAAAGTACAGACACGCGGTTTCTACTCTTTTATTATATGTATAGATGTGTTGGTATATATCATATGTATTTATTTAGTGTTGAGTTGTAGGTGTTATTTATGTCTATTTCCACTTTTGTGTCCCGCTAATTAACATTCTCTCTCACGACCATGGGTCGGCTGGAACAAATCTCTGATAGAGATAAGCCCGATTTTGTAAATGTCCTTTTGTAACTTTATGTATGTTAATTGTGCAATAAAGAGTACACATACGGCATCCACTTGCAAAGTCCGACAGCTTCTTGCACGACGCTCGATGAAAAGATAGAAAAAAAATAAAATAATTTAAAAAACATAATGGCGTTTACGACTATTGGACCTGCCTTGCCCGCATTCATTTATTAGATACTAAATATAATTCCACGTCCATTCACCTCATTTTTCTCCGTAATGTTCCTATTTCGCTATATTATGGAGAGTTCCAGGCAGGTCCCAAGGCGACTCTCCTGGATACTATATATTTTAAACTCGACCTTTTACTAGAAATTTTCATACATTCAGTACTGCACTCGCTGTGGAACACATGTGAGACAATAAAGGAGTAATTTAAACTTTTATGTGCAGAGACGATTAACTTCGACGAGCAGCAGCCCTAATAGTAAATTATTAGGGCTACCAACTACGAAGGTAGTTAAATGAGCCATTTTAAAGGTGTACGATGGTGGCTCTACATCTCTGACACCAGGCCTTGTGAGGTCGGTTATCAATCTTATAACTGACACGATATCATGAAGATTGGGTTTCGTTTATTGGAATTTTTTCGGACAAAGAAAAAAGTATTGGTATGAGAAGAAAAAGGGGTAAATTAGTAAATAAAAGCCATGTTAAAAGTACCTACCCTAAACCGACGACCGTGTATGAAAGGATTGATAAAAGTAGAGGAAGCGAGGGAAGTATGTCAAGATCGTAGCAGGTGGAGGGCTGTGGTCTCTGCCTACCCCCCGTAGAGCCGTAATTATGGTTGTATGTTCATAGGCACCTAACTGCAAGCTTAACACGTCTGTACACAATGGCTTTAGCTTTCACAAGCGACTTGATTGCACAAAATCCAACATAATCATACTTAAGCGTGCTTGCACAAAATAATTGTTTATGCAGACACGTGTGAACCAGCAGAAATAGGCCGAAACTGTACAGCAAAACCGTCCTGTTCGAAATTCGAACTGCGAACCGACTTGAACCGTGTCCCACAAACGTGGTCCCCAGAGTCATTGTGCACTCAAACCAATTCTGTGACGTAAACCCGAATACCACTCTCTCATCCTTTTGCTGAATTTTGTAGAGTAGATACGAATAAATAATTTCTGCGGTTGCTGTACTGTACCTGTACAGTAGGAGAAACATGGTCCAAAGGGGATTGTATTGTTTTAATACAGCATGTAATAAAGATGGTATATTACTGAAGAATAGAATAGAATAAGATTTATTTGCTTCAAACATGGTTGATACGATGGTAGAATATAATACAGATGTCCTCATGTTTCGCCAGTACATTAGCATGCAAAATATAATACTATAATATAATACTATAATACTAACTAACTAACTACTAACTACGAAGGATTCGAATTTGACCAAAATACGAAAAAAATATTACCTCTTAAATTAAATGCTATCAGCTGCATGTAATTGCAGTTTACCTTTACCCTCCAAAACAAGCTCTATAACTCAATTCTTGGATACCACCGGGTAATAAAAGATCACTTTGGAGACTTAAAAAATTCAAACCTCTGATGAAATGTTGAAATATAAATCATACATGGAAATTTACAATAAAACACTACTTCATATTGCATAATGTCAAATATCACTTCTTCACTTTTGAAATTAAAAACCTGTGATTTCGATTTTGTTATCACCCGTTGTTATTCAAGAATTGGGTCCCTGCAGTTGGAGTGTTTCACAAACTTATTAAACTCTAAATGTGTTATTATTAGTCATAATTTAAGTACAATTACAGTTACATATCCAAAATATTTAAAAACTTGTGTTTGGAAAACAACACAGCGAAAAAAAAAATTTATGAAAGAAACTTCAACACGGAAACTAGTCCTAATTTTAATTATAATACCATTCAAGCGATAGAAAAAATAAAGACAATTTTATAAAGAAAGGCTGGCTGATAAAAAACCGCGCTCTCAATCAGATGCAATTCAGATCCGTCGACACCTGCCGCTTTAGAGAATTTAAACCTATTTCCTTGAAAGTCCCGTCTTGAAGGAAACTCGGAAACTATCGTTGAAAGTATGCAATTTTATGCTCCGTTAGGGCCGGAATTCAAAGTTTTACCGCTTTTTTAGGTATTTAAAGGAAAGAGAGATGTAAATCTTGCAAACTCTACATATGCGACACACTAATATGCCGCGCTAGAATCTATTTAAGTCGCGAGTGAATAGGCTTCTGGGCTTGTTCCATCGTCGCGATCTCATCTTTGTCCTCAGGGCTTGATCGAAGTCAAGAGCCATCCTACTAATATTATAAACGCGAAAGTTGTACATGGATGTTTTATTTGTTACTCTTTCACGTAAGAACTACTGAATGGATTTTAATGAAACTTTACAATAATATAGCTTATACATCAGATTAAGATATAGGCTACAATTTATCCTGTGCAGACGAAGTCGCGAGCACCAGCTAGTTAACTATAAAAAAACAGTACATCATTGCAGCTTTCAAAACCCACGACCAGTTTACAAAAATATCATCTACAAACTGCAGATATATATGTATGTATGTAGCTTTCCGCCTGCGGTTTCACCAGCATTAAATGCGTTTTTCCGCGGTAAAAAGTAGTCTATATGCTATTCCAGGATCTATAACCTATATTACCAAGATCCAAGATCCTACTGTTATGAAACTTATATTTTACAGCCTGGTGAGAAGTAAAATGGAGAGCAGTTCTTGCGTTTGGAACCCTCATGAGGCCTTATACACATTAGTGCTTGAAAAAGTCCAAAAAGCTTTCATGAGGTACTTGTACAAACAAACTGATGGTTATTATCCTTTTCTATACCCATCAAAGTTTCTACTCGGGGCTTTAGGTATGAACTGCTTGGAAACTCGGCGCAGAAAAGCAGAACTTTTGACTGCAAGTAATGAGCTCCATAACCTGCTGTGTCGGCTTTTTGTTCCCAACAATTGCATAAAAAGACGCGCTACGCGCAGTCTCCAATCTGCCGGATGCTAGAGGGCATCAACTCACTCCTTATTCATGCCCCTGAATCTGATATTTTTGCTTCAACATGGAATCAAATATTGAAAGCATGCTCTTCTTATAGTGATTTGACGTAATTTTTAACATATTTTAATTAATTTATTGACATTTTTTACTGTCACATTCATGTGTTTTAGTGTATATTAATTTGTTTTGTTTTTATACAATTAATTAATTAATTACTGTAATTGGGTATACCATAGAATACATGAAACAGGGTAAACCGTTGTGATTAATAAATAAAAATGAAAAAATATGTGTGCCAAGTTTCATTAAAATCCATTCAGTAGTTTTAGCGTGAATGAGTAACAAATACCCATCCATCCATCCATACTTACAAACATTCGCGTTTTAGGAAGTAGGATAGGATATGAATGACCTAAGTTTTGAACCTAGTATAGGTTGACAGTACACTTGAAACATTCTTGTTGGGAACCTTCTCGCTTATCTGTCTCGTGTGGGTCTCAGCCTCTGGTAAGAGTGCCAAGAAATCTCCTGCAAATGGCGTACTGATACGTATTGGACAGGGATGTAGCTAGGCTTTCAAGGGGCTGATTACTCGTAGAGCTAAATTAAGTACCTCCCTTTCTAACAATGCGCGTGTTAGAACAGAGCGGATTCTCGCTGTTTTACGTTTTTCGCTCCTTTTTGCATTAACTCAAGATCTGTACCCATAATAATAATTACAAAACAGCTATTCAGCAGGCGATAAGTGCGAGTGTCCTATACAGAGTCACTGGATTGGGACTCTGATAGGGTAATTATGAATTGATTTTGATTATTGACATGATTTATTGATACTGGACTTTTTTGACATTTTATGATAAAACTAACATAGATTAAGTGGTACTAACAAATTATATGGATTCTTATCTGAAATAAATTATTTGAATTGAATTGAATTGAATTGAATATGATAACGCATAATACATTGAAAAATGTGTAAAAGTTTTAGCATCATAGGTTAATGTGTACTGCAAACCTAGCGCCGGTAATTCAGTATTTTTTTTTATTTTTATTAGGTAGTTCGACATATTTTCTTTTCCTGAAAGCTACATCCACTGAACTTAGTTCAATTTCGTTTACTGACAAGTGACCATGCCCTCTCCGTTTTCGAAAATCTTTCTCTTACACATATTATTGCAGCGTGGTACTAACTAAAACTCTAATACTAAACTAAACTAAATCATTAACAAGATTTTTAGCACAATATTTAAATTACTCACCAGCTAAAATGTAAACTACTGTCACAGCCAAATTCGTGGTACATTATAAAGTGGAAGTACTTTAGTCGCCACTATTGTCAGCGTTGTGAAAGGTACACACGGCCACACGTCGGTTGAAACACTTTTGGACCGTATGGCGTGGTAATAGAGTTGAAAAAGTTTCTACCGATGTGCGGTTGACCGTACTATGAACCGCGGATATAAAGAAGGACACTTAACCCTTAGTCGCCTTTTAAGATATGTGTCGTAAAAACAGGTAAAATAGATTGTAAACAAACAAAATCCACCTGAAATCACAGATGTTTTTAAGAGTAAACAAAATTCGATACCCAGTACCCACCCAACTATATCCGATTACGTCTCTGATGTTACTCTAGCAGTGGAATCCTTGTTTACATTGATACGTGCGAGCTAGGCTCCCGGGAGCATCCTGTACGCCAGTACAAGCTTTTAGAGGTAACACGCCATTTTATGTACATACTGTGTTGTAAGAGGAAACTTGGTTATGTTTACAATGTTTTAAAATTTTCCTCCCGTTGCTGCTTGAAAGCGTGTAAGCGATCGTTTCGTTTTAGATACTAGAGGTTTCAAAGATTGCAGAAAGTATTTGTGAATTTGCGTGTTATTATAAAAAAAAGTTAGTCTTGGGTTAGCTTAGTAGGAGATTCGACCGCTCGGTTTCGTCCGTTGCGTCCGAAATAAAAGATTAAACCTGATTGACACTTCAGGTACGAGTATCGCGAGTCAAGTAAATAACAAGTGTCCATGAAAGACGCAAGTCAGGTCGTTAAGGACGGTGCACCGAAAACTAAACGAGCGTGCTCAGTCAACGAAACTGAACAACTTTCCCAAAGAAACATTTTTGGGAAATGAAAAAGTTTTTGACCTTTCAATTCAAACTGTTCTCTGATCGAACTGTAACTATGGAGAGGTCAATTTTTTTTTTATTTCACAGAAATGTTTCTTTGGGAAAGTTGTTTAGTTTTGTAGACTGAACACGCCCTTTCAGTTTTCGTTACACCGTCACTTACACTCTTTACACATGAAGTGTAAATCTGTTTAGGTACTATTCGCATTTAAGAAGTTAAGCTAGTGTAAACTGTTGTATAAATCTATAATTTTTAATACTTATTAAAATACGTTTAACAATAAAAGCTCAAAATTACGAATATATTTCGCATGAACCAGTATTTCTTTTATAATATCAAAGATATCAAGTCTATCGCAAACAGATACGAAATATAAAGAACGAAAGAAAAACGGATTACCAGCACAAAGCCCTCCAAAAATATCAAATGTATCGCCCGTCTCAACAAAACACAGACGCTATCTTGGCTCAATAACTCAACGAAAATCTCAAGGTCCAATTATACTGAATCCCGGCTTGAAGACATATTTCATGCTACTTCTCATTCAGCCACTGTCCGTAGGAAAGACGCAGATAAGGGGCGCGCAACCATTAATACACAGCCTACTGGGTACAACCAAACAAAGCGAGCAGCCAGCCATTTTTAAAACGTCAAAAACGTTGAGGATATTGTCAGGCTGATCGCAATTCGGATTGTTGATTGACGATTGTAAATGGTTTTGTTGGGGGGTGCGTAGCTGAAAAATACTTTGACGCATTTTTGAAAAAAATATTTGAAGATATTTTGTGGGATAATGTACGTTGGATTTGATTGTAATGCTGCGTTTAGATTCTGAGAAATGCATTCTAGAAACTGGGAAAATTTTGACTAGCACAAAATTAACTCTCAGCACAGAATAAAGTAATATGTAGTACTCTCATACTGAACGAGAACGGACACTCTCCACCCCCTTGCAATCTACCCCGCACATGCGCGAGTTTCTCGTGATCCCTCTGAAGGTCTTTTGTACTGAATATGCGAGCCTACGCGAGCTTCCAATTCAAATTTCAAATTCGCGCTCGATGTATGTATTGTCCGGGGTGAGCTTCTCAGTATAAATTGAGACGACTGTTGTTGTTGAATTACTCAAAACGCTAATAAAAACGTTAAACTTTCTGAAAACCCAAATCTTAAAACCGAGATACCCCCAAAAAATCTCCATCATTTACAGCCTACCAAATTTATTTAACATCTCAAAGGTATCCTAACAAAATGACCGAACGAATGAATGAAAACGAAAATCTATTTACTGTCAAAAACGGCAGACTAATCCGCCACGTACAGAAATGTATTACTAGCTTAATCCACAGAGATGGTTTTAAAATTTATTTGGCCCAAGGGTGCTATTTATACCATCGTTTCAAAAATGAAGTGCGGTTATCTCGAAGACGTAAAAACGTGTTTGGCATAATAATTTAGGGATTGATGAAGGAAAATTTGGAGGTAGCAAGCGGGGGCTGAGCTGGTGGGATAAGAAATTAATATCAGAGGCTTGACTGGTCGTTCCTTTGCTTTTGTAATGTAATTTATAAACTTGATTTATACTTGATCAATGTCATTGAAAAGCAACCATTTTTTTAAAGTTTGTCTACATCTGCAAAATGCCGCCTGCTTTTTTGGGTATTAAAAGAGAATTTATGATGTCAAACAAGCATCAGTCTAAATCTATGAAATATAAAACAAGCCGAAAGGCTTGTAGGCAAATGGTTGTGTAATTGACAACCATTTATTATGACCTCAGCCCATTTTATTGGATTTTCTGCAAAATTTTAGAATAATAGAGGACACATATTTCAATTATTTTTTATATTCATCCTTTATTGTAAATCTCGAGTTACTTATTTCCGGAAATGACGTCACATCATAGCTGAGGCTCCTTAATATTTTTATATCAAAATTGTATAGAGCTAGTTTTTTATAATTTTTAGCGTGCGAGATTTTTTTTGATTTCTCTATAATTACGGAGTAAAACGTTTAAAAATAAAATTTTCAAAAAGCGTGGAATGTTTCGAAATGGTTTTGAGATTTATGTGTTTACCAAAATTGAGCGGTTGTCAATGTTGGTAGAGTCGCTATATTTTAATTACTCTTCACGTTATGATGTCAATAAGCATTTCTCTATGCAAGCGTGTATTCCCGAATTCACATCACCGAATTATGTTCAAGTCACGAGTTTTTATTTTTTAATGTTACAAGTGAGCCAACGAGCAGGTGGGCCACCTGATGTTAAGTGGTCTCCAACGCTCATAGCACCCACTGTCTCATTAGTTACATACTTTGACGCTAGTAAGACAGCAAAGCGCTTTGCCCATCCTGAGAACTAATATGGAGTGTCTCATGTGGCGCCCTTGCCCTTCAAACCGAAACACAGCAGTGAAAACATTGCTGCTTCACGGCAGAAAACAGCAGGAGGGTGGTACTCTACTCCTTTGCACAAAAGCCCTACCATCTTTTAAAAACTGCTAGATTTTGTTCAATAGTAAAAAAAACTATCAAATAGATATATGTTTCAGTTTTAGAGGATAAAATTTTAGCAAATCTAGAGCGTGGTCCTATTAACCTACCCCTCCTCAATTTTTGTTCTTGGCCAAGGCATTCAGTAATATTCGTGCGTCTTAGAAGTTGGGTACTGGCGCCGAATCGAGACGTGCGCGAGAATTGGGTCAAACTAAGTTCCATTCTCATCAATGTTTGCAATCAGCGGTGATCCGGAATCGGAAACAATGTTATGTTATTTTTATCACAAGAGGATAGATGGAAGATTTATCGACTTATTGGTTTCTTTTGTCTACTTGAGAAACGATCCACACGATTAGGATGATGAAAGGAATGCGACGACGGTGAAATTTTCAAAACTAATCGGTCTATCCAAACAAAATGGTCACCTGATCGATGCATTATTTTTAAAATTTGTAAATTTAATAAAGTCAAAGGATGAACAATTTTTAGGTTCAGCCTCCTGAAAGTAATTGTAATCATCATCACTTAATCCCGCTAAAATTGGTGTCTTAGAATTTTACAAATAAAATTTGTTGATGTATACCTACTAAAAAGTCAAAATCAAAGTATACTTCATATATTGATTGATTACTTAATTTTCGAAAAATCAAATCATCAAAACTCATAGTCAACTATAGTATGTCCGCGTTAGAAATGCAGTAAGTCATTCATGCAAATTCAGGGTAAAGGTGTATTCACAATGGAGATAAGATGCAAAAAAAAGGTTTTTACTTTTTCTACTTTTTTAGTTTTTTAGCTTTTCTAGTTTTTTAGGTAACACACAAAGGAAACAAACCCCTTCTTTAGAAGGTTTGTCATTGTGCATTTGACTTTATAATTTTAAGCGACCTGATTGGTTACGGGGCTTGGCTACAAGCGGCGGAAAGCGATGACTCACTGTGTGAACAAACCATAACAAAAGCTTAAAAATGGCGCCTTTACCAAAACAAAAGAGAGAAGCGTTTGTCATGGTATGGACTGTGGTATGGACATATTATGAGGAGAGGAGAGCTGCATGTGACAAAGAGAGTGATGCATCTGAATGTGGATAGATTGTAGGCGAAGAAAAGATGAATGGACTGCGTGAAAGATGAATTGAGATAGGAAAAAGTAAATTTTGAGATGACTATCGAGAAATACAAGCAATCAACATGTTGCGCCGACCTAAAACAAAGTTTGAATAAGGGCAGACAAATTGTGATGATGTTGTACGTACGGCAGCAAGCACGTAGAAACAAAACCAGTATAAGCTGAACCAGCGCTACGCTACAAACGCCTGAAACCAGAGACCAGCTCAAGGTCAAAGTGTTTCCACCGACAATCGGCCGTGTGTACCAATATCGCGTCAAAAGACGCTTTGTACACTATTTTTACCAACAATTTGTTTTAAATCCTTTTCTTTTTTTTAATAAAATGCTAAAAAATACACAAAAACCTCAAACATAAAACAAGACCTAAACTCAGCTCACGACCCGCTCGCGTGCACAATTGCTTGAATCGTAAAATTCTCGTTCAAATATACAAAAGTTTTATAAGTAGTTGTAACAGAAATCCGGTTTGCTGTACAAACTCTATTGCTCTTGGCCACTTTCTGAAACGTTTGTGTAAATAGGAGCTGTAATAACAGAAACTCAGGAATACAAAAATTCTTGGAAGGGTAGTGAAGTCGAGTAAAGTTCAGCAAAAGCTTCAAGTGTAGATAGTGAACTGGTTGTAACAGTTTTGAGCACAAATGTTAGCAAAATTATTTTATTACAAGTTGACTTTCAAACGATGGACCTTAGGCGTCCATTAACCGCCCAGTACTTGACCAGCACGACCTCACCTCTATGTAAGTTATTGAAAAACGGACTAGGTATTTGACCACACAGTACCTTTTTAAATATAGGAGTAAAAATCGCGTGTCATCTTGAAAAACGGACTATTTGCCACACAGAACCGTGTCATCCATTCTCTTAAGTATAAACTAGGTGCTGAGGTGGTCAAATGGACGCAGACCCTTATAGAGCAACACGGTCACATATAAAGTCTTGTGCTAGACAGGGAGCACTTCCCAGAATTTCGCGACAAAAATGTGTGGTATATATTTCGGGGAAAATGCACTATAATTACCAAAGAGATTTGAACCTCGCTGAGCGAGGTTCAAATCTCTTTGATAATTACCACAATATGCAATGTTTAAGGTTGTTGGTGACCACGATATATGAAGATCGCTACTGCCCATTTTATGGTTTAAGACCCTTAGTAGCCTTTTAAGACATCCTCCTAGTAATATAGGTTTAATAATCTTAACCATTGGCCTGGCATTTTCAAATGAGAATAGGACTGGTTGCTGGTTAACATATCTTTCTGAATGAACTTGAGAATGAATAACTTCGTAACCACTTATTTCGTTAAATATGGCATTTATCTTAACCAAAAACGTAGTAACAAATAAGATATGAGAAGTGATGTGGTCGAGATAGAATTTCAATTTAATTTGTATAATTGAAGAAAAATAATTCTAAAATGCCCGTTATTTTGTCCATTTGTAACCATTTTACGCTGCTACATTTTTTATCAGAGATACATGAAAATTTACAATATTTTGGACAAAACATTATTTAATGATATGGTTGTTTAACATTTTTAATATTTTTGAAATAACATAGACAATAAATTATTTTCTCTCATTTTTATGAATTTCGGGGTAACCGTCGGTCGTAACCATAGAATACATGAAACTGTCGTAACAGCCACGTTGTAAGGCACGTTTATTGTGAACGTTATTGACGTGTAAATGAGGTCGAAATTTAAATTGACGAATTAAAACGATATCGAAACAGAGTGAAGTTATTTTGACAGCTACTACTTCATTATGATTTGAAACGCATTAGTACTTACTCTACAACTATTTTTTAACTTTTTGTTTTATGTGGGTAGTCAATCCACATTTTAAATGCAATTACGGCGACAGGCTACTTAGCGTGCAAGCCTTAAAACCTCTGGGCTTTCGTCCAGGAGCTCCTAAGAGCTTTTATAATAAAGAGATTGTTAAACAAACACTATATTTTAAATTTAAGGAACCCCCTAAGATCGGACTCGCGCATTTTTCATAGGGATGCTAAAAGTTCATTTTGCAAATTTTTGTTGATTTATTTGTTTCTATGCTAGTTAGAGATTTCGCTAATGTGCTGTAACACATAGATCTATTGATTCAAATTGATTCAGATTTACAGCTGTTCAAATTTTCTAGGTAAGGGGAAGTAGTTTTTTAGCCATTTTAGTTAAATTACGTCGAAAATTAAGTCATTCATTATATAGTACTCATAATAGTCAGTAAATGCATCAGTGGAATGTAGTTACTACTTTCAAAAAAATTTCTTCCCTCATTTTCAGGCTTCCGTACCCAAAGGGTAAAAAACGAGACCCATTATATACATCCGATGTCTGTCTGTCAGCGGGCTGTATCTCATGAACTATTTATTATTTATTGTTATAGCGGCAACAGAAATATATAATCTGTGAAAACATCAACTGTCTACCTATTACGGTTCATGAACCATATTAAAAGGGTCCCGTTTTTCACCCTCTGGGTACGAATCCCTAAAAATAAACGGTAAGAAATCACGGTAACCAATGACTGTTAAACCTTGTGTCCCTATAATAAAAAAAAACCGGCCAAGTGCGAGTCGGACTCGCGCAATGAGGGTTCCGTACCACCACATAAACATAATTGTATAAGTTAAAATTTCAGTAAGTTAATGTGCTAGATTTTTTGAGTCCGACACGCGCTTGACTAAATTTTATTATTTGTTGTTATTTTATAGCTTATGCACTATAAGCATACCAATTTTCAAGTTTTTAAGTGTTGCCGTTTTTAAAATAGAACTAAAACAAAAATCGCCTCAGCGACCATCCAACTTGACCCCTCTCTTATATGAATGTTCTTGAAACGGGAGCTCACCACAATTGGTTAACTTTAGTTGTGAGAAAAGTTGAAATATTTAATGATTTCAGACTTTTCCCATTATTTGTACTGTGAGACCTAGCTTCTTGCCAAATTTCATAATTTTAGGTCAACGGGAAGTACCCTGTAGGTTTTGCATTTTTGAATAAATGTATGGAGATGAGGACATAAAATGCCATATCTTTTGATTGCGTCGTTGTAAAAAATTGAAGTTTTCAGATCTTGTGTGGTTCATGGATCCTAATATATGGTATTAATTTCAACCTGATACCTTTACCCGTTCGTGAGATAAAGGGTCTTGACAGACAGACAGACAGACAGACGGACAACAAAGTGATCCTATAAGGGTTCCGTTTTTAGGGTTCCGATACCAAAATGGTAAAAAAAAGGAACCCTTATGGTGCCGCTCTGTCTGTCCGTCTGTCTGTCACACCTCTATATCTCAGCAACCACTTACGCTATCGAGCTGAAATTTGGAATAGTTTTAGAATATAGTTGCCCAACTTAATTGCACATGAAAATTTTTTGAAAAAAGTATGATTATTAATGTAAAGGGGGCCAAAATAGGGGGGGCCAAATTTCAAATTGTCGCTACTAGGTCGAGTGGGGTATCATATGAAAGGGCTTTACTTGTACATTTTAAAATATATTTTTGTATTTTTTTAAGTTTCTTAGTTTTCAAGTTATGATGAAAAATGTCAAAAAAAATACCATTCCCCCCCCCTTATCTCCGAAGTTTGAGTAAGGGAAAATCTGAATTAATTACAGTTGACAGAGGTTTATGTAAACTTTACAGCAAAAATAAAACGATCTTTCTAAGTTGCACAGTTTTTCAGAAATCTGCAAAAAACCTTTACAAACAAATTTAGTTTTGCGGTCCTGAAAATGGACTTTATTGCTTCCAAAAATACTATAGGTATATCGGAACCCTCGGCGCGCGAGTCCGACTCGCACTTGACCGGTTTTTTTCTTTTGAGGTACGGAACCCTAAAAATGGAACATCATTCAAAAAAAAATCTCAGAAAGTAGCTTCACCTCTAAAACTCCTCATTTTTGAACAGGGGCTAAAAACCGTGACCTACATTTCCACGAGCGTCCTCGACAATTCGAGCTTAAATATTCAACAGCTCTTAACAGATGAAGCATTAAAATATTATGGCCACTGGTGATTGCTTGACATCCGAATCGATGTTTTATGCCGTAATAATGTTAAGCCTATGTTAATTTTGAAGATGTTCGATTAATCTGTGAACATGTTCGGGAATAATTGGAATTTGAATTTGGAATCCTTGATGAAATTAGTTAGGATGAGTTAGTCGGTTCTAGACTCTCTACCATTAGGGATGCTTTGGATAGATGGAATAGGGGGACTAGAGTTGTGTAACGTTTTAGCCTACTACGCGATGGACGAAGATTCTTTGGTTTGTATGATATTTCCCCTTTCTTTTAACTAGATTATTAAATAAATTAGACACACCTGCTGAAATTTCGCGACGGAACGATCCAAGGATGTTTAAGTAGCAGCACTTTCTGCTAAGGATGGAGCCATAAGCATCCATTTCTTGCGAGGGACCTCCGTAAACTAACTAGTTTTTTGTTACAAATCATCACTGGTGATAGAATGAGCGATTTTAGCCCGTGCTAGAGGAACATTTCTGAATGTCACACAAAGTTCTACTCAAGAATATCACTCGCAGAATTGAAAATCACAGATTTTTCTTTTCTGTAATGAAGATTGATATTCGATAAATATTAACAAACGTATAGATAATTGATATTTTTCATGTCTTTTATTTACTTTTGAACAGTTTTTCAGGGTGAATTTTCAAACGTTTCAAAAGTGATGTTTAAAAATTTGCGCCCAGATACTATACTGCGGAATTAGCTACCTCTAGATAATTTATTTTCAGTTAAATAAGGTCTCAACGGGAATATGGTGTGATGGTAAGGTATTTAAAAAGGGTGCAAGGGACGGTGTACCGAAAGCTAAACGGGCATGCATGCGCACTCCACGAAACTGAACAACTTTACCAAAGAAACATTTTTGGGAAATGAAAAACATTTTTGACCTCTCCATACAAATTGCTCACTTTGATGGAACAGTTTGTATGGGAAAGCCAATTTTCAAACATGTTTCTTTGGAAAAATTGTTCAGTGTCATGTCTGAACACTGCTTTTTAGTTTTCAGTACACCGTCTCTTGCACCCTTTCTATTTAATTTTGTTTATCTTTATTCGCCAATATACATAAGAGGCATGACCTTACGGTAATATAAGTTCCTATGAAGATATGTGTAAGCTTCCAACAAGCCATTCATTGCTTACCATACCACAACCAGGGCCCTAAAACAAGTGGCTTTCTATTATCGCAAATCGCAAACGCTATAAAATAGAATAAAACTCTATGGGTTTGACATTAACTTTCACGTGATATTTCGTTAGCTAATGTCATTCCCATACATTTTCATTCTATTCTACTGGCGTTCGGTATAGTAGAAAGCCACTTGAGTCTAGGCCCAGGCTGGCTCTAACCTCAGGCTCTAACAAAGTAGTATAGAATTTGAAAAAGTAGCTATATTATGTAGTCAAAGTAACATAATTATGTGATTATAATCCTTTCATGTATAGTTTCATCCGGTTCTGCCTCTACCTAATTCCCTTGATATTGAATATTTATTTATTTATTACTCCATTCGTCGCCATGGTAGAATGTGGGTAATATAACGTTCATTCGTTCATCACGTGTCGTTCCCGTGGGATCATTCGTTCACGTGTTCGAGGGAGCGACACGTTCGGTATTCGACAACTAAGATTGTACCACAAGAATAGAAGCTTTCGACATTTCGACAAGTCATTATTGTTGGTTTATATAACGTGTAAGCTAATAACAAAAGTTTATTAATGGCTTTCCCCCAGCCAACTAGCGCCCCCATCAGTAAAAAACCGGTCAAGTGCGAGTCGGACTCGCGCGCCGAGGGTTCCGATATACCTATAGTATTTTTGGAAGCAATAAAGTCCATTTTCAGGACCGCAAAACTAAATTTGTTTGTAAAGGTTTTTTGCAGATTTCTGAAAAACTGTGCAACTTAGAAAGATCGTTTTATTTTTGCTGTAAAGTTTATATAAACTTCTGTCAACTGTAATTAATTCAGATTTTTCCTTACTCAAACTTCGGAGATAAGGGGGGGGGAATGGTATTTTTCTTGACATTTTTCATCATAACTTTAAAACTAAGAAATTTAAAAAAATACAAAAATATATTTTAAAATGTACAAGTAAAGCCCTTTCATATGATACCCCACTCGACCTAGTAGCGACAATTTGAAATTTGGCCCCCCCTATTTTGGCCCCCTTTATATTAATAATCATACTTTTTTCAAAATTTTTTCTTGTGCAATTAAGTTGGGCAACTATATTCTAAAACTATTCCAAATTTCAGGTTGATAGCATAAGTGGTTGCTGAGATATAGAGGTGTGACAGACAGACGGACAGACAGAGCGACACCATAAGGGTTCCTTTTTTTTACCATTTTGGTATCGGAACCCTAAAAAAAGTTGATACAAAAAGTGCGAAAAACGGCCGCGCAGATACAGTTTTTGTATCTGTAACTACAGTGAACTATATTTTGCAGGATTGATAGGTTCTAAATAAACTAGGATACCTTTACTTCAATCAGGTAAGACAGATTTTTTATAAGTTTTTTATTTAGAGAGTAATATTTTTTTTTACTGATGGGGGCGCTAGTTGGCTGGGGGAAAGCCCTTAAGTATCGAGTCCTTTTTAGGGTTCCGTAGTCTAAAAGGAACCCTTATAGTTTCTTCATGTCCGTCTGTTTATCTGTCTGACGGTCTGTCCGCGGCTTAGCTCAGAGCCCCTAGAAAGCTGAAATTTAGTACAAATATACATTTTATTCATGTCGACAAAGTAGTAAAATAAAATCATGAAAAAAAAAATTTTTAGGGTACCTCCCCTACAAGTAAAGTGGGGGTGAATTTTTATTCTTATCTACCCCATCATGTTGGGTGTCGTTAGATAGGCCTTTTATAAATAATGTAAGTTTGCAAAGATTACTTTTTGATGTAGGGGTCCGTTTGCGAAATATTAATCTTGAAAGCGCATTTTTTTTAATGGAGTTAATTGTCCCCCCACCTGCCGGCTAAACAGTTGTTACTGGAAATATGAAAAAAATCACAGTAGTGTAGTATATATTATGATGAAATTAGAAGCAAAACTATCACAGCTAAGTAGGTTTTACCGGTTCATGAGCTATAGCCAAAAAACTGGAAATAATAAAATTTGTAATAGCAATGAGGCGCTAGGACCTCGCTAAACATTAGGAGGCAAAAAGTTTATGTTATGAACTTAATGAAAAACTAAATAAAAACCTACTTTGAGAAAAAAACAATCCTCAAAAACTACGGAACCGTAAACTGCGCGTGGCCCGACACGCACTTGGCCGGTTTTTTAACTAGATTTCCTACAAAATACTTTCAGTGCATCAGAATTAACCCAAAGTCGATCCCAATATTTCCACGTCAATTGAACAAATCACATGGCCTTAGTATAACCCAATACTTCGCACCTTGAGTGATTCGATACGTTCCCCAGAATTGTGCCTCGTCTAATAAATAAGATTTCTTGCGGCGCGTGCTACTTGTCCCGAATAATTTCGCTTCGTTTAACATACCCACAAATAAGGGCTTTTTTCTGATATTAGATACTTGAATAACTTACTCACTGGAGCAAATATAGAGAGCGAAATCAGATTATGTGAAAGTAACTGTGTCGACTTTATGTCGAATAAGAAAATCGAGAAGGTCGTATCCAAGCAAATATAGATTACATTCCAGAGTACTAATTAAAATTCGGATCCGTGTGCTGCCGGCAAAGCATACTACCAACCCTTTTCTACCCCTGGGTATCCTAAGAGGCGATTAAGAGCTTATGAACCCTTAGGATGGGCAGCAGCATCTTTCTGTGTATCTTACAATCTTACATACTGCGGACACCAACAACAGCGGTCGCCAGCCGCAACGCTTGCAAGCGTGGTGACTATGGTAAATCCCCTCCAAAGTACTACACGCATTTGCTGGAATTTTTGAGGGAGCTCCCTGTCCTGTAGGAGACGTTTCATGGGATGTTATGATAAAAGAAAATTCTAAAAAGCAAGGCAGCAAGTGGCAATAAAACCAGTACTAAGTTAACCGTTACAGTTACTCGTAAGTGCGGCCGATTAGCTGTTTCACGTAGACATGCTTTACAATTTCACAAAAAATTTTCGAGGTACTAGTTCTTGATAAATGAAAAGAACTAAAATCAGGGACAGGGAGGGGGGAGCGTACATGGGATCAACGGAGAATTTTCTACATATAGGGTGACTTTTAATTAGTTCTTGATAGCAAAAGATATGCATGTACTCATGATACTGAACAACTTTTCCCAAGGAACATAGGTCGAAATACGAAAAACCAAATTTGACCTCCCATACAAAATGCGCTATCAGCTGATGCAGTTTCTATGGGAGGTCAAAACTTGATTTTCGTATTTCGACCTATGTTCCTTGGGGAAAGTTGTTCAGGATCATGAGTACATTCATACATTTTTCTATCAAGAACTAATTAAAAGGCACCCTATATGTTCAGGGGGACCTAAGGAACAGTTTTAAAACAAGAAACCTGCTGCCGTAATTTAGCCTAGGTTTTTTTGAACTAGTAGGATTTCGGCTTGACAACATAAATTTTTTAATTCTGCGGTGTTCAAAACCCCAGAAAAAGTTTATGTTCAGATCTGGTCCTAGTCTATAAGGAAAGCGCGGGATGAAGGCGGGGTACGGGTGCATCCTCAGAACAAAAACCTCCTTGCTTGGTGCATCTGTCATCTGTGCTACGGTACAATCACGTTAGTATTATATAGTCTAAGGTACAATCACCCGAAACCACAGATTTCAATCAATCAAATTATCACCAGGGATACTAGTTGAAAAGATTTCGTCCAATAGTACAAATCTCAGAAGAAAGACCTCCTTGCTTCGAATTTCTTTGGTACAAATCATCTTCGGTACAAATCCATTGGTACAAGTCGTCCTTGACAATTTTTTTACAGCTGCCACTTTTAAATAATTAAATTTAAGCGCCCTTGAGCTTAATGTCGTCAGTCAATGAGTGATTCCTTAAAAAAGATGTGTGAACTAAAAATTAAGTATAGACTTTTATGAAGTTGCGTACCATACAAAACAGCAACTTCACAGGTAACATATTGAAAATACTTATATTGTTAGTATCTGAAAATAATCCCACCTTTACCAAATGAACTCGCGCGTATAATTACTTAATCACTTTTTTTACGTTTCCATTCACGTAATAACTTCACACCTGCGGAATTGCTCCGATATTTGAGTAATCTACCTCCATTTGTAAGTGATCGATTTCAATAATTCAAGTTGATGTGTTTGGGCAGGTTGGGCATCACGTTTTTTTTGAGAGGTTACCGAAAAAGTAAAAAAAAAAACGGCTAAGTGCGAGTCCTACCTATCTACCATATGATAGTCGTACCTATCTACCATATGATATACTAAAAGCTTTTGCTCTTTGATTTTAAAAACTCCGCGACCATCCAACTTGACCCCTCTTTTATAGAAAAGTTCTTGAAACGGGAGCTCACCTTAATTGTTTACTAATAGTTGTGAGAACAATTTAAATATTTAATGATTTTAGACTTTTCCCTTTATTTGTACTGTGAGACCTGGCTTCTTGCCAAATTTCATAATTTTAGGTCAACGGGAAGTACCCTGTAGGTTTTGCTTTTTTGCATAAATGTATGGAGAAGAGGACATAAAAAGCCATATCTTTTGATTGCGTCGCTGTAAAAAATTGAAATTTTCAAATGTTGTGTGGTTCATAGACTTTAATATTCGTTATCAATTTCAACTTGATATCTCTTCTCATTCGTGAGAAAAAGGGTCTTGACAGACAGACAGATAGACAGACAGACGGACAACAAAGTGATCCTATAAGGGTTCCGTTTTTTTATTTTGAGGTACGGAACCCTAAAAATTTGGATTTCGTAAGAAGCGACAAAGGGTTATAAACTGGAGGATTGGCAGCAGCATCCTCCTGTGTATCATACCATCTTACTTAATGAGGTCACCTACAATCACGGTCTATGGTGCCAGCTGTAACGCTGACAAGCGAGGTCACTTTTGTACTTCCCTTCCACATTTTTCCAGCAAAAGCTAGAATTCTGGAGGGAAATTAGTAAATTATTTTGTAGTGGAAATTTCATGGGATGTTATGATGACCAACACAATTATATAAAAAGTTATTTTTTTCTATCGGTTCAAGCCTACAGGCTTCAGGACTAATGAACTATTTCTGACAAGATGTAGGTGTGTAAAACGTCGTCAATTTAAAGAAAAATAATTATGAGATTATTCAGGCTGTAAGGTACAGAATGGCAAAAACTGAAAGGCATGCCCAGTCAAGGAAATAAAACTTACAGAAAATTAAAAAAATCGGCATCTCTATACAAAATTGCAAAATTAATTAGACAGTTTGTAAGGTGAGGCAGATTTTTTTTTTACAATTCCCGAATTTCTTATTAACTGAAAGTTGTTCAGTTACGTTGACTGATCATGCCCTTTTTGTTTTTGCCAACCTGTCCCTCACACCCTGTATATTAGTGCTGATTGAGAAATTTGCTAATGCACAAAAAGTGAATTAGCAGAAACCACCCAGGTGCCTGGGGAGCAATTCGTTCAGTCTTACGACAGAGCCGAACCCCATTACAGTATTAATCCTCTTAATGTACCTACTACGAATTATACGCGGCTAACGAATAAGATGTTCAGCTTTTCTCATTTTAGGCATGAAATTAACTTATTATTTCACAAATGCAGGGTGTAAGGGACGGTGATCCGAAAACTGAACGGTTGTGCCCAGTCAATGAAATTGAACAACTTTTGCAAAGAAACATTTTTGGGTAAAGAAAAAAGAATTATGTCTCCATACAAATTGCTCTTAGTATGGAGAGGTCAAACATTTTTTTAATTTCCCGAAAATGTTTCTTTGGGAAAGTTGCTTAGTTTAGTTAACTACGCCCTTTCAATTTTAGGTACATCGTCCCTTACCTGAATTTGTAAAAGTCCTTCAAGTTCTGTCCCCGGGCAAAGAAAATACGCTATATTACGCTAACGCATATGCCCTGGGTCCACTTCTGTAGGAAATGCGCTTATACAACGTGTTAACGAACAAGCGAAACTGAGAAAATAGTTTGTTCAAAATCGAGAGTAGAATCAATTTCACGAGTTTTAAATAGGGGTATTTTTTTATTCTATTGTTGTAATTTTTCATTATTGTTTTTTTTTATTATAAATATTTCTGTGGATATGCGCCGTGCGCGGACGCGAGGCGGATCAGCCATGATAGCTTTAAAATCTACTAGAACAACGATGAAACTTTTAAATAACAATATCTGGAAGAAAACTTTTTTTTTCGGGAACGGATTTATTTTAATAAAAATCATCCTCTTGGCCTCCTCTTGGCCGCTTGGATCCTCTTGGCCCGCTTGTCTTCAGCCTCGGCATCCAAAAAGTGATCGCTGACTTGCAGTCTCCTCTCAACGTTTGGTATCTCGATGATGGTACCATCGGGGGCAAGCCGGAAGTCCTAGAGCGAGATTTGCAAGTTCTAATACCAAGATTGGAGGAGCTGGGGCTGGAGGTCAACACGGCCAAGTGTGAATTTTTCCCGTGCGGTTCAGAGGCCTGCCATGATTTTCCACATTTTGAGAGTCTTGTCCCCGGGCTGAAGGAGTTGGACACCAAAAGTTTATCTCTTCCTGGCTCTCCTATTTTCTCTTTTCTATCCCCGAAGCTGTATTATCGAGACAAGAGCTTCTCGAAAAGGCGCAGGAGCGTCTACAAAACTTGTCAGCTCATGTTGCCCTGATTTTATTGCGGATGTGCATCGCCACTCCAAAGCTCATTTATCTTTTTAGGACTACCCCAACTTGGCTCTACCCAGAGTGCCTTTCAAAGTTTGACGGCGTGCTCAAAAACTGTATCGAGACGGTATTGAACGTCTCGCTAAGCGATACCCAGTGGGACCAGGCGTCCTTACCAATAAGGCACGGAGGCCTAGGCGTGCGGCGTGCCGCGGACGTGAGCCTGCCCGCCCTCTTAGCGTCGGTTCATGGGGTTGCAAACCTTGTCACTACTATTCTCCCTGACGGTGACAGGGTGAGCATCCCTCATGGATCCGATGCTCTGATGGCATGGTCGGCTCGTCATCCCAACGTACCTCTTCCTGCAGCTCCTCACTACCAGCATTTGTGGGATGAGGTTGGGTGTAAAACTATTGCTGCACAACTCCTGGCTGGGGGCTGCGGGGTCGGATGTGGTGAGACTACGGGCGGTATCGCGGTCAGAATGTTGTGGTTGAACGCGCTTCCATCACCTAACCTGGGCACGCATCTTGACAATAACTCCTTGCGTGTGGCGGTGGCTCTCCGCCTGGGCTGCAATGTATGCGAACCACATCGCTGCATCTGTGGTATCATGGTGGAGGCCAATGGCCATTATGGGTTGAGCTGTTGTCGTTGTGCAGGTAGGTTTCCGCGTCACCACGCTCTCAACGATATCATCCGTAGAGCCCTCGTATCGGCGAATGTCCCTTGTGTGTTGGAGCCCCCTGGCTTGAGCCGCACAGATGGCAAGAGACCGGATGGCCTGACGCTGGTCCCGTGGCATAAAGGCAGATGTCTGCTATGGGATGCCACCTGCGTCAGTACTTTTGCGGCTTGCCATCTAGGCCAGACAAGCCAGGCAGCAGGGACGGCCGCTGAATCCGCAGCTTTAAAAAAGAGGGCCAAGTATGCCGACCTCGCCCGCCAATACGAGTTCGTCCCGCTGGCTGTTGAGACGTCGGGTAGTTGGTGCGCGGAGGAATTGTCCTTTGTCGGGCAGATAGGGCGTCGGCTGAATGAGTGAGGTCTTGACCCCCGCTCCGGCTCGTTTCTTGTCCAGAGGTTGTCCATTGCGATACAGCGTGGTAATGCTAGTAGCGTGATGGGCACCTTTGGACCGGGGGCGACCTGGGGCGGTCTGTTTCATTGACGGTTTCTTTGTTTTGATAGAAATTATTATTATTTAATTTATTTGTAATTTATTTGACATGTTTTATTTAAATAAATGATTATCGTAAAAAAATAAAAATCATTTGGGGTGTTTGAGGGTTTCGCTTATTCCATTAACACGTTGTAGAGAATTTTATTTCAGGAAAGTTTAGTAGGTGTGTGGAAAGTTTAGACTCGGGTGGACATCCGCCACTTGGTATATTTTCCAGCTATCACGGCATATATTTTGTATGGGATTTTTAAATAATGTAGAATCTGTTTTACAACTAAAATATGTTTTTTTAGAAATATTTTCGCGGTTCTTTTAATTTTGTTTTATTATTGTTTTGGCCGTCTTCCTCTGCCCCGGGGTCAGCTGAAAATCAGCGCTGTGGCCTCGAGCTGCAGCACATTGCTGAGCTGACCACCCTTTCAGTACTGGTTGCAAATTTGTTCTGCTCGTTGAATTGTATTTGTTTTTCTAATTGATATGTTTTTATTGTTTGGGTAATGTATATGTCATTGTATGTACTGAATAAATCTCTGTCTATGTCTATGTCTTTTTTTTTTCCATTGTATGTTTGCTATCTGTGATCAGTTTTACAACTATAAACAGATCTGATCTAGTTTCTATGGCGTTTTGGAATGAAGAGTCCGTCGACCCTCCTCTTCCTTCTTCGTAACTCGAAAAGAATCAATGTCTATGTCTTTAATTTTATTTAATTTCTGAAACCTATTGTGTGGCATACCAAATGAAAGGGCTTGAAGAGCTGATTCTAAATATGTGCTTTTTATCACGTTTGAGCAATAAAAATAAAAAATCCCACAAAAAATTGATAACGTATTGGGAAATGTACCAGGTGGCCGATATCCACCCGAGTCTAAAATAATAATAATTATTATTATTCTGTCAATTTAAAAACAAACTCGCTGCTAATACTCTCTTCTCCGAAGAGAAGAGAGGGCAGGTGGACTCCCTGGCACGGCCAAGACAAGCGCCAGAGGTGTCAGGTCGGTGGAGAGAGAAACCGGCGCACAATTCTAGCATTGTCCAGCAGGACTGAATTATGAATTGAGGCCGTCACTGGTACGTGAAATGTACCAGGTGGCCGATATCCACCCGAGTCTAAATAAAATATAATATAATATAATATATAATATAATATATAATATAATATTATTATTCTGTCAATTTAAAAACAAACTCACGGCTAATACTCTCTTCTCCGAAGAGAAGAGAGGGCAGGTGGACTCCCTGGCGCGGCCAAGACAAGCGCCAGAGGTGTCAGGTCGGTGGAGAGAGAAACCTGCGCACAATTCTGGCATTGTCCAGGAGGACTGAATTATGAATTGAGGCCGTCACTGGTCCGTCACGGAGGCCCAACCGCTGCAGATGCTGGCACAAGCTGGTTGGCATCAAACCGTTCGTCCGTAACGGACAGCAAGGGCTCGAGCAGCTGGAATTCAGTGAGCAGCCCCGCTCGATATCTCGAGCCTCCGGTTTCTCTCCCCACCGCTCTGAAATATGCTCGCATGACTATATTATTATTATATTTATTATTAATATAATATTAGTTCCATGAATATGGCGTTTTGTATAGACAATTTTAGGTAAACTCGATTTTCAGTACTAACACTTGCATTTTTTAGAAATTAAAAATCCAATTAATTTTATATTTTTTTAGCATAATTGGAAAGACATTAAGCTAACAGAAGCTTAAATTTAATAATGAAAAATATTATCTGTAAAAAATATAACAAATTTAATGATGAAATCGGACGACATTTAAGACGAACAATTTTCGAACCTTTAATTTTATTTTATACATCAAACTAAAAATAAAATCTTTATTTTGTGCGTAAATTGATAACCTTGAAATCAACTTTCAAATATAAAACAAATAATGAAAATAGCTTTTGACCTATAGGAACTATAATCTCATTAATCTGCAAGAAAAATTTCGCCAATTTTATAGGTAAGGACCTAATACTAACTAGGGCAACTACTAAACATTCCTGAAATAAAATTATTATACGCGCGTCGCGCATGTCCTTATAGAAGTAGCTAGGGTGCTGGGTTATTCGTCATACATAAGGCAACTGTCAAATGTCCGGGTGGTGCCGGCAAAGAATAGTACCATCCCATCTCTACCCGTGGGTGTCGTAAGAGGCGACTAAGGGTTAATGAACCAGGGGATGGGCAGCAGCATCCTTCTGGGTATCGCACCATCTTACATATTGCGGTCACCAACAACCGCGGTCCATGGTGCCAGCCGTAACGCTAACAAGTGCGGTGACTATGGTACTTCCCCTCCACATTATTCCAGCAAAAGCTAGAATTTTGTATGGAGCTCCCTGTCCTGTAGTGACGATGACTAAAAAACTAACTCAAAAAGCAAAATCCTATACCTATACTCCTATACTAATATTACAAACGCGAAACTTTGTAAGTATGGATGGGTGTTTGTTACTCTTTTACGTAAAAACTACTGAATGGATTTTAATGAAACTTTACAATAATATAGCTTATACATCAGAATAACACATAGGCTGCAATTTAAAAATCTGAGCAGACAAAGTCACAGGCACCAGCTAGTTAATAATAAAAGTTTATATAACCATGTAATCGTTTGAACTGCAAACAGTAATAAAATGCGACTCAATTTTCTTTGTCTGTCTGATCACAAAATTGTAAATTTAATTATAAAATTAATTAATTACAGTAACATACAGACCCTACATAAAGAACAAAAGAAACAATTTACAAAAGCAACTTCCTTCTCGAGTGGGAAGGAAATTGTCAAGAACCTTAAATTCAAATTAAGTTAGATTTAGTTGATGACTTAATTATTGAGACTGCTTCGTAGTGTTGCCAAATTATCTTCTTTCTGTAAAATTCTAAAAATTAGTTTTTGAAAATAATTATCAACTTCAGAAAGGTGTATATACTGTCGGCGCGAGGTTTCATTAAAATGTAAATATTTAAATATAGTTGTTTCAAAATCAATTTTTTTTTTACAAGCGCACCCGTTTCTTGAATCACTTTACATGGAACCTTTCTACCTAGTCCTCTTAGGTAAATGTTGTTTCTGCTCAATGGATCACTAATTATTCAATTTGGACACAAAAATATATCTTTCCACGTGATTTAGACATTTTAAATTAAAAGAAGCTGGCAAGCCTAGTGCCTCATTTTAGCTCCCTCGCCACTGACGCTTTATTAGAAAATCTAATTATTTTGCAGACATTTTATATTTTAAATTAAGAAGAAAATTTATTGCCATTAAGTCTGCGATGAGAGAAGATAATTGAGAGGTATTTTGGCGGCTTCTTGACAGGTAAAAGCAATTTAATAAATTTACTTATGATATTTTTAGTAACAGAGGTGCTGGGTAAATAAAAATAACAAATAAAAATTGTTTATTTCAGACTTCTTAGGTGTTAGGTCCATAAAAATGTTATTAATAACTTAAAACTATGTTAGACTATAAAACTAAAAATCTAGAATAGTTTCTGGGGCCAATGGCGATCAAAGAAATAATCTTGTTTCTGTGATCACCCTCAACACCAGACAATTTCATAGCGGGGCTACGTATAGGTATCTATCCGCTATCGTTATCAGGATAATGTTACGACTACTCCGTAATCTGTTGATCAGGGATGCTGTTTTTTGCGCAAAGCCATCGGTTTGATACTCAAGAAACATCCCTGACGCACTTAACTACAGAAACGAGGCAGTCTATGGTACCCGCGGCAGAATTTTTCAAGGCACGACCACGTGTAACATTGCAGCATCATGCCATGAATTTTTCCGACACGGTAACGTTTATTTGCACATCCCGCCAACGTGCCGTGCCGTGACATCGCACCGTTTCACGTCAACGATGTCGTGACATTGACATGGTGATGTGAACAAACCCTAGGCACACCCCGGTCATTACATACATTTTTCTTTTCATCTATATTGGGGGACATTTCACACAAGGTCATCTGATCCCAAACTAGGCAAAGCCTGTACTATAGGTACCAGAGACATATAAATAGATAAATAACACCCAGACACAGAACAAACACTTGTGTTCATCACACAAATGTTTGCCCTGGG
The DNA here is from genome assembly GCA_947532105.1 of Athrips mouffetella. NCBI lineage: Eukaryota > Metazoa > Arthropoda > Insecta > Lepidoptera > Gelechiidae > Athrips > Athrips mouffetella. Next base: position 22,850,351 of record OX383970.1, on the reverse strand, counting down.
CGGGGATCGAACCCGCGGCCCACGGCGTGAGAGGCAGGCTCACTAACAACCACACCAACGGGCTTGTCTACGGTCAACGGGCGTGAGAGACAGGCTCACTACCCACCACACCAACATCGAGTGCGAATTGGAAATTTGAAACTGGAAGATTGTGTAGGCCCGCATATTCAGTACAAAAGACCCTCAGAAGGAGCACGAGAATCTCGCGGGCGTTGCGCGTGGGTGTGCGGGGTAGATTGCGGGCGGGGGGCGGAGAGTGTCCGTTCTGTATGATAGTACTATTACTTTAGGCCGGTATTTCACTGGGACACCATGGTGGCGCAACTGGTGGCTCGACTGGTTGCGCTACTGGTGTCCGTAACTAGACACCAGAAACTACCACTCCCAGTAAAATGTAGCCCTTAATACTTTGGCCGCAGGGTGTAGCGATTCTGGTGTCTTTACTGGTGTCTTGTTACGGACACCAGTGGCGCAACCAGTCGCGCTACCAGTGTCCCAGTGAAGTAACGGCTTTATTCTGTAGTAACGTTTATTTGCAAGTCTCGTCTACGTGCCGCGCCATGACACAGCATCGTTTCATAATAACGATATCATGACGTGGTGATGTGGACACTGGACAAGCCCTAAAAAGACCGCTTCTACCGCCACAAGTGTTTGACATATACAATCTCATTCCCTGCTAAGGAAATTCACTTAAAGTTACGCCTAAGTTTTAATTCCTTTCTCTTACTATATGTTACGAGTAGAGCACTAACTGAAGTTTATGTCCAACAATTGGCGAGGTCGTCAAGTTAAGTTACGATCACCAAGCTCTTAGTTAACACTGTTGCAAGACAGTTACACTCTTGTAGTGAACAGACTAAGTGAATTATGGCTATTGTGGTTTTTACTTAGGTGCTACAGGAATCGGTAACTACGTCGGTAGTCGGTAGAGTTGATAGTTTATGAAAAGAAAATAGAAATAATATTATTAAACTTTTGAATATGATTCTTTTTGAACGACTTTTATTGGTTTTCGATTGTGACTAATATTTTTATGCGACTGTATGAGTTATTATTTCAAGTGCGTAATTTGCATATTATTTTACATACATACATAACATCACGCCTTGTTCCCGTCGGGGTAGGCAGAGACCACAGTTCTCCACCTGCTACGATCTTGACATACTTCCCTTGCTTCCTGAACTTTCATCAATCCTTTCATACATGCTCGTCGGTTTAGGGTACTTTTAACCTGGCCTTTATTCAGAACGTCCTGAATTTGGTCCTGGTACGTTCGCCGAGACCTTCCCCTTCCAACGTTTCCATTAACTCTCTCCTTGTAGATTCCTTTCGTCAATCTTCCTTCATTCATCCTCTCTACATGACCAAACCATCTCAGCATCCCTTTCTCAATTTTAGTCACTACGTCTTCTTTTACGCCACAACGTTCTCTTATCACACTATTTCTAATCCTGTCACTCAATTTCACACCAATCACTCCTCAACGCTCTCATTTCTACTGCATTAATACAATTTTCATGCTTTTTCTGCCATACCCAGCTTTCATACTTGCATACTATTTTTGTGTTATTTAACCTGTAAAGACTCTTTAATATCCGATTGGCATCAGGAAAATTTTCCCATATGACCCCTATGGCAATTTTCCATAGAGTTCCCGGAAAATGGAAAATTCATGACAAATGAACGTTCGATCGTGCATGGAGAATTGCTGTCACCTTTGGGAAGGCTCAGCCAAATACCAACTTGCCGCACTGAGCCAAGAAGTTCGTTAGTGATGAGATGCAGGTGAAAACTAAGTTTCACAGTCTGGCCCACCCACGCAAAGTTGCATGTCTGTCGGTCTAGAGCTCCACGAACTTATTCCACCATCTCCCTTTTACCATCGGGAGTCCAGACGCACCGCAGGATATCACCCATACTTGGTAGATATTCCGCACATTCGCACAAAGCGCTTTGAAACATCTTTTATAATGCGCACGGCTAAAGAGTGGAATTATCTGCCTGCGTCTGTGTTCCCGAGTTCATATAACCCGAATCTCTTCAAGTCGCGAGTGAATAAGCTTCTTTTGGGCAAGCTCGTTCCATCGTCGACCTCATCTCTGTCTTCAAGACTAGATCGAGGTCAAGAGTAAGCCCATTTTCAATACAAAAAAAAAATTGTAATTTATGCAAAACTATTGCGTATTGCGTAAATAACAATGACTTTTCAAATCCACAAACACTACAACTTCTCTATAATTTTCATTTTTGATACAGATTTGTAAAAAACGTTACATTCCCTTTTTAACTTAATTTTCATTTATACATTACCAAAAAAATAATTAAGAATCATACAAAACCTAAAAAAATATGTATGAAATTATTATAAATAAATTATTAAATCTTTCATACTAAAAATATATAAATAATAAATTTTACTACTCTACTTATGATAGCAGCGGTATTTATAAAAACTACGACAGACAGACATCGAAAGGATATTAATAGAAAACCAAATAGGGTCCCGTTTTTCACCATTTGGGTACGGAACCCACGGTACGATACGGTACAGTACTTATCCAGATATTTATTCAGATTTTTCTCTTCTAGCCGGTGCAGTGAAAGCAAAATTAGTTATAAGTCTCCCGACTAACCTAAATCTACAATTCCCGGCTCGATTCTACCAAATCGTTAGAATTCATACCGCCGTCGCGGTTTCAAGCACACCCTAGGGATGAAGACTATTCGACTAAGTAACGAATGGAAAATCCTGAGGGGCTAAGAATCGATAGCAATTTAAATGTGCTGATTTCTCGGACCGTTACAAGTAATGAACTCGACTAATTAGATTCGGAACACGAGTGGCAAAGTTTCTGCGCTGTTTTATGTATAGCTATCTGCTATTTTATACTCGTGCCACTAGCTGTTGTCCGTGACTTGGGAATGACATGTCTTCCTTCGGATATCGAGGATAGTGAAGTTTTCTATAATACGTTCATCATAATTTTTGAAGTGAAAACTTCTTTGGCGGCGCTTGGCACTTTTTAGATGGGTAAAAAATGTGAAACTCGCATCAGATGTCGTGTCAGATCTCGCGTCAGATCCGTAGCCGAAGGAGGTTTTAACCCACGCTACGGCGTAGCTTATTAAAACCTCCTTGCCATAGCCTGATCGAAAAAGCGTCAACGTTCAACCGTATTGTAATTACAATACGGGTTTTTATTCAGTGACATCAAAGAAGTACGCGAGCAATGGCGCGATCATAGAATTATAATACACTACGGGCGCGATTGACCCTTACAAAAAGCATAATATTCAAAAATGCAAGTTTTCACTTCTCCTGGCACTCCCGTTGATGCGACGAACTTAACACCCACTTAAGTAACTGGCAGGAATTGGCTTTAAGCCGAGAAAAACGGGAGGAAGAAAGGGAGGCCTTTCCGAGCAGTGGGACATTGAAAATAATCTCAATTATTTCTTAAAACAAGAGTTAGGCAAAAAGGAATGAATGTTTAAATCCTACAATTCGCTACTTACAAACGGCGGGCAAACTATAAACACTCGACAAATTGTAAAACGGCGCCGTCAGATTGTAAACGGGTTTAGACCACTGGGGGTTCGTTAGCCACAATTAACCCAACCTAACCGATCCCTGCTCGAGTACCTTAGGACCACAGCGCACGAGTCCAGCCAGCGAAGAGAGCGTGCCGCGGTAGCGGCCGGCGTATTTCAGAAACGAATTACGCGCCGTTTTGTGAAATGCCGCGGCATTATGTAAAATGATGAATTAAATTTTTCTTGGCATTTTGTAGAATGCCAAGGCAAGATGTAAATCGACGAATTATACAATTACACAATCATCCTGCGACATATAAATTAATCCTATCACAGACATGCTGTTGGCAATATTAAAGTAACGGATTTCTTTTATTTTGTTCTATAGCGGGAATCATCATACAGGCTGTTCATATTGGGTAAAGTCTTCAAGGCTAGATCGAGGTCAAGAGTAAGCCCATTTTCAATTTAAAAAAAGTCCGTTTTGACGTTTCCTTTACACCAACACACAGGGTTCATTTTTCTTTGCAAGTTTAATTTTATCATACGTTTGACAGCTGTCATAACGGACCTAGTACCATGGCCTTACTTTAGTTATAAAATAACAATTTCGAACGGGGTGAATACAAACGTGGTGAACATAACTAAACTAGGTGTTTGAAGTCGTGGCCTATAAGCAGGACACCTATATAGTGGTGACTACAAAAGAGGCGACTATTTCAACTTCGTTGATATGACATCAATAGTTACGGAAAAAGTAATCTCAAAGGAAGTCTTCCTTGCTCAGAAACGAATCAGTGCTTTAATGGAAATTTACACATTCATTGTCTCATGTTTTAAAATTTGTTATTTTATGTAAAGAAGTAGGTAATATGCGCGCAAGCGAATAGCAAATGCGTCTCCAACTGTAATTGAAATCTTCATAAGAAAAGATGCGACTTCGCATATCAATGTGTCTACACCCTAAGAACAATTGACCAATGAGCGTGTCTTATTTTTGTAGGTACTGCACCGTGAAAAAACGACAAGTATAGTTATATCAGGAGCTAAATCCCATATCCTACTTGTTAGTAACAAATAGATCTTTGTGTACTGACCTTGGTATAAAACAAAAATAATGCAAAACGAAATAAGGATACTAGAGTCCCGTTTTAATAGCTCTCTTGTCAACCAAATGGCCTTTCAACAAAATTTTATTACTTCCCTTAAGGCCGGCGATTTCTCTCATTCCACTTCCAAAACAAGGTCATTCCCCTGCCATTATTTCCCTGTATTTTCCTGGTCTAAAAATTATTTGCCTGTTCCAAAAAAACATTACATCGCAGCCCCTGCTAAATGAATATTTTAACATTTTTAACTCCTCGTGAATAAACAAAGGAATGTTTCTTTGTTCTCTGCTGTTGGGCATTAATTGAGACAGTGTTTTGGTTTTATACCTGCTTTTTAGGGTTCTGTACTCAAAGGGTCCGGTCGTCCGTGTGGTACCGGCAAACGTACGTGTGGTAACGGCAAAAAATTGTGCCAACCCATCTCTCCCGTAGGTGTCGTAAGAGGCGACTAAGGGCTTATGAACCGGAGGATGAGCAGCAGCATCTTTCTGTGTATCATCTCACATACTGCGGTTTGCCAGCTCATACAGCTGCAGCGCTTACAAGCGTGGTGACTATGGTAAATCCCCTCCAAAGTGACACGCGTTTTTGCTGGAGTTCTGGAGGGAGCTACTTTTTCTGCAGTGGAGGTTTACGGGATGATATGACCAAAGGGATTACTAAGCCAGCGCTGTCCATCTGTCTGTTTGACTTAGAGCTGTATTTGTTTGACTTAGAGCTGTATCTGTTTGACTTACAGCTGTATCTATTGAATCGTAAAAGGTAGGCAGGAAATCACAAAATATCTGTTATATGGCAAATATCATAACAACCCATTCAAGAAACTTGTTTTTTATCGTTCTATGTTTTCGCTTTAACGTAGAAAAAGTAATGCGTACGCACTGTAGCAGATAAGCTGAACCAGCGCTACGTCATAAAACCGGAAAACAGACAGGAGCTTCTTTCACCACCTTGCAGACACCATTTATGTTAGCATAACCCTAAGATGCGTAGTACAACTCGCCAAAATATACTTGGTAGTATTTTGTAAAATTTTAGTGGAGTACCTCCAGCCCGTAAACTTTTTATGGGATGGTTCATGAATTGTGAGATAATGCCTCCAGTTTACTGGCTCCACTGGTAGGTCTTTTTGTGTGGCCGGCCACCAATATACATACTCAGTACGTTTTTATATACGGGCTGGCTCTTGAATCTACCCTTAAGGCCTCGATCGACGATGGTACAAACTCAGACTATAGAAGCCTATTTGTCACATTTGGATTAAGTAAACTCCACAGACGCAAGGAGGGAATTGCATTCCACAGCTGTGAGCGTATAAGATGATGCAAGTATTTGATGCAAAGTCCTGGAATACCAGCCAAGTTCCAATCTGCTATTCTAACCAATTGAACTATACTGAGAATAGACGACTCTACCGACGTAAATCAATCGGTATCGATTTAAGGCTCGTCAATGGTGTCAAACGCAAGTACTCCCCTTACAGTGGTCGTGCAAGCTACTTGATGTTGTTGGCCTGCAATTGTACAACGCACTACCTGCATTCGTGACAGCCTCACCAAGCACAAAGTCTTTCATCATCATATCAGCCGAAAGACGCCCACTGCCGGACATAGGCCTCCCCTAAAGATCTCCATGACGACCGGTCCTGCGCTGCTCGCATCCAGCGGCTTCCCGCGTTAACGATTTACATAACATACGCGCATCGGTATCAGAGACATTAACAAATTAGTTATGGAGTTCACGCCCATCCATGCCATAAATGGAATTCCACTTAATACACAGAGCTCTGAAGTCCATGCGTCTTGCTCTACATCTAGAGATAAATTCTTTATGTCATGCTGTACAAATCAGTGTCACCATTTACTAAAACTAACACACTTTCCGAACCCACACTACTAGCGTCATTTGAGTGCGATAAACATAGTACCATTATTGCGAGAGAGTAAGATGCAAAAAACCCAGTGACAGCGTCTCTGTGGCAACGAATGTGTTTATGATGTGCATTCAAAATAAGCGCTTACATAAATTGGATAGTATACCTCGTCAATAAGGAACCAAATTTTTTACTATATTTGCTGCTATGGGGGGGGTGCGCGCGCAGGCGGAGTGGCCCTATCGTTGTTCTGTGAACTTAATAGTACCTACTTGCGTTTGACACATTTTGATGTGCTTCAAACTTTCGCCGCTAGGGCCCTTGATCTTTAAATTACACGAAAGAGCTTCTTTCTCACTGTAATTATATTCTACATACCTCATTATCCTTGTCGGCGTCTTTGATGTGTTGCGCGATGAAACGTACGCTTTGGAGTGCAGCAGCGACCTCGGGTGATATATGCCGTGGCAGCATATTTTCAGAATCCGTCACTAAAGAAAATAACTAGAGTTAGTATAGTACCTACCATAACAGAGTTTAGAAACCCAGACCAAATCATACTAGGTTGGAATCAGAGCGGAAAATAATATAGAGAGAAATTAAAATCTAATATTTATAATTACAATCTATTATCAACATGCCTATACAATCAAGCCTGTTTCTATTTCATACCTTTGACTTAGGTATAATCAAAGACACGGCAACTCAATTATGCAAGAAGATGTGGTATACATTGCCGCACATCAGTGTAAACACTTTGACCCTTGAACAGGAACTTTTGATGTCGCGAGTAAACCTGGGAATAAAATGTTATAATAGCATTCCCTCCACAAGTATCTTTAGATTACTTTCTGGGAAGTCTCCCTTGCATGAATTGTATTGAGATTCCTAACCTAACACAACCTAACCTAACCCCACTTACCGCGTATTCTATACATTGCCGGCTGAACATTGGGCATTGTATAGAATGCCTACGCAATGTGTAAAATAAATTTTATTTTATACTTTGCCTGAACGTTTTAGGCATTGTGTAGAATGACTAGGTATTCTATAGAATGCCGGATATGACACATTGCCGGTTACATATATATTTGTCGTATATACTTCCGGGTCATGAGTACGGTTCTTGTAATGACGAGCAATTTGAATAGAGACTGACTAAGGTAGACTGTTAGATAATGCCTTTAGGCGTTAAGTCCGCCTATGTACCTTTGTGCAGGAAGTTAAATAAATAAATAAATAAAAGACTTCTGAGTGGTGTGACTGGGAGTGCGCGCCCCCACAGCGCGCCCTCCCATGCTTCCATTTTTGGATCAGTCTACGTGCGGCAGCCGAGCAAGTTACTTGGGTACTGGAAAAATACGCAAGTCTGACTACAGTGAGATGAGACGCGATGTGTTGGCTAAGATGATGAGTGATTGTGATCGAAAAGTAAGCCTTTACAGCCATCTAGGACTATCGCCAATGTCTAATCACGACATATTTTCATTCGGCAACATGCTGTAGAGACGGACGTGTCTACTGCATAGTTAATTTGTAATAAATTAATTCTAATACCAAAAATCGTGTAACTGTGTCAACGCCATCTCAGCACTTTTGCACTCGGTGACTTCATGTGTTGCGCGTTATCGATTATAACTCATTTATATAAAACATGCCAAAATGAATATGAACCCACAAAATTTGGACAGCCCGAGAAGCCCCAGCGGTACGCATGGAGAATCACCACAGCCCCTTGGATCCGCCAGGAGCGCGGTCTCGACCCCTGAAGTTCAGAAGTGGATATCTATGATCGAGCAGTGTTTAAATGACATTTGTGTGATCTCAGGCGATAGCAAGATGAACACCGAGCAGAAGTTAAAAATAAGCAACATTGCGAGGACTGTACAAGTTGGTATAGGCCAGATGGCTGTTCAATACCAGTCAATTAAACAGAGATACTTCACAGCCACTGACATTATTGAGATTTTGAAAGAAAAAGCCGATATATCAGAACAAATAAAAGACCTTAAAGATCACGTGCAGAGTTCACCAAAGTTCTCGCCCTCAAACCTATCATTCGCCGATATGGTAAGAACAGGAAGCCAGCCCCTCGTCCGCCCACCGACCACAAGCAGCGTAACAATCTACCCGGCCGATAAAGATATAACTAGTGAGGACACGAAAAAATTAGTACAAAATCTAATTAAGCCCGATGAACTAAAGTTGCATATCCGTGGAATAAGAAAAACTAAAAACGGAGGCATTATTATCAGCTCAGAAAGAAAGGACGACCTTGAAAAGCTAAAAGGATCCAAACAGCTCATTAATTCAGGACTCAAAGTACAGGAAACCTCGAAAAAGCTTCCGAAAGTTATAGTCCTGGCCGTCCCTTCAAACATAACCGAAAATGAGGCATTGGATTGCATTTATGAGCAGAACATTGTGGATAAGCATCCCAGCCTGAATAAGGATCAATTTCTTAGCTCTATCAAATTGAGCCATAAATCGGGTAAGAAAAATGCCTCTACGTGCAATTTTATTTTCGAACTCACACCCAATCTTAGGAGAACGCTCATTAATCAGCAGCGCGTTTTTATTAACTGGACATCCTGCCCCGTAAGAGACTTCACCACTGTGACCCGTTGTTATAAATGTCAGCAGTACGGACACTCAGCCAAGTACTGCAAGGACGAGCACACCACGTGCGGCCACTGTGGCAACACTGATCACTCGATAAAGGAGTGCCCTAAAAAATCTGAACCCGCAAAGTGCGCCACCTGCCTGCGCTTCAAAAAACCCTGTGAGCACAAAACTGGAGATGAGCAGTGCCCAGCTAGGAAGAGCGCTGAAGCCAGACTTATAAGTACTATTGATTATGAAGGCGCTTAGCGCCGCAGCCTCATGACCGTCATAAAATAACTGACAATATTGCCCAGGAAGTATAAAAGCTGTCTGTCCGTATAAACCCTAATTTGTGATCCAGATAAATGCGCCATGAAAAGACACGTATATAAGGTGTAGGTCATGACATAGAATTAGATTATGGACCGTCATCAAAAGTAAAATTACTTCACTAGGCTAACTTTAGTCGCCGGCACAGCAATTTATAGAAAACTCGGCTAATGCAAGCAACACAAAAAATTACGCAACAAATTCGTTCTTCGTGAATAATTTATTTTTTTTTTTTTTTGTAATTTAGAATTATAAAACATGTTACTTAGCATAAATTATAACGTGATATACTTATTTTTAGTGCTATTAGATTATAAATATATATTACTACCTTTATTAGTTAAAATTGTAATCTGCCTTTAGTTTTGTCAATGCCTAAGATACAAGTAAATTTTTTACTTAGTTTAGGCATTACAATGCTATTTGAGACCGAAATCTTTCCAATTTTGTAATATCTTTTATATTTTAGCCTAAGTAAAATGAAATAAATTTTATCTTATCTTATCTTATCTTATCTTATCTTATCTTATCTTATCTTATCTTATCTTATCTTATCTTATCTTATCTTATCTTATCTTATCTTATCTTATCTTATCTTATCTTATCTTATCTTATCTTATCTTATCTTATCTTATCTTATCTTATCTTATCTTATCTTATCTTATCTTATCTTATCTTATCTTATCTTATCTTATCTTATCTTATCTTATCTTATCTTATCTTATCTTATCTTATCTTATCTTATCTTATCTTATCTTATCTTATCTTATCTTATCTTATCTTATCTTATCTTATCTTATCTTATCTTATCTTATCTTATCTTATCTTATCTTATCTTATCTTATCTTATCTTATCTTATCTTATCTTATCTTATCTTATCTTATCTTATCTTATCTTATCTTATCTTATCTTATCTTATCTTATCTTATCTTATCTTATCTTATCTTATCTTATCTTATCTTATCTTATCTTATCTTATCTTATCTTATCTTATCTTATCTTATCTTATCTTATCTTATCTTATCTTATCTTATCTTATCTTATCTTATCTTATCTTATCTTATCTTATCTTATCTTATCTTATCTTATCTTATCTTATCTTATCTTATCTTATCTTATCTTATCTTATCTTATCTTATCTTATCTTATCTTATTTATTTTACTTCCTGATTTCCTAGTCCTCATTTTCACTGGTCTCCTAAAAATCGTACTTCCTATCATGGCAACAGTGAAATGTAATGTTTTCTGATGGGTCCCAGCTCCAGGAATGTACTTTTCAGGAGCTGAAGACATCATAGAGACACGGTTTAACTAGTTTTAGCATCCCTAAACGAATAGAACTGGGTGTCTAGGTAAAATAAAAGTTGAAAGTAATAATTAATTAAAGCTCTGATGGGCACCAACTCCCAGCATACTATGTTGTCATCATTTGCTGGTGGCTTCCTGTAGTCTCCGTTTCTTCCGTTTGACAAGTCTTCACATCAGTAAGCTGATAGAATAGAGCTCGCTGTTTAGGTAAGAGTATATAAAGTAGTAATTACCAGAAGGTCTTTGATGAGCACCAGCTCCTAGCATGTCGTCTTCAGGCGCTGGTGATTTCCTGTAGTCTCCGTTTTCACTGGTTTTTGCGTCACCGAAGGCATCTGTCAAGCTGTCCCGGCTAAGATAAACAAATTATTTTTTTTAGTTCCAGAAAGTAAGTCAACCAACCTTTGGCTTGCCCATACAAATCTTACCTCAGAAATAGAGAAATTTGTATGAGTCAACCTAATTGAAATTTGTATGGGTCAATCTTAACTTACTAATCTGGGGGTCAATCTAATTTTTTCTCGTATCCTGGTACTATACTATATCCGTCTTTATATAGAAAAGCTTGTCACATTTACGTTAAAAAAATCCTTGGTTGGCGTTTCACATTTACGTTAAAAAAATCCTTGGTTGGCGTTTAAGTTCAAAAAACCGGCCAAGTGCGAGTCGGACTTGCGCCCTAAGGGTTCCGTACCTATCTACGATATGATATACTAAAAGCTTTTGCTCTTTGATTTTAAAAACTCCGCGACCATCCAACTTGACCCCTCTTTTATAGAAAAGTTCTTGAAACGGGAGCTCACCTTAATTGGTTACTATTAGTTGTGAGAAAAATTTAAATATTTAAAGATTTAAGACTTTTCCCTTTATTTGTACTGTGAGGCCTAGCTTCTTGCCAACTTTACGGAACCCTAGAAACAAGAGCAAGTCAAGCTCCCACCCACGTCTACTCACCCCCCCCCCCCCTCACCGCCCCTCCCCTTACCCTCCATCACACTACCCCCTACCATCTGACTCATCCGACGCTTGATGAAGTACCAATTAGTGCCGCCAGATGACCCATAACCACTTTGCATGAAATGACCCCCAAAGAAGGCATAGACTTTATACCACTTAAATTTTTTTTTGGCTATCAGCCAGATGCACAAAACTTCTTTAAAGTTAAAGCTTCTTTTTAATATATTGCTGTCACTTTCTTTAACCACAAAATAGAAAGAGTCAGAAATAGACTAGGAGCGTCGGAAAAAAACCGAGAAGTCGCACACAGGCCGTATTTTTTTTTACCGCTACAGACTATTGAATAACATGCCCTTCTCGAATCAAATCTATTCAAAAACAGAAAGATTTTTAAAATACAGTGGTCAAATCAAACAAAACCCGACAATTTTATTTGGACATTGTTGAACCTCTGTGGTTGAACCATTAAAAAAACCGGCCAAGTGCGAGTCGGACTCGCGCACTGAGGGTTCCGTACCACCACATAAACATAATTGTATTAGTTGAAATTTCAGTAAGTTAATGTGCTAGATTTTTTGAGTCCGACACGCGCTTGACCAAATTTTATTATTTGTTATTATTTTATAGCTTATGCATTATAAACATACCAATTTTCAAGTTTGTAAGTGTTCCCGTTTTTAAATAGAACTAAAACAAAAATCGCCTCAGCGACCATCCAACTTGACCCCTCTCTTATATGAATGTTCTTGAAACGGGAGCTCACCACAATTGGTTACCGTTAGTTGTGAGAAAAGTTGTAATATTTAATGATTTCAGACTTTTCCCATTATTTGTACTGTGAGACCTAGCTTCTTGCCAAATTTCATAATTTTAGGTCAACGGGAAGTACCCTGTAGGTTTTGCATTTTTGCATAAATGTATGGAGATGAGGACATAAAATGCCATATCTTTTGATTGCGTCGTTGTAAAAAATTGAAATTTTCAGATCTTGTGTGGTTCATGGATCCTAATATATGATATTAATTTCAACCTGATACCTTCACCCGTTCGTGAAATAAAGGGTCTTGACAGACAGACAGACAGACAGACAGACAGACGGACAACAAAGTGATCCTATAAGGGTTCCGTTTTTTCTTTTGAGGTACGGTACCCTAAAAATGATGCAAAGAGTTTTTTCTAATTTGTAAAAAATATGGTAAACTCAAGGGTAAACTGGATTTGTCGTTTTTAGGGTTCCGTACCTCAAAATAAAATAACGGAACCCTTATAGGATCACTTTGTTGTCCGTCTGTCTGTCTGTCTGTCAAGACCCCTTTTCTCACGAATGAGAAGAGGTATCAGGTTGAAATTGATAACGAATATTAAGGTCCATAAACCACACAAGATCTAAATTTCAATTTTTTACAACGACGCAATCAAAAGAAATGGCTTTTTATGTACTCATCTCCATACATTTATGCAAAAAAGCAAAACCTACAGGTTACTTCCCGTTGACCTAAAATTATGAAATTTGGCAAAAAGCTAGGTCTCACAGTACAAATAAAGGGAAAAGTCTAAAATCATTAAAAATTTCAATTTTTCTCACAACTAATAGTAACCAATTAAGGTGAGCTCCCGTTTCAAGAACTTTTCTGTAAAAGAGGGGTCAAGTTGGATGGATGCGGAGTTTTTAAAATCAAAGAGCAAAAGCTTTTAGTATATCATATGGTAGATAGGTACGGAACCCTTAGGGCGCGAGTCCGACTCGCACTTGACCGGTTTTTTGTTCCGGCGCTCCTCAGACTTAAAGGAGCTATATCTTTAAAGACGTTTTGTGCAACTGGCAGTAATACTACTTATTTTTAATGCTTCCAACGCAGTATTGTTTAATTATCCCATGTAACCACGGAAAGCGCTATGAAATTGTGTTTACAATGTATTTAAGATACGTAAACATTTGTCACACACAGTTCGGTATAGGATTGGGGACTAACCACAACGAGAAAATGATCGCAGTTTACTGAAGCTCTCGTAAAGGGGTAGCTACAGACGTAATGGTTAAATGATAGTTAGGGGCGAATAGGGAAGGAATTGAGAGTATACTTTTAAATGTAAATTATACGTAACTGCAAAAAAAAATCATCATCATCATATCTTTTTTGTACGATCGATTACCGACCTCACAAACACAGAGGTCAGAGTTGTTGACCCGCCAAAGATCCCTTAAATAGCTCATTATCGAAGCCTTTTGTTAGATAGTGACTAAGCACGGAATCATTTTAATTTCCGGACGATCGGGTGATTCATCCTGCAGAAGAAAAATATTCAATCATCCAATACAAATTCCACATTTGCCGGCACAAATTTGCCTAAAGAGTGGAATTCTCTGCCTGCGTCTGTGTTCCCGAGTTCATATAACCCGAATCTATTCAAGTTGCGAGTGAATAGGCTTCTTCTGGGTAAGCTCGTTCCATCGTCGACCTCATCTCTGTCTTCAAGACTAGATCGAGGTCAAGAGTAAGCCCATTGACAATAAAAAAAAGCTTGAACATAGATAAAAGTAATTTTTGTTACACATTTATCTCGATTATTACAATAACTGTAATTCAAACAAACTAAAGTTAGGCGACGGCGCAGGGCAGCACAAAAAGTATTTCTACGTTTCAGTATGGTTAGGGCATTGCAGGATGAATCACCCGATTGTCCGAAAAGTTAGATGATTCCGTAGTTCGGAAGGCACGTTAAGCCGTTGGTCCCGAATATATGCTACGGATGTCAGAGGCCTTGGGTGGCTCAACAAATCTGACGCCAGGGTTTGTGAGGTCGGTCATCGACCTTGCAATCCACATGACATGATGGTGAGTTATAGCGCATATCTGAGTAGGTTCCAGAGGTAGTTGGTGCGGGAGAAGAGGTGCCGGCCCTAGAGTGACAGGGACAACCTAGACATCTGCACTGCTTACTCAAATAATGTAACCATACCTCTCTCATCGATGTACTACGACCGGAACCTTTTTTTGTTTTTGTAGTGGACTCCTGTTGTTAGTCCTAGTAGCTGTCACAACTTTACCGGACGGTTGGGGATCGGAAGGCTCTACCCAGGAAACACGTAAGGCTGCAAGCCTAAAGGCGCCTCGCGGGATCCGGAGCTCGACTTAGGTTGTTGCCGGGAATCAGAGAGAAGCGGCCTGGAATATGCCGATAGTTTCCATAGTGGTTGTAGAGTGTAACTGTTGTTGACTGACTTGATGTATTGCGTGATGGCGTCATCAGGACCGGAAAGTTTCTATATGTTTGATAGAACCGCTTGTCTTTTTAGGGTTCCGATACCAAAATGGTAAAAAAAAGGAACCCTTATGGTGCCGCTCTGTCTGTCTGTCCGTCTGTCTGTCACACCTGTATATCTCAGCAACCACTCATGCTATCGACTTGAAATTTGGAATAGTTTTAGAATATGGTTGTCCAACTTAATTGCACGTAAAAAAAGTAAGAAAAAATTATGATTATTAATGTAAAGGGGACCTAAATAGGGGGGGCAAAATTTCAAATTATCGGTACTAGGTCGAGTGGGGTATCATATGAAAGGACTTTACTTGTACATTTTAAAATATATTTTTGGATTTTTTAAAATTTCTTAGTTTTCAAGTTATGATGAAAAATGTCAAAAAAAATACCGTTCCCCCCTCCTTATCTCCGAAGTTTTTGAATGGAAAAATCTGAATTAAGTACAGTCGATAGAAGTTTATGTAAATATTACAGCAAAATTAAAACGATCTTTTTAAGTTGCACTATTTTTTAGATATCTGCAAAAAACCTTTACAAACAAATTTAGTTTTGCGGTCCTAAAAATGGACTATATTGCTTCCAAAAATACTAAAGGTATATCGGAACCCTCGGCGCGCGAGTCCAACACGCACTTGACCGGTTTTTTTTTCTCTGTATTTTGTGTGATTATTTGGTATCGGCTTTTGTTAATAAATGAATTTTTTTTTTGTTAATAATTTTATCTTTTTTTTTTTAAACAATTTCAATCATTTTTGACACCCTCGAGTATAAAATTGTTATTTATAAAGGTTCAAGAGAAGAGTAAGAACTGAAAACCAGTGCTTTCAGTGTTGCCTAGTGCTGGGAGCAAGAACTGAGTTTCTTGCGTTTTGCTTACAAAAGTGTTGAATAAGAATAAGAATTATCGTGATTTATTTCCGAAATTTCTTGTTAATCATTTTGTTTTTCATTTGTGTAAGCAATAAAGATTTATGATTATGATTAAGAAAGGCCACAGGAACCTACCGAGATTAGAATGGCTCTCAGACAGCTTAGAAACAACAAGGCACCCGGGCACGATGGAATTACGGCTGAGCTTCTGAAAGCAGGCGGAAGGCCAGTGCTTAAAGCTCTTCAGAAGCTGTTTAATTCTGTCATACTCGAAGGGAAAACGCCACAGGCATGGCACAGAAGTGTGGTGGTACTCTTCTTCAAAAAGGGTGATAAGACCCTGCTGAAGAATTACAGACCCATCTCACTTCTGAGCCATGTCTATAAGCTGTTCTCGAGAGTCATTACGAACCGTCTCGCGCGCAGGCTCGACGACTTCAGGCCTCCCGAACAAGAACAAGCCAGACCACATACATACGCTACGGCAAGTTAAACAGAAGACCGAAGAGTATAACCATAGCCACTTTGCCTAGCGTTTGTGGACTATGAGAAGGCCTTCGATTCGATCGAGACGTGGGCCGTGCTACGATCTCTCCAGAGGTGCCAAGTCGACTATCGGTACATTGAAGTGTTGAAGGATCTGTACAAAAACGCCACTATGTCAGTTCGTCTTCAGGACCAGGACTCGAAACCTATCCAATTGCAGCGAGGAGTGAGACAGGGAGACGTCATATCTCCTAAACTGTTCACCGCTGCATTGGAAGACGTCTTCAAACTCCTGGACTGGAAAGGACTTGGCATCAACATCAATGGCGAGTACATGACCCACCTTCGATTTGCCGACGATATTGTCGTAATGGCTGAGACCCTGGAAGATCTCGGCACGATGCTCAATAACCTCAGTAGAGTTTCACAACAAGTGGGTCTTAAAATGAACATGGATAAGACGAAAATTATGTCTAACGCCCTTGTTGTACCCACTCCACTCAAAGTTGGAGACTCTACGCTCGAAGTTGTTGATGAGTACGTATACCTGGGACAAACAGTCCAGCTGGGTAAATCCAACTTAGAGAAAGAGGTTACTCGTCGAATCCGACTCGGATGGGCAGCGTTCGGGAAGCTCCGCAATATCTTCATGTCCAAAATACCGCAGTGTCTCAAGACGAAAGTCTTTGACCAGTGTGTGTTGCCAGTGATGACATATGGCACCGAGACGTGGCCGCTCACGATGGGCCTTATCGGAAAGCTCAAAGTCACCCAAAGGGCTATGGAAAGGGCTATGCTCGGAGTCTCTCTGCGCGATCGAATCAGAAATGAGGAGATCCGCAGAAGAACTAAAGTAACTGACATAGCCCTGAGAATCGCTAAACTGAAGTGGCAGTGGGCAGGGCACATCGCAAGAAGAACCGATGGCCGATGGGGCGTGAGGGTTCTAGAGTGGCGACCACGTACCGGAAGACGAAGCGCTGGCAGGCCCCCCACAAGGTGGATCGACGATTTGGTCAAGGTCGCGGGAAGCCGCTGGATGCGAGCAGCGCAGGACCGGTCGTCATGGAGTTCTTTAGGGGAGGCCTATGTCCAGCAGTGGACGTCTTTCGGCTGATATGATGATGATGATGACAGGAACCTATTCAGTTATGCGACATGCCTTTAACAACATGTTTTCCGACCCATATTTAAAAATTGGGAAAGTCGTTCACAAAGCGTGTTAGAATTATTATCCCTGACATATTAAGTACCTACATAAGTTTTATGGAATTGGTTTTATTTGGAGTTGTTGTCTCCCTAATTTGATAAAACGAAAGACCCCATTAAAATGCGGTGTCTGTCAAACGGAAATATGGCGGTCATCAAATTACTTTCTGAATATTGATTGCAGCTCTTATATCTCGAGGATCATCACAGCCCGCAGCTTCGACAACATCCCGTGATTGCCAATTATTCGCGATAATAATCGACTTGTATTGAAAATAAAGGGCTTTAATTGAAAAATTGCCAAGTAAGAGTCTATTGAAAAATTTTCTATACAAAATCAGCGAGTTTCCGATTATATTATTTGTAGATATATAGAAAAAAACTGGTCTAGTGCGTGTTAGGCCACGCACAGTATAGGGTTCCGTAATTTTTTTGGACTTTTTTATCGCAAAGCAGGTTCTGATTAAGTATATACCTAATAACGTTCATAACATAAACCTTTTACCTCCTAATGCTCAGCGAGGGCCCAGCCCCTGATTGATATAATATGATTATTATTATTTCCAGTTTTAAATTAACCTGAAAAGCGTACTTAGCTGTGATCGTTTTCCTTTTAATTTCATCATATTACAGGGGGTTACATTACACTCGACTCCAACAAAAAATTGCTCTTTCAAGCTAAATATTTCGCAAAAAGATCAAAAAACCGACAAATGATCTTAACAAACTCAGATTAGTTTTAAAAGAACTATCTATACGATGGGATACAGAAAAAAAAGAAATCGCCCCCACTTAAATTGTAGGGAAGGTACCGTAAAAACATTTACACGATTTTATTGTACCTACACTCTTT
Organism: Athrips mouffetella; assembly: GCA_947532105.1. Lineage (NCBI taxonomy): Eukaryota > Metazoa > Arthropoda > Insecta > Lepidoptera > Gelechiidae > Athrips > Athrips mouffetella. Next base: position 22,831,950 of record OX383970.1, on the reverse strand, counting down.
TCGACTTTATGGCAAAACTTTCTACTGACGCGCGGTTGACGGTACCACTTTGTCGGTGTGGATGCAATGTATATCCATACTAAATTACAGGTTCCTAGTACTAAGACCCTGTCCAGAAAGGGCGAATTCGCCGCGAATTGTTACGCGCGAGTTTCTACGCGCGTAGGCGAGGTACTGGGTTTCAATTTATTGCGTCCACAAGCATCGCGCGAATTATCTCGGCTCGCGCGAGGCTCGCGCGAGTCGAGATACTAGGAGCGCCTTGTTTGCGTCCAGTTGAACGCGCGAAACACGCGCGAGTGAATCGCGGCGAATTCGCCCTTTCTGGACAGGGTCTAAGGGTCTCTAGGCTAAGCCGCGGACAGACAGACAGAGGGACATGAAGAAACTATTAGGGTTCCTTGTTGACGACGGAACCCTCAAAAGGCTTTTAAATTAAAATACGCATCATCATAACATCCCATACGAAACGTCCACTACAGGACAGGGAGCTCCCTCCATAATTCTAGCTTTAGCTGAGAATTGCCGAAAATACGCATACTTATCGCATTATACGTAATTTATGAGATATATCGCAAACAAATACGTTTACGAGATACCACATCGAGGATTTCCGTGCATCAAAACTGCACAATGCCGCCACAAAAGCCGCCATTCTGCCTTACACGAGTCTAGCTTAATCCAGATAAATCCAGTTCGATCCCGATAATACTGGAACGCCCATTAATTTGCCGGTGCAATGTGAGCATGACAACGGTTTGCCTATCAATAAAATTGTAACTAGCACATGCTGTAGAGTTTAATGTAAACTAAAGAACATATAAAATATACCTACTCTTTATTGCCGAAAGATTCACATAGAAATCATAATTAAAGGACAGATGTATACAAGGTCGGACTTATCTCAAAAAAATACCTTCTAGCCAACCTAAGTAGCAGAGGAGGGTGAGGGAAGGGGCGGTAAAGAGGGGGGGGGGGGGTGAGTGAACGTTGGTAGGAGCATGACGTGCTCTTGACTGTACACACGGCCGCACATCAGTAGAAACACTTTTGGACCTTATGGCGTTGTAATAGAGTTGAAAAAGTTTCTACCGACAAGCGGTTGACCGTACCTACCTACACAGACGTATAACGTAAAACTTAAGGCCTACCAGGGATTTTTTACACCATGTCTATGACCATTTATAGTTATGCTAAAAGGTCTAAAATGTACAAATTACTTTTTTATTTTCTGTTGCAATAAATAGGTAATAACCGCTATAGAACGGCTGAACAATCTGAAATCATGTGCATTGTGTTTGTGTTTCATGACGGCTGCCACAAACGGACGTCATCATCACTAGCGCACTGGATTTAAAACTTGAAAAAACCGGCGAAGAGCGAGTCGGACTCGTGCATCTAGGGTTCCGTGCCACTAAGGTAAAAATACCGTCTTAGTTATGGTCCCGCAGTCACGCAGAAGTGTGTTAAATGCTTTCGAGTCCGACACGCACTTGAAAAATGGACTGTAGCTAGCCCGTCCCAACGTCTTTAGGGTTCTGTACCCGCAGGCACCCAACGGAACCTTATTACTAAGCCTACAATATCGTCTGTTTTTAGGGTTCCGATACCAAAATGGTGAAAAAAGGAACCCTTATGGTGCCGATCTGTCTGTCTGTCCGTCTGTCTGTCTGTCTGTTACACCTCTATATCTCAGCAACCACTCATGCTATCGACCTGAAATTTGGAATAGTTTTAGAATATAGTTGCCCAACTTAATTGCACATGAAAGAATTTTGAAAAAAGTATGATTATTAATGTAAAGGGGGCCAAAATATGGGGGGCCAAATTTCAAATTGTCGCTACTAGGTCGAGTGGGGTAAGAAAAGGACTTTACTTGTACATTTTAAAATATATTTTTGGATTTTTTTAAGTTTCTTAGTTTTGAAGTTATGATGAAAAATGTCAAAAAAAATACCATTCCCCCCCCCCCCCTTATCTCCGAAGTTTGTGTAAGGAAAAATCTGAATTAATTACAGTTGACAGAAGTTTATGTAAACTTTACAGCAAAAATAAAACGATTTTTCCAAGTTGCACAGTTTTTCAGAAATCTGCAAGAAACCTTTACAAACAAATTTAGTTTTGCGGTCCTGAAAATAGACTTTATTGCTTCCAAAAATACTATAAGTATATCGGAACCCTCGGCGCGCGAGTCCGACTCGCACTTGACCGGTTTCTTTTCTATCTTTTGAAGTGGCATATCTGGCATAGACGGTTGCAATTTTTTGCAGAAAATATGTGATTGTAGCCGATATCCTTAGAAATGTGAAACACGCTATCATTATTATATTTATTTATTATGCATAAGTTAGTAATATACAATATTAGAACCTGCGAATTTTTTTGGTTTCGCTCCCGAAGCCCAGTAATTCAACAAGAACTTTTCCGAACAACAACAAAACTATCTGAAAAAAAATATCTACTTCCCATACAAAATGAGTCGATTACGTGACCACTTTGATATATTATGGAATCGAAATTATGATTTCGTGTTTTTTTTTTCGGTAAAGTTGCTTGAAGCCCAGTGATGAAATCACTGGGACCGAATGTAATGAAAATTCACGCGTTATAAATACAGGAAAGAACGGCAAATGATGGTGTACGCATTCAACGAAACTGAACAACTTTCGCAAATAAACATTTTAGAGCTATGAAATTACCTGTCAATACAAATTTCTCACTCTAATAGAACAGTTTGTATGGGAATGTCAAAAACTTTTTTCCAAAAATGTTTCTTTGGGAAACTTGCTCAGTTTCGTTGACTGAGCACTCCTGTTCTGTGACTAAAGAAATGACTAAAGAAATAAAATCCCTTTTACCTCATTTCCAACTCGTTAGTGTACCCATTGGAGACGAAGGTGTCATCGTAATCAGGCAAGGAGTACTTGGTCCTCCTCATCATCAGGAGTTTGGGCATGAATTGGAGGAACATCTTCTTCATCCATGGAGACATGGTGTGGGTTGATGGCGATCTGAGCGAGAAGAATAGAAATTAGAAAATTTGTTCGGTCTGTATTACTCGACTCAAAACTCTTCGTTTGTCAAGTTAACCAGAATGAAAAATTTGGTATCTAATTTTAATGACGACTCCTTAAGGGTCCACAATCTTGATATTATTAAGATTCCTACCATAAGTTTTAGTACCATTCTATGAAATAAATCGTTACAAATACAAACTTTAACATTTATTCCGTAGCATTTCGCTACGCTGTAGCAAAATGTTTGCTTTTTAACGTTAATTTTTTTTGGAATGTCACTATCAAGTAAATGTGTCGTTATCGGCGGTTACACGAACAGTGTTTTGTAGTTTTCTATACCCATATAAACATATAGAAACATTACTACGAGTATACCATACAGTAAACCTTTTTTCCTAAGAACACAAAAAGGCTACTTGATGAGTGGTATAATATAAAGCACTAGCGGTCAGCCATCCGGGTACTGACCACGACTAACGCTGCTTAATTTTCTTGATCGAAAAGAAAAAACTACCACTACTCAGCCACGAGCTCTAATAAATAAATAACATTGAATATAGCACAAAATCCTTGAAAACATCTCGACGCAACCCTCACCCCTAATCCTAAATCAACACGCGCCATTTCGGCGAAACCACACAAAACAAAATCTCTGCAGAATTAATGATCTAATAGTTGACTGTACAAACAAACTTGAAAGTGTTCAAACAATCGTGTTAATAATAATAATATTTGAACACAAACATGGCTGTTGTGGCTGTTATCAAATTTTAGCTTGTATGTGGGTGACAGAATGATTTGTGTTTTTTAGTATTACTGGAAGTGCCATTACATTTTTATAGGTCTTTAGAAAGAAAGGCGGACAGAGCATTTTTTTAAGGTCTTATTCTGAAGGCAAGACAACTTAAAAGTGTCGAAATAATAGTGTTAATAAAAAATTTAAACACAAGCATACTAATCGTTTATCTAAGTTGCGGATGTTATCGACTTCTAGCTTGTATGTGGCTGACAAAGTGATTTTTCGTATTTTAATTAGAAGTGCCATTTTCATAAGTTTTTAGTTATAAAAGTGGACATGACATCTTTTTAAGGTCCACAGGGCCTAAGGTCTTATTCTGAAGGCTGGAACAACTTAAAAGTGTTCAAACAATCGAGATTAAGTTGTGAAACTTTGGCAGTTTTCCATAGAGTTTCCAGAAAATGGAAAATTTATAAAAAAAATATTGTAGTTTTTGTGAAATTATGCCTTATTGCGTAAGTTTCTACCTATGATCCATATTTTTCGTTTATTCAATCGGCTAAAGCTGTCAGAAAAAACAAGCTTTTAAACAATGTTATTCTTTCCGTCAAATACAGGGTGTTAATTTGATTGCGTGCCATAGCTTAGAAGGTGGGTCAGTAAACGATAAAGGAACTAAAAAAAAATATTTAAAAAATCCTACTTAAAAAAAATTTACTCCATTGAAACTAAACTAACGCGGAGGGCAATGACCCGGAACACCGCGCTATCAAAAGCGCGCGAAAGAGTTTCAGTTACGTATGTGCCTACCTTATCCACTGTATCCCGCGCGCTGGCTCGGTGATAGCGCGGTGCTCCACGTTAGTTGAGTTTCGATGGAGTTTTAATTTCTTTTTCAGTAGGATTTTTTTAAATATTTTTTTTGTGTTCCTTTATCGTTACTGAAGCACCCCTTAAGCTATGACACGCAATTAAATTAACACCCTGTATACTCAGGTTTTAGTGTCATGGTTGCAAATTGTGTTGGTGAGCGTTGGAATAAACTAAATATGGATTATAAATTTCTTTTCAATTCCATAAATTTTGACACGGTGCTATTTGAACAAAAACACGCCTGTTGCGGCTATTATTAAATATTGGCTGTGTAACTTTCTGTTGCTGATAGAGTTTTCTGTCTCTAATCTGATATGTGTTTTTTGGTATATTATGTTGTTTTTGTTGTGCTTCATCATCATCATCATGACATCCCATGAAACGGCCACTACAGGACAGGGAACTCCCTCCGAAATTTCAGCTTTTGCTGAAACAATGTGGAGGGGAAGTACCATAGTCACCACGCTTGTTAGCGTTACGGCTGGCACCATGGACCGCGCTTGTTTGTGACCGCAGAATGTAAGATGATAAGATACACAGAAGGAAGCTGCTGCCCATCTTCTGGTTGGGCAGCAGCGACTAAGGGTTAATACCCTTAGTCGCCTCTTACCACACCTACGGGTAGAAATGGGTTGGTACTCGGTACCACACGAGAATGTTGTTCTTACATTGACGAAATTATTTCGCTATGCAAATTGTCCTTTCCATTATATCTACATGTGGGTTTCAAATTATTCCGCAGCTAATAGCGATTATCGCACCATCTCGCGCAATAACTCATAGCTCACAATGTTCTGTTACCGTAATGACAAAATTACAACGCGATATACTGCTAAAAGCAATAGTTCCTATCAAGGTCAAATACAAATTTAGGGATAATTATGAAAACTTATTCCAGTATTGTACAATTGTTGATGTATTCAGTAAAGCTAATATTGCAATGGTATCAGATTACAGTGAATGTATTGAACTCTTGGAGGAAAATACTAGACAAAAAAACCTAAGACATCTATCTTGCTTACCAACTTACAAAATACCTAAATGTAACAATATCTATGGCAGGAGGGTCTGGACTTGCAGACTTCCGGAGGTACTTAACAGCCTGCCAGATCAAGTAATACAACAAATAAAAGTTACTAAGAAAAAGAAATCTATTAAGTTCATCTTAAAGAAACATTTCCTACAACTATTTAACATCCATCTGACTGCAAACTCAGATCCTAGTGCCTGTAATAATACTACGTCTATACCTATATAATGTTATTAGTACCACTTAATTTCCTACTTTGCCTATTTAATAATATAATTAAATCACAATAATTAAAATGTAAGCTAGCGAGTAACTAAGCAGGACTAAAAATAATCTTTGATTGTTAAGATTTCATAGTCTTGTAAAGATAAATTAAGTTTTTTTTGCATGAAATAAACAGTTTAAATTTTATTTATTTTTTTAAATATGATTTATATTACAACTCTCTATTTAAAACTCTGACTCTCGCTGCGATTTTCGTAGTTTATTTTTACATACATTAGTAAATAGCTCAATGATAGGTATAGGCTTTGACTTGCAGCTTGCCCTGCGTGTAATATATTTTTGCCCTTATAAATGTTTACAAGCCTAGATTATAATTATTCTCTTCTTGATGCAACTGTGTTTGATTGAGTTGCGACACATTTTGTATTAGAATTCGAATGGTTTCATCAGTAATATTTATTTTTCTTCAGTAACGTTGCACGTTTTAGTTAGTAAAACCGTCAATCAAGGCTTCAGCAAAAAACTAATAAATTACACATTGTTTATTAAGTCTTTGAAATGAACTAAGCAAATGAACTGTTATAAAATATACCACCGAATCGTTGATAAGACTACGGCACAAGTATCTAGTAGGAGAGTCAAAAATAACAGATAAAAACAAATATAAAAAACCGGTCAAGTGCGAGTCGGACTCGCGCGCCGAGGGTTCCGATATACCTATAGTATTTTTGGAAGCAATAAAGTCCATTTTCAGGACCGCAAAACTAAATTTGTTTGTAAAGGTTTTTTGCAGATTTCTGAAAAACTGTGCAACTTAGAAAGATCGTTTTATTTTTGCTGTAAAGTTTACATAAACCTCTGTCAACTGTAATTAATTCAGATTTTCCCTTACTCAAACTTCGGAGATAAGGGGGGGGAATGGTATTTTTTTTGACATTTTTCATCATAACTTGAAAACTAAGAAACTTAAAAAAATACAAAAATATATTTTAAAATGTACAAGTAAAGCCCTTTCATATGATACCCCACTCGACCTAGTAGCGACAATTTGAAATTTGGCCCCCCCTATTTTGGCCCCCTTTACATTAATAATCATACTTTTTTCAAAAAATTTTCATGTGCAATTAAGTTGGGCAACTATATTCTAAAACTATTCCAAATTTCAGCTCGATAGCGTAAGTGGTTGCTGAGATATAGAGGTGTGACAGACAGACGGACAGACAGACAGACAGACAGACAGAGCGGCACCATAAGGGTTCCTTTTTTTTACCATTTTGGTATCGGAACCCTAAAAACACAAAAGATTAAAGCGAACAAGGAATCTGCGACCGTCATTTCTTTACCGAATCCAATTAAAAATAAAGAATTTGAATGATGGTGTACCGAAAACGGAACGCGCGGGCTCAGTCAACGAAACTGTATAGTAAACTTTCACAAAGAACTATTTTTGGTATATTAAAAAAAAATGTACCTCTTCATGCAAACTGATCGAACAGTTTGTATGGAAAGATCAAAAATTTGTTCATTTGATCAAAAGTTACATGGACTAAGCACGCCCGTTCCGTTTTTGGTACACAGTCCCTTACACCTTGTGTATGCAAAAAGGGAGACTTTTAATTAGTTCTTGATAGCAAAAGATATGCATGTTCTCATGATACTGAACAACTTTTCCCAAGGAACATAGGTCGAAATACGAAAAACCAAATTTGACCTCCCATACAAAATGCGCTATCAGCTGATGCAGTTTCTATGGGAGGTCAAAACTGGATTGATTTTAGTATTTCGACCTATGTTCCTTGGGGAAAGTTGTTCAGTATCATGAGTACATGCATACCGTTTTCTATCAAGAACTAATTAAAAGTCACCCTATATAGGAATGAGAAAACCTAAGATGAAAAAGTAAAAAGAATTGCAAAAGCCTATACGTTTGCAACATTCAGTAACAGATTATATTTCTTTCCCGACAATTACTTTAATTTCGCGGTAAAAAATCTTGACCATATTTTCGCAATTTACGCCAACGGGAACTGCACTCAATAAAGAGCATTTCCTAGTTTAGAGTGCCATAACACAGGCCATATTTCACGCACTATTGTCCTGCTATCGACGTGACAACGTTACAATGAAACGCTAGATTTATGCCGCACACGCCTTTATATACAGAAACCAATTTACAGGTCAGCTATTTTAGTTCTGGTTTTATTGTGCGCCATCTTTTAAAATGTGGATGCGCTATAAGAAAATTTTTAGGGTTCCGAACCAAAATGGTACAAACGGAACCCTTATGGTGCGACTTCGTCTATCTCTCTGTCTTTCTGTCTGTCTGTCCGTCTATCACACCTGTATATCTCAGCAACCACACATGATATCGACTTGAAATTTGGAATAGTTTTATTTTAGAATATGCTTGCTCAACTTTACTGCAATTAAATAATTACAAATAATAAAATAATAATTATAATATTATTATTGTAAAGGGGGCCTAAATAGAGAGGGCAAAATTTAAAAGTGTCGTTACTAGGTCGAGAGGGGTATCATATGAAAGGGCTTTACATGTACATTCTAAAATAGATTTTAAAAAAAATTTACGACTCTTAGTTTTCAAGTTATGATGCTTAATATCAAAAAAATACCATTCCCCCCCCCTATCTGCGAAGTTTGCAAAAGGCAAAATATAAATTAATTATAGTCGATAGAAATTTATGTAAATATTACAGAAAAAATAAAACGATCTCATTTATCTAAGACGATCTCTCTAAGTTGCACCGTTTTTAGGGTACTGATACCAAAATGGTAAAAAAGGAACCCTTATGGTGCGACTTTGTCTGTCCGTCTGTCTATCCGTCTGTCTGTCTGTCTGTCACACCTGTATATCTCGGCAACCACTCACGCTATCGACTTGAAATTTGGAATAGTTGTAGAATATGGTTGCCCAACTAAATTGCACATGAAAGAATATAAAAAAATTAGGGCAAATATCAAATTGTTGCTACTAGGTTGATTGGGGTATCGTATGAAAGGAATTTACTTGCACATTCTAAAATATAATTTTGTACTTTTTTACGACTCTTAGTTTTCAAGTTATGATGAAAAATGTCAAAAAATACCATTTCCGTTATCTCCGAAGTTTGTGGTAAGAAAATCTGAATTAATTACAGTCGATAGACATTTATGTTAATATTACAGCACAAATAAAACGATCTTTCTAAGTTGCACAGTTTTTTTTTAAATCTGCTTAAAACCTTTACACAAGTTTTGTTTTGCGGTCCTAAAAATGGACTTTATTGCTTCCAAAAATACTAAAGGTATATCGGAACCCTCGGCGCGCGAGTCCGACTTGCACTTGACCGGTTTTTTTTTAGTAATCTGCCGAAAACCTTTACAAACAAATTTAGTTTTGCGGTCCTAAAAATTTACTCTATAGCTTCTTAAAATACTAGACGTATATCAGAACCCTCGGCGCGCGAGTCCGACTCTCACTTGACCGGTTTTTTTATTTTTAGCTTGATCAAGTTACAAAGACTGTATTTGAAAGTTGACGCTGGAAGTATTTGGATTACAGCAAAGTAGAAAATCGCAAAATTTCATAACTACAGGCTGGATTCGAACCAGCGTTTCCTTCGTAAGTACCGGAGACGACTGAACCAAAAAAAACTTTATATAACTCGGCAATATAGCTGAAAACTAATTATTCCTGTTATTCAGTTCACCTGCCTCTTTTTTACTGTTATGTATAAATTTAAAAAGTTCTCCTTTTTCATAGTCAACTCTACATGTGAATAGCAAGATTTATGCTTTACTACGTCCTTTATTTCTAGAACCAATTCACTGTTGTGGTCATTTATATCGCATCTTTTAAACTAACTGAATTTTCCGAGCGTTTATTCACTACTCTTTCATTTACCTGCATTTTCTAGTACTTTTAGAATCGTATTTTTAAATTTAATTGGTTTTGGCTTTTGCATTCTGATTTGAGATAAATGAAGTAAGTCAACTGATTTGATCGATTTTTGATTGACTGATTTTGATTTGTGGCTCACGATGGGCCTTATCAGAAAGCTCAAAGTCACCTAAAGGGCTATGGAAAGGGAGTCTCTCTGCGCGATCGAATCAGAAATGAGGAGATCCGCAGAAGAACTAAAGTAACTGACATAGCCCTGAGAATCGCTAAACTGAAGTGGCAGTGGGCAGGGCACATCGCAAGAAGAACCGATGGCCGATGGGGCGTACCGGAAGACGAAGCGAAGGCCCCCCACAAGGTGGACCGACGATCTGGTCAAGGTCGCGGGAAGCCGGTGGATGCGAGCAGCGCAGGACCGGTCGTCATGGAGATCTTTAGGGGAGGCCTATGTCCAGCAGTGGACGTCTTTCGGCTGATATGATGATGATGATGAACTGGTTTTAAACTCAATAATTAAACGAAGTGTAAGTGGTAACACAAGTTTGCAGGATGTAAGTCTCCCCACAAAACTTTTTTTAAGGAAAATAGGGCAAACTACTAACGATTCAAAATGCGCTATAGCGGCAGTAGTTTATTGTTTATATGGGAAGCTGTTTTTTTTTCGTATCTTGAACCCATGGTACATGGAAAGGTTGTTCAGTTTCAATGGCAGATTCACAAATCTTTCTGGATTGTTATTTTCATTTTTTGTAACATGTTGTATGCATAGAAGCATGATAGAAGTAACATCTATCTTCTATATATATAAAAGAAGAAGGTGTCTGACATATCAACGCACAGCCCAAACCGCTGGGTCTAGAGATTCCAAATTTGGCATGTAGGTTCCTTATGAGACCTAGGGGTGCACTAAGAAAGGGTTTCAAAAACTTCCACCCCTAAGGGGATAAAATAGGGGATGAAAGTTTGTATGAAAGTCCGTCAGTTTTGAAGTTAGGATCTTCAAAATTTGTATTTAGGCTGACAGCTAAAAATTAAGTTTCATATGTCTCAGGGTTTTTGAAAATTCTACACCCTAAGGGGTGAAAAGAGGGATGAAGTTGAAATCCACAAAATTTATTATTTAGGCATTAGGGTTGTAATTCTGTGGAACGCAAATCACTGTTATTGTAATTCCACCCCAAATTCAACCCCTAAAAGAGGGAAATGGGTTGAAAAAGTCTAAAAACCAATATGGGTATCGTTTGTATGGTTTATCGGGTCGCTGATTACGAAAACTACAACAATTTTGAAATCCAACGTGGTGGACGTGAAATAACATCATCCCCTAGGGATGGGGTTGAGTTGTGATAGGGTTGAAATGTCTAAAAATAAATATGGGAGTCGTTTCTATGTTAAGGATAGCAGTTAAATTAACGTTAGGGGTAGGGATAGGGGTAGGGATAGGTAGAGGTAGAGGTAGAGAGGTAGAAAGGTAGAGAGGTAGAGAGGTAGAGGGGTAGAGGGGTAGAGAGTTCGAGATGTAGAGAGGTAGAGGGGTAGAGGGGTAGAAAGGTAGAGAGATAGAGAAGTAGAGAGGTAGAGAGGTAGAGAGGTAGAGAAATAGAGGGGTAGAGGGGTAGAGGTAGATACGAAGAGAGATAGAGAGGTACAGGTAGAGGGAGAGGGAGAAGGAGGGGAAGGGCGAGAGGGAGGGAGTGAGGAAGGGGGAGGGGGTGAGGGAGAGGGAGGGGGATAAGGAGGGGCAGTGGGAGAGGAAGGAGGGGGAGGGAGAGATACAGAGGGAGGGGGAGGGGGAGAGGGAGAAGAAGGGGGGAGAAAAATCAATATGGGTGTCGTTTGTATGGTTTATCGGGTCGCTGATTACAAAAACTACAACAATTTTGAAATCCAACGTGGTGGACGTGAAATACCATCATCCCCTAGGGATGAGGTTGGTGCGATAAGGTTGAAATGTCTAAAATCAATATGGGTGTCGTTTGTATGGTTTATCGGGTCGCTGATTACGAAAACTACAAAAACTTTGAAATCTAACGTGATGGACGTGAAATACCATCATCCCCTGGGGTTGGGGTTGGGGTGCGATAGGTTTGAAATGTCTAAAAATCAATATGGGTGTCATTTCTATGTTAGGGATAGCGGTTAAATTGGCGTTAGGGGTAGGGATAGGGGCAGGGATAGGGTAGAGGTAGAGATGTAGAGAGGGAGAGAGGTAGAGGTAGAGAGGTAGAAAGGTAGACAGGTAGATAGGTAGAGGTAGAGGGAGAGAGAGGGGGAGAAGGAGGGGAAGGGGGAGAGGGAGGGAGAGAGGGAGGCGGCAGGGGGAGAAGGAGGGGGAGGGGGAAGGGGAGGGAGGGGAGGGAGGGGAGGGGGAGAGGGAGGTGGAGAGGGTGAGGGAGAGGGAGGGGTAGAGGGAAAGGGAGGGAGAGGCTTTTAGTTTTTCTCAATTACTTCTGCGAATTGGCTCTGTTTTGAAATCTATATATATAAAAGAAGAAGGTGACTGCCTGACTGACTGACTGACTGACTGACTGACTGACTGACTGACATATCAACGCACAGCCCAAACCACTGGGTCTAGAGATTCCAAATTTGGCATGTAGGTTCCTTATGAGGGCTAGGGGTGCACTAAGAAAAGGTTTTTCAAAATTCCACCCCTAAGGGGGTAAAATAGGGGATGAAAGTTTGTATGAAAGTCCGTCAGTTTTGAAGTTAGGATCTTCAAAATTTGTATTTAGGCTGACGACTAAAAATTAATAATTACGTGTCTCAGGGTTTTTGAAAATTCGACACCCTTAAGGGTGAAAAGGGGGATGAAGTTGAAAATTCTTTATTCTTAAAGTAAAATCCACATAATTTATTATTTAGGCATTAATGATGTAATTCTATGCAACGTTCATCACTGTTATTGAAATTCCACCCCAAATTCATCCCCTAAAAAAGGGAAATGGGGTGAAAAAGTCTAAAAACCAATATGGGTATCGTTTGTATGGTTTATCGGGTCACTGATTACGAAAACTACAACAATTTTGAAATCAAACGTGGTGGACGTGAAATACCATCGTCCCCTGGGGATGGAGTTGGGGTGCGATAGGTTTGAAATGTCTAAAAATCAATATGGGTGTTATTTCTATGTTAGGAATAGCGGTTAAATTGGCGTAAGGGGTAGGGATAGGGACAGGTAGAGGTAGAGGTTGAGAGGTATTGAGGTATTGAGGTAGAGAGGTAGAGAGGTAGAGTGGTAGAGAGGTAGAGTGGTAGAGTGGTAGAGAGGTAGAGTGGTAGAGAGGTAGAGAGGTAGAGAGGTAGAGAGGTAGAGAGGTAGAGAGGTAGAGAGGTAGAGAGGTAGAGTGGTAGAGAGGTAGAGTGGTAGAGAGGTAGAGTGGTAGAGAGGTAGAGTGGTAGAGAGGTAGAGTGGTAGAGAGGTAGAGAGGTAGAGAGGTAGAGAGGTAGAGAGGTAGAGAGGTAGAGAGGTAGAGAGGTAGAGAGGTAGAGAGGTAGAGAGGTAGAGAGGTAGAGAGGTAGAGAGGTAGAGAGGTAGAGAGGTAGAGAGGTAGAGAGGTAGAGAGGTAGAGAGGTAGAGAGGTAGAGAGGTAGAGAGGTAGAGAGGTAGAGAGGTAGAGAGGTAGAGAGGTAGAGAGGTAGAGAGGTAGAGAGGTAGAGAGGTAGAGAGGTAGAGAGGTAGAGAGGTAGAGCGGTAGAGATGTAGAGAGGTAGAGAGGTAGAGAGGTAGAGAGGTAGAGAGGTAGAGAGGTAGAGAGGTAGAGAGGTAGAGAGGTAGAGAGGTAGAGAGGTAGAGAGGTAGAGAGGTAGAGCGGTAGAGCGGTAGAGATGTAGAGAGGTAGAGAGGTAGAGAGGTAGAGAGGTAGAGAGGTAGAGAGGTAGATAGGTAGAGAGGTAGAGAGGTAGAGATGTAGAGACGTAGAGACGTAGAGAGGTACAGAGGTAGAGAGGTAGAGGGGTACAGGTACAGGTAGAGGTAGAGGGAGAAGGAGGGGAAGGGGGAGAGGGAGGGAGTGAGGGAGGGGGAGAGGGAGGGGCAGGGGGAGAGGGAGGGACAGGGGGAGAGGGAGGAGGGGGAGGGTGAGAGACAGGGGGAGGGGGAGAGACAGAGGGTGGGGGAGAGGAAGGGGGAGAGGGAGAGAGAGGGAGAGGGTTTTAGTTTTTCTCAATTACTTCTGCGAATTGGCTCTGTTTTGAAATATTACATAAAGGTGTCTCTCATCTCTCTCTTTACATTTGTTAGGATACTGCTGCTAAGTTCCTCTGTTCTGAGTAATTTATGAGTAACGTCTGTATATTATATAAAATTCAGCTGGATCTTAAATTATACTCATTGATTTGCGCAGGGTTAGTCCTGTATTTCCTTAGTTTAAATTAACCCCGAAATGACGGGAAATTATCTCATTGCTTCGGAAAACCGGTAACAACATAAATACGAAATCCACGCGAGCGAAGCCGCGGGCAACAGCTAGTATTACATAAAGGTGTCTCTCATCTCTCTTTCTACATTTGTTAGGTTAAGTGACAACTTTAAGGCATAATACTGCTGCTAAGTTCTTCTGTTCTGAGTAATTTAGGAGTAACTTCAGCTGGATCTTGAATTGTACTCATTGATTTGCGCAGGGTTAGTCCCGTTTTTCCTTAGTTTAAAATTACCCCGAAATGACGGGAAAATATCTCATTGATTCGGAAAACCGGTAACAACATAAATACGAAAACCACGCGAGCGAAGCCGCGGGTAACAGCTAGTTTACGATGAAAGGAATTTGTATCGGAAGTTATTGTGTAAAATTGAGAAACTTACTCTATAGTGTAGAGTCTAGCAACAATAGATAGGATTTATGCCTTTGCGTAATGGTAGTGTTTCATTACTAACAGCTATATTTTGTTGATGCAAGGTAGATATTTCCTTGTACAATGACGTCAGTTTTCGTAATTCTCTACACATTGAAACTTTGTGTAGTCCCACCACAGAAATATTTATCCGGTATTTTATTTTATTATCTTATTTCATTTTATTTATCATATTTTCGGTGGAATAATATTATTGCAAAAATAAAGTAAGTTTAAACAGTGCTTATTATTTTTAGTATTTTTTCAACATTAGGTTACTGCTTTACAGAAATAAAAGTGCTAAATATTATGGACAATAGATTTTCTACTTATAATAGTTTGTCTCGGGTTAGAAAGAGATAACTAAATAGTACCTGGGCAATCGAGCTTTGCTCTGTATCAAATACAGTCTAGTATGAAGTAAAAGTACACTACAATTTATCAACCGTGATTCTTGACCGGGTGATTTTTGGGGTTCTAAAAATTAAAATAAGCCATTATAAACTAATAGTATTAACAATAAAACCTTTAGGTAATTACCGCTGTAACATAAAAATAACATCGGGTGAGCAAGCTATGCTGCCCGCCAAAAGATGGCGCAGTAGGATTATGTCTGAAACGCGCTATTTTAAAAAAAAAAATTGGCCAAGTGCGAGTCGGACTCGCGCACTGAGGGTTCCGTACCACCACATAAACATAATTGTATTAGTTGAAATTTCAGTAAGTTAATGTGCTAGATTTTTTGAGTCCGACACGCGCTTGACCAAATTTTATTATTTGTTGTTATTTTATAGCCTATGCCCTATAAACATAACAATTTTCAAGTTTGTAAGTGTTCCCGTTTTTAAATAGAACTAAAACAAAAATCGCCTCCGCGTCCATCCAACTTGACCCCTCTCTTATATGAATGTTCTTGAAACGGGAGCTCACCACAATTGGTTACCATTAGTTGTGAGAAAAGTTGTAATATTTAATGATTTTAGACTTTTCCCTTTATTTGTACTGTGAGACCTAGCTTCTTGCCAAATTTCATAATTTTAGGTCAACGGGAAGTAACCTGTAGGTTTTTCATTTTTGAATAAATGTATGGAGATGAGGACATAAAATGCCATATCTTTTGATTGCGTTGTTGTAAAAAATTTAAATTTTCAGATCTTGTGTGGTTCATGGATCCTAATATATGGTATTAATTTCAACCTGATACCTTTACCCGTTCGTGAGATAAAGGGTCTTGACAGACAGACAGACAGACAGACAGACAGACAGACGGACAACAAAGTGATCCTATAAGGGTTCCGTTTTTTTCTTTTGAGGTATGGAACCCTAAAAAATAACGGGGCAACGAATTTTCCCAGACTACATGAGACCAAGCTAGATAAATTTTTCGTCCCTGAAAGAAAATAGTTTGTTCAGAATCGAGAGTACAATCACGGATTTTTGATAGGAATATTTTACTAACTAATCACTTCTGCCGTAAACGTATAGCACACGGCGGTGTAGCTATATACGTACGCGAAGATATACAATATACACAGCGCAATGACCTACAGAGCCTGGCCGTTCAATATCACTTCGAGTTGACGTGTATAGAAATATGTTAATTAAATTTGATTATAATTGCTGTTTATCGTACGGGAAAGGGTGATTTTGACATGTTTTTGCATACTTTTGAATTACTGTTAGCTAAGTTAAATGACGAAAATAAAAAAATTCTTCTAGTCGGCGACCTAAACGTGGATTACTTATCGGACAATAACTTAAAAACGAGGCTTAATGATGTGTTGAAATGTTACGGCTGCGTGAATGTTGTTGGATTTCCAACACGCGTGTGCGCTGACAGCCGCACCTCAATCGACTGCGGAATAATTCCCCATTCCTGTGATGTCACTGCTACACCTGTGGATACTGCAATTAGTGATCATAACGCTCAGCTTTTCACGTTATCTACGGAAAAATCTCATTGTGATAAATCCAATTCTTTTCTTGAACGAAGATTGTTTAAACAGGATTCAATTAATTCATTTTATATTGACATTGAAAATTATAATTGGAATTTTGTTAATGATATTTCTATTGACATAAACGCTAAGTTTAATAAATTAATTACTATTTTGACGTATTATATTGACATTCATTTTCCTATTAAAAAATTAAAACTGAAAAATAAATCTATTGTTCCATGGATGACAAATGAAATAGCTGAATTAATTAAAAAATTTGACGATCTGTCACGATTCAGACGTCAGTATCCGGATGAAAAAATTATTTCGAATTGCATAGAACATTATGCGAATATCATTAAATCAGAAACGCTCAAAGCTAGGCAAACCTTTCTGGAAAATAGACTGAAAGAAAGTAAAAATCCTTCTAAAGAAGTCTGGCGCGTGGTAAATGAAGAAGTGTCCAACATACAGGGTCGCAGAGAAATAACTCTAAAGGATACTAACTTTAAGCCTATCCCTCCTAACAGCGTACCAGAACATTTAAACACTCATTTCCTCAGCACCGCTTCTAAGTTCATGGTACAAATTGATGAAGTAAAATCACTTCAGTATTTAGATAATTATATGTTTGATGCAGATGTTCCTGTTTTTACCTTTCCGACTGTCACGCGTGCCAATCTAGACCATATATTAAAATCATTACTGAAAAGAAAAAACAACCTCGACGTCTATGATATTTCGGTGAACATACTCTTGTGTACCTGGCCAGTGCTATCAGGGCTGCTCGTCGTCCTGATAAACACAATGTTTTCGGAGGGCGTGTACCCTGATGTGCTGAAGAGCACGAGAGTATGCCCCGTATACAAAGGCAAGGGTGATAAGTCTATTGCAGACAGCTACCGGCCTATATCGATTGTACCTAACATTTCGAAAATTGTTGAATCGATTTTATCCCGACATTTAATGCAACATTTTGAAACAAATGACCTACTGACAGACGGACAATACGCATACAGAAAATAAATGTCAACGACAAAAGCGGCTCACAAAATATTTGACTGTATTACAACCAGTATCGATGACAAATACAAAGTTGCAGGAATATTTTGTGACCTGTCAAAGGCATTTGACGTCATTAATCATAAACTATTGTTAAATTAACTTTTGAGGTATGGTATACAGAACAATGCGCATAAACTACTGCAGTCGTTTTTACAAGATAGACTCCAAACCGTGGAAATCAAACTAGGCGGTAAAACTGTAAAATCTAGTACTGGCAACGTGACAGTGGGTATACCACAGGGCTCCGCGCTTGGAAATACCATTTTTCTGGCATTTGTGAACGACTTGCCATCTATTATTACTGACGGTCTCATAGTTCTGTTCGCCGATGATACTACAGTGGTAGTAACTGCACCTACATATGATTTACTAAATCGTAAAATCTGCAGAATATGTGAGCAGTTGTCCCACTGGTTCTCAACAAATGGCCTACTGTTAAACTTTAACAAATCGAATATAATGTTATTTTCTGGTAGACTCGTTCAGATGCCATCCTGCAGCGTCTTTCCATTCTATACAAGGCCAGAACGCAAGGGTATGAAACTAATCGCGTATAGATTGGAAATACCGTTTTTACTAAGTTCTTCCAATCCATACAAGAGCAGTACGCAAATACTCGCGTATACTTCGTAATAACGTAGAAGTATATCTCGTTCCATAATGTACAGCGCCAGTACGCATACGGACTAATCGTGTATGTATTGGAATAAGCGCGCTAAACTCTAGATTACAATTTGTACGCGAGCAGTTGCATGCTCGCCATTTTGATGTAATGACCTCTCTTTCTATTTGTTGGTAATTCATATCGGCGTATCTATTTTAAACATTGAACCATCTTTATCGTTGAAAATTCCGCAAAGACATTCCCATAGAAATGAAAACATCAGAAGAGTCCCCAACCAATTTATTACCTATGCATCAATGATGAAGTTCCCGTTTTTTAGGTTCCGATACCTAAATGGTAAAAAACGGAACCCTTATGGTGCGACTTTGTCTTTCACACCTCTATATGTCAGCAACCACTCATGCTATCGACTTGGGAATAGTTATATAATGTGGTTGTCCAACTTAATTGCACATGTAAAATTTAAAAAATATATTATGATTATTACTGTAAAGGGTATATTTTTGTGTTTTTTACGACTGTTAGTTTTAAAGTTGTGATGAAAAATGTCAAAAAAATACCACCCTTCTTATCTTTGAAATTTGTGAAAGGAAAAATCTGAATTAATTACAGTCGATAGAAGTTTATGTATATACTCGTATAAAGCAAAAATAAAACGATCTTTCTAAAATGCACAGTTTTTTAGAAATCTGCAAAAAACCTTTGCGGTCCTAAAAATGGATTTTGTTGCTTCCAAAAATACTATATAGGTAAATTGGAATCCTCAGCGCGCGAAACCGACTTGCACTTGACCGGTTTTTTTTTTCAATCACTTACAATAAAACAGTGACTGAAATGAAAGAAACAACAAATTCACATTTATTTTAGAAGTACATCCATTGTCATTAAATAGCCATTCATATTTTCAATAATCCTCTAAAACATGTCAGTACAGACCAACAGCCCAAAATGTTATTTTTAACAACATTAAAAAAGGACTGTCCCGCAAAATACGTGTACATCCGACATCTAATATCAAGACGATCAAGACGAACCTTGAAGAACAAGGGAACAAAAAATAGAATGCAAGCAGGCCGACCTTCAGCGTCAACATCCACCGTAATAAAATATATAAAACCGGCCAAGTGCGAGTCGGACTCGCGCACGCACGGGCGCGAGGGTTCCGTACCACACATAATCATAATTGTATTAGTTGAAATTTTTGTAAATTGCTGATTTTTTTTAATCCGACACGCGCTGGAGCTAAAACAAAAATTGTCTATAAAAACGGTCTTTAGTATGGGAGCCCCCTTTAATTTATAACTTTTTTAATTTTTAGTATTTGTTGTTGTAACGGCATAATCTGTGAAAATTTTAGCAATCTAGCTACTTATTACTGTTCATGATATACAGCTCAAACAAAATTTTGTAAAAACAGCTGACTTTGATGGCATCTTATTCCTTTGTTTTAACATGGTTTTAACATATTTTTTAAAACAAAAAATACAGTATTTATCAACTCAAAAAGTTCTAAACAACGATACCCCAGGTAGGTCAAACTTTTTTTTACGCCCTTTAGCTGTTTGAGAGCCCTTAATTTTTTACTTTTTTTTATTTTTAGTGTTTGTTTTTGTAGAGGCAACATATATACACAATTTTTGAAAATTTCTACCTATTACGGTTCATGAGATACAGCCCGCTGACAGACAGACGGACAGACAAGCATCGGAGGCATATCAATAGGGTCCCGTTTTTCACTCTTTGGGTACGGAACCCTAAAAATATCTCGGCATTTTGTAGAATGCCAAGCCAAAATATTAAATGACAAATTATACAATTTTCCTGAGACATATGCATTGTAGAAACAGATTTAAAAACAGCGTTACATTACATTACAATATAAACGCGAGCAATTTCCTATGGTTGCGTTCTGACCATGTATAGAATGGAAAGACGCCGCGAGCATCCATGATACAAACTATACACGATCAGTACGAAAAATTCGTGTATGTTTTGTAATAACAGATTTAAAAACAGCATTACAATATATACGCGAGCAGTTTCCTATGGTTGCGTTCTGGCCTTGTATAGAATGGAAAGACGCCATCCTGCATCCAAAGTCCCATGCCATTAAGTGAGCACTGTAAATTTTTAGGATTTACCCTGGACGCTAACCTTAACTGGAAACAGCACATTGAAGTACTTTGTGATCGATTGAGCAGTGCAGTTTTTGCTTTGAGGAAGCTCAGGGCACTTATATCTATTGATGCACTGAGACAAGTGTACTTCGCGTATTTCCACTCGCTCATGACTTACGGTACGATTTTGTGGGGGAACTCTACGGATGCCGGACGGGTAATGAGAATGCAGAAGCGAGCGCTGCGAACAATGGTTGGAGTGAAACCAAGGCACTCATGCAAGGCGCTGTTCGCCGAACACAAAATTATGACACATTATTCTCATTACCTGTTCGAGGTCATAATGTTCACCCGTACAAATCTGTCGAGTTTTGGGCGAGTGGAAGTACCAGGAAAAGAACTTCGTAGAACTGGGTGCCTTAGAGCTATTCCCCGACGAACTGCACTGCTCGAAAAAAATCCGCGCGTGCTAGGGCCATCTTATTACGAGAACCTACCTGCTGACATAAAAAATGAACCCTCTGACGAAACATTTAGGCGTCGGCTGAAGGATTTTTTATTGGATAAAGTACTGTACTCTGTAAAAGAGTATATTAGTTTTAAAAATAAATTTTGACATTTGTGACATAAATATTTAATGTTAAAATAAAAGTAATTTAATAGTTTATTTGACATTTCCTTTGACATTATTTATTATTGATTAAAATACACTTAAGTATTTTATGTTTATTGCTTTACTTTGACATTTTTCACTTATTTTGACATAAAATATTATAATTACAATGAATTTGCTATGTTTTACCTGTCTTTTGACATACTTTTATTTTGTTTGAATTATTTTTATTTTATTTCCAATATTATTGACGATCATATTATTCATTGACATGCTGCTCACCGACCAATAGATTATTGGTTTCAATAAATGAAATTAATCTCGCATAGATATATTTTTCAAACAGTTTTGAAAATATCGACGTTAAGGCTATAGGACGGTAGCAACCCATGTCTTCTCTATCTTTCTTTTTAAATAAAGGTTTAATAACAGTGATTTTTAACCTATCTGGGAAGATGCCTTGTTCAAGGCAAAGATTGAAAATGTAGGAAAGAGGTTTGACGATAACGATTGCCGCTTTTTTTACAATTGTGGTGCTCACCCCATCATAGCCTGTACTTTTCTTATTTTTAAAATTTTTAATAATTTTAAATACGTCAAATTCTGTCATGGGGTACATAAACATTGATGATTTAAGGGAGCCAGTGCATGTCATTGAAGATTTTAGATTGGAAAGCCGAATTTGGTCAACGAAATGGTTATTAAAAGCGTTTGCCATTTATATGGGTTCACAAATGTATCGGCCGTCATACTTAATTTGTGAAACTGTTTCCTTAGGCACATTTGTTTTAGTGCTATCTATGACTTGCCAAGTCACTTTACTTTTGTTTTCTGCAGTAGCTATATAATGATTATTTTGAGAAAATTGTTAGGCTTTGCATAAGATTATCGCCCAGGTACTATAATATTACAAACGCGAAAGTTTGTAAGTATGGATGGATGTTTGTTATTCTTTCACGTAAAAACTACTGAATGGATTTTAATGAAACTTGGCACACATATAGGTTAGGTCCTAGAACAACACATAGGCTACTTTTTACCGCGGGAAATCACTTCATTCCCACGGGAAAACGCATTTAGTGTTAATGAAGAAGGTGACTGACTGACATATCAACGCACAGCCCAAACCGCTGTGTCTAGAAATTCCAAATTTGGCATGTAGGTTCCTTATGAGGTTTAACGGTGCACTAAGAAAGATATTACAAATTTCTACCCCTAAGGGGGGTAAAATAGGGGAAGAAAGTTTGTATGAAAGTCCGTCAGTTTTAAAGTAAGGATCTTCACATTTTGTATTTAAGCTTACGACTAAAAATTAATATTTACGTATCTCAGGGCTTTTGAAAATTCGACACCCTATAGGGTGAAAAGGGGGATGAAGTTGAAAATCCTTCATTTTTAAAGTAAAATACATATAATTTATTATTTAGGCATTAGCTTTGTAATTCTATGCAAAGTTCATCACTGTTATTGAAATTCCACTCCAAATTCAACCCCTAAATAAATGGTACAGCAGCACTGCACTTACTTTCTCGCCATACTCAAGGAAAAACTATCAACCGCAAACTTAAATTTGTAATGCCATACACATAGTATGGAAATACAAACGTTTATTTACGTTTTTCGAAAAATAATGTTCGAATGAAATATACAGATTAATTCAGAATTCAAATTGTCAAATATTAAAACAAACAAAACTCAAACGATTTAGAGTAAATCACATGTTTAACTTATGGTAGTACTGGAACACCCTTTATATGAATTTTCACAGATCAATGGATACTACCGTGCACTTGCATGGAGATTTTTTAAATTTCCCAACACATGTTCCTTATGGATAATTGTTCAGTTTAGTCTACTGAGCAAGCCCTTTCAGTTTTTGGTACACCCTGTGTACTAAATTTTATTCAAAAAATCATAAAGAATATCCAGTCAGGTAGACAGCCAATCCAGGATTAATATTATACTAAATTTTAATAAACTCAATGGAACCAATTTTGGGTAAATCACATATTTACGATTTGGTGGTACGGGAACACCCCTTATATGAAATTACACAGATCATTTGATACTGGCGCAAGATATCTTACATGGAGATACTTGGTCATGCAAAGTTTCTATGAGCAGTTTTTGAGAAAATTTTAATTTTTCATTTTCGTTGTATGATAGCTACCCTCAAAATGAGAGCCAGCCAGAAACCACTTAGAACCCTTTGATGGATTTGCATAAAACTCCTAAATTCAAAATATGGTGTCAATCGGACCATTCGTTTAGCCGCTAGGCCACAGCGTGACGGACAGACCGACCGACGGACCGACCGACCGACGGACCGACCGACCGACGGACCGACCGACCGACGGACCGACCGACCGACGGACCGACCGACTGACGGACCGACCGACCGACCGAACGACCGACGGAAACGGTCATCCACACACTTAATGACACCAAAATCATTGTGAACAATAAGTACTTCCCTAACAAAGGGATAGCCAGAGATGTCGGAGGGATGATTTCGGCCAGAAGTAGGAAAAATACCGTTAGGGAGACCAGGATCGAGATGCTTAATGAAATCTACGAGAGAAAGGGTCATAGTGTAGCTTAAAGTCTAAAATCATCTGGACAGACAGACTAGAAACCTTCGAATATGCAGTTCTTTAAAATAAAATTACTACAAGAGACAAAAGTGGTCACGCAGGTGTACGGTTAACAATATCCCGAAAAAAGGAGTGAGGGAATTGTAGAAAGTTTCCAATCAAAGGAGGAAAGAAGCAAGCAGATTCTGACTTCCAAGGTGTAGTGCTGATCTTAGGTTTCTACTTCCATCTGTCCAGTTTAATCAATATTAAAAATTACCTGAAGTGCACGTTTAATATGCAAACAGTGACCCATACACTGAGCGAGACGAGTATCATTGTGAATAGCAGGTATTTCCCGAGTAGGGGTATCGCCAGGGATGTTGGTGGGATGATTTCGGCCAGACCAAGGAAGAACACCGTGAGGGACACCAGGATTGAGATGCAGAGCGATATCTAAGGGAAAGAAGTCCTCTTTGAGAATCCCAGCGCCTTAATCCACCATTTGGCAGCATTTTATGCAACGACCAATAACAATTATAATAGCGCTGCGTGATTGGTCGAGCACGGCGTCATTGCCCTGCCAAAGGGTGTTTGAAGTAGTAGATGTGGCTCTGAAAATTGTCTTTCCACTATGTAAAAAAGTGATATTTAAGTTAATATATAACTAGAAACACAATCATATTTGTGCGTTGGTAAATTAGGGTCTTTGATTAGGGCCAGTCTCTTCGGTTTACTCTCATGCTCTCAAGCATTCTTATATAGTCAAATTAAAAGTCGAAGTATCCCTCAGTTATTGTACACCAAAAGAAAGACATAGACTAAACACACGTCTTATACAAATGTTTATTGTACAAATGCAAAACACATAAACAAATAGATAGTTATAGATAGTTTTAGGGCCCGTTTCACCGCTTGCTGCTAAAGTTCCCGATAGTTAGCTGACAGATAAATTATCTGCCAGTTAACATGTCTGATTTTTGCCTGTGTTCAGCTATCAGTTACAGCGATCAGGCACTTTTGAAACAAAATATCTTCACTATATGACAGGACTAACTAGCAGATAGGCTATCTGGAACTAAGCAGCAAGCGGTGAGACGAGCCTTTAAAATAGTATGAAGTAAGGCTTTTCTACCGCTATACAGTACTACAAAACCACACAACAACGATAGGGCCACTCCGCGTGCGCGCGCACTCCCCCAGAGCAAAACGCATGGACTTCAGAGCTCTGTGTACAAAACCAACACTTGTCTCAGGTCCCAGGGTCTCTATTCTCAATTTTTTGACATATCGATGGAAAACTACTTCGATACAATCGAAGTTATAACTTCGCTCACCAACAATAGAGTAGAATATTGTTTGGATGAATTGTCAAATCATCAGTGATTATATCATTCAACCAATATCCACTCCTATCTATCCTCTAGTTAATCCTTCTACCTGTTTTTACCAGTATGTAGTTTTGTTATCACGATAACTCTACAAAATCACCCACTAATACATTTTACACATGCACACAAACTTACGTACACACAAACACACACCCACACACACACATATTATGCAGTCATATACACTTTCACACATACATTTAAATTTATACACCATTCCTCTCACCTGTTCAGGATTCTTATGTAAACCCCTAATGCTTGTAAGAACCCACTAAATTTATATTTGCTTCCGGTCCAGTGTAGGAGAGGCTGGTGTCTGTAATACAGGTCTCCTAGTATAGACACCAGTCTCTCACATAGATGAACTCTTATTAGTGTGTCTTACTAATGTATATTGTATTTATATCTATGTGAGAGAATAATAAAGTTTATTTACTATTATTACTCTATCGTCAACGGACGAAGTTTTGGATTTGCATGTTTCGATTAGTATCGTATCGATATATCGAATATTGAGAGTAAACGACTCACTATCAGGAGTGCTATTCCCAATTTATCAAATGTCGCCCATAACCTCCCGAACGAATACGCCCTCACTTCCCGAACGCATCAGATCACGCACGCAAAATTTTTGGTATTCTGTCGCTTAAGCACAAGCGGGTCGAGATGACATAGGGATGATCACCCCTTTGCGTACATAAGAATCGAGAAATCGATTGAACATTATCAGCGTAATAATAAGTTTTTAACTATGTTATTGTTAGTATTTCACTAATTAATATAAGAGTCGAATCTTTTGCGTAATCATTACTTGAAAAATCCTTCGTTTTCAAAAAAGAGTACAAATAATAAAGTGGCATTGATGTTTTAAAAAAGCACCGCTTCGGCGTTTTTATCGTGATTGAATTCTGCCAAAAGTAATGCGAGCCGAGTAGGATGTGAAATGGGATGTAGGAAATTTTTCTAATAGGGTGACCACAATATTATGTTTGTTGAGTGGGACAAGTATTGTGACGATTTGTTTAAAAACAGAAATAAGGGAAACTACCTGTAAAGAAAGCTTCATACAACGTAAAGAAAGTTTGTGAGACACCAGAGCAACATTCAATTGCTTTTGTTTATTTTTTTCGTTCTTCTGAAAACTGTTACCTAAATGAATATTACTATGTTAGAATTAAGCATTTATTAGAACATTACAATTTGCAGACTTAACAAATGAAATCCGATTGCACTGGAAACCTTTCAAAATGAACCGTCATTCCAAATGCACAATCTTTCATTTTATAACCACTTTCACTTTAAACGAGTTTTCAATAACACATTTGGCTTATTGCAATGCAACATATTAACTTTGTTTTATTGCAATTAGTTAACTCAAACAACAGCATAGCCGCTTAAAATTTTGACTACTTTTGTGAAAAATATAACGAGTTCTGAAAAAAACTGGCGCTGCCGGGCGGCGTGGGGAGGTACAAAAACTACAGCTGTGGTTTTAGTACTATTTTATGATTAGATTTTTTACCTACAGCTTTGAAATATTGTGCGATGCCTAGGACATTGAAGAATGTATTACTCAGTGAATAACATATAGCTTCGGATCCAGCGTCAAATATAGTTATGGTCAAAAATCAATTTTTACGGCAAACATGCAGATAAATGAACGAAGAAGAACAACCTTCATGTTAAATCTTTCAAAGTGAAAAAGATTTATACAGGGTTTAAAGAAAACTACCGATTTCCTTTTAACCACTTGTTCAATAAGTAGAATATAGAACAATAAGCATGTTTAAACAACAAAAAACCGGCCAAGTGCTAGTCGGACTCGCGCACCGAGGGTTCCGTACCACCACATAATCATAATTGTATTAGTTGGAATTTCAGTAAGTTAATGTGCTAGATTTTTTTAGTCAGACACGCGCTTGACCAAATTCTATTATTTGTTGTTATTTTATAGCTTATGCACTATAAACATACCAATTTTCAAGTTTGTAAGTGTTCCCGTTTTAAAAATTAAACTAAAACAAAAATCGCCTCCGCGACCATCCAACTTGACCCCTCTCTTATATGAATGTTCTTGAAACGGGAGCTCACCACAATTGGTTACCATTAGTTGAGAAAAGTTGTAATATTTAATGATTTCCGACTTTTCCCATTATTTGTACTGTGAGACCTAGCTTCTTGCCAAATTTCATACTTTTAGGTCAACGGGAAGTACCCTGTAGGTTTTGCTTTTTTGCATAAATGTATGGAGATGAGGACATAAAATGCCATATCTTTTGATTGCGTCGTTGTAAAAATTTAAATTTTCAGATCTTGTGTGGTTCATAGATCCTAACATATGGTATTAATTTCAACCTGATACCTTTACCCGTTCGTGAGATAAAGGTCTTGACAGACAGACAGACCGACAGACGGACAACAAAGTGATCTTTTAAGGGTTCCGTTTTTTTCTTTTGAGGTACGGAACCCTAGAAAAGAATAAAAAAACAGAAATAAAAAACTTATATTAAAATTTAATTGTGTCAACCCTCGCCAGAGTCGCAGCGCGCATGAAGGTAACTAATAGGTTCTTTACCTATGAAATTGCTGTTTTCTATGGCGAATTTTAGGTAAACTCAATTTTCAGTACTAACATTTTTGCATTTTTCTTAGGAATTGTAAATACAATTTATTTTAATTTTTTAAGCATTATTGGGAAGACATTAAGGTAACAGAAGCTTAAACTTAATTCTCGAAAAATATTATCTGTAAAAAATATAACAAATCTAATGATGAAATCGGACGACATTCAAGACGAACAATTTTCGAACCTTTAATTTTATATATCAAACTAAAAATAAAAACTTTATTTTATGCGTAAATTCAACTACCTACCTTTTAGCTTGAAGTCAACTTTCAAATATAAGACAAATGAAAAAAATTGCATGAGAATTATAGGAATTATGATCTCATTAATCTGTAAGAAAATTTCAGCAATTTCATAGGAAAAGACCTATTATTTTTCTCGTTTACAATAGGTGCGCCGAGTGCGCGTTGTGATTTTTAGAGCAGGGTCGGCGATTTGAACTTTTTAAGGTAGGTAGGTATTTTATTTAATTTTATTATAGCTAGTAATTGTTACAGTTTATTTTTTACTAAGATGAGTATGTATTTACGTTTCTTTCATTCATATAAATTAGTCTTATTTTCTTTCATGGTTTTCTCTGTTTGCACGCTTGCATCCTGCATCATTATACTTTATCCTTTAGTCACTCTAAGATTGACTGTTAGAGATCTCACGTAGGGATGAGTCCGCCTTTGCATGTCGTCTTGCCGAGAATAGTATTTTTGTAATTTTCGTGCAATAAAGATTAAACAACAACAACAAAGAATGGTCTAGATCACACGTGTATTCTAGCATTCTTTCATCTGACCATTCTTTATTTTCTCCCGTGGTCAGTATGCGAGTTTTCGTCTTCGGAGAGGAAAGGGAACCTTTGTCCCCGTAGGCACTAAAACATTATTTTCACGACACGGCGCCGTTACTTTCAAACCCGCTAGGTGGTAGTTGTTCTAGTTCTGTTCCGATAAATAATTAATACATGGTGATGGCTGCGCCGCAAGTAATTTGTTTCTACAGATGTAATGGCATGGTCACCCTTGTTCATATGCAACACTTTTTTGTGTTTAATGGTTAACCTGTGAATGTTTATGCCGCAACCACCAAATAATCCACTTTTCCTAAAACAGGCACAACATTATACTAACATAAATACAAAATTAAAATAAAACATCCACAAGATCTCAAGATTAAGAAACGAAGTTGTGATGACAAGTGACATCAACAACATGGCATGCAAAGGGATACCAGAAAATTATTTTAGCAAATGTTTTAGATATAGATAAAACTAAATAAAAAAGTCTTCCGCAGCTACTAAACTTGTTTAAGAAAAAGACTGCTTTTAATTTAAAAATCAATAACTTTTTATTTTGCGGGCTTAATAATGCACAACTTATTTTAAAATAAAGTATAAATAAAAACACGTGGATGCAGAACTTGCACGGAAATTGTGCAAAATTTGATAGTAGGTATGGCAAGAATTAGAAAGGGATAAACCGCTCTGATCTTGCTCTACTCGTTTTGCCTTTGTAAGTTTAGGTTGCATGCAGTCTACAATCACGATACTTGTTATAACATCATTGTAAAGTGGTTGGTTGTTGTGGCAAAACATTTTTTATGGCCATCAGGCCATCACATCAGGAGTTTTTTGCCAGTTCAAATCCTACAGTTTTGACACGAGGTACTTGAAATTTGGATTTTAGCTAATAATAGCAAGTAAAGAAACACGTGGTTTTTCACTGGTAGAATGCTACATTATTCCTGAGTAACATATGCTATATTTATTACTAGAAACATAATGTTTAAACTTCAATAATGTAACCCAAGGCGAAAAAAACCGGCCAAGTGCGAGTCGGACTCGCGCCCTAAGGGTTCCGTACCTATCTACCATATGATATATATTTTTAGGGTTCCGTACCTCAAAAGAAAAAAACGGAACCCTTATAGAATCACTTTGTTGTCCGTCTGTCTGTCTGTCTGTCTGTC
Source organism: Athrips mouffetella (assembly GCA_947532105.1). NCBI lineage: Eukaryota > Metazoa > Arthropoda > Insecta > Lepidoptera > Gelechiidae > Athrips > Athrips mouffetella. Next base: position 22,802,423 of record OX383970.1, on the reverse strand, counting down.
AAGACCCTTTATCTCACGAACGGGTAGAGGTATCAGGTTGAAATTGATAATGAATGTTAAGGTCCGTGGACTACACAAGATCTGAAAATTTAAATTTTTTACAACGACGCAATCAAAAGATATGGCTTTTTATGTGCTCATCTCCATACATTTATGCAAAAACGCAAAACCTACAGGGTACTTCCCGTTGACCTAAAATTATGAAATTTGGCAAGAAGCTAGGTCTCACAGTACAAATAAAGGGAAAAGTCTGAAATCATTAAATATTACAACTTTACTCACAACTAAGAGTAACCAATTGTGGTGAGCTCCCAGTTTTTATTATTTCTAGTAATTCTACAGGGTGAATTTGAAAACATTCGACAAATTTATAGATTGAGTTCAGACCACGAAACTGAACAACTTTCCCCAAGGAACATAGCTCGTCAGACGTAAAAAAAAATTCGATCTCCCATACAAAATATATGGTCAGCTGACTGAATTTACTATGAAATGGTAAACATTTTTTTTCGTCCGATGACCTATGTTCCTAGGCGAAAATTGTTCAGTTTCGCAGTCTGAAATCAATCTCAAAATTGGTCGAATGATTTCCATTTCACCTGTAGATATGCTTAAATATATTTTTCTATAAGTATTTTGTATAGATTGACATTTTTGAATTTGTAATATCTTTTGAATGGAATATCCGATTTGAATATTAAAAAAACCGGTCAAGTGCGAGTCGGACTCGCGCGCCGAGGGTTCCGATATACCTATAGTATTTTTGGAAGCAATAAAGTCCATTTTCAGGACCGCAAAACTAAATTTGTTTGTAAAGGTTTTTTGCAGATTTCTGAAAAACTGTGCAACTTAGAAAGATCGTTTTATTTTTGCTGTAAAGTTTATATAAACTTCTGTCAACTGTAATTAATTCAGATTTTTCCTTACTCAAACTTCGGAGATAAGGGGGGGGGGAATGGTATTTTTCTTGACATTTTTCATCATAACTTTAAAACTAAGAAATTTAAAAAAATACAAAAATATATTTTAAAATGTACAAGTAAAGTCCTTTCATATGATACCCCACTCGACCTAGTAGCGACAATTTGAAATTTGGCCCCCCCTATTTTGGCCCCCTTTATATTAATAATCATACTTTTTTCAAAATTTTTTCTTGTGCAATTAAGTTGGGCAACTATATTCTAAAACTATTCCAAATTTCAGGTTGATAGCATAAGTGGTTGCTGAGATATAGAGGTGTGACAGACAGACAGACAGAGCGGCACCATAAGGGTTCCTTTTTTTTACCATTTTGGTATCGGAACCCTAAAAAGTAGTCTACAATCTCCAATTTTTTCAGATAGGTTCTTACAACATTATTTTGTTCTATCATCAATGGTTTCTGTAGCGCATGCAATGAAAGACATAGTACAGCAAATTTTTAGGGTTCCGTACCTCAAAATGAAAACAGCACCTTTAAGGATCACTTTGTTGTACGTCTGTCTGTCAAGACCATTTTTATTACGAACGGGTAAAGGTATAAGGTCGGAATTGATTACGAATATTAAGGTCCGTAAACCACACAAGATCTGAAAATTTAAATTTTTTACAACGACGCAATCAAAAGATATATTGCATTTTATGTCCTCATCTCCATACATTTATTCAAAAATGAAAAACCTACAGGGTACTTCCAGTTGGCCTAAAATTATGAAATTTGGCAAGAAGCTAGGTCTCACAGTACAAATAATGGGAAAAGTCTGAAATCATTAAATATTACAACTTTTCTCACAACTAATGGTAACCAATTGTGGTGAGCTCCCGTTTCAAGAACATTCATATAAGAGAGGGGTCAAGTTGGATGGTCGCTGAGGCGATTTTTGTTTTAGTTCTATTTAAAAACGGGAACCCTTACAAACTTGAAAATTGGTATGTTTATAGTGCATAAGCTATAAAATAACAACAAATAATAAAATTTGGTCAAGCGCGTGTCGGACTAAAAAAATCTAGCACATTAACTTACTGAAATTTCAACGAATACAATTATGTTTATGTGGTGGTACGGAACCCTCAGTGCGCGAGTCCGACTCGCACTTGGCCGGTTTTTTTAATGATTTTTTAACTAAATAGAGTTTTTTTTTAAATGAAAAACTAAACAATATCCTGAATTTTTGAATGGTAATTTTTATTTTGTAGCATTTGATCCTACATAAATCTCGCATCTGCGTAGACGGTCAAGCGCTAAGTTAAAAACGGACGTGTTAAAAAACTGTTCTATTTGGAAAAATATCCCAATATTTTGAGATGTTTTTAAACCAAAAATCAGATCAAGAAAGTATATCTAATATGATATTAATGTCTTCTTTGAAAACTGAGAACTGCATTGTTTTATCATTCGGCGAAAATCTTAAATTTTGACTCCAGCGCGATTTTAACGGATGAACGCTCTTAAAACTAATGCAAGCTGTTTTTCTCTTTCATGTTTAGATTCAGATATCATCATCATAATGTTATTTCTTGGGACAAGTTGTTCAGTTTTATGGGCTGATTCTGCAGATTCACATCCCACAATACTGATGTGGTTGTACCTTTTTAGTTTCCTTTGTGTTCAAATATCGTTCATTACAGCCACCCTACTTCATATGTAAAACAGTTCGGCTTTTTCATAGAAAAAGTAAAGGAATAATGGGTACTCTATATATTGTATTTAAAGAGGTCAGTGGTACCCATAGAAGAATATTCCGCAAATAGCATAACTATCAATTTTGCAGCCATTTACTCTACAATATTTCACTGTTTTTGCAGAAAATATACGCGATTATTGTATTGTATTGTATATTTATTTAATGGCATCACATCTCATTACAAAACGTATTTCGCCATAAAAAACATTTAGCATGACATAAAAATGTGTCAAAGACGGGGATACCAGTAATGTATTAAAAAATATTACCAAACAGGTTGTTGACCAATGAAGAAGTACATAACCTGCTTGACCTTAAACAACACAATTAGATCAAAAATATTTATATATATACAGGGTGTTAATTTGATTGCGTGCCATAGCTCAGGGGCGGGATCAGTATCAGAAACTGAACAACTTTTCCCAAGGAACATAGATCGAAAATCGAAAATCAATTTTCGACCTTCCTTAGAAACTGCATCAGCTGATAATTAGATTTTTCGCATTTCGACCTATGTTCCTTGGGAAAAGTTGTTCAGTTACTGATACTGATCCCGCCCCTGAGCTATGGCACGCAATCAAATTAACACCCTGTATATATAGGGTGACTTTTAATTAGTTCTTGATAGCAAAAGATATGCATGTACTCATGATACTGAACAACTTTTCCCAAGGAACATAGGTCGAAATACGAAAAACCAAGTTTGACCTCCCATACATAATGCGCTATCAGCTGATGCAGTTTTTATGGGAGGTCAAAACTAGATTTTCGTATTTCGACCTATGTTCCTTTGGGAAAGTTCTTCAGTACATTAATACCTTTTTCTATCAAGAACTAATTAGTCACCCTATATATTTATATAATAATAGTATAGGGTTAGTATTGTATTGAAGAATGCACCGGAGAGAAAATCTGAAATCTACGATTACTTGTACATAGTGACTCAATAAGCCACTATGTATAAGTAATCGTAGATTTCAGAAGCACATCACATCACATCACAACAGCCGAAAGACGTCCACTGCTGGACATAGGCCTCCCCTAAGGAACTCCATGACGACCGGTCCTGCGCTGCTCGCATCCAGCGGCTTCCCGCGACCTTGACCAGATCGTCGGTCCAATAAGCCGTATACGATTTTTTTGTCTCGATTTTGCAAAAAAATATCCAAAAAAGACCAAATCGACCGATGCTGGCTGCTGGTCTATCTCGATTTACAATCCCGCAGACACGCTCCACTTATAGCTTTGACAGAATTTTTTTTGGTATTCTGTAAATTTTTACACCACAAGCGCAGTGGAGTGAACTTGAGATGGGCAACAAATCGCTTATATGAAAATCGACAAATCGACTGTACATTATCAGCTCATTTCGACGTTAATTAATTATTCATTTAGTGTTTCTAAAAAACAAAACGTAATAGTCAATCCTTTTACTTAATTTGAAGTTTAAAATATTAGTTCTGTACAAAATTTTATAATAGATTCAGAGCGCAATGCCTTTGCGCGCGAGCTATACATAAAAAAAAATATGAACTACTTATATCAACATCTGTCAAACAAGTCACAAATCACAACAACAACAAAATTAATTATTTTGCTAGATTTTCAACTAAATTTAAATTCGCTTCATAATAGCACAAAGTAGAAGAGCATTTGATGCCACAAGTTGTTATATAACTACAAAATACAAGGTAATTGACTATGAAATCTGTCACCAAAGCCTTTGCACAAATAAGCACATAACTTACTAACATTTTTTTTATAATTTCAGATAAATTGGCGGTATCTTCCATGTCTCGCTTCTTGAGCTATATCTTGGGACCGCAAACCAAAAAAAAGGTCGCTCACGCGTCGGATTCATGGAAATTTGCCTGGTAGAGCCTGCATTCAGATAACTATTTTGAATGCTATGGATGACTTCTTTCCTGCAGATTACCGCACAATAATATTGCATTTGCATCAAGATGTGTACGAACATCTGATTTTTCATTTTACAGTGGCTTTGATTGTGTTTTAAATGTTATTTTAAAGTGACTATTTCTATAAATAATGTGTTTATTGTTTATAAAAGTTTATTTACTTAAGTACGTACGGTCAACCGCTTGGTAGAAACTTTTTCAACTCTATTACCACGCCATAAGGTCCAAAAGTGTTTCTACTAATGTGCGGCCGTGTGTACCTAAATATTTTATTAACATTCAATACTGTGTATTAGATAAAATAGATGTAGCGTGCTTATAAATTATAACAGTATCAAAGTAAGGTAGGCTAAAAATATCTCTGGTGGAGACCTTTTATATTTTGTTTATAAAATCCTGTACTATTAAACAAGCAATATTTGTTTGTGTATATATTTCTACAAGCGAGGTGACTATGGTACTTCCCCTCCACATTTTTCTAGCAAAAGCTAGAATTCTGGAGGGAGCTCCCTGTCCTGTAGTGGACGTTTTATGGGATGTTATGATGATGATGATGTATATATTTCTAATCGGTTTCTCGAAAACCACATATACTATTTTCTTATGTCTCTAAAAAATTAAATTAACCAATTTTAGAAAGCTTCTTTGAACAGAGAAGATAATTATGTTATTACAACGGGAAAAACATTAAACCCCAGAGCTATCCCTTATTAATGGAAACGGGTTATTCCCGTGGGAAAGCCACTTACTTATTCCTACGAAAAAACCGTTAAATTCTTGAACTAATGAACCAATTCTAAAGGTTTTTCTGTTGCGGTAAGATACGTTAACTGGAAAGCTTGTCATTCCCTCAGTAAAAATGTCCTACAGATTTTCTTCTGTGGAATGCTACAGTATCCCTGATTGACGTAAGTTACATGTAACCGCGGGAAAAACGAACCAGTGCTATTTATTTTTGTCATATGTACAGCTAAATGTAAACGTATTCAGAAGTTTCTTTTCTTGTGGAATGCTACATTGTGCTAATTTTAGCTACTTATTACCGCGGGAAAACGTCCATTTAACACGGGAAAAACGTTTGACTTTTGAACTATATATATTCTTTATTGCACACATATTGAAAAAAAACAGAATTAAAAGACATATACAAGGGCGGGCTTATCTCTAAAAGATATTTCTTCCAGCCAACCTATGGCAGTTAGATAAGTTCTTTAAAAGTTTTCACTAATAGGAAATTGCATAATCTCTGACTTACAAAAGCTCCTTTTACCGTAGTTTTATATCCAAAAAATCTCAAAAATTAACTCCTCACTTACAGATCCGCAGGTAGGTTGTAACTTTTGTGTTGTTCGAGGTTTGCCTTCTTAGTGAGCGCCGGAGTGAACGCGGGTTATGCACCGGAATACCAATTCAAATGTCAAACCATACAATAATGTCAAATGTTCATTTAAGGTAGTTCTCTTCACCACCAACTTTACCCAGTAGTGGCGCTAGCATCTTCATGCTGGTTTAAGTCATCCCAATTTTGTGTTTTATCTGCAAATTTACGCATGTTCTGCGGGTTTGTCATCATAAAGTAGCATTTAAAATATTTCACAACTCAAAATATAGTAAAAAACACAAAAATAGTAATCGTAAAGGTTAACATCATAATTCGAGAGTGAGCTCGGAATGCGTTACGGAATACCAATTTAAACGTCAACCCATACAAAAATGTCAAAAAGTCCGCTCAGCGGTTCACGCAGTGATCTCACCGTCGTGATAACTTGGTTGCAGAATACCAATTTGACACACACCTGCGGATCACCTGCGGATCCGTGTGCGGACGTCAAAATTGTTGTTTTGGGAATAGCACTCCTGCTCGGAATCGTCGCAATGGAGAAACGGCCTCGCTATGGCCGAAAGGCCCGGTAATTCGTATCGTATCGGTGACAGTGGCGGTAGACAACGATCTAACTAAAAAAATCTCTACCTATTACCTCTATTAAAAAGTAAAAGTTAAATAACTTACCTTTTCGCCGGAGTCTGATGGCAGGTAAAATACTAACACAGTCAAAAACGTCAGTCCAACACATGGTATTATCAAATTCACTGTATAGAATAGAGTTTTTCGACGCATTGTCAATTTGAAGGTTATATCTGAAAATAAAAGCGACGTTAAAGCATAAAAAGTTTCTAAGGGGACATACCCAAGGAAACACAAAGCACCTTCATTCTTCATTCTAAATACCCACAGCTAAGGAGTTGATCTCCCTCCCTGCCGATCTTTTTCCCGAGCTGTATAATCTTCATGTTTTTAAGGCTAGAGAGAATAGGCATTATCTAGGTAACCATGCTACGTCGACCTCATCCTCATTTACCACCAGGTGAGATCGAGGTCAAGTGCTCACCTATATCATACAAAACAAGCAGCAGGACCCTTCCAAGTAAACTACCAGTCTGTGCCACTACATACAACTGTCGCAACATTGATATTTTTCCCCAATAAGGGCTCATTATCACTGGCCAGTAACTGTTTGCTAGGATCAACTTCAGGCAAGTAAAATTTACCGGTCTTACGCGGGGATTCCTAATAAAATGCATCAGATTTTAAATCGGTGTCTATGGGCGTCGGTGATCACTTACCATCAGGTGACCCGCCTGCTCGTCTGCCTCCCTCTTCTATAAAAAAAAAAAAAAAACCAGCTCGAACCTTCGATTATGCCTGGCCAGAGTACCGGCTGATCGGGACATCAATGTTTTCGAAGCAATAGCCAATAAGCGATCAGTATATCAAATTACCTACCTGAAAAAGGTTCAACACAGCATGGATAGTATTCCTCATTTCTAGTAGCTGGTACTTCCAATATATCCCATTCAACAGATAGATAGAATTCACTCAGATCTATACCAACATGAACTAAACTGCTGCCTGGAGATTGATCCATATGTTTCAGATCCACCTGAAAAACCCAGAGATATGTTGTTAGATCGTATCGTACTGCGTGGTCTCTGCCTCATCATTATCATCATAAGAGAACTCCAGAGAGCTCCCTCCAGAATTCCAGCTTTTGCTAGAACAATGTGGAGGGACAGTACTATAGTCACCACGTTTATTAGCTGGCATCAATGTCCACGGTTGTTGGTAACTGCAGTGTGTAAGATGGTATGATATACATATGGACGCTGCTGCCCATTCTCCAATTCATAATCCCTTAATAGGGAACATGCATATTTTTTTTGTCGCATTAATTAACAAAATATGAAAATGCCGTAGTAGAGATGACAAAAAGTGAAATTAAAATTTTTATCGGCTAAGAAATACGGCCAATATAAGCATTTAAAACTACTAATTAGACAGAGAGATCCGACATGAATGGTGACGTCACAATGCACTACGGTCATATAAACTTCATATTAAATTTCGTTTTGCTAGAAAGAGACAGATACAAATCTTCGATGGCTTATATCTTTTTTAATATTATAGTTATTCGAAAAATAATTTTATAAGACTGTTTATTACATGAATGAGACAAAATTTTTAAATTAAAAAAATTCGTGCATGTTCTCTATTACAATTACGCAAGTGGCGGTATAAGAGACATATTCGTGGATACAGCATTTCGAAAAGATACTTCATGCGCTTATAATGAAGCAAATAAGAATGAATATCGTTTCAGATAGCATGCTAGTTTCCTACAAACTAGTTCTTGTTTTGCAAAAAAAAATAGCAAATTAAAGGCCGGTGATGTCCTCGTTGGTCGTTTGTTAGATTAAAACCCTATTGGATTAAGACTGCATCGAGTACACACTTCAAATTGGAGACAAAAACGAAAAATCAATGACTCATGAAATGCGGTTAGCGTTCTTATAAACTATAACAATAAGCTTTATGTTATCTTTTTTCTCAAATCCTTTGAACGGAGCGCGGTGGCCGCCAATTTCCGTTCAAAGAAGCTCCAAGAAATAACTTATATGCCAATGAGGGCGCCAGTGTGAGCGCGATGCAGTCTTAAATTATGAAATTTTTCAAACTATCTACCTGAGCTCCATTATAAGTCCAAGAGCCAAACTTCATGAAGCAAGTCTGCTCGTCAAAAGGAAAGTATTCGACGTTGATCTCGCAGGAAGACTTGTAGATAGCTGGGGGCTTCCAGTTCACTTCTCCTGTGTACTTCAGAGTGGCCTTCGTCATTAAGGTTACCTGAAATTGTATAGAAAAAGTCTTAGAATACAAGCAAAACACATACAACGACGACAAAGCCTAACCTTTAACTGTTGCTATTGGAGTAATAACTTTAGTAACTGCAATAGTAAAATGATTTCATAATTTTAACATAAATCTTTTAATTTTTGGTGGACTGTTGTAAAATCTGCTTTAAAGATTTTAGCTCACTATTTATTAACAATGTTTTAGGAATCCTCCCACGCTACGTTTCAGTACTACATGTGATGCTAGTTCAGTCAAACCCTAAATAGCATTGGTAATAGATGGTAAAAAAATTCTCATGTAGCATGTTTGATATCCCACCGCTAGGCAAATGCCTTCTTTTTGAGGGTTCCGAACCAAAAAAGTAAAAACGAAAACCTTATTTCTTTTTTTTTTTTTTTTTCTTTGTTATTTGGGCAGGGCAATACCACACAGACTATTTAAACAATTTTATAGTCCGTGTGGTGCCGGCAAAGAATAGTATCAACCCATCTCTACCCGTAGTGTCGTAAGAGGCGACTAAGTGTCTATGAACCGGAGAATGGGCAGCAGCATCTTTCTGTGTATCGTACCAACTAACAAACTGCAGTCACTAACAACAGCCACAACGCTTACAAGCGTGGTGACTATAGTAAATCCCTCCAAAGTATCAAGCGTTTTTGCTGGAGTTTCCGAAGGAGCTCCCTGTCCAGCAGTGGACGTTTTATGGGATGTTGTGATGAATACCGGGGCAATTATGACTTACTTCATAGTTTCCGTCCCAGTTGTTATACAACACGATGTCGGGCAGCCAAATATGTTCAGATGGCACGTACAGCATCTCCACTCCACCGTACTCCTCAGGGTTCCACGTTAGTTTGTAGTCGAACCATTTCTGAAAAATATTATGAAAAAATATCTCATAATAAAAGAAATAATTATAGTAAAATAAGGCATTTTTTTTCTTTTTTTTTTATTGAAAATGTTTTAAAGAGTACAAACGGAAAATTTACACCAGCGAAATATATTTCTGTTTATTGCTTTTCTGCTAGTTGAAGAAAGCGTCTGTAAAGCTAAAGTTCCTATAACTTAAGATTATAGAATTATAATAATCAATACCATGGGTTGGCTGGAAGAAATCTCTTTTAGAGATAAGCCCGCCTTTGTAAATGTACTTTTGTATGTAACTTTCTGTATGTGAATTTGTGCAATAAAGAATATATATATAAAAATCTCACTAGACTTGCATAGACAAATCGTAATTATTTTATTTGTGAATCAAACTAAAGATAAGGTTCAAACTCATCGCTCAGTGTATTGAAAAACTGCAACAAATATCATCGATCATCATTATATCGTGTGAGATGCAAGGTCGCACCAACCTCACAAACCCTGTTGTCAGAGTTGTAGGTAGAGCTGCCTAAGACCTCTGATATGGCTCATCAACGACTAACCACTAGACTACTAACTACAAATACAAGAAATATAATGATCAGCACACTCAATTTTGAGACCCTAAAGTAAATTTTCACCAAATTTAGGTTAGTCATTTTTCACCAAATTTAGGTTAGTCATAGGTTATGTTTGGTTTTACATAGGCCCATTATAACACAACCTAACCGATCGAGTGTGTTTGATTCTCTTTCGATTACAACGAAGGCAAAAAGCGAGTTTGCGTCGCAAATTTTGGGAATTATTTAAATTTAAAATGGGGTTAAAAATTTAATGAATATCTGTTCTGTTCTACATAATACTGTAATCATACCGTGGACAACGGTTGTTGGCTTTTGTTACTTAGAAAATTTAAGATATTCAATGTAATTTATGCTGTTGTTGTCCCAAACAAAAATATATAAAAATAAAGCAATAAAATTTAGTCAATTTTGTGGTCTAGAAAAACTGCGTGCAAAACTATAGCCTTGAAAAACTGCGTGCCATTCTAACAGCAGAATTCACTCATCATTTTCATTCTTTACTTGTATCATCGTCTTGCTATTACTAACCTGCTCCACCCAAAGGTTGGTCGTCATGACCTGGTTCTTCAGATTCACCTCCATCAGTTGTGACAGCTTCAAGCCAAGTCTCACCGTCAGTATCTCGCTCACATTCGTCACCGGTCGTATGAGACGATTGTAGTTGCTTAGCAAGTCATCGTAGAGACGCTTTACATCTGGATTCGCTTCGAGGAACTTTATGCCTGAAAATGTGTAATTTAGATGAATAGGTATGAAATTAAATACTTAAAAATTATATTGATTGCGTAATATTTTTGTGTTTTTTGTTTTTAAATTTAATGATTTTAAAATAGTTCTTTTTACGTGTAATCCAATTTTCATGATTTGATTCCAATAGTACGTTTTTTTTTTCACCTGGCACTTTACTAAATTTATTTAAAGCTGCTGTCAGCGAAATATCGTCACATTCATACCCGAAAGTTTTATAAAATTGGGATAAAAAAAAATGTAAGCGTACAACAAATTGACTATTCTTAAAATTCTCCACACAAAAACGACAACTTCATTACCCAATATCTAAAAGTATTAACTTCTAAGCATTTTACCTATCAAGCACTTCTAGGTTAATAATGTAAGGACTGTCTCAGTTTTATGCTACTTAGGTTAAACTTGACTTAAAATTAATGAAAATAAAACAAATTGATTTATTCACTTACCTACAGCACTCCTCACGACGTACAGAAGTAACCACACAATTCCAAGCTTCATTTTGACCAACTTTTCGAGCTTTTTCGACAAAAATTCAGACACACATGTTTACAAATTGAAGATGCTGTAGATATTGAGATGAAATTGTTCTACGCATGCGTAATCAATAGCTACGACGTACTACGGTGCTACGCTACGGAGCGTAGCGGATGCTACAGCGTTGCTACGGTGACGACTAGAGCGCTCCCGGCGGATTTAAGCGAAACTACTCAGATCCTTCGGGATCTTCACGAACAAAATAAGACCGTTTGTTCTAAAATAAACCGGCAGATGGCGATAAACATAAAGAAAATGTATATACAGAGTTTTCAAAAACCTGTAAAATCTTTTATGTTACTCTGGAAGCTAAATCCAACAAGTATTGTTAAAATAAATTATTTGACTCGCCATATGGATCAATCAGATGATCATTTTGTATTGCATTTTTTTTCTCGAATTTCTAAAAATCGTTAAATGAAAAGTTGTTAGCTACCCAATACCCACAAGGTATTTTACGTATTTTTTAAAACTTTAATTCTTTATGAGTTTAAAAAACAACGCAAGAGTTTAATCCTATGCACTATTTAAAATGAGCAATAATTGTATAATTATATATTTGTAATCGATTTCTCGAAAACGGCTCTAACGCAAAAACTCGATCTAGCTAAGTAAACCCTAAAGCGGCATTTTTTTGTGGCTTTGGTTAAGCTTGTGCAGAGCAAATCTCGGCCAGGTATTTAAATAAAACAAAAAATATTTAAAACGTAAATTAATTTATTAAAATTGAATACAAAAAAAGTTTGCTTAAAGCTATTTGGCCAATTAAAATAACCTTATAAGATCAACTTCGTACGGTCAAACACACATCACTAGAAACACTGACAAGAAAATCAGTGTTACTAGATATCAGATAACTTGGATGATAAGTAGTAAGTATATAGGGTGACTTTTAATTAGTTCTCTAGTAATGAACAACTTTTCCCTAGGAACATAGGTCGAAATACGAAAAACCAAATTTGACCTCCCATACAAAATGCGCTGTCAGCTGATGCAGTTTCTATGGGAGGTCAAAACTTGATTTTCGTATTTCGCCCTATGTATCTTGGGGAAAGTTGTTCAGTATCATGAGTACATGCATACCTTTTTCTATCAAGAACTAATTGAAAGTCACCCTATATCTAGTAGTGGGTAGTATCATCTTTGCTAGAAGTTAGCCCTTTGTGAGAAGTCCCCGCTTCGAGAAATCCTTTTTCTTTGAGAAGTCCCAATTATGCTCCTGAAGGATTCCTATCGTTCGTTCGCGTCAAGAATGCAGTAAGTCTTTAATGCAAATGTAGGATAAAGGTGTATTCACAATGGACTTAAAATGCAAAAAAAAATATTTTTTTTTTTTGTTTTTTTAGGTAACACACAAAGGAAACAACCACTTCTTTCGAAGGTTTGCTTTAGATAGTCATTGCGCAGTAGACTTTATAATTTTAAGCTACCTGATTGGTTACGGGGCTTGGCTACCAGCGGCGGAAAGCGATGACTCTCTGCATTCTTACGATGGACGAACTATAGTATCCGAGATATATGACAAGCTGATACGTCATCTTGGCTCCAAGATGTTGACGTTTTTGCTATAATCAATCAAAATCTGTCATATTTCTCGGAAACCAAACACCTATGATACTATACAGAGTGTTAAAATGATACACTAAGCCTTTGAATCACGTATATGTCTACCCATGAAACTAGAACATAGGAAAAAATTACTTCATAAACAAATGTAACGCAACTGAACACATTTCAAAATTTGTATGGGAAGTTGTTATTGTTTTCATTCTGTTAAATAAAAAACAAGACCAAAACAGAGAAAAGAAATTACTACAATATATATGTCGCAGCCGTATAGTAGAATCCGCCGTATTACATTATGGCGCGCCCGATAACAAAACGTCGCCGTTTTTAAATCCGCCTACCTGTCGTTCCGCCGGATTACAATTTGGCTGAAATTATATACGCCGCATTGAATGGGCACTTCGCGTTCGTCAAAGCGGCGTAGTAACGTGGCGCCCACTTGCAAACGTGCGCTTCGTCGATGCGCTGCTTTACAAAACGGCGCGCCAATCAGTTTCTGGCACTCGCCGGCCGCTCCCGTGGCACGCTTGCTTCGCTCGCTCGGCTCGTGCGTGGTGGTCGCAACCTTAACCTTAGCTAACGAACCTAAAATACAATATGGCTAAACGTTGACCGCCGCTTTGTAGAATGCATACTTACAACGATCCGGTGGAACGGCAGGTAAGCGGATTGAAAAACGGCGACGTTTTGTGATCGGGCGCGCCGAAATGTAATACGGTGGATTCTACGATCCGGCTGCGACATGTACACATGCCTTTGCTCAGCAGTGGTATAATACGCAATTAAAATAATGTAATAATAACACGTATTGTAAACCCGTAGTTAGTAATTTTTTATTCCTTTCTTTGTATGCAACATACCTAGAGTTATTAATTCATAAGTCTAGCGACACACCTGTGGAAGTTCCGTCCGTGGCGGATAGTTCCGCAACCGAAAAATCTGTCTAGTATGACACCAGCGAAAATTCCGCCTGATGTGTCATAGACCTAAAAATCGTTGCGATGCGCATATATGTCGCTACACGAAAATCAGTCTAAAGGTCAAAGTGTTTCCATCGACGTGTGATTAACCGTACTTCATTAGCAAATCGTAATCATTCGCTCAGATTTTTTTTATTACAGAGACTTATTTTTCCTCCTTCTACCTCTTATTCTGTTTTATGTGAATGCTATTTAAACTTCGTTTGTAATGAAAATTTTCGCTTGAATCTTCACGGTCTGAAATAAAATTAACAAAATATAATTCTTTCTTATACTGAATATCTTATCTTAGCCCTGATTTGATCTATCACTTATAATTTTATTATTACCGATTCAAAAATGCATTATACTCTGGGCCACCCTGTATCACAATATTACAAAAAATAGATGCATTTCTAGAATAACGAAAGGCAGTGAAAAGAAATATACAAACATCAGTCACTTTTTACGGGCTACAGATTACAATCAGTTTTTTTTAGAGTAATAAATTTTTACAATGTAATATAATTTCGCAATTTAAACTAATTTTCAATCATCATTATTATTTATTAAGATCAACTTAGTCTTCTTCCACATTCGCGGACATGTCCATACTTTTGATAGCGTTTTCTTTTTCTGACCTCTATCAGTTCTCTATTATGTAATCTATGCCTCTAATCATAAACTACAGAACCACACATATTTTGCAGAGCAGTAAGTGTTTATAATACTCTGACACCACCGCGTGCGCACGTAATTGTTGAGACGAAATACTCAGTGTATTAAAAAACGCTCATCGCTGTGTAAAGCCGCTGTAACATCTTCGTTAATTCACAAGCCAACCCTCCCTTAAATGCTTAAATGATATATTTAATGTAAAAAAAAACCGGCCAAGTGCGAGTCGGACTCGCGCACTGAGGGTTCCGTACCACCACATAATCATAATTGTATTAGTTAAAATTTCAGTAGGTTAATGTGCTAGATTTTTTGAGTCCGACACGCGCTTTACCAAATTTTATTATTTGTTGTTATTTTATAGCTTATGAACTATAAACATACAAATTTTCAAGTTTGTAAGTGTTCCCGTTTTTAAATAGAACTAAAACAAAAATCGCCTCAGCAACCATCCAACTTGACCCCTCTCTTATATGAATGTTCTTGAAACGGGAGCTCACCACAATTGGTTACCATTAGTTGTGAGAAAAGTTGTAATATTTAATGATTTCAGACTTTTCCCATTATTTGTACGGTGAGACCTAGCTTCTTGCCAAATTTCATAATTTTAGGTCAACGGGAAGTACCCAGTAGGTTTTTCATTTTTGAATAAATGTATGGAGATGAGGACATAAAATGCCATATCTTTTGATTGCGTCGTTGGAAAAAATTGAAATTTGCAGATCTTGTGTGGTTCATGGATCCTAATACATGGTATTAATTTCAGCCTGATACCTTTACCCGTTTGTGAGATAAAGGGTCTTGACAGACAGACAGACAGACAGACGGACAACAAAGTGATCCTATAAGGGTTCCGTTTTTTCTTTTGAGGTACGGAACCCTAAAAATGGTTAAAAAGTTATTGATTCTCAAGTTCATTCAGGAAGGTATACCCTGGTACGAGTATACCCTTAATCGCACGTAGTCGTGGTGGTGTCGTGGCTGAGTCCTTAACAAGTTATGGATTGACTTACCTCTCGCCGGGAATTTGGGTAACGGCCACAAACTAAACGGGTAGAAGTACGCATTTGGCATTCTTCTTATGACTATGGAATTCTCTTGCACCATTTTGGAAACTGAAATAATAAAACTATGTACAGTCAGGCACATCAGTGGCAACCATCGACATTATTATGGTGGCAACACAACATAATGCTACTCAAACGTGTACTCAAATATTAAAGCCAGGGCACAGAATATATAATAGTTTAAGACTTGGTTTAAGGGTAAAGCATGGAGGTCTTTATTGTTTAGACCTTGGAGATGACGAAAGCGAAAGTCTTAAAATATATGGGATGACATGATCATGGACATGGCAGCGAGGTTCAAATCTCTTTGTGATACATCAACAGAACTATCATTCCATACATTTCGTGACGTTTACTTTTGTCAAATGGTACGTAGTCTGTCTAGAGCCCCAGCACTCCTGTACTTACTTACTAATCTAGGAGCCCCAGTTCCCACAAAAGCCGAACGGAATAATTAACAATAAATCAAAGAATTGGTCGAAATAGTGTAGCTTTTTCAGCTTCCTAAAACTACTTCAATTACGTGAAGAATTTTCATAAAAATCGTATATTATCTATGGCGTGTACGCACGGCAGCAAGCAAGTGGAAAGAAAACCAGTATAAGTTGAAACAGCGCTACGCTACAAACCCCTGAAAGCAGAGATCTGTTCAAGGTCAAAGTGTTTGGCCGTGTGTATACAAGAGAATGGAGCAGTTAATTTGAGTATAGATTTACAATCTTCAGTATTATCACAACTTTCCGTTACACGTTGTGTTAAAAACGACGGTTTATTATTATTTATGTGGTAGAAGTGCAAAATGCAAAACAAAGTAGTTTAGTACAGTCAAGAGCAGGTCAAGCTTGACACTCCAGTGCAACTTTCATACCTACACTAATTAAGATAAGCGCGGAACAAGTCCAGTATGTCAAGCTGGACGTATTCTTGACTGTACATCGTCCGGTGCAAGCAGGTCACTGTCATGTCAAGCCATGCCTCATTCGTGTTTACGTCGCAACTCCCACCCACCCACAGCGGCCAATTGCTGTCCACTCCCCAACTACTATATAAACTGCTTACTGACGGCTGGCTGAAATTATGCGTAGGAGACCACAAGTCAGTATACAAGGTGTAACAGAAACGGATAAGAAGTTCGAAAGGAGTGAAACTAACTCCTTAATTTAAAATTTCGTGTCATTCGGACCAGTCGGTTAGCCGCTAGGCTCATTTTTAGGGTGGCTCTCATTTTGAGGGTAGCTGTCATACAAAAACAAAATTGCGATTATCTCAAAAACAGCTGTAACGATATTGATGAAAGGACAGGGTGGAAAATGTATGGAGCTCGGTCTTTTATTCAAAAATATTCCAAAGCAACCTAACCACTATGTAGAAAAAAAACATAGATTCTAGACTTAAAACTGAGCCAACATGCCCAGTTGTGGGACTTAAGCACCCACCATTTAGGATGAATTAATTTTCAAAAATCAGCTAACTAGTCCACTCAAAAAGTCTATAAAACGCATCTGCCACTATCTATCTCTTTCTAACGCCTACTTAGCAGTTCTATTGTCTTCTCTTTTCCACAAGGTTATTAGTATAGCAACAAAACCGCGAAAACGACTGTCAGTGACATATTTTGAAACATTTACAGGGCATACTTAACTATTTTAAACAGATTAGTAAGGTCACATTCCAAAATAGGGATGTGACTTACAAGTTTAAAAATTCAGAGTAGAAAAATATCGATTTAAAAATTCGATTTTTTTTTCTTATTAACGAGAAAACAATATTAGAATGATTTTCACTGTTTTGGAATGTGATCTTACTAATCTGTTTAAAATAGCTAAGTATGCTCTGTAAATGTTTCGAAATATGTCACTGACAGTCGTTTTTGCGGTTTTGTTGCTATAATAATAAATAACCCTGTTAAAAAGAGAAGACAATAGAACTGCTGACTAGGCGTTAGAAAGAGTTAGATAGTGGCAGATGCGTTTTATAGACTTTCTGAGTGGACTAATTAGCTAATTTTTAAAAATTAATTTCTCCTATATGGTGGGCGTTTAAGTCCCACAACTGGGCATGTAGGCTCAGTTTTAAGTCTAGAATCTATGTTTTTTTTCTACATAGTGGTTAGATTTTTTCGGAATTTGATTAAAAGACCGAAAAAATCCATCTCCTTTGCATGACCGAGAATCTCTATTCAAGGTATGTTATGGTAATATCCATTGCTCTGCAAAAGTTAACAAAAGGGTTGTTCAAATACAACCAAAATGTTGATATGTGTTGCTCAGGTACTTGCGGTGAGAAATTTCTAGGCGCACTGCTGCTTTACCGCAGAAATAGGTATGACTTTCCAATTATCTTCACGCTGTTACATATTTTAACTGGCAAGCAAAAGTATTTTACTATTATGTAATAATAACAATCGTAGTGTCAACCAAGTGTCAACGGCCTTACCGTAAAATTTACGGTTGCTCGTTTAGCCGTATTATAAATCATTGTAATGCGGAAGGTGTGGTCATTCTGGGCAGTGTGGTCACTTCCGTGCCGCATCATCAAGATTGATAACCTGAACCTTGAAAAAACCCTTTGGGAACACTTTGGAAGTACATTCACAAGCAGAAATAACCGGCCGGTCTGTTTTCTTTCATATATTTTCACTCAAATATGCGCAAACGAAGCGTCAATATCTTACCTAAATTGAATAAAAATACAAATCTGATTGATGAGGTCTTTAGATAAGAACCTTATTAACAATATTGTCAAAGATTAGGTTTATCTTAAATGCTGAAGAAAACCCGTGCGACTCTTAAAACATTTTAATTAGCTAAATGTAAGAGATTTCTGACAAAATGACGTATATTTTTTTCTGATCGATGCACGGAATTTCCTGGATACCGTGCACAGGTTTAATCTTCAAGAATCGGTAGTCAGACACCTTATTTAATAATCTCACTGTTTATTCACGGATATTCCCTTACTTGTATGAAAATGTACGACAGAAAATAGACCGGCCGGTTATTTCTGCCGGTGAGAGTACTATTTCTTAGGTACTATTCCCTCGAAGCTCATTCATGTGTCGGGTGACAGAAGGGCTGGTAGCTCTGGCCATCCAGAGATGGAACTCTACCAGCCTTTTGTGTCCCTGACGTACTGGGAACTGACGCCGCGACACCGTGCGACTCTCTGGCAGGGCTAGTAGTTGGTGACCATGACCAGACAGGTATCCGTCCAATACATATAGTCTTAGAGTTTGAGCTACTAATGCTGGACAAAAGGATGTGGAACTGCACATGAAGCTGAACAACTTTTCCCAAGGAATATAGGTCGAAATACGACTAACCAAATTTGACCTTAAATACAAAATTCGCTATCAGCTGATGCAGTTTCTATGCAAGGTCAAAAATTGGTATTGTTCTGTGACCTGTTCCTTGGAAGAAGTTTTTCAGTTTCATGGGCAGATTCATATCCTTTAATATTATCACACCTTTCCGTTACACGCTGTATACTGCTTGAGCCGCGATCACACCTAGCTGAATTCAAAGACTAATTCGGCATACATTGCTGGGAGGCTTGGTTATGTTAATTGCAATATCCTTACTTCAACGAGCAATGTATGCCGAATTAGTCTTTGAATTCAGATAGGTGTGATCGTGGCTTTACTATAAATCCTACTGCACTGTCCTGGCCACAAAGCTAATGCAAGATTGTTTCTCTTCACAAAATCTGTTTACAAATACATAAATGGCCACGTAGTATACGAATCCAGACCTAAGTGTTCAACCTGTAGGTGAATTAGTAAACAACTTTAGTCTGGTCTTTGCCCGTACGCCCACTAGGGCTAGGTTCAAACGATATTTGAACTCTATCTAAGCGGTGAATGCCCTATATGAACTTTCTTACCCACCGGCTGGTCAGATTAGAGTGCATTTAGATCGTAGAAACGTATGATTGCGTACATCGATTTATTTTAAATTGTCTTCGATCATACACTGATAGATGCACGATAGCTTTTCAAAATGGCACGATAAAAAAGAGGCTTATGACTCCATTTCAAATTTGGAACACACATTAGTTGGATAACTAAGAAGGCGAACCTTGCACCTAAACCTGCTGGGATGAAACTTGGCAGGAGTCAAGTACATACCCATAGGTAACATATTAAAAGTGGTGCTGCCCAGCAGGACGCGACTGAGATGCACAGTGGGGCATAATTTCGAAAATGTGTAGTTTTTTACTAGGTTGAAAATTGTATCTGTTGAACCGACATAGGTAGCTGGTTGAAAATTTCACAGAATGTGTATTTTTAAAACAAATATATCACCTTAAAATAAAAAATTAAAAATTTTAAAAAGTAACGGGGGGTCGCCATACAAGAAACGTATTTTTTTTGTTTTTGCTCTATCGTCAGAACGGTTAGTAATTCGAGTGTCAAACTTGGTATGAGTATAGTCTTAGATTATGAATAACGGCACCTTACTGAGTATAGTTCACTAAAATGTCAATAAAATAATATGTCCTACTGACTGACTGACGTCTATCCGTAACCGCTTTAGCTATAAGTGTGAAATTTAGTATGCTAATTTATTGCATGCCACAAACACCACCCAAGAAAGGATTTTCCAAAACTCATCCCCTAAGGGGGTGAAATAAGGGATGGAAGATTTTCAAAATTGTTTACTTAGCTTTAACTTATTTTTAAAATTTTAAAAATTTTTTTTTAAGGTGATATATATATGTTTTAAAAATACATATTCTGTAACATTTTCAACCAGCTACCTACGTCGGTTCATACATACATACATACATCACGCCTCTTTCCCGTCGGGGTAGGCAGAGACCACAGTCCTCCACCTGCTACGATCTTGACATACTTCCCTTGCTTCCTGTACTTTCATCAATCCTTTCATACATGCTCGTCGGTTTAGGGTACTTTTAACCTGGCCTTTATTCAGAACGTCCTGAATTTGTCCTGGTACGTTCGCCTAGGCCTTCCCCTTCCAACGTTTCCATTCACTCTCGCCAGGTAGATCTCTTTCGTCAGTCTTCGTTCATTTATCCTCTCTACATGACCAAACCATCTCAGCATCCCTTTCTCGATTTTGGTCACTACGTCTTCTTTTACGCCACACCGTTCTCTTATCACACTATTTCTAATCCTGTCACTCAATTTAACACCAATCATACTCCTTAGCGCTCTCATTTTCACTGCATTAATTCTACTTTCATGCTTCTTCTGCCATACCCAGCTTTCACTGCCATAAATCAGTGTTGGTACTAAAACACCCCAATGAACAGCCAAACGAGCCTTGTGAGACACCTTCTGACTGCTCATAAAGGCGTGCAGGGCACCATTCACCATGTTTCCAGCATTCAATCTTCTTTCAATATCACTTTCAAAGAAGTCGGTTTAACAGATACAATTTTTAACCTAGTAAAAAACCGGCCAAGTGCGAGTCGGACTCGCGCCCTAAGGGTTCCGTACCTATCTACCATATGATATACTAAAAGCTTTTGCTCTTTGATTTTAAAAACTCCGCGACCATCCAACTTGACCCCTCTTTTATAGAAAAGTTCTTGAAACGGTAGCTCACCTTAATTGGTTACTATTAGTTGTGAGAAAAATTTCAATATTTAATAATTATATTTTATTTCAATTATATAAATAGTGCATAAGTATGGAATTAAAAAACTATTTTTTTTTAGGGTACCTCCCCTACAAGTAAAGTGGAGGTGAATTTTTTTTGTTCACCCCATTGTGTGGAGTGTCGTTAGATAGGTCTTTTAAAAATAATGTGAGTTTGCGAAGATAATTTTCCGGTTTAGGGATCCGTTTGCGTAATATTTAGCTTGAAAGCGAAATTGTTTGTTGGAATCACCCCGCCTTTCCTGCCAGATAAACTGTTGTTATTGGAAATGTATAAAAATTCACAGTAGTAGTATATACTTATGATGAAATTGAAAGGAAAACTATCACAGACAGCTAAGTAGGCTTTACAGGTAAAGAAGGTAGCTATAGCGGAAATAATAAAAATTGTAATATCAGTCAGGCCAAATCAGACGACTTTTATCTTGACCTTGTTACTTATCATATACTTCTTTTAAGACTGCACCGAGCGCACACCAGCGCCCTCATCAGAATTTAAATAACTTTTCTTTGAATTGGAGACAAAAATAAAAAATTAAAAAGGGGCAGTGTTCTTTGTCAGGATAGCCTTATTTTAAACTATCACAATAAGCTTTATGTTATCTTGTTTATTCAAAATCCTTTAAACGGAAATTGGTGGCTACCGCATTCCGTTCAAAGGATTTTGAATAAACAACACAACATAAAGCTTATTATTTAAATTCTGATGAGGGCGCTAGTGTCCGCTCGGTGCAGTCTTAATTTAAAATACTATGTTACTTTGAATAAATCAATCCTTTTCAATTACCCTTTCGATTGCTATAAAACACAGGGCGTTCTTTTGAACATGAACGCCAGGTTAGTCATGTTTGGCAACCACCAAGGGATCTATATGCGTAACAAATGTTGTTGCTTTTGACCTCACAATCAAGGTAGGCATACTCATATCAGGTAAAAAAAAACCGGCCAAGTGCAAGTCGGACTCGCGCACTGAGGGTTCCGTACCACCACATAAACATAATTGTATTAGTTGAAATTTCAGTAAGTTAATGTGCTAGATTTTTTGAGTCCGACACGCGCTTGACCAAATTTTATTATTTGTTGTTATTTTATAGCTTATGCACTATAAATAAATAGAACTAAAACAAAAATCGCCTCAGCAACCATCCAACTTGACCCCTCTCTTATATGAATGTTCTTGAAACGGGAGCTCACCACAATTGGTTACCATTAGTTGTGAGAAAAGTTGTAATATTTAATGATTTCAGACTTTTCCCTTTATTTGTACTTTGAGACCTAGCTTCTTGCCAAATTTCATAATTTTAGGTCAACGGAAAGTACCCTGTATGTTTTGCTTTTTTGCATAAATGTATGGAGATGAGGACATAAAAAGCCATATCTTTTGATTGCGCCGTTGTAAAAAATTGAAATTTTCAGATCTTGTGTGGTTAATGGATCTTAATATTCGTTATCAATTTCAA
Organism: Athrips mouffetella; assembly: GCA_947532105.1. NCBI lineage: Eukaryota > Metazoa > Arthropoda > Insecta > Lepidoptera > Gelechiidae > Athrips > Athrips mouffetella. Next base: position 22,779,561 of record OX383970.1, on the reverse strand, counting down.
CCTGATACCTCTTCTTGTTCGTGAGAAAAAGGGTCTTGACAGACGAACAACAAAGTGATCCTATAAGGGTTCCGTTTTTTTATTTTGAGGTACGGAACCCTAAAAACTACACATTTTCGACATTATGCCCCACTGTGCATCTCAGTCGCGTCCTGCTGGGGAGCACCACTTCTAATATGTTACCTATGGGTATGTACTTGACTCCTGCCAAGTTTCATCCCAGCAGGTTTAGGTGCAAGGTACCCCACACAAGCTCAGCCTTAGTGATCCTACTACATACAATGGGGACACTTTTCGTTCAAATCTTGAATGCAACTGTGTATCTATGAAAATTAATGATCGTCGCAATTAGTTCATAAATTATTTTATTAAAGCTCTAAGAAATAGTAAGATTATCATTACTAGTTTATTGACAAAATACCCTAAATGGGTGTTTGGCGCAATGTTGGCCAAACCACAGATTAAATAATAGTAAACTAGCCAAACTAAAACGGTTTAGAACATAAAACTGAACACCCGTTTCTATGGAAAGTTTTTTTTTGGTATTTTAACTAATGTTTCTCAGGCAAAGTTGTTCAGTTTCATGGTCTGAATCCACTCTTTATTTTGGGCAACGTAGCGCAGAACACCCGGTATAATCAGAGATTATTATGGGTAGGGTACAGGGACTTGCCAAAGATTATTATGGGGTAGGGTACGGTGACTTGCCAAAGATTATTTCACATCAAACTGATTGATATGACCACTGGAATAATGTGAAACATCTCTTAAAGTTAACCTCTTTAAGTCCATAATGCCAATTTGTTATTTATAGGTAGAGACTTATAATTAGCATAAGTTTATTAATTAGTTTATATAATGTTGTAATTTAGCTGTTACTTTCCCAAAAATCAATAAATAAATAAAATAAATAAATAGCTTTTTTAATTATTTCAAGACTCTTGCCTTAGAATTATTTTTAGAGGTTTCATATTAAAAATTAAAAAGTCAGACCGGAAAACTGTATGTTATATGTTGTGAAGATCCATGCGAGTAAGTTTTTTTTTTATTTTTATATTTATTTGGAAAAGTTAACAGTTATTTACACAAGCGTAACTTAATAGTACCTACCTATTTATAAACAAATTTTACGTTCATACATAACCAACAACACTTTTCACGTGTTGAGAGTGTTTTGCGTAGTTTCTTCTGCGAGGCGGTAAAAAGAAGAGTCTCGTATGCCTAATTCATCATGCTAGAATATTATATTAGAGCCCGTTTTACCGGTTCTATAGGGTGACTTTTAATGAGTTCTTGATAGCAAAAGATATCCATGTACTCATGATACTGAACAACTTTTCCCAAGGAACATAGGTCGAAATACGAAAAACCAAATTTGACCTCCCATACAAAATGCGCTATCAGCAGATGCAGTTTCTATTGGAGGTCAAAACTTGATTTTCGTATTTCGACCTATGTTCCTTGGGTAAAGTTGTTCAGTATCATGAGTACATTCATACTTTTTTCTATCAAGAACTAAATAAAAGTCACCCTATATATAAAGCCTATCTGCTAGTTATTTCACCGGATAGTAAAAATTATTTGTTTCACAAGTTTGTAAATAAACTAGCTATTAAAGGCTAATTTTGGAAACCAAATTCAATATCGCAAGTGTTCCGAATACTGTGCAGTTGACTGTATTGCACTCGTACTTTAAAAACATTATAACTCAGTAACCTGACACGTTTCCACAAATAAACCTCGGCACACGATCTGGCGATTATCTACTCCTGGACTTCCTGAGACGTCCAATAGGAAACCACCATTTGTAGCTATTTGCCTGTCACTCGAGACTACGCAACAGATTTGTACCAAACTATTGGTTACGCAAACTGTAAAATGGAATTGATTGATGGAAGTTGAATTGATCGCCCTCGTGGGTAAAAAAAAGGAAACCTTATGGTGCGACTTTGTCTGTCTGTCTGTCCGTCTGTCTGTCACACCTGTATATCTCAGCAACCACTCTAGCTATCGACTTGAAATTTGGAATGGTTTTAGAATATAGTTGTCCAACTTAATTGCAAATGAATGAATTAGGAAAAAAATATGATAACTAATGTAAAGGGGGTGCAAAATTACAAACTGTAGTTACTAGGTCGAGTGGGGTATCATATGAAAGGGCTTTACTTCCACATTCTAAAATATATTTTTGTATTTTTTTACGACTCTTAGTTTTGAAGTTATGATGGAAAATGTCAAAAAAAATACCATTCCCCCCCCTTATCTCCGAAGTTTGAGAGAGGAAAAATCTGAATTAATTATAGTCGATAGAAGTTTATATAAACATTACAGCAAAAATAAAATAATCTTTCTAAGATTTTTTAGAAATCTGCAAAAAACCTTTAGAAACAAATTTAGTTTTGCGGTCTTAAAAATGGACATTATTGCTTTCAAAAATAGTAAAGGTATATCGGAACCCTCGGCGCGCGAGTCTGACTCGCACTTGACCGGTTTTTTTTTTCTTTTGTCAATGGTGTATTTATTATGTTTAAATTACCTATTTTTAAATTCGTAATGTTTCCAACACGTGACCCTCCTGCAAGATAAGCCGTTGCGGGCATTTTTAATCAACCCGGATATTTAAGAGGTGTTTCTGCCGCAACTGAACAACTTTTACCAAGGATCGTAGCTCAACTGCTCGAAACACGAAAAAAATCTTTTGACATCCCATACAAAATGTGCTGTCAACTGTTGCAGTTTGTATGGGATGTTCAATTTTTTTTTATTGGGTTTATTTTTTTTTACCCATGTTCTTTGGGAAAAATTGTTCAGTTTCATGGCCAGAAATACCTCTTGAAATATCCAGGGTGATAAAAAAATATGGATGTAATACACAGTCGCATTCAAAATTCGAATGAAAAAGTGTGTGTTAATATGTCAAAGTAAAAGTTTCCTAAGCCGTGATGCGACTGAGAACATAGAGAGGCCTCCTTTATGGTGCCATAATTGAACAGTAATCGTGCATTTTCCTAAATTTATGGTGAACTTGGATATCGAAGTAACGTCAATTGCACTTGATTCCTCTTCCCGCTACACCACCTGTTCTCGCTCACTTCAGATTACCTCACCCCCGCCAACCATTGTATACCTCACCCCCCGCCAACTTCTGATTACCTCACCCCCGCCAACCATTGTATACCTCACCCCCCGCCAACTTCTGATTACCTCACCCCCGCCAACCATTGTATACCTCACCCCCCGAAAACTTCTGATTACCTCACCCCCGCCAACCTTTGTATACCTCACCCCCCGCCAACTTCTGATTACCTCACCCCCGCCAACCTTTGTATACCTCACCCCCCGCCAACTTCTGATTACCTCACCCCCGCCAACCTTTGTATACCTCACCCCCCGCCAACTTCTGACACTCCGCAGCAGGAGGTTCGCGCTCGAACTTGTCGTACTTATAGGTAGTACATATAGTGCGGTCAGTTAGCTGTTTCACGTAGACACGATTTACAGTTTCACCAAATTTTTTTCAGGTACTACTTAGGTACATAGCTCTCAATTTTTGATAGGAGCCAATTCTTGAATTTCAAAAAATTTCATAGAAAATTCAAGAATTGGCTCCTATCAAAAATTGAGAGCTATGTACCTAACTAGTACCTGGAAAAAAATTGGTGCAATTTGGTGAATTTGGCGATATAAGACTATAAGGGACCGGACTAATAATATAGTAGTTTATATTGCACCTAATGAGTTTGGCATTGTATACTAGACTTCCTAGTTCACAAGTAGGAAACAATGTAGGATGACTCTGTTTTGATTAGATACGAACATTGGTATTTCCTTGTTCTGTACAGTAACGGAGTATCTACCGAACTTAGAAAAAAAAACCGGCCAAGTGCGAGTCGTACTCGCGCACCGAAAGTCCATTTTTAGGACCGCAAAACTAAGTTTGTTTGTAAAGGTTATTTGCAGATTTCTAAAAAACTGTGCAACTTAGAAAGATCGTTTTATTTTTGCTGTAATGTTTACACAAATTTCTGTCAACTGTAATTAATTCAGATTTGTCCTTTCACAAACTTCGGAGATAAGGGGGGGGGAATGGTATTTTTTTTTTACATTTATCATCATAACTTGAAAACTAAGAGACGTAAAAAAATACAAAAATATATTTTATAATAAGTAAAGTCCTTTCATATGATACCCCATTCAACCTAGTAGCGACAATTTGAAATTTGCCCCCCCCCCCTATTTCGGGCCCTTTTACATTAATAATAACAATTTTTTCAAAATTCTTTCATATGCAATTAGTTGGGCAAAAATTTCAAGTCGATAACATGAGTGGTTGCTGAGATATAGAGGTGTGACAGACAGACGGACAGACAGACAGACAAAGTCGCTCCATAAGGGTTCCTTTTTTTACCACTTTGGTATCGGAACCCTAAAAAGAGGAAGATATCTACTTCCGCACCCACTTACATACCCAAAGATTTCGGACCTCCTTGCTTCGCTCGGAATAGATACCTTGCTAATTTATTTTACTATGGGATGGCATCTGCCAACATGTCCCAAAATTAAATGTCACATCATCAATGATCCCTAGGAAATATTCAAAATAACACGTCAAATCAATAGAACGACGCCTTCACTACCTTGTGACGAATAATTTCCTAAATCTTCCTTCTATTATCCTTATTTTTCTGTGTACATACCCACTTCGTAGAAATATCCCAACATAAGAAAAACATTTTCTCGTGAGTGATGAGTTCATGACTAAATGACAACTTTTACTATGAGACCATCACATGTAGTACTATTATTCGCTGTGTTCCAAATTGTACAAACGCTGCTAAAAGCGTATACAGTACTGACGGACGGTCCAAATTGATTTTGCACGCTCACAAAGCTATCACTGCTTTTGTTGCTATAGTCAATTTGGAATGGATTTAAGCGCGCTCACGTGTTCATCTGTCAAAATGTCAGTTTTGTTTTTATTTTTCTTTAACAAAGCCTAAGCTAATCCCTCAAAAATGTGCGCCAAATCTACTTTCATTTCCATTAGAGACAAACTCATTAAAATTAAAACTTGAGAAACGTCAGCTGGTTGCAAATGTGTGGGATTTTATATGTGTCAAATCGATTTTGACATTAGCGCTTTCACTGCTCCACCTATTTGACTAAAGCACTGATAGCAAAAACGATGACGTCATCAATGACGTAAGGCGGTGAACGAGCGAGTGCTTTAGAGCACGCTTTTGGTCAATTTGGACCGACTTAAGCGCGCTCACAGTGCTCTAAAGCAGTCTGTTAGCGCAAATTGGACCGCAGAGATTAATTCTGTGCCATCACTACGGATTGTTTCTTGAAATCAACGCACACATCACATTCACTGAATATAGTCGGTTTATTTCTATATGCGTGCATTCGTCGAATATCATCGAATACAGTTTTAAACCAGACTAGAGCGCGCTTATGTCAATGTCACTGAGAAAAATTAAAAGTTTGATTTTGTTTTGCGTTTTAAGAAATTATTGAGAGATAATGATTATTCGATAAGATAATTTAATCTAAAACCCCAAAAAAAAGTTGAAAAAAATCTCTCGAAAACGAGATTGATGACAAATGTCTTATGAATTTGACGTTTCGCACACGCTGCACTACCTCATTTTCGTATGCAATGATAGCGCGCTAAAGTGACGTCACTGATGACGTCGCTTAAACGAGTGAATACGAGCAAGTTTTGAACCGACTACTTATTAGCGCGCTAAAACCGCACACAAAGCTCATGAGCAGGTTTTAATCCGTACTGCATGTCACGTAAAATGCATTTTTTTTTTGTAGTGGTACGAATGCATAAAAAACTAATATATTTTGGACCAAAGTTTTTTCTCGTTTTACGACTCCAGTCTCTTTGGAAAAGTTGCATAGATTTATGTTATGAAGGCGGAGGTTCAAAAATAACCCTGTATTAAACAAATTATACCTCACTTTAGTTCCCTTTCGTACACGACAATTATTGAAGAAAAATCTGATTCGCATCTACTCAAAAACCTAACGGTCAAACGCTACGCATTGCATAACAAAACAACTCTGCACAAATCGGCTCAACCCAAAATAGGGTGAGACAATTCCCATCCGGTGGTTTGGTCACGTTTGGTTATATGGGTCACGCTAGCGGATCAAAAGATACCGCGAGATCGTTGACTTGCGCCGGAGTTCGCCTAGATACACGCTAGTGGCAATGATCTAATTCTAAATGGATCGTGTCAGAGGCCTAGTTGGTCGATAATGTAAACGCATGCGTGAGTCAAGCTGCATCATAATATGACGCAGATGCGTATATTTTGGATAAATGCAAAAAATAAACTCTACATTTTCCCCTAGAATTTAATAAAAGTTTGCCTTTGCGGACTAAGCAGACCTCAGAGTAAAAAACTATATGCATATTCTGTATGAGCTAGTGAAGCGTGAAGCGTCTCACTGTCGCCCATGCTAGTCGGTCAAAAAACTCAGTTAAGTTTTACAAAAATCAAGATATCTTTAAAAATCGAATGTTTTAGTATAAACTTTGTTTGCGAAAGTGAAAATATATCGTTTTTAGGGTTCCGTACCTCAAAAGAAAAAAACGGAATCCTTATAGGATCACTTTGTTGTCCGTCTGTCTGTCTGTCAAGACCCTTTATCTCACGAACGGGTAAAGGTATCAGGTTGAAATTAATACCATATATTAGGATCTATGAACCACACAAGATCTGAAAATTTCAATTTTTTACAATGACGCAATCAAAAGATATGGCATTTTATGTCCTCATCTCCATACATTTATTCAAAAATGCAAAACCTACAGGGTACTTCCCGTTGACCTAAAATTTCGAAATTTCGCAAGAAGCTAGGTCTCACAGTAAACATAATGGGAAAAGTCTGAAATCATTAAATATTACAACTTTTCTCACAACTAATGGTAACCAATTGTGGTGAGCTCCCGTTTCAAGAACATTCATATAAGAGAGGGGTCAAGTTGGATGGTCGCTGAGGCGATTTTTGTTTTAGTTCTATTTAGAAACGGGAACACTTACAAACTTTAAAATTGGTATGTTTATAGTGCATAAGCTATAAAATAACAACAAATAATAAAATTTGGTCCAGCGCGTGTCGGACTCAAAAGATCTATGTGAATTCAGTCAGGTGTGATCGGCCCTTAAGCTGTTTGGCAGGATAGTGTTTTATTTTTGTTTTGTTTTTAATAGCGGCAAGGTGCAAGGAGTTTCTATATCTAAGTATGACATTCATAATTATTTAATGAATTAAGAAACTGTGTTCGATAATATGATAAATAAACGATAATTAAACGAAAATATTAATTTTAATCAACTAACTAACTACAAATTTGTCTTTAAAGTAACAAAATTATCAATTTTAAAATAATTTGAAAAGTTGTCTGTTTGATAGTGTAGTCATTGCTTAGATTATGAATAACGGCAGCATGAGTCATTGTCTCCTGCGCGCGCATGTGTAATCTGTATCTTCAAAAAAGTAATACGCGCGCCATTTTAACAGAAATTTCTTGTTGTGAAATTATGTGATTATTGTAATTATAAAATAAATGACTTCTACAAATAAAAAAAAACAGTGATAAGTGTAGAACGTCGAAAATACATGAACAAAAAACACATGTCCGGTGTATCGGGTGACGTAGAAATGTGAGGAAAACGTCCACGAAATTTCCTTAGGAAAAGAAGGTAAGCGAATTTGATTCGTTTTTATTCGCAAATGTGTTGAAAAACGTCGTAAGAAGCTTGTGCGCTTTGGTGATTACACCCTCGGCTCCATTACGCCCTCGCCTGCGGCTCGGGCTGCAAATTCTGAGCCTCGGCCGTAATATCCAAAATAGCGCACGTGCATCTTAATGTACTAATGTAGAAAGAAATCTTGTAAATATGCATCCCTAGACGTGAACACGTCCTCAACATTAATTTTTTTGTTACTCATATCATCTTTCACACACTCCATCCATCGTGCTATCCATAAACATTCATACTCATTACTCTCTTTGTTATGCTAGTTGACTCTCAATGGAATTGGAATGTTGTTGTTAATATGAATGTCACTGCCTACAAGAAAGCGTGAGGTATCAATAAAGAATCTGTATTTCTGGGGAGATGCACCGTAGTCACCATGCTTGTTAGCGTTGCGACTTGCACGACTTGACTTCGGTACGATGCAGTCTGCAAGTGGTCTTCTATGACTCTCATGAGGAGACATCATGACATCCCATAAGTTTCCACTTCAGGACAGGGAGCTCCCTCCAAAACTGCAGCAAAACGCGTGATATAACGTGGAGGGGCAGTACCATAGTTACCACGCTTGCTTACGTTGCGGCTTGCACCACGGACCGCGGTTGTTGGTGACCGTAGTATGTAAGACGACGGTCCGATAGTCAGAGGACGCTGCTGCCCATCCTTCAGTTCATAATTCCTTAGTCGCCTTTTACGACTCCCATGGGTACGGGATGAGTTGTCAACTCATCCCGTACCCGTGGCTTTGCCAGCACCACACGGACATTTCACAAAAATTTATATAATATAGTTTTAAGGATAAGAAAATCAAAATCCACACAGACGAGGCCTTGAAAGAGTACTTATATTATTTCATTCATGAACCGTACGTAACTTCACCCAAATGAAAACACAGTGACCCAATTCAAGGCTCAAAGTAAACACGATTTCAAATTGAGGGCGATCTTAAAATGAATGTCAAGTGTGACAATGTTGTCAATAAAGGGGGCTTACAGTTACGACTCTCGTGCTCCAATGACCCCAATGGAACGGCTGAACTTTGGCTGAGCTCAATGATCATAAACTCATAAGATGTGAGCTGGTACTAATGTAAAAGTAGGAAGGAACCTATGAATGGAACATTGAACTGCGAGTCAGACTCTTCTATCTACAGAGGTTTTGTACCAACACAAAAATAGCCCCAAGTCGGAAACTCGCTTGAGCATTCTTATAATCGTATTAATAAATCTCACTCAAGTGTAAGATGGCTCTCAATATGTACCTACTTTTCACATACAAATTATACATCTTAATCTTAGACTTAAGAGGGATTTCTCAATAAGACGTTCTCTGTGACCGTTAATGCGCAGAACACAAATAAAAACCGGCCAAGTGCGAGTCGGACTCGCGCACTGAGGGTTGACATACGGACTGTGACATACGGACGGACAGACAGACAGAGATGACGAATCCATAAGGGTTCCGTTTTTTTGCCATTTGGGCACGGAACCCTAAAAATGAGTCGCAAGATCCGAGTCTCCTTTTTTACCTGTTCGTTTTCCTTCGGTCTTCTTTTTGTGATTTTTTTCCACTGAATTCTAATCTAAGCGCTTGAGTTCAGATCAGATCAGAGTTATTTTATTTTATTAGTTAATTTGACATTTTATATTTATTTTGACATTGAATATTTTTATTATGACTATAAGATGATTTTGTATTTGCCGCCTTTTGACATGTTTGTACTTCTTTATTGATTATTTTTTGTTTTTATATTATTTGACGATCATATAGTCCTTGAGCCCGTGACAAAATCACTTACCTGTCATGAGAACATCTTAAGATGTATGGCAACAGATCGGCAAAGTGGTGCTGAGTAAGAATCAGTTACATTTGGCATCCGAAAATTGCCGGAAGTCCGAGAATTTCTTCCACTTCCGGTCAAAATTTGGGGGTGCAAGTTACGTGTCATGAGAACACTCTGAAACCCTCGGCAACATGTAGTCCTTCATTGACAGAGTAGAAAAATACAAGTCTGCCAGTTCCTAGTTTGCCGGAAGTACTTGGTAGACGGTCTCAAAGGATGGCCACCACCCAGTAAACAGATCTAAGTTTTTTACCATAAAATTAAATACGCATTAATAATCGTGCTAGTCTGCTACGGCTATGGTTTTTTAGTTTTACTAGTCATCGTAACTCCAAGGTTCTGATGATGACCAGCTATCAAGCAACTGGATCTGAGGGCCAACTACACCCAAAAGCTCCAGATTTTAACTAAAATGCAATGTAGGTGGCTGCCGTTCCTAGACTTGCTGGCTCGAGAGTCTGATGATGACCAGCTGTCAAGCAACTGGATCTAAGGACCAACTACACCCAAGAGCTCCAGATTTCAACTCAAATGCTTTGAAGGTGGCTGCCGTTCCTGGACCTGCTGGCTCAAGGGTCTGATGATGACCAGCTATCAAGCAACAGGATCTGAGGGCCAACTACACCCAAAAGCTCCAGATTTGGACTAAAATGCATTGTAGGTGGCTGCCATTCCTAGACTTGCTGGTTCGAGTCTGATGATGACCAGCTGTCAAGCAACTGGATCTTAGGACGACCTACACCCAAGAGTTCCCGATTTCTAGTCAAATGCTTTGTAGGTGACTGCCGTTCCTGGACCTGCTGGCTCGAGGGTCTGATACTGACCAGCATCCAAGAAAATGGCTCTATTCGAACTTGAGGACTACTCAATTAAATTGTGAACTTAATTATAACTAAAACTACTAAATCTAAATATGTAAAATTGCTTGTCCTGACTGACTGATTCATCAACGCCGAGCCGTAACCGCTACAGCTACATATCTGAATTTTTTCACACAGGTTTTTTGCACTTCAAAACCACCCACTAAAAAAAGATTTTGGAAAATTCGTCTTCCAAAGGGGTGAAATAAGGGATGAAAGTTTGTATGAAAGTCCTTTGTTTCTTGAGCTAGATTCACACAAATTTGAATTTAAGCTTTTAGTAAAAAATAAAGAAATAGGTGTAAAAGCATTTTTTTAAATCACCCTTGAAGGGGGTGAAATAGGGGATGATTTTTTTCCGTATTTTGATCTATAAGTCTTTCATTTTTAGGGTTCCGTACCTCAAAATAAAAAAACCGGCCAAGTGCGAGTCGGACTCGCGCACTGAGGGTTCCGTACCACCACATAAACATAATTGTATTAGTTGAAATTTCAGTAAGTTAATGTGCTAGATTTTTTGAGTCCGACACGCGCTTGACCAAATTTTATTATTTGTTGTTATTTTATAGCCTATGCCCTATAAATATACCAATTTTCAAGTTTGTAAGTGTTCCCGTTTTTAAATAGAACTAAAACAAAAATCGCCTCAGCAACCATCCAACTTGACCCCTCTCTTATATGAATGTTCTTGAAACGGGAGCTCACCACAATTGGTTACCATTAGTTGTGAGAAAAGTTGTAATATTTAATGATTTCAGACTTTTCCCATTATTTGTACTGTGAGACCTAGCTTCTTGCCAAATTTCATAATTTTAGGTCAACGGGAAGTACCCTGTAGGTTTTTCATTTTTGAATAAATGTATAGAGATGAGGACATAAAATGCCATATCTTTTGATTGCGTCGTTGTAAAAAATTGAAATTTTCAGATCTTGTGTGGTTCATGGATCCTAATATATGGTATTAATTTCAACCTGATACCTTTACCCGTTCGTGAGATAAAGGGTCTTGACAGACAGACAGACAGACAGACAGACAGACAGACGGACAACAAAGTGATCCTATAAGGGTTCCGTTTTTTTCTTTTGAGGTACGGAACCCTAAAAACGGAACCCTTATAGGAACACTTTGTTGTCCGTCTGTCTGTCAAGACCCTTTTTCTCACGAACGAGAAGAGGTATCAGGTTGAAATTGATAACAAATATCAAGGTCCATAAACCCCACAAGATCTGAAAATTTAAATTTTTCACAACGACGCAATCAAAAGATATGGCTTTTTATGTCCTCATCTCCATACATTTATGCAAAAAAGTAAAACCTACAGGGTACTTCCCGTTGACCTAAAATTATGAAATTTGGCAAAAAGCTAGGTCTCACAGTAAAAATAAAGGGAAAAGTCTAAAATCATAAAATATTTCAATTTTTCTCACAACTAATAGTAACCAATTAAGGTGAGCTCCCGTTTCAAGAACTTTTCTATAAAAGAAGATAAAAGATAAAAAGATATTTATTTGCCATATAAAAGTACAATTAAGAAGGGGTCAAGTTGGATGGTCGAGGAGTTTTTAAAATCAAAGAGCAAAAGCTTTTAGTATATCATATGGTAGATAGGTATGGAACCCTTAGGGCGCGAGTCCGACTCGCACTTGGCCGGTTTTTATGGTTCCGTACCTCAAAAGAATAAAACGGAACCCTTATAAGATCACTTTGTTGTCCGTCTGTCTGTCTCTCAAGATCCTTTATCTCACGAACGGGTAGAGGTATCAAATTGAAATTAATACCATATATTAGGATCCATGAACCACAAAAGATCTGAAAATTTCAATTTTTTACAACGATGCAATCAAAAGATATGGCTTTTTATGTCCTCATCTCCATACATTTATGCAAAAATGCAAAACCTACAGGGTACTTCACGTTGACCTAAAATTATGAAATTTGGCAAGAAGCTAGGTCTCACAGTACAAATAAAGGGAAAAGTCTAAAATCATTAAATATTTCAATTTTTCTTACAACTAATAGTAACCAATTAAGGTGAGCTCCCCTTTCAAGAACTTTTCTATAAAAGAGGGGTCAAGTTGGATGGTCGCGGAGTTTTTAAAAACAAAGAGCAAAACCTTTTAGTATATCATATGGTAGATAGGTACGGAACCCTTAGGGCGTGAGTCCGACTCGCACTTGGCCGGTTTTTTTAAGGTAGAATTATAGAAATTTGGGTCTGAGCTCTTGTTAAAGAATAAAAAAGTATGTTTTTTAGAATTCTTCAAAATTCATCTCCTAAGGGGGTGAAATAAGGGATGAAAGTTTGTTTGAAAGTCCTTTGTTTCTTGAGTTAGATTCACACAAATTTGACTTTAAACTTATTGTAGAAAATAAAGAAACATGTGTTTAAGCATTTCTGAAAAACCACCCTTCAAGTGGGTAAAAAAGGGGATGATTTGATGATGAGCCCTATTAAGGTTAAGAAAATTTTGACCGTTCGATTCCAATGGCTGGGCATATGAAGGTAAGCTAAGCTTGTTTATGATACCTAATTGTCAATAAAAAATAATATTTTTTGATAGCTGGTCATCATCAGACCCTCGAGCCAGCAGGTCCAGGAACGGCAGCCACCTACAATGCATTTTAGTTAAAATCTGGAGCTTTTGGGTGTAGTTGGCCCTCAGATCCAGTTGCTTGATAGCTGGTCATCATCACACCCTTGGAGTTACGATGACTAGTGAAACTCAAAAACCATAGCCGTAGCAGACTTGCACGATTATTAATGCGTATTTAATTTTATAGTAAAAAACTTAGATCTGTTTACTGGGTGGTGGCCATCCTTTGAGACCGTCTACCAAGTACTTCCGGCAAACTAGGAACTGGCAGACTTGTATTTTTCTACTCTGTCAATGAAGGACTACATGTTGCCGAGGGTTTCAGAGTGTTCTCATGACACGTAACTTGCACCCCCAAATTTTGACCGGAAGTGGAAGAAATTCTCGGATTTCCGGCAAATTTCGGATGCCAAATGTAACTGATTCTTGCTCAGCACCACTTTGCCGATCTGTTGCCATACATCTTAAGATGTTCTCATGACAGGTAAGTGATTTTGTCACGGGCTCAAGGACTAATATTATTCATTGACATCTGAACAATTTATGTAATTTTGAATTTGATAGTATGAAATAAATAAATCTAATCTAATCAGTGTACTTCATTCATTTTGTGATAGAATTTCAATCCGGCGGAAAACTATTAGGTAACTGATTTCTTTGCGATAGTAGTTGCTTCTTAATTCTTAGGTAGAGTACAAAGGCCCAGACAAATCGCCATTAGGGATTGCGTGGAATCTAGAACGCAAGATTCAAGTTTTTTTGCTTAAACCACTTCGCGACCCACGAGCGAAGCCGGGGCGGGCCGCTAGTCCTGCTATCCTATCCTTATCCTACTAATATTATAAACGCGAAAGTTTGTAAGTATGGATGATTGGATGTTTGTTACTCTTTCACGTAAAAACTACTGAATGGATTTTAATGAAACTTTACAATAATGTAGCTTATACATCAGAATAACACATAGGCTACAATTTATCCTGTGCAGACGAAGTCGCGGGCACCAGCTAGTAATATTATAAGATAGAATGTTTGGTTTTCTTCGTCAATATAATGGGTTGCCTACCTTTATTTTCCAGTCTCGTAGGTGGTGCAGGCGCAGGGTCCGCGGCGACGTTCACGACAAGTGCGCAAGCGCAGATCAGTGCTGCGGTCCGCGCGTGCGACATGCGTGCTGCTGACTGAATAACTGACCAATATAAAAACTATGTAACTGACCCTACCGTGCGCCTGCGTCAGGAATAGGGAAACAAGAATTATATTCGGAAAATAGCACGCTGAGACGCTGAGTACAGTAGCGTAGTAAGGCGGATGCGGGCAGCGTAGGACCGTTTGTTGTGGAGATCTTTCATCATCATCATCTTAACATCCCCTGAAACGTTTACTGCAGCACAGGGAGCTCCCTTCAGAATTCCAGCTATTGCTGGAACAATGTGGAGGGGATGCACCTTAGTCACCACGCTTGTTAGCGTTGCGGCTGGCACCATGGACAGTCCATCCTCTGTTTCATAATCCCTTAGTCGCCTCTTACGACACCCACAGGTAGAGATGGGTTGGTACTATTCTTTGCCAGCACCACACGGGACAAGATCTTTAGGGAGCGTCTTAACCATGTCTGAACCAAAAAAAAATCGTAAAAACGGAACCTAACCTAACCGATTTAAAACCTGATTATCGTATGCTAGGTCGTTAATCTGCGAACTGAATCAATTTTTCGCACTTTAACGGACTCGCCAGATCTGCAGATTACCGTCGAAAGGGGTATTTTGAGACGATTTTGAACTTTGTGCTTCTGCCCTATCTTTTGATACATTAGTCTGTGTCTCTTCTTTCGATTTTTTTACTTTGCACGACCCTGGGGCACACCGAAAAAAAAAACTTGCTGTCTCAAGTTACCCATTAAAGTGGGGTATGTTGAGACACACATAGTTTTCGAGCCAAAACTCAGGTTAGACAGGGACGCCAGAGTTAGGTTCAAGAACCGTCTTCCAGATTTCAGCAAGTAAGTAGTATATAGGGTCTTAATTTAATAACGAGCCATAGCTAAGTGGATGTTCAGTATCGATAAAAGAACACAATAAGATATGAAAAAAAAACCTGCTTAAAAAAAAGTAAAACTTGACCCAGATCATCAAACCAGCGCGCAAGTATCAGTGGATTAGGTAGGCACATACATAACTGAAACTGTTTCTTTTTTGCGTTAGTTTAGTTTCAATTTCTAGTTTTAGTTAGTCAAGGAGATTTCGTTTTTAGGGTTCCGATACCAAAATGGTAAAAAAAAGGAACCCTTATGGTGCCGCTCTGTCTGTCTGTCCGTCTGTCTGTCACACCTCTATATCTCAGCAACCACTTATGCTATCAACCTGAAATTTGGAATAGTTTTAGAATATAGTTGCCCAACTTAATTGCACAAGAAAAAATTTTGAAAAAAGTATGATTATTAATATAAAGGGGGCCAAAATAGGGGGGGCCAAATTTCAAATTGTCGCTACTAGGTCGAGTGGGGTATCATATGAAAGGGCTTTACTTGTACATTTTAAAATATATTTTTGTATTTTTTTAAATTTCTTAGTTTTAAAGTTATGATGAAAAATGTCAAGAAAAATACCATTCCCCCCCCTTATCTCCGAAGTTTGAGTAAGGAAAAATCTGAATTAATTACAGTTGACAGAAGTTTATATAAACTTTACAGCAAAAATAAAACGATCTTTCTAAGTTGCACAGTTTTTCAGAAATCTGCAAAAAAACCTTTACAAACAAATTTAGTTTTGCGGTCCTGAAAATGGACTTTATTGCTTCCAAAAATACTATAGGTATATCGGAACCCTCGGCGCGCGAGTCCGACTCGCACTTGACCGGTTTTTTTATGTAAGATTTTTTAAATATTTTTTTTGTGTTCCTTTATCGTTACCGAACCATCTTCCAAACTTTGGCAATAAACACCCAGTAGATAGAGAGCGGGAAGTCAGCAACCTTACCTCATCGCAAACAAAATCGTGAACAACATACCTACTTCTCATAGTAGGAATAGCGGAATGCCTCTTATTTTCATTTGATTACTAAGTAGGTATACAAATGAATACCTATTGTTATTTTTGAATTTTTAAATCAATATAGTTGGCTCTATATTTATCAAAGATTTTGGAAACTACGCCAGGGGGCGTTTATAGATATGCCATATACTCGGCAAAAGCGTGCCACGTAAATGTAAAAGTGAACCTGACCATGGCGGTGTTTAGTAGTGCTGTCTAACTTGTAATCGATATTTTATCGATATGCGGGCTGGCAGACGACGTCGGAGACGTACAAGTAGACATAGATCGATAGATTGCTGACAGACCAGCTCACTCGCCGCGCCATCAGTACTTTTATCTCCTAGTACTATAACTCTAGGCCGTACGTCTATTGAAATAAGAACGGTATTAAGTTCAATATGTCAAGCTTGATGATGTGTAAGGGCTTATGAACCGAAGGATAGGCAGCAGCATCTTTCTGTGTATCGTATCATCTTACATACTACGGTCACCAACAACAGCGGTCGCAAGCTGCAACGCTTATATAGCGTGGTGACTAGGGTAAATCCCCTTCAAATAACCTATTCTGTTTCCTCGTTATAATAGTTAGGTAGGCAGTTGGAGTTTTTGTTTTTAATAATTTTTAAGGTTCCGTACCTCAAAAGGAAAATAAAAGCCGGACACTTCTAGGATCACTTTGTCGTCCTATGATGATCCGTCTGTCTGACAAGAAGACCCTTTTTCTTACGAATGAGTAAAGGTACAATGCGCGCAACGAAAGAAGAGCCTTGACGGATCACGTGGTTAACCTGCGCAGTAGCCAGTTCGCAGCTTATTTTGGCGGCAAGCGGGGAGGGACGCTAGGACACAGAATTCATAATAGTACTACATACAGAACGGAAGCTCTCCGCCTCCCACCAATCGGAGTACCTCAAGTGCGCGTGCATCACCCCGCGGGGCCCTGCGCGATATCTCGTCCCATTTCTCGTCCTGTTGCCACGCGATATGCAACGCTTGCAAAAGTTGAAAAAAAGGTGCGTGGTTGTGCAGTTTACGGTTGTCTTTCGACTCTCCAAGACAAAGTAAAATTTGGAATAAAGTTAAACAATAATAAGAAGCAATTATTATGGAATAAACACCATAGAGTTTGTGAGATTATTTCAACGTGTGTTTGTTTGTTTTAATTGAAATTCGATTACTAAATACAACAAAGTGAGGTTATAATTCGTTTGTGAATTGTGTAAGTCGCTTTATAGTCGAACGAAAAATGTGCAACTCGAAACTGTAATAAAAGTATAATGCTAATGTTCTGTTATCTACGTTTTCTAGGGTAGGTGTTTTCTAGATACCATCAACCCTACACTCACACATCTTTAACCCACCCACACATTTGCGCGTGTAAAAATGACAGCTGTCACTTTTGAGCCCGATTGTATGGAGCTTCCGAGGTGTGGCTAGGATATACCTGCGCAAAATCCCCTCTACTTTCAACTGACAGGTCTCATCTTTCGTTGCACGCATTGTACCAAGTTGAAATTAATGTCAAGAAAGTGTGAAAATTTCAAGCTTCTACAATAAATCAATAACACAAAGAATCTATAGGGACTTACTTTTGGATGAATTTTGGGTACCGATAGAAGCCAACTCTTGAACATTACGTGTTGATAAAATACCAATCACTTTTGAGACTGAAAATTCGAATTCAACCTGATAAATTGTAAAAAAGTAAGTATAGAGCGGGATTAGAACGATTTTTTAATTGCGAAAATTGCGTACTGCGAAATATTCAATAAATAACCCCAGGTAGACAAATCACAAAACATCTCGCACTCCGCAATTTTCGCAAACAAACATCTCATTGCAGCCTGCTCTAATAAATAAGGTAATATGAAAAAATTACAATTATACCTACACTACTTACTTTACATTTGACGAATATTTTCACTTTTGAAAAGAAAAATCAGTAACGTTTGAATATTTTGACTGATGATATTTTATCACCCGGTGATATTAAGGAATTGAGCACCATGCGTGAACGTAAAATTACTGAGACTAGACGAAATAATTCAACACTTTCATATAATATTTTAAACAGTTTATTTATAAGTTTACTAAAACCATTTCTTACCGAAAAAAATAATTTTGAACAGGTAAATTAAATCTACTGTAAGGAAAAATCACAGTTTCATTGTACCTACGAACTGCTTAGTTTCGTGGGGCAGGTGCCTACTATTAAAAACAAGTACCTACTCGTACTATACTTATAAACTTATTACAAAACAAAGTCTTATTATACTTAGCATCTAGAATTAATAATAATATGTATTTAATTAATAATAACATATATTGGGGGACATTTCACACAAGGTCGTCTGATCCCAAACCAGGCAAAGCCTGTACTATGGGCATCAGAGACTGATAGACATAAACCCAGACACAGAACAAACACTTGTGGTCGTCGCACAAATGTTTGCCCTGGGCGGGGAATCGAACCCGCGGCCCACGGCGTGAAAGGCAGGCTCACCACCAACCACACCAACGAGCTTGTCATATTACACAGATAAAGATGCCTACAAATTACTTAATATTAACAAAATCTTGATTCAGCCAGCGACAGCTTGTCAGTTTATTAGCTATCAAATGGTCTCCAATATGGCTTTTGCTTGGCTTACAGTAACCGGGATTAAGGGCTTAACGTGCCTTTTACAGCACGGAAACATTCTAGTAATCATGCTACTAGCGGTCACCATCCGGTTTCTGACCATGTCTAACGCTAGGTAATCGTAACTGAAGTCGATCACGAGTAAGCCAAGTTTCAGTTTTCAAGGCGTAAGCCAAGTCTTTCAATCAATATAAAATTAGTCTCTATCAAATTATTCAGGCCGAAACCAAGTCTACAGTTGGAACTTATTTTTCATTTCCATGTTAACGTCAAATCCTTGTAAAATTTTCATTTCCGTGTATAAAAGCCATTTCCGTGTAATCGTCATTTCCAAATTCAAATTTTGTCCCGATTAGTTAAATTGTCTCAATAGTGTTAACAATAAAATTGTAAATTGGTGTATAGTTCAATGGATTTGCCAGCAAAACTTGAATGTCGCGCGGGAGATTTGCTGGTGTCTCATATACTGCAAGGAGTTCATCTATTAAAATTATTCTTTGGATGTTGTACGCAGGACATTCAAAAAAGATGTGATTGAGTGTCTGATCAGTCTGTAAGTCACAATCTGTGCATACCGGAGAATCTATAATATTCATTCTGGCAAGATGAGCGTTAAATGTACCGTGTCCAAGCCTCAATCTGAAAATAATTTTGTAGAATGATCTGCTTTTGGAAATTTTGGATTTCATAAACCAAGGTGTACTGCTGATGGAATCATTTATCTTCCTGTACCAAGAGCCTTTGAAATGTAAAGTTTCTTGCCAATTTTCGTGCCAAGTCTGAAGTTGTTTTTCTTTCATTTTGGAAGTTAAATCTGAGTGAGGTATGGCAACATTCTGTGTAATATCGTCGTCGATATCCAACATGTCAACAATAGTTTTTGCCAACCTGTCTGCATTTTCGTTTCCTGGAATACCTATGTGTGAAGGCGCCCACAAATATTCAATAACAAAACCATTCGAAGAAAGTTCCAAGTGAAGTGATCTAATTTCGTGTAGAATATAATTGGTTCCAGCATCGAGTTTGTTATTTTGTAGAGCCTGAAGGACACTCATACTATCTGTGACAATCAACCACATGGTTGAAGTTGAGTTGTTATCACGAATGTAGGTATTCTAAGGCAGACAGAATAGCTTTAGCTTCAGCAGAGAAAATGGTCATGACACTAGGCAGTCTAAGCCCATGCCCGACTTTGAAATGAGGTATGTAGAAGGCCATGGATACGTTTCTATTGTTCTTGGAGCCATCAGTATAAATTTTTTGATAGTTTGAAAATTTGTCTAAGGCTTGAAACACTTCTTCTTTACAAGTAAGATCATGATCTATATGGATTGTTATGTCAGGGAATTTGCTGTAGTAACTTCCAGAATAGCATGTCCAGTTGCTGTTACATTTATTAATTTCATAGTGCTGAGCAAAATTATTTATGACAGAGAAGTCGTGAAGCAAATATGGAACATTAGTTATATTGGGTGGATTATAAACTCTTGAGTTAAATGATATTTTCCTCATTAGCGGATGGTTATTGAAGGATAACAGTTTTAGAAGAAATTTAGTTTTAAGAAATTGAAATCTGATACTTAGTGGAGGGATATTCAACTCAATCTGTAAAGAATTAATTGGACTAGTTTTCATGGCACCGGTAATGCACCTTAAATTGTGATTTTGAAGCACATCAAATTTTTTAATTAACCTTTGATCAGACCCAAAGCATAAAAATCCATATTCAAAATGACTACGAACTAGGGTTGTTGTTCATATTTTTTGATACGTTTGACAGCTGTCAAAACTATTTTTACTTTACACCGTACCCATGCCGACCTCACATCGCAAACTTTTCAGTAAACCGATAGTTAAATAATTATTAATTAGTACAGTATGGCGATATAAGAATCATTCATACCCTAACGGCACAGAAGTACCTCCTATCACAAAGAAAGGACATTTCCCACCCCCGCTAATTTCGATACCTCACCTCCCCCGTTTGACGGGTGACCATTGCGGGGTCCGTTAATATGAGCTGGCGGAGGCGCGTGCATTAGAGGACATGATTTGGTGATTTCACGAGACCCAATCTGATACCTAGACTTCGTACAGAAGGGGCGAATTCGCGGCGATTTTTGGCGCGATTTCACGTACAATGCCGTTTCGTTTAGCCGTGCAAGTGATCAAATTGTCAACGACTAAGTAATGTACGATAAAACGCGGCAAACTGGCGCGTAAACCTGAAAAAGGGTCTTAATAGTTATTACCACTACATAAGTAAACAGATATCTAGGATGATAATGTAGTATCTTGTCTAAGCATCCGATACAATATGTGATAAAATTTGGACACATAGAACGTCTAAATTTAGATCTAAGATAGCGGGTTTTGAAGTTTCTGCTATAAACTTATCTATCAAAAATATTACCATAAATTGTCATATTTCTCGGATGCTGGACATAATAATAATATAATTAGTCCTCTGATAATGGACAATATGTAGCATATAGCTAATAGCATCCAAACTTTTTGCTTTTATTGCTATAAGAAATTTTTGATATTTCTGTGTGATGTGAATCTGCTAACGTGAAAGTTTTATTAAGTAACATAGGTCGAAATACGGAATAAATAAACTGATCTTCCATACAAAATGTGACATCAGCTGATGCAGTTTCTATGGGAACTTATATTTTCTTTGGAAAAGACCTATATTCTTTGGAAAAGTTGTTCAGTTTGATGGGCAGTTTCACATCCTCCAGGGTTGATATGCCCTTTTCGTTACACCTTGTATAGTTATACATCCGAGTTCTGTGTAATTGTAACAACCCCTTTGTAAAACTTAAGTTGGTAAAAAGTTCATTAATAACTAAAGTTAATTCTAAATAAAATTAAGATATATTGAAACAAAATCTGCCACTCTGCAGGTAGGTAGTCTGTTGTTATGTAGGAATCGTCAGGCCAATGGTTAGCCTGACTAACCCTCTCGTCAGAGTTTTCAAGCCGCCAAATGGCCTCTGACATGGCTTAACGATCACTATCTAAAATAGTAGCCGGGACTAACTGCTTAACGTGCCTTCCGAAGCACGGAGTCGCTTAATAGTTCTTATGATACTAAACGGACACCCATTTTGTTTCTGACCAAAGCGAAGTTAACTTAAAGTAATTATTCTAGTAAGTAGGTACTTAAAGAGTTATCAAAATCAAGTCTTGGCCACGAGCGCTTCGATTGCTGAAATAGAAAAGGAATGTATAAATTAATTGTATACTATGCTAAAGTATTATCCAAACAAGCAACAAAAGAAACATAAGAAAAATCGATCAGACACCTTTTTAAAAACTATGAATAATATATTCGTACAATATCTGGTCATTACAGTTATAATTATTATTATTTACTGAACTAAAGAAAGAAGATACAATGCCTCAGGTAAATAGGCATCTGGGGCACGGCAGTGCTCCAACCAAGTTGAGCGAATTAATAACATAAAAAAGGTCTTAATTCTAGATGTTAGGAAGTAAAAAGCCTGTGTTTAAGGGATGTTCCTCCGCAAACGGATTGAGGTAATGCTATTAAAGTGATACATGTACCATCGTATCAAAATAAGTACCTACAACAATGACAAATAAAACAATATTACATCTTTGTAAAAGACCGCTCCTTAAAAATAAAGGTCAGATTGTTTCAAGCGATATTCAATCGAAGCTATATACATTATACAGTCTAAAATAAGTTCCGTTACGGTGGCAGACTCTAGGGACCATTTGGTGAACTTGAGGCTTTGTGTTGCAATGCTTCCTTAATTTATTCTTATTACACTTACATAGGCCTAATATTAATACACGTTAAAAATATTTAAAACCAAAGTTTATATAAAACAAAGATATATCTAGGTATATTATTTATTGTACACAACAAAATAATTATAAAAGTGTGAAGTTTACAATGGCAAGCTTATCTAGAGATCTCTCCCAGCCAACCAATCTTAACTAAGAAAAATATAAGTAAGTATATAGACGGGGACAAGAACGTGTACACGATAATTAATATTGAATAATAGTATATAAGTTAAATATACTACATATATGTAGGGGAGACCGGGTACGATTGAACCAGGTCATGATTGAAACATTGCTATTTTCTCAATGACCATAGTAACTACGCATACGAAACACTCATGGGTCAATCGGCCATCTCTGGAAATTAAGACAGTTACGCTAGAGCCTCCGAGCGAAGCAGACGTGACCAGCGCCCGTACAAGATATTCGCGCTTGGAGCGCAGAGTAGTGTTCCGGATACGGGCGGTCCTCTTAACACCTGGTATGCTGCGCTCCATTACCATTTGGCAAACTTCATCGCCTCAGCCAATGACCATACTTAGGCACCTTAGGTTACGGCATTTGTAACAAAATAAATATTATATTTACGATCTATTTAATTAACATGTTACCGGTGTAAGCCAATAACAGGGAAGTACTATTCTAGGAATCTAGCCATACTTAGATTACGTACGTATATTCATACCTTGTCTATACAAGATGGTTTTGTAGTTAAAGTAATATTACGTTTTGGTAAGGGTTTATAAAGGGTGTAAGGGACGGTGTACCGAAAACTGAACAACTTTCCCAAAGAAACATATGTTGAGAAATGAAAAAAAAAATTGACCCCTCCATACAAATTGCCCGCTCTGGTCGAACAGTTTGTATGGAGGTAAAATTTTTTTTATTTCCCAACATATGTTCCTTTGGGAAAGTTGTTCAGTTTCGTTGACTGAGCACGCCCTTTCAGTTTTCGGTACACCGTCCCTTACGCCCTGTATAATAAATAAAGAAACTAAACATAAAGTTAGGTACAGAAATCGCACTTAAATTACCCTAAAACGAACTTAAATTATTTATCTATCAGCATGAAGGCCAAAGGCGCAGCGGGATCGATTTCTGCGTGATCGCAATTTAAGTTTATTTGACAGATGCTGGACAGATGATGAACAATATTGCCGTCTCTTTTTCGGCATATACAGGAGAGGGTAAAAAAGACAGCACCTATTTTATTTAGATTTGTCTTTTAGAGAAATACAAAGAGCTTCTTTAAATTTAACCTTATATATAACTACATATACGAATTCTATATAATAAAAAAAAAATATAATATTTAGTAGTAATATTAGTATATGTATAATTTAAGGTACATATTCATAATAATAATTGTCTGTCAGCCACCTAGTGTGTACTTATACATATTACTTAACCACAGCGTTAAAATAACATAATTTTAATATAATTGTAATAGAATTAAAAACCATTTTTGATACAAAACTATACGTGATATAAGGTAGAATAAAAAACTTACACTCAAACTTTTATATAATAATCAGGTAAAAGCTATTTACAGATGATTTTTTTAGATTTTATTAGCTTACACTAATTACTATTAATAAGTAATATTAGTCTTAGCGCGATACTAACAGTATAGGTACTATACTTACATACTACTTATAAACTAAGAAGTGTGAAAGTAAAAAAAATCCAAGGTACATTTTGGCAACTGGGTTTTTAGTACATAATTTTGGACCATGTCTTATATCAGTTTTATGGACTGGTTTACCTTCTTCAGAGGCGTTATACCCATTTCGTTTTATAGTCGTTTAGCTATACATACCTTAGAATACTCACCTTACATATAGGAAGTTATCACAAGTAGGTCACATCGATTACTTGACCGTCAACTTTAGAGTGATGGAAAAGTCCTGAGGAAATGTGTTAAGGATATAAAATTGACTTATATCTGTTAGATATTGAAATGAGCACTCATGTTTGTCAGTTTGAATTTCCCGCGCCCTGGCGCCATATTGTCATGCTCTATGAGAACCCCTACGTTCTATTCAAAATGTCGTCGATTACACAGCCATTGTACGCATGTTCGCTCTACTAAATAAAAGACTTAATCAGTTAGATACTTCTTTTATTGCTTGTCAACCCATAAACCCTAACAGGTTATGGGCCCAGCAGTGGCGTGCACTCCATAAAGACAGAAAGACACTGTCTACCCTACCTGCTCTGATAAAATAATCACATTTTATTTCCTTCTGATACCTTATCATTCACATTTTGTTTATTTACTATCTACTACAAAGAACAAAAAATGTAAAAACTTAAACTAGCTCCACCTGTCGAGTACCGGTGGTATCATCGCACCGGTACCTGTAACATGCACATCGCGTTGCGCTGCACTAGCGCCGCTACGCGCCTAGCGGCAAAGACACATACTATTCCTGTCTAAGTGTTTATATGTGTGCCGCGTGGTTATGCGAATGCAGTGTGTGTGCGTTCCTATAAATACGTGGCACACAATGATTCAAATAACGCACACAATTGCATAGGATAGACAATGTCTCAATTTGGCTGAAAGTTACCGAAGTCGTCCAGTTGGCTACGTAACTATTTTAAAAGTGGCATTGTTTCATCATAATTTAAGTAGCGCAAAATAAAGACAATTAAATATTATTTTGCATGTATGTATTTGAATGATAAACTTTTATTTATTTTTATACTGAGCCGCCATTGTTTGTTTTGTTTTGATTCGTTTCAGTGATAGTGGGAAAATAGACAAAAACAGCGAACGAAAAATGTCAAACCTCATTTTTAAATTGGCGAGACGACGAAACCGAAACTAGTATGCAGTATATATATTAGATACAGTCAACGACAGGTCAAGCTTGGCACTCGCAGTGCGACTCTATCCCTTAATCGTATTGAAATAAGAATGGTACAAAGTCCAATGTGTCAAACTTGATATGCTCTTGACTGTACTTTGAAATTTTTCCGCCTACCCTGTCTAAAATCTCTGTGCACGCCACTGGTTACATATGAAGTCAACTATGTCATTTATTAGTAAAATAAATAATTGAAACTATGTAGAAATTTTGAATGATTTTTTGGCCGAATACTCGGTAGATCATAATTAATTTCCAGATTATTTTATATATATGATTATTAGTTAGTATTAGTGTGGTTCAAATTGAAAGTATGAGTATATTTAAACGCGAACTTAATAAAATCTTGGCATGTAAATGTTAATATAATGTTAATTCATATTTACATGACAAATTTTAACATTATTATTTGATCATGACAAGTTGACATCCTATATTTTGATAATTTCGACTTCTAGATTTATTTTGTACTTATCGTTAATATTTGTATGCCAAATGAATGGTTGAACATGTTGACCTTTTGTACCTAACTATTAAGATCCTATTATACACATGTTTGACAAATAAATGAATTGTATTGTAGTTTCCATGAGTTTTACGCCTTTCCGGGTTACGTTTTCTAGTATGGGGATTGTCAGTCTTATTATTATTCGTCCATTTTCCCAACGATGATCAAAAACACCCTATTGGGATAATTACAATCAATATGGCGCCCCGTCCCGTGTGGTGCCGGCAAAGAATAGTACCAACCCATACATACCCGTGGGTGTCGTATGAGGCGACTAAGGGTTATAAACTGGAGGATGGGCAGCAGCATCCTCCTATGTGTCATACCATCTTACTTACTGCGGTCACCTAAAACCGCGGTCCATGGTGCCAGCCGTAACGCTAACAAGCGAGGTGACTATGGTACTTCCCCTCTACATTTTTCCAGCAAAAGCTAGAATTCTGGAGGGAGCTCCCTGTCCTGTAGTGGACGTTTCATGGGATGTTGTGATGTATGTATGTCCGTCTCTGGTACACATAATACAGGCTTTGCCTAGTTTGGAATCATAAGACTTCTGTAAATTGTTCCCCTAACTGTTGACGAGGGCAACCCTTTGGCCTTAACCATAGACCTAGGCATAGAAGCTTTAAATGTAAAAAGAAAAGTTATTGATTATTGTCTCTGCGCAGACGGAAAATGGGTCACGTTCCAGAACGGTGGGAAATTACTCTGAGAGCGAGATAGCTATATATAACATTCATTATGACCGAAAGAGACAGACTACTGTCAGACTGTCCAAGGTAATTGCTGACTGATATGGAACGGCCACCCAAAGGAAGTAGCCATTTTTTTACTTGGTATCGTTCACTTCTTCATCTTGACTGGCTTGCATTGCCTCGTATGTACACTCTGTACACATTTTATTGTATTAATATCAAAAATAACGTAAATCTGTGCTATTTAAATGTAAAATTGACGTGACTCTGCCACGAATAAAATACGTGATATTGTAAAACAACGTTTCATTGAAATCGCCATCCGCCGCTACCACACCAAAGATCCCTGCACCGAAACACAAAAATATACCTAACATTAAAAAAAAGTATTGCTTAAACATATTGAAGATACCCAACTTTTTTATTGGGCTTTCGACGACGTTGTGCAGTAGTTATTCAAATATAACTCAAGACTTGAAAAAGTGTACGGGTACTCACGTTTTTGAAAACAAGCATTTCTGACTTTTTGATATGTAGATAGTCCATTTTATCTTTATCTGAAATTAAAACGATCATTTTGAGAATTATTATAAAAATATGGATGATGAATGAGCAATTTTTAAAGGAGGTTGTTCATTGTAAATTTCGAATATACAGGGTGTAAGGGACAGCCTTCCGAATACTGAAAGGGCATGATCAGTCAACGTAACTGAACAACTTTCAGTGAATAAAAGTTTCAGGTAATGAAAATTAAAGAGCCCCTCCATACAAACTGTCCAATCAAGTTCGCAATTTTGTAAGTAAAGGCCGATATTTTTTACATTTCCTGAAACTTTTATTCGCTGAAAGTTGTTCAGTTACGTTGACTGATCATACCCTCTCAGTATTCAGAAGGCTGTCCCTTACACCCGATATTGGCTACCATGGCAAAAATGTGACAGTACGTATGTATAAGGGCTCTTAAAATTTTAATTAACAATTTCAAAATGGACTTAAGTAATTTTTTAAATTCGGCGATTACTTTTGAAATTGTTTATTGTGTTAGTAGAAATAACAAAATATCTGCTATTTTTAAGACGTAAATAACACGTTAAGGAGCTCAGCACACGTGAACACAAAGTCAGACAGTCCGCCAATGTGACCAGTATAGCGAAAATTATCGTTTATATCAGAATAAAATTCAAACATAATTTTTCAAAATTGCACTGTTTTTAAATAACTATTAAACTGAGTAATTTTTTGGACAAAATATTTCTTTGAAATGAACACCAAATCAAGCTGTTTGTCCACCTGCCAACAACTGTCGTTCAGAAATGTTTCAGTAGAAATCTGATGTTTACCTTTGCTAATGATTGGCGGCTTGCTAGTTTCTTGCGGTAATACAACTGGGCGAGTTGGCATCACTGGCTTTGAGGGAAGCACCGGTTGCGTGGGTACTTCCTTTAAATTAAGTCTTAAAGGTGGTGGTACAGGAGGTATGGGATTAGCGTACATTGGCACGTTCTGATTAAAATGGGGCATGTAAGGTTGTGGTGGAATATTTGGCATCGTTGGTGCGGGAGGAAATGGATTATGAGCAAACGAGTTCGGATGAGGATTTGGTTGGAATTGTCCCATATTAGGGCTTTCATCCCATCCGGGTGGTGGTTGATCATCATAAAGAACAGGTGGTCTTGGTAACATTTCCGGAGCTGGTCCAACCATAGGCCCATGTTGATTTAGATTTGGCCCTGGTACATTTGGCTGCATGTTTCCTATCACTTGGTTCAAGTTTGTCATCATCTGATTAAAGTTTCCATTCTGGAAGTCCTGTGCCATGCTTGCTTGCATGTTTGGTGGCATTTGATTCGAGGACATGCATTGCATAAGTTGTTGTATTGACTGTGTTAATGCATTCGCTTGGTTAGGTGTAATACTACGCGGTATTTGATAATTTTGCAAAGTAGTTGCAGAGACATTGCCGTAGTCCAATCCTGAAGCTCCTGGCGCATTCAAGTTGGTATTGGAATTACTTTGTAAATTAGCATTTGCAATTCTTGCTTTTTTAGTAAGCGCCTTCAAAATATCTTCCAGATTTGTGCACTCCGTGGTTTGTGGTATCAAACCTTGAGATTTTAAAACTGTAGCTAAAGCTTGAATAGCAAGTAAAGTGCTTTCTGGTATTTTATCATCATTCTTAGACGCATTATTAACGGCTTTAGGTGTTTCTTTATTTGTTGTATTATTATTATCATTTGTCGAAACAGCAGTACTATTAGTTGCAATAACTGGATTTTTGGATTTCGTGTAGACAAATTTGAAAGGCGCAACGAATCCTACAGGGTCCTTTTTTATAAGCCCAAGGTCGACTAAATAGTCATCGATTTGT
This sequence comes from Athrips mouffetella, assembly GCA_947532105.1. Taxonomy (NCBI): domain Eukaryota; kingdom Metazoa; phylum Arthropoda; class Insecta; order Lepidoptera; family Gelechiidae; genus Athrips; species Athrips mouffetella. Next base: position 22,750,543 of record OX383970.1, on the reverse strand, counting down.
CTCTTCAAATCCCTTGTTCGAAGGCCTCGCAATATTTCTCCCATTGGTCCCAGCCCAGGACCGCAACCAACCAGCCCTTCAGGCAATGGTCTTGGTTTATAGCGATGCATTTTAACTACCATTGGTTTGCCGTACAAAGGTCTGCAGTTGAACATAGAAACGGACTGTAAACAGAAAAGGACAAGGTTAAGTTTAGGTTACATCTGTCAATAATGTATACAGAGTGTAAAAATAAGTACGATGATCCTTTTAATTCTACATCTTAAGAAGGAGAAGAGGGCCAACAAGAGGAGAAGATGGGGAATGGAGGCGGAGGTACAATCGAGAGGTAGAAGAACTAGTGTCCGAGCCGAACATCATCGGAGAAATAAAATCTTCCCGACTTCGCTGGCTAGGACATGTGGAGAGGATGGGAGAGGATCGAGCCGCAAAGAAAGCTTATCTTGGCCAACCTTCTGGGCGTCGTCCGGTGGGGCGTCCAAGATACCGCTGGAAGGATGAAGTCGCCAAAGACCTGAAAGAGCTGGAAGTGCCCGTCTGGTCAGATTTGGCACAGAGTAGAGACGAATGGCGTACTTAAATGTCGGAGGCCAAGATCCACTTCGGGTTGCTGAGCCAGCGAAGTAAGTAAGTAAGTAAGAAGGACCATCGTACTTTTTTTACACCCTGTATAGGGTCACTCATTAAAATTTTATTATGTATGTTACTGGCTGGCTGGGGATCGAGCCGCAAAGAGGGCGTATCAAGGCAAACCATCGGGACGCCGCGCCGGCCTGTTGGCAGGCCAAGATACCGTTGGAAGGATGAAGTCGCCAAGGATCTTAAAGAGCTGGGAGTGCCCGACTGGACGGAATTGGCACAGAACAGGGAAGCGTGGCCTACTTTAATGTCGGAGGCCAAGAACCACTTTGGTTCACTGAGCCAAAAAGAAGAAGAAGAAGATGTTACTCAGAACCTTTCAAAAGCCTTGCGCTTGAAATAGTGGAATTTGTATGTGAAGGCCCAAATGTTTTCTCGTTTACTTTGTCTTCTTGAGAACGTTGTTCAGGTTAATATTCGGAGCATAGGAAGCAACGAAATAAAAAAAGGACGGGTTGCATTTCGGGAGTGCCGGCAGAAGTAAAGACGTTGTGCATTTTTGAATATTTTGGAATGGTTAGGGAATAATTTCGCACGAATTGTTTTATTTATCAGTATAAAAGTACATACAATATTCATTTACTGCGCTATCGTAGACAAACATGACAATTAATATTACATATAGACAATCTTCGTCAGATCTGACGCGCTGCTAAAGAAGTTTTCACTTCAAACCTTAAACATCTGACACGACATCTGACGCGAGTTTAACATTTTTTTACCCATCAAAAAAGTGCCAAGCGCCGCTAAAGAAGTTTTCACTTCAATAAATTATTATACTTACTTGCACGGCTTCCAAGGGGTGATCAAACTCGATTTCAGCTTGCCTTTCACTGAGTGGGTTTTCAGGCAAAAACTTTACATTCTTTACATCACCGGCCAATGAAAATACTTCACGTAATTTATTTTCAAGGAGCTGAAATAAACATCTTACGTGAATTCTTATAGTTCGGTCAGTAAGCTGTTTCACGTAGACACGAATTACAATTTCACCAATTTTTTTCCAGATACTAGTTAGGTACATAGCTCTCAATTTTTGATAGGAGCCAATTCTTGTATTTTCAAAATAATTCCATAGAAAATTCAAGAATTGGCTCCTATCAAAAGTTAAGAGCTATGTACCTAACTAGTACCTGGAAAAAATTTGGTGCAATTTGGTGAATTTGGCGATATAAGACTAAAAAAGTGTAAATAAGCTAAAAAAGTGTTGATTTTGCCCGCGACTTCGTCCGCATGCAAAAAAATACCTGTGTTTTAGTCAAACTATAAGCTAACGAACAAAAAAGTTTAAATCGATTCAGTACTTTTAGCGTGATGTTCGAACAAATAAACAGACAATAAGTCATCAAAATGGGCATCAAAATAGTTCAACGTGATATTTTTTAATCATCTTCAATAAACAGACAAAATCTATTTACAATTTTATAATAGTAAAGATCTATAATCTATAGTATTGAATAATACATACATAATATCACGCCTTGTTCCCGTCGGGGTAGGCATTGAATAATATTAAAATATAATTTCTTGTGGGCCCATTTTCTTTAATTTGGGTCACAAAATATTTGAGAAGAAGAATAATTAATTGAGCAGTTATTTATATTGCTACACAAATAACTATTCTGCTGTTAAATAATTATTCTGCTGCAGAAATAATTGTTTTGCTGGACAATTATTTTTTAAGCTGCTTTTTTCTGGGCGAACTGTTTGTTTACTGACAAACTTGATTTATTTCAAAACCTTCAACATTATGCTGCTCGTTTTTTGCTTCACAAAATTTTAATATTTGCTGCTTATTTTAAAAATTGCCTTTTACGAATAAATTCGTAGAGAAAAGGAAACAGAGCGCTGGATACTCGTATCTTACGTTTCACTCGCACACGAAAGAAAGATTTACTTGTAAAAAAAAAATTGAGCATGATATATTTTGCCGCCTGTGTTCCGTTTTTAGGGTTCCGATACCAAAATGGTAAAAAAAAGGAACCCTTATGGTGCCGCTCTGTCTGTCTGTCCGTCTGTCTGTCACACCTCTATATCTCAGCAACCACTTACGCTATCGAGCTGAAATTTGGAATAGTTTTAGAATATAGTTGCCCAACTTAATTGCACATGAAAATTTTTTGAAAAAAGTATGATTATTAATGTAAAGGGGGCCAAAATAGGGGGGGCCAAATTTCAAATTGTCGCTACTAGGTCGAGTGGGGTATCATATGAAAGGGCTTTACTTGTACATTTTAAAATATATTTTTGTATTTTTTTAAGTTTCTTAGTTTTCAAGTTATGATGAAAAATGTCAAAAAAAATACCATTCCCCCCCCCTTATCTCCGAAGTTTGAGTAAGGGAAAATCTGAATTAATTACAGTTGACAGAGGTTTATGTAAACTTTACAGCAAAAATAAAACGATCTTTCTAAGTTGCACAGTTTTTCAGAAATCTGCAAAAAACCTTTACAAACAAATTTAGTTTTGCGGTCCTGAAAATGGACTTTATTGCTTCCAAAAATACTATAGGTATATCGGAACCCTCGGCGCGCGAGTCCGACTCGCACTTGACCGGTTTTTACTTTCGAGCGGAGCGAGAAAGGTATTGTATTCGTGAAAAAAAGTTTTTCTAATTTTCTCAAAAATGTGTTCTATATCAAAAATGTCCGTCCGTCGGTCCGGCGGTCGGTCTGTCCGTCACGCTTTGGCCTAGCGGCTAAACGAATGGTCCGATTGACACCATATTTTGAATTTAGGAGTTTTATGCAAATCCATCGAAGGGTTATGAGTGGTTTCCTTCTGGCTCTCATTTTGAGGGTAGCTGTCATACAACGAAAATGAAAAATTGAAATTTTCTCAAAAACGACTCATAGAATCTTGATCTTTGCATGACCAAGCATCTCCATGTAAGATATCATGCACCAGTATCAATTGATCTGTGTAATTTCATATAAGGGGTGTTCCTGTACCACCAAAACGTAAATATGTGATTCACCCAAAATTGGTTCCATTGAGTTTATTAAAATTCTCTATAATATTAATCCTGGATTGGTTGTCTACCTGACTGGATATTATTTATGAATTTTTTTTTCAATAAAATTTAGTACACAGGGTGTACCAAAAACTGAAAGGGCTTGCTCAGTAGACCAAACTGAACAATTATCCATAAGGAACATGTGTAAGGAAATTAAAAAAATGTGCATGGAAGTATCCTACGGTAGTATCCATTGATCTGTGAAAATTCATATAAAGGTGTTCCAGTACTACCAAAAGTTAAACATGTGATTTACTCGAAATCGTTTGAAGTTTGTTTGTTGTAATGTTTGATAATTTGAATTCTGAATTGATCTGTATATTACATTCGAACATTTTTTTGGAAAAACGTAAATAAAAGTTTGTATTTCCATACTATTTGTATGTCACTATTTTTCTTTTTTTGCCCTTTCAGCACAATAAAGTAATAGTACTATCAAACAGAACCAACACTCTCCGCCCCCCGCCCGCAATCCACCCCGCACCCCCGCGCGCACCCGCTCCTGAGGGTCTTTTGTACTTACAATTTAGTGTCCAGGGTGTGCTTTCAGTGAAAGGTCGAGAAAAGTCTATACCTTGGGATCAGATACCGTTGTGTGAAATCGTCTTCCCAATATTTATTTATTTTTTATTATCTCAAAACGTCGACTTGGAACGTTTCTGTAACCTGGACAATACTGGACATGTTGCATTTATCGCGTTCGGCTTTTAAAGTATGTTACATACTTACATTAGAAACTATGACAGTGTTATGCAAGCTAGCAAATTTAATTTTTAGTTTTTTTGTGAAAAACCTCGGGTTGAGGCCAAAATAGTCCTTACTGATGTCTCTTGAGTTGACATCAGTGTGCATGTTTTTTAAACTGAAAATAAGAAACATACATTTCCATTTAAAGTAGATTACATACTTACATTAGAAACTATGACAATGTTATGCAAGCTAGCCAATTGAACTCTCAGCTTTTTTGTTAAATACTTCGTGCTGAGGCCAAAATAGTCCTTACTGGTGTCTCTGGAGTGGACTTCTGTATGCATGTTTTTTAAACTGAAAATTTCCAAATAAAAAAAATATAACCTAACTTTACCGATCCCATTTAGGATCGGTAAACCAGTATAATACAGCGTGAATTTGTATTGGTTTCGCACTCGAAGCCCAGTGATTCTGCTCATGAAAACAAGCATCTTTCCCGAGGAAAAATATTTTTTACTAGAAAAAAAATTTTAGCCTCCCCATACAAAATGAGTCGATCACGTGACCACTTTACTATGGAGAAGCGAAAAAAATATTACGAGTAAAAAAAATTTTTTAGTATTAGAATCACTGGGCGGGTGCGAAACCAATACAAATTCACGCTGTAGACTCCAGTAATCCTAGCCCCACAACCGACTCTACGACAAACCTGCGACATGCACACTATAGTCACATCATTTATGATGTATTACCGTTTGAACATAGATTTATATAGTCAAGATAAGGTCTTGGGAACAAGCGGTTCAAAATTTCCCCATACAAGAAAAAATAGCGCCATCTGTGAAAAATCGCGTGAACTACGTTGTGTAGTACTTCGGTCGGTGCTAAATACACGGAAGGGAAATAATATGGCGGGAAAAAACAAAACAAACTTTTTACTGTTTATATGAGTGATTTAGGCATGGTCTTTCAGTTTCATTAATTGGATCATAGTCAAAAACAATTATAAGAAATAACAATAATAATAATGAGAGTATATTGTTTCTTGAACTAAAAACATTCCATTTTGTTGGTAAGTTTATTTGCATCCAATGTTGACAATATGACTGACAACGACTGACATTTGTTGGTCCTAAACGTCAAATTTCGGACCAACGAATTGGGGACATTGTAACGTGCTTGTAATTGTAAAATTCAGGACGTTCTGAATAAAGGCCAGGTTAAAAGTACCCTAAACCGACGAGCATGTATGAAAGGATTGATGAAAGTACAGGAAGCAAGGGAAGTATGTCAAGATCGTAGCAGGTGGAGGACTGTGGTCTCTGCCTACCCCAACGGGAAAGAGGCGTGATGTTATGTATGTATGTATGTATGTAACGTGCCGATGGGCTAGTACTTATATATAAGTAAATACGTTTGAATGTATTACCATTCTTACTATAGCAATATTGAAAAACCTTAAAAAATCTACCAATTGCGAGTCAGGGCGTCTACTCTCAATTTTCAATATATCGATACGATACTACTTCGATACAGTCGAATTCAAAACTTCGTTCACTGACAATAGAGTATAATATTAGTTGAATGAATTGTCAAATTGGCAGTGATTAGCGTCCAAACAATATCCTACTCTATCGTTAAGAGATGAAGTTTTGTATTTGCATGTTTCGAATAGTATCGAATCGATATATCGAGAATTGAGAGTAGACACCCTGACTCGCGCCTATGCTCGCGCACTTAGTAAGGGCTCCGTACGTAAGCAGCACACGGGCTCCGGCAGGACCACGGTAGCCTAGTTGGTAAAGCGTCTCCGCTACTGACGGAGAAGACACAGGTTCAAATCTTGCCTATGGTTGTATGGTTTTTTGTAGATTAAATAAATAAATAGTAAAATTTTGCGATTTTCTACTTTTTAGAAGGGCCCCGTACCTATCCACTACATGATATTATTATATACCTACATCTACTATAAACTTTGTATTGCCCTTGCATTATGTTGTAAAAACTCCGCCTTTTTAGAATCACAGAATATACAATAGTAAGTAAACAAGTTTACAGAAGTGTTACTCCTTTGATCATGGAAAAAGCCACCTTTCTTATACCGAAACACTCAACTCAGCCTAAACGCAAAGTGAGATAGGCGTGGTAGAATCTAGTGCAAGAACCACTTAAATCCAACACCTCTTCAATATAAGGTACCCCGTAATTAGTGTCGGATATAGGTCAGAGAATATAGGTCATACCTCTATGGTCATACTGATAGACTTTGAGGGCACTGCATGTTATCCTACGTCGTCTAGTACACGAAATTTGCAACTTTGTAGCGATAGTAGTGGCCTACTAGGTTCACAAAACGTTGGTCTGCCAATCCGAAACCTGGCAGGTTTTGTACAGTCGGAGCGCAAAGTGGTTAAGTGACAGATTACATTTTTCGGTACATCGTCCCTTACACCCGTATAGATACGACTCGCACTTAACTGGTTTTTCTATTATTTCTCATACATTCTTCTTCTGGGTATAGTACGAGCGGCGACCGTCATTTGACCTACGTTATTTGATACAAAGATAAGCCCCATGTTAAATGTTCATAAAAGTGATGCTAAGATTAGAAACATTTGAAAAAAAAAATTGAATTGGCCGAAAGTCCAAAATAAAGTACCACTTCCGGTGAAAAAAAATTTATGGCACTTACGTCATTTGATACCGAGATAGAAATTGGGGCATCAAGTAACACTTTATTCGTAGTGACAGAAACACCTAGTCTGCCAGTTCCTGTATGGCCGTAAGTGCTCGACAGACAGTTACAAAGACAACGATCCGGACCCCTCTGCCTACGTCATCTGATACAAAGATGAATTACATATCAGATGCTAGGTAGTAATCCTATATTCAGGTATATACTAGTCTGCCGAAGCTATTCTGGCCAAAACCCTCCGTGGCAGACCTAATATGATACCTAGGAACCCTTGTGGCATTGTGTGTATGTGTCCTCAAATTGCTTCCTTGGCAGCTTAAATAGCTAGACTGCCATTGGCGCGACACACACATGTTCGATTCGGCATGTTCGGTTCGGCTTTTTCTTAGAACTTGAGTAGTCCGTTGTATGAGAAAAGCCGAACCGAACATGCCGGCCCGCTTAACTGCGTAGCAATCCGGACCCCTCTACCTACGTCATCTGATACAAAGATGAATTACATTTCAGATGATAGGTAATCAAAATATATAAAATTGCTTGTCCTTACTGACCTTATTAATTTAAAACTGAGGGATTTTTATTTAAGTACTAATCACAAAAAATACATACAAACTGTAGTGTAAGCTGTCCCACCCAAAATCTTTTAGAACCCAAGACAATCTCTCCTGCTTACGATACATGCTGCTGACCAATGAACGAGGCTCTAATGCTACACAGTTTCCCACCAACTCGCACTGAGCAAGCATGGTGGGTGACGGCTAAAATTCCCCCTACAACTATACTGTGGGGAAAGCTATTTCGGCAGCAGTGAACGACCATTGCTATATTTTTTATAGCAACACTCGACCTAATACAAAAATACATCATCATCAATATTATCGCCACCGCAATCTACCCTCAGCCTATTTCTTCACCTCGCTGTAAGCACACGACGTATAGCTTTGTGAAAGTTAGCTTTGATAATATTTCAGACTAGTATATACCTGAATATAGGATTACTACCTAACATCTGATATGTAATTCATCTTTGTATCAGATGTAGGCAGAGGGGTCCGGATCGTTGTCTTTGAAACTGTCTGTCGAGCACTTACGGCCATACAGGAACTGGCAGACTAGATGTTTCTGTCACTACAAATAAAGTGTTACTTGATGCCACAATTTCTATCTCGGTATCAAATGATGTAAGTGCCATTTAGTTTTTTTCACCGGAAGTGGTACTTTATTTTGAACTTTCGGCCAATTCAATTTTTTTTTCAAATTTTTCTAATCTTAGCATCACTTTTATGAACATTTAACATGGGGCTTATCTTTGTATCAAATAACGTAGGTCAAATGACGGTCGCCGCTTGTACTAGTAAGCTCGTTCCATCGTCGACCTTATCTCTGTCTTACCATCAGGTGGCCCACCTGCTCGTTTGCTCACTTGTAACATAAAAAAAAAACATTTTAAAAGTTATTAAAACTTACCTTTAGCCATTGCCGCCTCAATGAAGTGGGTATTCAATACAGCACCGGTCAATAGATTACACACTTTCTCAGCATCTTCACTGGACTCCAAGGTCAACAGACAGTCTCCCTCGAAGGTCAACAGACAGTCTCCCGTCGGGTTGACGTTACATGTGATTGGCTGACACTTGTATGTCAAGTTGGCATCAGCCTGAAATGTTTTAAACAACTTTGTTATCATCATCATAAGATTCTGAAATTGTTTTTGAACCTCTGGCCAAATTGTAGTGTCACTTAAAACACAAATCTGAACAACTTTCCCAAAAAAACATGGGTCGAGAAACGAAATTTTTTTTTGCTTTCTCATACAAACCTTGCATCGGCAACAGTGGATTTTGTATGGGACTTTAAAAATGTTTTCTTGTTTTTCGGCCCATGTTTCTATGGGAAAGTTGTTCAGTTTCATTTTCTGAGCAAAATACCGAAATTTGTCCAGGGGTCCAAAAATAACCCAAACCAATCCATCTCTACCCGTGGATATTGTGGGCGACTAAGCGCTTATGATCTGTAGGATGAGCAGTAGCATCTTTTTGTATATCATACCATCTTACATACTGCGGTCACCAACGACGTGGTGACTATTGTAAATTCCCTCCAAAGTACAACGCGTTTTTTCTGGAGTTGTAGATGCTCCCTGTTGGACCAAGAGCTGGCGGTTGGCAGCCCTACCTCATCGCGCACCAAAAACTGACTTACGTAGGCTGGTGCACAATGAAAAGGTGAGTCTAATAAAACAGGTTGCCTCGGTGCAACCTGGCACATTTTTTATACGAGGGCCAAACCGAAAAGATCGGGAATAGAATACTCAGGAATAAATTAGATTAAAACCTTTTTGGTTTATGACATGTAGTATTATTTCAAACACAATTCCATTTTTGAATTTTAAAAAAAAGAAAAAAGAAAAGAGTAGTAGCCATTTGAATTTGACAAGTCAGTGGGGAAAATGGAGCTTACGCGGGAACATTTCCGTGCCATAATTTTTCACAACTTTCGTCGAGGTTTAAATCAAGAACAAATGTCTCGCCGAGCTTGTTTCTGTTTATGAACTTGAAGCACCCAGTAAAACGACTATATATCGTTGGTATTCTGAGTTTCGTCGTGGACGTTCCTCTCTCACGACAGTTCCTTCTACTGGTCGAACAAAAACAGCGGTAACACAAGATAAGAGTATAATTTACTATGGCAAAAGCTGAGACGTACTGGAGTACCCGACAAGGTCACTAACTTACTACAGTACTGGTATGAGAACCAGGAAAACCGAGTTAGGTGGGGACAGTCACTTTCTGTACCTTATAAACTGAAATGCGGAGTTAGACAGGGCGGAATAACCTCTACAGTCCTGTTCAACCTGTATGTAAATGATCTCCTGGAGGAGCTCAGCAGCACCAGGGTCGGCTGTCATGTCGCAGGTGCCTGTGCCAACAACCTGAGTTACGCCGATGACATGGTGCTGCTGAGCCCTTCAGTGCATGGCCTCTGTCAACTATTAGATATTTGTGAAAAATATGCATGTGCACATGGTCTTACTTACAATGTGCAGAAGACAGAAATAGTTATTTTTAAGGCAGGACGAGGCCCTGCGAGTATTCCCGTCATAACTCTATGTGGAAGTCCGCTAGCAGTAGTTACAAAGTTTAAATACTTAGGACATATAATAACCGAGTCCTTAAAGGACGACGAGGATTTAGAAAGACAAAGACGTGCACTTGCGATGCGAGCTAATATGCTCGCGAGGCGGTTTGCCCACTGCTCTAAGCAAGTTAAACTCACGCTGTTCACGGCGTACTGCCAGTCGTTCTACACCAGCCATTTGTGGTACAACTACACGAAGGGTACTTTCAATGCCCTTCGTGTGCAGTACAACAATGCCCTTAGGGCTATACTTGGTCTGCCATGGCGGTGTAGTGCGACTGGTATGTTCGCTGAGAACAGCGTTGCAAACGTCTTTATCTTATTAAACAGACTGAAAACCTCATTTCATAAAAGACTATGTTTCTCAAAAAGCACTATTGTGGAGGCAATGTATATGATTTACTTAAATGAATGTAACCCGAATTTACTGACAACTTAATATTTTCAAGTAGGTAGGTATTTACCAGAATGCTAACAATGTGCCACGAAATATGACGAAATCAATATAATATAATAAATAACATATGCTATGTTTGAATATTTTAATTTTAATTTAATTGTAATTTATATTGACCAATTACAATGTCTGTAATTATTTATATGGGTCTGTTATATGTCTGTGCCTGAAATAAATTAATTTTATTTTATTTATTTATTTTATTTATTTTATAACATCGATGCTGTGCGCCAATTAATAAAAGAAGACAGACATGTGACATACGAGCAGATTCGGGCTTCTCTCAGCATTGGTATGACAGCGATCCAAACTATTTTACATGATGAAGTTAGTTTCCCGCTGGGTGCCCCATCGTTTGACCGAGGAACAAAAGTCGGCTCGTGTTAATTGGTGTCGGTCTACTCTGCAATGGTTCAATAGAGGGAGCTCAAATGCAGTTTACAATATCGTCTCTGGTGATGAATCGTGGATTTATTCATATGAGCCCGAAAGAAAACATCAATCAGCTGTTTGGGTCTTCGAAGGCGAGGTCAAGCCAAAAAAAGTTGTCCGCTCTCGTAGCGTGTCGAAAAAAATGGTCGCTTCGTTTGTATCGAAATCTGGTCATGTGGCTACGATTCCTTTACAAGAACGCAGAACGGTTACTGCTGATTGGTACACAATAGTTTGTTTGCCGGAAGTCATAAGAGAACTTCGTAAAATTAATCCGAATCGTCGCATCATTCTTCACCAGGATAATGCGAGCTCACATACCGCTCGCAAAACGATCGCGTTTTTAAATCAGGAAAACGTGGAGTTAATGGACCATCCACCGTATAGCCCTGACTTGAGCCCCAATGATTATTTTACATTCCCAAGAATTAAAGATATGCTACGTGGTCAACGATTTCAAGGCCCAGAAGAGGCAGTCGAAGCTTACAAATCGGCCGTTTCGACTATATCCACTTCAGACTGGAATTACTGTTATAATAATTGGTTTGATAGAATGCAAAAGTGCATCGATTGTCACGGAGAATACTTCGAAAAACAATGAAAGTAAATATTGTTGTATTATTTTTGTACTCTTTTTAGGGTTCCGTACCTCAAAAGAAAAAAACGGAACCCTTATAGGATCACTTTGTTGTCCGTCTGTCTGTCTGTCTGTCTGTCTGTCTGTCTGTCTGTCTGTCTGTCTGTCTGTCAAGACCCTTTATCTCACGAACGGGTAAAGGTATCAGGTTGAAATTAATACCATATATTAGGATCCATGAACCACACAAGATCTGAAAATTTCAATTTTTTACAACGACGCAATCAAAAGATATGGCATTTTGTGTCTTCATCTCCATACATTTATTCAAAAATGAAAAACCTACAGGGTACTTCCCGTTGACCTAAAATTATGAAATTTCGCAAGAAGCTAGGTCTCACAGTACAAATAATGGGAAAAGTCTGAAATCATTAAATATTACAACTTTTCTCACAACTAATGGTAACCAATTGTGGTGAGCTCCCGTTTCAAGAACATTCATATAAGAGAGGGGTCAAGTTGGATGGTTGCTGAGGCGATTTTTGTTTTAGTTCTATTTAAAAACGGGAACACTTACAAACTTGAAAATTGGTATGTTTATAGGGCATAGGCTATAAAATAACAACAAATAATAAAATTTGGTCAAGCGCGTGTCGGACTCAAAAAATCTAGCACATTAACTTACTGAAATTTCAACTAATACAATTATGTTTATGTGGTGGTACGGAACCCTCATTGCGCGAGTCCGACTCGCACTTGGCCGGTTTTTTTTTATTCCCGATCATTTCGGTGTGGCCCTCGTATGTAGGACAGGGAGCTCCCTCCAGACAATAATAATAATAATAAAAGCCTTTATTACAGACATTACATAATTTTACAATTTTTAGTTTAGCATTTTATTTGATATTCAGACTTGTCTGTGTGCCTCTTGCCAGCAAAGGCCTCCCCCAGCTCCTTCCATTGTCCTCTGTCATTAGCTATTGTTGTCCATCCTTTCCCTGCTGTATTCTTTATCTCGTCCACCCATCTTCTGAGTGGTCTACCTCTTTTCCTTTTCCTATTACTAGTGAACCAAAATAACATTGTTTTGGACCATTTTTCTCTCCCTCTGGCTGTGTGACCTGCACACTTCCATTTAAGTTTTCTAATCGCTCCCTCCAGAACTTCAGCAAAAATTAATGGTACTTTGGGAGGGATTTACCATAGGCACCACGCTTGTAAGCGTTGCGGGTGGGGACCACTGTTGTTGGTGACCGTAGTGTGTAATATGATTCAATACACAGAAAGATGCTGCTGTCCATCTTCTGGTTCATAAGCCCTCAGTCGCCTCTTACGACACCCACTGGAAGAGATAGGTTGGTACTATTCTTTGCCGGAACTACATGGGCAACTTACCCAAATCCAGGCTGATTTGTACCACTTGTCCATTATTTGTTTTGAAATTTCCTTGTAAATCTTTGAAAACTTGTATGCAGTCTTTGTTTTCTATAAACCTTATCAAGCATTGTATTGCACCCTGTAGTCTTATCTATTGCATCCTTATACATATCTATGTAGTAGTTTGTACCCTCTATATCCTGAAAAGAAAATTGCAAAGAAGTTCAGCATCAGATCAGCATATTAACTTAAGTAGCCAGTTGATATTAGGGCTGATTTACAATATGCCAAAATTTTGGAGCCTCAGGGGGAGGCAGCTATAGTAAAGAAAGAGAACAATTGCACAAGAAATCTCTCAGCGCAAATGAAGGTGGATTGGTCGCTCTAAGGCAGGAAAATTCGGCCAGCATTGCCTTCCAATGGCAGCCGGGAGGCAGGAGACGTGGACATCCCAGCCACACTTAGAGGAGCTGAAGGAAGCAGGGTTATAGTGGAGCGGTGCTAGGAAAATTGGGCGGGACTGGCCGGCGGGGAGAAAACTTGTTGAGGCCCTCTGAGACCAGCCCAGCGGGATGTCATAGGACTACAACAACAACAATTATTGTTATTAGATATAGGACAGGCAGAAATTTTGCTGATGAGTCCTTCAGTCTACTAGTGTTTGACTGAGTCTTTCTCTCCTAAAGGGATAAACTGTCTTACATATAACGTACAGCCCAAACCCTTCAGATTACAAATTTGAAATTCTGCAAAGAGAAAAATATTTTAAGCGAGCACTAGAAAGGATTTTATAAGGTTAACCCCCCTTCTAATCCATGCAGACAAAAGCTATTAATGAAGAATCAAACTTACAAAATCTGATGTCAGCCATATCAAAGATTGAACGTCGAAAGCTTGATGCCACTTCGGCAAGTTTTTGATGTGTATTGTTCTACAGGAACTAGCTTTAGGATCTTTTAAGTCAGGGTGTGGGTTTGCTTTAGCAATACGCTGCCTTAACTCTTGTTTTACTTTATCCAATCCATATTTTGTCTCGATCCCTAGTGATTTACAGGTATGAGTTGCATGCTTTCTCCGTTTTTTCAATGATTTAGATTTCGGTGAATCCATTTTGGGTTCTACGCTGGGAGCCAACGAATCTATTTTCATTATTTTTGGTACAGGAAGTACATTTGAAAAACTGTTTATTTCCTTATCCTCATAAGCGTCGACGTCTATCGGTTCGTTCAGTTGCCATTGGGTTTCATGCACTTTTTCAATTTTATCTTTTGTTTCTTCAGAAGGCGATGTTGATTTTTCTATATCTGGAAAAGGATTCGAATTATAACAAAAGAAAAAAACTAGGACACGAAAACAAAAGTTATAGGTTATACCCACATAAACTAAAATCTATTGTAACTATAATAGCAAAACAACTTACCAGACATTTTTAGAATTATATAACGGCTTGTAAGGCATTCGATACAATACAACAGTCAATATTTGTTAGCGTTGTGAAATACGAGGTATTATTCGAAAACTACACACAAACCAAACCGCAAACAAAACCCTAGATAAGAAAATTTTAACAAAACTGTCTGACCAGTGATGCCAGAACCACAGTATACATGTTCCTTGCACAGAACACTATTTGTCGCTAAATTTGTCGATTTTTGTTTGGTTCGGAGTAGGTATATTATGGGCGGAGGTAAGAAAAATACTACTGCGCATACCCCCTCCACTCCAGCCCAGCGGCCTAAACTCGTCGCGCGGGGTGTACCATAGTTCGGTATTATTATACCATGTATATTTTTGTGTTTCGGTGCAGGGATCTTTGGTGTGGTAGCGGCGGATGGCGATTTCAATGAAACGTTGTTTTACAATATCACGTATTTAAATAGCACAGATTTACGTTATTTTTGATATTAATACAATAAAATATGTGGGTGGGGCTCACAAAATTTGTACCTTCGACAAAAATGCCGTGGACCTAACTTTGAATAAAGAAAAAAGTTATTTTATTTTATTCCACAATTAAAATGACGATTTCTATTAATGCCTATATTCACTTGTGATAGTATTAAGTCAATTTAATAGTTAAAACATTTGAAATAACAACAGAAAATATTTGCCATCAGTAAGAGTAATTTCTAGTTCCATACAAAAAAAGAATGGCACAGCCCCTAGAAACAATCATTACTTTATCATTTCCATCTTGTTCGCTATATTTATAGGGTAATTTTATTTACTACACAAAATACAGTAATGGATCTACAAAGTAATGCGTTAATAAACCCTAATTAAACAGATTATATAATAAAATCGTTGAATTTAAAAAGTGTCTCTATTTTATTTCACGTGTGTTATAGTCAGTTTGTTACATGGTAGTTTTTTTGTTATAAGGAATACTTCTAACTGCAAATATTTTTATGTGCTGGCAACATTTCGACCATCAAATAATAATGTCAGTGGTTTGACAGCCATCTTAGTTCACCCGAAAAAAGCGTTAGTCGGTGTGTGTTATGTTTTCGTCATTGGATTTTACTGAGTTTTCGGAAGTATTTTTTCATGGTGAGTAATAAAATAGTTTGTTTGAAGTTTATTGACTTAAAGCTTATACGAATTATGAATGAATAATGTGTTTTTTTCAAAAAAATACATTGCATTTGAAGTTGCTACACGAGTTTGAGGTTACTTTTTTCACGCGTGTTTATTCACGTGTGTTACGTGTGTTATGATATTGTGTGACGTAACACACGTGAATGACCTAAAGCTAAGTGTACATTACAAGTATGCTTATTTTTACTACCTACCTAATCCACGTGCATAAGTACATTATTTTGTCGAGAACACATTCATTTAGTAAATTGTACCTACATATATTTTAGGTACTTACCTATACTCTGAATTTTAATTTGACGGTATTCTGACGGTTCTGGGTTTTATTATTCTATTGAGTGAAGAAACGAGATTCGATTAAAATAAATACAGTGTTGGATATTTTTAATTGTAATATAATTGAAAAATTCAATTTATTACGACTTAGCTAATTTATTTAATTTTTTTAGTACGAAATGACAGTTTGTATGAAGTGACAGCTGCCAGCATTCCGTCGAACTAATCTATTTATCGCCACCTTAGGATATTGTAATTTTTATATGACGTCTTTCGATAAGCAACAATGCTAGCAATTTTGTTTTTCAGTTAGGGCAATAATTATACCTAGTCAGCAGAAATTTTGTTTTTCAGTTAGGGCAATAATTATACCTAGTCAGCAGAATTACAGGCAGGAGACCTTAGTGCATGAGTTCTAAACGTTAAAAACATTCGTATGCAGCTAATATTGAATTCATTAAGATATTTACAAGGTCTAGTTTTGTATTAGAAGTTTTATTTTCTTTTTGTTGTGATTGCATTTAAAAACTATCTGAAGTTAGGTACTTGAATTTTGTATTAGAAGTTTTAAGTTGTATTGTTTGCACGTAAAAACTAACTGAAGTTACTTGTGTTATGTAGGTAAGGAGTAAAGAATTTATTAAAGAAATTTTGCTTAAACAAATATTTTGTATCATTCAAAAGTAAATTTGCTCATGGTTAAGGTTTATAAATCTATAGGTATCATCTCTACATTTATAATATGCTCAATACACTTTTTTCTCCAGTGTATACTTACCTTAACATTAATTCCCGAGTGTTATGCAATTCCAGTGTGTTATTGTGTGTTACAGTTTCCCGTGTGTGATGGTACATTTTTTGCGAGCCCCACCCATGTACAGAGTGTACATACGAGGCAATGCAAGCCAGTCAAGATGAAGAAGTGAACGATACCAAGTAAAAAATTGGCTACTTCCTTTTGGTTGGCCGTTCCATATCAGTCAGCAATTACCATGGACAGTCTGACAGTAGTCTGTCTCTTTCGGTCATAATGAATGTTATATATAGCTATCTCGCTCTCAGAGTAATTTCCCACCGTTCTGGAACGTGACCCATTTTCCGTCTGCGCAGAGACAATAATATGTCTTCTATGCCTAGGTCTATGGTAAAGGCCATAGGGTTGCATCGTCAACATACCACCCCCTGTTGGTGGTTTCAGCCTAACAACAATTCTCAGTAGGCAGCACTATGACCTTAACTACAGGGCGACGCAGCAACCCGGATACACTTTCACTATAACACCTTTAGGCCACACATTTCCAGGCAGAGCATCATCACTCATCACAACTACATCACCCTCACGCACTGGTGATGTTTCTTCAGTCCATTTCTGACGTTTCTGCAGAGTAGGCACGTATAGTCTTTGCCATTGGCGCCAAAACATGTCAGCCAGCACGTTTACTCGTTTCCACTGTGAACGCAGGTTGAGGTCAGCTGGGTTAGTAACACACATTCTGGTGTCTCCCGCTGCAGTGCCCAGCAGCAGGTGATTTGGAGTGATCACCACCGGTTCGTCAGGGTCGCAGGATACATATGCCAGAGGTCTACTATTTACCACCAGCTCAGCCTCCGCCAGCAGCGTCCGCAGTACTTCCTCTCGTGGCGCTCTTTCCTTCAAGGTCGCGCGCGCCCTTCACAGAACGCACTAAGCGCTCCCAACAGTCACCCATGTGTGGAGCTGCAGGCGGATTGTAGACCCACTGGATCCCTCTGGTCTCGGCACTGTGACAGCCGGCAGCTGTTCCTGTAGCTCAGGTGAGTTCGACACCCACCCCCGTATACAGAAGCCTCCTGCCTGATGAATCTTACTGACCTCTGACCTGGTCCACCGTCGCGACGCTGTCCAGATAATCATCCATGTAATGCTTATCATGAATGGCACTTACCGCCTCAGGGTAAGTGTCCCTGAACTCATCCGCATTGCGACGCAGCACGTAGTTCGCAGAGGAGGGCGAGGAGGTCGCTCCGAAGATCATAGACGTCATCACATAGACATCTGGCTCGCGGCTGCGGTCCATACCTCGCCACAGGAACAGCTGGGCTCCTCTATCAGCCTCTCGTATCTTCACCCGAAGGAACATGTCCATAAAGTCCCCGGTGAAGGCGATTGGTCCATTCCGAAACCTAAAAAGAATTCCCAAGAGGGAGTTGAGCATGTCTGGTCCACTTAATAAATTATCATTTAGGCTCATACCCTTGCACTCTGCAGCAGCGTCAAAAACCAAACGGAATTTCCCTGGCTTATTTACGTTTTTTACCCCAAAGTGAGGCAAATGCCAAATCGGTGAACCGCTGATACCACTAACTACCTTTGAAGCGTATCCTTCCTTGAGGAGCCTGTCTACTTGACTGCAGTAGGCGTTGGCAAACTCTGCATCGGCGTCCATCTTACGCTCAATGCCCTGAAGTCTTCTGCGTGCATATGCATGGTTATCTGGCATTTCCACAGCTGCCTGATTCCAAAGAAGACCTACCTCCCATCCACCATCTACTCGTCTCGCTGTAGAATCAAGGATCTTCATTGCTCGTTCATCGCTTACATTTACCCGTGGTACCTTGCTGACACCAATCGCTTCCAGCTCGAACTGTGCCTTGACGAGACTATGTAGGTCTGACTCCGTTATTTGCATGCAGTTCACCATCTCGTTCGGACTCGAAAGGGCACCTACAGGTCCATGGACCACCCATCCTAATTGTGTTAATGAGGCAACTGGCTTACCGGATTTACCTATCCTTGCCCAGAAGCAGCATGGGTTGCACACCCTCCATGGCCTCGCAGTCCAAGGCGCGCAGGTGGGGGTTCTCCTCCAGCACAGGCGCCGGCAGAGTGTGTACAGGCAGCTGAACGTCGCGCATGGTGCGCACGATGACTGTGTGGCACTTCCCATTTGTGCCTCGAAGTTGAATGTTCACCCTCCTCGACTGAAGATCTTCCACGCAGTTGCCCCCTGCAGTTATAAGGCGTAGCGGGGCCACCGGCCCGCCGACACCTCGGGCGCACGACTCGTCAACCACAGATACCGTGGCTCCGTCATCCAACAGTGCATAGGTAAATGTCTCGCAGCCGCTGTCGTCAATGATGGTGACAGGCAGCACCTTCAGCAAGGCGCGCGCCCTCTCGCCGCCCATGGTCGTCACAGCCTCGGGCGTGTCCCTGGCTGCAGGGGTGCTGCTCTCTGCAGCTGGCTTTTCCTCATGAAGCAGGGTGTGGTGCGGCCATCGACACCTGCCACATCGCTTTGCTTTACAAAACCTTTTGGAGTGGGACCTAACGAGGCATTTAAAACACAATTTATTATCTTTAATCAGTTTCCACCTGTCCTTTACATTCATTTTAATAAACTGTTCACACTGTGGTAACTGATGAGTCAAGTTGCATAGAATACACTTAGGTACAGTCTTTCACCACGGTCTCTGTTCGTACACATATTCTCTTCTCATCATTGTTGCTGCCTTCCAGAGAGGTCGCTTCAGCCTGCATGCAAACCTTGTGCTGAATAGGTCTTATAACCTTCTGCTCACGGCCTCGTTCTACATGTGCACTCACTGTCGACAAAGTGAGTGGATTTGCAGGTGCAATTGGTTTAAAAAGAACTCTAAGTCCTTAATCACTTAGACTGTGTGTGAACTGTGCTTTATGAACAATAATAATAATGAAATAATAATGAATATAATAATGAACTAAATTATAATAATAAAAAAAAAAAACCAACACTGAAGGACTCATCAGCAAAATTGCTGCCTGTCCTGTATCTAATAATAATAATAATACACTGATGCACGCAAAGAGATTTGAACCTCGCTACGCTCGGTCATAGAGGGATTTGAAGGCTTGTCAAGTGTTGCACTTTTGAAACGTCAAGTTGGAACCAGGTTTGTTTTGGTTCTTTTTACACTCCTGCTAATTTAAAAAGTTATCTGATTGTTCTCTTGACAACAAGTATGACATTGTCTTTACTTTCAGTCGTCTATGAAACTATTTGTTTTGATCTTGTCGTGAGCGAACCGGCTCTGTAGTTTTTATAATTTTACTGTTATTAAAATACGTATATCTAATCAAATAAGTGTTGTACACAAAAGCCTAAATGCTGAACAATACATATATCGTATGTGGCATGCGGATCTCATTCTTCTAGGAAGCAGGACATCGAAGAATTTTTATGCTTTCATTTGTAAGTAATATTTATAAGCTTATTTTGCTAAAATATGTGTAATACTCATTAAAGTGACAACAAATTATATTAAAGTTTAGGTAATTCAATTTAAAAATACCTTCCACAAAGAAAAATACTGCAAATTTCAAGAACAATTCAAGAATATAAACATATTGAGAATGGTTTTGATTATCCGCCATTAGAGATGTAAATAGTGGTTATCGATAATGTCTAAAAAGTTATCAAAATAAATCAGATGCTAACTTTATTTTTCTTGTACGGTCTCTCTAAATGGTCACAAGTCAATCTACCATGTAATAAAAAAACTAGCCAAGTGCGTGTCGGACTTGGCATATTTAGGGTTCCGTTGTGTTGTAATATTAAAAATGAGAGAATTATAGTTACAAAGAAAGAATGTGACTCATCAATATCAATATTTGTTAGTAAAATATACATAACAATAAACATTATCACCAAAAGACAATGCAACTTTTCCCTAGATCTCTGACTCAAAATTTTGAAAGGTAGAGTGAAACCTTTGTCAAATAATAGACCTTATAATCACTATCAAATTTTCTATGTCATCAGAATAATCATAGAGGGTGAAAAAAAGGTAAATCATAGAGGTTTTGATCCCACGTGGCCTTAAATCTAAATATGTAAATTTTTCAAAGCCTTACTCTTTCTTGTGTTACTTGCTCGTTTGCCCACTTGTGACATAAAATAAAAAAGCAGAAAAGCAACAATACACCATTCCCTGGTGTAGGCTAAAATTTTGTTTTTATGACCCCATTTAGTTGAAGACCCGATAAGAACGATACAAGTCCAATATGTCAATCTTGACGTACTCTTGACTGTACCATATCATTGGTAGTCGATATTTATTTATTTTCAGATCCCTTCAAGTGTTAAAGATAAAGTAAAACACCATAGCAGCGGCATTGCAACTAGGCATTAAAACTACTAAATAAACAACACTTGCAGAGAGACTTGAGTGAAAATGGTGACAAAAATAAGAATTATTTAAAGGTAGTAGGTAACTTTATTAGTAGATTCATAACTTTTTAAATATACATATGTACCGTTCTGTAATTTTATTTGTGTCTTTTCTTTTCTTTCTTTCTTTGTAAATGAGAAAATAAATAAAGCAGCTTAATTCATTTCTGATGAATCCCTTTTTTTATAGTATTAACTATAAATACAGAAATGCGAAAAAGACACTCTACGCACACCTTGGAATAGACTCCTTCACCTAACGCGACCCGCGCCCGCACGATTGCCGGGTTCTTTATCGAGTCTAGTTGTACTGCGTGGACGACTGGACGTGCTCTCTGTCATTTTCAAATTCTGACAATTTGTGGTTTCGCGCTTGATGTATGAACTGTTCGGGGTGCGCTATTATAAATATAAAGCAATTTCCAGACAAAATAGTGAAAACTGCAAGTAGTTTCCTGTCGAGTATCTCATTTTGCAACGTCAAATGGTTCTATTCATTTGATTTCTCTTCAAAGAACATTAATTGTGAATAGCATACAAAACATTCGAATTCAAAGTTTTTTTTTGTCACAAGATTTTGAATTCATCATGAGCGTCTAACATCTGCTCAAAGCCTCATCAATATTTAATATGTGAGTGTTAATACTATCGTTATAAAAAAATCGAAATACTACATTATCGCTATCCTCATATCGAGTACCTGCACATCTCTAGCTAGTCAAAAAGCATTACAGCGACGTTTGAAAGTAGATAATCATGAACATGTTTATCTCTTTTTTTCTAATATGACTCTTCACATGAGTAAAAAGTCAAGCTATAGCCGACAATTTTCGGATCCCTCTATGACCGAGCATAGCGAGGTTCAAATCTCTTTGGATGCACGTGATAGCTGTCCTAGAAACTCCACTAGTGTCTCAAGGCTAGGCGACACTCGTAGGTCCATAAAACTGGTACTGTCTTTCTTCATAAAAAACTCACCATATTGTGCGCGCTGGTACGGAGTCAATTTATTTAAAATGTCATTCACAATTTGAGGATTGTTAAGGTGACCGTCCGCACGCACAGCCTTCAGCAGCGAAACACAGTTCCTCACAACCGCAGTGAAACTACGCAACTCTCATCCACTGTCTGTCACACGAGGCAAGCCACGCACTTTTCTCATTGCACACTCCAGAAGGAGGGTCGGATGTCCAAATTCTTCTTCCAGCACCATCATGATATCATCAGGATCATCAGATGCTCTCAGCAAATCCTCCACTGCCATTTTAGCAGCTCCTTGCAATGCTGCTTGCAGCCGTGCCATGTTCTCAAATGGTCATACATTTTACTAGAATTATAATAGCAGCGCTTGAATGACAGCCATTCTGCAGGATCCCCAGCAAATGATGGCAACTCATAGGTTTGTTTCGGAGTGGGTCTGGAACGGGTAACATGCACATTACTCACGGCTGCAACTAACCTGTCTATCTGACGGATGCATTCCTCTGACGCTGTGTTCCAAATTACACAAACGCTGCTAAAAGCGTATACAGTACTGACGGACGGTCCAAATTGATTTTGCACGCTCACAAAGCTATCACTGCTATCAATGGCTCTAGTCAATTTGGAATGGGTTTAAGCACGCTCACGTGTTCATCTGTCAAAATGTCAGTTTTGTTATTATTTTCTTTAACAAAGCCTAAACTAATCCCTCAAAAATGTGCGCCAAATCCACTCTCATTTCCATTAGAGACAAACTCATTAAATTCAAAACTTGAGAAACGTCAGCTGGCTGCAAATGTGTGGGATTTTATGTGTCAAATCGATTTTGACATTAGCGCTTTCACTGCTCCACCTTTTTGACTAAAGCACTGATAGCAGAAACGATGACGTCATCAATGACGTAAGACGGCGAACGAGCGAGTGCTTTAGAGCACGCTTTAGGTCAATTTGGACCGACTTAAGCGCGCTCACAGTGCTCTAAAGCAGTCTGTTAGCGCAAAATGGAACGCACAGTGATACAGACGGTGGATGTTGTTGGATACATGGGCCCTGTCTTACATTACTTCTTCTAGGTAAAGGGTGTTCGGGCGGCTTACCCGGAGTACCGGCGGCACATGGTTGGTCGAATTTTGGTGACCGAGGGTCTTCCACAAGGTTAACAGACCTCACCCACTCCTCTCCATTTGCCCACTGGCTGACCTTTCCCTCGCCTCCTCCAGTTCCGCGTCAATCTGCGCCACATCATGGGCTAACTTCACTTGTAGCACCCTTTTCCTACTATTTGCTTGCTGTATGATCGCGTCTATTTTTGCCAACTCTACCTCAGTTTCATATTCCTTTTGACGACACAATACCTCTCGTGATGCTCGATTCGACGCGCGGCTTCTGTGGGTGGTGGCATGTAACTATGGTCCACATGTTCCGCGTGGTCATTTTCACGGCTCTGATCGTTAACCTCACCCACCGCATCGCGATTCATCTTCGTTTTGCTTCTCGTCTGCACGCCGTTCTGCACGCTCATGTCCACACAATCCGGCTCGCATATAGGACCAAGTTATATTTTTGTGTTTCGGTGCAGGGATCTTTGGTGGTAGCGGCGGATGGCGATTTTAATGAAACGTTGTTTTACAATATCACGTATTTTATTCGTGGCAGAGTCACGTCAATTTGACATTTCAATAGCACATATTTACGTTATTTTTGATATTAAACAATAAAATGTGTACATACGAGGCAATGCAAGCCAGTCAAGCAAGAAAGATGAAGAAAGAAGTGAACGAATAACGATAGGTACCAAGTAAAAAAATGGCTACTTCCTTTTGGGTGGCCGTTCCATATCAGTCAGCAATTACCATGAATAGTCTGACAGTAGTCTGTCTCTTTCGGTCATAATAAATGTTATATATAGCTATCTCGCTCGCAGAGTAATTTCCCACTGTTCTGGAACGTGACCCATTTTCCGTCTGCGCAGAGACAATAATCAATAACTTTTCTTTTAACATTTAAACGGCCCATACAAAGCCCTGCCTGCAGGGCCCTGCTTGCAGTACGTACTGCCAATCGTACCGTGTGTGGTCTTGCAGGGCCGATGTAACGGTTATTTTGTCGGCCCTGCATGCCCACACAAAGTACGATTGGCAGTGGCACTGCAAGCAGTGCCCTGCAGGCAGGGCTTTGTATGGGGCCCTTTAAAGCTTCTATGCCTAGGTCTATAGGGCCCCATACAAAGCCCTGCCTGCAGGGCCCTGCTTGCAGTGCCACTGCCAATCGTACTTTGTGTGGGCATGCAGGGCCGACAAAATGGCCGTTACATCGGCCCTGCAACACCACACACGGTACGATTGGCAGTGCGCACTGCAAGCAGGGCCCTGCAGGCAGGGCTTTGTATGGGGCGCTTAAGGTTAAGGCCATAGGGTTGCCCTCGTCAACACCATGGTTCGGACGATTCGTTACCTATCTGAAAAGACAAAAAGAGAATTAAAGATTAATGTAAATACAAACTAAGTTAAGAAAATATTTCCAAAAGGTAAGTATAGCAAACTGGGAATGGTTTTATGAAAGGAAACTATCCAGCTGCTATTTAAACTTGTTGTATTGATAAAACACAATATTCACGTTAAATTATCAAAGTGCAAAATCTTTCTTGTTGAGAGAAAAAATGGCGAAGCAGTTGGCTTGAGTCGACCAATCGCAGCTCTCTATTAAAATAGCTAAGCGCGAATCAAAATTCAAATGGGTGAACTCGTTCGCCACATCACCCCCCTAGGTAGAAAATTAACCCAACTAAAAATAAAATTAAATCTAAAACAACATGTTAAAAATCTAACTTAAATAAAAAACAAAAATATTATTCACTTTTTTGTATGTTCAGAAGTACAAACCTCTTTCGAATTCCCATTCTCTGAAACACAGTGTTGTTTCTAACATGCTCTCTCCAAGTAATTTTAAGCATTCACCTAGAAACACAAATCTATACAGCGTGAATTTGTAGTGGTTTCGCACCCGAAGCCCAGTGATTCTACTCATGATAACAAGCAACTTTACCGAAGAAAAAAATTTTTTACTCGAAAAAATTTTTTCGCCTCTCCATAGTAAAGTGGTCACGTGATCGACTCATTTTGTATGGGGAGGCGAAAATTTTTTTTCGAGTAAAAAATTTTTTTCTTCGGGAAAGTTACTTGTTTTCATGAGCAGAATCACTGGGCTTCGGGTGCGAAACCACTACAAATTCACGCTGTATATCTGTATATCTCAAACGCTTCCAACCTTTTACACGTGGTTTGCGTTCGGGTCCAAGCTTCAACGCCATAAAGAATACGGAGAACATATAACACCTAGCTAGCCAAGCTCGAAGGGATATGCTCAGATTGCGATCACAGAAAACTTTTTATTTTTTATTTTGGAAAAGCCATTCCTTGCCTGTTTGATCCTACACCTAATTTCAAGGCTATGATCCTCACTCTCATCCACCATTGTACCCAGGTACCTATATCGTTGGACTCTAACGAGGGCTTGTCTATTTAAGGTGATCTGTTTTCCATACAAAAATTCAAATGACTTGCATTCTTACGCGGGACATAAAATTCTGTTGAAAAACGAACGAATACTGCTATTTTTAGTTAAATTTTTCGCTAATTAATACAAAAATACAGTTAATGTACTGAAAGTACTATTTTTGTTAGCAATTTTTGGTTCAATATTACGATTGTGGGCGTGCGGTCAAAACTGTACGGTTGTGCTTTGTGTGCATGTGTGAGTGATCGTACTCATGTAAACACGGACTGACGAGAGTAATTGACTTTACTGGACATATGGAGATATTTTTCTTGTCGAAATCGTTGTTAGGCGTTGAAGTTGCACGATGAAATTTACGCAAATCAACTTTTTGCACATATATAGTTGGTACTTATTGCATTAAAAAATAAAACCTTATATTTGCAGAAGTGGCTCCATCTAGTTGGGGACGTGTCTAAGTTGGCCGTCACAGATCACCTTAAGTAAACGGGTATGCTAGTGTTATATGAAATATTCATTTACTTAAATAATGATTATTTGATAGTATGATTGACTTTATTTCCTGTCCATACAATGTCATTAATAAAAAAAAATATTTTTATTTAACCTGTATTTATTTTTACGAACACAACTAAATTATATTAATAACAGACTTAAAAACTACTAAAAGAAACTATTTTCACATATGCGTTCCGATATTTAACGTATAAGTATTTGGGTGTGATCTAATATATCGTTATTTTTAGTTTTTTTACAATACACTGTGCACTTAAAACTTCATTTTCACAGCTTTTGTTGCCCTCTTGTTCCTTTGAATCCAGTACCTTGATAACTATCAATTGGCCCCTTTTCGTACGTCTCTTGCAGTCACCAAACTTCGGTTTATGGAATTTTCTCTTTGAATCCTGCTTAAGTTTGATTTTCCCAATCAACCCTTCCTCTTTTTTGGTGGGTACTACTGAGCTTAGAATACCTCTGACTGAACCCTTCTAGAGGTTCCCACACAGAAGTTCGTTGTAATCGGGAATTTCCAATGAAGGAGAATTATGATCGTGAAACATTTTCTGTTAATAAATGTAAAATGAAAGTTAGAAAACATAATAGGTGATTATGGAATTGTAACATAATCAATACAAATAATTTAAAACACTTACCAAAAATTAAATATAAGTACGAGTAACCTACTAGAATAGAGAATGGAATATGTCCACGAGTACATTTACCTCGGCCAAATGGTGTCCTTCCAGGCACGACAAGACAAAGAAGTTGCTCGACGCACCGAAAATGCCTGGAGGAGCTATTGGTCGATGAAAGAACATATGAAAGGTGACCTACCATTGTCATTAAAACGTAAACTCGTGGACATGTGTATTCTCCCAACACTCACCTACGGAGCACAGACTTGGTCTTTGACGGAAGCTCAAAGGTTCAGACTCGCAGTTTGCCAGCTAGCAATGGAGCGTAGTATGTTGGGCCTGAAACTGACCGATAGGGTCAGGAACAGCACAATACGCTCAAAAACACAAATTGCCGATGTGACCCACGCAACTGCCAAGCTAAAGTGGGACTGGGCTGGTCACGTAAGTCGCATGCCGCTGGAACTCTGGGCCAAGACCACAACTATCTGGCAACCGCCAAGTAACAGACGGCGTCGAGGCCGACCACGGCGCAGATGGCGCCATGAACTCGACGCTTTCTGTAACCAGTAGAGACCAGTGGAAGGAACGGAGGGAGGCCTTTGCCCAGCAGTGGGACAGAAATGGCTAATAAGAAGAAGAACCTACTATGGTTTAATTTTCATACAAGAATAGGCATGTGTGTTATCTCACATTTGATAAGTGAAAGGCTTTAAAATAGGGTTATATTATAACGTTTGAAGATCTGCGTACACCATAGTAAAAGTATGACAATGTTGGTGACGATGAGTCAGGCAGCCAACGTAATTAGGCTTGCAGGTGATTAGTAATGAGTCTTCGCGCTCGGACGACAGGGTCATTAAGTACGTAAGTATCATTAGCAAATCATCTAGGAGTGTAAATAAGAAACCTGCTATTTAAGGAACAAAGCTGGATACAACTTTGGGGATGCGTGCAATCGATTTAGATGAGGTGTTTCAGTAAAAAAAAATTTTTTTTTTTTTTTTTTAGGAATCAACACCCAGGGAGCTGGCGCACGGGGCGTGGCCGACCGGGAAGGGGCTGGGAGTGCGCCAGAACGCACGAATCCCTACTACTTCTGTCACAGATATACCTGACCAAAAGACTTCGCATCCAGAAAACTTTATAAAATAAATGGTACAGCAGCACTGCACTTACTTTCTCGCAATACTCAAGGAAAAACTATCAACAGCAAACTTAAATTTGTAATGCCAAATTTAAGTTTGCGGTTAGTATGGAAATACAAACTTTTATTTACGTTTTTCCAAAAAAATGTTCGAATGAAATATACAGATCAGTTCAGAATTCAAATTGTCAAACATTAAGGGCTCCCGCACACGACCGAGAATCGGTGGCCGATTATCGCCCAGGACAAGGACGGAAGATCCAGGTGATAACACATCAGAGCGAGATGCCGACAAAAAATCGGCCACCGATTCTCGGTCGTGTGCGGGAGCCCTAAAACAAACAAACCTCAAACAATTTCGATTAAATCACATGTTTAACTTTTAGTAGTACTGGAACACCCTTTATATAATTTTTCACAGATCAATGGATACTACCGTAGGATACTTGCATGGAGATTTTGTTAATTTCCCAAGACATGTTCCTTATGGATAATTGTTCAGTTTAGTCTACTGAGCAAGCCCTTTCAGTTTTCGGTACACCCTGTGTACTAAATTTTATTCAAAAAACCATAAAGAAAATCCAGTCAGGTAGACAACCAATCCAGGATTAATATTATAGAAATTTTTAATAAACTCAATGGAACCAATTTTGGGTAAATCACATATTTCTGGCGCAAGATATGTTACATGGAGATGCTTGGTCATGCAAAGTTAGCGAGCGAGGCGGTTAAGATTCTATGAGCCGTTTTTGAGAAAATTTCAATTTTTCATTTTCGTTGTATGACAGCTACCCTCAAAATGAGAGCCAGCCAGAAACCACTTAGAACCCTTCGATGGATTTGCATAAAACTCCTAAATTCAAAATATGGTGTCAATCGGACCATTCGTTTAGTCGCTAATCCAAAGCGTGACGGACAGACCGACCGACGGACGGACTTACCGACCGACCGACCAACCGACCGACCGACGGACGGACATTTTTGGGAGACTTGTTTTTTATGATGTAAAAAGGTGCAAGCGCATTTGGGCGGATCGCCTTGCGGATTTTGAATACTTTGTATGAAAATCTATGGAACAACGCGCACCTAGTCGCATCGCACTCTCGCATGTTGAACTCCGCCAGGCGATGCGAGCGCATTATGCGCGCGGCTGGCCGCACGCCACTCCGCGCGCTGTTTCAGTACTGCCAGATGCGGAAGATGAATGCGATAAAATTGTTTCATTTCATTTTCAATAACAAAAACGATAACATTGTTATGTGTAGTTTAGGGTTTCTGTCGGTGTAACTATTCTAAAACCTGCTTTATTTTGTATTTGGCTTGGACGAATAAACCAAGGTATTCAACAACATAATCGGTCAAAATAAAAATTCAATAGCCAAATTAGTAGAAACCTCCAACGTATGGTCACACCATCCTATGCGATGCGCGCGCTGCGAGCGGGCCGCGCGGGCCGCGCGGTGCGAACAGGTGCGCGATGGTGACAGAAACAGAAATGCGCGCGGCCCGCCCGCACGATCCGCCCAAAAGCGCGTTCACCTTAAAGGGCCCCATACAAAGCCCTGCCTGCAGGGCCCTGCTTGCAGTGCCACTGCCAATCGTACTTTGTGTGGGCATGCAGGGCCGACAAAATCGCCGTTACATCGGCCCTGCAACACCACACACGGTACGATTGGCAGCGCGCACTGCAAGCAGGGCCCTGCAGGCAGGGCTTTGTATGGGGCTTTTAAAGGGCCCCATACAAAGCCCTGCCTGCAGGGCCCTGCTTGCAGTGCCACTGCCAATCGTACTTTGTGTGGTCATGCAGGGCCGATTTTTTAATTGTTCACCCTGCCGCAGGGCCGCAGTGGCATTCTGCAAGCCCGACCAGACGATTCTCCCCACTCCACACTGCAAGCAGTGCCATGTGTGGTTAAACGCCCCATACAAAGCCCTGCCTGCAGGGCCCTGCTTGCAGTGCGCACTGCCAATCGTACCGTGTGTGGTGTTGCAGGGCCGATGTAACGGCCATTTTGTCGGCCCTGCATGCCCACACAAAGTACGATTGGCAGTGGCACTGCAAGCAGGGCCCTGCAGGCAGGGCTTTGTATGGGGCCCTTTAGATCGGGCCGATTTGATCCGTCATTTTGTTTGGGTTGCGTTCCGAATCGGGTAGAAATTACCCTGACAGCAGGATAGCGTTATATGACGTCCATCAGTGTGGTCGAGACAGACTGCTGTCAAAGGGTAACTATTACCGTTTTGGAACTCACTCTTTATTTCGTCATAAAAAGTTTAAAATCTCTTCGAGGGCCTGGAGGAGCTGTGGAGGGACATATTCGAACTATATCGAGATTTTCCGTGCCTCTGTAAGATTAACATCGAGCAATGCCATAACAAAGACATGCGGTCCCAAAAATATAAGACTTTTAATAAAGATGCGCTACATTGTCGGCTTTCAAGATTTTTTAAAGCTATTTTTAAAAAAATATTTTGATAAAACTATTTTAAAATTTTAATTTTTAAAAAGTTTTTTTTGTTATCAGCGGGGTCTAACTCTCTCAGTAAATAAGCGTGACCCAACGTCTCTCGCAGTAGCAAGGTACTTACACCATTGTTTTCTTTTCCTGTTCTTTCTGCCACAAGTAGGTACAGCTAACGCAATTTTTGGTGTTTTGATAATGATGGAGCCATTTTAGTATGGGTAATTGTATGGGAAAGACAGCACTGGACACGTCTGAACGCAACAGCGCAACGCGCTCTTATGACTTGCAGGGCTTTGTGTGGAAACATCCTCTGCGGCAGTACTGCAAGCAGGGCCCTGCAGGCAGGGCTTTGTATGGGCCCTTTAAGTAATATAGAACACATTTTTGAGAAAATTAGAAAACTGCTCGAAAGTAAAGTGTCCGTCTCCCCAGCAACCCGTGCGAGATATGGCCAAGTGGCATACACCAAAATTTAGTGGAAATTGGTTCATTCCATCAGTAAAGTGTCAGATTCAGTGCATCAAAACTGATGACACTACGAAGTGAAAACTTTGGGTGGCTGTAGAGACGTCTCGTCAGCCAGCCCATTCTATACAGGGAAAACTACGAAGATTACATAAAAGCAAAATAGTTCCACATTTACTGCATGTCTAGTGCAATTGATTGTAATAAAGCCGAATCGAAAATGTCCATATGGTAGGAACACTTCATCAATAATTATGGGTGGCTGGAGAGACGTTTTCCCAGCCAGCCCATGTGATATCTCGGAACATATAGTAGGTAGGAAGATGAAACAAAGCTTAATATTTACTACCTACTCGGAACAGTAGGTAGCAAATATTTCAAAATCCTAGCTCCACTAACTTTTGAGATATTTGTATATTTTCATTGGCTTGCTGGGGAGACGTCTCGCCAGCAAGCCCATGCTGTAACTCAAAAAGTACTGCACGTAGAATGCTGAGCGATATACCAATAGAGAGTGCATATTTGATGCAATAAGCATCAAGAAAAGTGAGTCCCTAGGTCTTATGGTTTCGATGCTAGAAACAAAAATCATTTTCCCGCTGAAAATTTGGAATGTATGATATGAAGTGCAACGTTGCCGTTCTGTGCAATTCTACATGTTGCTGTTAGAGCATTCAGAAATCAATCTTGTGTCCTTATAGTTAAGAGGTCCTGTAGACGCACGTGTAGATTATTTGTAATTTGAGAATAGTTCGGGAGACGGTGTACTTAAAAGGCTGATTGGTTAACAAGAAGTTTTTATTTATTTGTGGACAACATGTGAAGAACAAAAGACATAATATGTATTTTGGCTCACGTATTTATTTAATAAATCAGTTTTCTTAACTTATTAATTACAGGACAATTTAAGAATACTTTAAAAAATTTAGTTTGTTACTGAGACCATTAAACCTACATCTCCTCCTAGAATACAGTTGTCACGGTTGCTAAAAAGAGATTGAGGCACCAGTTAGTCTTCACGTGAGCTAAAATACATATTATCTCTTTCGTTCTTAACATGTCGTCCACAAATAAATAAAAACTTCTTGATAACCAATCAGTCTTTTACCAAGTACACCGTCTCCCGAACTATTCTCAAATTACAAATAATCTACACGTGCGTCTACAGTACCTTTTAACTATAAGGATACAAGATTGATTTTTGAATGCTCTAACAGCAACATGTAGAGTTGCACAGAACGGCAACGTCGCACTTCACATCATGCATTCAAAATTTTCGGCGGGAAAATGATATTTGTTTCTAGCACCGAAACCGTAAGACCTAGGGACTCACTTTTCTTGGTGCTCATTGCATCAAATATGCACTCTCTATTGGTATATCGCTTAGCATTCTACGTGCAGTACTTTTTGAGTTACAGCATGGGCTTGCTGGCGAGACGTCTCCCCAGCAAGCCTATGAAAAAATACAAATATCTCAAAAGTTAGTGGAGCTAGGATTTTGAAATATTTGCTACCTACTGTTCCGAGTAGGTAGTAAATATTAAGCTTTGTTTCATCTTCCTACCTACTATATGTTCCGAGATATCACATGGGCTGGCTGGGAAAACGTCTCTCCAGCCACCCATAATTATTGATGAAGTGCTCCTACCATATGGACATTTTCGATTCGGCTTTTTTACAATCAATTGCACTAGACATGCAGTAAATGTGGAACTATTTTGCTTTTATGTAATCTTCGTAGTTTTCCCTGTATAGAATGGGCTGGCTGACGAGACGTCTCTACAGCCACCCAAAGTTTTCAGCTCGTAGTGTCGTCAGTTTTGATGCATGAATCTGACACTTTACTGATGGAATGAACCAATTTCCACTAAATTTTGGTGTATGCCACTTGGCTATATCTCGCACGGGCTTGCTGGGAAGACGGACACGTGTCCAAATTGCAGTGTCCGTCTCCCCAGCAACCCGTGCGAGTTATTGCCAAGTGGCATACACCAAAATTTAGTGGAAATTGGTTCATTCCATCAGTAAAGTGTCAGATTCAGTGCATCAAAACTGACGACACTACGAGCTGAAAACTTTGGGTGGCTGTAGAGACGTCTCGTCAGCCAGCCCATTCTATACAGGGAAAAATACGAAGATTACATAAAAGCAAAATAGTTCCACATTTACTGCATGTCTAGTGCAATTGATTGTAAAAAAGCCGAATCGAAAATGTCCATATGGTAGGAGCACTTCATCAATAATTATGGGTGGCTGGAGAGACGTTTTCCCAGCCAGCCCATGTGATATCTCGGAACATATAGTAGGTAGGAAGATAAAACAAAGCTTAATATTTACTACCTACTCGGAACAGTAGGAAGCAAATATTTCAAAATCCTAGCTCCACTAACTTTTGAGATATTTGTATTTTTTCATGGGCTTGCTGGGGAGACGTCTCGCCAGCAAGCCCATGCTGTAACTTAAAAAGTACTGCACGTAGAATGCTGAGCGATATACCAATAGAGAGTGCATATTTGATGCAATAAGCACCAAGAAAAGTGAGTCCCTAGGTCTTACGGTTTCGGTGCTAGAAACAAAACACATTTTCCCGCCGAAAATTTTGAATGCATGATGTGAAGTGCGACGTTGCCGTTCTGTGCAACTCTACATGTTGCTGTTAGAGCATTCAAAAATCAATCTTGTATCCTTATAGTTAAAAGGTCCTGTAGACGCACGTGTATATTATTTGTAATTTGAGAATAGTTCGGGAGACGGTGTACTTAGTAAAAGACTGATTGGTTAACAAGAAGTTTTTATTTATTTGTGGACAACATGTTAAGAACGAAAGAGATAATATGTATTTAGCTCACGTGAAGACAAACTGGTGCCTCAATCTCTTTTTAGCAACCGTGACAACTGTATTCTAGGAGGAGATGTAGGTTTAATGGTCTCAGTAACAAACTAAAATTTTTAAAGTATTCTTAAATTGTCCTGTAATTAATAAGTTAAGAAAACTGATTTAT
Source organism: Athrips mouffetella (assembly GCA_947532105.1). NCBI lineage: Eukaryota > Metazoa > Arthropoda > Insecta > Lepidoptera > Gelechiidae > Athrips > Athrips mouffetella. The sequence continues at coordinate 22,716,747 of OX383970.1, read as the reverse complement.
TAAATAAATACTTCAGCCAAAATACATATTATGTCTTTTGTTCTTCACATGTTGTCCACAAATAAATAAAAACTTCTTGTTAACCAATCAGCCTTTTAAGTACACCGTCTCCCGAACTATTCTCAAATTACAAATAATCTACACGTGCGTCTACAGTACCTTTTAACTATAAGGATACAAGATTGATTTTTGAATGCTCTAACAGCAACATGTAGAGTTGCACAGAACGGCAACGTCGCACTTCACATCATGCATTCAAAATTTTCGGCGGGAAAATGATATTTGTTTCTAGCACCGAAACCGTAAGACCTAGGGACTCACTTTTCTTGGTGCTTATTGCATCAAATATGCACTCTCTATTGGTATATCGCTCAGCATTCTACGTGCAGTACTTTTTGAGTTACAGCATGGGCTTGCTGGCGAGACGTCTCCCCAGCAAGCCCATGAAAAAATACAAATATCTCAAAAGTTAGTGGAGCTAGGATTTTGAAATATTTGCTACCTACTGTTCCGAGTAGATAGTAAATATTAAGCTTTGTTTTATCTTCCTACCTACTATATGTTCCGAGATATCACATGGGCTGGCTGGGAAAACGTCTCTCCAGCCACCCATAATTATTGATGAAGTGCTCCTACCATATGGACATTTTGGATTCGGCTTTTTTACAATCAATTGCACTAGACATGCAGTAAATGTGGAACTATTTTGCTTTTATGTAATCTTCGTAGTTTTCCCTGTATAGAATGGGCTGGCTGACGAGACGTCTCTACAGCCACCCAAAGTTTTCAGCTCGTAGTGTCGTCAGTTTTGATGCACTGAATCTGACACTTTACTGATGGAATGAACCAATTTCCACTAAATTTTGGTGTATGCCACTTGGCTATATCTCGCACGGGCTTGCTGGGAAGACGGACACGAAAGTAAAAAGGCCTGATAAATATTTGACAGCTCAGTGCTTTTTGGCGGGAACTCAACGGCAGCGTTTTCTATTTCGATTGATTATTCGTTTTTTGTGTCTAAAGTGGTTTTATGGATAATAAAGATAGTGTGTTATACAGTAAACTAACTTAGGAGTGCGAAGCTTATTGAAATTTCAAGTGATTTAGTGTATACTCCCCGTTTGAGTTGTCACAAAAAGCCATTGCCATTTTCCCTCGTAAAGTCTGCTATCGTTTTACGAGGGGAGCACAAGGATACAAAGAAAACCATACCAGATGAAGAGGGACATAATTCGAGAAAACCTACTGATGAAGATGGGGGACTAAAGACCTTCAATTTAAGACACATAAAGAAGTAAAACTGAAGATAGATGTTCAATTTGATGGCGGGACCGCGGTATTTCAGATGAAGAATAAAAACAACGGACGTAACTGACGGTGCACTCATCAATCGGCATTAGCGCTGAGTGACAAACAAAACAACTGAAGAAAGAAGACGTTAAATATTATACTGATGAACACTGATGAAACAAAATTACTTCTGACAATGAAGAAGTTGGAGTAGTTCAACTAAAGATGTTCAACTTAACAAAATAATGATGAGAAAGGGGGACTGAAGACAGAATTGAACGGACGAGAAAAGAAGAATAACTGAAGATGATGGGTGAAAACCTACTAACGAAGACAGAAATTTAAGAGAAGAAGGAGAAGAAGAAAAATAACTGAAGAAGTTTTATTTTATTTATTTTATTATTTTTATTTTATTTTATTCGGAACACTAACAGCTAAGCATACATTAAAATAAGTACGTAAAGAAAACACTACAAAGCCATATAAAAGTATTCGCAAATAGAAACAAAACAAGATGCAGACTAGAAAGACAGAAACATATCAACTCAAAACCAATGAAGAGGGTGTTACATTCACATCTTTGATAATTAATTACCTACAGGAGTTTGTTGCTTAAGTGGGCCCAAAGAAACAATGAGTGTAGACACTATTATTAATTCTGTGGTGTAGATGCGCCTTATTTCCGAGGGTTTCAAATTAAATAAGTCTAAATATTTATGTTCGGGTAAAAGACAATTAAATTTATTACCGACTCTTAAAAAGAAAGAGTTTATGCGATAATTTGTGTTTGCTCGAGGAACAGCTAAAGTTTTAAAATGTCTGATACAGAGTCTATTAAGTACAGAGATACATACTTTTTTGGACAAAACAGGACAATCAACACCTCCATTTATTATATTTAAAAGATAAATTATATCGGATATCTCCCTCCTTTTTTCTAAAGGGAGAAAGTGATATCTTTGACAACGCGCTTCATATCCGTGATCAATCCGTTTACACTTAAATTGGAGATATCTGAGAAATCTTTTTTGAATAGATTCAATTCTGTTAATATGGACTTTATATTGCGGGTTCCAAATGACAGACGCATATTCCAGAATACTACGTACGTAAGCGCAATATAATATTTTTATTGATTTTATAGTTTTAAATTTATAGGTGGACCGTTTTATAAAGCCTAGTGATCTGGAGGCTTTTTTAATTAAATAATCAATGTGGTAATTATACGATAAGAGGGCATCTTGGATGATTCCGAGATCTTTCGTAAAGTTAGCTCTCGCAAGAGGGTTATTATTGATGGTGTAGTTAAACATAACTGGTTGCGTAAAGTAGTTACTAGGCATTAAGCAATGTTTAAGTCTAATTTGTTTTTTGTACAATATTGTTCAAAGTTGGTCAGGTCATTCTGAAGAAGCTCACAATCAGTTACGTTTTGAACAGACCTGTAAATTTTGGTGTCGTCGGCGTATAAAAGAAAGTTAGAATGATTAAAGCATGATCCGATGTCATTGATAAAAATGTGTCCGTCTCCCCAGCAACCCGTGTGAGATATGGCCAAGTGGCATACACCATAGTGGAAATTGGTTCATTCCATCAGTAAAGTGTCAGATTCAGTGCATCAAAACTGATGACACTACGAGGTGAAAACTTTGGGTGGCTGTAGAGACGTCTCGTCAGCCAGCCCATTTTATACAGGGAAAACTACGAAGATTACATAAAAGCAAAATAGTTCCACATTTACTGCATGTCTAGTGCAATTGATTGTAAAAAAGCCGAATCCAAAATGTCCATATGGTAGGAGCACTTCATCAATAATTATGGGTGGCTGGAGAGACGTTTTCCCAGCCAGCCCATGTGATATCTCGGAACATATAGTAGGTAGGAAGATAAAACAAAGCTTAGTATTTACTACCTACTCGGAACAGTAGGAAGCAAATATTTCAAAATCCTAGCTCCACTAACTTTTGAGATATTTGTATTTTTTCATGGGCTTGCTGGGAAGACGTCTCGCCAGCAAGCCCATGCTGTAACTCAAAAAGTACTGCACGTAGAATGCTGAGCGATATACCAATAGAGAGTGCATATTTGATGCAATAAGCACCAAGAAAAATAAGTCCCTAGGTCTTATGGTTTCGATAATAGAAACAAAAATCATTTTCCCGCTGAAAATTTGGAATGCATGATGTGAAGTGCAACGTTGCCGTTCTGTGCAATTCTACATGTTGCTGTTAGAGCATTCAAAAATCAATCTTGTGTCCTTATAGTTAAGAGGTCCTGTAGACGCACGTGTAGATTATTTGTAATTTGAGAATAGTTCGGGAGACGGTGTACTTAAAAGGCTGATTGGTTAACAAGAAGTTTTTATTTATTTGTGGACAACATGTAAAGAACAAAAGACATAATATGTATTTTGGCTCACGTATTTATTTAATAAATCAGTTTTCTTAACTTATTAATTACAGGACAATTTAAGAATACTTTAAAAAATTTAGTTTGTTACTGAGACCATTAAACCTACATCTCCTCCTAGAATACAGTTGTCACGGTTGCTAAAAAGAGATTGAGGCACCAGTTAGTCTTCACGTGAGCTAAAATACATATTATCTCTTTCGTCCTTAACATGTGGTCCACAAATAAATAAAAACTTCTTGTTAACCAATCAGTCTTTTACTAAGTACACCGTCTCCCGAACTATTCTCAAATTACAACTAATCTACACGTGCGTCTACAGTACCTTTTAACTATAAGGACACAAGATTGATTTTTGAATGCTCTAACAGCAACATGTAGAATTGCACAGAACGGCAACGTCGCACTTCACATCATGCATTCAAAATTTTCGGCGGGAAAATGATTTTTGTTTCTAGCACCGAAACCGTAAGACCTAGGGACTCACTTTTCTTGGTGCTTATTGCATCAAATATGCACTCTCTATTGGTATATCGCTCAGCATTCTACGTGCAGTACTTTTTGAGTTACAGCATGGGCTTGCTGGCGAGACGTCTCCCCAGCAAGCCCATGAAAAAACACAAATATCTCAAAAGTTAGTGGAGCTAGGATTTTAAAATATTTGCTACCTACTGTTTCGAGTAGGTAGTAAATATTAAGCTTTGTTTTATCTTCCTACCTACTATATGTCCCGAGATATCACCTGGGCTGGCTGGGAAAACGTCTCTCCAGCCACCCATAATTATTGATGAAGTGCTCCTACCATATGGACATTTTCGATTCGGCTTTTTTACAATCAATTGCACTAGACATGCAGTAAATGTGGAACTATTTTGCTTTTATGTAATCTTCGTAGTTTTCCCTGTATAGAATGGGCTGGCTGACGAGACGTCTCTACAGCCACCCAAAGTTTTCAGCTCGTAGTGTCGTCAGTTTTGATGCACTGAATCTGACACTTTACTGATGGAATGAAACAATTTCCACTAAATTTTGGTGTATGCCACTTGGCTATATCTCGCACGGGCTTGCTAGGAAGACGGACACGATAAAAATTGCAAAAAGCAAAGGTCCTAATAAAGATCCCTGTGGGACTCCAGATGGTATAGGCATCCATGTAGATGAAGATTAACATGGCGGCGGGCATCAACGACAAAAAGTCCGTCACTGTCCGCGTGTGTCCGCCCCTTCATCTGCTGAGCGCCGTAAACGACGGCCTGGGTTCTATTTTTTACATAGGAACAAAACCAACGAAAGAGATTTCCATGTATTATTGAGAAAACCTTCTTCTCATATTTAAGAGCCGCGCTCTTGTCGGTGGAGCAATCTCCATTTCTCTCTGTCCTCTGCAAATGATTTGACATCCTGATAAGACTCGACGTTTACCCTCTCTTTTATCTGGTCAAAATAAGTGCGACCAAGGTCTTCCTCTTCCTCTTCTGCCCTCTACTTTTCCTTCAATAATATTCTTTATGAAAGTGTCATGTCTTATCAGGTGTCCGACCATCGTCCCTCTTCTATTTTCGATGGTTCTCAGCAAATTTCTCTTCTCTTTAACCAAATCTAGAACTTCCTCGTTTGTCTTTTTCTCTGTCCAACTGATCCCTTCCATTCTCCTCCAACACCACATCTCAAACGCTTCTAACCTCTCTCTATCTCTTTGTGTTAGAGTCCACGTCTCACAACCATATAATGCAATGCTCCAGATGTACACTTTTATCAGTCGTTTCCGAACACTTCTAGAGATTTTAGCTTTTAAAAGGTGTTTTTTTTGTTGTTAAAAGCTGCTTTGGCCATTGCAATTCTAGAAACAACTTCAGGAGTGCATCTGGAGTCATTAGTAATTAAACTGCCTAAATATCTGAATTGAGAAAACCTAATGATAAAGAATAAACTTAAGACGAGGCAGTATGGTCTTGATACCTTCGCTTGTAACTAACAGCGACAAATGGAATAAAAAAAAATTGACAGCTCAGTGTTGCCAACTAGTCTAAGAGCCAAACGATTTCACCACAGACTACTTAGATGATACTGACGTATGACGTTAGATGACTGTATGAAGATTCAACAAAAATTCATATCAGCATTTTTTTTTCTTCAAAAATTAGATTAGCTGGTCTATAAAATAATTCATTAGTAATCCACCCAAATTTACGACCGCATGAATTAAAAAAATATTAATAAAGGTATTATAAATTCCACAAAAGAAGGGCAAAAATTCTATAAATAGCGACAAATAGTGTTCTGTGCAAGGAACATATATACTGTGGTTCTGGCATCACTGGTCAGACAGTTTTGTAAAAATTTTCTTATCTAGGCTTTTTGGCGGGAACTCGACATGGGCGTTTGCCTGCTTAATTGAAAAGAGATGTAAAATTTTACTATGGAGGTTGGATTTTTATTTCGAGGGAAGATTAACAGGGTTTAAACCAAGTTCATATGGTGGATAGGATAGTAGATAATATTTTGGTGAAGAAAGAATATTTTTATAGACCACCATTTTTTTACAATTGATTTTTAAAGTTATTGAAATACGGCATCACTGATTGGAATTTGGCAACACTGATTAGACTATGACAACTCTACTTACAACAGGGTTTTAGGGTAAGTAAGTATACAGGGTGTTAGATTAGGATCACCATATGTACAGGGTCTTAGGGTAAGTATACAGGGTGTTAGGATAGGATAACTATACAGGGTTTTAGAATAGGATCACTATATGTACAGGGTTTAAGGATAAGTATACAGGGTTAGATTAGGATCACCATATGTACAGGGTCATAGGGTAAGTATACAGGGTGTTAGGATAGGATACCTATACAGGATGTTAGGTTAGTATCACTTTATGTACTGGATTTTAGGGTAAGTATACAGGGTGTTAGGATAGGATAACTATACAGGGTTTGAGGGTAAGTATACAGGGTGTTAGGTTAAGATTACTATACAGGATGTTCGGGTACGTATACAGTTTGTTAGATTAGGATCACTATATGTACAGGGTCTTAGGGTAAGTATACAGGGTGTTAGGGTAAGTGTACAGGATTTTAGATTAGGATCACTATATGTACAGGGTCTTAGGGTAAGTATACAGGGTGTTACTACACAGGGTGTTAGGATAGGATAACTATACAGGGTGTTAGGTTAGGATATTTATAGTGATCCTAACCCAACACCCTGTATATGTATCCTAACCCAACACCCTGTGTAGTTATTACTATATAGAATAGTGATCCTTTTTTTTGTGATGGAGAAAATACCTACGCATGCCGCACCGCTCGGGGAAGCGGTACGGTTATGTGGGGCTTGCACCCACTAAAAACTCCACCGTGTGCCACTCTCGCATTTTGAGTGGGTCATGAGCACTGTACGTTCGCACTACTTTCGCAACCCACCCTGCGATAGCCTCTGGAGAGGTTCCCTCACCTAGGCGACGTCTGAGCACACATCAGACGACGCCCCCCCACTGACCTTTTAGTGCGAGCGACGGGCTCCCCGGCCCGCCGCACGCAAGCCTATGGAGCGGGCGGAGGACGGGCGTACTCCCGTCTCCTGCGCCTCCTGCGCCTTCTGCAAAGCGGGTAAGACAGAGCGATATGCTTCTGCGATAAATCTGACTCACAGAAGGAGACCATGGCCTCCCAAGACCTCTTGCTGCCGACCATCGCCTGAACAATAACCGGCAGCGAGAGATCTCCACCCACTACCGCCACTAAGGCAGCACACTCCTCTGCCCATCTTGGGCATTCTACCATTCTACAACATACAACCGCAGACATACCGAGACATATCGAGAGCTATAGAGCAGTCTCACAGAGAATTGGCTTGTCTGGACGCCTGCGTTACCGGGCTCAGAACAGTTTCCAGGGTGCACCACGGGGAGGTTCTCTGCTTGTACCCCACATAAAAGTGATACTAACCAAACACCCTGTGTAGTTATCCTATCTTAACACTCTGTATACTTACCCTAAAACGCTGTACATATAGTGATCCTAACCTATCAGCCTGTATAGTAATCCTACCCTATCACCCTGTATACTTACCCTAAGACCCTGTACATATGGTGATCCTAATCTAATACCCTGTATACTGACCCTTAAACCCTGTACATATAGTTATCCTAAACTAACACCCTGTATAGTTATCCTATCCTAACACCCTGTATAATTACCCTAAGACTCTGTACATGTGGTGATCATAATCTTACACCCTGTATACTTACCCTGAAACCCTGTGTATTTATCCTATCCTTACACCCTGTATACTTACCCTAACATCCTGTATAGCAATCCTAACCTAACACCCTGTATACTTACCCTAAAACCCTGTACATATAGTAGTCATCCTAACCTGACACCTTGTATACTTACCCTAACATCCTGTATAGTTATCCTAGCCTAACACCCTGTATATTAACAAATAATGACCATAAGAAGCATTTTTGATAATACCGAGACTTATAAAAAAATATATTCATGGTATCTTACTAGAAAAAAAATAAATCATCGACATCGTGTGTCGATATTATTTTGATCGATCACCTCTCTAATTATCATACAAGAAATCGGCCGACAAAAATACGGTCTTAGATTGTAATAATACTATAAACACACTGCTTCAAAAAATTATTACTTTGAAAAACTCATAAACATTACCCTTTTGCTACATACAAAAAAAAATTACCCTTTGACAGCAGTCTGTCTTGACCACGCACACGGGCGTCATATACAGCTATCCTGCTGTCAATGTCAAGGTAATATTTTGCCGCACAAATCTTTGGTGTTGCCAGTACTTAAAAAAAAGTCCACTATCAATATTTAAAAAAAAATATTTAAAAAAAATGGCGGCCCAAAAAAAAAAATTTTTTGTTGTTCTTCTTTCTTTTTTTTATTCTCCTTTATATGATATAAATTTCAAGTCTGTTAGTTTTATCTCGGAATAAAAAACCACTAGTATACATGTCTTTTGTTTTTTTGTGCATTTAGTGATTTAGTGGATAATAAAGATAGTGTGTTATGCAGTAAATTTACTACGGAGTGCGCAGCTGATGAAGAGTTCAAGTGATCTCGTGTTTAAGCCCCGTCACAGAATTCATAGTGTCCGTCTCCCCAGCAACCCATGCGAGATATGGCCAAGTGGCATACACCAAAATTTAGTGGAAATTGGTTCATTCCATCAGTAAAGTGTCAGATTCAGTGCATCAAAACTGATGACACTACGAGCTGAAAACTTTGGGTGGCTGTAGAGACGTCTCGTCAGCCAGCCCATTCTATACAGGGAAAACTACGAAGATTACATAAAAGCAAAATAGTTCCACATTTACTGCATGTCTAGTGCAATTGATTGTAAAAAAGCCGAATCGAAAATGTCCATATGGTAGGAGCCCTTCATCAATAATTATGGGTGGCTGGAGAGACGTTTTCCCAGCCAGCCCATGTGATATCTCGGAACATATAGTAGGTAGGAAGATGAAACAAAGCTTAATATTTACTACCTACTCGGAACAGTAGGTAGCAAATATTTCAAAATCCTAGCTCCACTAACTTTTGAGATATTTGTATTTTTTCATGGGCTTGCTGGGGAGACGTCTCGCCAGCAAGCCCATGCTGTAACTCAAAAAGTACTGCACGTAGAATGCTGAGCGATATACCAATAGAGAGTGCATATTTGATGCAATAAGCACCAAGAAAAGTGAGTCCCTAGGTCTTATGGTTTCGGTGCTAGAAACAAAAATCATTTTCCCGCTGAAAATTTGGAATGCATGATGTGAAGTGCAACGTTGCCATTCTGTGCAATTCTACATGTTGCTGTTAGAGCATTCAAAAATCAATCTTGTGTCCTAATAGTTAAGAGGTCCTGTAGACGCACGTGTAGATTATTTGTAATTTGAGAATAGTTCGGGAGACGGTGTACTTAAAAGGCTGATTGGTTAACAAGAAGTTTTTATTTATTTGTGGACAATATGTGAAGAACAAAAGACATAATATGTATTTTGGCTCACGTATTTATTTAATAAATCAGTTTTCTTAACTTATTAATTACAGAACAATTTAAGAATACTTTAAAAATTTTAGTTTGTTACTGAGACCATTAAACCTACATCTCCTCCTAGAATACAGTTGTCACGGTTGCTAAAAAGAGATTGAGGCACCAGTTAGTCTTCACGTTAGCTAAAATACATATTATCTCTTTCGTTCTTAACATGTCGTCCACAAATAAATAAAAACTTCTTGATAACCAATCAGTCTTTTACTAAGTACACCGTCTCCCGAACTATTCTCAAATTACAAATAATCTACACGTGCGTCTACAGTACCTTTTAACTATAAGGATACAAGATTGATTTTTGAATGCTCTAACAGCAACATGTAGAGTTGCACAGAACGGCAACGTCGCACTTCACATCATGCATTCAAAATTTTCGGCGGGAAAATGATATTTGTTTCTAGCACCGAAACCGTAAGACCTAGGGACTCACTTTTCTTGGTGCTTATTGCATCAAATATGCACTCTCTATTGGTATATCGCTCAGCATTCTACGTGCAGTACTTTTTGAGTTACAGCATGGGCTTGCTGGCGAGACGTCTCCCCAGCAAGCCCATGAAAAAATACAAATATCTCAAAAGTTAGTGGAGCTAGGATTTTGAAATATTTGCTACCTACTGTTCCGAGTAGGTAGTAAATATTAAGCTTTGTTTTATCTTCCTACCTACTATATGTTCCGAGATATCACATGGGCTGGCTGGGAAAACGTCTCTCCAGCCACCCATAATTATTGATGAAGGGCTCCTACCATATGGACATTTTCGATTCGGCTTTTTTACAATCAATTGCACTAGACATGCAGTAAATGTGGAACTATTTTGCTTTTATGTAATCTTCGTAGTTTTCCCTGTATAGAATGGGCTGGCTGACGAGACGTCTCTTCAGCCACCCAAAGTTTTCAGCTCGTAGTGTCATCAGTTTTGATGCACTGAATCTGACACTTTACTGATGGAATGAACCAATTTCCACTAAATTTTGGTGTATGCCACTTGGCCATATCTCGCATGGGTTGCTGGGGAGACGGACACGAATTCATAATAGTACTACATACAGAACGGAAGCTCTCCGCCTCCCACCAATCGGAGTACCTCACTGCCCTGCTTAGGAAATCTGCAGTAACTAACATAGACTTCATTTTGAGTAAATGCCGCTCAAAGTTTTTATTTTTATTTTTGCTACTGCTCATATTCTATTCACAAATCTAGACAACTTTTGACTGTATTTTATAGATTTTTTTTCTGTAGCTTCTAAAAATATATTCCTTTTTAGCGTAAATTCAGCAGGACGTTTTTTATATTAAAAAAACCTTTTATGATAAGGAAGGCATAGGAAAATATTATTCTACTGTCTTAGCACAAGTGCAGTATGTAACACAGTTACTGCACTAAAACTAAGCAGGGTATATCATGCTTCCTATAAATGCAGTAACTACTCCAGGAATATCTTGAGGTATTCATTAGAAATAAGCTTTAAATAGAGGACTTTGATGTTCAGAAGTGGCGACTTATCAACAGAAATAATAACGATAGGAAAACTTACTAATACTTGAACAAAACTGGACGAAGCTATAAATAAAAATACTTGAAATAAATCAAAATAATATTTTATATTTACAATTTCGGGATATTTTTCGCGAAATTGTTGGTGCATCAGTGTTATTGAAATATCACTAGGCAGGTAAAGCTTATTTGGTGCGTGCTCACGCCTATAATGTGAAATAGATGGATTATATGTTTTGATATGTTCCATAATTTTCGTTCGATCGATTTTGTTTAAACGTTCAAAACTTCCTCGTTCATCTTTTTGTTTGCTTGCAGTTTTTTTTAGGGCCATATTAACTCTTCTGTCGTTTTTAGCGTTGTAGCCTAATGTCGTCAAAAAAAAGGTTTTACACACTTCAACTTTTTCGGTGTGATTGACATAAAAGTTATAGGTATAAGTGACATTTTTTTTATGTTCCTGAGTGTCAGCAGAATTTGTAGTTCTTCTTTTAATAGAACAGACGTCCACCAAACCTTTTACGAACAGCCCTTTCCTTCCCAGCTCAAAGAAATATACTCCTTATGGATTTTTTCTCGCTGTTCTTGATCAATTTTTGAATTACACTTGTTTCGGCACGTTGTTGAGCATGGTTCTTTCATCGAGAGTTTTTCAATGGCGTATTTTTTTTTCTTTTGCTGTCGTTCTTCTAAGCTTGTTTCAAATTTCTGTCGTTTCCGGGGTTTTCCGTCTTTTGTCAGTCCTTTTCCTGTATTTTCGACCACTTTTTGAATTTCGTTTTCCTGATTCTCTTTGTCTTTCTCTGTTGTTCGTTCACATATTATATCGGCTACTACATTTGTAGAAAAGGATCTATGGTGAGAGCAGTCATTGTAAGTTTCTTCTTGATCGAAATGGTTGTAACAAAGAAGACATAGACATTTCCCACAGGTACTGAAAACATCTTCTTTACAACCAACATATTCACAATATTGATTGTATTTTATGTCTTGTTTGTTGGATTGTATGTTAGGCTCAAACTGTGCTTCTAAGGCACGATTTCTTTCTTTTTTATTTTTTGAGAAAGGTTTGGTAGCTTGCTCAGCATTGATTGTGGAAAGCTGTGATAAATGCATTTCACAGGTATTAGACATAAGATTATAACTAAAATGTTCTGAACAAAGGAAACATAGACATTTCTCGCAACATGCAAGTATTCCTGACTTACAATCTTTAAACTCGCAATGTTGAACTGTAGACGACATGTAGGAACTCTTTTTTTCTTTTGGATTAATCTTCTCTACGACTACAACCGTCACATCAGAATCTGAGCTATTTTCATATTTATCAGGTACGTAATCTTCATCATTGCTATTATCACTATTTGCGTAAGGATCTGGTGCTTCAAAAGAAGCGTCGTCAATAATGTCAGAATCTTCTAAAATAGACCTGTGCGCGGTGCGCGTGCGCAAGCGTCGGTCCCACGGTTACCCTCCCCTGTACTTCACCCCGGAAAGACCAAAACGCCGGCCTATCCTTAAAAATACCGCAGTAACTACAAACGTTACTGTGTTGCATCAAGTACAGTAAATAAATAAATTTATGAGTTGCTTAGAATAAGTGCAGCAAAATTCTGCGTAATCATATTATTTTAACATCGATAACATTAATTCAGTATTATCCTAGGCAAAAGTGCAGTAAGTTAAGGTTACTACGGTTTTTTTAAATAATATTTTGATTTAAATATAGAAAATACTTAAAAAAAGTGCAGTATCTGGAAGTTGCTGCAGTTTCGCTAAGCATGGCTTACTAATTTTTCCAGTGATTACTTGTCTTAAGTGCAGCAAGAGATTTTGCTGCACTCTTTTTAAGCATTTGTTATCCTTTCGTAAGCAGTATCTAACATTACTTAACATAACTGCAGTAACTTCAGTGGACCAATGTTGCTTACTGCAGTCATGTTAAGTATTCCTTAGCCAAAACGTGTAGATACTGCACTTTTGCTTAAGCAAAAAGGCGGTTCTGAATAAGATATCAAAAAACGGGTCAGATCAGATTGTAGATCTCGTTACGGACATTCCGAATATACTGATAACTCATTTTTCCCGAAACTGTTAGATACTGCACTTTTTCTAAGCAGGGCAGCTCAAGTGCGCGTGCATCACCCCGCGGAGCCCTGCGCGATATCTCGTCCTATTTCTCGTCCTGTTGCCACGCGATATGCAACGCTTGCAAAAGTTGAAAAAAAGGTGCGTGGTTGTGCAGTTTACGGTTGTCTTTCGACTCTCCAAGACAAAGTAAAATTTGGAATAAAGTTAAACAATAATAAGAAGCAATTATTATGGAATAAACACCATAGAGTTTGTGAGATTATTTCAACGTGTGTTTGTTTGTTTTAATTGAAATTCGATTACTAAATACAACAAAGTGAGGTTATAATTCGTTTGTGAATTGTGTAAGTCGCTTTATAGTCGAACGAAAAATGTGCAACTCGAAACTGTAATAAAAGTATAATGCTAATGTTCTGTTATCTACGTTTTCTAGGGTAGGTGTTTTCTAGATACCATCAACCCTACACTCACACATCTTTAACCCACCCACACATTTGCGCGTGTAAAAATGACAGCTGTCACTTTTGAGCCCGATTGTATGGAGCTTCCGAGGTGTTGTGTTGTCCCAAAAAGTCACGAACATTTTCCTTCGTAAAGTTCACTATCAAAAAGAAAGATTAAACAAATCAGACATGGCTGTATGGGCTTTGTACTCTTTGCCTTTCCGAAAGGAAGAATAAAACCAAAAAAAAAAAAATTTCTTATTTAGGGTTTTGTTTGCGGTTTGGTTTGTGTGTAGTTTTCGAATAATACCTCGTATTTCACAACGCTAACAAATATTGACTGTTGTATTGTATCGAATGCCTTACAAGCCGTTATATAATTCTAAAATGTCTGGTAAGTTGTTTTGCTATTATAGTTACAATAGATTTTAGTTTATTATAACTTTTGTTTTCGTGTCCTAGTTTTTTTCTTTTGTTATAATTCGAATCCTTTTCCAGATATAGAAAAATCAACATCGCCTTCTGAAGAAACAAAAGATAAAATTGAAAAAGTGCATGAAACCCAATGGCAACTGAACGAACCGATAGACGTCGACGCTTATGAGGATAAGGAAATAAACAGTTTTTCAAATGTACTTCCTGTACCAAAAATTATGAAAATAGATTCGTTGGCTCCCAGCGTAGAACCCAAAATGGATTCACCGAAATCTAAATCATTGAAAAAACGGAGAAAGCATGCAACTCATACCTGTAAATCACTAGGGATCGAGACAAAATATGGATTGGATAAAGTAAAACAAGAGTTAAGGCAGCGTAGTGCTAAAGCAAACCCACACCCTGACTTAAAAGATCCTAAAGCTAGTTCCTGTAGAACAATACACATCAAAAACTTGCCGAAGTGGCATCAAGCTTTCCACGTTCAATCTTTGATATGGCTGACATCAGATTTTGTAAGTTTGATTCTTCATTAATAGCTTTTGTCTGCATGGATTAGAAGGGGGGTTAACCTTATAAAATCCTTTCTAGTGCTCGCTTAAAATATTTTTCTCTTTGCAGAATTTCAAATTTGTAATCTGAAGGGTTTGGGCTGTACGTTATATGTAAGACAGTTTATCCCTTTAGGAGAGAAAGACTCAGTCAAACACTAGTAGACTGAAAGACTCATCAGCAAAATTTCTGCCTGTCCTATATCTAATAACAATAATTGTTGTTGTTGTAGTCCTATGACACCCCGCTGGGCTGGTCTCAGAGGGCCTCAACAAGTTTTCTCCCCGCCAGCCAGTCCCGCCCAATTTTCCTAGCATCGCTCCACTATAACCCTGCTTCCTCAGCTCCTCTAAGTGTGGCTGGGATGTCCACGTCTCCTTCTGCCTCCCGGCTGCCATTGGAAGGCAATGCTGGCTGAATTTTCCTGCCTTCTTAGAGCGACCAATCCACCTTCATTTGCGCTGAGAGATTTCTTGTGCAATTGTTCTCTTTCTTTACTATAGCTGCCTTCCCCTGAGGCTCCAAAATTTTGGCATATTGTAAATCAGCCCTAATATCAACTGGCTACTTAAGTTGGTATGCTGATCTGATGCTGAACTTCTTTGCAATTTTCTTTTCAGGATATAGAGGGTACAAACTACTACATAGATATGTATAAGGATGCAATAGATAAGACTACAGGGGAATGCTTGATAAGGTTTATAGAAAACAAAGACTGCATACAAGTTTTCAAAGATTTACAAGGAAATTTCAAAACAAATAATGGACAAGTGGTACAAATCAGCCTGGATTTGGGTAAGTTGCCCATGTAGTTCCGGCAAAGAATAGTACCAACCTATCTCTTCCAGTGGGTGTCGTAAGAGGCGACTGAGGGCTTATGAACCAGAAGATGGACAGCAGCATCTTTCTGTGTATCGAATCATATTACACACTACGGTCACCAACAACAGTGGTCCCCACCCGCAACGCTTACAAGCATGGTGCCTATGGTAAATCCCTCCCAAAGTACCATTAATTTTTGCTGAAGTTCTGGAGGGAGCGATTAGAAAACTTAAATGGAAGTGGGCAGGTCACACAGCCAGAGGGAGAGAAAAATGGTCCAAAACAATGTTATTTTCGTTCACTAGTAATAGGAAAAGGAAAAGAGGTAGACCACTCAGAAGATGGGTGGACGAGATAAAGAATACAGCAGGGAAAGGATGGACAACAATAGCTAACTAGCTGAGCTGGGGGAGGCCTTTGCTGGCAAGAGGCACACAGACAAGTCTGAATATCAAATAAAATGCTAAACTAAAAATTGTAAAATTATGTAATGTCTGAAATAAAGGCTTTTATTATTATCTGGAGGGAGCTCCCTGTCCTACATACATAACATCACGCCTCTTTCCCATCGGGGTAGGCAGAGATCACAGTCCTCCACCTGCTACGATCTTGACATACTTCCCTTGCTTCCTGTACTTTCATCAATCCTTTCATACATGCTCGTCGGTTTAGGGTACTTTTAACCTGGCCTTTATTCAGAACGTCCTGAATTTGGTCCTGGTACGTTCGCCTAGGCCTACCCCTTCCAACATTTCCATTCACTCTCGCCTGGTAGATCTCTTTCGTCAATCTTCGTTCATTCATCCTCACTACATGACCAAACCATCTCAGCATCCCTTTCTCGATTTTGGTCACTACGTCTTCTTTTACGCCACACCATTCTCTTATCACACTATTTCTAATTCTGTCATTCAATTTAACACCAATCATACTCCTTAGCGCTCTCATTTCCACTGCATTAATTCTACTTTAATGCTTCTTCTGCCATACCCAGCTTACACTGCCATACATCAGTGTTGGTACTAGAACACCCCTTTGAACAGCCAACCAAGCCTTGTGAGACACCTTACAAGCAATAAAGCAATAAAGATACATAAATATAGAATTATTAAAATATGTAAATAAATAAAGAAAAAGCTTGGAAAATAAGGCTGTAATAATAATAATAATGTTATATTAAGTAACAATCTTTGTCCATTTCATATTGTTTTATTTAGACCTTGGAAAGTTATGTAAACAAACATATTGCACTTCACTTCCTGTATCGAAAATTCTCTAACAATTTGTTTCTTTAAATGACCATATTATACTAATCAATCAAGAATTGTATAAGTATCACTATTTAAAACAATTAAAAAAATATATTTTTTATCATGAACAGGTCACAAAATTTCTCGGACGCGAAGTGTTAGAGGTGTCAATACTAATGAAAAGCTTCAAAAGTTTTTTCAGACTTGTATGCAACACAAAGAAAAATTAAGAGCAACACAAAGTTGGTAAGTACTTGCTATAAGAAAAATTGTTATTTTTAATTTGGATGCTTATTTTGGTGAAACTTTTAAGATGTCAGAAAATCTTAATTTATTTTCAACAGTGTTCTCACTCCTTGACTAACCAATCTTCCTTTTTCGAATAGATGCGATTCAAATAATATTTTTTACAGCAAAATCAAGACTGAAAGTGATGAAGATGACATAGAATTTGTGGAATTACAACCAATCAAAACAGAAGTGATAATTGATTCAGATGAAGATGATGATAATGAGGAATCACCAACACTAAATGATGAAATAAAAGAAGTACCTGCAAAAGATGAAAAAAACAACCAAAGTGGGAATATGAATGAAGACAGCGATGATAATGACTGTTTTGATATCTCCGATAATGACTGCAAGAAAGTTATTGTAAAGAATTTACCGTTGGAAAAAACTGAATCCGAGTGTATAAAAAGCCTGTTGGAAAATGCTGGTGTGGTAAGTGTTTTTTGGTAATTCATTCGCAAAATAGGCGCATTGACGTCGAGTTGCGGAAAATAGCCCAACGCACAATTACAATTACAAGTGTTTTAATTTAAAACTAGGTAGTGCCCGTGACTTTGTTTACATGGTATTCAGAAAAATGTGGCCTATGTCCTTTCCCATGGTTCAAACTATTTTTATACCAACTATCTAAATGTCACTAGTTTCTTAATACTAACTATAAGCTATCTTTTCAGCTGATAAGCCGTGAAATTGTAACAGACAGACAGACAGTTTCTTTATTTCATTGAAATTTATGCAGCCATTCAACTGTGAAATCGTAACAGACAGACCGGGTTACTTTCACATTTACTGAAGTTGGGATTGTTTGTTGGACATGAAAACCTTCTGCCAGTTGCAAAAAGTGTCTTTTAAGTTAAAGCTCCTTTAAATCTATTACTCAATTTTTTTATAAAGTGTTAAACATCGTGTTCCATTATGCCAGCCATAACGTTTACAATCGTAGTGACTTAGGTATGGTACAGGTCAAGCTTGATACTCGAGATACGATTTTCTCTCCTAAATACGGCTGCCGAAATCACAGTCCAGTCTGTCAATTTTGACGTGCACTTGTTGAATGTAAACAGTTTTTGTTGAATATACAAAGTGTGCCAGGTTACACCGAGGCAACCTGTTTTTTTTTTAAGACACCTTTTCATTGTGCACCTTGGTCTAACAGGGAGCATCTACAACTCCAGAAAAGACGCGTTGTACTTTGGAGGGGATTTACAATAGTCACCACGTCGTTGGTGACCGCAGTATGTAAGATGGTATGATATACAAAAAGATGATACTGCTCATCCTACAGATCATAAGCCCTTAGTCGCCCTCAATATCCACGGGTAGAGATAGGTTGGTTTGGGTTATTCTGGACCCCTGGACAAATTTCGGTATTTTGCTCAGAAAATTAAACTGAACAACTTTCCCATAGAAACATGGGCCGGAAAACAAGAAAACAATTTGATACTCTCATACAAAATCCACTATTGCCGATGCAAGGTTTGTATGAGAAAGCAAAAAAAAGACCCATGTTTCTTTGGGAAAGTTGTTCAGATTTGTGTTTTAAGTGACACTACAATTTGGCCAGAGGTTCTAAAATAATTTCAGAATTAAGATTCTGATGATTGATGATGATAACAAAGTTGTTTAAAACATTTCAGGCTGATGCGAACTTGACATACAAGTGTCAGCCAATCACATGTAACGTCAACCCGACGGGAGACTGTCTGTTGACCTTCGAGTCCAGTGAAGATGCTGAGAAAGTGTGTAATCTATTAAACGGTGCTGTATTGAATACCCACTTCATTGAGGCGGCAATGGCTAAAGGTAAGTTTTAAAAACTTTTAAAATGTTTTTTTTTTTTTATGTTACAAGTGAGCAAACGAGCAGGTGAGCCACCTGATGGTAAGACAGATAAGTTCGACGATGGAACGAGCATTTGACCTACGTTATAAAGATAAGCTCCATGTTAAATGTTCATAAAAGTGATGCTAAGATTAGAAACATTTGAAAAAAAAAAATTTCATTGGCCGAAAGTTCAAAATAAAGTACCACTTCCGGTAAAAAAAAAAATTAATGGCACTTACGTCATTTGATCGCTGTAAGCACAAGACGTGTAGCTTTGTGAAAATTAGCTTTGATAATATTTCAGACTAGTATATACCTGAATATAGGATTACTACCTAGCATCTGATATGTAATTCATCTTTGTATCAGATGACGTAGGCAGAGGGTTCCGGATCGTTGTCTTTGTAACTGTCTGTCGAGCACTTACGGCCATACAGGAACTGGCAGACTAGGTGTTTCTGTCACTACGAATAAAGTGTTACTTGATGCCCCAATTTCTATCTCGGTATCAAATGACGTAAGTGCCATAAATTTGTTTTCACCGGAAGTGGTACTTTATTTTGAACTTTCGGCCAATGAAAATTTTTTCAAATGTTTCTAATCTTAGCATCACTAACATGGGGCTTATCTTTGTATCAAATAACGTAGGTCAAATGACGGTCGCCGCTCGTACTATACCCAGAAGAAGAATGTATGAGAAATAATAGAAAAACCAGTTAAGTGCGAGTCGTGTTAAGGCCTTCGTATCTATACAGGGTGTAAGGGACGATAAAAATGAAAGGACCTGCTTAAAAAATAAAAGAGCAAAGCTTAAAGAATAATGATATGGTGGACTCGCACTTGGCCGGTTTTTTTCACTAGTACTTTTCACTGTATTTGTTAAGAAGAAGAGACAGACATACATTCAGATGCCGAAATAGGTGCTAGGGTCCAGTGGGCATCCCTTACATACGGAACTTTAAAACCATGAACGAACATAACGCCTAAAAAAATACAATAACAAAACATCGTATTATAAAGGTTGTAAGGGTGGCGTACCAAAAACTGAACGGGCATGCTCAGTCAACGAAACTGAACAACTTTCCCAAAGAAACTTTTTTGGAAAATGAAAAAATGTTTTGACTGCTCCATACAAATTGCTCATTCTGATCGAAAGTTTTGTATGGAGAAGTCAATTTTTTTATTCATTTTCCAAAATGTTTCTTTTGGAAGTTGTTCAGTTTCCCTCACTGATCTCACCCGTAAATTTTTCGGTACACCGTATAATCAGTTTCACGAGTCAATGCCAAAACTTACCATCACATTTTGCAACTATATCAAGGCTATTGTGATCCCATGATCAATAGTGATCAATCAGCCAAAGCTGTCAGAAAAAACAAGTTTGTAAAACAATGTTATTTTTTCCGTCAAATATACTCTGGTTTGTCTGGTTCGTGGTGGTTTGTCTGGTTCTATGGCTGCAAAATGTGTTGGTAAGCGTTGGCATTGACTCGTGACACGGATTATACGTACTTTACAGCCTGTATTTTTTAGGATTCAATATAAGGAAAGAAAATATAACCGTTCAAGATATTCGTCGCTACGAGCTGAAGAGGAAACGATGTGAAGATGATAAGGACGAAAACGAAGAGCCCTCGGCAAATAAAAAACCTAGGACTGCAGTTGAACCCATGGTCAAGTAAGTTGTTAAGACGAGGTTATTATTTTGTTTATTGATTGTGAACTTTTGCATGCTTTTTAACATACCTAGACTTGCTTGATCCGATCTTTATCACAACACTTAATGTACCTACCTTGTCTAATGCAAATAAAGATTCATTCATTCCCATTTCAAGCACACTTATATAAGCTGCCCCGTAATTAGTGTCAAATATTTTCAGGGCTGAGGCAGGGACAAGTCATATTGATCACGTATGAAAAGTATTTCAAAAATCTACACATTAGTATAAAATTTTATTTTTCTAACAAAAAAAAATGCAAAAACTAGTAAAAGATATCCCCCTTTACATGACGCACTCTCACTTCTCTAGATTACGTAAGCATGCACGCCCGCCATTTTGTTGTAAGCAGAGCGTGTGTTAGGGCTCCCGCACACGACCGAGAATCGGTGGCCGATTATCGCCCAGGACAAGGACGGAAGATCCAGGTGATAACACGTAAGAGCGGGATGCCGACAAAAAAAATCGGCCACCGATTCTCGGTCGTGTGCGGGAGCCCTTAGTGTGAGTGATAGATGAATGAACATAGCGCGCGTGGGTGTTTGTGTTGTTATCAGGATGATGTTTTTTACGAATAGGTAAAATAGTTTCTTCCTTTAATAACTCGGAAACTAACCTGCAGATTTTTCTCATTTTTTGCAGACGTGATCATAGACTTTAAGGGCACTGCATGTTATCGTATGTCATCTAGTACACGAAATTCGCAACTTTGTAGCGATAGTAGTGGCCTACTAGGTCCACAAAACGTTGGTCTGCCAATCCGAAACCTAGCAGGCTTTGTACAGTCGGAGCGCAAAGTGGTTAAGTGACAGATTACACAAATGAAATCTATTCGTAGAAATAGAAGGTACCTATACAAGTAAAAACCAACAGGTCTGCCTTGCATCCTATTGGCAGTTTCGATAGTCGGACCACAAATGTGGTCAGATGTGATTGGACCACAACGATTTCATTCGTGTAATCTGTCACTTAACCACTTTGCGCTCCGACTGTACAAAACCTGCCAGGTTTCGGATTGGCAGACCAACGTTTTGTGAACCTAGTAGGCCACTACTATCGCTACAAAGTTGCAAATTTCGTGTACTAGACGACGTAGGATAACATGCAGTGCCCTCAAAGTCTATCAGTATGACCATAGAGGTATGACCTATATTCTCTGACCTATATCCGACACTAATTACGGGGTACCTTATATTGAAGAGGTGTTGGATTTAAGTGGTTCTTGCACTAGATTCTACCACGCCTATCTCACTTTGCGTTTAGGCTGAGTTGAGTGTTTCGGTATAAGAAAGGTGGCTTTTTCCATGATCAAAGGAGTAACACTTCTGTAAACTTGTTTACTTACTATTGTATATTCTGTGATTCTAAAAAGGCGGAGTTTTTACAACATAATGCAAGGGCAATACAAAGTTTATAGTAGATGTAGGTATATAATAATATCATGTAGTGGATAGGTACGGGGCCCTTCTAAAAAGTAGAACATCGCAAAATTTTACTATTTATTTATTTAATCTACAAAAAACCATACAACCATAGGCAAGATTTGAACCTGTGTCTTCTCCGTCAGTAGCGGAGACGCTTTACCAACTAGGCTACCGTGGTCCTGCCGGAGCCCGTGTGCTGCTTACGTACGGAGCCCTTACTAAGTGCGCGAGCATAGGCGCGAGTCAGGGTGTCTACTCTCAATTCTCGATATATCGATTCGATACTATTCGTAACATGCAAATACAAAACTTCATCTCTTAACGATAGAGTAGGATATTGTTTGGACGCTAATCACTGCCAATTTGACAATTCATTCAACTAATATTATACTCTATTGTCAGTGAACGAAGTTTTGAATTCGACTGTATCGAAGTAGTATCGTATCGATATATTGAAAATTGAGAGTAGACGCCCTGACTCGCAATTGGTAGATTTTTTAAGGTTTTTCAATATTGCTATAGTAAGAATGGTAATACATTCAAACGGTAATACATCATAAATGATGTGACTATAGTGTGCATGTCGCAGGTTTGTCGTAGAGTCGGTTGTGGGGCTAGGATTACTGGAGTCTACAGCGTGAATTTGTATTGGTTTCGCACCCGCCCAGTGATTCTACTCATGATTACAACCAACTTTCCCGAAGAAAACATTTTTTTACTCGTAATATTTTTTTCGCTTCTCCATAGTAAAGTGGGCACGTGATCGACTCATTTTGTATGGGGAGGCGAAAATTTTTTTTCTAGTAAAAAATATTTTTCCTCGGGAAAGATGCTTGTTTTCATGAGCAGAATCACTGGGCTTCGAGTGCGAAACCAATACAAATTCACGCTGTATTATACTGGTTTGCCGATCCTGAATGGTATCGGTAAGGTTAGGTTATATTTTTTTGTATTTGGAAATGTATTTTCTTATTTTCAGTTTAAAAAACATGCATACAGAAGTCCACTCCAGAGACACCAGTAAGGACTATTTTGGCCTCAGCACGAAGTATTTAACAAAAAAGCTGAGAGTTCAATTGGCTAGCTTGCATAACATTGTCATAGTTTCTAATGTAAGTATGTAATCTACTTTAAATGGAAATGTATGTTTCTTATTTTCAGTTTAAAAAACATGCACACTGATGTCAACTCAAGAGACATCAGTAAGGACTATTTTGGCCTCAACCCGAGGTTTTTCACAAAAAAACTAAAAATTAAATTGGCTAGCTTGCATAACACTGTCATAGTTTCTAATGTAAGTATGTAACATACTTTAAAAGCCGAACGCGATAAATGCAACATGTCCAGTATTGTCCAGGTTACAGAAACGTTCCAAGTCGACGTTTTGAGATAATAAAAAATAAATAAATATTGGGAAGACGATTTCACACAACGGTATCTGATCCCAAGGTATAGACTTTTCTCGACCTTTCACTGAAAGCACACCCTGGACACTAAATTGTAAGTACAAAAGACCCTCAGGAGCGGGTGCGCGCGGGGGTGCGGGGTGGATTGCGGGCGGGGGGCGGAGAGTGTTGGTTCTGTTTGATAGTACTATTACTTTATTGTGCTGAAAGGGCAAAAAAAGAAAAATAGTGACATACAAATAGTATGGAAATACAAACTTTTATTTACGTTTTTCCAAAAAAATGTTCGAATGTAATATACAGATCAATTCAGAATTCAAATTATCAAACATTACAACAAACAAACTTCAAACGATTTCGAGTAAATCACATGTTTAACTTTTGGTAGTACTGGAACACCTTTATATGAATTTTCACAGATCAATGGATACTACCGTAGGATACTTGCATGCACATTTTTTTAATTTCCTTACACATGTTCCTTATGGATAATTGTTCAGTTTGGTCTACTGAGCAAGCCCTTTCAGTTTTTGGTACACCCTGTGTACTAAATTTTATTGAAAAAAAAATCATAAATAATATCCAGTCAGGTAGACAACCAATCCAGGATTAATATTATAGAGAATTTTAATAAACTCAATGGAACCAATTTTGGGTAAATCACATATTTACGTTATGGTGGTACAGGAACACCCCTTATATGAAATTACACAGATCAATTGATACTGGTGCATGATATCTTACATGGAGATGCTTGGTCATGCAAAGATCAAGATTCTATGAGTCGTTTTTGAGAAAATTTCAATTTTTCATTTTCGTTGTATGACAGCTACCCTCAAAATGAGAGCCAGAAGGAAACCACTCATAACCCTTCGATGGATTTGCATAAAACTCCTAAATTCAAAATATGGTGTCAATCGGACCATTCGTTTAGCCGCTAGGCCAAAGCGTGACGGACAGACCGACCGCCGGATATAGAACACATTTTTGAGAAAATTAGAAAAACTTTATTTTTTTCACGAATACAATACCTTTCTCGCTCCGCTCGAAAGTAAAAAACAGAACACAGAGGCGGCAAAATATATCATGCTCAATTTTTTTTTTACAAGTAAATCTTTCTTTCGTGTGCGAGTGAAACGTAAGATACGAGTATCCAGCGCTCTGTTTCCTTTTCTCTACGAATTTATTAGTAAAAGGCAATTTTTAAAATAAGCAGCAAATATTCAAATTTTGTGAAGCAAAAAACGAGCAGCATAATGTTGAAGGTTTTGAAATAAATCAAGTTTGTCAGTAAACAAACAGTTCGTCCAGAAAAAGCAGCTTAAAAAATAATTGTCCAGCAAAACAATTATTTCTGCAGCAGAATAATTATTTAACAGCAGAATAGTTATTTGTGTAGCAATATAAATAACTGCTCAATTAATTATCCTTCTTCTCAAATATTTTGTAACCCAAATTAAAGAAAATGGGCCCACAAGAAATTATATTTTAATATTATTCAATGCCTACCCCGACGGGAACAAGGCGTGATATTATGTATGTATTATTCAATACTATAGATTATAGATCTTTACTATTATAAAATTGTAAATAGATTTTGTCTGTTTATTGAAGATGATTAAAAAATATCACGTTGAACTATTTTGATGCCCATTTTGATGACTTATTGTCTGTTTATTTGTTCGAACATCACGCTAAAAGTACTGAATCGATTTAAACTTTTTTGTTCGTTAGCTTATAGTTTGACTAAAACACAGGTATTTTTTTGCATGCGGACGAAGTCGCGGGCAAAATCAACACTTTTTTAGCTTATTTTTTTTTTTTTTTGGGAAATTTGCTTGTTAATCACTGGGCTTCGGAAGCAAAAGCAATAAAAGTCCGGTCCCTTATAGTCTTATATCGCCAAATTCACCAAATTGCACCAAATTTTTTCCAGGTATAGTTAGGTACATAGCTCTTAACTTTTGATAGGAGCCAATTCTTGAATTTTCTATGGAATTATTTTGAAAATACAAGAATTGGCTCCTATCAAAAATTGAGAGCTATGTACCTAACTAGTATCTGGAAAAAAATTGGTGAAATTGTAATTCGTGTCTACGTGAAACAGCTTACTGACCGAACTATAAGAATTCACGTAAGATGTTTATTTCAGCTCCTTGAAAAAGTAGACGAAAATAAATTACGTGAAGTATTTTCATTGGCCGGTGATGTAAAGAATGTAAAGTTTTTGCCTGAAAACCCACTCAGTGAAAGGCAAGCTGAAATCGAGTTTGATCACCCCTTGGAAGCCGTGCAAGTAAGTATAATAATTTATTGAAGTGAAAACTTCTTTAGCGGCGCTTGGCACTTTTTTGATGGGTAAAAAATGTTAAACTCGCGTCAGATGTCGTGTCAGATGTTTAAGTTTTGAAGTGAAAACTTCTTTAGCAGCGTGTCAGATCTGACGAAGATTGTCTATATGTAATATTAATTGTCATGTTTGTCTACGATAGCGCAGTAAATGAATATTGTATGTACTTTTATACTGATAAATAAAAATTATTCCCTAACCATATTCAAAAATGCACAACGTTGATGTTTAAGTCTTTACTTCTGCCGGCACTCCCGAAATGCAACCCGTCCTTTTTTTATTACGTTGCTTCCTATGCTCCGAATATTAACCTGAACAACGTTCTCAAGAAGACAAATTAAACGAGAAAACATTTGGGCCTTCACATACAAATTCCACTATTTCAAGCGCAAGGCTTTTGAAAGGTTCTGAGTAACATCTTCTTCATCTTCTTTTTGGCTCAGTGAACCAAAGTGGTTCTTGGCCTCCGACATTAAAGTAGGCCACGCTTCCCTGTTCTGTGCCAATTCCGTCCAGTCGGGCACTCCCAGCTCTTTAAGATCCTTGGCGACTTCATCCTTCCAACGGTATCTTGGCCTGCCAACAGGCCGGCGTCCCGATGGTTTGCCTTGATACGCCCTCTTTGCGGCTCGATCCCCAGCCAGCCAGTAACATACATAATAAAATTTTAATGAGTGACCCTATACAGGGTGTAAAAAAAGTACGATGGTCCTTCTTACTTACTTACTTCGCTGGCTCAGCAACCCGAAGTGGATCTTGGCCTCCGACATTTAAGTACGCCATTCGTCTCTACTCTGTGCCAAATCTGACCAGACGGGCACTTCCAGCTCTTTCAGGTCTTTGGCGACTTCATCCTTCCAGCGGTATCTTGGACGCCCCACCGGACGACGCCCAGAAGGTTGGCCAAGATAAGCTTTCTTTGCGGCTCGATCCTCTCCCATCCTCTCCACATGTCCTAGCCAGCGAAGTCGGGAAGATTTTATTTCTCCGATGATGTTCGGCTCGGACACTAGTTCTTCTACCTCTCGATTGTACCTCCGCCTCCATTCCCCATCTTCTCCTTTTGTTGGCCCTCTTCTCCTTCTTAAGATGTAGAATTAAAAGGATCATCGTACTTATTTTTACACTCTGTATACATTATTGACAGATGTAACCTAAACTTAACCTTGTCCTTTTCTGTTTACAGTCCGTTTCTATGTTCAACTGCAGACCTTTGTACGGCAAACCAATGGTAGTTAAAATGCATCGCTATAAACCAAGACCATTGCCTGAAGGGCTGGTTGGTTGCGGTCCTGGGCTGGGACCAATGGGAGAAATATTGCGAGGCCTTCGAACAAGGGATTTGAAGAGACAAATCGATGACTATTTAGTCGATCTTGGGCTTATAAAAAAGGACCCTGTAGGATTCGTTGCGCCTTTCAAATTTGTCTACACGAAATCCAAAAATCCAGTTATTGCAACTAATAGTACTGCTGTTTCGACAAATGATAATAATAATACAACAAATAAAGAAACACCTAAAGCCGTTAATAATGCGTCTAAGAATGATGATAAAATACCAGAAAGCACTTTACTTGCTATTCAAGTTTTAGCTACAGTTTTAAAATCTCAAGGTTTGATACCACAAACCACGGAGTGCACAAATCTGGAAGATATTTTGAAGGCGCTTACTAAAAAAGCAAGAATTGCAAATGCTAATTTACAAAGTGATTTCAATACCAACTTGAATGCGCCAGGAGCTTCAGGATTGGACTACGGCAATGTCTCTGCAACTACTTTGCAAAATGATCAAATACCGCGTAATATTACACCTAACCAAGCGAATGCATTAACACAGTCAATACAACAACTTATGCAATGCATGTCCTCGAATCAAATGCCACCAAACATGCAAGCAAGCATGGCACAGGACTTCAAGAATGGAAACTTTAATCAGATGATGACAAATTTGAACCAAGTGATAGGAAACATGCAGCCAAATGTACCAGGGCCAAATCTAAATCAACATGGGCCTGTGGTTGGACCAGCTCCGGAAATGTTACCAAGACCACCTGTTCTTTATGATGATCAACCACCACCCGGATGGGATGAAAGCCCTAAAATGGGACAATTCCAACCAAATCCTCATCCGAACTCGTTTGCTCATAATCCATTTCCTCCCGCACCAACGATGCCAAATATTCCACCACAACCTTACATGCCCCATTTTAATCAGAACGTGCCAATGTACGCTAATCCCATACCTCCTGTACCACCACCTTTAAGACTTAATTTAAAGGAAGTACCCACGCAACCGGTGCTTCCCTCAAAGCCAGTGATGCCAACTCGCCCAGTTGTATTACCGCAAGAAACTAGCAAGCCGCCAATCATTAGCAAAGGTAAACATCAGATTTCTACTGAAACATTTCTGAACGACAGTTGTTGGCAGGTGGACAAACAGCTTGATTTGGTGTTCATTTCAAAGAAATATTTTGTCCAAAAAATTACTCAGTTTAATAGTTATTTAAAGACAGTGCAATTTTGAAAAATTATGTTTGAATTTTATTCTGATATAAACGATAATTTTCGCTATACTGGTCACATTGGCGGACTGTCTGACTTTGTGTTCACGTGTGCTGAGCTCCTTAACGTGTTATTTACGTCTTAAAAATAGCAGATATTTTGTTATTTCTACTAACACAATAAACAATTTCAAAAGTAATCGCCGAATTTAAAAAATTACTTAAGTCCATTTTGAAATTGTTTATTAAAATTTTAAGAGCCCTTATACATACGTACTGTCACATTTTTGCCATGGTAGCCAATATTGGGTGTAAGGGACAGCCTTCTGAATACTGAAAGGGTATGATCAGTCAACGTAACTGAACAACTTTCAGCGAATAAAAGTTTCAGGAAATGTAAAAAATATCGGCCTGTACTTACAAAATTGCGAACTTGATTGGACAGTTTGTATGGAGGGGCTCTTTAATTTTCATTACCTGAAACTTTTATTCACTGAAAGTTGTTCAGTTACGTTGACTGATCATGCCCTTTCAGTATTCGGAAGGCTGTCCCTTACACCCTGTTTATTCGAAATTTACAATGAACAACCTCCTTTAAAAATTGCTCATTCATCATCCATATTTTTATAATAATTCTCAAAATGATCGTTTTAATTTCAGATAAAGATAAAATGGACTATCTACATATCAAAAAGTCAGAAATGCTTGTTTTCAAAAACGTGAGTACCCGTACACTTTTTCAAGTCTTGAGTTATATTTGAATAACTACTGCACAACGTCGTCGAAAGCCCAATAAAAAAGTTGGGTATCTTCAATATGGTTAAGCAATACTTTTTTTAATGTTAGGAGAACAATTTACAGAAGTCTTATGATTCCAAACTAGGCAAAGCCTGTATTATGTGTACCAGAGACGGACATACATACATCACAACATCCCATGAAACGTCCACTACAGGACAGGGAGCTCCCTCCAGAATTCTAGCTTTTGCTGGAAAAATGTAGAGGGGAAGTACCATAGTCACCTCGCTTGTTAGCGTTACGGCTGGCACCATGGACCACGGTTGTAGGTGACCGCAGTAAGTAAGATGGTATGACACATAGGAGGATGCTGCTGCCCATCCTCCAGTTTATAACCCTTAGTCGCCTCATACGACACCCACGGGTATGTATGGGTTGGTACTATTCTTTGCCGGCACCACACGGGACGGGGCGCCATATTGATTGTAATTATCCCAATAGGGTGTTTTTGATCATCATTGGGAAAATGGACGAATAATAATAAGACTGACAATCCCCATACTAGAAAACGTAACCCGGAAAGGCGTAAAACTCATGGAAACTACAATACAATTCATTTATTTGTCAAACATGTGTATAATAGGATCTTAATAGTTAGGTACAAAAGGTCAACATGTTCAGCCATTCATTTGGCATACAAATATTAACGATAAGTACAAAATAAATCTAGAAGTCAAAATTATCAAAATATAGGATGTCAACTTGTCATGATCAAATAATAATGTTAAAATTTGTCATGTAAATATGAATTAACATTATAATAACATTTACATGCCAAGATTTTATTAAGTTCGCGTTTAAATATGCTCATACTTTCAATTTGAACCACACTAATACTAACTAATAATCATATATATAAAATAATCTGGAAATTAATTATGATCTACCGAGTATTCGGCCAAAAAATCATTCAAAATTTCAACATAGTTTCAATCATAGAAAAATAAGGGTAACTAGAAGGAGGATTAAAGAAATAAGTTGTCACAAGGTAGTGAAGGCGTCCTTCTATGGATTTGACAGGTTATTTTGAATATTTCCTAGTGATCACTGATGATTTGACATAAAAATTTGGGACACGTTGGCAGATGTCATCCCATAGTAAATTAAATTAGTAAGGTATCTAGAAGGAGGATTAAAGAAATAAGTTGTCACAAGGTAGTGAAGGCGTCGTTCTATGGATTTGACAGGTTATTTTGAATATTTCCTAGTGATCACTGATGATTTGACATAAAAATTTGGGACACGTTGGCAGATGTCATCCCATAGTAAATTAAATTAGTAAGGTATCTATTCCGAGCGAAGCAAGGAGGTCCGAAATCTTTGATTTCAATTATTTATTTTACTAATAAATGACCTAGTTGACTTCATATGTAACTCAGTTCCTGACGCAAAAATCGTTATCTTTGCGGATGACACTAACGCAGTCCTGTATGGAGACTATTTTAAATGTTAAGGTAAATAACGTTCTTGACGCTTTTAACAAATGGTTCTTAGCAAATAATATGGTAATAAACAATGAAACTTTAAGCGTATTCTTAGAAGAGCAAAAGATTGAGCTTACTTGCAGTGTTAAGTTTTTGGGTGTAAACATAGACAATTTATTTAATTGGAAAGACGAATTGAACGAAATTGAAAACCGTATCAGCTCTGCGTGTTACGCTCTAAGAACCCTACGTGATGAAGTTACAGAAAAACAGCTTTTAATCGTTTATTATGCTTTAGTGGAATCTAAATTGCGATACAGTGTTAAATTTTGGGGGCATAGCTACAAGTATAATGAGAGAAAGGCATTTATCGTTCAAAAAAGAGCAATTCGAACAATCGTGAGATTACCTCCATGGGAATCCTGTCGGGACCATTTCATTAGATTGGGTATACTGACACTCCCATGTTTGTATATCTTCGTCTTACTTGTAGACTTCAAAAAGCATCTAATAAATAATGAACCTGATAATGCGAGAATGTTAAGAGACAGCACATGCAGGAAAGATATAGAAATAAAAATTGCTCTTAAGCTGAATGTAGCGAAACACAGCACCGAATTTAATGAGGTCAACCTATTTAACAAGCTGCCAGTTGAGTTAAAGGGAAACATCACGCTCACTAGTTTTAAACAAAATCTGAGGATCTTCTTGTTAAAGAAGTGTTTCTATTCAGTTGATGAATTTATTAATGCAAGACCTGAACCGATAATTTTTTTTTTTTTATTATTTTTCTTTTCAGTTATTTTATTAGTTATACTTAGGTTTAAAATTTTTGTTTTTTATTGGATATAATTGTTAATGAAATTAATGGAATACCCGGGTAATTAACATATAATTAGATATAAGTATATTGTGACATTCAGGTTATATTATTTAATTGTTTTTGTATGATTTCGAACACAAAAATTTTTTTTCGTTACCGAATAAATTGAAATGAATGTAAAGAAACGCTAACATTGAAATTCGGTTTAGTTTTTTAGCAGAATACTCGATAAATCATAATAACTTCCCGGACTATTTAAAAACGTAGGTATAAAACGTCATAGAAAATTGTCTATTCCAGTTGCCGCCAAGCGTGACGAAGGAAGCTCTGACGACCAAAATGCGTGAAGTCGGGGTAGTGTTGTTCAGTGAAATGACCGGTAGAGGGCGCGCGTTCGTTAGGTTCAAACAACCGGAGGACGCCGAGCGGTGCATTCGTATCCTTTTTACAATGATGGACTGAACAGTCTACTGCTGGACTTCGGAAGTTTCTCAGAATTAATGGTCCCCATTCATCATAATAGGTCTTTAACTTGCGAAACCGCGAGTTGGTTCTAACGAAATAAAGGTTAAATAAAGGTAGATGTGAAAAGGGTTGAGAAAATGAAACCGCTATACTATAAAGGTAGATAAAGGTTTTTTATCGGTATAAAACAAAACGGTATAACAAAACGATATCGCTTTTTATAACCCTTAAAGAACCTTATTCCTGACCGTTTTTAGTTCCTGATTTCGACTATAGGTCAACATTAGGATCCCCCGACCCATATTCCTTAATAAATGTTGTTCGTTCAGTTCCATTGGGGGGTTCACACTACGAGTTCACATCCTCCGCTCGTGTTATACCCATTCTTTTACATTTTGTATTTTAAGGAGGACGTATCATAGTCACCTCGGTCATGGGGTCTCATTCCGTACTACGGTTTTTTCGACGGAGTCAATAGCCCGAATTCATTTGGCCCTTTTGTTTCTAATAATTAAACTAAATGTTACTACTAGGTTGGTAGGTAAAGGTGTAAACTATGACATTAAGTCAATTTTAACATCCAGATATCAATTTATTGTAAGAAAATATCTTATGGAAAAAATAGCCCAAACAATTTTCGGCACAAATTCGTTCTATGACGTGAGGTATCTGTACTAGTATAGTATTATATTATCTGTGCCTCGGTCACCTCGCTAGTTAGCGTTGCGGCTGGCATAATTAACCGCGATAGTAGGTGACTGCATAATAGGCGCTACAATACGAAGAAGGATGCTGCTGCCCATTCTCCGTCTTACAATCCCTTAGTTGCCTTTTACGACACTCACGGAAAGAAATTGGAAGCGTGCTGGGCCAGTGGCGTGCACAGAGATTTTAGACAGGGTAGGCAGAAAAATTTCAAAGTACAGTCAAGAGCATATCAAGTTTGACACATTGGACTTTGTACCATTCTTATTTCAATACGAGTAAGGGATAGAGTCGCACTTCAAGTGCCAAGCTTGACCTGTCGTTGACTGTACCTAATATATATACTGCATACTAGTTTCGGTTTCGTCGTCTCGCCAATTTAAAAATGAGGTTTGACATTTTTCGTTCGCTGTTTTTGTCTATTTTCCTACTATCACTGAAACGAATCAAAACAAAACAAACAATGGCGGCTCAGTATAAAAATAAATAAAGTTTATCATTCAAATACATACATCCAAAAAAATATTTAATTGTCTTTATTTTGCGCTACTTAAATTATGATGAAACAATGACACTTTTTAAAATAGTTACGCAGCCAACTGGACGACTTCGGTAACTTTCATCCAAATTGAGACATTGTCTATCCTATGCAATTGTGTGCGTTATGTGTATCATTGTGTGCCACGTATTTATAGGAACGCACACACACTGCATTCGCATAACCACGTGGCACACATGTAAACATTTAGACAGGAATAGTATTTGTCTTTGCCGCTAGGCGCGTAGCGGCGCTAGTGCAGCGCAACGCGATGTGCATGTTGCAGGTACCGGCGCGATGATACCACCGATACTCGACAGGTGGAGCTAGTTTAAGTTTTTACATTTTTTGTTCTTTGTAGTAGATAGTAAATAAACAAAATGTGATTGATAAGGTATCAGAAGGAAATAAAATGTGATTATTTTATCAGAGCAGGTAGGGTAGACAGTGTCTTTCTGTCTTTATGGAGTGCACGCCACTGTGCTGGGCCCATAACCTTTTAGGGTTTATGGGTTGACAAGCAATAAAAGAAGTATCTAACTGATTAGGTCTTTTATTTAGTAGAGCGAACATGCGTACAATGGCTGTGTAATCGACGACATTTTGAACAGAACGTAGGGGTTCTCATAGAGCATGACAATATGGCGCTAGGGCGCGGGAAATTCAAACTGACAAACATGAGTGCTCATTTCAATATCTAACAGATATAAGTCAATTTTATATCCTTAACACATTTCCTCAGGACTTTTCCATCACTCTAAAGTTGACGGTCAAGTAATCGATGTGACCTACTTGTGATAACTTCCTATATGTAAGGTGAGTATTCTAAGGTAAGTATAGCTAAACGACTATAAAACGAAATGGGTATAACGCCTCTGAAGAAGGTAAACAAGTCCATAAAACTGATATAAGACATGGTCCAAAATTATGTACTAAAAACCCAGTTGCCAAAATGTACCTTGGATTTTTTTTTACTTTCACACTTCTTAGTTTATAAGTAGTATGTAAGTATAGTACCTATACTGTTAGTATCGCGCTAAGACTAATATTACTTTTTAATAGTAATTAGTGTAAGCTAATAAAATCTAAAAAAATCATCTGTAAATAGCTTTTACCTGTTTATTATATAAAAGTTTGAGTGTAAGTTTTTTATTCTACCTTATATCACGTATAGTTTTGTATCAAAAATGGTTTTTAATTCTATTATAATTATATTAAAATAATGTAATTTTAACGCTGTGGTTCTTCTTCTTTTCGAGTCAATGGCAAAACTGACTATAAACGCTTAGCCCAAAAAGTAGCCACATCAATAGCCTTTTGGTTGCCTTCAAAAAGGTCCCTCCGAGTGCAGGAAACTGGAGAAGTAGGGCACGACAGCAAGTGTGTCATGGTTTGCAAAATACCGCATTCACACTTGTCGTTATCAGAGAAGCCCCACCTCTTCATGAGTTCCCCGCACCTGCCAACGCCCGACCGCAGTCTGTTTAGTGACTTCCATATGGACCAAGGAAGATCGTGACCTGGTGGCAGCTTTTCGGCAGTTGGGATATGAATGTTGTCAGGAGGGTACCTTTTTGACCACAGTTCTACCCTAGCCTTGGATGGATCTAAATCGAGCGGCATGGTGTCTTTGATAAAACTGTGACGGCTCTTAAGGCGTGAGGGTGGTGGGTTATGGCCGTAAAGTAGGTGTCTGCTGTCTAATTCCTGTTTTTGCTTCTCAATAGCACAGGCTACCCGACGCCTGACGTCCGGAGGAGCTATTCCAGCAAAGGAGTATAAGTGGCCCAGCGGTGTTGGCTTCAGGGTGCCCGTAACTATTCGGCAGGTTTCGTTGAGAGCAGTGTCCACATCCCTCGAATGAGCCGATCGCCCCCAGACGGCGCATGCGTGCTCACCTGCCGAGTAGCATAGCGCTAGGCTACTAGTACTAGTACGGAGGACATGAGGCACTGCTCCCCAACGGGTGGTTGTAAGACGGCGGATGATATTATTTCGGGCGCTAACTTTGCTTTTCAAATTTTGACAGTTAGCTTTGAATGTTAAAGACCTGTCCAGAGTAACACCCAGGTATTTGGGATTCTGGTTATGGGCAATTTCCACCCCACGCCAAGTAATACACAGTTTTTTACCACTGTCTCGGTTTCGGAGGTGGAATGCACAGGACTCGGTCTTGCTTGGGTTAGGTCGCAAAGAATTGGACTCATAATATGTATGGAGCTGATCAAGAGCAGCAGAAAGATGGTGTTCCACTTCAGAAAAAGCTTTAGCTTGGCAAGTAAGAGCAAGATCATCAGCATACAGGTACCTCGAAGTGTTTTAATGGGCAGGTTGGTCGTCTGTATAAATGTTAAATAAAATAGGTGCCAGCACACTTCCTTGGGGCAAACCATTTTTTTGATTACGCCATCTGCTCTTTTCATTATTAAGAAGGACCTGGAAGCGACGATTGCGTAGCATTTCGGCCAGAAACTTGGTAAATTGGCGGTCTTTTGTACGTTCTGCCACTTTCGCCAGTAATTTTTTAATGTTAATTGTGTCGTATGCTGCAGTAAGATCGACGAAGACCGCACCAGTTATTAAACCTCGTTCGAAACCATCTTCTATGTGCTGGGTCAGACTGAGGACCTGACTGGAGCATGATTTCCCAGGGCGGAAGCCCGCCTGGTCTGGATTGAGGTGTGGGTCAATTTCTATTGTTAAGCGGTTCAGCAACAGTCGTTCTAGTAACTTGTATGTATGGCATAACAATGATATAGGGCGGTAGCTCTTTGGGTCATCTGTGGACTTTCCTGGCTTAAGCAGTGCTACTACTTTGGATTTCCTCCACTTTTTGGGAATTTTAGCAGTTTCAATACAGGTGTTAAACATCTGCAAAAGCCAGGAAACTGCCACAGGACCCAAATGCTTTAGTTGTTCAACTGTGATTAAGTAATTAGATGTACAAGTACACGCTGTGGTTAAGTAATTAGATGTATAAGTACACACTAGGTGGCTGACAGACAATTATTATTATGAATATGTACCTTAAATTATACATATACTAATATTACTACTAAATATTATAATTTTTTTTATTATATAGAATTCGTATATGTAATTATGTATAAGGTTAAATTTAAAGAAGCTCTTTGTATTTCTCTAAAAGACAAATCTAAATAAAATAGGTGCTGTCTTTTTTACCCTCTCCTGTATATGCCGAAAAAGAGACAGCAATATTGTTCATCATCTGTCCAGCATCTGTCAAATAAACTTAAATTGCGATCACGCAGAAATCGATCCCGCTGTGCCTTTGGCCTTCGTGCTGATAGATAAATAATTTAAGTTCGTTTGAGGGTAATTTAAGTGCGATTTCTGTACCTAACTTTATGTTTAGTTTCTTTATTTATTATACAGGGCGTAAGGGACGGTGTACCGAAAACTGAAAGGGCGTGCTCAGTCAACGAAACTGAACAACTTTCCCAAAGGAACATATGTTGGGAAATAAAAAAAATTTGACCTCCATACAAACTGTTCGACCAGAGCGGGCAATTTGTATGGAGGGGTCAAATTTTTTTTTCATTTCTCAACATATGTTTCTTTGGGAAAGTTGTTCAGTTTTCGGTACACCGTCCCTTACACCCTTTATAAACCCTTACCAAAACGTAATATTACTTAAACTACAAAACCATCTTGTATAGACAATTAAGGTATGAATATACGTACGTAATCTAAGTATGGCTAGATTCCTAGAATAGTACTTCCCTGTTATTGGCTTACACCGGTAACATGTTAATTAAATAGATCTTAAATATAATATTTATTTTGTTACAAATGCCGTAACCTAAGGTGCCTAAGTATGGTCATTGGCTGATGCGATGAAGTTTGCCAAATGGTAATGGAGCGCAGCATACCAGGTGTTAAGAGGACCGCCCGTATCCGGAACACTACTCTGCGCTCCAAATCCCGCATCACTAACGTCAGTAGAAAGGCCACCACATAAAATTGAATTGGGCAGGTCACGTGTTTCAGATGCACTAGGATAGGTGGGCCAAACGCGCCACTAAATGGGCACCATACGACGGACGCCGGGTCAAAGGCAGGCAAAAAAGCGGTCAAGGGATGACCTATTTCGAAGCGCAGTGACCGATAATGGCGATCGATAAGGAGAAGTGGAAACGTAGAGGAAGGGGACCTTGGCCAGCAGTAGCACAGGACATCCACCTTTTACCATCGAGAGTCCAGATGCACCTACACTCTGTTCATATTCCACTCATTAGAACAAAGCGCTTCACATCTTTTATAATGCGCACAGCTAATGAGTGAAATTCTCTGCCTTCGTCTGTGTTCCCAAGTTTATATAAACCGAATTTATTCAAGTAGCTAGTGAATAGGCTTCTTCTGGGCAAACTAGTTCCATCGTCGACTATATCAGAGATTCTCTGTCCTTGACGACGAACGGGTCTTCCGCACTTCTATTGTGTCGGGTGCAGGTCATGGGTTGAGACTACGTCTCGCTGCCCGGACAGCTTCTCGTCGGGCGTATTAGCCCGACGGTCACTATGTAATGGGCGGGCGCTAGAGGTCCTGATCATGGTTTCCCCGAACTGGAGCTCCGACGACCAGACGGCTGATTTTCGAAGACCTGCCAGATCAGGGATCATCTCTTTCTCCTGCACCAGCGCGCGGATGCGGATTCTGACGTTCGGCGCGGGGATTGGGTCGCGAGACCGAGCACTGTCCCCTTGGGTGGGGGACGGAGTTGGGGTTGTGGATGGGGGGCTAAGTAGGTCTCTGGGAAGAGGCCTCCTTTCCTCTGGTGGGCGCGCATTGAGCGGCGCAATTCCGTGGAGGTGGGGGTGAGGTCTCTGTCCTCAAGACTAGATTGAGGTCAAGAGCAATACCATTGTCAAGAAAAAGAATACTTCTCTGGGCATAGAAATAAGAAAGAGTCTCTGGCTTATGTTATGGCGCCCTCTATACTACTTAGTACTCCTCTTAGCGAGCTGCTCGGATGTGGAACAAGCTTCCTAAATCGATACAGGACAGCCCTTCTGTCACTTCTTTTAAGAAAGGCTAAAAGAGCACTATACTTCTCCAACTCATCTTGTTAAAATATGTATTATTCTACTATATTACAGGTACTCGTATATTAGTAGATACCTAATACCTATGGTATGTAAGTAGGGTAGACCGGGTACAATTGAAACAGTTTTGCTTTAACTGTGTGTAGGGGAGAGCGGGGCTGGTTGTGCCGGGGGTAAGTGGTTCCGACGCAAATATCTCAAAAATAAAAAGTGATAGCTAAAATGTCTTTATGCCTCGCGAAATGCCTAGCGGCCACGCACGAACGGCTGCCATTTTAGAAGCGCCAACGACGCGGACCTGGTGGGTGTGTGGGTAGAGGTCGTCCAGCGCCACGTTAGTAACTTTTTTCGTGTGTATACTTTTTGGGCTTTTGTTGGCATTTATAGTGCTACGTACATGGGAGTTTTATTGAAGTGATCGTAATATATCCATTCATGTTAATCTATGCAGTTTTAATGCTTTGTATCAGTGATTTTTTGAAATGTTTAAGTTTTTCAATGTCTTTGAAACGGGGTAAAAAGTGCCTTTCATTCGGGGCTGGTTGTGCCGCAAATTCCGTACTAACCTTCACAATTCTTGATTACTTTATTTAACGGAATGAGAACCTATAAGCGTTAGGGGAGTACCTCCCAAGGATTTCTACAAAAGGTTGCTGATGCTGAGATTAAATTATGGATGCAAATTACGCATTCCATTGTATTACTATTATCGTAGGTTGCTAAAGTTGATTTTTAATTATGATATCATTTACAAACGATTTTTTATTTTGAGTAGAAACCTACTTTGAAGTTAGAATATTTTTTGTTTAGTTTTGATAACAAACATTGGTAGCACAGGCGTAAACGATCCCGAGGGTGAAACAAATTCCTAACTGTTTAATTTTTTATTTAAACTATACCTACGTAGGTCCTCTATTTAAAAAAAAAAGATCTCGATCTGTAACTACAGAGCAACTTAGATTTTTGAAATATCGTAAGATATGAGATGTTTTAACAAATTTTTACCAAATTTAGACGTAAATGTTTAAAGCGCAAGGAATGATATAAGCGCTAATTATGGCATCAGTATTAGTTATATTATATCATAGGATCGATAAGGGTCGCACGCACGGCTAGAGATCGTGTTTCGATTATACCTACTCCTATTATTTATTGTGAGTTCAAATGATGTCTATCAAGCTTGATAAACTTAAGTTACTTGATTATTTTTCCAAAGTGGACCCAAAAATGAGAAAAGCTTTCTAGGTACAACAAGGCATTTTTTTATATACATTTAGAACAACTATGCAAACATAAAAAGCAGAAAAAAAAATGTTAGGAATTTGTTTGACCCCCTCCATACATGAGCTTTCTTTTACGCCTGAGCTATGGCTGATTTGACCAAAACTTCTGTCATAAAATATTAAAATATGTTTAAAAGAATAAAAAGGCCAGGTTTCTGTCTTTTTATTAAAAGTCAATTATTGCTTTGTATAATGTCGATATATTTCATGGTTTCTGATTTCTAAATTAATTTTAAACCATAAAATGATCAAATATTACGACCGGCACAACCGACCTCAGCCCTGGCACAACTTGCCCCCGAGAGGGGTTGGTTGTGCCTAGCTGCCACTGCTTCTTAAAATCACTATTTCTAAAAAACTATTTAGAATTTCCAAAAACTCGATTCAAATATAAAAACTAGATTAAATTTAACGTCGTATAGCTTATAACTACGGTTCTTAGCATTCATATAACTTGATTTATTTAAGATTTAGTAAAAATTGGCACTTTCAGCCACGCTCTCCCCTATCTTTAATATTTAAAGATCGGGTGTAAACATGGCTTAATAGATAGTAAACTGGCTTCGAAATACAATTTATAGAATAGTTGTATCTCAAACAGAAAAGCTTCAATTACCGTTTAAAGAGGACGGGGGAGAATGGTTCAATTGACCCCGTACAAGGGACGGTTGAAACAGTTCTCGTTGACGTTTAAAACACTGTTATAATATTGACACAAAACAAGTTTTGCAACGAAATACAGTCAATCTTGACTCAATAAAAGTATTTAATAAGTTTGTAAAAAGTTGGTAATCCAACCACAAACATATCAAAATTTATAATCGTTTACATATTTTCAAATTAAAAGCATGATATTTTTTTCATGAGGTTCTTTTAGAGATCTCAGTTATACTAATTAGTTCCAATATGTTAAATATACATAGTTTTAATGTGATATTAAGCTAAAACGGCATACCAACGTAGTAAAAACAGATAATCATATCTCATACAAAAGGGCATGTTTCAATTATAACAATGTTGCAACCATAACATAATTTTCACGGAAGTGGCATTTTAAAAATCTGACATAGGTCACCTATATTCTCACCTAAAGCGCTTAAAATAAAATGTTTGTTTTTAAATAATAATTCTGTTTTAAAAATAATATTTTATTAACGTTTCATAATATTCAACCATTCAGACTTAAAATATTCCGATGAGGAACTACAGTTTTGTCTCTTCGACCACCTAAAAACTGATAACAATATTGAACATCAACTAACCTTAAAACTATCAAAACAGGCACAAACACAATCACCATAATTATGCTGTTTTGAAAGTACTAAATATTCTTAACAAACTCAATAAAATAAAATAAATTTTAAACTCAATAAAACACAAACTCATTGAAATCAAAATCTGGGGACGATAAAAACACGAGGACGTTTGAAGCGCTTCAACCATCCCAGACGATTTGGTTCAATTGTCCCCAACCGGCATTTTTTACTTCAAGGTCAAAATTTATTATTTAATCAACTTCAATTCAAATCAAGTGTTGTGAAAAAACCACTCCACAATAACAAACTGACACTCTAAAACAAAAACAATTACTGTTAGATAAGTATATCAGATTTTATGACAAAAGTTATATCATGCAAGTTACTTACTTTTTTGCGCGAAAATCTTGTACGGGCGCTGGTCACGGCTGCTTCGCTCGGAGGCTCTAGCGTAACTGTCTAAACTTCCGGAGATGGCCGATTGACCCATGAGTATTTCGTCATATGTGTAGTTACTATGGTCATTGAGAAAATCGCAATGTTTCAATCATGACCTGGTTCATACGTACCCGGTCTCCCCTACATATATGTAGTATATTTAACTTATATACTATTATTCAATATTAATTATCGTGTACACGTTCTTGTCCCCGTCTATATACTTACTTATATTTTTCTTAGTTAAGATTGGTTGGCTGGGAGAGATCTCTAGATAAGCTTGCCATTGTAAACTTCACACTTTTATAATTATTTTGTTGTGTACAATAAATAATATACCTAGATATATCTTTGTTTTATATAAACTTTGGTTTTAAATATTTTTAACGTGTATTAATATTAGGCCTATGTAAGTGTAATAAGAATAAATTAAGGAAGCATTGCAACACAAAGCCTCAAGTTCACCAAATGGTCCCTAGAGTCTGCCACCGTAACGGAACTTATTTTAGACTGTGTAATGTATATGGCTTCGATTGAATATCGCTTGAAACAATCTGACCTTTATTTTTAAGGAGCGGTCTTTTACAAAGATGTAATATTGTTTTATTTGTCATTGCTGTAGGTACTTATTTTGATACGATGGTACATGTATCACTTTAATAGCATTACCTCAATCCGTTTGCTGAGGAACATCCCTTAAACACAGGCTTTTTACTTCCTAACATCTAGAATTAAGACCTTTTTTAAGTTATTAATTCGCTCAACTTGGTTGGAGCACTGCCGTGCCCCAGATGCCTATTTACCTGAGGCATTGTATCTTCTTTCTGTAGTTCAGTAAATAATGATAATTATAACTGTAATGACCAGATATTGTACGAATATATTATTCATAGTTTTTAAAAAGGTGTCTGATCGATTTTTCTTATGTTTCTTTTGTTGCTTGTTTGGATAATACTTTAGCATAGTATACAATTAATTTATACATTCCTTTTCTATTTCAGCAATCGAAGCGCTCGTGGCCAAGACTTGATTTTGATAACTCTTTAAGTACCTACTTACTAGAATAATTACTTTAAGTTAACTTCGCTTTGGTCAGAAACAAAATGGGTGTCCGTTTAGTATCATAAGAACTATTAAGCGACTCCGTGCTTCGGAAGGCACGTTAAGCAGTTAGTCCCGGCTACTATTTTAGATAGTGATCGTTAAGCCATGTCAGAGGCCATTTGGCGGCTTGAAAACTCTGACGAGAGGGTTAGTCAGGCTAACCATTGGCCTGACGATTCCTACATAACAACAGACTACCTACCTGCAGAGTGGCAGATTTTGTTTCAATATATCTTAATTTTATTTAGAATTAACTTTAGTTATTAATGAACTTTTTACCAACTTAAGTTTTACAAAGGGGTTGTTACAATTACACAGAACTCGGATGTATAACTAACTATACAAGGTGTAACGAAAAGGGCATATCAACCCTGGAGGATGTGAAACTGCCCATCAAACTGAACAACTTTTCCAAAGAATATAGGTCTTTTCCAAAGAAAATATAAGTTCCCATAGAAACTGCATCAGCTGATGTCACATTTTGTATGGAAGATCAGTTTATTTATTCCGTATTTCGACCTATGTTACTTAATAAAACTTTCACGTTAGCAGATTCACATCCTTCAAGTTCGGTATTCTCTTTTTGTTACACCTGTGGATGTTATTCTGTATCTAAGAAATATCAAAAATTTCTTATAGCAATAAAAGCAAAAAGTTTGGATGCTATTAGCTATATGCTACATATTGTCCATTATCAGAGGACTAATTATATTATTATTATGTCCAGCATCCGAGAAATATGACAATTTATGGTAATATTTTTGATAGATAAGTTTATAGCAGAAACTTCAAAACCCGCTATCTTAGATCTAAATTTAGACGTTCTATGTGTCCAAATTTTATCACATTTTGTATCGGATGCTTAGACAAGATACTACATTATCATCCTAGATATCTGTTTACTTATGTAGTGGTAATAACTATTAAGACCCTTTTTCAGGTTTACGCGCCAGTTTGCCGCGTTTTATCGTACATTACTTAGTCGTTAACAATTTGATCACTTGCACGGCTAAACGAAACGGCATTGTACGTGAAATCGCGCCAAAAATTGCCGCGAATTCGCCCCTTCTGAATGAAGTCTAGGTATCAGATTGGGTCTCGTGAAATCACCAAATCATGTCCTCTAGTGCACGCGCCTCCGCCAGCTCATATTAACGGACCCCGCAATGGTCACCCGTCAGACGGGGGAGGTGAGGTATCGAAATTAGCGGTGGTGGGAAATGTCCTTTCTTTGTTATAGGAGGTGCTTCTGTGCCGTTAGGGTATGAATAATTCTTATATCTCCATACTGTACTAATTAATAATTATTTAACTATCGGTTTACTGAAAAGTTTGCGATGTGAGGTCGGCATGGGTACGGTGTAAAGTAAAAATAGTTTTGACAGCTGTCAAACGTATCAAAAAATATGAACAACAAGGAAAATTAACCTTGTGTCACACCACACCTCGGAAGCTCCATACAATCGGGCTCAAAAGTGACAGCTGTCATTTTTAAACGCGCAAATGTGTGGGTGGGTTAAAGACGTGTGAGTGTAGGGTTGGTAGTATCTAGAAAACACTTACCTACCCTAGAAAACGTAGATAACAGAACATTAGCATTATACTTTTATTACAGTTTCGAGTTGCACATTTTTCGTTCGACTATAAAGCGACTTACACAATTCACAAACGAATTATAACTTTACTATCACTCGTCACCTCACTTTGTTGTATTTAGTAATCGAATTTCAATTAAAACAAACAAACACACGTTGAAATAATCTCACAAACTCTAAAAACAATCATTTTTTTCACTAAACTTCATCTTTGACGGCTGGCTGGCCGCCGCCCCGCCGGTGCACCAGGGTGACTATCGCGAAAATGGCGAATCTGCTCTTCTCATCACTGCAAAAAAATCTGCCAAACTTTATTCCAGAAATTTTCATTTAACCCAAAAAATGCTCTATTAAATCTATCAATGAAAGAAATGTTTAAAGGAAAGAAAACATCTGTGTCTACCTTATGGTGTTTATTCCATAATAATTGCTTCTTATTATTGTTTAACTTTATTCCAAATTTTACTTTGTCTTGGAGAGTCGAAAGACAACCGTAAACTGCACAACCACGCACCATTTTTTCAACTTTTGCAAGCGTTGCATATCGCGTGGCAACAGGACGAGAAATGGGACGAGATATCGCGCAGGGCCCCGCGGGGTGATGCACGCGCACTTGAGGTACTCCGGTTGGTGGGAGGCGGAGAGCTTCCGTTCTGTATGTAGTACTATTAGCTTGTGTGTTGGAGTTGAGGAAACGTCAAAACGGACTTGTTACGACGGCCTTACCTTAAAGTATCAGACAACACTGTAGTATTCTTATCTAGAATATCGGATGTTATCTCAAAGATTTTGACTGTTTTGTTTTGATAATCACATCTGATTTGAGAATTGTATAGTCTATATTTATATTAGTGATGTATGATACTTA
Source organism: Athrips mouffetella (assembly GCA_947532105.1). Lineage (NCBI taxonomy): Eukaryota > Metazoa > Arthropoda > Insecta > Lepidoptera > Gelechiidae > Athrips > Athrips mouffetella. The sequence goes on along the minus strand of OX383970.1, from coordinate 22,672,001 downwards.
GTTAAGATAACAGTGCTCGCCTGTGTAGTTTCCTGATTTCTTCTTTTCATAATTTAGTAGGTTAAAAAATTATAGTTAAGTAGCATAGTTTGATTGAAGTACTCGTGACCGACTTCAGTTACGATTACCTAGCGTTAGACATGGTCAGAACCCGGATGGTGACCGCTAGTAGCATGATTAATAGAATGTTTCCGTGCTGTAAAAGACACGTTAAGCCGTTAATCCCGGTTACTGTAAGCTAAGCAAAAGCCATATTGGAGACCATTTGGTAGCTAATAAACTCTGACAAGCTGTCGCTGGCTGAATCAAGATTTTGTTAATATTAAGTAATTTGTAGGCATCTTTATATGTGTAAGTCTATAATATGACAAGCTCGTTGGTGTGGTTGGTGGTGAGCCTGCCTTTCACGCCGTGGGCCGCGGGTTCGATTCCCGCCCAGGGCAAACATTTGTGCGACGACCACAAGTGTTTGTTCTGTGTCTGGGTTTATGTCTATCAGTCTCTGATGCCCATAGTACAGGCTTTGCCTGGTTTGGGATCAGATGACCTTGTGTGAAATGTCCCCAATATATGTTATTATTAATTAAATACATGTTATTATTAATTCTAGATGCTAAGTATAATAAGACTTTGTTTTGTAATAAGTTTATATTATAAGTATAGTATAGTACTTAGGTACTTGCTTTTAATAGTAGGCACCTGCCCCACGAAACTAAGCAGTTCGTAGGTACAATGAAACGGTGATTTTTCCTTACAGTAGATTTAATTTATCTGTTCAAAATATTTTTTTCGGTAAGAAATGGTTTTAGTAAACTTATAAATAAACTGTTTAAAATATTTAATGAAAGTGTTGAATTATTTCGTCTAGTCTCAGTAATTTTACGTTCACGCATGGTGCTCAATTCCTTAGATAAAATATCATCAGTCACAATATTCAAACGTTACTGATTTTTCTTTTCAAAAGTGAAAATATTCGTCAAATGACCTTATTTATTAGAGCAGGCTCCAATGAGATGTTTGTTTGCGAAAATTGCGGAGTGCGAGATGTTTTGTGATTTGTCTACCTGGGGTTATTTATTGAATATTTCGCAGTACGCAATTTTCGCAAACGAAAAATGGTTCTAATCCCGCTCTATACTTACTTTTTTACAATTTATCAGGTTGAATTTGAATTTTCAGTCTCAAAAGTGATTGGTATTTTATCAACACGTAATGTTCAAGAATTGGCTTGTATCGGTACCCAAAATTCATCCAAAAGTAAGTCCCTATAGATTCTTTGTGTTATTGATTTATTGTAGAAGCTTGAAATTTTCACACTTTCTTGACATTAATTTCAACTTGGTACAATGCGTGCAACGAAAGATGAGACCTGTCAGTTGAAAGTAGAGGGGATTTTGCGCAGGTATATCCTAGCGTCCCTCCCCGCTTGCCGCCAAAATGGGCTGCGAACTGGCTACTGCGCAGGTTAACCACGTGATCCGTCAAGGCTCTTCTTTCGTTGCGCGCATTGTACCTTTACTCATTCGTAAGAAAAAGGGTCTTGTCAGACAGACGGATCATCATAGGACGACAAAGTGATCCTAGAAGGGTCCGGCTTTTATTTTCCTTTTGAGGTATGGAACCTTAAAAATTATTAAATACAAAAACTCCAACTGCCTACCTAACTCAAAAGAGATTTGAACCTCGCTACGCCGAGCGCAGCGAGGTTCAAATCTCTTTGACCTAACTATTATAACGAGGAAACAGAACAGGTATCAAATACATATACACTCCTTTTGGACTTTGCCGCAGTCGGGTAAAAATAACGAAGGAATTCAAATCCGTTCGCATTGGAAGCCGACACACAGTCAATCTTGATCGCGATCATGACGTCCTGTCATATTTGAGACCTTGTTTACTTTTTTGTATTATTAAAACAAAATGCCAACGTGTGTAGTGCATAAATGCGAAAATAGTTGGGCAAATTTAAAAAAGTCGACGGTATCACAAATCACAGGTTAGTTAGACAAAATTATTACATTTTATTCGGTTTATTATTTTATTACAAAAAATATGACGCCATAATGACGTAGTAGAGCCCAGATTAGTAAGTTAAAAGTACTAACAGACGATCGGATCGAACTGCTCTGAATCTAGCTCCAGACCACCGACCGTCCGATCCGCTCTGCGCAACACACGATCGGACCGTACACCGGACGTACGATTGGGTTGCCAGATTGACAGATTGGTTGTCCCGAAAAGAACGATTTTTGTCTCTTTTGGCAACAGATCGCCCTTCCGATATCGGTTAACATGTGACATGTATTTTATCTGTGGATTTGTCTGTCAATTTTATGCTGAATAAAGCCAATTTTCCTCATGGTATTTTCTTGTTAAATGTATCAATTTATTCAGCATAAATTATCAAAAGAATAATTTGCAAAATGGGGAATGAGTCCAAAGAAATAAAATCTTCGGATAAAAATGCGATAGCCCGTTATTTGCGGCCCGAACGTTTCGCAGAAGAACCAAGTTCAATGGCGGCTGACATAAAATGGTCGCATTGGAAATTTACGTTTGAAAATTTTTTGTCGGAAGAATGCATCGAAGGTACACCGGACTCAATAAAACTGAAGTTACTGGTAAATCATTTATCCCCTACTAACTATTCACACATTCGTGAATCAACAACTTACGCTGATGCTATTCAAATACTAGATAACATTTATTCCAAACCTAAGAATGTGATTCTAGCAAGGCACATATTAAACACGCGCAAGCAAAAATCTGACGAAACTGTGAAAGAATACGTTCAAGCCTTAAAACTCATGGCACAAGAGTGCAATTTCAAACAAGTGTCCGCGATTGATCATCAGAATGAGTCTATGCGAGGCGCGTTTATTGCCGGTATCAATTCTCAAAAAATAAGAGAAAGAATTCTCGAAAAGTTAACCTTGACTCTAGACGAAGCCGTCAATTTAGCTATTACACTTGAGAATGCCGAGAAAAACACTCAAGCATTCACTTCAAACCCTTCTACTTCCAACGATCATTTGAATCTCAATGCCCTGCCGGAGGTGGAACAAAATCTCGCAGCCACGCCTCAAACTCAAGCTTCTCGATCAACTTCGCGTCGTCGCTGTTTCTTTTGCGGTGGAAATGTACATCAGCGAATAAAATGCCCGGCTTATCGTGCTGAATGCCAGCTTTGTTCGAAGAAGGGGCACTTCGCGAATGTGTGTAGAAGTGATCATCCCCAACAATCACAACGAGCTAATGCTGTAACAGAAAACGATAACCAGTCTCAGGACACTAACGCCTTGTCTACAATCTCCGCTGCCTCTCCAAATAGTCTCAGTAAAGCTACTGTTCCCGTTTTTGTAAATCAATACCGAGCGGACGCTCTTATCGATACAGGAAGCTCCGTAAGTTTTATAGACAGGAAACTTGTGCAGGACATCAAACTGAAAATAAGACCATGCAATCAGTCTGTGACATTAGCTTCATTGAGTCACGTTTCTTTTGTCGAAGGTATCTGCCACGCAACTATAAAACTCGCCGATTATAAATACAAAGAGCAACCCTTACTTATTGTTAACAACCTTTGCGCAGACGTAATAATCGGCCATGACATGCTCAAAAATCATTTTTCACTTGAACTGAATTTCGGAGGGTCTCAAGAGCCATTGCGAATCTGTAATGTAATGGAGGCATCACTACCACCCGCAACGTTATTCACTAATCTTTCACCGAATATTAAACCGATAGCGGTTCGATCAAGACGTCATAGTAAAGACGATGAATTGTTTATTAACTCTGAGATCAATAAGTTGCTTGAAGATGGAGTCATTGAACCGAGTATATCTCCGTGGCGTGCACAAGTTTTGGTAGCAGGTGGTGGAATGCACAGAAAGAGAATGGTAATAGATTACTCCCAAACTATCAATAAATACACGGAACTAGATGCCTTCCCCTTACCAAACATTGAAACTATTGTAGCGGAAGTTGCTAAATACAAACATTTCAGTCAAATCGATTTAAAAAGTGCATATCACCAAGTTCCTATCCTTCAAAAAGAAAAAGTTTATACAGCTTTTGAAGCAAATGGCAAATTATATCAATTCACTAGAATACCCTTTGGTGTTACCAATGGTGTTGCCGCTTTTCAACGTGCCTTAAATTATATTATTGAAACAGAAAGTCTAAAGGGCACGTTTGCATATTTAGATGACGTCACCGTGTGCGGGAAAACCCAAAAAGAACATGACGACAATTTGTCCCATTTAATGAAAGCGGCGGCCAAGTATAATTTGACGTTAAATGAGCAAAAATGCATTTTCAACAAAGAAACTATCAATCTCCTCGGCTATACTGTACAAAAAAATACAATTAGGCCAGATATGGATCGTCTCAAACCTTTACTAGAATTACCGATTCCAGAAAATGCGCCTGCACTAAAGCGAGCACTTGGACTATTTGCGCACTACTCAAGATGGATAAGTAACTTTTCAGAACGTATCAAGCCTTTACTATCAACAACTACTTTCCCGTTATCTGAAGAAACAATTTCGAGCTTCAACGACCTAAAAAAAGATATTGCTAAAGCTTCTTTAACTGCAATTGACGATAAGGCTACTTTTACCGTCGAGTCAGACGCCTCTGAGAATGCACTAGCAGCAACTCTTTCCCAGAATGGACAGCCTGTGGCCTTCTTTTCTCGCTCTTTGACAGATCCTGAACGACGACATCCATCTATAGAAAAAGAAGCTGCAGCCATCGTGGAAGCCTTACGTAAATGGCGACATTACTTGATCGGACGACATTTTGTGTTAATCACGGATCAGCGATCAGTTGCCTTTATGCTTAATCAAGTACACTCAAGTAAAATAAAAAACGAGAAAATTGAGCGTTGGCGACTTGAGTTATCTTGTTTTAAATTTGACATTATATATCGTCCCGGGAAAGAAAACAGAGCAGCTGATGCTCTCACTCGAGTTTGTGCACATATGGACGTTAACAATTTGAAGACATTGCACAATAATCTTTGTCACCCTGGTATCGTCAGAATGTATCATTGGGTTAGATCGAAGAATTTGCCCTATTCAATCAATGACATAAAACAAATTAGTACGAACTGTCAAGTTTGCGCCGAATTAAAACCAAGATATGCACGAACTGAGGGTACACTTATAAAGGCAACGGCGCCTTTTTGAAAGACTGAATCTAGATTTTAAAGGTCCATTACCATCAAAAACTCAAAATCATTACATACTGACAGTAATAGATGAATACAGTCGTTTTCCGTTTGCTTTTCCATGTAAAGATATGACATCGAATACTGTTATAAGATGCCTGAATGAAATTTTCTTTACTTTTGGCACGCCTATGTACATACACTCTGATAGAGGTACCTCATTTATGTCGCAAGAACTCACACGTTATCTGGTCTCACTGGGGATTGCGTCAAGCAGAACCACGCCCTACAATCCTCAAGGTAACGGCCAGGTAGAGCGTTTAAATGGAACTCTTTGGAAGACCATACAGCTTTGTCTAAGATCCAAGAATATGGAAGCTTCTGAATGGGAAAAAGTCTTGCCCATGGCCTTACACTCTATACGTTCGTTATTATGCACATCTATCAACGCAACTCCACATGAAAGAATGTTCAGTCATCCACGGCGAAGCCCTAATGGCGTATCTCTACCTGATTGGCTAATGACACCTGGTCCTATACTTATAAAAAGAACCGTGCGTAATTCTAAGTCTGAGCCTTTAGTAGAAGAAGGCCATCTTCTACAGAGTAATCCAACGTACTCTTTTATTCGGTACTCGGATGGAAGAGAAGGCACGATTTCTAATAGACATCTCGCTCCACTCCCTTCAGTACAAGATGACTTCTCTTCAGATGATGAAGAGCCTGAAGGAACCGAAGTATATTCTACGTTCCAGCCTTCACCTAGCGGACAACAGCACGGAGAACAGGGATCTGGTGAGAACGAGAACGAGCGTGAAATTCGACGCTCTACACGCCCTCGCCGTCTGCCGGTCCACCTGGAAGATTATGTTTTAGGGAGGGGTGAATGACATGTATTTTATCTGTGGATTTGTCTGTCAATTTTATGCTGAATAAAGCCAATTTTCCTCATGGTATTTTCTTGTTAAATGTATCAACATGTTAAGGTTTACTTTCTTATTTATTCATATTCATGGTGATCGTCCCTTTTGGCCAAAAATCGTTCCTTTCCAGACTCAGATTTCCAATTTTCCGAAACTTGACATAGGCACTGGCAGCACCGAGCAGTCTATTTTACTCGATCACACATATGAACGTCATATAAAGCTATCCTGCTGTCAAGGTAAACCGGATAAGATAAAGTATGTTTTACCATTGTTAAACGGCCCATACAAAGCCCTGCCTGCAGGGCCCTGCTTGCAGTGCGCACTGCCAATCGTACTTTGTGTGGGCATGCAGGGCCGACAAAATGGCCGTTACATCGGCCCTGCAACACCACACACGGTACGATTGGCAGTGCGCACTGCAAGCAGGGCCCTGCAGGCAGGGCTTTGTATGGACCGTTTTGACCCACTTCTCCGCGTTAGGGCTCCCGCACACGACCGAGTTTTTGTAGGTCCGATTATCGGGCACATTTTTCCCCCGATTTTACGACCGATTTTGTGACTGACCCAACGCACACGGGCGATAATCGTTGACCGATTTTCTTGTATGACGAATGACGATAGGGAGGTGATCGATCAAAATAATATCGACACACGATGTCGATGATTTTATTTTTTGTTAGTGAGATAAGATTCCATGAACATTTTTTAAGTATCGGTATTATCAAAAATGCTTCTAATGGTCATTATTTGTTAATATACAGGGTGTTAGGCTAGGATACCTATACAGGATGTAAGAGTAAGTATAAAAGGTGTTAGGTTAGAATGACTAAGTACTATACGTAGAGGGTGCTAGGGTAAGTATACAGGGTGTTAGGTTAGGATTACTATACAGGATGTTAGGGTAAGTATACAGGGTATTAGGTTAGGATAAATACACAGGGTTTTAGGGTAAGTATACAGGGTGTTAGATTAGGATCACTATATGTACAGGGTCTTATGGTAAGTATACATGGTGTTAGGATAGGATAACTATACCGGGTGTTAGGTTAGGATCACTATATGTACAGGGTTAAGTAAGTATACAGGGTGTTAGGTTAAGATTACTATACAGGGTGTTAGATTAGGATAACTATATGTCCAGAGTCATCTCTACCCGTGGGTGTCGTAAGAGGCGACTAAGGGCATATGAACCGGAACAACAACTTTCTGTGTATCGTACGATCTTACATACTGCGGTCACCAACAACAGCGGTCACCAGCCGCAACGCTTACAAGCGTGGTGACTATGGTAAATCCCCCTCAAAGTACCACGCGATTTTGCTGGAGATCTTACTTACTGGAATGTAATTCGGAGAAAAAACTAATTTAATGATCAAACAAATCTGAAATTAAATATTAATTAAAGTATTTTTATTTTACAATCTGTTAGTAATGTACACACGGCCGCACTTCGGTAGAAACACTTTTGGACCTTATGGCGTGGTAATAGAGTTGAAAAAGTTTCTAACCACAAGCGGTTGACCGTACAATCACCCCTTAAAAGGATCATCCTACTTTTTTTTTTACATCCTGTATTCACATTCGTCCACGGCTGGCAATGTTGATCGTAGTGGCACGACAATTTCTGTAGGTAGGACAAGGATTTCCAATTTCTATGAGGTAGATACTTACCAATAGGTACTTATGTAAACCTACCTAGAAAACCAAACGTGAAGCAAATCTAGAATAAAATAGGTACATAACTTTACTTATTTATCGTCATTCATTCGTCCGGCGGAAAACAGAAAAACGTTCGGTTTTTATTTTTGTCTGAGACTTGTCTTCATACGTTGTTTATTACCTACACGTAATACAGGAATCAAAATCTCGATGTCAATATCCATCGTGCGTGATTCAACACGCACCTCTCCCTAGCGAGTGTACGGAGCTGACTGACGAGTGACGAGACCGCGACGGCCGGCGACGGTGAGTCGTGTGCGTTGAAGTATAGATTTACGTATGTTCCATTTCTCACCGACAAACGGATCGGCCGTGACGGCCGATTTTATTTCTCACCGAGTTTTTGTCGGTCGTGTGCGTTGAAGTATGGCAATCAGTACGTTCCATTTTTGACCTACAAAAAATCGGTCACCGATTCTCGGTCGTGTGCAGGAGCCCTTATGGCTCAAGTTTTATCAAAACAAACTAAAATCGCGGTAATTGTGGCTATTTATTTATAACCATCTAACTTGTCGGATGTGTCCTACAAACATGGAAGCTCTTTGTAAAGCTCCCACAAAACAAAAATACATTGTTTTTCTGCCGGTTCATCTGAATAGCCTTCTACTTCTCCATTTTCCGTCTTTGAAGTTTACGGCGCGAACCAACGAACGTTTTGATATGACAAGAAAATACAAACAACAAGCCGTTCCATATCGGTTAACAGAAATCCGTCCTATGACAGCAGTCTGTCTCGTCTCGTTCACACATATTGAGGTCTTATAATAGCTATCCTGCTTTCAGGATAATATTTTACTGTTTTGGAACGCAGCGCAAACTACAATTTCGGAACGAAACGTCAAATGGTCCGGTGCGCCCTACACACGATCGGACCGTACCATTATTATTATTACTTGTTCTGAAGTCCGATGGGAAAAACCATCGGACCGCCAGACAAGGTAATAATAATAATAATGTCCGGCGGACATCCCTCCACACGTCTGAAACTAGTACGGTCTGAAGTCGGCGCGTACCAAGTACTAACAGACGATCGGATCGGACTGCTCCATGTTTGTAGGACACATCCGACAAGTTAGATGGTTATAAATAAATAGCCACAATTACCGCGATTTTAGTTTGTTTTGATAAAACTTGAGCCATAACGCGGAGAAGTGGGTTAACAATGGTAAAACATACTTTATCTTATCTGGTTTACCTTGACAGCAGGATAGCTTTATATGACGTTCATATGTGTGATCGAGTAAAATAGACTGCTCGGTGCTGCCAGTGCCTATGTCAAGTTTCGGAAAATTGGAAATCTGAGTCTGGAAAGGAACGATTTTTGGCCAAAAGGGACGATCACCATGAATATGAATAAATAAGAAAGTAAACCTTAACATGTTAACCGATATCGGAAGGGCGATCTGTTGCCAAAAGAGACAAAAATCGTTCTTTTCGGGACAACCAATCTGTCAATCTGGCAATCTGGCAACCTAATCGTTCGACACTGGAGTGATAGGGACATAAAACGTGAACATAGATCAACTAACAGAAGCGCCATTCTCATTAATTTCGAAACACTTTAGTGCCCAAGGGAAGCTGAAACACGTTTTGGATTGTTTTTCGGAAATGTTGCTTATTTCATGCGAACAGTCACGGGGTTAGGTTTGTTTACTTAAGACAGTAAACAAAGAAACGTTGATTCCAAGAAAATGTTTTATCTTTTAAGATAGGTACATAACAGAAACATAACGTAAAATATGGATTCCGAATATTCTCGATATAAACCTAGATGGTTTTTGGACTTTTTTGTGTTGCGTAAAATCAGAGTACCAAGCGCTTTGGAACATCTTATACAACGTTTTAATGGAATAAGCGACAACCTCATACACCCCAACTGATTTTTATTAAAATAAATCCATTCATTCCCGTAAGAAAAATCTTGAAAAAGTCTTTTTAATCTATAGGTAGGGTGATGGCCTCCAGCATTTCTATATAATTTGCACATGTGGCAGACGTGGATCGTTCGATTAAAGACGATGAGTGGAACCACAGAAAAATAGTCTGCCACCTTGGTAGCGCTGCGTTATCAATTAACAGGGCTTTAAAAATGTAAAAAAAAATCATGAGCTAAATCATTTGCTCATGTCTGCCGCTTGCACTGATGGTCAGAATCATCCTCAAAACGATGAAAGTTGAAGAGGCAGACCACCACACCTCTGCGTTTTGAAGGAATATTTTTTTTAGTTTTTTGTTATGATATTAAAACGTGTATATCATTTGCTCATGTGGCAGACATAGATCGTTCGATTAAAAACGATGAGTAGAACAACAGAAAAATAGTCTGCCACCTTGGTAGCTCTGCGTTATCAATTAACAGGGTTTTAAAAATGTAAAAAAAAAACACGTGCTAAATCATTTGCTCATGTCTGCCGCTTGCACTGATGGTTACAATCATCCTCAAAACCATAAAAATCGAAGAGGCAGACCTCTAGACCTCTGATTTACCAAAGGCAGACCATTTGATTCATAGTCTTATATATAGGGTGACTTCATATAGTCAAGATAGGGTCTTGGGAACAAGCGGTTCAAAATTTCCCCATACAAGAAAAAAAAGCGCCATCTGTGAAAGATCGCGTGAACTACGTAGTGTAGTACTTCAAGGAGGTCTTTGTTCTGAGGTCGGTGCTAAATACACGGAATGGAAATAATATGGCGGGAAAAACAAAACAAAGTCTTTACTGTTTATACGTGACTTAGGCCTGGTTTTCCGGTGTTATTCATTAGATAATAGTAAAAAACAATAAAAGTAAGTAATTTTTTAACTAAGAAAATGAATCATCGTTTCATTTTTGTATTAGTAAGTTTGTTGTTTTTTATTTGGAAAACTTACATCTGTTTATTGAAAAGTCGCGTCTTACACGAATTAATTGATCCATTTTTACTTATTTACTTTTTACATCTTAAATCTTTTGCTTTATTTACTTCTTCTATCATCGTTAGTGCACCCTTTTATGCAACAGGCTGGCATTTTTGTATGTAGTCGCGCGTTTCGCGTGGTCCGCTCCTCAGAACAAAGATCTCCTTAAAATAAATAAAAATAAATAAAAAGAACTTTATTCACCTTGCTCGTCCGCTCAGATAAAGTTGACAATTTGTGACTGACATTTGTTGGTCCACAATGTCAGATTGTGGACCAACGAATTGGGGACAGTGTAACGTGCCGATGGACCAGTACTAAAATATAAGTAAATGTGACTTTTTTTGTATGTTTAATTAGTTCTTGATAGAAAAAGGTATGAATTGATACTGAATAACTTTCCCCAAGGAACATAGGTCGAAATACGAAAATCAAGTTTTGATCTCCCAAGAAAACTGCATCAGCGGATGGTGATGGAGGTCAAATTGGGTTTTTCGTATTTCGACCAATTTTCCTTAGGAATAGTTTTTCAGTATCATGAGTACATGCATATCTTTTGCTATCAAGACTAATTAAAAGTCACCCTAAACAACGTGTTAATGGAATAAGCGAAACCCTCATACACTCCAACTGATTTTTATTAAAATAAATCCATTCCCGTAAAAAAAATCTTAAAAAAAAATTTTTTTTCTAGATATTGTTATTTTAAAGTTTCATCATAGTTCTAGTTTTATCGTTGTTCTAGTCCGCGCACGCTTCCCTCCCCTCCTCACCGCTCATGGTCCGCGCGGCACCGGTCGGCAGCGCGCTTATCCACAGAAATGTTTAGAATAGAAGCGGCAAAAATTTAAGTAATAAAAATTCAAAAAAATCACCCCCATCAAAAACCCGTGAAATTGATTCCACTCTCGATTCTGAATAAACTATTTTCTCAGTTTCGCTCAAAGATTTCGGACCTCCTTGACTACCTATATTTTTCTGTGGTTTCGCTTACTCCGTTAACACGTTGTACGAGTATAGGGTACTTCCTAATCAACTGCGTTCCTTTGAGTGTGTTACTCTGACCATAGAACTTAACAACTTTCCCTAAAGTACGACAAAAAAATTACAAAAAAAATACTTCACTTAGTTCTTGGTTATAAACTGCTACGTTTATTTTGTAATTTTTAGCGCTAATAGAAACCTTGAAATACTTTGAAGGAGGTGTGTAGTTTTTGTTATAAATATTTTTATTTTACAAGTTTTAGTGTTAAGCAAACATCGTAAGGTACAGGCACCAAAAGGTGGTTGGTAACCCTAACTGATCTAAATTGACCTGATGATCACTCCTTCAAAGTGGTTAGGACAAACGACTGAAAGGCCTTCCGAAGCACGAATGACGTAGTGTTGTCATATCACTACAATAATGATGTCTCTAAAAAAGTTCGAGCATTTCATGGATAGTATCTAAAATTGATGGTCAGTAATAAGTAACCAACTTATAGACAGGTACGCACTTCGGCGGAAAGAATTTGACCTTGAGCGAGTATTTTCTTTAAGGCGTTTGTAACGTAGCCACAGAATATTCAAGCAATATTTATATTTGTAATCGGTTTCTCGAAAACGGCTCTAACGATTTTGATGAAAATTACTATATGGGTTATCGGGGCGAAAAATCGATTTAGCTAGGTCTCATGTCTGGGAAAATTCGTTTTCACCGTCTTTTTAATCATTTCTTGGCGCGTTTTAGTGCGTTTAAGAAACTTGTTGAGGCGGCTATTCTAGAGCGAAGCTCGGTCGCCCAGGTACTATAATAAATAGTAAACAAGTTCAGCGTAGCGCTGGTTCGGCTGACTACAGGTTACACTGGTTTTGTCTCTACGTGTACAATGCCGTGCGTTCCATGGCATGGCATCTCTAAGATGTTCAATTTCCTGTGTAGAGCTTTCACCTGAGAGATTTTGCATTATTTACCTAACGCGTTGTTTTAAAACACGTAGGTAATCGTGCCTATAAAGTTTGAGCGTTGCTTTCGATTTCCCTGGGATCCCATAATGAGATCCTGACTTGGTGGCCATGGGACAACTTCAGAAGTATGTTTGGTCGGATAAAAAAAGAATTTTTAAAATCGTTCTATTATTTGACAGAACGTTCTAATTGTTGTGCCACTAGCGGTCACACACCACGACTAACGTTATTTAATTTTAGAGATCGCAAAGAAAGACCAACTTCCACTTGGCCACGAGCGCTTCAAACTTTCGATCAATACGTGACTAAAATTTTGAAGAATTATCCTCCAACTCCTAACCGTTAAGGAGTTGGACCTTCCATCATCAGACCATCAACATGAGATGATGAATACCAGACGCAAATACTTGTGTAGCTTTGAAAAATATATGAAAAACGTTATACGTGCCTATAAAATTTGAGGGTTGCCCTCGATTTCCCTAGGATCCCATCATCAGATCCTGACTTGGTGACAATGGGACCACCTCAAGAGTATTTCCTTTCGGATAAAAATATAATTTGCAAATCGTTAACACTTGACGGAAAAATAGGTGGACATACATAAAAAAAAATACATACAGTGGAACATAGAACCTCCTTCTTTTTTGAAGTCGGTTAAAATTAGGCTTAGTTTCCATACTCCTGATAAGCCCATGTATTTACTGTGCCTCTGATTTTTTATTTTTAGGGTTCCGTACCTCAAAATAAAAAAAACGGAACCCTTATAGGATCACTTTGTTTTCCGTCTGTCTGTCTGTCTGTCTGTCAAGGCCCTTTATCTCACGAACGGGTAAAGGTATCAGATTGATTTTAATACCATATATTAGGATCCATAAACCACACGAGATCTGAAAATTTCAATTGTTTACAACGACGCAATCAAAAGATATGGCATTTTATGTCCTCATCTCCATATGTTTATGCAAAATAGCAAAACCTACAGGGTACTTCCCGTTGACTTAAAATTATGAAATTTGGCAAGAAGCTAGGTCTCACAGTACAAATAATGGGAAAGGTCTGAAATCATTAAATATTACAACTTTTCTCACAACTAATGGTAACCAATTGTGGTGAGCTCCCGTTTCAAGAACATTCATATAAGAAAGGGGTCAAGTTGGATGGTCGCGAAGGCGATTTTGTTTTAGTTCTATTTAAAAATAGGAACACTTACAAACTTGAAAATTGGTATGTTCATAGTGCATAAGCTATAAAATAACAACAAATAATAAAATTTGGTCAAGCGCGTGTCGGACTCAAAAAATGTAGCACATTAACTTACTGAAATTTCAACTAATACAATTATGATTATGTGGTGGTACGGAACCCTCTGTGCGCGAGTCCGACTCGCACTTGGCCGGTTTTTTTTTTAAGCATCGGCTACTTTCAAAGCAACCTTTTTAGTAAGATGCTGGCTGGTATTTTGATACATAATTTTTCATGTTCATTTGTTCAAAGTTCTGTCAAGATTTGAATGGATGACATCAATCAAAGACATAGCAGTTGCAGTCTCAGGAGACGCATTTTTGAAGCGTTCGTATTGGCAAGATTCGTATACGAATCAGTGATATCGCTATTTTTGAATATTTATACCTGTGAATTCTGTCTGACCAAAGATTTTGCAAACTACGCCAGGGGGCGTTAGAAGCGCAGCGTTTTTCTTACGTCAATGGGTCTGACCCACTCGTTTTGAACACCCAGTAGACGTTGGCCCAACCGTTGGCCGCGCCGGCTCGGCAAGCTTGTTGACAGCTTTCACACGTTGGTGCGGCTCATTCCGTGTAGGTCTGTCAAGCAAGCAAGATGGACGTATACGCGGAGCCTATCGCTGCCGCTGAAATATACTTCATCATCATATCAGCCGAAAGACGTCCACTGCTGGACATAGGCCTCCCCTAAAGAACTCCATGACGACCGGTCCTGCGCTGCTCGCATCCAGCGGCTTCCCGCGACCTTGACCAGATCGTCGGTCCACCTTGTGGGGGGCCTGCCAACGCTTCGTCTTCCGGTACGTGGTCGCCACTCTAGAACCCTCACGCCCCATCGGCCATCGGTTCTTCTTGCGATGTGCCCTGCCCACTGCCACTTCAGTTTAGCGATTCTCAAGGCTATGTCAGTTACTTTAGTTCTTCTGCGGATCTCCTCATTTCTGATTCGATCTCGCAGAGAGACTCCGAGCATAGCCCTTTCCATCGCCCTTTGGGTGACTTTGAGCTTTCTGATAAGGCCCATCGTGAGCGGCCACGTCTCGGTGCCATATGTCATCACTGGCAACACACACTGGTCAAAGACTTTCGTCTTGAGACACTGCGGTATTTTGGACGTGAAGATATTGCGGAGCTTCCCGAACGCTGCCCATCCGAGTCGGATTCGACGAGTAACCTCTTTCTCTGAGTTGGATTTACCCAGCTGGACTGTTTGTCCCAGGTATACGTACTCATCAACAACTTCGAGCGTAGAGTCTCCAACTTTGAGTGGAGTGGGTACAACAAGGGCGTTAGACATAATTTTCGTCTTATCCATGTTCATTTTAAGACCCACTTGTTGTGAAACTCTACTGAGGTTATTGAGCATCGTGCCGAGATCTTCCAGGGTCTCAGCCATTACGACAATATCGTCGGCAAATCGAAGGTGGGTCATGTACTCGCCATTGATGTTGATGCCAAGTCCTTTCCAGTCCAGGAGTTTGAAGACATCTTCCAATGCAGCGGTGAACAGTTTAGGAGATATGACGTCTCCCTGTCTCACTCCTCGCTGCAATTGGATAGGCTTCGAGTCCTGGTCCTGAAGACGAACTGACATAGTGGCGTTTTTGTACAGGTCTTTCAACACTTCAATGTACCGATAGTCGACTTGGCACCTCTGGAGAGATCGTAGCACGGCCCACGTCTCGATCGAATCGAAGGCCTTCTCATAGTCCACAAACGCTAGGCAAAGTGGCTGGTTATACTCTTCGGTCTTCTGTATAACTTGCCGTAGCGTATGTATGTGGTCTATGGTACTGAAGCCTTTACGAAAACCGGCTTGTTCGGGAGGCTGGAAGTCGTCGAGCCTGCGCGCGAGACGGTTCGTAATGACTCTCGAGAACAGCTTATAGACATGGCTCAGAAGTGAGATGGGTCTGTAATTCTTCAGCAGGGTCTTATCACCCTTTTTGAAGAAGAGTACCACCACACTTCTGTGCCATGCCTGTGGCGTTTTCCCTTCGAGTATGACAGAATTAAACAGCTTCTGAAGAGCTTTAAGCACTGGCCTTCCGCCTGCTTTCAGAAGCTCAGCCGTAATTCCATCGTGCCCGGGTGCCTTGTTGTTTCTAAGCTGTCTGAGAGCCATTCTAATCTCGTACAAGCTGACGTCCGGGATATCTTCGGTATGGTGTCGGGTAAGTCTAGCTCTTGGATCGTTGGCCAGACTGCTAACGGGTGGGCCGGTTGATGTGTATAACTGCCCATAGAACTTCTCGACTTCCCTCAGTAGCTCAGGCTTGGACGATACGGTTCTGCCATCCTCGGTCTTCAGCCTCGTCAACTGGCTCTGTCCAATAGACAAATCTCTTGCGAACACTTTGGAGCCTTTGTTCCGCTCAATCGCTTCTTTAATACGGTTAGTATTAAATAGCCGAAGGTCGCGAGTCAGAGACTTAGAGATCTGTTTATTGAGCCGCCGATATTGAGAAGCATCTTCCGGAGACTGCAGAACCATTTCGCGCTTATACAGTGCTTTTAAGTTTTGTTTCCAGCTGCACCATATTTGAAAAAAAATATATATTATTTTTACTTATTTAGAATAAAATAAAACGTCCCTCTGCTCCTACGCACTTATTTGAAATAAAGGCACGGCCAACGTGTGAACGCCGTTTGCGGCTCGTCGTGTAGAGCCCGTGTTGGATTTCTACCCTTGAACATTTCTACCACTCGAAAGTATATTTAATCTGTGATAAGAACGATATTGGCACGCACATGCACACACGCACACATCAAACAGTTTCGTGATCAGACTCCGCGATCATTATTATTTCTCTTTCTTTCTTATAGCTGCATCTCTACCAGATCGCAGGATCGCGGATTTAACGTGTGCGGGCACCCGACGTTTCCTTCACATATTGGGTGCCCGCACACGTAACATCCACGATCCTGCGATCCGGTAGAGATGCAGCTATAAGAAAGAAAGAGAAAGCTATAAGACCATAGACACACCATAGATACACCTAGTCTATGGTCCTATAGCTTTCTCTTTCTTTCTTATAGCTGCATCTCAGCGGATCGCAGGATCGCGGATCGCGGATTTAGCGGGTTTAACCCATTGAGATATCAACTTTTTAATTAGCGTTCCATTCCTACGCAATTTATTACCGGTTTTTAAAATCAATGAATAATTTCTTTCCGGTGTTTATTTTTTTCTGAGTGAAACGAAATTATCTATGTACCAGGCCACTCAGAAAGTATTGCGAAAAATAGTTTTTATATATGGGAGACTGGCCGGTCAGAATCTTTTTCGAAAATATGATTACTTGTAAGTAAAAATATGTGTGTTCCATTTTCAAAATTTCCCTCCACATTTTTTGCGAGCCAATTCAAAGTATCGTGTCTTACTGAAAAATGGATCTGCGCCGGGAACATTTTAGAGCTATGATTTTTTACGATTTCAAGTGTCGCCTGAAACCGGATGAATCGTTCGATAGACTTCAAATGGCATTTATGGATGAAGGCCCCTCCAAGGCAACCGTGTATCGTTGGTATAACGAATTTAGGCGCGGTCGACCAACCTTGGGGGATGAAGAAAGAAGCGGTCGCCCTTTGACGGCTATTACGGAAGAAAACGTGCTAGCAGTGAAAAATTTAATCCAAGATAATAGGCGAATTACATATCAGGAGATTCAGCACATATTAAAGATTGGATCGGGAAGCGTTCACGAGATTCTACACGGGCATCTTCGCGTGAGGAGGATAGTATCGCGCTGGGTGCCGCACTACCTCACCGACGCTCAGAAGCAGGCCCGGGTGAAATGGTGCCGTGATATGCTGAACAAATTTGAAGCGGGCTCGTCTCGGCGTGTTTACGACATCGTAACAGGTGATGAGTCCTGGATTTATCAATACGATCCAGAAACCAAGCGCCAGTCGACAGTTTGGGTGTTTCAAAATGAACCAACGCCTACCAAAGTGAAGCGATCTCGAAGCGGGGGGAAGATTTTGATCGCCAGCTTTTTTAATTTGACTGGCCACTTGGCCTCAATTCCCTTACGAGATCAAAGAAGCATCAACGCCGAATGGTATACTACCAAATGTTTACCAGAAGTTTTTTCTGTTGTGAGCAACAAGCGACCAAACACAGGGCTCCGCGGACTACTGCTCCACCACGACAATGCGCCTGCACACACCGCGCTCAAAACGAGGGACTTCCTGGACAGCACACCAGTCAAACTCCTGGGTCACCCTCCTTACAGCCCTGATCTAGCACCGTGTGACTTCTTTTTATTTCCAAAAATAAAAAAACAGCTCAAGGGGATACAATTTTCGTCGCCGGAAGATGCGCTGGCTGCGTTCGAGCAGGCTGTAAACGAGGTGTCTACGGCGGACTGGAAAAAGTGTTTTGAAAACTGGTTCAGACGCATGAATCTTTGTATAGAGGCTGGTGGAGAGTACTTTGAAAAGATTTAATAAAAATATATGTACCTGTAGAACAATTTTTTTTAGTGTCGCAAATATTTCTGAGTGTCCCACGTACAAGTCAATGATCTTACATTTACCATGATTGAGGACTCCTAACAATTTGTACAGAGGCAAAACGAGCAGAGCAAGACATCATAGTCGATGTACTTCGTCCCTTTCTAATTGTTGCCATACTAATGAAGTTTGCTCAATTCCCGTGAAAAAAGTTAAGTTTTATATCCACAAATTTTTATTTATACGTATCTTTAAATACTCATTTAAATAATTTTCAACGTGCAAAGTATAAACTTCTCTCTTAGTTTTCATTAAATATTTATAAATGCAGAAAATCATTTTCTTTTGATTTATCTGGATTAAAAACTCTTTGGTAAAATGATTTTTAACAAAGATTTTGCATTACATTTTGTTGATGTTGTCATGGTAACATAAACAAAATGTCATGCAAAATCTATTAGAAAGGGACAGCTTCATCTCTTCTTACGTCCTACTCTGCTCGCTTAATTTTTGGAAGAGCGCAATCTGGTTAAAAGCGCCGCGCGCGAAGTATTAAATCTATGGTACAAGTGCGACAAGGCTTATTATGAACGTGGCAAAAAATGGAACTAACACCGCCACCTTGTGAAACGTCACTTTTGAGTGTTCTCCTTATACAAGCCAGCGCCCCCACCCGCGTTCATTATAAGCCTTGTCTACTTGAAAGAAGAAAGTGAATTAGGACGCACCCTATATTGGGGATATGATTGATTTAGTACGAATTTATAAAAATTAATATTTCTTAAAATCAGTGAGTAAATCGTCTGCCAATTTTTTGTTGTCTTCAGTGAAACCAAATGAAGCGAATAAAAGCAACTAGAATGATGAGCAAATGGTTTAGTAGAGCCTTTTTTTTTTACATATTTACTAGTACTTCCTGTGATAATGCAGAGCCCTATACGTCTGCCTCTTCGATTTATTTACTTTTTAGGATGTTTCTGACCAGCAGCTCCATTGGCAGACATGAGCAAATGATTTAGTACCCTTCTTTTTTTTTACATTTTTGAAAAGCTGAAACTCAAAAACGCAGCGACGGACAGAAAAACTTTACTGAACCAAATCAATTTGTAATAATCTAAACTATCATCTCTAGCGATATGAAATACGTGCAAATCATATAGCGAAATATTTTTCACCTCCCTTACTACTAGATATTGTTACTTTAAAGTTTTATCTCTGTTCAAGTTTCATCGTTGTTCTAGTCGTCGCACTCCGCGCACGCTACGCACACTTCCCTCCCCTCCTCAGCGCTCACAAAGCGCGCGGCGCCCGGCCGCCAGCGCGCGTTTCTACAGAAATATTAAGAATAGAAGCGGCAAGAATTTAAATAATAAAAATAAAAAAAATTACCCTTATCAAAAACCCGTGAAACTGATTTAACTATCGATTCTAAACGAACTATTTTCTCAGTTTCGCTTATTCCGTTAACACGTTGTACCTATAGTACGCACAACTCAACCAATGCCTTCCCCTGCTTGTGTATTTCTAGATCATATAACTACCCCCCGCTTCTTCTCCCTATCTTGGACCACGCAGACGTGTGTCTGATAGACCTCAATGAAGATTTCCTTAACAAACTTGAGCGTCTTCAAAACGTATGTATAAGATTCATTTTTGGATTGCGTAAGTTTGACCATGTGTTCGAATATCGGAAAAAATTGGGATGGCTTCCTATCAGGCAACGACGGGATTTACATGTCCTGATACTCCTCTATAACGTGCTGTACGACCCTCGTTCTCCACCTTACCTGAAGGAATGCTTCCAGCACCTGGGCTCTAACCATGGACTAGCACTGCGCTGTAAGTCAGACAACATCTTGCAGCCCCCTTTCTCTCGGTCTGGCTACTTTAAGGATTATTTCACCGTAAGGGCTACTCCACTATGGAATGATCTTCCGCGAGAGATACGTCACTCTCAGTCACACGCTGTCTTTAAAACCAAATTACGTTCCCATCTCCTCAGCAAAACCATTTGATTATCCATGTATTGTTTAATATTTATGAGTATATATATATATACTCATAAATATTAAACAATAATATATATTTGTTTATTATATTTATTATTGTTATTTATTTATTTTTATGTATTATACTTACTTACGTAACTATGTGTGTGTATTATCTTATGTAGTTTATGTTATTCATGTAGATGTTTATGAGTTATTATTATTAATGATCATAGAATTTTCTTTTATACTTTATATTGCATAGTAGTGTTACTATTAATTAGGTAATTTTTATGCCTTTTGTATGTTATCGCACTTGTTTTTGCATGAATACTTGCAGAGCTCTCTTTATGTATCCCTAACGTCAAAGGTTGCCTGTAAGAGATGGCTTGCAGCGATAAGGCCGCCTTTGCCCACATTAACTTAAGCTTTCCATGTATACCTATCTGTGTTTTCTCTGTTACGAGGGCCACACCGAAATGATCGGGAATAGAAAAAAGTACAAAAATAATACAACAATATTTACTTTCATTGTTTTTCGAAGTATTCTCCGTGACAATCGATGCACTTTTGCATTCTATCAAACCAATTATTATAACAGTAATTCCAGTCTGAAGTGGATATAGTCGAAACGGCCGATTTGTAAGCTTCGACTGCCTCTTCTGGGCCTTGAATCGTTGACCACGTAGCATATATTTAATTCTTGGGAATGTAAAATAATCATTGGGGCTCAAGTCAGGGCTATACGGTGGATGGTCCATTAACTCCACGTTTTCCTGATTTAAAAACGCGATCGTTTTGCGAGCGGTATGTGAGCTCGCATTATCCTGGTGAAGAATGATGCGACGATTCGGATTAATTTTACGAAGTTCTCTTATAACTACCGGGAAACAAACTATTGTGTACCAATCAGCAGTAACCGTTCTGCGTTCTTGTAAAGGAATCGTAGCCACATGACCAGTTTTCGATACAAACGAAGCGACCATTTTTTTCGACACGCTACGAGAGCGGACAACTTTTGTTGGCTTGACCTCGCCTTCGAAGACCCAAACAGCCGATTGATGTTTTCTTTCGGGCTCATATGAATAAATCCACGATTCATCACTAGAGACGATATTGTAAACTGCATTTGAGCTCCCTCTATTGAACCGTTGCAGAGTAGACCGACACCAATTAACACGAGCCGACTTTTGTTCCTCGGTCAAACGATGGGGCACCCAGCGGGAAACTAACTTCTTGACACCCAGTTCATCATGTAAAATAGTTTGAATATAGTTAATTAATATAGTTAGTTATAAGTTTAGCGCTGTGTATCGCAGCCCAATTTGTTACGCTCCCGCTCGGGTCTACGAGTGCACAGTTGCACTCCTGGGTACGTTTAACTCATAGGGCCCAGCGGACGTATCGGACGGGCCGCGGAGCGGATAAAACACGTCTGTCTGCTGTCGTCATAGATTTATTACTTCGCGCGTGGCGCTTTTAACCAGATTGCGCTCTTCCAAAAATTATGCGAGCAGAGTAGGACGTAAGATGAGAGGAAGCTGTCCCTTTCTAATAGATTTTGCATGACATTTTGTTTATGTTGCCATGACAACATCAATAAAATGCCAAAGAGTTTTTAATCCAGATAACTCAAAAGAAAATGATTTTCTGATCAATATTTAATGAAAACTGAGACAGAAGTTTGTACTTTGCACGTTGAAAATTATTCAAATAAGTATTTAAAAATACGTATAAATATAAATTTGTGAATATAAAAGTTAACATTTAGCACGGAAATTGTGCAAACTTCATTAGTATGGTAATAATTAGAAAGGGACGAAGTACGTCGCCTATGATGTCTTGCTCTGCTCGTTTTGCCTCTGTACAAGTTGTTAAGAGTACGCTATCATGGTAAATGTAAGATCATTGGCTGTCATCAGATGCTGCTGACTGACGTTTGATCAAGAGTGAGTTCCAAAACGGTAATTATTACTCTTTGACAGCAGCTTGTCTCGACCACACCGATGGACGTCATATAACGCTATCCTGCTGTCAGAGTAATTTTTACCTGATTCGGAACGCAACCCAATCTAATGTTTGTGCTCTTGTCAACTAGACATTGGCAGTAATGGCTGTATCTTGAAACGGCCGATTGCCATCTTATTAAAAGTTGAAGTTTTCGACTATGAAAGAAAAAAATTATAGACGATGGGACGGAAAATATTTCAATTTTTGTTCACCATCCAGAAAATATTGTAGGTAGGTAGGTCTTGGACCTATCTATCATAGTTCAAGACCTTAGAAGTTTCTTCATCAACATCATTCACCATAATCATCATTATTATTTTCATCATCAATCTACACACGAAAAGTGGTTAGTACAGATTATTTCTCACTCATAAAAAAAAAGCACATAAAACAAAACTTATACATACGTGGTTCAATGTTTATCAATATTATTATTACTGTCAATGCTAGGAACCTAATGTTGGTGCCGTCAAAGACTAGTAGGTACTTACCAACCCATCTCTACCCGTAGGTGTCGTAAGAGGCGACTAAAGGCTTATGAACTGGAGGATGGGCACCAGCATCTTTCTGTGTATCGTGCCATCTTACTCACTGCAGTAACAATGGTAGACTCGCTCTATTTGCATTGTATTCTGTCTGCATCTTCTTCTTTGTCCTCGCCTCTTCCCGTTACGCAGGGTCGGCTTTCCTAATCTTGAGGCGCCATTTGCTTCGTTGATAAGCATCGTCAACAGACAGACCCAAAGCCTTCATATCTCGCTGGACATTTGTCATCCAGGTATTCTATATTCTGTCTGCATGACATTCAAAAAGTATTTTGTTAAGAATCTACATTGAATAAAAATATCTGAATCTGAACAACAGTGGTTGCCAGCCGCTATACAAGTGTGGTGACTATGGTAAATTCCAAAGTACCACACATTTTTGCTGGACATCTGTTGGAGCTCCCGGTCCTGTAGTGTATGTTTCATGGGATGTTATGAATGTAATGATATAGTCCCTCAGTTTCCATTGTTGTGAGTGCCATGTGGTGCCCAAGTAAGGTTGGGTCTACCCATTATCTTCTTACGGGTGGTGTAGAAGGCGACAGTAAAAACAGTTTAGCTTCGCTCTATGGGCGATAGACTGGCAATCTGTTACTCTATGCAGCATAGGCACAGTCAAGAGCAACTAAAGCTTAACACATTAGACTGTGCTGTTTTTATTACAGAAGAGCTATTTGCTACCTATAGTATCTTGCATAACACTAGAGATGTTGAATAAAAAAGTCACTGAGTGATAGTTTAGGGCACTGAAAAGAAAGAGAGGCAACCGTACTGACTATGGGTAGACAAACTTAAGTTTACTGCTGGCCCCTTTTGGAAGAGAGTTACATACAACCGAACACACTGGAAGGAGTTGGAGGAGGCCTTTGCTTAGAGACATAATGTGATGGATACAAAGCACAAAAGTAAAACTACAGTAGCACAAGAAAGAAGGGACTATGTATTTTTGATGTAAGGACAGGAAGAAACATTCCTCATGTCCATACTATGTAAAAAGAGCATGCAATATCAGTTTTTATTTGGTCTATCTTGTGCTACTGTGGTTTTACTTTTGTGCTTCTTATGTAGGTACTTGTTTTACTTTTGTGCTTGTCCGTACTATTGTCTTGACTACAAGAATGACCCATATTAGTTCACTACCAATAAGACTGCTCGAACCTTAAGAGAAACAAAAATGATCTTTTTTATGCAGAAGTTGTGAGCGTTTGTCCCTAATATGATCTGGTGGTAAGCAACAATGATGTAACATGCCAATCTACTAATGCAAATCCTCTCCGGTAGGAGTTCCAGCCATGTAACGGAACAACTTTTGTTCTACAACATCTGAAATTAAAA
The DNA here is from genome assembly GCA_947532105.1 of Athrips mouffetella. Taxonomy (NCBI): domain Eukaryota; kingdom Metazoa; phylum Arthropoda; class Insecta; order Lepidoptera; family Gelechiidae; genus Athrips; species Athrips mouffetella. Next base: position 22,647,757 of record OX383970.1, on the reverse strand, counting down.
TAGTTTGTTTCTCTGTACAAAATGAAAATTTTCCCTGTCAGTTTGTATGGAGAATAATTTTTTATTTTCAAAAGTTGATGAATTAAATGGCTGGAGGGTTCAGATGTCAATCAATAATTAGCATTAGTATGAGGTTGTTAGCGAGCCTGATGCTGGCAAGCTTCTGTGAATATGTATTTGCAAACTTAAACGTAATGAAATTCCAAATTAAACTCAAAATTACGACATACAGTAGTTTTGGCATTTCATTGATTGTCCTTGAGTAGCGAAGTGTATTTCCTAATTTGTGAAGTGCCTGTAAGTCTGAGCCCGTTATCATATTTCGTAACTAAACCAGATGTTATATTTTTCTGTTTCAGAACTGGAGCTAAGTTCAAGTGCTATCATCTGTAAAACAAACCATCATAACACTAATAGTATAGTGTTATAAAAAAAAATGCAAAACAGCAGAAAGAGAAAACCAGATATGGACGATGAGAGACCTTTGAATAGAAATGCAGAACGAGCTTTGCTTTGGTAAGGATATCCCAATCTACAACTTAAAGATAAGTTTCTACAAAATGAAAATTACACAAAGAGGGTTCCATTCCTCTTAAGTCATCATAACATCCCATGAAATGTCCACTACAGGACAGGGAGCTCCTTCCAGAATCCTAGCTTTTGCTGGAAAAATGTAGAGGGGAAGTACCATAGTCACCTCGCTTCTTAGCGTTACGGCTGGCATCATGAACCGCAGTTGTAGGTGACCGCAGTAAGTAAGATGTAACATCGTTGCCAATACCACCGCCTTCGACGTCAGTCATGTTTTGATTGTGATGTTACCTCATATTTGAGACTTGCTCGCCACCAAAGGATGCGCCAAAGCCAGTCCTCACTTCTCGCACAATCAAATGTATCTTTTTCTATGTTGTTAAAATACAGGGTGTAATACAGAGAAAGTGTACTTACTGAAACTCGGGTGTAATGTGTACAGAACGGTCGTGCTCAGTCAATGAAACTGAACAAATTTCCCAAAGAATCATTTTTAGAAAATTTTTTGACCTCCATACAACAAATTGCTCACTCTGATTGAACAGTTTGTATGGAGAGGTCAAAAATGTTTCTTTGGGAAAGTTGTTCACTTTCATTGACTGAGTACGTCCTTTCAGTTTTTTTTATGTTTCAAGTGAGCAAACGAGCAGGTGGGCAGCTTTCGGTACACTGTCCCTTACACCCTGTTTACTCAATGTCTTATATTACGTATATGTGCGCCCCACAGGCAAAATTTAAAAGCCATGTTGGTTGAAAAAGTATTTTTCATTATGTTCGTAGAATTAACTTTTTCTCCATGGGTATTCTTTTACATTCATAGTAAAAATTATGCTTATTCCATGGACTAATCAAAAAACCATATGTGATCACTATTCGCCATATGGATGTCCGTTCTCCTTTCATGGGTAGGTTCGAAACTACCCTGAGAGAGAAACTACTACCGATTGTGCCTTTTTGTTGTGAATTTTGCTTCTATTTGTTTTACTATACACTATATTGGCTGATTTACTTGGGATTAGACTGCGGTTCTAACAGGCTAATTCAAATTGACTTATGTTTTTTGTGTTGCTTCTTTTTTTTCCACATGGCGCCACTCTGTTTGTGAAGCGACGTAATTGTAACTGACGTCATTAAGAGATTTTTTAATATCCTACGATGGATAAAGAACATTTTGATTTTAATTCCTCGGGAGGCGCCACAATTTTGCCTTCATATAAGTCAGCCATAATCTCATATTCGCATATTGGATCATCATAAGATCCCGTAATACATCCAATACAGGACAGGGAGCTCCCACCAGAATTCTAGCTGTTGCTGGAACAATATGGAGAGGAAGTACCTTAGTCACCACGCTTATCAGCGTTACGGCTGGCACCATGGACCGCGGTTGTTGGTGAACGCAGTATGTAAGATGGTACGATACACAGAAGGACGCTGCTGCCCATCCTCCGGTTGATAAACCCTTAGTCGCCTCTTACAACACCCACAGGTAGAGATGGATTGGTACTATTTTTTGCCGGCACCACACGGGACAAATATACGGGGCATATTGGTTATCTAAGTATTATGGTTTAATAGGCCTCAAAGGTGGTACAAATAAACAATGTAATCTTAGCAATTGGGTATCGTGGGTTTGTTTGGGTAAAGAACCCTAAAAAGTTGCTTTTAACCATATACAGAGTTCAAACTATTTCCATACCTACTATATTTGGTCAAAATTGGTTGACCAACATTATTAAAAACTTTGGTTCCAGGAATAGAGGGATACGTGGAATCCGAGGAACTCGAGGAATACGAGGAACCCAAGGAATACGAGGAACCCGAGGAATACGAGGAACCCAAGGAATACGAGGAATACGAGGAACCCGAGGAACATGGAATCCAAGGGGGCAATCACATAAGGAAAAAATTAATAAAATGTTCAATACGCGAAAGGCATGGCTAGCAGAAAGATATTTTGATCAATTTGATTCAGAAGCTGGTACTAGTTACAGGTAAGCAAGATAAAATATATGTCAAAAAATGGTCAGGTCATGAGAATAATTCAGTGTGTTTTATTCTGGCAGTTGTAAATAAAATAAAGTTTTCAATTAATTCTCATATTATTGCCAGTTCCATCTGATGAATTATTACGTTCGGTCTTTTATGAGAGCTAGCAGCCATTTTGGATTAAATTAAGCTTGTTGGTGATGAGATGCTGGTGAAAACCAAGTTTCAGTCTGGCCCACATATTGTAATTTGGAGAGTGTGCTCAAGAGCTCCATGAGCTCATTCCACCATCCCCCTTTTACCATCGGGAGTCCAGACGCACTGCAGGTTATCACCTACACTTGGTTGATATTCCACACATTCGCACAAAGCGCTTTGAAAGATCTTTTATAATGCGCACGGCCAAAGAGTGGAATTCTCTGCCTGCGTCTGTGTTCCCGAGTTCATATAACCCGAAACTATTCAAGTCGTGAGTAAATAGGCTTCTTCTGGGCAAGCTTGTCCCATTGTCCACCTCACCTCTGTCCTCAAGACTAGATCGAGGTCAAAAGTAAGCCCATTGATAATAATAAAAAAAATATATTTGAATCGACTTTTGAGTTTGAGAGACCTTTGGTTGAGCTGGTCGTTTCGTAAAACTTACTGACAGGGATTGTGTGTGTATGTGATTAGGAAAACTGTTACTGTGGGTTTGCGTTTACATATAGTCATAGCGCAGCTTACTTTTGGTAGCGTTTTGTATGGATAAGGCCCATCCATAACTCTATAATTGGTCGAAGTTTGTAGGTATACCTACAGTTAACAACAGGTCAAGCTTGACTCTCGCAGTGCGACTAGCCCTTATGTCCATTGCAATAAGAACGGTACAAAGTCCAATGTGTCAAGCTTGATGTGCTAAAATCTAAAATGTCAACATCACCTTTTTTTTTCAGGAACAAAAAACGTCGTACGGAATTCAAAAATGTGGAAGATAGATCTTACTGCGCAATTCTGTTGAACAACATAAGTCCTCAGAGCACAAACCTAGCAATCGAAAAATATCTTGAACGAGTGTCTGGCTACGTAAGTGTTGATGTTTCTACTCCTTAGTGTCGTAAGAAGCGACAAAGGGATCATGAACCGGATGATGGGCAGCAGCGTCCTTTTGTGTATCGTATCATCTTACATACTGCGGTCACCAACAACGGCGGTCCATGGTGCCAGCCGCAACGCTAAAAAGTGTGGTGACCGTGGTACTTCCCCTCTATATTGTTCGATCTAAAGCTGGAATTCTGAAGGGAGCTGCAGTGGACATATCATAGGATGTAATGATGAAGTGTGGGTGGCTGTAGGGCTTTTGTGCAAAAAAGTTTTCCATAGTTTCTGGATAATGGGAAATTTATGTAATAGACTTTAAGGGCACTGCATGTTATCCTACGTCATCTAGTACACGAAATTTGCAACTTTGTAGCAATAGTAGTTGCCTACTAGGTCCACAAAACGTTGGTCTGCCAATCCGAAACCTGGCACGTTTTGTACAGTCGGAACGAAAAGTGGTTAAGTGACAGATTACGAGTACACGAATGAAATTTATTTACCCACGCAGATATACAGGGTGTAAGGGACGGGGTACCGAAAACTGAAAGGGCGTGCTCAGTCAACGAAACTGAACAACTTTCCCAAAGAAACATATGTTGGGAAATGAAAAAAATTTTTTAGCTCTCCATACAAATTTCGAACAGTTTGTATGGAGAGGTCAAAATTTTATTTCATTTCCCAAGATATGTTTCTTTGAGAAAGTTGTTCAGTTTCGTTGACTGAGCACGTCCTTTTAGTTTTCGGTACACCGTCCCTTACACTAGACTGCATCTTTTTAAAATTATTTTTCGTTAATTTCGTACACAAGATATGATTCGCTTTTAAAAATGAGTCTTTTCTCGTTTCAGAACGAGGAAAATTGTATATTTTATTTAGAAGTTCATAAATGCACAGCAAAAGATACTATGTATGCTGTCTTAAACTTCATGGATCAGGAACACTTGAAGGTTGCTTTTCAAAAGATCCAAGAGACGCCTATTTTTTTGGCGCATCGATTTACTGTAACGCTGGAGAGTAAGTACTTCAGATATTTTTTTCTTTCGCTTTATTATGTTCATATTGACTGGGATTTCTTGTGTTAGGCCCGAAGTGTGGCCATAATGCGCGGTTAGGAACGTTTTAAAACTACCCGTGCTATCTCGCTCAGTCCCGTCGCGCTAGGCGTAGTTGCCTTAGGCCGGTATTTCACTGGGACACCATGGCGGCGCAACCAGTCGCCGCTACCAACAAAATGTATACAGCTCTATAGAGAGTTACTCACCTGGTGTCCGTTTTGTTGCGCAACCAATTTGGCGGCGCAACCAGTTCGGATGCTGGTCGCGCTACCACTCCCATTGAAATATAGCCCTTAATACTGTGATGTTATGTATGTATGTATGTAATACTGTGGCCGCAGGGTGTGTCTTTACTGGTGTCTAGTTACGGACACCAGTGGCGCAACCAGTCGCGCCACCGTGGTGTCCCAGTGAAATACCGGCCTTAGTCACTACACTATGGACGCAAAGGTGCGTTTCCGCGCTAGGCTTGCACTGTGGACGTACACATACGCATCGCTCTGTCCAGGGTCCGTAGACAAGTTGCTTTCTATAATCGTAAACGGCGGTAAAATAGAATAAAACCGGCCAAGTGCGAGTCGGACTCGCGCAACGAGGGTTCTGTGCTACATAATCATATTTGTATTAGTTGAAATTTCAGTAAGTTACTGTGCTAGATATTTTTGAGTCCGACATGCGCTTGACCAGATTTTATTATTTGTTGTTATTTTATAGCTTATGCACTATAAACATACCAATTTTTCACGTTTGTAAGTGTTCCCGTTTTTAAGATAGAGCTAAAACAAAAATCGCTTAAAAAACAGGTCTTTAGTATGGGAGCCCCCCTTAATTTATTACTTTTTTAGTATTTGTTGTTATAGCGGCAACAGATATACACAATTTGTGAAAATTTCAAATTTCCACCTATTACGGTTCATGAGATACAGCCCGCTGACAGACAGACATCGGAGGCATATCAATAGGGTCCCCTTTTTCACCCTTCGGGTACGCACGCAGAAGGTTCGAATCCTGCCTGTGGTTGTAAAATTTTGCGATTTTCTACTTTGTAGATTTATCCTAACACAGGAAGTGTTAAAATAAAAATCATATAGGAAGCCACTTGTCTGTCACACTGTTTTCATTCGAATCAAGCATAAGCATAGCGTAATCATCTTTGATTGTACAAAATTGTTTTTGTTATAGATTCCAATGATTGCTTTTACTTAAGTAACTCATATATAAAACGGTATAAAAGGTTCCTTAAAACTCTCGAAGGAACGGAAAGATACGCTCTGATTGAAAGTTATGAGAAAGACAGAATAAATGAAGAGTTAGCTAGAAGTCACGCTGACGCACATAATAATCCATATAAGATTAAAATACACTCAGTACATACTGTTACAGAGGAAGAGGAGGCAGAAACCCAAGATCTAAGGTTGGTATAATAATCATGATGACAGATTTAAAAATCCCCTTTATAATGTAGGTACACGCACAGAGCAGAAACAAAGGGTACACGTCTACTATTTCCGTAAAACATTATTTCAGCAACAAGTTAAGTTCTTTTTTAACGCAAATTATTTCGTTTTGTTATAGCTGTTTTGGCTGTAAAGTCACGCCTAAGTAAACATCGCACTGTCATTACAAAAGTTCAAAGAATTCGCTCGGCGGTGATGGGTGTTGATCACAAATATGGGGTGTAAGGGACAGCCTTCTGAATACTGAAAGGGCATGGCCAGTCAACGTAACTGAACAACTTTTAGCAAATAAAACTTTCAGGAAATGAAATAAAAAATCGGCACCATGAAAACTGTCTAATTAAGTTTGCAATTTTGTATGGAGGGGTCGATTTTATTGTTCATTTCCTAAAAGTTTCATTCGTTGAAAGTTGTTCAGTTACGATGACTGATCATGCCGTTACAGTATTCGGAAGGCTGTCCCTTATACCCTGTATATGTGGTGATTAATATTTACTGAGGCGTGACGTCATTTGATATGATAGGTGTTTTAATTAAGATGGCCGATTGCAGTATTTTATACTTTATTTAATTACAAATCGTATTAATCTCAATGTTTATTTTGAAACTGGGTATTTTATTAACCTTACTAAATAAATTTTATTCTTAAAATTCATTTTTAAAAACATTATTATTAGAGTCTTCGATACTGTCATCATTTTAAAGGTTTTTACGGATTTTAAGTAGATATTAAAGTTCTTTTCATTCGGTGCTAATGTTTCCTGAGTCAGCAGAGCATCACGTGTTGTAAACATTTGTAGTCAAGAAAAGATTTATCTTCGATTACACAAGGTACACGTTTGTAACCACAATACAGCGTGAACTTTTATTGACCAGAAAAAAATTAAGGGATGTTTCTGCCCATAAAACTGAACAACTTTTCCCAAGGATCATACGTCTAAATACGAAAAACCAAATTTGACCCACACAAATACGATATCAGCTGATGCAGTTTCTATGGGAGGTCAAAAACGATTTTCTGATTTCGACCTATGTTCCTTAGGAAAAGTTGTTCAGTTACATGGGCAGAATCATCCCTTATTTTTTTTGTGAATAAAAAGTCACGCTGTATACACACAGAAAAACGCTTAGACTATCGTCTCACTTTCAGCTAATCAGAAAAATTCACATTTTTAAAACTTACATTAATTTGAGGTTATTATTTTGTATACAAAACGTGACGTTCTGTATACAAGGTGTTCGAAGAACGACCGTACAAACTAAGCGGTAGATTCAGACCATGAAACTGAACAACCTTTCTCAACATCATGTGATAGCACATATTGTATGTAGGTAGAGATTTTTTTTTTTCATATTTTGACTTAATGTTTATTGGGCAAAAATGTTCAGTTTGATCTAGAGATCTACTACTTTCAAGTTGTTACTGTAGTTCACCAAACACATTGTATAATAATATGGCTATATGAATGATATAAATATTTAAGGTACTTAATGAACATTTTCAGCACATCAATTGAAGATGAAAATAAAACAAACTTATCTCCCAAAGATATACAACATGAATTTGATCATGACATGGATAGCGATGATTCTGCAGACTTAAATTATGAGTTTATTATGAAAGCTGAACAACAATTAACTGAGAGCCAAAGTAGCAATGAGTCTGCAAAAAACATTGTTTTGAACGAAGAGCAACAACAATCTGACAACGTTGATGAAACAGCATCTGAAAAAAAGGAGTCAAGTAAACAAGAACCAGAACTCATAGACAGTACAGCTTTACAATCAAACGCTAGTTATTCATCATCGTCTAAAAATGACGTAAGTAGCATTGTAGACACTATCGACTCACATAAAATTAAACAAGAACCTACAGACACTGAAAACAATGTAGGAACAGGCGAAGATATCAATGTAAATGCACTAACTGATCCTGAAATTAAACAAGAACCTACATACACTGAAAAAAATGTAGAAACAGACAAAGATATCAATGTAAATGCACTAGCTGATGCTGAAATTATACAAGAACCTATGGACGCTGAAAATAGTGTAGGAATAGGTGAAGATTTCAATGTCAATGCAATAACTGATCCTGATAAAATATATGACGCGATTCAAGATGCATTATGCGACTTTGACATAAGTAAAGTTAAACAAGAACGTGAGGATACTCAAGAAGAAATTGATCAAGCAGAAAATCTTACTAACGACGAATTAACTGAACTAGAATCTACATATTTAACGGATAATAATAACACAGCATTAAGTGAATTGGATAAATCTGTAAATGAGGAAAGCGGATCAATGGATACAAGTGTTCCAATTATTACTAATGTTACTAGTTGTATGGAATCTACCGATAAAGCTCCGAAAGATCCAAAGAAGCCTTCATCTAGAGAATCAGTGGAAGTTTTGGATAGCTCTGGACACGTATATTCTGTAACTAACAACTCTGTGGCTGAAGAAATTGATGAATCTGATGAAAACCATTGCAAAATTGTGTACTTTAAAAATCTTCCCCGTACATTGAATTTGTTCCAACTACTGACAAATCGGATAGCCCTGGTAAGATTCCCTTTATTATAATTTGGTTCGCATTGTTATACAGTAGAAGTGGTAGGCCTATGGAAATCCGCGATCGTCAACCTTCAGAAAGAAATATTTGCCGTAAAACATACTGAGACGGATTTGTTTGCCAAAACCTGATGATCCAAAATGTACTGTGGAGTAAGGGCGGCAGGTTCGCTATTGTTATCGACTTCGTAAATCGAAAAGTATCAGTATGATCATAAAACGTTGAAGAAAATTTTGTCTTTTCAACACCCTCCTTTTCAATCATTTTACCCACAACGCACAAAGACAGAGTCACTGGAGTTATAAGTAAAAACTGATTATGGACGCCCTTTTTTGCAAATAGCGGAGAGAACAGAGGTCATTCCTAGGGCACAACTTAAAGGTCATTTGAAGTCAAGTTGCAATCTTCTGCGACGTTTTTCCATTAAAGTACAATGCGCGCAACGAAAAATGAGACCTACGTCAGTTGAAAGTAGAGGGGATTTTGCGCAGGTACAGCCTAGCGTCCCTCCCCGCTTGCCGCCAAAATGGGCTGCGAACTGGCTACTGCGCAGGTTAACCACGTGATCCGTTGTATAAGAATCCTTTCCGACAGCACGGCCATAGTAATGGCATTGCAGAGTAATGTATTTACCTCAGGGCTTATCTACGAGTGTCACCTTGCACTGAAGCGCATCGCTTCAAACAACAGGGTAATCCTGCAATGGATCAAGGGACACAGCGGATCACTGGGCAATGATGCCGCGGATGAATTGGCAAGGCGTGGTTCACAAACACCAGTGGCAGGTCCTGTACCACTATTACCACTGCCCTTCAGTCAAATCCGCACATGGCTTCACGGCTTTACCCAGAACCAACACAATGCCCGCTGGGCTAGCCTAACGAGCTGCAGACAGTTAAAGGAGGTGCTATCCACTAATTCACCTAAGCTTACCCACCGACTTCTCAGCTTCAATCGAACAAACCTCCGAATAGTTGTGAGCACTATTACAGGACATATCTCGCTCAACAAACACCTATTCACAATGGGCGTCACCCACTATGTAGCGGCTACCTTGATGCGGAAGAGACGGTCAATCACGTGATCCTGGAGTGCGTTGCGTTGGCCGACCAACGGGCTAAAATCCTCAACAACACGAGGTCGCTCCGCGAAGCCTGCGAATGTCCCAGGAGACTTCTGAGCTTCTGGAAGGAGCTGGGCTGGCTTAATTAACCAGACTAACCTGTACGCAAAAAGGACCAAATTAGAGTTTAATTGCGGAAACAGGAGCCCACTAACTAACTAACCACGTGATCCGTCAAGGCTCATCTTTCGTTGCGCGCATTGTACCTTTGATATGTCTTTTTAATCAATGGAGTGAGTATTTCGAAAATCATAAAACATTCATAACCGTTAGAGACCGTTCCAAATCTTAGTAGAAATTACTCTGACAGCAGGATAGCGTTATATGACGTCCTTATGTGTGGTCGAGACAAACTGCTGTCAAAGGGTAATTATTACCCGTTTTGGAACCCAACCTTAGTTAAACGATTAATTATGTTTAGGTATATAAAAGGAGTGAGTCTTCTCTAAATTTGTCTACCATTATTCTGTGCCTCTTATACAAATTTGTCAAGCAGCTGATGCAGTTTGCATGGGAAGTCGAAAATTATTTTTGGTATTTGGATCTGTGTTCCTTAGTAAAGGTTATTCAGTTTAATGAGCAGAACAACCTCTTAATGTGTATAATATCCAAGGGATGGGTGTCGTAAGAAGCGACTAAGGGTTATAAACTGGAGGATGAGCAGCAGCATCCTCCTTTATATCTTACATCTTACTTACTGCGGTCACCTACAACCGCGGTCCATGGTGCCAGCCGTAACTCTTACAAGCGAGTTGACTATGGTACTTCCCACAGAACAACGATAGGCCACTCCGCCTGCGCGCGCACCCCCCCATGGAAGCGAAGAGAGTAAAAATATTTGGTTCCTTATTGACTAGGTATACTATCCAATTTATGTGAGCGCTTATTTTGAATGCACATCATAAACACATTCGTTGCCAGAGAGACGCTGTCACTGGTTTTTTGCATCTTACTCTCTCGCAATAATGTTTATCGCACTCAAATGACGCTAGTAGTGTAGGTGCGAAAAGTGTGGTAGTTTTAGTAAATGGTGACACTGATTTGTATTAAATGAAATAAAGAATTCGTCTCTATAGATGCAGAGCAAGACGCATGGACTTCAGAGCTCTGTGGTACTTCCCTTCCACATTTTTCCAGCAAAAGCTAGAATTCTGGAGGGAGCTCCCTGTCCTGTAGTAGACGTTTCATGGGACACAAAGTGGGTCAAGCGCTGCTCAAACACTCACCTATCCTTCCCTCTGTTACAGTATGATGATGATCCAAACATCAAAGTATTTATAATACGCAATCACGTTTATCTTGAAACTAACGGGGAAGCTTTAGTGTCTATGCCAACGCATAGACAGGCGGTAAATATTTGCAAGAACATGAACGGAACTTTATTTAAACACACTAAACGCCCGACTCTATTACTTGAAGTTTCGTTGGACATAGGTACGTATTAACAAAGATGTTTAATGTGTTAAGAGCCTTCCCCCAGCCAACTAGCGCCTCCATCAGTTAAAAAAATATTACTCGCTAAATACAAAACTTATCGAAAATCTGTCTTACAAAATTGAAGTAAAGGTACCTTATTTATTTAGAACCTATCAATCATGAAAAATATAGTTCACTGTAGATACAGATACAAAAAGTTCGAAAAACGGCCACTTTTAGCAGTTTTGGTATCTGTAACTACAGTGAACTATATTTTTCAGGATTGATAGGTTCTAAATAAACTAGGGTCCTTTACTTTTATCTGGTTAGACAGATTTTCGATAAGTTTTGTATTTAGCGAGTAATATTTTTTTAACTGATGGGGGCGCTAGATGGCTGGGTAAAAGCCCTTAATTTTACTTAATAAATCTATTTTTAGAGTATTTTGTGGTACCACTAACAGAAATAAAAGAACTCCCTTATAAAGTTAAAAGGAATATACTGCAGGGTACGTGCGGTAACAGTGTCCTCCATTGGACTATTCAACAAAGCTGACAATGACATGTGTTAGGTGACAATCCGTCAATTTTCTGTTTAAACAACTCCGTATTTTTTCACGGTGGAAAATTGGGAATTGTGGCTTTAATTTGTCAGATTCCTGTTCAATGAAATGTATCTTACAACTCATATTTGTTTTATTGCGACAATTTGACAAATTTTTTGAATGGTACAGAAATCCGACATACGGTAGTGATGTCACTGAGAAGAAACGATAAAGTAAAATCATAAATAATCCGAAAGGTTTCAGTGACTCCAGACCCTCTTACCAAAACCTTGCGTTGACCCCTGCCTGCACACAATCTGTGTAAGCAGATTGTTTTAGCAGTCAGGAATTATAATAAAACAAATGACAATTTTTGAAATAAATAAATTTAAATGTTTAAATCTAAACTCAAATGCAAATTGCGTCGCGCAAATCGCTGCTCTGGTCTGACTCTAACATATAATTGATTTATTATTATTGCTATTTTTAGTAAATTAATTTAAAAATTCATCACGACTAGAACGCGTTTTACATAAAATATGTGAAAATTCTTATGTGTAACGCCCTCTAGGCCAAATTTTAACGTTATTTTTTTAAACAAATGTTTTTATTTCTAGGCCATAAGATGGTAAAAAAGAGCATTGCTTCTATTTATAAAAAAACTGAACGGCAATTCAGGGACCCGAAAAAAATAGAGGAAGACTTATCAAAACAGCTTAGTAAGGATTTGATGTAAGTATTCTCCTTATTATTTTGCAAGGTCTATTTTATACTACTTGCAATGACGGTTTTTAACATTATTATAAATCTAACAGCAGTTAAAAAGGCATATAAGTGATGGGCCGTCTATCCGGCAGTCACGATGATCCTTATTTTATACTAGATCCCAGATATAAATAAACTGTAATATATTAATACATTTTCCGGCTCAAAAAACATTGCAGGTGAGATCAGAATTTTACAATTAGGTCACAATTTTTTTTAGATTTTCCAAAAGATTTCTTAATGGACGCTGTTTTTGCCGACTTGTCACCGATTGTGAAATATGCCGAATAGTCGGTGTATGTACACAGTGCGTCTTTTCTCAATTTTCGATATATCGATACGATACTACTTCGATACAGTCGCATTCATAACTTCGTTCACTGACAATAGAGTAGAATATTGATTGGATAAAATGTCAAACGGGCGGTGATTAGCATCCAAACAATATCCTACTCTATTGTCAAGGCACGAAGTTTTGAATTTGCATGTTTCGAATAGTATCGTATCGATATATCGAAAATTGAGAGTAGTTACCCTGCATAGTTGGTCCATCTCTAAAATTTAGCCCTTGACGGTGGTAGGGCTTATGTGCAAAGTCCTTCTGGGGAAGTACCACCCCCTTGCCTATTTCTGCCGTGAAATAACAGTGTTTGCACTGCTGTTTCGGTTTGAAGGGTGAGGGACCTAGCGAAATTACTGGCAAACGAGACACACCATCTTAGTTCTCGGGGTGGGTAACGTGCTTAGCTGTTTTATTAGTCTCAAGTTATGCCAATAATAAGTCAGCGGGCTCCATGGGCGGTGGTGACCACTTTCCATCGGGTGGCCCACTTGCTCGTTTGCTCACTTGTAACCGCTGTAGCTACACGTTTGAAATTTTGTGGGGTAATTTAACGCATAACCACAAACACCATATCAGAAAGGATTTTCCAAAACTCATCCCCCTAGAGGGTGAAATAAGGGATGGAAGTTTTTAATTTTTCTTTCCTTTTGCTAGTGGTAAGAAAAAAGAAATAGTTGTCTCAGCACATTTCCATAATCGTCCCTCAAAGGAGCGAAATTAAATATGAATAACTTATCTGAGATATCTTTGGTTTCCACAGTTGCCCAAAAATCATACAACTTTTATCCCTTATTTCACACCCCTGGAGGACGACTTTTGGAAAATCCTTTCAGACATGGTGTTTGTGGTATGCGTTAAAATAGCATACAAAATTTCAAACGTGTAGCTAAAGCGGTTACGGGTCGGCGTCAGTCAGTCAACTGACAGTTCGTTATTCAGTCAGGACATGTCAATTTATTGTCATGTTAGTGACCTATATTTCATGTATTTTTCTAGTGTTTGACGCTCGAATAATGAACGGTTCTGACGACAGAGCAAAACCAAACAAAATATGTAGGTACGTTTCTTGTATGGCGACCCCCTTATTTTTATATTTTTTTTGTTTTTATTATTAGGTGATATATTTGTTTGAACAACACGTATCCTATGAAATTTTCAACCAGCTAGCTACCTAATTATGTTTCGGGTTCTTTTGAAGAGTAGAATGGTACTGGTTTTGTAGTAGTGCTGCCACCAACGGGAATTTCGCCTTGTTGTAGGAGGTTGAAAGTACGAACACAAGCTGATCTTACGGAAAAGTGACGAGTGGTTGGACTCGCAGGTCCTTATACTATATGAAAACTAGGCTTAACGAACTATAATAGGGCATTGTAAGAAATACATGTTTCACAAGAAGTCGTAAATGTTTTACGGCTTTTTAATCCTTTAGCAAGGCTGCAACGATAGCAAATACTTTGTAATACTGAATTATTAATAATAAGTAAGTAAAGGTTGAATAGAGGTGACCTATGCAATAGGTGCACGTGTAAGAAATGAGGAGAGCAGTAGGCATACATATTTCCACCCTCCTTAAAGAGTGAAATCACTTTGAAGTTAAATTATAAAAAGAATTGATTACAATTTCAATTTTTAAGAAGTTACAATTTCATTAGTTCTTAAATCTAGTTTACAAGGAGCGATCTTAAAGTTCAGTTCACTTTCGTAGCGTTTGTAGCACTAAAGTTCACATTTTGTTCGTAGAACTCGTGTGGAGACTTGCAATTGTGTGGCCTTAAATTGAAATATTTTTTGTGGTTGCTTTTTAGCGATTGCGTGGCCGATATTCAATGTTAAAGAGAGATAATTCCTTAATTATTTTAATAAAATTTATCATTTTGAAGAGATTTTAAAAGTGCAATCAATCAACTAATGATTACGCATATTTTAATATTTTTCCTTTAATTCGCATCGTGTACGTAGAACGATATAGGTAAGTATCTCGCGTATTCAGTAAACCAATTTAAATATTAAATATGCATTTGGCAGGACATTTAGCAGGACGTCTTATTAATGAAGTAAGTGGATCAGTTAGACGTAAAGTAGAAAATGCTGCGCATTAATTAGCTGAGTGTTGCTCATAGAAAGCATATAAATCCTTCACCCCAACCACAACAATACGTTCCACAACCACCAGTTTATGAACCGAAAGATCCTTCAGATCGAACCGATACAACCTATAGAGAAGAATATGCTAGAGCTTATGCAACAAGTTATCTTGATGGTCAAGATGAACCACCACCTTCGTACAGTCATAATGTAGACCCTAACCCTAATTTACGATCAGCTCCAGTTGAGACTGCTCCTGAAAATAATCTTGAAGATAATTTACCTCGATTAAATGTATTTCAAGTTACGGATAACGTGGAACAGAAAATTGCAATTGATTTAATTCCGAAATTCGATGGTTCCTTACAATTATTGAACTTATTCATTAAATAATGTAAATTCATTCTAGACAATTATAGTGCATAGTAAGGGGTCAAGAAGAATCATTTATTTTGCAAGCGATAAAATCGAAACTGACAGGTGCAATTACGTATACGAAGATTTGGAATTATTATCGAAAATACTTATACAACTTTTTGGGGATCAAAAATCTGAACAATGTTTAATATAAGAATTAGAAGGTTTAACTATAAAACCGGATGAAACTTATTACGATTTTTGTACTCGACTGTTCGAAGTAATTTGTTCTCAAAACTTGTTTCTAATAATATTTTTTTATATTATATTATTTATTCAATTTCAGATTACAAAGATCCTTTTTAATAATAATAATAATAATAAATTTCTTTATTTCAGACACAAAGATCCATCTTATATACTACTTATCATATCATTATGTTAGTAAGACTTAAAAACTATTTTTGTTAGTAAGACTTAAAAACTATGTTAGTAAATTTAAAATCAGATAGTTCTATAAAATTCATTATCACATTTAAATCCATACTAAAATACAATTATAATGTCAAAAATTCAATTCAAATAAATAATCATATAAAATTTACACACAAAACACTTAAATAATTCAGGCTACCGGGCAGCATGCAGGCGGATCCAGTGGGCCAGCAAGGGAGAATCCCAGCGGTTGGAGACGGTAGACAGGATCGTGTTGCAGCTACCACGCACACGCTCTAGCATGGACGCACTTCGTTTGCGCAAAATCGCATAAAAGTCGTCAGTTCGTGCCTCCGCGAACATTGCCGATGCGCTGCAGAACCTTGGAAGCCGCAGCACGATCCTGAATGCGTTGTTGTATTGAACACGAAGGGCGTCGTATGCTCTCCGTGTGTAGTTGACCCACAGACTACACGTGTATATTGATTGACAGTAGGTTTTAAATAAAGTGACTTTCACCTCATCTGTACACTGAGCAAATCTGCGAGCCAACATATTGCAGCGAACAGCCAACGCCCTTCGCTCCCTTTCTAAATCCATGTCATCTTTAAGATCGTCGGTGACCCAATGACCCAGATACTTAAATGCAAAAACTTGTCTAAGAGGAGATCCACATAACAACACTGGTGGCACTTTGGAGTAACATTTGGTGCCAGCCTTAAAGACCATCATCTCACTCTTCTTTGCATTGTATCTGAGCCCGTGGGCCTCCGCGTATCTTTCACATATTGCGACCAGTCGTCTCATTGCCGCTATTGTTGGGCTCAGCAACACCATGTCATCAGCATAACTAATATTATTAATGCATACGCCATCTATATGGCATCCGACACCGGTGTTGCTGAGCTCATCAATTAGCTCATTTAGATACAAATTAAAAAGCTTGGGAGATGTTATTCCCCCCTGCCTAACACCACAATCAAGTTTATATTGATCAGACAGTGTTCCTGCCCATCTCACGTGGTTTACCTGATGACTGTACCAGAACCGAAATAGTGCTGTTATCTCGCGAGGTACCCCCGTTGCATCCAACTTGCCCCACAGTGCATCATAAGACACGAGATCAAACGCCTTTGACAGGTCTAAGTAGCACGCGTAAATTGGTGTTTGTCTAGTAGTATAGTACGAGACAGTCTGCTTGAGCGTCAGGATTGCACTCTCAGTAGATAGGTTTTGCTTAAAGCCGAACTGAGCATCATGCAACTTTAGGTATTTATCAAGCTGACGGTCAAGCAGTCTGTCCAGCACTTTAGCAATTATTGTGGCAAGTGATATCGGCCTATAGTTGGATACATCTGAGCTGTCACCAGTTTTGTCTTTGACGATTGGAGTAACGATAGTTTTCATCATTTCAGGAGGAAGGTAGGAATGACCAATACAGAGATTAAATAACAAAAATAAAACTCTTGGTAAATGGGCGCCTGCATGCTGTAAATGCTCTATACTAAGATTGTCGTGGCCTGGTGATTTACCACACACCATACCTTTAATCGCATCTTTAACTTCCTTGGGAGTAAAGTAGACCGAGAGCAGCCCACCATCGCATGCTTCACCCGAAAACGACACCGGTGCGGGGGGGCCCAAAGGTGACTCAACTCGAAAATGTGCTTTGAATAGGTCAGCTATATCTTTTGGATCACGCTTGTCTTCAACACTTACAGGTAGGCTCGGCTTAGGATTTAATTTATTTGTTGCTTTCCAAAATGAAGTAAAATTTTTATTATAATGATGTTTTACTAAAATTTCCATGTTTATTTTATCTTGATGTTTTTGGCACCACTTTAGCCTAGATTTAAAAATTTTGCAAGATTCAGTCATTTTACTATAAAAATATTCAGAGTTAGGTTTACCGTACAATGTCCATATTTCATAATTAAGCCGAGCCTCCCTATGAGCTAGTGAAACGTGTTTATTCCACCCGGCCACGGGTCTGACATTTTTATTAATATTGTTACAAATGATCTCTGCAGATATTCATAATACCTCACCTATGCGAATAACGAAAATGTCAATTTTTAACAACACAGCATTGAACGTCTATCTTTATAATCTCCCAAGAGATCTGTTGCGATTAGTGAGATTGAAAAATCCGGAAATAATAGAAGACGCATTAGAAATCGTAATTCAGGAAACCTAATTTCCAAAAACAATATAAATTACAACATGAATTAACTTCGCGTAATAATACTGTTAAGAAACCAATCCAAACAAATAATTTTAACAGAAGGTCACCCAATTTTAATGCTTATTTCAAACGATTACCAAATTCGTATAATCAACAGCGTAACGGCGGAACATTTGAAGCTCCAAGACCAGTTTACAATCTAAATTTTCAATACCTATCGTCTTTAATCCGCAAAACCGTAATCAAAATTACCGGTCTGCACCTCAATCTCAAAGATTTGGATTTCGCTATCCAAATCAATAAACGACTCAACGATTAGAAAATCTTAACTATCATGATCAACCAAGTACTTAATGGCAAAAATTTGCGTCTAGTAGCCTCAAGACCAACACAAGGTAAATAAGTGACCAATTACACTTGTTACCAAATTTTTATTCCGGAGATGAATTCTAATTTTCTCATTGATACAGGAAGCACGCGCTCATTTATAAGCAATAAAATCGCGAGCAAATTTTACGATACTCATAAAATATATGAGCCATTTGATGTCATGATAACACATGGAATTAGCAAGCATAATCAAGTTATTCATATTCCGATATTCAAATATTCAAAAATAAATTTATTCATAAATTCTTTGTCTACGCTATTAACAAGGATTACGACCGTTTATTAGGCATGGATTGGACTTACTGAAAAGATTAAAAGCAAATATCGACATACAAAATCAGATAAGAGTCAACATTCCTATAAGCTAAAACTCGCAAGCAACTAAATTACCTATTGATAATTTAAAACTCAAACCAAGAACCGAACAAAGAGTAAGTACTTATTCCAACTTCACTTCAAGACGGAGAAGCTATTTTGAAATACATTGAATTCAGCGACGGTAGTGTTATCCCGAGTTCAATAATAAAATGCATAAACGGATTTGCACATTTGATTGTTCAAAATAGAACAAACAGCAAAGTGGACTTTTCAATAACCAGTCCATTTGAAGTCGAACAATTTAATGATGAATTATGAGAGTTAAATTACTAACGGAGCCATGACGATATTCTTATCAACAACTTTAATAAATTGCGAACGGAACACATCAACGAAGATGAAAGGATGCTATTCACGACTTATGTATCAATATAGAGACTTATCCTACAATGAAGAAATTCCTTTGACATTTACGCATGAGATGAAACATAAAATCAGAACTAAGAATGGAGACCCTATATATTTTAGACCGACAGACAACCACATTCTCATAATTTATAAATAAAAAAGCAAGTGGAAAATCTTTCAAAGGATAATGGTATTAAACCAAGCTTTTCTCCATGGAATGCACCTGTACATTTAGTACCAAAAAAACTTGAAGCTAGCAATGAGCAAAAATTCAGAATTGTTATCGATTATAGAAAGTTTTACGAGATAACTCTTGACGATAAATACCCATTACTCAACATTTCAGATTTATTCGATAAACTTGGTAATAGCACATATTTTACAACATTAGATTTAGCATCTGGCTATCATCGGATAGAAGTCGATGAAAAAGATCAACCAAATACAGCATTCAGTACCCAGTATGGACATTACGAATTCCTCCGTATTCCCTTCAGATTAAAAACAGCTCCAGCAACATTCCAACGTGCAATGGATAGTATACTAAAAGGATTACTACCTTGACGATATAATAATCTTTTCTACAAGTCTGGAAACACATATAACAAAATCAAGAAAAGTATTTGAAACTCTTAGAAAAGCGATGTCAAAAATATAGCTTGACAAATCAGAATTCCTACTCAAAGAAGTCTTATAATTAGAACACACAATTACAAAAAATGGTCTTAAATCCAATGAAGATAAGATAAGGGAAGTACTTAATTATCCAGTACCTAAAAATACTAAAGATATCAAATCATTTCTCGGATTGGATACTATAGAAAAATCATAAAAGATTTTGCAAAAATTACGAAACCGATGACTACGATGACGATTGAGAAAAAATTTAAAATTTGAAATAAATGAATTTTTAAAGAATTTTAAACATGCAACAAACGCACCGTTATTACAATATCCAGATTTCGATAAACCCTTCACAGTAACAACTGATACTTCAAACGTAGCACTCGGAGCAGTTCTCTCGCAAGGAACTATAGGAAGTGATAAACCAATAGCTTATGCAAGCAGAACTTTAATCCCAGCAGAACAAAAGTATAGTACTATTGAAAAAGTGTCACTAACAGTACTCTGGGCATTCAGATACTTCCGAGTTCCGACCATAACTTTATGGCCGTAAATCTATAGTGTATACAGATCATAGACCGTTAGCACGGCTCTATTCATTACAAGAACCGAACAGTAAACTTACTAGATGGAGACTTAGATTACAAGAATATAAGTTTGAAGTTATATGTAAGAAAGGTGCAATGACTCGCCTTCAACATCAGATTATTTAAGAATGACCAATACAAACGAAGACACTATGTCTGAAACAACAATTACCGTAACTGACGAAGAATCTGATAATTAATGCGAAATTGAAGAATTAGATTCAAATAACGATATAATTTCAGTTTTAGAAGAAGCTATAGATATAAGCCAAGACAATTACAAATTAATCACCGGTATATTCATATTTATTCAGTTTTAGATATAAATCGTCATAAATTAATTAATACATGAAGTAAATTCAATAAAATAAAGGCGCAGATAACATAATAGTAAACTGTATAGGGATGAAATAAAAATAAAAGGTATCTCCAAAAACAAGACAAAAATCTTAGATGTATTTATCACGCATTTATGATGCATTATCACTGAGCTATTTGACAAAGACTCAAATAACATTGAATAAATCAAGAATAAATGTAATAGAAAACGAACAAGAACAAAGGGATATCATATTAAAATATCATGAAGGAAAAACTTATCACAGAGGAATAGGAGAAACTTTATCTATAGGGTGACTTTAAATTAGTTCTTCATAGCAAAAGATATGCATGTACTCATGATACTGAACAACTTTTCCCAAGGAACATAGGTCGAAATCCGAAGAACCAAATTTCACCTCCCATACAAAATGCGCTATCAGCTGATGCAGTTTCTATGTGAGGTCAAAACTTGATTTTCGTATTTCGACCTATGTTCCTTGGGGAAATTTGTTCAGTATCATGAGTACATTCATACCTTTTTCTATCAAGAACTAAATAAAAGTCGCCCTATATACTAAAACGGAACTATTACTGGACAAATATGAAAGATACTATAAACGCAGTCATTAACAGTTGTGATGCATATAAACGAATGAAATACGATAGAAATACTATGAAACTTTTAATTCAATTGACACAAACTTAACAATAACCATTAGAATTATTTATATCGACTTATTCAAAATTAATACGATTTTGTACTTAACGATAGTAGACTCATTTGGTAAACTTGGACATGCAATTTCTATTTCAAGTAGATCAACCCCAGAAGTTTGTAAAGCACCGATAAAATATTTCTCAATTTCTGGAACTCCAATGAAAATTAATTCAAATCCAGGTAGTGAATTTAAAAACGTGTTAATAAAGAAATTACTCGACTTTCACAACATCGATTTACATATAAGAACACCAAACAATCCTAATACTAAGGTAATAGTGGAAAGATTCCACAGCACTATTATATTAAATAAATTACAGATGCCACAGACATAATGACTTATGCTCTTATAGCTTACAATAATAGTATTCACACAATGACGGGATACACTCAATTTGAAGTAGTCTTTGGTCACACAGACTTACTTAGTGTATTTGATACTAATTTTAATCAAAATTATACTTATGCAAAACTTAATACGCGATCATAGTAAAAGAACTAAAATTCTCTATAAACATATCTCTGATAAAATGCAAGAATCTAAAGAGAATAAAAGAAAGAAACTAGAACCAATAGCATCAACCAGCTCTGAAATAAAAATAGGAGATACGATCTATACAAGAATGGTCTATAAAAGACTAGCTAAAGATAAGCCTAAATATGAAAAGGCAATTGTAAAAGGAACTTCTAAACGAAACATTATTCCAATTACAATCAGAGACAGAGAAACTACTGTACCGTTCCGAAACATTAAAAGGGTAATAAGGGCATGAATTTAATGAGTTGTATTAGAAACAATGATGACAGACTTTTTGAACTACTGTGTTACTTTATCACTCTCTCCTAAATAAGAAAACTTAAGGGAATTGCAAATTTAAGGAACTCTCTCTCTTTAATATAAATAAATGTATGTAATAATTATTAGCTTTAATTTTTTTTATATAAAGGGCCCTAACTAACTTCACATTTTATTAAATCTTAGGATAAATATAAAGAATGCATATTAATCAAAATATAACCTTAAAGTAGTTTTAAACATTTTAAACTTTTAATAGTTGTATTGTACTTATTGTTAGAATTAACGGATGAAAATAACTACCTCAATTAATTCTGTACAGCGCGTTCAGAACAAGTTTGTCTATGAAGGTTATTTTCCGCGCATGGGGAGAGCCAATGAACGATTCGTTCGCCCCCTGGGGGGAGCCGCGTTCACCCCCGCGACTCTTTTTTTGACTTCTGCGCATTTAACGGTCACAGACAATAATATTTTGTACGCAGTATAATATGAGAATATTATACACTTATGTTTTAATCAACTTTAAATTTAGTACCAACATAAATCCATATAATTTTAAGAATATCTACCATTCCTATCCATTACCCCTTCTTAAATACATCGAGCACTCAGACAGAAGAGAAGAAAACCCAATGACGGAACAACAATAAATGGACAAGAAATTTAGTAACTTCTCAAGTGTTCTTTAAAACAATACAACCAAAAGACTTGAGGAGACATTGCTTAGATTTGAATCCATAATTGAATTTTCAACAATCACGAAGTTTTCCTCAACGAGGAATGCTACGACAGCACTGCAGTTGCCTGTCGGTCGAGCAACCACAAATTTCATTTCTAGAAATTCAATTTATTTAAAGACGTCTAATTACAAATAAAATATTACATCATATATACTACATATACATATATACGGTCTGGTGCTCTGTGACACAAGTTTATCCTAGTATGGACACCAGATTCTCACAAAGGAAACACAAACCATGTTTGATATATATAAGATACTAGCTGTTACCCGCGACTTCGTCCGCGTAGATTTTATAAAAAAACAGAACTCGAACTTAATTGAAACATATTTTACGGAGCGCTTATCCTTCTTGATCCCTACGTAAAAGATGCATTTGTACTTATCCAAGTTGAATAAATGCATCTTACTACAAACTTAATTATCTTTTGATTTTATTTAACTGGTAGGTAGTGCGGAATTTTCATTGTCAACTGTTACAGGCGAACTTAAAAAAGAAGGCAATAAAGGGAGTGAAGTGAATGGGTAGCGAGGAGGTATTCATAAAAGTAAAAAAGGTCCCTATTCCTCCCTATCTATCCTTTTGTATCCCCCCCCCTACATTCCCACTCCCCCTCCCTCACCCTCTCCCACTCTCTTCCACTCTCTCTTCCACTCCCTCGCCCCTCCCTCTTCCCCCCCTCACCCTTCCTTCCCCCTCCATTTCCCCCCTTCCCCTCTCCCCATCACCCTCCCTTTCCCCCCTTGCCCTCCTCCCATTCCCCTCCCTTTCCCCCTTCCCCTCACTCATCCTCCCCTTCCCCCTCTCCCTCCCTCTACCCCCCCTCCCTCTACCCCCTCACACGCCCTCTACCCCTCCCTCCCCCTTTCTCTCCCCTCATTTTCCCCTCCCTTACACTCTCTCCCTATCCCTCCCCCTCTCCCTCTCCCTATCCCTGACCCTACCCCTATCCCTGCTTCTACCCCTAACGCCATGTTAACCGCTATCCCTATCCTTATATAAACATACAACTGACACTCATATTGATTTTTAGACATTTCAAACCTATCAACCCCATCCCAGGGGTGGTGGTATTTCACGTCCACCACGTTGGATTTCAAAATCATTGTAGTTTTCGTAATCAGCGACCCGATAAACCATACGAACGACACCCATATTGATTTTTAGACATATCAACTCTATCGCACCCCAACCTTATCCCCAGGGGATAATGGTAGTTTACGTCTACCACGTTGGATTTCAAAATTGTAGTAGTCTTCGTAATCAGCGATACTTAGTTGAATAAAAAAAGTCCCATCAAAATCGGTTAAGTAGTTTCGGTGTGCTGTAGCAGATACAACCCCGCTAGAGTATTATTGTATGTGTAGATTCCCACGGGAATGAGATATTTTCCCGGGGTAAAAAGTAGCCTATGTCCGTCTCCAAGTTACCATCTATCACCATACCAAATTTCATCAAAATCCGTTCAGCCGTTTAGGCGTGAAAGAGCAACAAACAAACAGACAGACAGACAGACAGAGTTACTTTCGCATTTATAATATTAAGTATGGATAGTATGGATGTACCTACTTAATTAACGTTTCGTTTGTGAGATAAAATAAAGACTTATTTATTACTATTTATAAAGACTTATTTATACATATCAAAATAAAATTTTATCGCTATGGGCACACATGTTAGGGATGGGTTGTTAAGGAAGGAATACGGTAATGACCGCTATAGAGCCTGACCACTTTTCGTCCTTGTAGTTCGATGTTTCAGTCGTCCTTTTTCTTCAGGCTTATAATCCTCTTAACAATTTAAAATCTTAACTGCCTTCGCTTCTTTAAAAAGAAGATAACTTCTCAAATCGCAGACTGTAAAATTTCAGGATCACTTACATGAATCTCGGTTTAGAAAACCTGGGCCGTTAATGCAGATTTCTGAGATGCAGATCCCACCGCTGCCAATAAATATGTTTCGGGTTCTTCTGAAGAGTAGAATGGTACTGGTTTTGTAGTAGTGCTTCCACCAACGGGAATTCGCCTTGTTGTAGAAGGTTTGGACGACGATAATTGAATTAAATACTTTTGAACTGTTAATCTGAAGTTTTATTTGTAAGTACGAACACAAGCTGATCTTACGGAAAAGTGACGAGTAGTTAGACTGGCAGACTATGAAAACTAGGCGTAACGAATTATAAAAGAGCATTGTAAGAAATGCATGTTTCACAAGAAGTCGTAAATGTTTTACGGCTTTTTAATCCTTTAGCAAGGCTGCAACGATAGCCTCGCGCTAATACTTTGTAATACTGAATTATTAATAAGTAAAGGTCGAATAGAGGTGACCTGTGCAATAGGCGCACGTGTAAGAAATGAGGAAAGCAGTAGGCATACATAACTATGTCGGTTCAAAAGATACAATTATCGACTTAGTAAAACACGACATATTTTCGACATTATGCCCCACTGTGCGTCTTCGTCGCGTCCTGCCGGGGAGCACCACTTCTTATATGTTACGAGGGCCACACCGAAATGATCGGGAATAGAAAAAAGTACAAAAATAATACAACAATTCTTACTTTCATTGTTTTTCGAAGTATTCTCCGTGACAATCGATGCACTTTTGCATTCTATCAAACCAATTATTATAACAGTAATTCCAGTCTGAAGTGGATATAGTCGAAACGGCCGATTTGTAAGCTTCGACTGCCTCTTCTGGGCCTTGAAATCGTTGACCACGTAGCATATCTTTAATTCTTGGGAATGTAAAATAGTCATTGGGGCTCAAGTCAGGGCTATACGGTGGATGGTCCATTAACTCCACGTTTTCCTGATTTAAAAACGCGATCGTTTTGCGAGCGGTATGTGAGCTCGCATTATCCTGGTGAAGAATGATGCGACGATTCTGATTAATTTTACGAAGTTCTCTTATGACTTCCGGCAAACAAACTATTGTGTACCAATCAGCAGTAACCGTTCTGCGTTCTTGTAAAGGAATCGTAGCCACATGACCAGTTTTCGATACAAACGAAGCGACCATTTTTTTCGACACGCTATGAGAGGACAACTTTTGTTGGCTTGACCTCGCCTTCGAAGACCCAAACAGCCGATTGATGTTTTCTTTCGGGCTCATATGAATAAATCCACGATTCATCACCAGAGACGATATTGTAAACTGCATTTGAGCTCCCTCTATTGAACCGTTGCAGAGTAGACCGACACCAATTAGCACGAGCCGACTTTTGTTCCTCGGTCAAACGATGGGGCACCCAGCGGGAAACTAACTTCTTGACACCCAGTTCATCATGTAAAATAGTTTGAATCGCTGTCATACCAATGCTGAGAGAAGCCCGAATCTGCTCGTATGTCACATGTCTATCTTCTTTTATTAATTGGCGCACAGCATCGATGTTATCTTGTGTTACCGCTGTTTTTGGTCGACCAGTAGAAGGAACTGTCGTGAGAGAGGAACGTCCACGACGAAACTCAGAATACCAACGATATATAGTCGTTTTACTGGATGCTTCAAGTTCATAAACAGAAACAAGCTCGACGAGACATTGTTCTTGAGATAAACCTCGACGAAAGTTGTGAAAAATTATTGCACGGAAATGTTCCCGCGCAAGCTCCATTTTCCCCACTGACTTGTCAAATTCAAATGGCTACTACTCTTTTCTTTTTTACTTTTTTTTAAATTCAAAAATGGAATAGTGTTTGAAATAATACTACATGTCATAAACCAAAAAGGTTTTAATCTAATTTATTCCTGAGTATTCTATTCCCGATCTTTTCGGTTTGGCCCTCGTACCTATAGGTATGTACTTGAGCCGTGCCAAGTTTCATCCCAGCAGGTTTCGCGCAAGGTTCGCCTTGTCCGCTCTTGTATTGGGTGCTATTTTAGTTTGCTAGCGACTCGTGTTGTCAATAAATAATATGGAATTTTTCAGGGAGTCTCCTTCCAGTGACCCTTTGTAGTCACATGTCACTCAAATAAATGTTGTCAAAAGTTTTAATGCAAGCCAAAAAGTTGGCAAAATAAGCTAGTTTAAATATTGCATAAACATTTTTTGCTCAACCATGCATAATTTACAGGGCGGTGAATTTAAAGACATTTGACAAATTTTAAGAGTAAGTTCTGTTATTGATATAGATAAATTTTGTGTAGGTCAATATTCTTGAAGTAAAAACACATACCTAAAATAATATAAAATAAGCATAAATGATGCATTTTAAATTTTTTACCATATTTTTGCTAATTTTATTATTATTGTATGCAAGTACGTTTGTGTATTTAATTATGTTTAACCAAGTACGGATTTCAATTAAGTTTAACTGAATAAAATAAAATAATTGGTACAGCAGCACTGCACTTACTTTCTCGCAATACTCAAGGAAAAACTATAAACCGCAAACTTAAATTTGTAATGCCATACACATAGTATGGAAATACAAAATTTTATTTACGTTTTTCCAAAAAAAATTTCGAATGAAATATAAAGATCAATTCAGAATTCAATTGTCAAACATTAAAACAGACAAACCTCAAACGATTTCGAGTAAATCACATGTTTAACTTTTGGTAGTACTGGAACACCCTTTATATAAATTTTAACAGATCAATGAATACTACCGTAGGATACTTGCATGGAGATTTTGTTAATTTCCCAACACATGTTCCTTATGGATAATTGTTCAGTTTAGTCTACTGAGCAAGCCCTTTCAGTTTTTGGTACACCCTGTTTACTAAATTTTATTCAAAAAAATCATAAAGAATATCCAGTCAGGTCAGTCAGGTAGACAACCAATCCAGGACTAATATTATAGAAAATTTTAATAAACTCAGAGGAACCAATTTTGGGTAAATCACATATTTACGATTTGGACAGGACAGGAACACCCCTTATATGAAATTACACAGATCAATTGATACTAGTGCAAGATATTTTACATGGAGATGCTTGGTCATGCAAAGTTTCATCAAGATTCTATGAGCCGTTTTTGAGAAAATTTCAATTTTTCATTTTCGTTGTATGACAGCTACCCTCAAAATGAGAGCCAGCAAGAAACCACTTGAAACCCTTCGATGGGTTTGCATAAAACTCCTAAATTCAAAATATGGTGTCAATCGGACCATTCGTTCAGCCGCTAGGCCAAAGCGTGACGGACAGACCGACCGATCGACGGACCGACCGACCGACGGACGGACATTTTTGGGAGACTTGTTTTTTATGATGTACTAGCTGTTACCCGGGGCTTCGCTCGCGTGAATTTCGTATTTAGGTTGTTACCGGTTTTCCGAAGCAATGAGATATTTTCCCGTCATTTCGGGGTAATTTTAAACTAAGGAAAAACAGGACTAACCCTGCGCAAATCAATGAGTATAATTCAAGATCCAGCTGAATTTTATATAACATTCAGACGTTACTCATAAGTTACTCAGAACAGAGGAACTTAGCAGCAGTATCCTAACAAATGTAAAGAGAGAGATGAAAGACACCTTTATGTAATATTTCAAAACAGAGCCAATTCGCAGAAGTAATTGAGAAAAACTAAAATCCTCTTCCTCTCTCTCCCTCTCCCCCTCCCTCTGTCTCTCCCCCTCCCCCTCCTCCCGCTCCCCCTGACCCTCCCTATCCAACTCCCTCACCCTCACCCCCTCCCTCTCCCCCTTCCCCTCCTTCTCCCTCTCCCTCTACTTTACCTGTACCTCTACCTCTCTACCTCCCTACCTCTCTACGTCTCTACGAGGGTGGTCCCAGAAGTAGCCGACCTAACCAAGAAAAATCAAAATAAATGGGACAAACTATATTTATTTCTCTACATAGCTTCCTTGTAGCTCGATACACTTTTCCCAGCGGTGCTCTATAGCTTCAATGCCACGTCTATAGTAGGAATTGTCAAACTCTTCAAAATAGCCATTAACCAACGACTCAACCTCTATGTTGCTCGAAAATCTTTTCCCGCCGAGCCATTTTTTTAGGTTTGGGAACAGAAAAGAAAATAATCTGACGGGGTCAAATCTGGTGAATAAGGTGCATGGGGAAGCAATTCAAATTTTAATTCTTCGATTTTAGCCATTGCAATGCCAGATGTGTGGACTGGAGCGTTGTCTTGATGAAACAAAACTTTTTTCTTTGACAAGTGAGGCCGTTTTTTCTTTATTTCTTCACTCAAACGCTGCAATAAGTTGGCATAATACTCGCCATTAATGGTTTTTCCTTTTGGAAGATAATCTATAAAAATTATGCCACGCGCGTCCCAGAAAACTGAAGCCATGACTTTTCCTGCCGATGGAACTGTTTTTGCCTTCTTTGGAGCTGATTCTCCTCTTTCAGTCCATTGTTTTGACTGTTCCTTAGTCTCAGGTGTAAAGTGATGAACCCATGTTTCATCCATGGTGATAAATCGACGCAAAAACTCGGCTTTGTTGCTGCGAAATTTTGCTAAACATTCGACTGACAAATCCTCACGGCGCTGTTTTTGTTCTACTGTGAGTAATCGCGGCACCCATCTTGCGCATAGCTTTCTCATGTCCAAGTTTTCTGTTAAAATACGATGGACTGCACTTTTTGAAATGCCTACCATATCTGCTAGCTCGCGTACTTTCAGTCGACGGTCATCCAGTACAATTCTGTGGATTTTTTTTACTATTTCTGGATTAGTCACCTCATTTGGTCGTCCACTGCGATGTTCATCTTGGCAGCTCGAGCGGCCGCGCTTGAACTCTGCCACCCAATATTTTATTGTTGTAAATGAAGGAGCAGACTCCCCCAAAGTAGAATCAAGCTCCACTTTGATATTAGTTGGGCTGAGACCTTTCAAATAAAAGTATTGAATTACGTAACGAACACCAATTTTATCCATTATCGAAAAATTCGATGACAACATTCACAAATGACCTAGCGCGTTCGAATTCTAAATTTAAATTTCTTAATGTTCACGCTTCCTAAAAAGAGTATTTAATCAAATAAAAACTGCCAGTAAGTAAGTAAGGTCGAATATTTCTGGGACCGCCCAGGTACGTCTCTACGTCTCTACCTCTCCCTATCCCTACCCCTAACGCCAATTTAACCGCTATCCCTAACATAGAAACAACACCCATATTTATTTTTAGACATTTCAAACCTATCGCACCCCAACCCCATCCCCAGGGGATGATGGTATTTCACGTCCACCACGTTGGATTTCAAAGTTGTTGTAGCTTTCGTAATCAGCGACCCGATAAACCATACAAACGACACCCATATTGGTTTTTAGACATTTCAAACCTATCGCACCCCAACTCCATCCCCAGGGGGATGCTGGTATTTCACGTCCACCACGTTGGATTTCAAAATTGTTGTAGTTTTCGTAATCAGCGACCCGATAAACCATACAAACGACACCCATATTCACATTTCAACCCTATCGCACCCCAACCCCATCCCAAGGGAATGATGGTATTTTACGTCCACCACGTTGGATTTCAAAATTGTTTTAATTTTCGTAATCAGCGACCCGATAAACCATACAAACGATACCCATATTGGTTTTTAGACTTTTTCACCCCATTTCCCTTTTTAGGGGTTGAATTTGGGGTGGAATTTCAATAACAGTGATGAACGTTGCATAGAATTACATCATTAATGCCTAAATAATAAATTATGTAAATTTTACTTTAAAAATAAAGAATTTTCAACTTCATCCCCCTTTTCACCCTTAAGGGTGTCGAATTTTTAAAAACCCTGAGACACGTAAATATTAATTTTTAGTCCTCAGCCTAAATACAAATTTTGAAGATCCTAACTTCAAAACTGACGGACTTTCATACAAACTTTCATCCCCTATTTTACCCCCTTTGGGGTGGAATTTTGTAAAACCCTTTCTTTGTGCACCCCTAGGCCTCATAAGGAACCTACATGCCAAATTTTGAATCTCTAGACCCAGCGGTTTGGGCTGTGCGTTGATATGTCAGTCAGTCAGTCAGTCACCTTCTTCTTTTATATATATAGATAAGTGATATAGAACACATTTTTGAGAAAATTAGAAAAACTTTTTTTTTCACGAATACTATACCTTTCTCGCTCCGCTCGAAAGTAAAAAATACAACTTCAAATGTCCTAGTACAGTACTATACAAATTTATCTATATCGTAACATAACTTATCCTCAAAATTTGTCGAATGTCTTCAAAGTCACCCTGTAGATAAATGTGCGTGGAAGTATATTTTCTTATCTCAAATATACGATTATTGTTAACTAAAGTGGGCCAACGTAAGAAGTCCGTTTTGATGTTTTCTTAACACGACCACACAAGAGTTCATTTTTCTTTGCAGTCATAATTTTTCATACATTTGACAGCTGTTACGATAGTTTGACATTTTTTGATACCTTTCTTTTTATTTCAGTGACACACTTTTTGATTGGGGCTGTGTGCAGGATGAGGAAAAAATTTACGATTTCTATGGACTCAAGCCTCGATTCTTAGAGACCCTGTTATTAAAGTTACCTTTATTTCGCTCTGTGACTGTCATTAATGTAAGAATTTGTATTTTAAAGACCATAATTCATACACGGCATGGCTGATTCAGCGCCCATTTTTAGGGCTCCGTACCTCAAAATAAAAAACGGAACCCTTATAGGATCACTTTGTTGTCCGTCTGTCTGTCTGTCAAGACCCTTTTTCTCACGAACGAGAAGTGGTATCAGGTTGAAATTGATAACGAATATTAAGGTCCATAAACCACACAAGATCTGAAAATTTAAATTTTTTACAACGACGCAATCAAAAGATATGGCTTTTTATGTCCTCATCTCCATACATTTATGCAAAAAAGCAAAACCTACGGGGTACTTCCCGCTGACCTAAAATTATGAAATTTGGCAAGAAGCTAGGTCTCACAGTACAAATAAAGGGAAAAGTCTAAAATAATTAAATATTTAAATTTTTCTCACATCTAATAGTAACCGATTTAGGTGAGCTCCCGTTTCAAGAACTTTTCTTTATAAGAGGGGTCAAGTTGGATGGTCGCGGAGTTTTTTAAATCAAAGAGCAAAAGCTTTTAGTATATCATATGGTAGAGTGGTACGGAACCCTTAGGGCGCGAGTCCGACTCGCACTTGGCCGGTTCTTTTTTTAGGGTTCCGAACCTAAATGGTAAAAACGGAACCCTTCCCTTGCTTCCTTTACTTTCATCAATCCTTCCATGCATGCTCGTCAGTTTAGGGTTGTTTTAACCTGGCGTTTATTTGAACGTCCTGAATTTTCGGCCTTCCCCTATGTCCCTATCTGTAGCGTAATCCTAATAAAAAATGTTTTTATTTATCTAGAATTTTTTTCATGTTTTTTTATTGTTGCTAAAACACCCCCTAAGCTACGGCGCACAATTAACAAACACCATGTATATATTTTTTTAAATATGTTTTTAGCTTCATGAATTGGTGGACGAAGATAAATTGTATGAAGTGTTCTCTTTGGCCGGCGATGTTAAAGAAATAGCCCTCGACAAGGAAACACATAAAGCGAGAATTGATTATGATCATCCTGTGGAGGCTGTGCAAGTAATGTATCTTATTTATTAGGGTTGGCATTCATTTACCTGTCTTAGCATTCATTACCAACAAGCACCTAGTGTATTCTAATAGTCCAGTCAATCTAAGATATGAGGTTGCATTAAATGCACATTTATATAAATTGATTTTTAATTCTAATATAGGCTATTTGAAGCTGTAAATAATTAAATCCGGCAATTTTGTAAAAACACATTTTTTTTTGTCAACGTACCAGTATAAGCTAAATATTATGCAGGTTAATTTCACCTTATACTGGTTTTAAATAATATCAACGTTATGTCGGGGATTACTGTGGTTGTCAATTTTTGGATTTTATTGGTAATTTATTAAACTATCCCCTAAAGTGCATTTAATGCAACGCTCTCCATACAAACTTTCGTAGATTGACTGGACTATAAAACTGGACGGCACGCGCGGTCCCCATGTTGACCACTGTTTTCACTTGTAAATTTAAAATATACTTACTTTGCCACATAATAAAGTCCGTTTTACATTAGTTGGGAGGCGAAACGGTGCTGGTCTGGTCCTGAGGCGGTTAATGGACGCTGACCCTTATTCCTACTATTATTTGCTTTTATGTTACAAGTGAGTAAACGAACAGGTCGTAACACGGAGCAAAAAGGGGAGAGGAGATGCCTCTAGGAAATTTTTGTACGAAACGAAGCGTGACACTGCGCGGGGTCGAAGATCGAGTCACGGGGTGGCGGGACATAACTAGACTCCACCTACTCATAAAATCCATCTAGTGGCAAATAGTGAAACAACTAGCATTTTTTGTCCCTACGTCTTTGTCAGGTGGTACTGGACCGCTCTCTGACGTACAAGACCCACTGCAGAAACACAACAAAAAGTTAGTTCCCGTAACAACCTGCTGCGCCGCCTCTCCTCCACCAACTGGGGAGCAAACCCAACGGTTATGCGCACTACGGGGCTAGCTCTGTGTTTCTCAGCAGGAGAGTACGCGTGCCAAGTGTGGGCTAGGTCAGCTCACACCAGAGAGGTGAACGCGGAGCTAAATGACACCTGCCGCATCGTGACTGGCTGTCTCAAGCCAACTCCTGTCGGTATGCTGTTCCCTCTTGCGGGGATAGCTCCTCCCAGAGTCCGTAGAGAAGTGACCTGTTCGCTAGAAAAACAAAAACAGGAAAGCGACCGGAGACATCCACTCTACGGGCTCTCTCCCGCCGCAGGTCGGTTGCGAAGCCGCAAAAGCTTCCTGCGAACCACACAGCCTACCGACCAAAACCCTTCCGACGTGAGGTGCAGACTTTGGGCAAGCGAGTACCCACATTCACTGTACCCCCCCAACGAAAACCTGCCTCCAGGCTATAAGGAACCTTGGCCAACCTGGAGAAGTCTAAATAGGCTGAGGACCCAAGTTGGCCGAAGCAAGGATAACCTATGCCGGTGTGGGTTCCTAAGTAGCGCAGACGCCAGCTGTGAATGTGGAGAACTCCTGCAAACCATGGCACACCTCACTAATTGTCCCGCGTGCCCGACCACCTGCTCGCGTGAGGACTTACTTGACGGTAACCAGAGGGCTACCACGGTAGCCGCTTTCTGGGCAAGTAAGATTTAGCCTGTGTTCTTGCCGACACGAAAGAAGAAGAAGAAGGTACTGCTATACTCTACTAGGTGTTGTAAAAGACACTATACTAAAAAAAAAGCAATTGGTTATTAGTTATTACAGGGTGTAAATTTAATTGCGTGCCAAAGCTTAAGGAGTGTTTCAGTAACACAAAAAAAAACCGGCCAAGTGCGAGTCGGACTCGCGCACTGAGGGTTCCGTACCACCACATAAACATAATTGTATTAGTTGAAATTTCAGTAAGTTAATGTGCTAGATTTTTTGAGTCCGACACGCGCTTGACCAAATTTTATTATTTGTTGTTATTTTATAGCCTATGCCCTATAAACATACCAATTTTCAAGTTTGTAAGTGTTCCCGTTTTTAAATAGAACTAAAACAAAAATCGCCTCAGCAACCATCCAACTTGACCCCTCTCTTATATGAATGTTCTTGAAACGGGAGCTCACCACAATTGGTTACCATTAGTTGTGTGAAAAGTTGTAATATTTAATGATTTCAGACTTTTCCCATTATTTGTACTGTGAGACCTAGCTTCTTGCCAAATTTCATAATTTTAGGTCAACGGGAAGTACCCTGTAGGTTTTTCATTTTTGAATAAATGTATGGAGATGAGGACATAAAATGCCATATCTTTTGATTGCGTCGTTGTAAAAAATTTAAATTTTCAGATCTTGTGTGGTTCATGGATCCTAATATATGGTATTAATTTCAACCTGATCCCTTTACCCGTTCGTGAGATAAAGGGTCTTGACAGACAGACAGACAGACAGACAGACAGACAGACGGACAACAAAGTGATCCTATAAGGGTTCCGTTTTTTTCTTTTGAGGTACGGAACCCTAAAAATAAAGCAAACCAAAAAATATTTTAAAAAATCGTACTTAAAAAAACTAAAAATCCTTGACTAACTAAAACTTAAAGTTGAAACTGAACTAACGCTAAAATTGGAGTCACACGCAAAAAAGAAAGATTCAGTTATGTATGTGCCTACCTTATCTACTGATACTCGAGCGCTGGCTCGGTGATCCGGGTCATTAGCCTCCGCGTTAGTTTAGTTTCAATGGAGTTTTAATTTTTTTAATAGGATTTTTTTTTTTGGGTTCCTTTAAATTAACAACCTGTATACTACTTACTTGCTGAAATCTGGAAAAACTGTTCTTGAACCCAACTCTGGCATAACTACAAACTACAAATATTTCTCCAAATAAGTAAAATATTTACGGCATTCACGTGATTTTTGACTATTGTTAAAGCAAAAGCCAGAAATGTAAATAGAGTCTGTGGAAGTAAAAGGAAGTGGTGAATTTCGTTCGTCTACAAATATTCCCAAAACGATCTAGCGACAGAAAGCAGAACTAATGTTACGGCCACATGCCTACAGTACATCGATAGCAAATTTTATCGAAAAATCTTACTTACGAGTGACAGAACGGCACACAACACTTCATGGTGCGAGACGTTTTTTAGGGTTCCGTACCTCAAAAGAAAAAAACGGAACCCTTATAGGATCACTTTGTTGTCCGTCTGTCTGTCTGTCAAGACCCTATATCTCACGAACGGGTAAAGGTATCAGGTTGAAATTAATACCATATATTAGGATCCATGAACCACACAAGATCTGAAAATTTCAATTTTTTACAACGACGCAATCAAAAGATATGGCATTTTATGTCCTCATCTCCATACATTTATTCAAAAATGCAAAACCTACAGGGTACTTCCCGTTGACCTAAAATTATGAAATTTGGCAAGAAGCTAGGTCTCACAGTACAAATAATGGGAAAAGTCTGAAATCATTAAATATTACAACTTTTCTCACAACTAATGGTAACCAATTGTGGTGAGCTCCCGTTTCAAGAACATTCATATTAGGCCAGAGAAATTAGTATTTGACCTGGAAGTAATTAAGTATGGCTGTTTTTTCTTGGATTCTTGTTAAACAACTAATCTCTCCTACAAATGTGTAATTATTAAAATCGTATGACCTCCGGAACATATTTTAATTTAATAGTTTTAAATTAAATTAAAAAATTTCCTATACAAAAATGCTAATGCAATCAATCGATTAGCATTGTTAATAGAACTTTAATTCTAAGTAGTTTACCTAAAAATTAAAAAGTTTTCCCATTGGAATTGCTGAAATTCGGAGTTTCAGTAACGTAATAAGTTAACTCGAAATTGCACTTAAAGGATAATATGTAATGGAAGTAAGTTTAATGTTTTACTTCTTAAATATTATTTTAAATACATTTTATACAAAATTAAAATGTCAACTGTAATGATAAACTCTATTTCTAAATTTTTCGGTTTTATATATCAAGAAAAAATGAAAATGAGAAATTATATTTTTAATTATACAAATTTCACAAAAACACATACTTCTGTAAAAAAATTAAAAAGAAATACTTACAGGATATTATAATATGAGGCATCGGTCACTCTTCGCATACAATACTATCCTCTACCCGCGCAGCATTAGAGTCTAAAGCGGTAGAACGGCTCGTGCGCAACGCAATGTAACAAATCTACAAATTAGTGGTACAGCCAAAATAGCAAGTCCTAGTGTCATTTTTCCGTTTTAGAATATTTGTACCAATACCTATTGTAGGCTTTGGATGACTTATTATTTCTACTGTACCTACCTATCCATTATTACTGTCCATAAAACTGCGTCGATGCCTAAACTAACGTTTCACCTATCAGTTAAGATACTTTTAATTTCAACTTGTAAGTGTTATCTTTTAAATAAAAATAATATACTTACAGGTTGTTAGAGACAGCCTTCCGAATACTGACAGGGCATGATCAGTCAACGTAACTGAACAACTTTCAGCGAATAAAACTTTCAGGAAATAAAAAAAATATCAGCCTCTCCATACAAGCAACTTTATTCATTCACTTCATTTCCTGAAAGTTTTATTCACTGAAAGTTGTCCATTACGTTGATCATGCCCTTTCCGTACCTATTCGGAAGGCTGTCCCTTACACCCTGCAAGTAATTATCAGTACCTTCTGTTTAGGAGTCGTTCGTCAAATCGCTAACGTAAAACTCGCAAGATGTAAGCAAGTACGTCAATCAAAAATTTAGGGTTCGTCTCACAGTCCCCCAGTCCCGAAGACACCCGTCCCGCTGGTACTCGAATTAAAATTTTATTTATAAAGCCGATTAAAAGTTAATTTTGCTTAGAAGTACCGTCAGCTGGAAAAGTTTTATTCCAAATACTTCGCTGAGTATTTTTGGCAGGCGGTAGGGCTTTTGTGCAAAGTCCTTCTGGGAAATTAACACCCCCTTGCCTTTTTCTGCCGTAAAGCAGCAGTGGTACTGCTATGTTACGGTTTGAAGAGTAAGGGAGCCAGTGAAATTACTGGCACATGAGATATACCATCTTAGTTCTCAGGGTGGGTAACGTGCTTTGCTGTCTAATTAGTGTCAAATTATTTCACTAATAAGACAGTGGGTCTCATGGGCGTTGGTGACCACTTACCAACAGGAGGCCCACCTGCTCGTTTACCAACTTGTGATATTAAAAAACTGAACATGAAGGATTGGTTGCTTCACTTAACGATTTATTTATTTTTGTTTGAGACAACATCAGCACTTATTATATAAAATTTTTACATGATCTTATTACATCATAAGTCAATAATAGCTGTCCATGGTATTATTACTTATGTTGAGAACAGATTGAAAGAAGAAATAACTGGATATATGCGTTTTGCTCTCTCCATCCTATTCGCCATAATGAAACGAGTGATTTTGATGTTGTTATACGAGGGCGGGATGATACCTCGCCTAGGAAAGGATTACAAAGGAAAGGATTGAAAAGTGCGAAAGTCTAAAACAAACCTTTTGTTTGTTTGTTTGTCTGTCTGTTTGACCGAGCATCACGCAAAAACTACTGAACGGATTTTGACGAAACTTTAAATATTGATAGTGTATGTCCCAGAATAACATCATATAAAAAAAAACTCGAAAAATTGTCGAGAAATAGTAAACCACAAAAAAAAACTTCGGCATAGTACAAAGTCAGTACATTTCAGAAGTCAACTTTGATTGTGGATTTTATCCAGAACTGATAACAAAACACTGTAGGTTTATACTTTGTGTTCAAGTCTTTGGTCCAAATACAAATATCGAGAATCCGTTTTTGTTTTTTTTTTTAAGGGAAGCACATTTCATGGTTGATTTGCTCATCATTTTGTTATTATGGTTACCAATGGTTACTTAAAACAAGTTGGCTATGAAATGGCTATGAATAATAATACTTATGTGATTATAAAAATTCTTATGAAAACTGGCAATGTCCACTGCTTTATGTACTCCATTGAATGGCAAAAGCATGGCCTGCCACACTCACATAACCTTTTGTGGCTTTAAGATAAGATCAGGCCCAACGATTTTAACCAAGTGATTAGTGCAGAGCTTCTGGACCCAGAATAATATTAAGGCTCATATGGTTCACGGGCCCTGCGGTATCGTGAATCTAAATTCACCATGTATGAAAAACGGGCGTTGCTTCAAAAGATTTCCGAAAGTATTCGTCAGTGAAACAGTCACTGGTGAGAATGGATATCCAAGTTATCGGCGCCGGTCGCCCAGGTAGGTGAACTGAGCACTGAGATGAACTCGCGTGGCCAATAGGGAACATGCACGAATTTTTTTTATATAAGAAATTTATTCTCATTCATGTAATAAACAGACTTGTAAAACAATTTTTCGAATAACTATAATATTAAAAAAGATATAAGCCATCGAAGATTTGTTTCTGTCCCTTTCTAGCAAAACGAAATTTAATATGGAGTTTATAGAGCTGTAGTGAATTGTGACGTCACTATTCATGTCGGATCTCTCTGTCTAATTAGTAGTTTTAAATGCTAATATCGGCCGTATTTCTTAGCCGATTTAAATTTTAATTTCACTTTTTGTCATCTCTAGTACAGTATTTTCATATTTTATTAATAAATGCGACTAATAAAATTTATGCATGTTCCCTATTGTTGTTGATAACAGATGAGTAGTTTCGTACTCACCAGTGCATTCTTGGGCTTTTGAGACACACATCAAAGTTGAGTCATGTGCAAGCGTCGCCTCTATCAAATACATTTGTAAATATGTCAATACTGATAGCCCAGGCTCCATACATTTATGAAACATCACCTTTCATTCTGATTATTTTTAAGTTAAATTACTTTCGTCACCCGCGTATTTCTCATATCTAGAACCAAATTAGTATTAAGTCTCGACAGCTACTGAAAATAAAAGTCAAATATGAGTCAGACTCGGGCGCTGAGGGTGCAAGGGTTTAATATGTTTATAAGCAATAAAGTTCATTATGATGAGTGTTTAGCAGATTTCAAAAAACTGCTACTTAGAGTGATCGTTTTAGTTTTCCTGTAATATTTACATAACCTCTATCTACTATACTTAATTAAAATTTCTCCTTTTGCAAAATTCGGAGATAAGAAGGGGGGGAGGGGGGATGCTACTTTTATACATATGTTGAGTAAGAATTTATTTTGGAATGTACCGGTAACACCCTTTAATACCCCACTCGACCTTGTAACGATAATTTAAAATTTTGCCCACCCTATTTAGGCCCCTTTTACAATAATAATATGTTTTTAATAAATTTGGGCAAACATATTCTAAAACTATTCCTTTCAAGTCATAGCGTGGTTGCTAATAAACAGGTGTGACAGACAGACAGACAGACGAAGTTGCACCATAAGGGTTCGGTGTTTATCATTTTGGTTCGGTGCCCTAAAAGTTCATTTTCTTACCTTGAAACACTTTTTATGCCGACGGTACTAGTTGAAAACTATAAAACTATAACAATGTAAAATGTAATAAAATTTATGAAATTCGGGTGCCAGAGGGACTGGGGGACTGCGGAAATAATCCAAAATTTACATTAAGCCACGATCACACCTAGCTGAATTCAAAGACTAATTCGGCATACATTGCTCGTTGATGTAAAGATATTGCAATTAACATAACCAAGCCTCTCAGCAATGTATGCCAAATTAGTCTTTGAATTAAGCTGGTGTGATCGTGGTCACAAGTTTAGTTTTTAAGTAGGTAGTAATTATGAACGTTTTATCTAAGGTACCTAGTTAGAAAGAAAAATAGTCCCATATACCGACAGTTTAACAACGCGAAGATGTCTACAACGCAGGTAGGTATTCCCGCTAGCGCAAACTTGCAAATTGAAAAATAGAATAGGTACATTCGGTCGGCGGCGTTTTTGCTCCGTGGCGGCGGCCGGCGTGGCTCGTGCCCCTCCCCCCTTACCTCGATTTCTCCGCCGCGTTCGCCCACCAACGCACCGCGGTACGCTAGAGCATTCTTACCTATTTTTACGTAAGTAAAATTATATATTTTTCCAACATTCCCAATCTGCGACGTCAAACATTCCAATGTAGGCTAATCAGTAGACCTAAGATATGATTAATTAAAAAGAAATACGCCCATTAGCATTTATAGCTGATTAGATAAATGCATATATATCATAGGGGGCTTTTCCCTACAACTTACATTTTTAATTATTGTGAAACCTAATAATGCATTTCATCAGGAGTCATAAATCATTTTAAAATTGGCATAAATATTTATAGCTGCTTAGAAAAATAATAATATATATATTTATAAATTTAAATTATAAAGCAGAATTATAAAGTGTTTAATAATGATGCCAAATATTGTTATCTAATTTTCACAATTATTATAAATAAGAATTGGCCCATAAGTATTTTTGGCTCGTATAATACGAATTTTTTTGTTTAAAATGTATTTTTCGTCATCTTCCCTGTACATTTATTTTTTAATACTATTTTTTCATATATGTATTTAAACTTAATTTTGACAATAATAATAAAAAAGTCACATTTATATTTACTTCAAACCCACTCATATAAAAGTTTCTAAATACCCTGGACTATATAAGAGAGGGGTCAAGTTGGATGGTCGCTGAGGCGATTTTTGTTTTAGTTCTATTTAAAAACACTTACAAACTTGAAAATTGGTATGTTAATAGTGCATAAGCTATAAAATAACAACAAATAATAAAATTTGGTCAAGCGCGTGTCGGACTCAAAAAATCTAGCACATTAACTTATTGAAATTTCAACTAATACAATTATGTTCATGTGGTGGTACGGAACCCTCAGTGCGTGAGTCCGACTCGCACTTGGCCGGTTTTTCAATTATTTAAGCAATTATTTGCAGAGCGTGTTTCGTTGTGATCACTGGTAAGTTCAAAGAGAAAATGGCATAAGCCCCGCCCCCTTTCCTGGCGTCATGGCTCGATTGATTGTGACACGGCTCGTCCGATATCAACATCTCCTCTACACTTTTTGCTCCGTGGGTGGTAAGTAGTCGCCACCGCCCATAGCCCCTACTGTTTTATTAGTGGCATACTTTGACACTAATAAGACAGCAAATCGCATAGCCCACCCTGAGAATTAATTTGAATTGATATCCACTACCATTTTTTCGCCCAACATCGGCGACACTCGGTTATTCCTGATTCTGTCCCGTTCCTTCCCTATAGCTATCTCTTTTGCTCTCACTTCGTATCTCAATTAAACCATTGACGCTATTTTTACCAATTACAATTTACAGGCCCTTCGCATGTTTCGAGGACAAAGACTTTTCGGAAAAAATATTGAAATATACATGGTAAAGAACCCCCAGTTGCAAAACGCACGACCATTACCTTTCGGACTATCTGGAGTAGGCAGAGGCTTGGGCAAAAACGGACTACCTTTAAAAGGTGTTCGAACCAATATGGAACTCGATACTATACGCGATCTGTTATATGAATTGAAGAAAATGAATAAATTCGCAACGAAAGACATAACGGATCCATTTACTGCTACGTACGAAAGGAAAAATACAAATCCAAATTTTTTTTCTAAACCTAAAACTTATTTACATCCAAATGTAAGTTATCAAGCAAAAAACAATGAACCGGCAGGCGGAAATCCTAAAAATACAAAGCCTTCTTTTCCCATACAAAATAAGGGTACTTATCAAAATGCGGCCATGAAAAGACAAACAGCTACAAATAATGTAACACAAACAGCCCCGAAAATATCTATGCCAGCTGCAAACAAAACAGGACCTTTCATATCTGCCCCCCCAGTCAGAAATCCGAACTACCCTATACCAAATCAACAACCACCACCAAATCCGATGGTCCCGAACGTAACACCAAATCCGATGGGTCCTAACGTAGTACAAAATCCGATGGGCCCGAACGTAGTACAAAATCCGATGGGCCCGAACGTAGTACAAAATCAGATGGGCCCGAACGTAGTACCAAACCCGATGGGCCTGAATGTAGTACCAAATCCGATGAACCCGAATGTAGTACCAAATCCGATAGGCCCGAACGTAGTACAAAATCCGATGGGCCCGAACGTAGTACCAAATCCGATGGGCCCGAACGTAGTAGCAGATCCGACTGGAATGCCAGCACCAGCGCAGTTATATTGTCAACCTTCTGAAGTCCCAGGATTCGTCATGGGAAATCATATGGAGCCAGGCAGAAATCAACCTCAAATGGTTGGAAACTACATGCAGCCATTTATTCAATCTCAGATGCTTGGAAATTACATGGAACAATGCAGTAATCAACCTCAAATTCTTGGGAATTATATGATGCCATATATTGGTCAACCTCAAATGATAGGAAATCAAATGGATCCATCCATTAATCAACCTCAAATTCTTGGAAATTATATCGAGCCATGCAGTAGCCAATCACAAATCCCTAAAAATGATGCACCCTGTATAAGTCAAACGACTTTAAGTCATCATAAAAGAAAGGGATCAGAAGATAACGCCGACACTGCAAGGGCTGAAAAGAAAGATACACGCAGTGAAAGTCACGAATATAATAAAAGAAAAGCGACCATTGATAAGGTAACGGTTGGCGAGCAGAGAGTTCATAAGGAGGAGCCAAGCAAGAGTAAAAAATATGAAAAGAAGAAGCAGGAAGATTACCCGCAAGAAGATAGAGTTGAGAAAGAGGGTAAAAAAAAAGCACACAGGCTTATTATTAGAAACGTAAGTGTTAAACCGTTTCCAACTGTAAGTTTTTTGTCATATACAGGGTGGCCGGGGAGTTGACGTCCAAAGCTAAAATTTGGATGCCTCATGATGGGGAGTATCCATATCACCCCCATGTATGTTCCGCGATTTTGCGTGGTTTAGGAGATAGAATTTTTTTTAGAATTTTTTTTGAAAAATTCACCTAACACTAGTTTTCATTTTTTTACTGAATCTGTAGGACAGTTGTAGTTATTTTTTTTTATGAAAATTACTAGTCATAAAGACAGCTACCACATAAAAAATTACCGTTTGTCTAGACAGTCGGGAACTTATTTAAAATTTAGTCAAAAGTTTGTAATTTCTGTTCAAGCTAAGCGGCGTCGTTCAGTAGTGGCTATTACGTCTAGTCGGTGGTCCCTCACGGGTGGGCCTGTTTTTCCGTAATCTTATGTAAAAATAAATAACCTATTGAAAATTATTGTGTTTTATTGATACTCATCCTTAAAAAAAACTATTAAAATAAAATTGTTTGAACCTTTTTGTTCAAGGTTAAAAACTAGAACCGTTTCTAACAATTTTAAGAAAACCTAAAAATTAAAAAATATCATAAGAACAATGAATTTTCTCATTAATAACATTTGTTTTACTGATACTCTTCTAATTTAAATAAAAAAATAACGAAATTCAACTTATTTAAAGAAAAAAAAATATGTTGAATTTCGTTATTTTTTTATTTAAATTAGAAGAGTATCAGTAAAACAAATGTTACTAATGAGAAAATTCATTGTTCTTATGATATTTTTTAATTTTTAGGTTTTCTTAAAATTGTTAGAAACGGTTCTAGT
Source organism: Athrips mouffetella (assembly GCA_947532105.1). Lineage (NCBI taxonomy): Eukaryota > Metazoa > Arthropoda > Insecta > Lepidoptera > Gelechiidae > Athrips > Athrips mouffetella. The sequence goes on along the minus strand of OX383970.1, from coordinate 22,603,889 downwards.
TTTTAACCTTGAACAAAAAGGTTCAAACAATTTTATTTTAATAGTTTTTTTTAAGGATGAGTATCAATAAAACACAATAATTTTCAATAGGTTATTTATTTTTACATAAGATTACGGAAAAACAGGCCAATTAACAACAACTTTTTTTTGTCTTGTTTTACTGTTTAATGTCCTAGCAAGTTTTTAAAACCACTTAGAATCCAATAAGTCAACGATAAATATTTTTTTTTTAACATTGAAAATTTGTGACTGCTTAGCTTGAACAGAAATTACAAACTTTTGACTAAATTTTAAATAAGTTCCCGACTGTCTAGACAAACGGTAATTTTTTATGTGGTAGCTGTCTTTATGACTAGTAATTTTCATAAAAAAAAATAACTACAACTGTCCTACAGATTCAGTAAAAAAATGAAAACTAGTGTTAGGTGAATTTTTCAAAAAAAATTCAAAAAAAAATTCTATCTCCTAAACCACGCAAAATCGCGGAACATACATGGGGGTGATATGGATACTCCCCATCATGAGGCATCCAAATTTTAGCTTTGGACGTCAACTCCCCGGCCACCCTGTATAGGGTTGATTTTTGAAATAAGTGCAATGGCAAGACTGGACTGTAAGTCTTAGGAGACTTTAGGAGAAAGGAAAATGCCCAAGTGACTATGGAATTTAGTATCGCTCAGAAATTGGTATAAAACTTATTGTGTCACAATGCTTTATGACTTGATGTAAAGTTGGCTCAAAGGACTTATTAAGATGATGAGGCATTTGATTGTAGTTCTCCAGGTTTTACAGTAATTAGCCCAGGAAATAAGGTCCTAAATTCTTGAATTCGAGGTGTCATACTGACGCTGTGTTCCAAATTGTACAAACGCTGCTAAAAGCGTATACAGTACTGACGGACGGTCCAAATTGATTTTGCACGCTCACAAAGCTATCACTGCTTTAATGGCTCTAGTCAATTTGGAATGGATTTAAGCGCGCTCACGTGTTCATCTGTCAAGATGTCAGTTTTGTTTTAATTTTTTTTTACTTTGACAAAGCCTAAGCTAATCCCTCAAAAATGTGCGCCAAATCCACTCTAATTTCCATTAGAGACAAACTCAATAAAATTAAAACTTGAGAAACGTCAGCTGGCTGCAAATGTGTGGGATTTTATATGTGTCAAATCGATTTTGACATTAGCGCTTTCACTGCTCCACCTATTTGACTAAAGCACTGATAGCAGAAACGATGACGTCATCAATGACGTAAGGCGGTGAACGAGCGAGTGCTTTAGAGCACGCTTTAGGTCAATTTGGACCGACTTAAGCGCGCTCACAGTGCTCTAAAGCAGTCTGTTAGCGCAAAATGGAACGCACAGTGAGGTGACTTGATCACTGACGTTTAGTGTTGCCAGCCGAATCGTACCTAAAATATTTAAAACTGTCCCCTTTTTGTGAGTACAATAACCTTATAAATGAGAAAAGAGTTGATAACTTGGCAAGTGTAGGCTAGCAAACTACTTATGTATAAACAAAAACTATGCTAGTGATTCGTTTGACACGCTCGCCTGCCTGATGGGTGCTAATTTAAATGGTAACCGCCGCAGCACGAAACTACTGTGCATAACCTATCAACTGTTAATACCCTTCTAGGTACTGGCACCAATATTAAAGATATTTTTTTTACCAAAAAACGTACCTTTTTATTATCGGTTCAGGTAAGTTTGAAGTGGCAGGCAACACTGAATAGACGCATCGGAAATACGAAAATCATAAAAAATCAATAATATTTTTAATTTTTTACCCGGAGAAGTGGACAATTCCTATTAATATATAAAGTTATGTTTTATATAAGTAAAAATTACTGATGTCATAGACTGGTGACACAACTTCGATTTGAGCAATTTTGTATAATTTTGCGATACTACTTATGGGCATTCTCCTTTTCTTGCTAACTGTAAATTTTTTGAAAATCTGTGAATGGGGATCAAAATTTTACGAATCTCCTCAGACCATTTTCGTGTAGCTTTAACGGTTAAGGTACCCGTCCTTGCTGTCTTATCTCAAAAATCTAAACATACAGGGTGTTAGGGACAGCCTTCCGAATACTGAAGGGGCATGATCAGTCAAAGAGACTCTGAATAACTTTCAGTGAACAAAACTTTCAGGAAACGAAAAGAATCCGCGTCTATACAAAATTGTAAACTTGATCGGGCGGTTTGTATGGAGAAGCCGATTTTTTTTTTCGTTTCCTGACAGTTTTATTCGACCTATGTGTCTTTGGGAAAGTCGTTCAGTTACTGATACTGAAGCCGCCCCTTAGCTATGGCACGCAATTAAATTAACACCCTGTATAATTACTCAATGGTAAAGATTGTTGTGAATATTTATTCTGGTAAAGACCTGGGTGTGAGGTAAGTGTTCGTCAATTAATATACTTAACTGTTTTTTATACTCAGCTTCCTCCAAGCGTAACGAATGAGGCTCTAAGGAAGAAAATGCGGGAAGTGACTGGATTTTTGTACAGCGAGATTACTTCCAATGGAAATGGCATAGTTTCCTTCAAGACTTTGTATGATGCAGACCGTTGTTTTCGTATCCTTTTAAAAAATGCGCTACCGATCACTACGCACACGTGGGTAAACAACTTGTTTTTCCATTAACAAATCTGGTGGGGATTTTTGCCTTCAATGTTCACGTTGGGACCATGTTTGTTTGCTTTGCGCTGCACTAAAAGAGCTGGAAGATTTCGGGTCCCAAATTTACTTTTATCGACTCAAAGTGTGGTCATCCCAAGATTTTTCGAAATACTGACGGAGAAGACGCAGCTTCGAATCCTGGTTGTGAATTTGTCGATTTTCTACTTTTCTTTCATACAAATTTTTGGGGTAAATAAATATTTATATCTCTTGAACTATTAGCCGATGGTCGTCGCCTAACTTTGTCACTGGGCCAATAGCCCTAATATGTAGAAAACTTAGGCGCTGCGCAAACTAAGTTCAAAAGCAGGGCAAAAATCCTCAGCAGATTCATCTACAAAACCATTTTTTTTTTAATTAATATTGAGTATCCAATATCAGCTAGTTAGTAAAAAAACTTCTTGCTGTCATTTCTTTTTCATCATACCTACATAACAGAAAGCGATAGCAATAGATTTAACACAGCTTTAAGTTTAAAAATTTCTGTGTAACTGCTTGTGATGCTATCAGATCACCAAAATGTTTTCTCTTTACGTTGGTTTCGCTCCTAAATCCCAGTGATTCTACTGATGAAAACAGGCAACATTCCCGAAGAAAAGAAATTTAACTTGAAAAAAATTGTTTCTACTCTCCTACTCAAAGTTTTTTCTTTTATAAAGTTGCTTGTTATCATGAATAGAATCACTGGATTTCTGGTGCAAACCCAATGAAAAATCACATTGTTATTTTTCACCACTTTTCTGAAAATAATATCCTTAACATTTTATGTCAGGAATGTTTCATAGGTCTAAAGTGGATGGCAATATCATCAACGTGAGTTATGAGGCTTGACAAACACAAGGGGTCTTACTACAAAAAAGTTAAACATCTGTTGAACACTTGATCAAAAAAATCGTAGGTACAAAATAACTCTGACTATGTTATTGATGCGCAGAAGTCAAAAATGACTTACTTTCTTATGACTTGACTTCTGCGCATCAACTGACATAGCCAGTTATTTTGTGCGCATTTTTTTGATCAAGTGTTTAACAGATGTTTAACTTTTTTGTAGTAAGACCGAAGATATTTAGTGGGCCTTAGTAAGGTACAGCACCGTCTTATTAATACTGTAAATATTTAAGTTTGTTGCATTGGAAAGCAGTTCGATTTTAGTTTGATCGACTCTCTTCTACCTTAGTTATGTTGTATGTGAGAAATACTGGGTGTAAAAAAAAATTAAGCACTATTCTAGCCATTTAATATAACCCTAATACCGAACAACTTTCTCTGATGAACATAGGTCGAATAACGATTTTTTTACCTCCCATACAAAATGCGCTATCAGCTGGTACAGTCAAGAGCACATCAACTTCAACTTCGTTCTTATTTCAATAGGCGTACGGACTAGAATCGCACTGCGAGTCTCAAGCTTGACCTGTCGTTGACTGTACATGTTCTATGGGAAGTAGATTTTTTTTTTTCGTATTACTACCAATGTTCTTTAGGAAAAAATGTTCAGTTAGGGTCTAAGTAACAGTGCTTATATTTTTTTTTAAAACCTTTACATCGCGTAAGGGAAAGGTGAGATAAAATATTGAAGGGGGTGAATCTGCCCATGAAACTGAACAACTTTTCCGGAACATACCTAGGTCGAAATACGAAAAACAAAATTTTACCTATCATACAAAATGTGCTATCAGTTGATGCAGTTTTGGAGGTCAATAATTAGTTTTGTTCTATGACTTGTTTTCTTGGGAAAAGGTGTTCAGTTTTTTGGGCAGATTTACCACACCTTTCCGTTCCACCCTGTATGAAACTAATGGTAAGGTTTTTAAGAAAATACATCCTTTCAAAATTATTTACATAATTTTTATTTGAACCTTTATAGTCGTATCAGCAGCACCAGCATGACCTCCTAAATATAAGTCCATATCTGTCGTAGGTAAATTGTCAAAGCCGTTTATAAAACCTAGTTAACTTTTATAGTAAAATTTCACGGTAGGTACCTTTTTGTGTAATTTCACGGGCTATTAGAACCTTGCTGTTGCGTTATAATATAATTTATCTACTCTCATATCGTTAATCCTCAATAATGCGTTCAAAAATTGTAGGTTAACACGTTCATAATGTCAATCTGTGCTTAGAAACACTCTTAGGAGCATTTTTAGGGTTCCGTACCTCAAAAGAAAAAAACGGAACCCTTATAGGATCACTTTGTTGTCCGTCTGTCTGTCTGTCTGTCTGTCTGTCTGTCTGTCTGTCTGTCTGTCAAGACCCTTTATCTCACGAACGGGTAAAGGTATCAGGTTGAAATTAATACCATATATTAGGATCCATGAACCACACAAGATCTGAAAATTACAATTTTTTACAACGACGCAATCAAAAGATATGGCATTTTATGTCCTCATCTCCATACATTTATTCAAAAATGAAAAACCTACAGGGTACTTCCCGTTGACCTAAAATTATGAAATTTGGCAAGAAGCTAGGTCTCACAGTACAAATAATGGGAAAAGTCTGAAATCATTAAATATTACAACTTTTCTCACAACTAATGGTAACCAATTGTGGTGAGCTCCCGTTTCAAGAACATTCATATAAGAGAGGGGTCAAGTTGGATGGTTGCTGAGGCGATTTTTGTTTTAGTTCTATTTAAAAACGGGAACACTTACAAACTTGAAAATTGGTATGTTTATAGTGCATAAGCTATAAAATAAAAACAAATAATAAAATTTGGTCAAGCGCGTGTCGGACTCAAAAAATCTAGCACATTAACTTACTGAAATTTCAACTAATACAATTATGTTTATGTGGTGGTACGGAACCCTCAGTGCGCGAGTCCGACTCGCACTTGGCCGGTTTTTTTTTTTTTAATCTGTGTGAGTGTATTATGAAGTATTGAATTTACTAACAGTCATCGCGGAAGACCTACGAGTCTTAAACAATTTTTTAATTTTTATAGGCACGCCATTGACAGCTTGATGCGTTTGTAGTCTGTGGCTGCAAGGAGGTTTCATTGCTATAACGGAAAACTCAGCAAACAAAAGTTGTAGTTACATATTTTTATTAGTTTTGTAATGAAATAAGCGATAAAATCGTTTACGATTTGCCTTCGAGTGTTTTAAAACAGCTATAGGAACTTCGCTTAGCAGTTATCACCGGAAAAAGAGAAAAACATTAAGGTTGTTTTTGAACACATTATTTTGGATTCACGATATGAGAGTAGATAAAGTTGTGTATGCAACTCCACATAATTAGGTATAAAACACTCGTGTCTTCTATTATGGAACTTGGCTCGCTACGCTCGCCTGCGTCCCATAAACCGACACTCGAGTTTTATACCCCTCATTATGTACCGTTGCATAAACTACTATTACCGATTACAATTTACCCGTAACTCGGCTTCTGACAATATACCTCCGACATATCTATGATTCTTAACTTTTAATCTACCTACTGAGCGAACATCAATTTTGTCGTGGGAGAAGAAATTATAAGGCTGGCGAATAAGAAAGCAACTATAATAATCTTACATCAACCTTACCTCTTCCCATACCGACAGAGACCAATCTAGGGTCCTGCCCCTTTTTATTATAAATTAACATGTACCTACCTTCTTTTCTATTCAGTAACTTTAATGTGAGTGTTAATTAAACAGACTTCTTTTTAATACCATATTCTTTTTAATAGCATTTATTGCATTCTAAATTACTAACTCAGCCACAAACAACGTGCAACTAAATAAAACTTTCTTAGCCACTAATTTCTTTCTGGCACTCGCCGGCCGCTGCCGCGGCAAGCTCGCTTTGCTAGCTCGGCTCGTGCGTTGTGGTCGCAAGACAACCTAACCCAACCTAAAACTTTTTGATACATAATAATTATTTTTGATGCACAGTTAGTAGTTTTGATGCACAATGATAAATTTTTATGTGCATAATATTATTTCTCCTTTAATATCATACAGTTATAGTAAGTTTAGGTCCTAGTCAATTACAATAAAATAAATCATCATAACCTCCCGAGAAACGTCCACTACAGGACAAGGAGCTCCCTCTAAAATTCTAGCTTTTGCTGGAAAAATGTAGAGGGGAAGTACCATAGTCACCTCGCTTGTTATGGTTAGCGTTACGGCACCCTGGACCGCGGTTGTAGGTGACCGCAGTAAGTAAGATGTTAGATACAAAGGAGGATGCTGCTGCCCATCCTCCAGTTTATAACCCTTAGTCACCTCTAACGACACCCACGGGTATGTAAGGGTTGGTACTATTCTTTACCGGCACCACACGGGGCGCTGTTTACCCGTGGTCCCGGGCATAAAATAAATACCTACATTAAATAAAGATGTCAACGATAAAACAACACAAGAACATATCTAGTCCCACGCTATGCTCTCTGACCAAAAGTGCCCATTATAATCGCTGCGTTGCCTCTGAATGGCTATGGAGATAGTGCTGGGCAAGAAATGACCCTGAACGAGGATCACCATTTTCTTTGATACGGCGTTCTTCCACCACAAACTTTTTTGCTTCTGAACCTCACGGACCAGCGGTCTCAACGGCAAACGGCACAAAATCATACAATGATTCCAGGCACGAGTAGGTCTGCACCTTAATGCGATCCGTTTTCCATACTAAATTCAAAATATTCTTATGCGGGACATAAAATGCTATTGAAAAACGAATGTATAGGTACTGCTATTGTTAGTAAAATTTTTTGCTGATTAATACAAAGATACATCCAATGCACCGAAAGTAGTTACTACAGTATAGATTGAATACCCACAATGGTAATATTGAACCAAAAATTGCTAACAAAAACTAGTACTTTCGGTGCATTAGCTGTATCTTTGTATTAATCAGCGAAAAATTTAACTAAAAATAGCAGTAGGTAAACACTCGTTTTTCAACAGCTTTTATGTCCCGCATAAGAATGCGAGTCATAAAATGCTGTTGAAAAAGAAAGAAAACGGATCGCCTTAAGGTGATCCGTTTTCCATACAAAAATTCATATGACTTGCATTCTAACGCGGGTCATAAAATTCTGTTGAAAAACGAACGAATACTGATATTTTTAGTTAATTTTTCGCTAATTAATACAAAAATACAGTTAATTTACTGAAAGTACTATTTTTGTTAGCAAGTTTTGGTTCAATATTACGATAGTGGGCGTGCGGTCAAAACTGTACGGTTGTGTGCATGTGTGAGTGATCTGTGACGGCCAGCTTAGCCCCGAACGCAACTAGATGGAGCCACTGCTGCAAATATAAGGTTTTATATTTTTAATGCAATAAGTACCAACTATATATGTGCAAAAAGTTGATTCGCGTAAATTTCATCGTGCAACTTCAACGCCTAACAACAATTTCGATAAGAAAAACATCTCCATATGTCCACCAAAGTCAATTACTCTCGACAGTCCGTGTTTACATGAGTACGATCACTCACACATGCACACAAAGCACAACCGTACAGTTTTGACCGCATGCCCACAATCGTAATATTGAACCAAAAATTGCTAAGAAAAATAGTACCTACTTTCAGTACATTAACTGTATTTTTGTATTAATTAGCGAAAAATTTAACTAAAAATAGCAGTATTCGTTCGTTTTTCAACAGAATTTTATGTCCCGCGTAAGAATGCAAGTCATTTTAATTTTTGTATGGAAAACGGATCGCCTTAAAAGGAAACGTGAACAGGGTTGCCTGAGCGCAACCTAGTACATTGTACACACGGCCGCACATCAGTAGAAACACTTTTGGACCTTATGGCGTGGTAAAAATTTCTACCGACAAGCGGTTGACCGTACGTGCGTACGTCGGTGGTACTAGTATAGGGCTGGTTCAGCTCATAATGGTGTTTCTACGTGCTTGCTGCCGTTCGTTCGTACAGTCAGCAAAAAACTGTTTAGTTTGTTTTCTGACTGTACTAAACGTGCCAAGTTGCACCCAAGCAACCCTGTGTCTGTCAGTCAGTGCCTCCTCCTGTTTGCGTATGTACTGTGGTTACAAACATGTGCCTGGTTTAATTCAACAGATAACTCTTCTACTTTATATACCCTGTTAAGTATTATTTAAATTTAACTGATCGTGACTCGAGTTTACAAAATTACAAAAACGCGATCTGTTTTCCATACTGACTTCATATGACTCTCATTCTTATGCGGGATATAAAATAATAATAATATAATGGTTTATTTCATAAATTGGTAACTAATTGATCTTATTTATACAAAGCATAAGCTTATATGTAAAGGGTAAACCTTGAGCCATCTGCAAAAACCTGTGTATTCAGTGCCTCTTCTCGAATCTGAATGGTTGTTTTAATATTTTACAAAACTGTATAGAAATGTTTAAAAACTAAAAACATGCAAAATGGATGTGTTATGATCATGCTGTTGAAAAACGAGTGTATACTGCTATTTTTAGTAAAATTTTTCGCTGATTAATACAAAGATACAGCTAATGCACCGAACGTACTACAGTATAGATCGCACACTCACAATGGTAATATTGAACCAAAAATTGCTAACATTAACTAGTACTTTCGGTGCATTAGCTGTATCTTTGTATTAATCAGCGAAAATTTTAACTAAAAATAGCAGTATACACTCATTTTTCAACAGAATTTCATGTCCCGCATAAGAATGCAAGTCATCTGAATTTAGTATGGAAAACGGATCGCTTTAACACTACTGCGCATCTTTATAGCGACACCATTAACTGCATATTTCACGGTCCCGCAGCCTGGTCATCTACCCCATATGATACATAAACGAAACAATAATATAGTTAAGGTGGATGCTTAGTAACACACTTTTTGTTAGTGGCTCAAAAAACTCGCAAATTTTCGATAGAAATAATAAAATATTAACAAATCAAACTTAGAAGTTGACCAAACCTACCATAGACATCAGTGGTACAACTCAGCCTTAGTTTGGTTTTTATTCATCATAACATCCCATTAAACGTCCACTACAGGTCAGCAGGGAGCTCCCTCCAGAATTCTAGCTTTTGCTGGAAAAATGTAGAGGGAAAGTGCCAGTCACCTCGCTTGTTAGCGTTACGGCTGGCACCATGGACCGCGGTTGTAGGTGACCGCAGTAAGTAAGACGTAAGATACAAGATGTATGATGGGTTTTTATTACTTAAGTACTTAATTTTTTATACAATTTATGAAATATTCTCAATTTTGTGCAAAAGCCTGTGCTTCGGTTCCAGGCTGTTTCCTGTTTCTAATCGCACCAGACGTGCGCAAAATCAATCTCAGAGCTCTTTTGAAGGAAAATGCACTAAAAATACCACTATTTCTTAATTTTTTATACGGATTATTGGCAGTCAAATTACGGAAACCGGGTCTGTGGGATCTATCAACACTGTAAGGATGAATTTTTGTTTTACTTTTGCTAATGTACTTTTCCATAATCGTCCACCAAGAGGGTGAATTGAAGTATAAATTACTTACTTTAGATATCTTTGGTTTTCAAAGGTGCACAAAAATCATAGACTTTTATAATCAAATAAATCATAGACCCCCTTATGGGATGAATTTTGGAATTCTTTCTTGGACAGTGTTCCCGGTATGCCATAAATTAGCATACAAAATTTTAAACGCGTAGCTAAAGCGGTTAAGGATCAGCGTCAGTAAGTAGTAAGTGAAACAACCGACTGCTCGATTCACACTGGTTTATTGTCATAAGCGCGCACTCATACACAACATTCTCTTGACAGTACCTACTCCAAAAAAAGAATTTTGTGACATTTTCACGGGTAAGTCTCACGCAAGCGAAGCCAAGGGGCTGAAAGCTAGTACCCTACTTAATTATTCAAAAAGTTACAGTTTTCTTCTTTTGTTTACATATGTGGAAATTGAAGGACTGAGAAAACTCGTCGTAGGGATTTCGTAACTAGGGGACGGTAATGCTACAACCGGTACTGGTTTCTCGCATGTATGTACTCTCTTATGAAAGGTATAACTTTTAACTCGCTTAAAGCTTTTACTGCATACTTCACAAGAAAATTGTTTATCTCTAGTATGTGTAAGGCGATGTTGTATTAAATATTGACTACGACTAAAGCTTTTATTGCATACATCACAAGAATGTGGTTTCTCTCCTGTATGTGTTCGCTGATGTAATTTTAAATATTCACTTCGACTAAAGCTTTTATGGCATACATCGCATGAATGTGGTTTCTCTTCTGTATGTGTTCGCAGATGTAATTTTAAATTATGACTTTGACTAAAGCTTCTACTGCATAGGTCACAAGAAAATGGCTTCTCTCCTGTATGTATTCTTAAGTGCCGTTTCATATTAACTTGGTACTTAAATATTGCCTTACAAAACGTACAAACGAAAGGCTTCGTATTACTATGAACTGTTAAATGACTAGTTAAGTTACGTTTTCGTTTAGTTGTGTAAGAGCACATTTCACAGCCAAATTTCTTTTCAGCAGTATCATGCGTCTTCAAATAAGAGTTTAAATCTCTTGTAGCAGTATCACACGAGAATTCATGGACATCTGGAGTGAATTGTTGAGCGACTTCTTCGGCGTTTTCTGCTTTGGCAAGATTTTTCTCTGCCGTCTGCTTTTCTGTCCCTTCATTGTTATTCTTGTTCGGCATTACAGAACCTAGACAAATAATGTTTCTTAATTCTTTTATAGGCTTACAAATCAAATTCACGTTAAGTTACTATTTTTGACGTCAGTTAAATTACGTCACTTCTTAAACAATATGGCGTAAAGACAACAAAAAAGTCATAAAATAGTTACCGGTGGGTTGAAGGAACCCCGTAGAGCGGATGACCATCTCCTCCTCGATTTGATGATTTTGGTGCAGGCTGTAGGCTCCATCCGGATCCAAGGGTATCTCGTAGACGTAATCCTGTGTTTCTTGTGGTTTCCGTTTGGTATTCTCCATATCTTTGACAATTAGGTACACGTTAAAATCGTTATTCCTCTGCCCTTACAATTCGGGGTCTTAGCAACACGTCGATCTTTTTTTTTCTCTATCATCATCTCAACATTTTTTCATACATTCATATGGCAAATATATAAGATAAAAGGGCTAAAATACCTTAACTTTTATTTAATGCTATTCGTTTATTCGTTATGGTACATTCTAAACGACGATATAAAAAAAAATGTTTGATAAAATTTGTTTTTTTTTAGTTACCTACTCTGTTTTTTCTACGGACAGTTATAAAATTTTATCCAGAAAAGATGTATCGTCCTCGAATTATTCTATAAAAACGACACCTAACTTGGCATAGCAAGTGGAGAGATATTGAGTGCAGAATGTACAGGAGATGCTCTTCCCCCCTCTCTCCCGCCTACCTCGGCGTATTAATAAATGGTACAGCAGCACTGCACTTAGTTTCTCGCAATACTCAAGGAAAAACTATCAACCGCAAACTTAAATTTGTAATGCCATACACATAGTATGGAAATACAAACTTTTATTTACGTTTTTCCAAAATATGTTCGAATTAAATATACAGATCAATTCAGAATTCAAATTGTAAAACATTAAAACAAACAAACCTCAAACGATTTCGAGTAAATTACATGTTTAACTTTTGGTAATACTGGAACACCCTTTATATGAATTTTCACAGATCAATGGATACTACCGTAGGATACTTGCATAGAGATTTTTTTAATTTCCCAACACATGTTCCTTATGGATAATTTTTCAGTTTAGTCTACTGAGCAAGCCCTTTCAGTTTTTGGTACACCCTGTGTACTAAATTGTATTCAAAAAAATCATAAAGAATATCCAGTCAGGTAGACAACCAATCTAGGATTAATATTACTTATAGAAAATTTTAATAAACTCAATGGAACCAATTTTGGGTAAATCACATATTTACGATTTGGTGGTACAGGAACACCCCTTATATGGAATTACACAGATCAATTGGTACTGGCGCAAGATATCTTACATGGAGATGCTTTTTCATGCAAAGTTTCATCAAGATTCTATGAGCCGTTTTTGAGAAAATTTCAATTGTTCATTTTCGTTGTATGACAGCTACCCTCAAAATGAGAGCCAGCAACAAACCACTTAGAACCCTTCGATGGATTTGCATAAAACTCCTAAATTCAAAATATGGTGTCAATCGGACCATTCGTTTAGCCGCTAGGCCAAAGCGTGACGGACAGACCGACCGACGGACGGACATTTTTGGGAGACTTGTTTTTTATGATGTTTAAGTGATATCGTATAGAACACATTTTTGAGAAAATTAAGGAAACTTTTTTTTTTCACGAATACTCTCCGCTCCCTCGCACGCTCCGCTCGAAAGTAAAAAGTGTCACCCTTGGCTAAATCAACTCAGAACTACCCAAAGATTAACTGTGCCAAGTGGCGTCTTTTGATGTTTAGGTGCAGGCTCACTCCTAATATTGGCTGGACTATTATAAATCAAATTCTCTGTATTCATATGAAGTACTAGCTGTTGCCCGCGGCTTCGCTCGCGTGGATTTCGTATTTATGTTGTTACCGGTTTTCCGAAGCAATGAGATATTTTCCCGTCATTTCGGGGTAATTTTAAACTGAGGAAAAACAGGACTAACCCTGCGCAACTCAATGAGTATAATTCAAGCTACAGCTGAATTTTATATAATATACAGACGTTACTCATAAATTACTCAGAACAGAGGAACTTAGCAGCAGTATCCTAACAAATGTAAAGAGAGAGATGAGAGACACCTTTATGTAATATTTCAAAACAGAGCCCATTCGCAGAAGTAATTGTGAAAAAAAAAAAAACTAAAACCCTCTCCCTCTCCCCCCTTCCTCTCCCCCTCCCTCTGACTCTCCCCCTCCCCCTCCTCCCTCTCCCCTTGCCCCTCCCTCTCCCCTCTCCCCCTCCCTTTTCATCACCCCCTCCCCCTCCCTCACTCCCTCCCTCTCCCCTTCCTTTCCTTCTCCCTCTACCTGTACCTGTACGTCTCTACCTCTCTACATCTCTACCTCTACCTCTCTACATCTCTACCTCTCTAACTCTCTACCACTCTACCTCTCTACCTCTACCTGTCCCTATCCCTGCCCCTATCCCTACCCCTTACGCCAATTTAACCGCTATCCCTAACATAGAAATGACACCCATATTTATTTTTAGACATTCAAACCTATCGCACCCCAACCCCATCCCCAGGGGACGATGGTATTTCACGTCCTCCACGTTGGATTTCAAAGTTATTGTAGCTTTCGTAATCAGCGACCCGATAAACCATACAAACGACACCCATATTGATTTTTAGACATTTCAAACCTATCGCACCCCAACTCCATCCCCACGGGGATGATGGTATTTCACGTCCACCACGTTGGATTTCAAAATTGTTGTAGTTTTCGTAATCAGCGACCCGATAAACCATACAAACGACACCCATATTCACATTTCAACCCTATCGCACCCCAACCCCATCCCAAGGGAATGATGGTATTTAACGTCCACCACGTTGGATTTCAAAATTGTTGTAGTTTTCGTAATCAGCGACCCGATAAACCATACAAACGACACCCATATTGATTTTTAGACATTTCAAACCTATCGCACCCCAACTCCATCCCCAGGGGGATGATGGTATTTCACGTCCACCACGTTTGATTTCAAAATTGTTGTAGTTTTCGTAATCAGCGACCCGATAAACCATACAAACGATACCCATATTGGTTTTTAGACTTTTTCACCCCATTTCCCTTTTTTAGGGGTTGAATTTGGGGTGGAATTTCAATAACAGTGATGAACGTTGCATAGAATTACATCATTAATGCCTAAATAATAAATTATGTGGATTTTACTTTAAAAATAAAGAATTTTCAACTTCATCCCCCTTTTCACCCTTAAGGGTGTCGAATTTTCAAAAACCCTGAGACACGTAATTTTTTGTTTTTAGTTGTCAGCCTAAATACAAATTTTGAAGATCCTAACTTCAAAACTGACGGACTTTCATACAAACTTTCATCCCCTTTTTTACCCCCTTAGGGGTGGAATTTTGTAAAACCCTTTCTTAGTGCACCCCTAGGCCTCATAAGGAACTTACGTGCCAAATTTGGAATCTCTAGACCCAGCGGTTTGGGCTGTGCGTTGATATGTCAGTCAGTCAGTCAGTCACCTTCTTCTTTTATATATATAGATGTAGGTACTATTTTTTTGACGTCAGTTACATTACGTCACTCCTTAAACGATCTGGCGTAACGTTAAACTTGGTTCGAAAAGACAACGACTAAGTCATAAAATAGTTACCGGTGGGTTGAAGGAACACCGTAGAGCCGATGACCATCTCCCCCTTGATCTGATGATTTTGGTGCAGGCTGTAGACTCCATCCGGATCCAAGGGTACCTCGTAGACGTAATCCTGTGTTTCTTGTGGTTTCCGTTTGTTATTCTCCAAATCTTTGACAAATAGGTACACGTTAAAATCATTATTCTTCTGCTCTTATCCTAATTTGGGGTCGGATCAACACTTCGATCGTTTTTTTTTCTCTATCGTCATCTCAACTCACTTCATTTTTCCTAATGTCATCCCTATTCATTCATCTTTACTTCGCCATCCCTCGCGGTCTCAATCCACCCATAGGTATGCATATTCATCACACTCTTTGTACCAAACCTGCCTTCTATCTTTCTAATAATTTTTATTAGAAAGATAGATTTCTAATTATATACTAGCTGTGCCCGCGGCTTCGCCCGCGTGATATTCAGACAATGTGCTGTCTCTCCCCCTGCCTTTCTCTCTACCTCCATCCCACTCCCTCTCCCTATCCCTGCCCCTAACCCTACCCCTATCCCTATCCTTAACGCCGTCTTCACCGCTATCCCTATCCTTATATACACCATACAAACGACACCCATATTGATTTTTAGACATATCAACCCTATCGCACCCCAACCTCATCCCCAGGGGATGATAGTAATTCACGTCCACCACATTAGATTTCAAAATTGTTTTAGTTTTCGTAATCAGCGACCCGATAAACCATACAAACAATACCCATATTGGTTTTAGACTTTTTCACCCCATTTCCCTCTTTAAGGGGTTGAATTTTGGGGTGGAATTTCAATAACAGTGATGTATGTTCCACAGAATTACAACCCTAATGCCAAAATAATAAATTTAGTGGATATTACTTTAAAATGAAGGAGTTTCAACTTCATCCCCCTTTTCACCCCTTAGGGTGCAGAATTTTCAAAAACCCTGAGACACATGAAACTTAATTTTTTGTCGTTAGTTAGGCTTTCATTTTAAAAGGTAGAATTATAGAAATTTGGTTCCAAACTTATGGTAAAAAATAAAAAAGTACGTGTTTAAGAATTTTTCAATATTCATCCCCTAAAGGGGTAAAATAGGGGATGAAAGTTTGTATGAAAGTCCGTCAGTTTTGAAGTTAGGATCTTCAAAATTTGTATTTAGGCTGACGACTAAAAATTAATATTTACGTGTCTCAGGGTTTTTGAAAATTCGACACCCTTAAGGGTGAAACGGGGGATGAAGTTGAAAATTCTTTATTTTTAAAGTAAAATCCACATTATTTATTATTTAGGCATTAATGATGTAATTCTATGCAACGTTCATCACTGTTATTGAAATTCTACCCCAAATTCAACCCCTAAAAAAGGGAAATGGGGTGAAAAAGTCTAAAAACCAATATGGGTATTGTTTGAATGGTTTATCGGGTCGCTGATTACGAAAACTACAACAATTTTGAAATCCAACGTGGTGGACGTTAAATACCATCATTCCCTTGGGATGGGGTTGGGGAGCGATCGGGTTGAAATGTGAATATGGGTGTCGTTTGTATTGTTTATCGGGTCGCTGATTACGAAAACTACAACAATATTGAAATCCAACGTGGTGGACGTGAAATACCATCATCCCCCTGGGGATGGAGTTGGGGTGCGAAATCTTATTTCTTCGGAAAACCGGTAACAACATAAATACGAAATCCACGCGAGCGAAGCCGCGGGCAACAGCTAGTACAACAAGTAATTCTTAATACGCAAAACTTCTTTAGGGGTAGTTTTTTCTACCCATATAACTGATTTTTTTTTGTTCTACAGCTCTTGGAAATTAATATAAAAAAATATTTTTCGATTCAAATTGACCGGACAGATTTTAATTTTTTATGAAGATTTATTCTAATTTCCTAGTTGTAGAACAAAAGTTGTTCAGTTACATTGGCGGAACTACCACCACCCGAGAGATTATGTGTTTACACAGAAAACAGAAAAACCAGTATAACAGAAAAAACCGGTTTCACAGAAAACAGAGAAACCGGTTTCACAGAAAACCTAAATACCGGTTTCACAAATACAGAAAAACCGCCGCCTACCTTACTTGCCTTACTAGCCGCCTAGATATCGGTTCCACATACAAAAGTTCGTGATTATGAAACCGGTTTTTCTGTTTTCTGTTTAAACAAAAATATTTTCTGTAATTAGCAGATTTCCTGTATTTTCTGGACTGACTGACTTTACTGTCAATTAACAAATAGCCACAAATTACTAGGCTTTAGTGTGGTTGTTGTAAACTAGCGTAGCCAGACTCCAGGCGCTAAGCAAGCTACATGGAGTGCGAATTCAGCCTGAGTAAAAAATTCATATTATCTTATTTAAAGTCGAGTTTTACGATTTCCTAACGTTATTTGCTAGTTAATAGTCTATCTATCTCTATGGGTCAGCGAACCAAAGTGATTCTTGGCCTCAAACATTAACACAATTCCGTCCAGTCGGGCACTCCTAGTTCGTTTTACTCGAACTGATAGATAAAAGTATTTCAGTACATTTTGTATTCGTAGTTGTTAATTACACAAAACTCTTCTGTTGTCTTTTTTAAATGTCGGTTCCACAATTTCTTGTAAAATTAAAATAGCTAGTTCTATACAACGTGTAACGGAAATGTGTGAATGCTGAAGGGTGCCCATGAAACTGAACAAATTTTCCCAAGGAACATAGGCCGAAATACGAAAAATGAAATTTCATCTCGAAAATTTATTTTGTTCTATGAACTGTGTTTCCTGGGGAAAGGTGTTCAGTTTAATGGGCAGATTCACACCCTTTTGTAATATCACACCTTTTTGTTAAATGTAGTTGCGATCTTCATCAGTGAGGGACCCAAGAAGACGAAGGAAGGAAGGAAAAGTAGTAATAAATTAAGTTTAAATATATATAAATATTAATAATATAAAGGGTCCCGTGTGGTGCCGGCAAAGAATAGTACCAACCCATACATACCCGTGGGTGTCGTAAGAGGCGACTAAGGGTTATGGACAGCAGCATCCTCCTTTGCATCTTACTGCGGTCACCTACAACCGCGGTCCATGCTGGCAGCCGTAACGCTAACAAGCGAGGTGACTATGGTACTTCCCCTCCACATTTTTCCAGCAAAAGCTAGAATTCTGGAGGGAGATCCCTGTCCTGTAGTGGACGTTTCATGGGATGTTTTATTTGGGAATTTATGAGTGAGTGGACATCCATCAGAAATCGGTAGCACATGAACATCGAACGGAAGATTTAACTGGTCTAAGAACAGACGGAGCAAGTTTTATGGGAAATGTGGGATATTTATTTAATTGTCGTTTGTATTTCTAGCAAGTTTTTCAGTAAATAATTTTCTTATTTGTGTTAAGTTAGATGATTTAACTAGAGAAAATAATTTAGATGTGTGTTGGTTCAAAATAAGAAAAAAATTTTGGATTTGCATTATATGTATTAATCATAGAATCATATCTAAACAATAGACAACAAGCTACTGCTCTCGAATCTTTTAATAATGTGACAAAAACCATAGAGGTGGTCCCGTCTGACCTAAAGCCTATCACACTAGGAGTCCCCCAAGGAAGCGTTCTGGGACCCTTATTATTCTTGATATACATAAATGAGCTACCATTAGTAGTGAATCACCTGTGCGTCATGTTTGCTGATGATGCAACTATATTTATACCAAAATTGAATAATGATGACTCTCAGTACAATTCACAAATAAATAAAACCTTAAATACAATTGTTACGTGGCTTGAGTCATTAAATTTAAAGGTTAATGTGAACAAGACGAAGATATTACAATTCAGAAATTATCAAAAACAAGCTTTAAATCTACATGTTGTAAATCAATATCAAAAAGTTGAAGAAGTGGGCCATATTAGTTTTCTAGGTGTTACTATTGACACTCATTTAAATTGGAAGCCTCACGTAGAAAAAGTAAATAAAAAAATGTCTGGTTACTGTTATGCAATCTCTATATTAAGAAATGTGACCACAGAAGATGTAGCAAGAAACGCTTATTTTGGTTATGTTTATCCCGTCTTAACATATGGAATCATTTTCTGGGGTAGTTCCGTTGACTCCCAGTCGACATTTGTCTTGCAAAAAAGGTGCTTGAGAATTATATACAGACTGCAAAACACTGATACTCTGCGAAATATATTTGTAAATAAGAAATTTTTGACTTTAACTTGTATCTATCTACTTGAAATTTGTATTTTTGTAAAGATGCATAGAGATTATATTGCATGTTTATCTGAAGTTAAAAGAAATGTACGTGAACAATATAAATATGATTTATGCTTAACAAGTAACTGCATCAAAAGTGCAATCATGCAAAAAAGCACTCTTGCAAGAGGTGTAAAAATATTTAACAATTTGCCAAACAGTATCAAGATGTGGAGCGGAATAAGATTTAAGAAGGAATTAAAAAAATGGCTCCTAGATAAGGCCTTTTATAACTTAAATGAATATTTTGGTACTGCTAACTATACACTGTAATGTTTCTGCCTTCTCTTTCTTGAAGTAGGTTATTTTTAATTGATGTGATTATCTGTTTTTGTATGGACAACTTTATTTAATTTTGCATGTGACATTTTTATTATTAGAACCATTAACATATATTATTTAAATTCAATTTTTCGAATGTTGTACGTCCGAAATGGGCACACTGTTGCATCTGTATCATTGTAAATTAAGAACTTTTTGACACAGTGGACAATAAATAATTATTCTATTCTATTTATTCTATTCTATTCATATATTTGTAATATTAATAAGTCTATTTTTTTTTATTATTATTTATGATACCTACATATTTGTTATGTCAAAATGATATTACAATTTATTTATTTTTTCACTTTTCTGCACTATTGTGTTCCCGTTGATACAACTTTCTCAATGCCTTCGGCTGGCTGGAAGAAATCTCTTTTAGAGATAAGCCCGCCTTTGTGTATGTCCTTTAGTTATAGTCTTTTCTGTAAAATTTTGTGCAATAAATAATACAGGAAGTAAGGGTAAATAATACAGGGTGTAAGGGACAGCCTTCCGAATACTGAAGGGGCATGATCAGTCAACGACACTGAACAACTTTCAGTGAATAAAACTTTCAGGAAACGAAAAAAAACATCGGCTTCTCCATACAAACCGCCCGATCAAGTTTACAATTTTGTATTGTAACGTTGCACTTACATATTCTCAATAATACAATTTAAAATTAAATTAAATCAATAAAATCTCTGTATTCTAAAACTTATTATTCAATTTATTTACAATTTTAATTAATTTTACAGTAACTTACTATTTAATATGATAGTAGTTTTTACAACTTAATATTATACATAATAAGCTTTAAAGAATATTATATCTACAATCTAATTAAATAATCTAATCTTAATAAATACAAAATTTACAAAAAACATTCTACAAATTCCTAGCATTAAAAAAATAATGCATACTTTCAAATTGTATTTTAACGGGCGGACAGTACTTCGAGTTGATTCGATTGTTCGTGCGTATGCATGCGCCGGTCGCAGGCCTCGCGTTGGTTTTGACCATAGAAAAATAAGGGTAACTAGAAGGAGGATTAAAGAAATAAGTTGTCACAAGGTAGTGAAGGCGTCGTTCTATGGATTTGACAGGTTATTTTGAATATTTCCTAGTGATCACTGATGATTTGACATAAAAATTTGGGACACGTTGGCAGATGTCATCCCATAGTAAATTAAATTAGTAAGGTATCTATTCCGAGCGAAGCAAGGAGGTCCGAAATCTTTGTTTTGACCTACACTCAGACAGCCGACGACAGCGAGTTCGAGTGCCCGCGTCATTTACTTTGTATTTAAAATCTAGCCTGTCTAGTTCGGAACACTATCTTTTTTCCGAATTTAAAATATTTAAATACGATTAACTAGTTTACAGTTTCAATCTTTTACGTTCTACACGGATTTTCTGACCCCGATGGGTAAGTGGTGAACTTTGTAAATTTTATATATGAGTGCTTTTTTTGAGAAGTGGAATTGTTACCAATTGTTATTTAAATCATATAGTCCCTGCTAATTGATTAGTAATTTGCTACGTCATCTTAGGCATTACGAATTTAGCTAAGATTCGTTATCGCATCAGCCAATCTCATATGCAGCTACCTACATATTTTTTTGTTTTCAATTAAACTAATCAATTTGCAGATTCTATTTAATATTTAATTTTGTATCGTTGTTTTAAATTCATTGTAATCGATTTGCTATTTTGCTTACTCATTCTAACTCCGTTCTGATTTGGAACCACCACGACATACCTACTTAACCGAAGGTCCCTATAGTGGTGCCGTATTATTTCGGAGGCTTACTGACCCGTCCCGTCCGTGGCCTTCCAGCTTAACAGTCAGCCATTCCTGCTGCTGGTTGAATGCCAAACAGACTCTCGTCTCGGCTATCCGCTCGTTCCCACTGGAAAGCCCCACGCCCACGGAAACGATAGACAGCGGCCGTCGCCACCGTCTACGGCATATACAGGGAAGTGCGGTAGAAAGGTAGAATCAGACTTATTAGGTACGATTATTGTAATAAATATTATAATTGGACACCCCCTTAATTATTTTAATCATCCCCTACCCTTATTAGGGATACGATAGGCAAGGAGAGACGTCACAGTATGGAGACGCGGATTTTTTTTTCATGTCTGAAAGTTTTGTTCACTGAAAGTTGTTCAGTGTCGCTGACTGATCATGCCTCTTCAGTATTCGGTTCGGAAGGCTGTCCCTAACCCCCTGTATACATAAGGTTCTTAAAAAAATACATTCTTTCTTTATAATAATATTTTTATTTGAACCTTACATAATCAAGTCGATCCAGAGTGGTACTCTGGCAAGTTAGGAAGAAACCATTATAGACTAAGAGCTGGCAGTTGGAAATCCTACCTCATCCCATACCAAACAGCGACCGACAGACAGACGATATACTAAGGGTTCTGCAGGCGCGAAATACCTCGATAGTTCGCACGGTAGCAAGAAAGTAGAAATAAAACCAGTATAAGCTGAACCAGCGCTACGCTAAGCTAAACTAGTGCTTTCCTGTGATAGGAAAACGGGATGAATTTTGGAATTCTTTCTTGGACGGTGTTCGCGGTATGCAATAAATTTACATACAAAATTTCAAACACGTAGTTACGGGGCACGGGTCAGCGTCAGTAAGTCAGTCAGTAAGTTAGCCCGTCAGTAAGGCCATTTAATTTTGTAAACATGTTAGTAAACTACATACCACGTTTGACACTTGATGTACCAACCGTTCTGTCTGACGATAGAGTAACAGCAAAAAAAATACGTTTCGTAGCGACCCCCCTTATTTTAGAAATCTGCAAAAAACCTTCACAAACAAATTTAGTTTTGCGGTCCTGTAAATGGACTTTATTTCTTCCAAAAATACTATAGGTATATCGGAACCCTCGGCGCGCGAGTCCGACTCGCACTTGACCGGTTTTTTTTTTTAGTTCTTATTATAAGGTGATGTATTTGTCTCAAAAACACATATTGGTTCAAAAAATACAACTTTCAACCTAGTAAAAACTTAATATTTTTGACATTATGCCCTACTGTGCGTCTCCGTCACTTTTTTGCGCAGAGCACTTCATACAAGCTCGGCCTTAAATCTTATACTAAAACGTAATTTGTGGGTTTGCTATACGTTTTCTTCCACTGATATATCTTCGCGTTTAAGATGCTCCCACACCTGTGATTGCAAACGTTTCAAACAGTTTTGTTTTGTCTCCAAATGTTACCTAAATGTTTTGTTTTTAAATGTTTACAGACGTTCGTCGACTGTTTTGGATTGTATCGGAAACGATCCTAAACGTTTGAAAACGTTTCCAAACGTTTATTAACATTTTCACTATTGTTCCCACACCGGATGTTTATAATTGTTTGGAAACGTTTCTAAACACAGGTGGAGGAGCACCTTTAGATCGCTACTTCCGGTATAGATAAAGACAACGTCATTCCCCAAATAAAGTGAAATTATCCGAGTTACAATTTTATCTTGGGCATCGTGCTGGGCCGGTTTGACTATACAGAATCGTCTTCTTTGTCGTAAACGTGTACGAATATGCATAAATGAGTAACGCTTACTGACACGCCTATTTTGTATGGAAACTGTTGAACGAGCAGTCTCTATAGCGAGATGCGACGCGCGATTTTATTATTTGCACTGTGGTTGACATACATACATACATACCATCATGCCTTGTTCCCGTCAAGGTAGGCAGAGACCACAGTTCTCCACCTGCTACGATCTTGACATACTTCCCTTGCTTCCTGAACCTTCATCAATCCTTTCATACATGCTCGTCGGTTTAGGGTACTTTTAACCTGGCCTTTATTAAGAACGTCCTGAATTTGGTCCTGGTACGTTCGCCGAGGCTTTCCCCTTCCAACGTTTCCATTCACTCTCGCCTTGTGGATCTCTTTCGTCAATCTTCCTTCATTCATCCTCTCTACATGACCAAACCATCTCAGCATCCCTTTCCCATTTTTAGTCACTACGTCTTCTTTTACGCCACAACGTTCTCTTATCACACTATTTCTAATCCTGTCACTCAATTTCACACCAATCATACTCCTCAACGCTCTCATTTCTACTGCATTAATTCTACTTTCATGCTTTTTCTGCCATACCCAGCTTTCACTGCCGTACATCAGTGTTGGTACTAAAACGCCTCTATGAACAGCCAGACGAGCCTTGTGAGACACCTTCTGACTCTTCATAAAAGCATGCAGAGCACCACTCACCATGTTTCCAGCATTCACTCTTCTTTCGATATCACTTTCACACTTTCCATCTCTCGTAAACTTAGACCCCAGATACACTAACTCCTTTACTTGATCGACTTGTTCACCACCTATTAATATAGTACACTCTGTCATACACTCTTCTCTTTCAAGTACCATTACTTTCGTCTTGCTTACATTAACTTTCATTCCTTTCCTATCAAAAGCCACATTCATCATTGTTACCATCTCCTGTAACTCGTCAGCAGATGACGCAAGTATAACTTGGTCATCAGCGTAGAGAAGACATTTGATGAGTAACTCATTCATTCTCAGTCCACACATACTCTGTTTCAGATCAGTCAAACAATTATCCATGAACAGGTTAAACAGCCAAGGTGACGCTACACATCCCTGCCTAACACCTTTTTCGATGCTAAACCATTCAGTGTACGCCCCGTTTATTCTGACGCAAGCACTGGAATCCTCATAGAGAGATTTCAGTGCTTGAATCAGATGACCGTTCACCCCATACATAGACAATGCCGACCACAATTCATTCCTCACCACTCGGTCATAGGCCTTTTCCAAATCCACGAACGCGCAGTAGACTTTTTGGTTTTTGGCCAAAAACTTTTCAGCTATGCACCGCAAGGAAAAGACCTGATCTGTACATCCCATTCCCTTTCTAAATCCCGCTTGTACATCCCATATTTTTTCGTCAGTATCTTTCATCACTCTTTCAATCAAAACTTTTGCATACAGTTTGCCGACGACACTGAGAAGACTTATCCCGCGGTAATTTTTGCAGTCCTGTTCTGACCCTTTTCCCTTGTACAGCGGCACAATCACAGCCTTGCACCAGTCACCTGGTACTTGGCCGTTCGTCTAACACAGGTTGAAAAGGCGGTACAGCTGACTAGCCACAATGCCTCGCCCAGCCTTCAACATTTCGACCGACACTCTATCATACCCACCTCTTTACCTGATTTCATACTTTTCATTGCTTTCATGATCTCATCCATACTTATCTCACTTGCATTACTCTCATATTCATTCTCATGCATTTCCACAGAAGACCTCGGTACGTTAGCCTCTGCTTCTCTCTCAAACAAACTTTCAAAATATTCCTTCCATCTCTTCAGCACACATTCTTCACCTTTTATAATACCTACCATCCTGGCTTCTGATTTTACTCAGCTCCGATGTTCCAAACTTTCCTCGGGCTGTCCGTATGGATTTCCAGAAAAACTTTTGGTTTGACTGGAAATCTTCAGAAAGCCTTCTGTCAAACTCATCTTTACACTCCTCTTTCTTTCTCTCAACAACATCCTTTACAATACCTTTCACTCTTTTATATTCCTTTCGTGCTACACTAACATTATCACTTGTGGCCTTCTGCATTCTTTGATTAGCTTTTACAGCTAACCAATTTAACCATGCTTTTTTCTTCTCACAAACAGCTGCCTGTACACTTTTATCCATCCACACATTCTTCTTCTTTCCACCATTTCTCCTTTTCGACACTCCACAAACATTGACAGCTACTCCTACTAATCCATCTTTAAATTCATTCCACAAGCATTCAATATCATTCACTTTATCTAGGTTCTCAAATCTTTCACTCAAGCCTTTCAAGTATTCACTTCTGACATCCTCCTCTTGCAATCTCTCCACTTTAATTCGTTCCAAAACGCTCGTCTGCTCTTGTGCTTTATGCCGCCACCGATTAAATAGACCACCAATTCGGGTTACAACCAGGTGGTGGTCTGTGTCGATGCCGACTCCGCGATATGCGCGAGCGTCCAGAACCCTTTTCCTCAATCTTTCATCCACAACTACAAAATCGATCATACTTCTCGCATCACCCTCCTCTCTTGAATACATATGGATCCTTTTGTGGTCAAACATAGTGTTTGCCACAAAAAGATTCCATTCCAAACATAGCTCAAGCAGACTTACACCATTTTCATTCACACGTTCATCACCAAACTTACCAACAACTCTTTCATAACCGTCACGCTTTCACCCATCCATTAAAAAAACGTACCTGTGGTTGATGTACCTACTAAATAAAAGAATTTTGTGACATTTTCACGGGAAAAAGTCACATGCGAGCGAAGCCAAGGGGATGAAAGCGAGTACCTAATTAGTCAAAAAGTTACATGTTTCTTCTTTTGTTTACATATGTGTAAGTTGGAGGACTGAGCAAACTCGCCGTAACGGTCTCGTACCTAGGGATATGTACTGACTGATGTAAGATAAAACTTGAACTTCGCGTAAAGCTTTTGTTACATACATCACAAGTAAAATGTTTCTCTCTTGTATGTGTTCGACGATGTATGTTGAAAAGCGTCCTTCGCGTAAAGCTTTTAGTGCAAACATCACAAGAAAATGGTTTCTCCCCTGTATGTACTCTTAAGTGTCGTTTCATACTACCTACGTGTTTAAACATTGCATTACAAATCGTACAAACGAAAGGCTTCGTATTAGTATGAACTACTAAATGACTAATTAAGTTACTTTTTTGGTTAGTTCTGTAAAAGCATATATCACAGCAAAATTTCTTTTCAGCAGTATCATGCGTCTTTAAATAGGAGTTTAAATCACTTGAAGCAGTATCAGACGAGAACTCATGGACATCTGGAGTGTACTGCTGAGTGACTTCTTCGGCGTTTTCTGCTTTTGGAAGATTTTTCTCTGCCGTCTGCTTTTCTATCCCTTCATTTTTATTCTTGTTCGGCATTACAGAACCTAGACGAATAATGTTTCTTACTTTTTTGATAGGCTTATAAATCAAATTCTCTTTATTTATATGGTTTGTGAGTACTATTTTTGACGTCAGTTAAATAACGTCACCTAAACAATCTGGCGTAATTTATTTTTTATTTGGTTGGAAAAGACGACAAATAAAAATTATAAAATATAAAGTAAGTTACCGGTGGGTTGAAGAAACACCGTAGAGCCGATGACCATCTCCTCCTTGATCTGATGATTTTGGTGCAGGCTGTAGGCTCCAACCGGATCCAAGGGCATCTCGCCGACGTAATTCTGTGTTTCTCGTGGTTCCCGTTTGATATTCTCCAAATCTTTGACAAATAGGTACACATTAAAATTGTTATTCGCCTGCCTTTATCTTAATTTGGGGACGGTGCAACATGTCGATCGCTTCTTTTTTATTTCTCTATCATCATATCAACATTCACTACTTTCTTCCGAATATCATCTTTGAAACAGCCTATTCATTCATCTTTACTTCGCCCTCAGTCGCGCTCTCAATCCACTCATATGCATATTCATCACTCTCTTTTTACTACACTGGTCTTCTCTCTTTCTGATAATTTGTATACGCTGAACGCTTCACTCTTATTTATACACTATAGGCGATTAGCTTTTCCATAGATTAGTTCCTTATCTTAGTCATCCTTGTCACTCCATATTTCTAACGTGTACCTATCCAACATCTCAAATTTGCATCTCCACTGCTGACTGCATGCACTTGAGGAGAGCCGTCACTTTACAGGCCAACACCCCGATCGATAAAAAAATTACGGTCTTTCCTCTGTAAGGGTTTGTTCCCATGACCTTTCGCCTTTCATATAATATTCTGAGCTTAGGTGTCTAACAAAGTATACACTTTATTCATAATAAGAATCTTTGATCACCTTATAATTATAACACCAATAAAACTAAAAGCTACGTCACTTCATAAACAAATTGACGCCATGTGGAAAAAAACCGGTCAAGTGCGAGTCGGACTCGCGCGCCGAGGGTTCCGATATACCTATAGTATTTTTGGAAGCAATAAAGTCCATTTTCAGGACCGCAAAACTAAATTTGTTTGTAAAGGTTTTTTGCAGATTTCTGAAAAACTGTGCAACTTAGAAAGATCGTTTTATTTTTGCTGTAAAGTTTACATAAACCTCTGTCAACTGTAATTAATTCAGATTTTCCCTTACTCAAACTTCGGAGATAAGGGGGGGGGAATGGTATTTTTTTTGACATTTTTCATCATAACTTGAAAACTAAGAAACTTAAAAAAATACAAAAATATATTTTAAAATGTACAAGTAAAGCCCTTTCATATGATACCCCACTCGACCTAGTAGCGACAATTTGAAATTTGGCCCCCCCTATTTTGGCCCCCTTTACATTAATAATCATACTTTTTTCAAAAAAATTTCATGTGCAATTAAGTTGGGCAACTATATTCTAAAACTATTCCAAATTTCAGCTCGATAGCGTAAGTGGTTGCTGAGATATAGAGGTGTGACAGACAGACGGACAGACAGATAGACAGAGCGGCACCATAAGGGTTCCTTTTTTTTACCATTTTGGTATCGGAACCCTAAAAAGTGACAAGAAAGTGAGAAAGTGCGAAAAGAACGGCTTGGTTTATATCGCCATGTATCTTTATCAAATAAAAAAATCTAAATACTATAATTTCGTGCGTTGGAATAAAAAATAACATAGAGTATTTTACGAGTACTATTTGGGAACATGTGAACATATTATTTTTGAGTACCTGGTCGACCGAGCTTCGCTCTCTACAGGGTGTTAGGAAAAGTACCGCTTTCCTTTTAACCACATGTTGTATAAGTAGAATAGATAGAGTACATTAAACATATTGATAATAAAAAAATAACAAAAATAAAATACTTCCTATGAAAACAAAAGTTCAAGTTGCCAAAGAATCACAACGGCGCGGCCGGAGCACCACTTGTAAACAAGTAAAATAGGTACCTACATGTGCGCCGCGAGTCTAGCTAGGGTTGACATAATTAAATTTTAGTAAAAAAAAAATCAGTTTTTTTTATTCTTTTTTTATTGCTTAAACATGCTTATTGTTTAAAGGAAATCGGTACTTTTCCCAACACCCTGTATAATAGCCGTCTCAACATTAAAATATATTCAGGTGAGTAAGCTATGCTACCCGCCAACAGATGGCGCTGCAGGTTTCTGTCTAAAACGCGGTATTTAAAAAAATGCTTAAAATCACGAGGGAAACGAATTTCCCTAAACATGAGACCTAGCTAGATCGATTTTTCGCCCCCGAAAACCCCCGTACGTACGGTAAATTTACGGTTAGAGCGGTTTTCGAGACACCGATTACAAATATGTATATTATACAAATATTGCTCATTTAATAGTACCAATTTTTTTATATATTTTTGCACTGGTGCACATAGTGGATAATTTATTGAAAATTCTGTTGCATACTTACGACAAGCCAAGCCAAAGGCAGCAAACTTTCAGAAGCAAACAGTTTCGAGGTTGAAGGAAGAGTCAATGGCAAATTCTGCCCATTATAACTGGATACCGGGTCGCCTACTAAGCCAATTCCAAGGAACAATGTCATCATCATATCAGCCGAAAGAACGTCCACTGATGGACATAGGCCTCCACTAAAGATCTTCATGACGACCGGTCCACCTTGTGGGGGGCCTGCCTTCGCTTCGTCTTCCGGTACGTGGTCGCCACTCTAGAACCCTCACGCCCACGGAGTTAAGAAGGGAAGAGGAGATGATGATATCAGTCGAGCCGTGATTCAATCAATTGAGCCATGACGTCACGAAAGGGGGCGGGGCATACGCCATTTCCTCTTTGAACTTACCAGTGATCACATCGAAACACGCTCTGCAAAAAATTGTTTAAATAGTTGGAAAAACAACTCCCACTATGAAGTGTTGTGTGCCTTTGTGTTTAAATTCGTCAGAAAGGCAAAAAGAAACTGCATTTAAAGTGTCTTTTCACTTGTAAGTAAGATTTTTCAATAAAATTTGCTATCCATGTACTGGAGCCATGTGGCCGTAACATTAGTTCTGCTTTATGTCGCTAGATGGTTTTGGGAATATTTGTAGACGATCGAAATTCACCCCTTCTTTTTACTTCCACAGACTCAATTTAAATTTCTGGCTTTAGCTTTAACAATAGTTTGATAAAAATTACGTGAATATCGTGAATATTTTATTTATTTGGAGAAATATTTGTAGTTTGTAGTTATGTTGTTTGTAGTAGCGCCACCTAGTATGCAGTGGACAAACTCGCCAGAGTTAGGTTCAAGAACCGTCTTCCAGATTTCAGCAAGTAAGTAGTATATAGGGTCTTAATTTAATAACGTGCCATAGCTAAGTAAGATACGAAAAAAAAACCTACTTAAAAAAAAAAAACTTCATTGAAACTAAACTAACGCGGAGCGCAATGACCCAGGCGGCACATACATAACTGAAACTGTTTCTTTTTTGTGTTAGTTTAGTTTCAATTTCAAGTTTTAGTTAGTCAAGGAGATTTAGTTTTTTTATGTAGGATTTTTTAAATATTTTTTTGTGTTCCTTTATCGTTACCGAACCATCTTCTAAACTTTGGCAATAAACACCCAGTAGATAGAGAGCGAGAAGTCAGCAACCTTACCTCATCGCAAACAAAATCGTGAACAACATACCTACTTCTCATAGTAGGAATAGCGCAATGCCTCTTATTTTTAATTTGATTACTAAGTAGGTATACAAATGAATACCTATTGTTATTTTTGAATTTTTAAATCAATATAGTTGGCTCTATATTCATATAGATAGAGGGAGCATAACGTGTTAAGCTGCCACCACTTTTATCTTTTTAATCTACTTCAAAAAGAAGAGGTTATCAATTCGACCCGTTCTGTCAAAAATACACAGTTTTTGTAGCTTAGCTTACAGATTCGCCGAGTTCGCGATTTTATTATACGTATAGATTGGTCGCTATTTTCATAAGCAACGAGGAAGGGTTACCGACTGCCCGCTCTTAGTCTCAGGTTATAATTTAATTGCGAGCCATAGCTCTGGAGCAAGATCCGTATCAGTGACTGAATAACTTTTTCCAAGGAACAAAGGTCGAAAAACAAAAAATAATTTTTGACTTTCCATACCTACTGAGTGACCAACACAATTGTATGGGAAGTCTTAAATTTATGTCCTTTATCGAACTATGTTCCTTGGGGAAAGTCGTTCAGATACTGATACTGAACCCGCGAGCTATGGCACGCAATTAAATTAACACCCTGCACAAACAATTTATTTTTGTAGTATAGTGTCTTTTACGCCATCTAGTAGAGTATAGCAGTACCACCAAAAAGTGCGTAAGGACAAAAAGTGCTAGTAGTTTCACTATTTGCCACTAGATGGATTTTACATAAGTAGGTGGAGTCTAGTTATGTCCCGCCAACCCGTGACTCGAACTTCACCCCCGCGCACTGTCACGCTTCGTGTCGTACAAAAATCTCGTAGGGGCAGCTCCTCTCCCCTTCCTTACTCCGTGCCTCACGCCCCATCGGCCATCGGTTCTTCTTGCGACGTGCCCTGCCCACTGCCACTTTAGTTTAGCGATTCTCAGGGCTATGTCAGTTACTTTAGGTCTTCTGCAGATCTCCTCATTTCTGATTCGATCCCGCAGAGAGACTCCGAGCATAGCCCTTTGGGTGACTTTGAGCTGGCTGATAAGGAGCAATGTATCAGAACGTAAATCGCTAATCGATAATAAAAATAAGGTGACAAAATTACATTACCGTATTGTAGACAGTGTGGTGCCGGCAAAGAATAGTACCAACCAACCCATCTCTATCCGTGGGTATCGTAAGAGACGATTAAGGGATTATGAGCTGGAGGATGGGCAGCAGCGTCCTCTGTGTGTCGTACCATTTTATATACTGCGGTCACCAACAACAGCGTGGTGACTGTGGTACTTCCCATCCAAACTGTACCAAGCGTTTATGCTGGAACTCTAGAGGGAGCTCCCTGATGTTTAATGGGATGTCATGATGATTGTAGACAGTTGCATTTACGCAACTATATTTGGCCCGTGCGGTGCCGGCAAAGAATACTACCGACCCATCTCTACCGGTGGGTGTCGTAAGAGGCGAGTAAGGGTTAATGAACCAGAGGATGGGCAGCAGCATCCTTCTGTGTATCGCATCATCTTACATTCTGCGGTCACCAACAACCGCGGTCCATGGTGCCAGCCGTAGCCCTCCACATAGTTTCAGCAAAAGCTGGAATTTTGGAGGGAGTTCCCTGTCCTGTAGTGGACGTTTCATGGGATGTCATGATGATGATGAACTATATTTGGAATGTCAAGTTTTCGTGTTGTTTCGTATTTAGAACTTTTACAAATGAGAGTATACAGGGTGTAAAGAAAAGTACCGATTTCCTTTTAACCACATGTTCTATAAGTAGCATATAGAATAATAAGCATGTTTAAACGATAAAAAAAAGAATTAAAAAAAAAAACAAATAAAAAATTAATATTAAAATTTAATTGTGTCAACCCTCGCCACAGTCGCGGAGCGCGTGTAGGTACCTATTTTACTTGTTTACAATTGGTGCGCCGCGCCGGGTGGGAGGAGCGCTTTGTGATTCTTAGAATAGGGTTGGCAATTTGAACTTCTTTTTCATAGGAAGTATTTTATTTTTATGCATTTTTTTATAATTAATATGTTTTATGTACTTTATTCTACTTACACAACATGTGGTCAAAAGGAAATCGGTACTTTTCTTTACACCCT
The DNA here is from genome assembly GCA_947532105.1 of Athrips mouffetella. Classification (NCBI taxonomy): domain Eukaryota; kingdom Metazoa; phylum Arthropoda; class Insecta; order Lepidoptera; family Gelechiidae; genus Athrips; species Athrips mouffetella. The sequence goes on along the minus strand of OX383970.1, from coordinate 22,571,662 downwards.
GTATAAAGTAATTTAACAAATAAAATAATAAAAGTAAGTTACCGGTTGGCTTAAGGAACTCTGTAGGCCCAATGGCTATGTCCTCCTTGATCTGATGATTTTGGTACAGGCTGTAGGCTCCATCAGGATCCAAGGGAAACTCGTCGGTATCATGCTGCATTTCTTGAGGTTCCCGTTTGATATTCTCCAAATCTTTAACAAATAGGTACACATTAAAATCATTATTTGTCTGCCCTTATCCCAATTTGGGCTCGACGCACACGTCGATCACTTCTTTTCTTTCTCTATCACATTTCATTTTTCATTTATTAAATTCATGAACAATTTACATTGTGTTTGAATATCCTTAGAGCTAAAACAGTACCATACATACATACATAACATCACGCCTCTTTCCCGTTGGGGTAGGCAGAGACCACAGTCCTCCACCTGCTACGATCTTGACATACTTCCCTTGCTTCCTGTACTTTCATCAATCCTTTCATACATGCTCGTCGGTTTAGGGTACTTTTAACCTGGCCTTTATTCAGAACGTCCTGAATTTGGTCCTGGTACGTTCGCCTAGGCCTTCCCCTTCCAACGTTTCCATTCACTCTCGCCTGGTAGATCTCTTTCGTCAATCTTCGTTCATACATCCTCTCTACATGACCAAACCATCTCAGCATCCCTTTCTCGATTTTGGTCACTACGTCTTCTTTTACGCCACACCGTTCTCTTATCACACTATTTCTTATCCTGTCACTCAATTTAACACCAATCATACTCCTTAGCGCTCTCATTTCCACTGCATTAATTCTACCTTATTACATAATTAAGTTAGCATTAACAGTACCTTATTACATAATTAAGTGGCAAAAACAAATAAATAAATGTTAATTCTATAAAAATTAACACAGAAATACAAACTGACAAACACTACGAACTAATAACCTTAAAATTAAAATATACAAATTATATATTAAAAAATAAAAAATAATTTAACTACGCTAACATTGTATCCTGCCTGTCCTAACCTACGGTGCCCAAACATGGTCTCTCACCGAATGCCAGAAGTCCAAACTCAAGGTTTGCCAGCGAGCTATGGAACGTAGCACGCTCGGTATAAAACGAACTGACAGAGTAAGGAACACTGCCATCCGTTCCAAAACAGGCGTAGCTGATGTTGGTCGAAAGACTGCCAGATTGAAGTGGGACTGGGCAGGCCATGTAAGCCGCATGCACCCTGAACGGTGGGCGAGGATCGTCACTCAGTGGTTACCCCAGGACGGACAACGTCGCAGAGGACGACTCCGCAAAAGATGGAGTGCCGAACGCCTTCCGCCGGGACTGGTGGGAGCTTGCACAAGATCGTGGTAAGTGGAAGGAGGGGGTGGCCTTTGCCCAGCAGTGGGACACAATAGGCTAGGAATAATAACATTAATAATAATAATCAGTCAAATTAAAATTTATAATCACAGAAAATTTATCACAAATTGAAAAACAATTGAGTTACATGCTAGTTAGCACAGAAAAATAAAGGTACTTACAATAAAGAAATAATTCGTCACTAGGTGGTGTAGGCATTTTTCTATGGATTTGACAGGTTATTTTGAATATTTTCTATGGATCATCGATGATGGGGTTGGGACATGTTGGCAGATGTCATCCCCTACTAAAATAAATTAGCAAGGTATCTATTCCGAGCGAAGCAAGGAGGTCCGAAATCTTTGCTAGTTAGTTACTTTTTTTTTTCTTTAGCCTGGTTTGTCCCACTGCAGGGCAAAGGCCTCCCCTTTTTCTTTCCAATTGTCACGGTCATGAGCCATGCCCTGCCAACCCTTCATGAAGGCATCGAGGTCGTCGCGCCACCGTTTTTTAGGCCTTCCTCTAATATCATTCAAATTATCTTTGGTAAAATCCTCTATAGAATAATAACCCTTTTTCAGTAATAGTAAGTTTATTTTTAAATGCATTAAATGAGGTCTCCAATTTTAGGAATACTGGTAAACTATTAAAAAGTCGGATGGCTTGATACCGTGTACTATGCAGCACTACATTTAATCGCGGGTTCAGGCTATAATTCAAGTCTTTACGCCTTGACTTCTCTCGTATTATTCGTTCTTCCTCTGTTTCTACTTCATTTAAATGTTTTTTTAAGTAGCAAAGCAGAACTAATATATAAAGGCTTGGTACAGTGAGAATTTCTAGGTCCTTAAAATGCAGTCTACACGATTCCCATTGCGGAATTCCTATCATCATTCTGATGACCCTTTTTGTATTATGAAGGCTTTATTAATGTTATATTTATAACTCATACCCCAAAATCTTATGCTTTATCTCAGTTTGGATTCAACTAATGCATAATATACGAGTTTCAGTTGGCCTATGGTTAGCTCATACCGCAGACTTCACATATCGCTCGTCACCTTAACATTCCCTTTATTCTTTCTCATATCATTGTTCACACATTCCTTTCTTCAGGCTTCCTCTCCTCATGTTTTTAATCCACACCTACCCACTCCCTATCTCATTTCTTTCAGTTATATTACATTTTCTTTTTGTTAAGCCATGTTACAGGCTATTTGGAGGCTTGAAAACTCTGACAGCCAGGTTGCCCACAAGCTTAGCAAAGCCTAATCTAGTATTGGGTCTGGTTTCCTTTTTGGGTTGCGAAGGTCAAATGGCAGTCGCTCTGTGTAAAAACTAGTGCCCTCATCAAATCCATTCAGTAAGGTAGTTTACTCTGTAAAAACAATAGCTAAAATATGGAATAATGCCCAGGGCAATGATGATTTTCTTGTGTTAATGTGACGGGAATACAAAAGTGGGTCTAAATAAGTATACTTTTTTTTTTATTGAAAATGGGCTTACTCTTGACCTCGATCTAGTCTTGAAGACAGAGATGAGGTCGACGATGGAACGAGCTTACCCAGAAGAAGCCTATTCACTCGCGACTTGAATAGATTCGGGTTATATGAACTCGGGAACACAGACGCAGGCAGAGAATTCCACTCTTTAGCCGTGCGCATTATAAAAGATGTTTCAAAGCGCTTAATTGCGCGCTAATGCGCTAATTGCGCTAATTTACCTGCTGTGTTATATGTGTTTGTTGTAGGTGTAATGCGGTTACACATCTCATCTTTGATAAACTGGTTTCCAAGACTGTCCAGAGAAGACATCTTCTCCAATGGCAGACAAGATAGTGATTCTGGTCTCTTTAACCTGAAAAATAAAATATGTGGATATTTTGAAGTCCATTTAATTTACCTAAAAAATTATTAGGTATCTCAAAATAAAATAACTTATTGAGTTAGCTTCACTTTTATCTATACCAGAGTATGCGACAGAGTCAGATTGTAAACAAAAACATTACATCAAATTATTGTAGAACTAGCGGCCCGCCCCGGCTTCGCATGGGTACTAATCTACGGGTAGAGTGGTGTCTTTTATTACGATATCATGACGTAGTCTTCAACTTGCTACACAATTTTTAAAACATTCTAAAATATTTCGTTGTACACAACATTTATAACTTCTTCAGGATTAGGTGCAAAAATGAACATATTGAGTTTTGATGTCACATGTGACAGGGCCACATACAATTGAAAGACAGGAGCATCTAAGAAAATTATTTTCCCTATGTTATTGTTGACTGATGACATTATCGAATCGTATAAATTTTTTTGCTCTGGATTCAAACGACACTCATTTTGAACTATCTGCAAAAGTCGAGAATGGTTGAACATATCTAAAATTTTAAAAATCAGGCTTCGGACGACCAGTCGCAACGACGTGTGGTGTGCCCTCCGTGTGTGCCCCCTGTGCCCTGTCGGATCGGCTATCAACGGAAATGCGCATCGAGTGTGAAGCTCATTCTAGGACTTTAATTAGAGTGATTTTAATATTGTCATATCTTCTAAGATATTCATTTAAATAACATGGTGTCAAGGACAATTTTGTTCTATGTTCATTGCTTATTATTACTAACCTTTTAAATTAGATAAGGATCCGTACCTAAGGGAAAAATACGTTCAAAAATACGTTATTTTGCAAATCTACTTTTTTGCTATAAAAAGTTGGTTACTATGCGTAATCCTTAAAAGATAGATAAATACTATCGCGGACTTATCTTTAGAGCTCTTAGAGACCAACAATTCTTTCATACATAACTTTCATATACTTAAATGAAACCATTTACGCAGCGCACGCCCAGAAAGCTCTCAAGAGGCACGTTTTTTTCCGACTCGATCAACAAACATCATCATAGTTCAATTAATTTGCAATAAATATTTATAAATTATAACCCCAAACCTTCCTATTGAATTAATCTTTCTATTAGTGAAAACCGGATCAAAATCCATACAGTAGTTCCTGAGTTTAGCGATCACAGACAGACATGACGCATGCATGCATGACGACAGAAAAACGTTTCGGGGGACTTTCTTTTATAATATGTAGATGTGTTAAAAATGTAGATATTTCTGACTTTTTGTATGTAAAATGATGGTCTAAGCGTTTTCCTGTGTTTGTATTGTGCACAGAATAATAAAGGCTTATAGAAGGCGGATTAAACAAAGGAAGTCATTAAGAGATTTTAATATCCAACAATGATTAAATCATTTTGATTTGATTTGTCAGAAGGTTACTAAAGGGTTTCTATTCATTTGGTAGGGTTATTTTAAATATTTCATAATACTCGATGATGATGGGCATTGCAATTTGGGACATGCTGGCAGATGTCATCCCATAGTAAAATAGTTTAGCACGGGTTTCTATTCTTGGTGCTTACAAATGTGTACCTAGAGAAATTGAAGATAAATCTTTTTCTGAAAATTGTTGTTGGTTTTTTGAGATGGGACAGCAAGGCCAGGTACCTTAACCGTTACAGCTACACAAAAATAGTCTTAGAAGACTTAACACAACTTTTCGTAAAATTATGATCCCCATTCAGAGATTTTCAAAAAAAATTACAGTTAGCAAGAAAATGGCCATTTTACACAAAATAGTTTTTTGATGGCAATTGATCCTGTTTCTAATACTAATCAAAAACTTCCATGAGACCAAACTAGGTTGGAATACCTTGAAAGTCAGAAATTGTAAAAGATCCCGATTCATTTGGTATGAAAATTTTACACAAAATATGTTTATGTCCCTCAATTCCACAGCAAAATTTGTGATTTATTTTGCAGGGAGTGTTGTAATGGACTACAGTGATTGGTGATGACAGTATGGTTATAAAATAAAATGGAATTTTAAAACTCATCAAACAAAATGTGTATGCAGAATATCCCAAAAGTGTAGTCACAAAGTCGAATTTGCTTAAACATGGATGGACACTTTTATTTCACAATGTAAAACCGTTGACTGAATCATGAATAATTCAGGCAGTTTCTTACCTATCAATAATATTCTCTTTTGCAGGATTGTCTTTATTCTTTGACATGCCTAGTTAAGTGGCTGTTGCTTGTGTAGGCTTTCGAAAAAAAATCATCGGTACACATTGGAAGGTATGCTTTCTGAAAAACAATTATGATGAGCCTCACATTTCAAATATATTCAGTGGCAATACGCAATTGCAACCAGGTGGAACTATCTGTTGGTTTTTCAAAAGAAAACCTTAAATATGATGGATGGGTATATACCACAGACCTAGCAAAAGCGCGCTAACGCTATACACACTGCATTGTTATGTACAAGGTGATGCTGAGCCAATATGTATGGCCTGTAAAATGTAGGTAGCGTTGCATTCAGGATATGTGCAGTATTTTGCAGTGGTACTTCTGAGCCACGTCGAAAACAGAAGAAACATAAGTAGAAATAACAATTCCCATTGCACCCCACTATTTTGTATGGTACAAATTCACTAAAATCGAAACTTGACGGCGGAACAATAAATAAACAAAAACAAAATAACTAATAACCTAACCTCACTGGCTCTGTGCGTGATCCGATCCCTAATCCATGTAATAGAAACTAAGGAAAAAGTACTTCATGAGGGTAAAAAACACTGCGAACCCTGAACAGCTGTACAGCTCCAGCTAATTTTATGCCTTTTAGGGGCTGTAATGTATACGTCCAATATATAAGTTACTCTATGTAATGTATGAATGAATGAATGTAACATTTACACTACGGATTAAAACCTGCTCATGAGCTTTGTGTGCGGTTTTAGCGCGCTAATAGTCGGTTCAAAACTTGCTCGTATTCACTCGTTTAAGCGACGTGACGTCGTCAGTGACGTCACTTTAGCGCGCTATCATTGCATACGAAAATGAGGTAGTGCAGCGTGTGCGAAACGTCAAATTCATAAGACATTTGTCATCAATCTCGTTTTTAGATTTAATTATCTTATCGAATAATCATTATCTCTCAATAATTTCTTAAAACGCAAAACAAAATCAAAATTTTAATTTTTCTCAGTGACATTGACATAAGCGCGCTCTAGTCTGGTTTAAAACTGTATTCGATGATATTCGACGAATGCACGCATATAGAAATAAACCGACTATATTCAGTGAATGTGATGTGTGCGTTGATTTCAAGAAACAAACCGTAGTGTTACTAATCGGTGAACCGGTTGCGTAGGAAATCGTAATGTACGACCTCAGATTGTCCGACCGCGGAATACGAAGCCAAGTAATGACCGCCCTCGGAATCCGTGTACCTTAGATTATGAATAACGGCAGCTTACTGCCTATAGATAAACAAAGAGCCCGAAAACGCGTAACCAATTTTGATTTGTCAATGTGTGCGTTAGATAGTGATGTACATTTTGGTATCGATATTCGTGTACCCTGGCGACATTGACTTGTCTGTTCAGGCGGTAGCGTCGCTGTCAACAATCGCAGTGTTCCACTTGTAGTAGGTAGTAGTGTCGATAATCCTCCATTTCTCCGCCTGGGGCCGTAGATAAGTGGATTTCTACTATCGTAAATGCCAGTAGTATAGAATAAAAATGTATGAGATTGATATTCACTGACGAAATGTTGCGTGACGGCTATGGCTATACAGCGTGAATTTGTGTTGGTTTCGCACCCGAAGCCCAGTGACTCTGCTCATGAAAACAAGCAACTTTCCCGAAGAAAAAATTTTTTTACTTGAAAAAAGTTTTTCGCCTCCCCATACAAAATGAGTCGGTCACCTGACCACTTTACTCGTACTATGGAGAAGCGAAAAAAATTTTACGAGTAAAAAATTTTTTCTTCGGGAAAGTTGCTTGTAATCATGAGTAGAATCACTGGGCTTCGGGTGCGAAACCAATACAAATTCACGCTGTATTATATGCAACTACCGTTTACGATTACAGAAAGCCCCTTTTCTAGGTACCAACCCAAAAAAGTCGGTGGAACTGTAATTTATGTTTCTTTGTTCAAATCCCATTTTTTTATCTTCGTCACTGCACGACCAGTGCCACCAGCATGAGCCCCTATCTTAGGCCAAATGTATTTTTTTTATTTTTAATGTATGGAGGAAATGTCAAATTACAGCATTTGAGGCCGCCAAAGGCCTCTGACATATGGCTCTTTAACGACTACATCCATAGGTAGCAGTCGGGACCAACGGCTTAACGTGCCTTCCGAAGCACGGAATCATACAACTTATCGGACTATCAGGTGATTCATCCTGCAATGTCCTAACCAAACTGGGGAAGTCGCACAAAGGGATTTTTGTCTGACAGAGTCCCCACCGGGAATCAAACACAGAACCACCGGACTCCGGATCGAGAGCCGAGCGCTCTAACCACTAGACCACGGAAGACGTTAATGGCTGATAATTCTACAAAGCAGAAAATTGCTAAATTTCACAACCACAAACGCAACGCAACGTTGGAATGCGTATTGAAGACGCATATTTCACAACATCAGACAGAACCACAATTTAGCCTAGTAGGTAAAACGTCATCGGTACTTACGGAGAAGACGCAGGTTCGAATACTGTCTGCGGTTGTGAAATTTAGCGATTTTCTACTTTATAAACAAAAATTTTAAAATAGTCAGTTTTAAGGAAGGAATGACATTATATTTTGGTAACAATTTGTTTGAGTCGATAATAACTATACGGAAGTGCCTCCGCTGCTGCCGGCGCTGATTTTTTTAAAATTGGTAACAGAACTAAATTAATCAACCCCGATTCCAAGCTGCCGAATCTGTTAGCTCCTTTTAATAAAGTTGTATTTAGTCGACATTTTCTTTTATATACCTACATCTAGAAAATGTTTGCTACAAACTTAAGAGTATTTTTAGGATTCCAACTCGTCCAATCACCCTTATCAATTTTCCTTTTATATTCGAATCCTTTGGAAACTGTTGAACAAAATGGCAAAACAAAGTTATGACTGACCTACTTCTGTTTATTTCAAGACGAAAATGGTAAATCAAGTATTTCAGTACGCGACGCGTAACAATGCGTCTGTGAGCTCGTATTATAAACATAAAGGAAATAGGTATCGATAAATTTGAGTCAAGCCCTAGCGTAAATGTGAGCTATATTGATGAAAAATATAACACTAAAATTCAGAACATTATCAACAACTTAACTTATTTCAATGCAAAATACGAAAATTAGCAATTCAGAAGAAGCTATTCTATATTTTAAACATGAAATATAAGTTATTTTAAGCATAAAAACACATAGTTCAAAAGTAATAACGTCCTAGGAATTTACCCGTGAAATGTACATTTCTCTGGACAATTTTTGTGATTAACACCACATCCAACTACACTACACACCGTCATAATTAAAAGTATCCTTATTTTTATATAAATATGTAGTTTTTACGCAATTTTTTACAAAAAACTGGAAAGCTGGTTTTTCGCGTGGCTCAAAGTGGCCCCCTGTCATTCAAAATCGGTTACAGAGCTATTCGATTCGCTATCCTTTGCTATCTTGCAGTATCACCGTAAGAGATTTGTTTCTCGCTCGCACTCATTGTTGGTCTTCTATGCTTATGTCTATGCCGTGTACACCCTGACTGACAATCCCAGGCCGTGCAATCCGCGGCCGGACATTCCCCTTCCAAACTCGGAATGCCCAACAAGAATGTACAACCATGGAATGCACGACCTTGGAATCCGAAGCCAATCATGTCCAAACTCAGGATTGTACAACCTCGGAATTTGAAGCCAAGACAACACGACTTTTGAGTGTTTTCATAGGTCCTTTATTAGGTAAAGTGAACTCAACCTAACCGATCCCCTTAGGTTTTTTTTAATCCTTTTATTGATACACTGTATGAAAAATACAAAATTGTTAAATTACAATATTGCATACACATATATCTTATAATATAATGTATGTATCACTGCCACTTGTCACTGCGATTTGATACTGTGACGTGGCGTCATAATGTACTGACGGAAGTTATACATAAGTTATCTACTTTGAGTTGCGCTTAATTAAGTATTAAATTGTTTTAATTTTTTTACAATTTTTTTCTGCAAAAGTAACAAAAGAAGCTAGTGCTGTTTCCTTTCTCATTAAATCTACCAGATTGTAGGGTGACACTCTCAAGTTCCCACAAATCATCTCGTGGGAATGTCTTGGAACGCAAAACGCAGGACACGACTCTAACAGATGCTCTAAGGTTTGGGGTGTTATCAATTATCTTGAAACGATGTAAGTAGGATTTGTGATATCCGTGACCGGTAAGGATTTGCGTAAGATTTGCGTAGATTTGCGTTAGGTTGAGTTAGGTTATCTGGTGACCACAACGCACGAGCCGAGCGAGCAAAGCGAGTGTGCCGCGGCAGCGGCCAGCGAGTGCCGCAAACGAACTTGTGTAACATAATACTCTGCTATAAAAGTCTTTGCTTGTATATGTTTTCCGTTGCCAGTTAATATTGGACCGATACAAGAAAAGCCGGCCCAGTATTGTACGACGAGGAATGACCGCCCTCGAAATTCATGTAAATGGATCCCAATTCCGTGTGGCCGTGCGATCTGCGGCCGGACATTCCTTGTACGAGCTCGGAATGCCCAACCAAGAATGTACGTCCACGGATTGTACGACCTCGGAATCAGAATCCAAATACGTCCTCTCTGCAGCGCTTGTTGGCTTCTTTTCTTTTCTAAATCTATCCAGACAGAACCTGTACATATGATCTGGATGCACACTTGCATCTTTACTGGACTTTCTTAGACATTCTTTAAAAAAAATTCAGATACCTACCTACTTACAGAACTGGAGTTTAAAAACTAGCATACATAACAGTTGACTGTATAGTCAACACATGGGAAAATAATGCAAAATAGCCAAAAGAGAAAATTGGTTGTGGATTCTATGAGCAGTGGGAATACAGCTGCAAATCTTCAAGATGGACCGCCTACCAAGCTGAAATATGTGGTTCCTTGCTCAGTGAAGCTGACTGTTTCTGCCATGTAAGTTTATAGTTTTACTATTCTTCTACTATATACTTAAAATTGAAGACCACCGCACTTAATTATGCAGTTATTAAAAAGCCTTTTTTTAATGCATTTACGGAGGGTCACTATAAAGAGACACTCAAGATGAAAAGTGTTGTTGTGTATTTTCAACTCAGGGTTTTTGAATGGAATCATCCTTTAGAACCAAAAACAGCAGTTCAGATCTAACAATTTGGGTGTAAAGGTGTATAACTCTGGCTTTGACCATTATTGCACAGTAGTAAAAAAATGAGTCACAGGGGTGAGAGCGGCAGGTAGGTAGGGGGAGGCATACAAATGGTAAGTGGGCTCTCTGCCTGTCACCCATGTGCAGAAAATAACAGTCAGAGCCAAACTTATCCTGCACATGCTATAGGCTCTTACCCCTCAATTAGCCACAGCAACCTGGAAAGAACTGTTGTGAACCAGATTTAGCTGCTGGCTCAGAGCGAAAGAGATGTTTAGGTGGTCCATTCCATTAAAAACATTCTGCTTTCACTGGGATCATCTTGGTTATGTGCTAGACCTTTAGGTACCTATTCAAATACAAAACACCATTAAAAAACTATTTATTTCTCAAAATTAATTCTATTAATTAATTACATTACTAGTACTAGTAACACAGTTGCATTACTTACATATGCACAAAAGGGCTTGAAGGTTCTTTATTATTGTAATTGAGTGCTTTTAAAATGACATTTTCAAACTTCTTTTGTTTTAGGAGAAGAATGAGAAGAAGGAAATTGTGTGAACGAATGAATAGTGAGCAAAACACAACAAAAGATGATGAAATTTCTGATCAAATTGATTCTGAATCAGATACAATACTTACTTCAAACTCTTTAAGTCCTGAAAAACGGTTGTCATCTTCTTGCAAGAGAAAAATGAGAAAAAAACAAAGTAAACTAAAGAATCCTATTGAAAATATTACGCAAGATGGGGGACATTCAGACCAATCTTTTTCAGAATCTAATACAACTGTTACTTCAATCTCTTTAGGCTCCAAACAGCCATTCACAAAAATTGCAGTGAGCTCATTAAATTCAGAACAGCCCATGTCAAAAGCTCGAATGAACTTATTGAGTCCTGAACAGACAATGTTGTCGAAAGCTGCAAAGAGGTAAGAAATAAATATAAAAAACCAGCCAAGTGCATGTAACTGCACTCTCAGGGTTTCATACAGCTAAGCTAAAAATACTGTCTTTAGTCAGGGACACATAGAAATTATTCAATGCACGCAGGTTCAACTCGCACATGTCCAGTTTTTTTATTTGTTATTATTCTATAGCTTATGGACTATTTACATACAAATTTTTCACACTTGTGAGTGTTCCTGTTTTTACCCGACTACAGCAAAAAGGACGGTTATGATTTTGACCGGTATGTATGTATGTTCATCTGTTCCATCTTAACTTCTAAACTACTTCCCATATTTTGACAAATGAGGTGTCGTTAGAAGCGTCTTAATTATCCGCTGGTTATAGGATACAAGAAATTTCGTTTAATTGTATGTGGCGCCCTCTAGAGCAGATTAAGTCAAGGACTAATAAATTAACCATACCGTGTTGGGTAGGTATCAAATGAAAGGGCTTAACGAGCACATTTCAAAAATATATATGTTGTTAGCTTTTTTAAGTATTTACAACCCCAAAATAATTGAAATAAAAAATCAGTTCAAAAACTAGAACCCGACTACTGGCAAATCTTGCTCTAAAAAGTATGAAACAAGAAAATATTGTTATCGGAAATTGTTATGTACAAACTATGGTATTTAATAAATATTCATAGCGATGTTCAGATAATAGCCGTGGTCATGTTATGCCACCTATCCGAAAAAAGCGATCGTAAACTTCAGGGCAAAGAGGCATAACAATATGACCACGGCTATTATCTGAACATCGCTATGAATGTTTATTAAATACCATAGTTTGTACATAACAATTTCCGATGACAATATTTTCTTGTATCATACTTTTTAGAGCAAGATTTGCCAGTAGTCGGGTTCTAGTTTTTGAACTGATTTTTTTACAATAGAGCTAAAACAAAAAAAACATGTTTCTAGTATGGTATGGTTCTAGTATAGTACCTATATTATTTGTTTTGTAATATTGTAAAAATATCAACTAGGCGTATATGTAGGCTTAGTAAAAGGGCTCCTTTTAGAACCTTCGGGTACGGAACCTTAAAACTTGCGACCTCACCTAATAGGGCTGCCACACTATGCCCTTCGCGCTGCTCCTCGCGCTGCCGCAATATTGTTCTCTGTGGCCACATACTACCCACTCGCGCGATTATTTGCGACACTTCGCACTAGGTCACTTGCCATTGCTACACGATGGACGTCGAAACTGTGACAGGATGCGCGCTATATATTTTTAGTAAAACTAATTATATCAATTTCTTAAATAGAAATATATGCCGTGCTAAAAGAGTTGGTGTATGACATCTGTTTATCGCAATAAGTATAAAGTATTGTAAATCGTCCTCGCGAGAGTCGCGCAAGTATGTGGCTGGATACTCGCATTCATATTGTCAGTCCTTTGACTCCCGCCCAAAAAACCGACAAAAACAGGGAGCGATGAGCATGACGAGCAGCAATACGTGCGGAATGAAGAGTAACGCGGCCACACTACGTCTCTGCCTCCCTCCCTCGCTATTTCCCACGCCACTCGTCAAATGTGTGGCCGGCCTATAAATATCTTCACTATAAAGGCAATGTAATTTTTACGTGCTGCCCGTATCCAAACTCAAATGTAAAAATGTTTTTCTTTCAGACGAATGAGACGAGGGGCAAAAACATCTCGCACTGGAAAACCGAGGGAGCAAACTTACAGCGCACTTCTCTTAAACAACCTGCACCCTCAAAGCACTAGAAACGAAATTGAGAAATTTCTAGAACAGGTTACTGGCTATGTAAGTATAAATAAAACAGTACTTTTTAACAGGGTGTAAAAAAATCCACCGATAACTGAAACTGGATTTAGACATGAAATTGAACAATTTTCCCCTAGGAACATAGGTCGAAAAAAGGAAAAAACTTAACACAATAATGCAGTTTCTGTAATGTAACAAAAAATTGATGTACATACTGGGTGGATTTTTGTGATGGGATAGGTACAGTCAACCGCTTGTCGGTAGAAACTTTTTCAACTCTATTACCACGCCATAAGATCCAAAAGTGTTTCTACCGATGTGCGGCCGTGTGTACTTTAACCATTGCAGCTACACGAAATTGGACTATCCATAACTTTTCGTGAAAATTTGAACCCTATTTGCAGATTTTCAAAAAAATGTATAGCTAGCAAGAAAATGGCCGTTTTACTCAAAAATGTTTTTGAATGCCAATCGATCCTGTTTCTAATACTGATCAAAAAGACAGAAATTTAAAAATATTTTTCCATACATTTCGTATAAAAATTTTAAACATTTTTTTTTACGTCAATCGATCCTGTTTCTCAATTTATTGATTATTCGTTTGAAATACCCTACTTGCACCTCTGCCAAGCCCGGGCTGTAATCTTATACTACCCCAACTTATTAATATTATAAATGCGAAAGTAACTCTGTATGTCTACGCTTTCACGACTGAACCGCTGAACCGATTTTGATGTAATTTGGTAGATAGTTTGAATGATTGCAAAGGATTTAAGCTATGTGATTCTAAATTCTATGCATACGAAGTCGTGGTCAACAGCTAGTCCTTCCTACTAATATTATAAACGCGAATGTTTGTAAGTATGGATGGATGGATGTTTGTTACTCTTTCACGTAAAAACTACTGAATGGATTTAAATTAAACTTTACAATAATATAGCTTATACATCAGAATAACACATAGGCTACAATTTATAAACCTGCGCAGACGAAGTTGCCGGCACCAGCTAGTTCTCTATAAGTATGAAAATTGACTATAGCCAATGTTTGTTCCAGAACAAGCACAATAGTATCTATTATATAGAAGTACTTAATTGTACAGTGACTATGTCTAAGTATGCTCTTATATGCTTCAAGTACAGTGAACAGTTACTGCTTGCTTTCCAAAAGTTTCAAAGTATGGCCTTTTTTATGGGGCTTCCAATTACTGTAACAATTGAAAGTAAGTACTTGTCAGATTATTAATTTATCTTTCCTATAACTAGCTTTACGGCACCAAGTCAGACAGTACGGCCTAGCTAGAACTTGGATGATATGATATGTAGCATATTATGTACTATCAGTAAAGTTGGCGCCTGACCACCTATATGTTTTTTTTTTTGTACAATATATGGGCTTACTCTTGACCTCGATCTAGCCTTGAGGACAGAGATGAGGTCGACGATGGAACGAGCTTGCCTAGAAGAAGCCTATTCACTCGCGACTTAAATAGATTCGGGTTATAAGAGCTCGGGAACACAGACACAGTCAGAGAATTCCACTCCTTAGCTGTACGCATTATAAAGGATGTTTCGAAGCGCTTTGTGCGGATGTGTGGAATATCAACCAAGTATGGGTGATATCCTGCGGTGCGTCTAGATTCCCGATGGTAGAAGGGGGATGGCGGAATAAGCTCATGGAGCTCTTGGGCACACTCTCCGAAGTACAATCTGTAAAAAACCGACAGACTTGCAATTTTGCGCCGGTGGGCTAGGCTGTAAAACTTGGTTTTCGAGTCTAGAGCGGCTAGTTGGTATTTGGCTGAGCCATCCCAAAGGTGGCAGCAATTCTCCATGCAAGATCGGACTTGTGACATGTTTAGTTTCGTGTGCTGTAGTGGCTAAGTCCGGTAAGTGCTAAGTTTTAACAGACCAACATGTGACAGATGGACCCTAAAAACCCAAAAGAGTAAAAAAAAATTAATTACTAACTTTTGATTTTATAAGTTTTTTTTACTTTTTAGGGCGGGCTAAGATCGCTGCATGCAAGTAAGGTTTCCGTCTTCCCAGCAAGCCCGTGCGAGATATAGCCAAGTGGCATACACCAAAATTTAGTGGAAATTGGTTCATTCCATCAGTAAAGTGTCAGATTCAGTGCATCAAAACTGACGACACTACGAGCTGAAAACTTTGGGTGGCTGTAGAGACGTCTCGTCAGCCAGCCCATTCTATACAGGGAAAACTACGAAGATTACATAAAAGCAAAATAGTTCCACATTTACTGCATGTCTAGTGCAATTGATTGTAAAAAAGCCGAATCGAAAATGTCCATATGGTAGGAGCACTTCATCAATAATTATGGGTGGCTGGAGAGACGTTTTCCCAGCTAGCCCATGTGATATCTCGGAACATATAGTAGGTAGGAAGATAAAACAAAGCTTAATATTTACTACCTACTCGGAACAGTAGGTAGCAAATATTTCAAAATCCTAGCTCCACTAACTTTTGAGATATTTGTATTTTTTCATGGGCTTGCTGGGGAGACGTCTCGCCAGCAAGCCCATGCTGTAACTCAAAAAGTACTGCACGTAGAATGCTGAGCGATATACCAATAGAGAGTGCAAATTTGATGCAATAAGCACCAAGAAAAGTGAGTCCCTAGGTTTTACGGTTTCGGTGCTAGAAACAAATATCATTTTCCCGCCGAAAATTTTGAATGCATGATGTGAAGTGCGACGTTGCCGTTCTGTGCAACTCTACATGTTGCTGTTAGAGCATTCAAAAATCAATCTTGTATCCTTATAGTTAAAGGTACTGTAGACGCACGTGTAGATTATTTGTAATTTGAGAATAGTTCGGGAGACGGTGTACTTAGTAAAAGACTGATTGGTTATCAAGAAGTTTTTATTTATTTGTGGACGACATGTTAAGAACGAAAGAGATAATATGTATTTTAGCTCACGTGAAGACTAACTGGTGCCTCAATCTCTTTTTAGCAACCGTGACAACTGTATTGTAGGAGGAGATGTAGGTTTAATGGTCTCAGTAACAAACTAAAATTTTTAAAGTATTCTTAAATTGTCCTGTAATTAATAAGTTAAGAAAACTGATTTATTAAATAAATACGTGAGCCAAAATACATATTATGTCTTTTGTTCTTCACATGTTGTCCACAAATAAATAAAAACTTCTTGTTAACCAATCAGCCTTTTAAGTACACCGTCTCCCGAACTATTCTCAAATTACAAATAATCTAAACGTGCGTCTACAGGACCTCTTAACTATAAGGACACAAGATTGATTTTTGAATGCTCTAACAGCAACATGTAGAATTGCACAGAACGGCAACGTTGCACTTCACATCATGCATTCCAAATTTTCAGCGGGAAAATGATTTTTGTTTCTAGCATCGAAACCGTAAGACCTAGGGACTCACTTTTCTTGGTACTTATTGCATCAAATATGCACTCTCTATTGGTATATCGCTCACCATTCTACGTGCAGTACTTTTTGAGTTACAGCATGGGCTTGCTGGCGAGACGTCTCCCCAGCAAGCCCATGAAAAAATACAAATATCTCAAAAGTTAGTGGAGCTAGGATTTTGAAATATTTGCTTCCTACTGTTCCGAGTAGGTAGTAAATATTAAGCTTTGTTTCAACGTCCTACCTACTATATGTTCCGAGATATCACATGGGCTGGCTGGGAAAACGTCTCTCCAGCCACCCATAATTATTGATGAAGTGCTCCTACCATATGGACATTTTCGATTCGGCTTTTTTACAATCAATTGCACTAGACATGCAGTAAATGTGGAACTATTTTGCTTTTATGTAATCTTCGTAGTTTTCCCTGTATAGAATGGGCTGGCTGACGAGACGTCTCTACAGCCACCCAAAGTTTTCACCTCGTAGTGTCATCAGTTTTGATGCACTGAATCTGACACTTTACTGATGGAATGAACCAATTTCCACTAAATTTTGGTGTATGCCACTTGGCCATATCTCGCACGGGTTGCTGGGGAGACGGACACGCAAGTAAGAAGGTTTCGGAAGTGGTCAGGCGCCAACTTTGTTGACAATACCTGTATATAATTCAGGAAACTTTTGTTGTATAGATTATTGTGTTCACTTGAATATGCGGCACTATATGGTAGGTACTTCTCATACTGTCTGTACCTCAAAGTAAAAAAACTATAGAGTCCGTCATATACATATTCTGTATGAGCTAGTGAAGTGTAAAGCGTATCCCTGTCGCCTATACTTGTCGGTCAAAAAACTCAGTAAAGTTTTAAAAAAATCAAGAAATCTTGAAAAATCTAATGTTTTAGTATAAACTTTGTTTGCAAAAGTGAAAATATATCTTTTTTTACTTGTGAATTGATCATTAATACTAAGAATGGAAGCGTAAATAATCCGAAATAGCCATTTTATGCGTGATTTTTAACACCGTTTTTTTTCCTTAATTGGTAAGTGTTTTCATCAGAAAAACCGTGGTAGTAACATTTATTATGTCACATATTTCTTAGAGAGAAAGAAAAAAATTTACGTTTTTAGGATTTGACAAAAATCCATACATTTTAGTATAGAGGTCCCTCGCAAGAAAGGGATACGCTTATGGGTCCATCCTTAGCAGGAAGTGCTGCTACTCAAACATCCTTGGTCTGTACTGTCCCAGAAATATGACAGATAAGGGGGCGTCCTTTAATTACGTGAGGGTGTGGTCGAGCCAGCCAAATCTTACCTTATCTCACGTGGGTTTTCGTGGACCGGTCGCGGCTTATATCATGTATTTTTTTTAGCAAAAAAACTGAGTTAAATTCAGCAAAAAAAACTTCCACTAAATTTAGCTAAATCCTACACAATATTATGTATCGCCGTTATGTAAACACAGTATAGTAGCACAGATAAGTGTTTACACTAAAAATGGGTATTGGGTAAAAATCTCACGTGAGATTATGGGGAAGGGAGGGGGTCGAGCCCAATTGCCAAAATCGTCTCACGTAATTAATGGACGCCTCCTAAAGTACCTATTGCGAAAACGTTTTCAAGCTGCCAAATGAATGGTCTCAGGCTTTAATCTGTGATAATAACCGGGATGATCGCTTTAGGGTACCTTCCGTAAAACACGAAAAACGCTTTAGTAGGTACTAATAGAGGTCACGCATCCAGCTTCAGGCCACAGCCAATATAACTTATCTTTCAGGTAGAAAAGTAATGACATCTCAGTTACAAGCGCTTATTTTTATGTTTTGAGAGTAAAGGGGCCGGGCTCCCAGTTCCCAACGGCCACTGCTACCTGAGAAAATCTATTGTAGCCAACCCTTTGTACTACATATCCTCGGCCACACCAACAGCCTCAAAGAAGCTGACGATCTGCCTAGGATTGAGACCTCGGCCATCCCCAGGATGTAGTATATGTCTTCCTGTTTCCTGACTTCTGCTGTGAGTTAGTGTATCACAGTGGCAAGGTGTACAAGCTGTGTGTACAAGCGTTTCATCGTCCTCTGCACAAAATCTGTTTTCATTCTGTTTAGGTACTTGCACAAAACACGTACTTTCAATTAATAATGATACGAGTAAGTACTTATAATGATTATGTTTTTTTTGTAGATTCCAATAACAGAAGTACATACTTAGATTTTCAATATATATCTCGGTACAAGAAGTACATTGAATCTATTCGTGAAACTAGTAGATATGCACAAGTTAAATTTAAACAAGAACTGTTTAAAAGCAAATCTAATGCTGATTATAAAATAAATGAAATATTAAAGATACAATCAAAAGAAACAGAAGCTATTGCTAATGAGGATAAGGAAAAAGGATCTCAAACTATTGATAGGTCAGTACTATTTAGTTTTTTTTAATGTTGTAAGTGGCCAAACAAGCAGATGAACCACCTGAAGATATTTGGTCATCACTGCCAATAACATCATATGAAAGGATTGATAAAAGTACAGGAAGCGAGGGAAGTATGTCAAGATCGTAGCAGGTGGAGAGCTGTGGTCTCTGCCTACCGCGACGGGAAAGAGGCGTGATGTTATGCATATATATTATATATATATATGTCTTATAAATGACAAACTGGACACTTTGTTATTTTTTTAGCGTATTTGTTATTTTTATTACTTAAGACAAAACATTCATTACAAGCAGACCTTTTTTGTTAGTATTTTTATTTTTTCTTCTAGGCCAGAACACAACACATGGCAAATTAAGAAACTATCTTGCAATAAAAATATTTACATTACTGTACTCAGTACTTAAATAATTTTGACTTTTCAGTACTACAAATTTAGTGGGAGAAGAAGCAAATGCATCTCTCAAAGAAACTCAAAATATTTCTACTGATCGAACGCAGGAAAATGATACACAGTTAGCTTTAGATGTCGCTATAAAAACTGAACAAATTGATAATGAAAATAGCAATGATTCTGTAAAAACTACTATTTTACAAGAAGTACCTCAACAATTTCATAATATGCATGAAATAGTACCTGAAAAGGAATCTGTGGATACAAAACCAAATTTTGATACCTTACAAGTATTTAGTATTAAACACGAAATAGAAGATGATACCCCGCTTACTAACATTAGCCCTTCAACTTCATGTAATGTTGGTATAAATAACCAATCAAACAATATTCAAATTAAAGAAGAACCTATTGATCCTCAAAACGATGTAGGAAAAGATAAAGCAGATGATGACACAAATGATTCCAATAAAATATACAACGCGATTCAAGAAGTATTAAGCCATTTTGACATTAATGAAATCAAAGAAGAACCTATGGATACTCAAGAAGAAAATGATCGAACAATAGATCTAACAAGCGATGAAAACGTAGATAGTAAAAAGTTATTGACTGAACCAAACAATAAAAACTTACAGACTGCTCAATTAAATAATCCAAATAGAAACACTACGCTAAGTGAGATAGATAAACCTACTAACCTACCGCCATCAGAAATTAATGAAATCAAAGAAGAACCTACAGATACTCAAGAAGAAAATGATCAAACAATAGACCTAACAAGAGATAACAACGTAGGTAGTAAAAATGTATTGACTGAATCGAACAGTATAAACATACAGACTACTCAATTGAATAATACAAATAGAAACAACACGCTAAGTGAGATAGATCAACCTACTAATCTACTGCCATCAGAAATTTATGAAATCAAAGAAGAACCTACGGATACTCAAGAAGGAAATGATCAAACAATAGACCTAACAAGAGATAACGACGTAGGTAGTAAAAATGTATTGACTGAACCAAACAACAAAAACAAACAGACTCTTCAATTAAATAATACAAATAGAAACACCACGCTAAGTGAGATATATAAACCTATTAACCTACTGCCATCAGAAAGTTTTAATAACTTTGCTAAAATAAAACTTCAACATTCAACAACTACAAACAATGTGAACAATGCTGAAAAATCTACGGAGTTGAAAAACGTCAGTTTTGTTACTAGTAAATGCATAGAATCTACAACCAAAGCTGTGAATGATCACAAAAAATCTACACCTTCAGAATCAATGGAAATTGGTGCAAATATATCTTTAGAAACCGACAGTTCCAAGGATGAAGATATCGATGAATCTGATGAAAACCATTGCAAAATTTTGTACTTTAGGAATCTACCAAAAAAACAATATGTGTTAAATGAACTGAGGAATCAGATATCCGAAGCAAACAAAGAGGTAAGGCTTTTTGTTATTATATGCTCATTGTTTATTAAAACTGAATATCTTTTCCTTAAAAAATTGGTTTGAAATATGTGAATCTTTTGGACTTTCATAATAACAAATTCACACACTTGGTTTCGTTATTTAATCCTATTCTCAAACATGCTTGGAAATTCTATTATTCTTTGACAACCTTCTTCGAGATAAATCAAAATAGCTGTACTGGTTAAATACTCGCGAGCAGCTGCCGGCAATGTTAGTATGAAAATCCATTTCTATCGAATTTTGCGCCTGAGTAAATTACTATCAACACCCATATCTGTTTATTTATTTAAAAGTGGAATGTACCAACAAGGGTACCAAGCAGGTAACTTATCAAAGCCGTAGTACAAAGGAGGTAACTAACTTATCATATCATAATAACCAAGGAGGTAACTTATGAAATATTTTGTTTAAATTTCGAACTGGCTTGCAAAAAGAACGCTATAATGTAAAAAAATTAAACAGATTAAATGGAATATGAAAATGTGAACGAACGATGAAACAAAGAAATACTAGGTTATTTTTTTGGACCTGATTTCCTTTTGCCCACTTATTAGTGAGGTCAAAAGCAACAACTTTTGTTCTACGACTTTGCTTACAACGCACGAAAAATTTTCAACTTCCCATACAAAATGGGTCGGTCACGTGACCACTTTAGTATGGAGTCGAAAATTTTTTGTGAGTTAGCAAAGTCGTAGAACAAAAGTTGTCGCTTTTGACCTCACTAATAAGTGGGCAAAAGGAAATCAGGTCCAAAAAAATAACCTTGTATATTGGTAAGTAGAAAGTTTTTAATGTTTGTTTGGATTACTTAAGGGGCTGATAAGAGCTGAATTACCTCCCTTTCTAACGAAGGGCAGAATGCGCGTGCTAGAACGGAGCGGATTCACGCTGTTTTACGTTTTTCTCAAAATCTGTACCCATAATATTAATTATAAACCAGCTATATTATTATGAATTATATATTGAATAATGTGTAAAAGTTTTGGAATCATAGATTAATGGGTACTTAAGAAAAACGGTTTAAATGCAAATAGCAGAGGTAACTTTGGAATTTTTTTATGGCGTACAATAGTAGATTAGTAGCCAAGGGCTGTAAGGTCGCTGCGCTCGTGCGCCTAAATATCTCGGGCTGCAATTGATGCTTACACCCGAGCTAACGACTCTGCTTTACATCTCGATTATGAGGTAAGTAGGTCCTTATTACCACCAGATTGTAGGTGACCAATTAGTGCTATAGGGTAATAATGTAGCTAGAAAAGCCCTAGGGCGGTAAGTAATTAAAACGCCCGCCGCCCCGCTGCTGGAGGCGGCCATCAAGGCGGACGTTTTAATTATTTACCGCCCTAGAGCGCTAATTGGTCACCTACAAGCCATTTGGGGGTAATAAAGACCTACTTACCGAATATGAGAGATGGAATAGTAGATTAGTAGCCAAGGGCTGTAAGGCATCAATTGCAGCCCGAGATATTTACGCGCACGAGCGCAGCGAGGGCGCCTATAGTTCGAGGGTGCAATTGATGCTTACACCCGAGCTAACTACTCTGCTTTACATCTCGATTGTGAGGTAAGTAGGTCCTTATTACCACCAAATTGTAGGTCACCAATTAGCGCTATAGGGTAATAATGTAGCTAGAAAAGCCCTAGGGTGGTAAGTAATTAAAACGCCCGCCGCCCCGCTGCTGGAGGCGGCCATCAAGGCGGAGCCGCGCGTGGAGGTGGAGGTGCTGCCGGGCGCGGGCGTTACCGCCCTAGGGCTTTTCTAGCTACATTATTACCATAGAGCGCTAATTGGTCACCTACAAGCCCCATTTGGGGGTAATAAGGACCTACTTATCGAATATGAGAGACTAGCTGTGCCCGCGGCTTCGCCCGCGTGATATTCAGACAATGTGCAGTCTCCCCGCTCTCCCTCCCTCTCCCACTCCCTCTCCTTCACCCTATTCCTGCCCCTAACCCTATCCCTATCCTTAACGCTGTCTTAACCGCTATCCCTATCCTTATATAAACATAGAAACGACACCCATATTGATTTTTAGACATTTTAACCCTATCGCACCCCAACCCCATCCCCAGGGGATGGTGGTCTTTCACGTCCACCACTTTGGATTTCAAAATTGTTTTAGTTTTCGTAATCAGCGACCCGATAAACCATACAAACGATACCCATATTGGTTTTTAGACTTTTTCACCCCATTTCCCTCTTTAAGGGGTTGACTTTGGGGTGGAATTTCATCATGTTCCACAGATTTACAACCCTAATGCCTAAATAATAAATTAAGTGGATATTACTTTGAAATGAATGAGTTTCAACTTCATCCCCCTTTTCACCCCTTAGGTTGTAGAATTTTCAAAAACCCTGACATACATAAAACTTAATTTTTAGTTGTCAGTCTAAATACAAATTTTGAAGATCCTAACTTCAAAACTGACGGACTTTCATACAAACTTTCATCCCTTATTTCGACCCCTTAGGGGATGAATTTTAAAAAATTATTAAACACGTGCTTCCTATTTTTTTTTCTAAAAGCTTAAAAACAAATTTCTATAATTCTACCTTACTTATAGACCAACATATGGAAAAAATATCATCCCCTTTTTCACCCCCTTGAAGGGTGATTTTCAAAAAATGCTTAAACACGCATTTCTTTATTTTTTACCAAAAGCTTAAACTCAAATATGTGTGAATCTAGCTCAAGAAACAAAGGACTTTCATACAAACTTTCATCCCTTATTTCACCCCCTTGGGAGATGAATTTTCCAAAATCCTTTCTTAGCGGGTGGTTTTGACGTGCATAGAACCTGTGTAAAAAATTTCAGATCTGTATCTATAGCGGTTACGGCTCGGCGTTGATGAATCAGTCAGTCAGTCAGTCATGACATGCTCTTTTATATATTTAGATGTCAAATATATTTAATCGTGTTTCGGAGTCGGCCATATTCTTGTAAAGATGCTTAATTATCACATAACTTTTTTTCACTGCCATATATTCATCACTTTTCTTTAAAACCTGCTCAAGTGAAGCGTATTTAGGTGTTATCATCCCCTTAATATGAATTTCCGCGCATTTATTGAGAAAAGTACTATACAAGCTTGGCCGCTACCAGGTATTGAAGGACTTACGCATGTGGGCCTCGACTTCGCCTCTGCCCAGATTGTTACGTTTATCCTTCAATACCTTTTTTGTCGGCCATGGCAGTAATGGACTATAGTTTTAGGTCTTCTTCTATAATGTCGATATAACACTTTACTACATTATACTGCCATCGTGGAGTACGGATACCTAACTTAAAATTAACATTCGCTCTCCGCTCATATTTGCGGCGCCCTTATAGGGTTCATGTTTAGCTCTAGAACACCTTACCAACTGTGCATGAAAGCTAAATACTTATTGGCCAGCAAGACTGGATTACCGGTTTTAGCTAGGTATTTCTAGAGTGAGCAAGGCGGGCGTCGGAATCTGAAGATCGATCCAAACACACCACTCGAAGAGTCTGCATCGGTTTAACGTGCTTCTCAATCGAGTAAGGAAATGCGTTTAAAACCAAATGAATTGCGTATAGTGCATGCGTTCGGCTTGCGTACTGTCAACCGCTTGTCGGTAGAAACTTTTTCAACTCTATTACCACGCCATAAGGTCCAAAAGTGTTTCGTACGTATTGCGTTTGTATCGCGTAAAACGTCGTCTGGGCGTAGAAAAACGCCAGACTACCAGTCTCTTAATTGTGTAACATAAAAATTGTAAATGTAAATTGTAACCCTACTGATTAAAATAAATATGTCCGTAGCTATTAAAATACTTTGTAATAGATTTTTTCTTTTACAGTTTGATGGTGCTAAAAACGTCAAAATTCAATTAATACTTGAAAATGTTTATCATCCTACCGGAGAGGCGTTAGTGTATATGCCAACGCATAAAGAAGCGGTGCATATATGCAAGAAATTTAACGAAAATGTACGTTTGATCTTTGAGCGTAGACTTATTGCAGTGTCCTTAGATATAGGTACGTACTTCTTCTTCTTCTTTTCGTATCAATGGCAAATTATTTAATTAATAGTAACTCAGAAGTACTATGAGACAGACAGGTGTAAAGAGAGTATCCCAGCTGCATTTCTGTCATACAAATTGATACTAATGTATCGCCCTCATTCCTTCCTTGTAATGCCTGTAGAGCGATGGTATTTCGTATTTTAATCGAGATCTTCTGTAGGCATGCCCCTGTCAATTATTCTTTCCCGAGAAATCATCATCATAAGAAATGTGACTATGCAATAATCTGAAAAAAATGTCCCATGTTTCCGCGCCATGTTTAGACGACTACCAGAAAATTTTTATATGGTTTCAAGATAAAAGAAAAATAGGAACGTAGATCTACTCTTCCTTTAAATTTTGATACCAAAAATAATTGCATCAGCTCAGTTTTAGAGAAGAAAACAGGGGAAAGCAGAACGTCGTTTTGTATGTAAAATTGGTCTAAGTTGTAGGTTGTCCCTATCGCACACTGCGGGAGGATTGTTGAGGCGCAGCGCGACAGAAATAGATTATAAAATACATATTTATTTCTCGGACTATGATACCCTCTTAGAGGCTTAGTAGACGAGTGCCGGGCTGACACGGGCAGTCACGTCACTGACTTTGTCCGCCAGTGTGGCCGATATTTCAAAAAATAATTTTTATCAGAGTAAAATTCAAACTTAATTAAAATGAAATTGCTCTACGTTTTAGACTAAATAACAATCAATCTGAACAACCTTTGCGACTAAATAACTCTTTGAACTGAACAATTATTCAAGCTGTTTTCCTTCCATACCAAAGTCAATCTGAACAACCTTTGCGACTAAATAACTCTCTGAACTGAACAATTATTCAAGCTGTTTTCCTTCCAAACTAAAGTCAATCTGAACAACCTTTGCGACTAAATAACTCTCTGAACTGAACAATCTGTTTTCCTTCCAAACCAAAGATTTTGGTAAATACGCGCATACAAGCGGAGCGTTTTTTTTATGTCATTCACTTAATAACACGAAAATAATTGCAGTACCGGCCACACTGGCGGACTGTCAGAACAAAAAGTCTGCTGTCTGCCGTCTGCTATTTTCGTATTAACAGAGTGATTGACATGACAAAAACGCTCCGCTTCTATGCCAAAGAGATTTTGAAAATACGCGTTTTTCAAAATCTTTGGTTTGGAGGGATAACAGCTTGAATAGTTGTTCAGTTCAAAGAGTTATTTAATCCAAAAGGTTGTTTAGATTGATTGTTATTTAGTTTAAAACGTAGAGCAATTTTGAAAAATTAAAAGTTTGAATTTTATTCTGATAAAAACTATAATTTTCGCAAGATTGACCACCGTGATTGACAATGTCCGTAACTGCCCGTGTCTGCCCGGCTCGTCTGCTGAGCCCGATAAGGTGATGGGGTCCCATTCCGTACTACGGTTTTTGCGACGGAGTAAATAGCCCGAATTCATTTGGCCCTTTTGTTTCTAATAATTAAACTAAATTTTACTACTAGGTTGGTAGGTAAAGGTGTAAACTATGACATTAATTCAATTTTAACATCCAGATATCAATTTATTCTAAGAAAATACCTTATGGAAAAAATTGCCCGAACAATTTTCGGCACAAATTCGTTCTACGAGTATGACGTGAGCCATCTGTACTAGTATAGTATTATATTATCTGTGGCTATACACACATACCTGCAAGCTTTAAAAAGAACATGAATAATCAATCACTTTATGCAAGCATCGTCGACTTTTACGTGCACAAAATCGATTTGTGTAAAAAAAAATTAAACATTTTTTTCTTGATTACAGGTTATAAGATATTAAAAAATACCTTGATGTCGACTGAAAGTGCACTTTTCAACAAAATAAAACGGAAGTTAATGGATATTAATATAAATAACGAGGATGTAGAAAGAAAAGTAACGAAGGAAATTGTGTAAGTGTTTTATGGTGCCAGCCGCATCGTTAACAAGCGTGATACTGCCCCTTCAAATTGTACCCGGCGTTTTTGCCGAAATAAGGAAAATGCATAAATTTTTTGAGTCGCAACTTATTAACAAAATATGAATATTATGTAGTAGAGATGACATAAAGTGAAATTAAAATTATAATCTGCTAAGAAATACGGCCGATTTATGCATTAAAAACCGGTCAAGTGCGAGTCGGACTCGCGCGCCGAGGGTTCCGATATACCCATAGTATTTTTGGAAGCAATAAAGTCCATTTTCAGGACCGCAAAACTAAATTTGTTTGTAAAGGTTTTTTGCAGATTTCTGAAAAACTGTGCAACTTAGAAAGATCGTTTTATTTTTGCTGTAAAGTTTACATAAACCTCTGTCAACTGTAATTAATTCAGATTTTCCCTTACTCAAACTTCGGAGATAAGGGGGGGGGAATGGTATTTTTTTTGACATTTTTCATCATAACTTGAAAACTAAGAAACTTAAAAAAATACAAAAATATATTTTAAAATGTACAAGTAAAGCCCTTTCATATGATACCCCACTCGACCTAGTAGCGACAATTTGAAATTTGGCCCCCCCTATTTTGGCCCCCTTTACATTAATAATCATACTTTTTTCAAAAAATTTTCATGTGCAATTAAGTTGGGCAACTATATTCTAAAACTATTCCAAATTTCAGCTCGATAGCGTAAGTGGTTGCTGAGATATAGAGGTGTGACAGACAGACGGACAGACAGACAGACAGACAGACAGAGCGGCACCATAAGGGTTCCTTTTTTTTACCATTTTGGTATCGGAACCCTAAAAACTAAGAATTACGCGCCGATTAGACGGGTTAGTGACATATGCACCCATTGTCAAATGCCCCCGTGTCAAACGCCCCAAGTGTCGTTTGCCCCCGATAAATTTTATTTAGGGAAATACCTATGTGCCTGTACAATCACAAGCACAAGTGTTTACAATTTTAAATACTTTTCACTTACTTAGACTTATTTTGTGTAGGTTATTTTATAAATAATCACATACTTTCTCTTCACGTTATTGAAGTGCGGGATATCGGCATCCCTTCCTTTATTTTTTAATTGTAATATACTTTTCTTCCTCTACATTACTTAACACGACTTTAACTTCATTCTGGAAAAAGTCCGGCAAAATCCCCATTACGTTTTGTTTGTAACTGCACATTTTTTGACATATTTAGTAATTTCACTCCACCGCTGCACTTCTGATGTCTTTTTTTCAAACATGTCCACACTGACGAGTCTTTGTTATTTCTGTGAAAATTGTAGGCATGCCTACCATGAAGCAAGGTCCTTTTTTAACCATTTAATATAATTATAAAATTATCTACCACTATTGGTCGAAGTATATATAGTCATTCGTGGCAACAAGAGATAGAACTACTGATAACACTCTGGACAGGATTTGGCTATTGTTATAAAAAACAACCGCTCAAGTGCGAGTCGGACTCGTGCGCCGAGGGTTCCAATATACCTGTAGTATATTTGTAAACAATAAAGTCCACTTTTAGGACAACAAAACTTAATTCATTTGTAAAGATTTTTTGCAGATTTCTAAAGAACTGTGCACCTTAGAAAGATCATTTTATTTCTGCTGTAATATTTACATACATTTCTATCGACTGTAGTTTATTCAGATTTTTACAAACTTCAGAGATAAGGGGGGGGGAAGGAAATGGTATTTTTTTGACATTTTTCATCATTACTTGAAAACTAAAACATACAAAAATATATATTAGAATGTACAAGTAAAGACCTTTCATATGATACCCCACTTAACCCAGTAACGATAATTTGGAACCCTCGGTGCGCGAGTCCGACTCGCACTTGGCCGGTTTTTTTTTATTCTTTCATATGCAATTAAGTAAGACAATCATATTCTAATATTATTCCAAATTTCAAGTCGATAGCATGAGTGGTTGCTGAGATATACAGGTGTCTCGGACAGACAGACGGACGGACAAAGTCGCACTGATTAATAAAAAGAACTGTTAGCACTTTAGTCCTCGACTGTAAAGCAAATATTTTTTATGTATTTCTCTGAATAAAATTAATCAGGGGCAAATGACACTGAAGGCGAATGACGCGGGGGCATTTGACAATGGTATACATATGCCCGTCACTAACCCGATTAGACAGAGAGATCCGACATGGACAGTGACGTCACATATCACTACGGCCATATAAACTGCGTTAAATTTCGTTTTGTTAGAAAGAGACAGAAACAAATCTTCGATGGCTTATATCTTTTTTATTACATAGTTATTTGAAAAATATGCTTGCTGCTATGCGAACTGTAAGAGATCTTGCGACCCTCTTGCTTCAAACAGTTTCTTGTCCTTCTTAATCAGGGACTCTAACGAATTTCTAGAAGTGATTGTTCGCTCTTTTGGCTCTTTAGACGCAGTCAATATTATGCTCCCAGCAATCTCATATATCTCGCGAGATCTCGTTCGATTTTGGATTTCCTGGTCATACTCGTAACTCGTCTCTTTTTAGGGTTCCGATACCAAAATGGTAAAAAAAAGGAACCCTTATGGTGCCGCTCTGTCTGTCTGTCTGTCTGTCCGTCTGTCTGTCACACCTCTATATCTCAGCAACCACTTATGCTATCAACCTGAAATTTGGAATAGTTTTAGAATATAGTTGCCCAACTTAATTGCACAAGAAAAAATTTTGAAAAAAGTATGATTATTAATATAAAGGGGGCCAAAATAGGGGGGGCCAAATTTCAAATTGTCGCTACTAGGTCGAGTGGGGTATCATATGAAAGGGCTTTACTTGTACATTTTAAAATATATTTTTGTATTTTTTTAAATTTCTTAGTTTTAAAGTTATGATGAAAAATGTCAAGAAAAATACCATTCCCCCCCCCTTATCTCCGAAGTTTGAGTAAGGAAAAATCTGAATTAATAACAGTTGACAGAAGTTTATATAAACTTTACAGCAAAAATAAAACGATCTTTCTAAGTTGCACAGTTTTTCAGAAATCTGCAAAAAACCTTTACAAACAAATTTAGTTTTGCGGTCCTGAAAATGGACTTTATTGCTTCCAAAAATACTATAGGTATATCGGAACCCTCGGCGCGCGAGTCCGACTCGCACTTGACCGGTTTTTTTATTTTGGTCCTACGTGTAAAATTTATTTGTATG
Source organism: Athrips mouffetella (assembly GCA_947532105.1). Classification (NCBI taxonomy): domain Eukaryota; kingdom Metazoa; phylum Arthropoda; class Insecta; order Lepidoptera; family Gelechiidae; genus Athrips; species Athrips mouffetella. Next base: position 22,541,541 of record OX383970.1, on the reverse strand, counting down.
GCCTTAAGGTCAATCGTTCCGATTTTCATTCTTTCAACACCATTTGCAGCTTTTTACTGAATTCCGGGGTGTACCGCTAAATTTATTTAGTAGGTAGGTATATACTAGGTGCTGAGGCGGTTAAATGAATTCCGACTCTTTATGTCATGTATTTATTTCAGTGATGCATTTTTCGATCGTGGATTCATCGAAGAAGAGGAACTAATTTTAGAAGATTATGGATTCAATCCTGAGTATTTAAAAAAAATGGGTTTAAAACTTCCTTTATCAGCCGCTTTGGTTGTTCAAAATGTAAGTTTTTTTAACAGTATGTCAAAAAGTATGTGTACATTTTGGAGAGTAATTTTGTAAAACCTCATACAGACATTTGTTATGATGATTATGATGATGATTTGGCTTATTTTTGGGCAATATCTAAGCTTTGGATCATTGCAATCGGTTCAATCAAACAGAAGCTACCGAATGCAAATTATCAAGCGACCTGTGCGCCAATAACTCGCAAACCACTGAACCACTTCAGACAGGGTTTTTATTAATGCATTAAGCTTATTCGTCTGTATGGTGCCGGCAAAAATAGTTTTGACCCATCGCTCTAAGAGGCGACTAAGGGCTTATGAACCGGAGGATGGGCAGCAGTATCTTCCGGTGTATCGTACCATCTTACATACTGCGGTCGTCAACAACAGCGGTCGCCAGCCGCGTGTGACTTTAGTAAAACCCCTCCAAAATACCACGTTTTTCGCTGGAGTTCTGGAGGGAGCTCCCTGTCCTACAGTGGACGTTTCTCGATAATTAGGTTTAATTTTGTGCAACTTATAAGCTTTATTTCATTGCAAACGGTTCACTCAAACAGAGGATACGCGAGTTTCAAGCGGTGGCGCCGATAACTCTCACACCACTGAACCGATTTTAACGGGGTTTTCGATTATGTGTTTGCCTTATTTTCCGGCAGCATTTAAGCTTTGGATTATTGCAATCGACTGTCCCAAACAAAACAAAAGATACGAACTCAAACAGAAGATACGAGTGCAAAGTTTCAAGCAGCTGGGCCCCGATAACCCCGTTTGTCAGTCCAGTTGTTTGTGTACATTGTAAAAGTCCAAACTCCACGCGAACGAAGTTGTTGGCACAGCTGTAGAGTCTGTGCGGAAAGAGAATGGGCATAAGAATTGAGGTCGCAGCTGTGCTTAATTACCGTATTTGTCGTGCTGTCAATCTAAAAACATTCCATCACAGCCTCAAAATATCAAGATGTTAGAGTCGCTCTATAATGAACGAGAGTGACTTATCAGTGTTGACAGCACGACAAATACGGTAATTAAGCACAGCTGCGACCTCAATTCTTATGCCCATTCTCTTTCCGCACAGACTCTAGTACCTCAACCGCTGTATAAGTATGAGACGGGTGGGGTGGGGGGGGGGCTCCCGGCGGCAACTAGTTCTTGCTCTTTCCTTCCCACTCCCCGCCACTACCTATACAGCGGTTGCGGTCCCTGCAGAACCTTCCGGATAGCACTAAATACCGCCTAAATGTAAAATAATTAGTTCTTAATTTACTTTTCATCCCATCTATTCGAAAATCGCTGAACGGTTCGTCAATAAAGGCGAACAAAATAGCTGTTTTCTCCAAGAGACTTTCGTAGCGGGTAAAAATAAGATTTAAAATTAGAATTTGAATTTAGGTCCACCATAGGGATATTTTAGGTCAACCATAGAGATCGAACCAAAATATTGTATGACAAATGATACTGGCCGGTTGTACTGTTAAAAATATTCAGAATATAAAAAAAGAAGTATGCTTGAAATGTAAACAAGACTACCAACCAAAGAGGTTCTGTTCCTAATTGATATAAAATGTCAATAACATTCTCAGTTGTTACAAATATTACTTAATATGATTTTTAGTATTGTTTCATCAAGTAATAATATTGTAATGGTATTTTATATTTAAAATTAATGACGAGTGTGTGTCTCAATGAGCCTCTTATTATTTTCTCATAGAGGGAGATGAAAAGTAGAGTATTACGCGGCTGCAAAAATATTTTTACCTTGGGCGACCTATTGAATCCCTCGCTACGTTCAGGATTCTACCTTAGAATCCCTCGCCATGCTCGGGATTCTACTCAAGAATCCTTCACTTTGCTCTGGATTCAAAATAGCGCCCTCGCCTTAAAAATATTATTTTACAGCCTTGTGATACAATCTACTATTATACGTTAATCTTTCCTAAATGCAAACAACAATTTATTTTAGACATAGGTTACATCCGTTATGACATCTGCTATTAATTTTGCAATATTTTCTAATTTTAGCTTCATGAGCTGGTGGACGAAGATAAACTGTATGAAGTGTTCTCCTTGGCCGGCGATATTAAGGAACTAACATTTGACAAAGAGCTTCGTAGAGCAAAGATCGATTATAATCACCCTGTGGAGGCCGTGCAGGTATTTTTTTATTAGTATTTTATGAGTGTGTGAAGTTCAGTATCTGAAAGTTACTAAATTAATTTCAAATTTCAGGCTCTTCACGTATTTCAAGGACAAAAACTTTTCGGCAAAGACATTGAAATGCACCTGTGTAAGACACGCAACCCAAGACCGTTACCTTTAGGACTTTCTGGGATTGGCAAAGGCCTCGGCAAGAACGGTCAACTTTTAAAAGGGGCTTCTTTAATGTTTTATGCGACGACCACCACAACACAATCTCCTGTATTCGGATCTGGAACAGTGTTTGGTACTGCGACTACGTCAGCATCTGATTTTCCTTCTAATTTGGGTACACTTAGTGGGGCAGCTGCGATAATGCCAGTTACTAGTCCGACCACTACAGCTCAGAGTGTATTTGGACCTGCTACAGAGATGACTCAAGCATCTGTCTTTGGAGGTACAAATCCAACAACACAGACTTCTTTTTTCGGTGCGACGATGCAACCTTCAGTTATCGATGCTGCAACCCCTACGGCACAAGCGTATGTATTTGGGACTCCAACGATTACACAGGACTTCGAAACGCCGACTCCAACTTCTCAAGCCTCTGTGTTCGAAAGCCAACCTGCTACAACAACAAGTCGGCTATTCAAGTGGGATAGCAGATCTATGAAACGACGACGTAGACGACACCGAAAAATACAAGTCGAAGGTTCATCAGGCTCATTCATCGGAAGTGGCGGAAGCAGTTCGAAAGTCTTCGAAGAAACCACTTCTATTAGTCAATCGAATTCTCAAGCCGCAGCAATGTTTGGAGGTGAAACGACTATCGGACAGAAGACCAATATTGAGCTCAAAATACAGGAAATACAGTATGGTTTAAAGAAAATTAATAAACTTGAATCGAATAATGTATGTGCTCCATTATCTGCGTGGTCCGAAAAAAATAGCTCCAACGCAAATCTTGTTATCTCTGAAAGTAGTACTTCTAATGTTGTTGCTAATTCATCTTCTAATTTAAATTGTACCATAGATACTAATGAAGTAACTAAAGAATATCCCAATATACAGGAACCAAATGAAAAAACAAGGTTTATTGAAGAACTTTTCGTTTTTCAACACAATGTTTGAATCGTTCAAAAACACTCTAGATGCTAAAACCGAAATAATCGATCAGCTACAAGCGTCTAACAATACCTTACAGACTTCAGTCAGGGACTTGTCCGCGAGGCTTGATACAGTTGAGAACATGCTTCGCGAAACCAATATTGAAATAAATGGAATTCCAGAGAACCGTGCAGAAATCTTGTCCAATACTATCACTCAGCTTGCCAACGCTGTTAACTGTCCTCTGACTGACGGAGATCTCATAACTGCAACAAGGGTTGCCAAATTGAACAGGGATAATGACCGTCCTCGTGCTGTGGTAGCAAAATTAAAGAGTCGCTCATTGAGAGATAACCTTCTGGCAGCCGTGGCAAAGTTTAACAGAAGCAACCCAAAGGAAAAGCTAAGTTCCCACCATCTGGGCATTGCTTGTTCTCGTACTCCGGTATATGTGTCCGAGCATCTGAGCCCAAGTAGGAAACAGTTGCATGCTGCGGCCAGAAGGAAAGCGAACGAACTGCATTACAAATTTGTTTGGGTGCGTGATGGGCGGATTTACGTTCGAAAAGTTGAATCCAGTAGTGCTATTCTTATTCGCACTCAAGAATGTGTTTCTAAATTAAGTTAAGTTGTGTGTTCTGAAAATATTTTGTGAGTGATCTATTGGCTCAGTATAGTAAAATTCACTCTTTACTACCAAAATGTACGTGGTTTGAGGACTAAAACAAATGACATTTATAAAAACATATTACTTAATTCATATGATGTATTAGTTCTAACCGAGTCGTGGCTCAATTCCAGTATAGAAAACGGTGAATTAATAGACTCTAGGTATGTTGTATTCCGACGCGACAGATCAAGCTCTATGTCTACAAAGTTGGATGGTGGAGGTGTTTTGATAGCCGTGTCACGCGAAATTGAAGCAAGCAGAGTACCGTCTTGGGAAACCACGATTGAGGACATTTGGGTTAAAGTTAGAATAAAAGTTGGGAAGGCGTATAAAAATCTTGCAATTTGTGGTGTCTACATGCCTCCGCCAGCCACTTGTAGTTCTTTAAAATTATTTCTTGATAGTGTTGATAGTGTCATGAGTCAAGTCGAGGATGTAGTTGTTGTTGGAGATTTTAACCTGCCTTTTATTAAGTGGGAAAAGTCATCAAACTCTGTAGCCACGACACCCTCCAACTTTAGCTGCACCCTCGGCTTGTTGCTCACTGACTTTATGGCTGTTAACAACTTCATTCAATGTAACCATATTACCAATGTTGATGATAGAGTTCTTGATCTTGTATTGAGTTCATGTGATAATTTTCAAGTAAGCCAACCACCTGGTGTAATAAGTAAACTTGATCCAAAACATCCACCGTTGCTTCTGACTTTTATAGATGTTAGCATTAAGTCCCTCAGACACAATAATCAACCATCCTTTAACTTCTACAAGGCGGATTATGTAGCTATCATGGCGGCTTTAAGCGAGCTGGATTGGGATGCTATCTTTAGCGATTGCAATGATGTAAATGAGATGGTTTCATTATTCTACAGTATACTAAACTCCTTAATAAAAGATCATGTCCCAATGCGTAAATACAATAGGTTTAGGTATCCACCCTGGTTTAATAAACGACTCATAAAACTTCTGGCTGAGAAGGATAAGATTAGGTCTAGATATCGTCGATATAAAAATCCTCGTGATGATGTAGAGTTCGGGTTGCTGCGTGACAGGTGTCATAAACTGCATGATCAGCTCTATACAAGCTATATGGCTGGAGTTGAGGCAAATGTTGTCAAAGACCCTAAATCCTTCTGGAGATATGTGGAAGATAAGAAAGACAAGCGATCGAAGTTTCCTTCGACTATGCATTTGGGAGATAAAGTAGCACACACTGGAACTGACATCGCTAACCTCTTTGCGGAAAAATTTTCAAGCGTATTTGTACCTGGCGGGGGATATGTCGATCCGTGCCCTAATCTACCGCCATTGTCTGTAAACACAGTCAACTCTGTTTTTGTAACGGAACGGGAGGTTTTACGTAAAATCAAAAACCTTAAAGTATTCCAAGGTGCTGGTCCGGACGGCATTCCTCCGCTGTTTATAAAGCGCTGCGGTGGCGTTCTTGCATATCCTCTCTCTGCTATCCTAAATAGGTCACTTTTGAATGGCATTTTTCCTGAGGAATGGAAGAAGGCTACCATTCTTCCGCTTCACAAGAAAGATGATGCCAGTGATGTCGCAAACTACCGCCCCATCTCTATTCTTTCTTGTTTTTCCAAGATTTTTGAGTCATTACTCTGTCCCGTTATTAGTCGCCAAGTAGATCAAGTCCTGTCTGGTCATCAGCATGGTTTTAAGAGAGGCCGTTCGACTGAAACAAACCTTGTCTCTTTCGTGTCTGAAGTCTCAACTGCCATTGACAAGGGCAATCAAATTGATGCTGTCTACACAGACCTGACTAGCGCTTTTGATAAGGTGAGCCACACGTTGTTGCTAACTAGGCTTTGGCAAGTGGGAATCGATGGTTCCCTACTCAATTGGTTCCGCACATATCTAACAGGGAGACCTCTCATGGTGTCGGTAAATAATTTCTCTTCTACCGTATATAATTCTGAATCAGGGGTACCTCAGGGTTCGCATTTGGGCCCAATACTGTTCTCCATCTTCTTCAATGACATTACAAAATGTATACACCACAGTAGTTTCTCATTGTTCGCTGACGACCTCAAAGTCTACCGCGTCGTGAATTCACGTCAAGATATGGACTTACTGCAAAGTGATATAGATAGGATTTCGCAGTGGTGTGTCGAGAATGAGATGGTTTTGAACACCAGCAAATGCAACCACATAAAGTATACACGTAAGAAGCAACCTTTTGACTCAACTTACCATCTAAATGGTTACCCCATTCAGGAGGTTAAGGAAATGCGTGACCTTGGTGTTGTAATCGATGGGAAACTATCATTTCGTTCGCATGTTGATAACGTTGTTAAAAAGGCGTCACAAATGCTCGGTTTCCTCAGGCGCAATACTCGTAATTTTCGTTCCATGAGACCCAAAATGACATTGTATAATGCACTGGTGCGTAGTCGCCTTGAATACTGCTCTACCGCTTGGTGTCCCTTCTATGCAGCACAATCTCAGCGCATTGAACGAATACAGAGGTGTTTTACTAGAACGCTAGCCTTTACATCGAGCAATATTTCCCATCGTTGCCCTTACGAGACACGCTTATCCTTTTTTAGTATGAAAACCTTGAGGACTAGAAGGAAAATTCGCGATATTATGTTCTTATATAAGCTTATAAACAACTTCATTGACTCTCCGTCCATCCTAGGCTCTGTCGGTCTTGCAATTCCTTTTCGTTATCCTCGTGCTCCGATAGTCCGGTTATTTTCACGTCCGCATTGTAGAACAAATTTAGGCTTAAACTCCCCCCTATCTCGGATTTCAATGGCATATAACGAACTTACTAAGCTTAATGCTAACATCGATATATTTAATGACAGTTTGTGCAAATTTAAAGAAAAAATTACTTCTGTGTTGTCTTGACCGCCATTTTATTTAAATTGGTGTTTAATTTTGATCACTGTTAAAATTTTCTATCTATTAGTTTAAAGTTACTAACCTTACTATTTAATTAAATTAAGAGTGCTGTGCTCGCCTATAATAGGTCTTGGTGTCAGACCGTTTCCCTATGTATGCTTTAAGTAAGTTTAACACCATTACTGTTGGCGTTCCTAATTAATAAAATAAAATAAATAAAATAAAATAAACTGCGCAAAACATTTATGGCACGAGGTTTAATAATTGAGGGCATCGACTACCCTGGAAATATATTGCCTTTGAATGTAGAAAACCTAAATTCTGTTCATAATACCGGCACTCAAAATAATGTGCCAGCTCAAATTCAAATATCGCAAAAAACAGGTACAGTTCAAATGCCAGTTACAAATGAAATGCCACAAAAATCAGACACAAATAATCAAATGCCAGCTAATCATGTCACACCCATATTAGACACAAATAATCAAGTGCCAGTTACAATTCAAGTAGCACCAAAAATTGATATGCAAGGTCCTGTACCTATGATGAAAATTCAAATACCATCAATGTCGATCAAAGCGTTGGTACCATTACCAAATCTACATCAGGAGGTCATTCGTCCGCCACCTCCCCCGCCAGCTCATTCGCCACCACCTCCACCTATGCAGGTATATTGGGAATCTCAAATCCCGGTAAATAATATGCAACCAAGCAGTAATCAACCTCGAATTCCGGGAAATAATATGGAACCGTGTAGTAATCCACCTCTACCTCCTGTAAATTATAAGGAGCCATGGAGTAATACACCTCGATTCCCGGGAAATAATATGGAACCATGCAGTAATCCATCTCAACCTCCGGGAAATTATAGGGAGCCATGGAGACATCCACCCCGAATCCCGGGAAATAATATGGAACTGTACAGTAATCCACCTCAACCCCCAGGAAATAATATGGAACCATGCAGCAATCCACCTCATCCTCCGATAAATTACAAGGACCCATGGAATAATCCACCTCAACTCCCGGGAAATAATATAGTACCATGCAGTAATCCATCCCAAATTGCGGGAAATAATATAGAACTATGCAGTAATCAATCTCAAGTCCCGGCAAATAATATGGAACCATGCAGTAATCCACCTCAACTTCCGGGGAATCGTAAGGAGCCATGGAATAATCCACCTCAACCTACGAGAAATTATAAGGAGCAATGGAGTAATCCACCCCAAATCCCGGGAAATAATATAGAACCATGCAGTAATCCACCTCAACTCGGTTCAAATTATAAAGAGCCATCCAGTAGCCAACCTAAAATATCTGGAAATAATATGGAGCCATGTAGTAATGAAATAGAAAGAATGAGACTGGAAAATATCCCTGGAGAGCCACGAGTTGAGGGTGAATCTATTAAAGAAACATATAGGCTTATGATTAAAAATGTAAGTGTCAGACAGTCAGTTTATATTAGCGAGTATTTTTGGTGCTGGCAACCCCTTCTCCCCGTAGGTATCGCAAAGGACAACTAAGGAATTATAAACCGGATGATTGGCAAGCAACTTTTTGTTCATTGTGCCAGCTTCAACGCTATCAAGTTCGGTTACTAGGGTACATCCCCCCTCCTTTACAGGGTGTTTGGTATATGTTTGCAAAGTTCTACCCATGAAACTAAAACAACTTTCCCTAAGTAACATAGATCGAAATACGAAAACAAAAATTACTGTCCCATAGAAACTGCATCAGCTGATAGCGTATTTTGAATGGAAGGAAAAATTAATTTATTTTCCAGCTCCCTCCAAGCGTTACAAAAACGGCGCTAAGAGAAAAGATGCGTGAAGTGGGTGGATTTTTGAACGGCGACGTCACTGTCCATGGGAGCGCCCTTGTTTGCTTCAAGACTTCGTACGATGCAAACCGTTGTTACCGTATCCTTTGAAAAAAATTGTACTCTTGACCTCGATCTAGCCTTGAGGACAAAGATGAGGTCGACGATGGGACGAGCTTGCCCAGAAGAAGCCTTGGGAAGTAACACCCCTTTGTTTTTACACTGCTGTGTTTCGGTTTGAAGGACAAGGGATCCAGTGAAATTACTGGCATATGAGACAGACCATCTTAGTTCTCATTGTGGGCAACGCGCTTTGCTGTCTTGTTAGTGTGAATTATGCTGCTTAGAAGACAGTGGGCGCTATGGGCGGTGGTGACCACTTACCAGCAATTGGCCCACAAGCTCGCTTGCTCACTTAATCCAAATAGGCCTCCATTTTTTCCCTTTAGGGACCTATAGATTTTTTTTTCAAAGATGGAAACGTTCCTTACCGTGAGCCCTCTAGTTTCTCTGCCAAAAGCCTTTATACAACGTGTAATAGTCTAGGCAACGAAGCGGATCGTTGTATGAAGACCCCCGCATTAAATCCTCAGTCGATGAAACTTTGCTGGGGTATTACACTGACAAACCTTCTATAAAAAAAAGTCGATACTTTTATTTTTTCCATAAAAACATTTATGACAAAATTAAAAGTACCGATTTTTTTTATAGAAGGTTTGTCTCATATAGTGTAGTACCCCAGCAAAGTTTCATCGACTGAGGATTTAATGCGGAGGGTCAACTGCTTCGTTGCCTACACTTTAATTCTAAAGTACCTAGGCGACCGAGCTCTGCATAATCTGCTGCCGAGCTCTGCAGCTTGCTCTGCATAATCTTGACCAAAGCCCACTATACTATTTCCAATCATTTATTTTCTTTTTGACAGCTTTTTGAGTCAAGTCCATACATTTTGTTCAATCTATCTCTTTCCTACTCACTTTTATCGTATCTTTCTTACTCGCTGTCATCGAGGAAAAAAATGATTGGAAACGTATAACAGATGTCGCTGTAACGGGTTTCTAAAACACGCTATTGTCAAGAAATGCCCAAAAAAGCACCACATGTCACTTAGCTAGATCGATGTTTTGCCCCTAAAAACCCCCGTATAGTAAATTTCATCAAAATCGTTAGAGTCGTTTTCAAGAAACGGGTTACAAATATATTGAAAATGTGAGGGATTGACATTAATTAGTTAACACGCAACATTTAGTTTGCTTATGTCAATCTCATACATTCAGATTCAGTTTAATGTATTCAATATAGATTCTTTACAGAATACTTTGAATGTCATTCATAACATGCAGAATACAATGCAAATAGAGCGAGTCTACACCGTGTCGGGTTAGGCAGCGTAAAAGAAACGGCAAGAAACCACTGCAGCACGGCCTACTTTAAGAGTCGGCTTTGGACAATGGTTTTCTTTTGCTTCGCTGGAATTTCAGAGCACCATACCTCCTTGTCATTGATGTAGTCATGTAATCAATAAGGCTTTGTACATATCGTTTGCTTTACCCATTTTCAAAATTTTCTCTCAGTTAATTGCCTTACATTGTCAGGTATTTTGTTGTAATATCGTTTTTTAGGGTTCCGATACCAAAATGGTAAAAAAAAGGAACCCTTATGGTGCCGCTCTGTCTGTCTGTCTGTCTGTCTGTCCGTCTGTCTGTCACACCTCTATATCTCAGCAACCACTTATGCTATCAACCTGAAATTTGGAATAGTTTTAGAATATAGTTGCCCAACTTAATTGCACAAGAAAAAATTTTGAAAAAAGTATGATTATTAATATAAAGGGGGCCAAAATAGGGGGGGCCAAATTTCAAATTGTCGCTACTAGGTCGAGTGGGGTATCATATGAAAGGGCTTTACTTGTACATTTTAAAATATATTTTTGTATTTTTTTAAATTTCTTAGTTTTAAAGTTATGATGAAAAATGTCAAGAAAAATACCATTCCCCCCCCCTTATCTCCGAAGTTTGAGTAAGGAAAAATCTGAATTAATTACAGTTGACAGAAGTTTATATAAACTTTACAGCAAAAATAAAACGATCTTTCTAAGTTGCACAGTTTTTCAGAAATCTGCAAAAAACCTTTACAAACAAATTTAGTTTTGCGGTCCTGAAAATGGACTTTATTGCTTCCAAAAATACTATAGGTATATCGGAACCCTCGGCGCGCGAGTCCGACTCGCACTTGACCGGTTTTTTTTTTAATGTTACAAGTGAGCAAACGAGCAGGTGGGCCACCTGATGGTGAGTGGTCACCACCGCCCATAGCACCCACTGTCTTACTAATGGCATATTTTGACACTAATAAGACAGCAAAGCACGTTGTTCACTTTGAGAACCGAGATGGTATGTCTTGTGTGCCGGTAATTTCACTGGCTCCCTTGCCCTTCAAACCGAAACACAAAAGTGCAAAACACTGCTGCTTCACGGCAGAAACAAGCAAGGGGGTGGTACTTCCCCAGACTGACTTTCCATAAAAGCCCTACCACCTTCGTATACACAGACCAACGAAAGATGTTTTATTCTATTCTACTAGCATTTACGATTATAGAAAGCCTCTTGTCTACGGCACCTGTTCTCTTTTTATGAAGAAATATCCTTAACGTTTTATATCAGGTTTATTCCATAGGTCTAAAGTGGATGGTCAAATGATTGAAGTGCAATGCATTTTTTGACCAACGTGAGATACTTGAATATTGGTAAGTTTCGTTATTTGCCTATTAATATTAGACTGCGTGGAGCCGGACGCGTCACTTTAAATAAGTAATTAGGTTAAGCTTATTTTATGTTGTTATTTTAATCTATCAGTTTGTTTCTTTATTTTAATTTACCTACTTTCACTCGAGGGCTGATTTGTTATGACAAGTGGTACCTGAGATACAAGTATTAAGTTACTTAGTTTTGGTATCTTCGTCATTATTAATCCGAGTTCGTATTAACTTTTAGGCTAAGTGAATATGTAATTAGACTAAGTTTTATAAAGAAATAAATTTATCTTATCTTATCTTATCTTATAAGAATAGTACCAACCCTGTTTATTTTGTTTCGGGTCTTAGCGCGATAATAGTTATTAAGAATGGTCTGTGAAGCTATTGAAATAAAGAAATACAAAACTTTCAATAGGGAAGATGGTTTTAAATTATCGGTGACATGGAACCCAGTGATAGATCGCATAAAACCGCGCGTAGCATCTTCGGACCGGTCCGCGGACGTTGTGAGTGTTGTGTGTCGTGACTTTCCTGTGCGAGACAATAACAATTTTGGCTTACCCTCACAATAATATCTACGTAGTTCACCTCTCTTCAGTCTACCCGTGACCACGGCTGTTGCAACGCAGCCGAAACGTCGGGAATAATAAGGTAATTTATTTTGCCTAATAACTATTATCGCGCTAAGACCCGAAACAAAATAAACATGATTGAAAAGTGCGAAAGTCTAAAACAGTACCAACCCTATTTCTTCCCGTGGGTGTCGTAAAAGGTGACCAAGGGATCGTTAGCAGCGTGGGCAGCAATGTCCTTTTGCTTATCGTAACCCCATAATGCGGTCACCAACCACCGCGGTCCATGGTGCCAGCCGCAACGCCAATATATTTTTTTTATGTGGAATTCTGGGGGCGCTTCCTGTCCAGCAGTGGACTTAATACGGGATGTTATATGTGAAAGATATTTTTATTTTAACACTCCCTGTGTTCGGATAGCCAACAAAATTAAATGCGCTGCCACCAGACCTATTGGTAGTTAGCAGATGGCAGCATAAATGCAACGTCGAATGCGTATACAGGGTGGAATTTTATAACGCCACCTGGAGGGAAAGTACTCTAAATACTGGAGAAAGAAAATTTTAAAAAGACAAAACTGCATTGAAAGATTTTCCTTGTTAATCTCCCCATCAATCTTTCTTCTTTTCTCTTTCTTTTGTGCAGTTTGTATGGATTTTTTTTTCGTATTTTGATAGGTTGTTTTTAGGTGGTTGTTTGATATTTTTTTTCTATTTTCTGTAACTTAGCTTACTCTCTACTTTGTTAATTTTTTGAAATTCGGTTTTTTTTTCAGAGCTAACGTGGAAATTTCGCGGAAGCAGATTAGATTTAGGTTATAACCTATAGTACTGTTTATATGAAATATTTTTGATATATGGAGACACACGTGTCACTGTTAATGTATAAATTCTAGTATTTATACAAAAATATTCGACGCGAGCCGAACTTGGAACTTGACCTCTGTACATAAACTTACTAATCTGGGGAACTTGACCTTCAAATCGAATGACAAACGCATTTCTCTCATCCAGAGATTATTTTATACTTAGGTACTTACCTACGTGTTTATAAAAAAAAATAGAACTAAGTTAACGCTTAGGTTTGTCACTATTATTTGTATAAAAGCACATAGTTTATACGTTTTGTTGTACTGATTTATAAGATCAATTAAATATTTAATAATAAATATTTGGTTTGAATCTCTGTTTTTATTTAAAAAGCCTTCTATAAGGCCTCTTTACATTACACGTTGCTAAATTAACTTGCTCTGTATTTGAAAGCGCAGGGGGCAGTAGTAAACGTTAGTTTCTTACTCAGAGTAAAAAACTATAGAGTCCGCCATATGCATATTCTGTATGAGCTAGTGAAGCGTCTCACTGTCGCCCATGCTAGTCGGTCAAAAAACTCAGTTAAGTTTTACAAAAATAAAGATATCTTTAAAAATTAAATGTTTTAGTATAAACTTTGTTTGCGAAAGTGAAAATATATCGTTTTTTACTTGTGAATTGATCATTAATACTCAGAACGGAAGCGTAAATATTCCGTAATAGCCATTTTCTGCGTGATTTTTAATACCGTTTTTTTCCTGAATGGAAAGTGTTTTCACCAGAAAAACTGTGTTAGTAGCATTTATTAGTCCCATGTCACATATTTCTCAGAGAAAAAGATAAAAATTTTACGTTTTTAGGATTTGAAAAAAATTCCATACATTTTAGTATGGAGGTCCCTCGCAAGAAAGTGCTACGCTTATAAAACCTCCTTGGTTTCTTAGTTAGTTTACTATTATTTAATCTGGCAGTAGTAGCATGCTCACAGCAAAGATTTCGGACCTCCTTGCGTGGTTGTTCACAGACTTCACAGTCAGTCATCCCTCAGAACAAAAACCTCCTTGCTTCGCTCGGGTCATCCAGTCGTCACAGGGCTGCCAGGTCATTTTTGAAGAAAACCGTACAAAAAGAGTAAAAACTATCGTACCTGCATACAAATCCTAGAAAAAGTAAAAAAATCCTTATAAACTGAAATTTAAAAGGTCTTATTTCCATACAAACCTACCAAAAGAGATGTAAAATTTTACTATGGAGGTTGGATTTTTATTTCGAGGGAAGATTAACAGGGTTTAAACCAAGTTCATATGGTGGATAGGATAGTAGATAATATTTTGGTGAAGAAAGAATATTTTTATAGGCCACCATTTTTTTACAATTGATTTTTAAAGTTATTGAAATACGGCATCACTGATTGGAATTTGGCAACACTGATTAGACTATGACAACCCTACTTACAACAGGGTTTTAGGGTAAGTAAGTATACAGGGTGTTAGATTAGGATCACCATATGTACAGGGTCTTAGGGTAAGTATACAGGGTGTTAGGATAGGATAACTATACAGGGTTTTATAATAGGATCACTATATGTACAGGGTTTAAGGATAAGTATACAGGGTTAGATTAGGATCACCATATGTACAGGGTCATAGGGTAAGTATACAGGGTGTTAGGATAGGATACCTATACAGGATGTTAGGTTAGTATCACTTTATGTACAGGGTTTTAGAGTAAGTATACAGGGTGTTAGGATAGGATAACTATACAGGGTGTTAGGTTAAGATCACTATATTTACAGGGTTTGAGGGTAAGTATACAGGGTGTTAGGTTAGGATTACTATACAGGGTGTTCGGGTACTATATGTACAGGGTCTTAGGGTAAGTATACAGGGTGTTAGGGTGTGTACAGGATTTTAGATTAGGATCACTATATGTACAGGGTCTTAGGGTAAGTATACAGGGTGTTACTACACAGGGTGTTAGGACTAACACTAACACACTAACACCCTGTATAGTTATCCTATCCTAAGACCCTGTATAATTACCCTAAGACTCTGTACATGTGGTGATCATAATCTTACACCCTGTATACTTACCTTGAAACCCTGTGTATTTATCCTATCCTTACACCCTGTATACTTACCCTAACAGCCTGTATAGCAATCCTAACCTAACACCCTGTATACTTACCCTAAAACCCTGTACATATAGTAGTCATCCTAACCTGACACCTTGTATACTTACCCTAACATCCTGTATAGTTATCCTAGCCTAACACCCTGTATATTAACAAATAATGACCATAAGAAGCATTTTTGATAATACCGAGACTTATAAAAAAAAATATTCATGGTATCTTACTAGAAAAAAAAATAAATCATCGACATCGTGTGTCGATATTATTTTGATCGATCACCTCTCTAATTATCATACAAGAAATCGGCCGACAAAAATACGGTCTTAGATTGTAATAATACTATAAATACGGTCGTGAGCGGGAGCCCTGAAACACACTGCTTCAAAAAATTATTACTTTGAAAAACTCATAAACATTACCCTTTTGCCACAAACAAAAAAAAATTACCCTTTGACAGCAGTCTGTCTTGACCACGCACACGGGCGTCATATACAGCTATCCTGCTGTCAATGTCAAGGTAATATTTTGCCGCACAAATCTTTGGTGTTGCCAGTACTTAAAAAAAAGTCCACTATCAATATTTAAAAAAAATATTATAAAAAAATGGCGGCCCCAAAAAAAAAAATGTTGTTGTTCTTCTTTCTTTTTTTTATTCTCCTTTATATGATATAAATTTCAAGTCTGTTAGTTTTATCTCGGAATAAAAAACCACTAGTATACATGTCTTTTGTAATCGTACCGATGACCAAATAATTGTAGGATTACGACTTAAATCGTACATCTGGCAGCCCTGAGTCATCAGATGAAAAAGGAAAACATGACAGATGACATTAGTCAGAGTTGCCAGAAGTAAGAGATTTCTTGTAAGCGTCGGAATCCTAAGCGCGCGAGTCTGACTCGCACTTGACCGGTTTTTTAGGGTTCCGTACCCAAAGGGTGAAAAGCGGAAAGAATTAAAAACGTAAATTATAGGAAATTTGATTCTCTACAACACTGTGTAAAACAAATTTGAATTGCAGCGATCTAAAGTTAGAATTTTCACAAATATCAGAGAAATGAGATTTTTTCCTCTTTTTAAAAGCGCATATCTCCTTAACTATCAGTTCTAGGAACAAAATTAAAAACGTAAATTATAGAAAATTTAATTTTCTACAACACTGTGTAAAACACATTTCTAGCTAAAATTCATGTAACCGAAGATATAAGCGAAAAATATGGTGGGGGGCGCGAAGGAGGAGAATTGTGCATTTTGGATTTTAAACACATACTCGTACTAACCATCCTAGACAACATATCAAAAATTTGGAGTCGTAGCACCGTTTGTAAGCTAACCCTTCACTTTTAATCTCTATTTAGTGGATTAGCAACAGATTTACATAATCTGCTGTCTAGCTATTACTGTTCATGAGATACAGCTCAAACAAAATTTTGTAAAAACAGCTGACTTTGGTAATCCTTTGTTTTTAAATATTTTTTATAACAAAAAACGTAGTATGCATCTACTCAACGAGCTCTAAACAACGATACCCCACTCGATGGGGTAGGCCAAACTTGTTTTCCGCTGTCCCCTTAATTGTTTATGAGATGCAGCCCGCTGACAGACAGACAGACATTGGAGGCATATCAATAGGGTCCCGTTTTTCACCCTTTGGGTACGGAACCCTAAAAAACTTATTTATTTTTCCCATATTTTAAGCATTTACAATAAATAATAATGAATTTTCATCTACCTACTCCTCCGCCTAGGAAAACAAGTAAGAAAAAAAAGATGTATTTACATACTCCAAAGCTAGCAGGCGAAGGCGACCAACCGACACTGACATAAACATGATACTCGTACACGCTGAAACCTTTCGGGTTATGGGGCAACAAGTAGTGTGATTTTTCAATGTTTTCAACTTTTACGAGATTGTTAGGGTTCCGATACCAAAATGGTAAAAAAAAGGAACACTTATAGTGCGACTCTGTCTGTCTGTCTGTCCGTCTGTCACACCCGTATATCTCAGCAATCGACTTGAAATTTGGAATAGTTTTAGAACATGGTTGCCTAACTTAAACGCACATTAAATAATAAAAAAGAAATTATCAATATTAATGCAAAGGGAGCGCATTGCGGGGGGGCAAAATTTTAAATTGTCGTTACTATGTTGAGTGGGGTATCATATGAAAGGGATTTCCTTGTACATACAAAATTTTTTTTTTGAATTTTTTAAGACTCCTTATTTTCAAGTTATGATGAAAAATTTCAAAAAAATACCGTCCCCCCCCCCCCCCCCCCCTAAAGATAAAGATGTTAAAGACTGTGAAACAAAAGGTTTATTTAAAAATAAAGTCTTAAAGTACCTAATGGAAAATATCAATAATAAAAAAAATTGTTAGTAAATTAAGGCTTATTTGATTAGTTAGTCAGATTTAAAATTTTGAATTTATCTGTTTTGGATTAATTTGTTTAAATTTTAATTTTAATTACTATTATTTTATTTTGATTTAAAGGAGCTTACACTTTTGCCGACAAGCTTTAAAAAAGTTTGGCAAAATGCAATTATAAATATGTAATTGCTAAAATATCAAATAAAACTAGTTTTCATTCATTTTTTTTTTCATTTCATTATCTCCGTAGTTTGTGAAAAGAAAAATCTAAATTAATTACTGTCGATAGAAGTTTATGTATATATTACAGCAAAAATAAAACGAACTTTCTAAGTAGACTAGACTCCGAAACGGCGTAGACTCGCTCTATTAACATTGTATTCTGCATGACATTCAATAAGTATTCTGTAAAGAATCTACATTGAATAAAATGATCTGAATCTGAGCATAGTTTTTTTAGAAATTAGACAAAACCTTTTCTTTTGCGGTCCTCAAAATGGACTTTATTGCTTCCAAAAATACTATAGGTATATCGGAACCCTCGGCACGCGAGTCCAACTCGCACTTGACCGTTTTTTTTGTGTTTGTTGTTTTTCCCACTAAGCATTGTAACTTACATGAAGTTACGATAACTTTCTTTATCACCCATTTGAAAGATCCAAAAGCAATGTTGCAGCAAGCCTGTCGCGAGTTTTGTCATACAGCTTGTTTGTAAGTTTTGTTATATTGACATGTTGATTTTCTAGCAACATTGCAAATTAAAGTTATAATTCGAAGTTTACACCAACTTTATTTTAGGAACTTATAATAGCTTAGAAAAGAAACGTTACAGCTAGCTGAAATATGCAATGATACAAGTAAATAATTGCAGCAACGTTTTATTTAGAACATTCAGATGAAATATTGCAGAGACTTAACAAAATTAATTTGCTGGTAAGTTTTGACGGTCGTGTTGCAAGAATATTACTAATATACTATTTTCAAAATTGATAGCAAATTGCAAAAGAAACCTTCACAAAGTTAAGTTAAGGTAAAGCATCAAAATACTATACAGGGTGTTAGAAAAAGTACCGATTTCCTTTAAACCACATGTTATATAAGTAGAACAAAATACATTTAGCGTGTTTAAAAAATAAATAAGAAGTTATTTTTTTTTAAACCAAAGAGAAAAGAATGTCTGGACCAATGAGGCGATGTAATACGTGTAAGTAGGTATATTATATTGCTACAATGAACACTGTTTGGGGTATATCGGTGCGATTCAATTGAGTTAGTAGGGTTGAAAACAATTTTTTTTTTTTTCAAAATTACACTAAACTTATAGAACTGGTGGTTCAAAGGAAATCGGTACTTTTCCTAACACCCTGTATAGTATCAAAATACAATGTACAAATAAAATTGATTTTCGATTTTAGATATAGGGCCGAGTTCCAAAACGGATAATATCTGTCTTATCTAACGTCATACATCGCTATTCTGCTGTCAGTCAGGGTAATTTCTCAGCGAAATCTTTTTTATTTCAGAAAACATTCGTATCTTAAAATAATAATGTCACGAACATGTCGGCTGGCATACGAGAGAACTGTTTCAAAATTTCGACAAGTCAGCTAAGAGTTCCGTGGTCCAATGGATAGGGCATTGGACTTACAAACCGTTGGGTTCTGGTTCGAGTCCAGCTTCCCACCTTTGGATATTCTATTTATCATTTGTTTAGAACATTCTATAAAGAAAAACTAAAGATAGCTGAAAAAAGAAAGCTGAACTTCCAGAAAAAGTAAAAAAAACATTTTTTTTTAATTATTTTTATTTTGTTTTTTTAATGTTTCCACAAACATTCAAAAATTAGGTTGTGGCGTTATCAGTTATTTAAATTACATAAACTTAGCTTCTGTACACCCGATTGTAGAAACATTCATTATAACGTTGCAGGTATGTTATATTTGTAATGTTTTTGTAATGTTACAACTGAAATATTTAGTAACATTCAAATGATCACTGAAAGTAACATTGCACTGTATAAATATAGCGTGGCCGTTTCAAGGTTGCTGCAATGTCCCTGAGAGGTTGCTGTAACAAGCTTTCAGTTGAAACTTACAACCTTTCAAATGTGTGGTTCTGCAATATTGCTGAAACTTTAGCTTGCTTAGTGGGTTCGTTCGGCAACAGAAAAGCATATTGTGTGCAAATTTCAACTGTTTACCTATTACGGTTCATGAGATACAACCCGTTGACAGACAGACATCGGAGGCATATTAATAGGGTCCCGTTTTTTCACCCTTAGGTACGGAACCCTAAAAAAGCACCGTTTCGCAGTGTATTCACACGTCCGCCAAATCTGGAACCTGGCAACCCTACTCTACAATGGCTGTGTTCCAAATTGTACAAACGCTGCTAAAAGCGTATACAGTACTGACGGACGGTCCAAATTGATTTTGCACGCTCACAACGCTATCACTGCTTTAATGGCTCTAGTCAATTTGGAATGGATTTAAGCGCGCTCACGTGTTCATCTGTCAAAATGTCAGTTTCGTTTTTATTTTCTTTAACAAAGCCTAAGCTAATCGCTGAAAAATGTGCGCCAAATCCACTCTCATTTCCATTAGAGACAAACTCATTAAAATCAAAACTTAAGAGACATCAGCTGGCTGCAAATGTGTGGGATTTTATGTGTCAAATCGATTTTGACATTAGCGCTTTCACTGCTCCACCTATTTGACTAAAGCACTGATAGCAGAAACGATGACGTCATCAATGACGTAAGGCGGTGAAAGAGCGAGTGCTTTAGAGCACGCTTTAGGTCAATTTGGACCGACTTAAGCGCGCTCACAGTGCTCTAAAGCAGTCTGTTAGTGCATATTGGAACGCACAGTAGGTGAGGTGACAGTGACAGCTGTAGCTAAAAAGACAGATGGTCGGTTGAATTTGATTGAAATTTTCTGAACATAATCTCGAAATAAACTGTATTAAATGATTATTTTTCTTAATTGAACTAAAGGTAAGTCGACATTCTTTAATTACTTTCCTAATAATATACTTTATGTCCATGATGCTCAAATTATTTATCCTCGTCCTCGTGATATGGATTCCTGTGAATTTTCAGGGGAATTGTGAACACACAAAAGCCACTTATCAAAAATTAAGGTAAGACAGAGTGGGTACATGAGAAAAAATTACACTGTACAGATCCGTGTAACTAGCATATTTATTTGTGCAGACAAAGTCCAAGTCAATAAGTAGGTAACATAAATAATACAATACAATTTCAAAATCTTTATTTCAGATTTAGAACTGGACCTGGTTGTAGGTGTTATAATCTTTATCGTAACACTACTAAACCATATCATAGATTAGATAGAAGTTACTATAGAAAAGAATGGAAAATGTCCGAAAGAGAAAATCAGATAATAATATGGACCCTGTGAGCGAAACAAGTAAAGTAGCAAAATCTCAGAATGGACTGCCTCTCAAGCTTTCATCTTCTGCTATGTAAGTTTTGATTACTCCTTAACTAATTTATTATTTATTCTGGTTTGTGTACCATGAGACATGCAGATGGGTGATCAAATCACCTGTGTTAAGCTATTTCAGCCTTTATCCCAGGAACAAACAAACAGCATGAAATGCTTTGCATTAAGCCTCAGCCCCAAGGTCTTTACTTCTACCCTGTATAATATTTTATACTCTTATATCATATTAATAAATAAATGGGCATTGTTTTTGAGCTCATTATATCCCTGAAGAACCTGAGGAGCTCATTCTAGATGAGGTTCATGACAGTATGAGCTCACCCAAAAGAAGTAGCATCACATATTTTGTTATTTATTCTGGTTGGTACGCCAGAAGACATGCAGATGGGTGATCAAATCAAATGTGTTAAATAAGCAGTTAGATTCCGGCTATGAACTTGGGTTCACAAGCATCTAAGTAGTTGGTGATTTGTGAGTGATGACCCAATCTGAGTGCCCATCAGAATCTACATTGTTTAAAATTTATTATCACACCTAGTCACTGAGAAGTTGTAGGTGCAAATTCTGCCTACCGTCTGATTGTGATTTCTAACATGGGTATCATAAACTTTGGTTACAGGAGAAGAATGAGAAAAAGAAAAATGCAAAATGCATTAATAAATAATACAGAAAACGCATCACAAGATGAAAAATATTCTGATCAATCTGACTCAGATGCTAGCACAATAATCAGTACAAATTCTCTAAGTCCTGAACAGCCATTTACGAAAGCTTTGAAGCGTTCGTTATCTCCCCAACAATCAATGTCTAAGGGGTGGTCCAAAGCTGCAAAATCCTATTTAAGTCCTGAAGATCCGTGGTCAAAAGCTGCAAGAAGGTTAGAAATAAGTTCATTATTTAGAATTGTACGGCATGAAAAAATATGACACTTGGTTCCTCAAGTAGGTTATAGAACAGAAATCTCTTCTTGACTGAACAATGTTTGTTTACTAATTGTCCTGTTCTTTCATTGTGTCTGGTTTACATATATTTTCTTTTTAGAAAGAGAGGCTAATTTTAACTTGAAAGTTATGTCAAGAAATATTAGACCCCACAAATGTAAAAGTGGTAGGGCTTTTGTGCAAAGTCCATCTGGACAAGTACCACCTCCCTTGCTTTTTTTCTGCGGTGAAGCAGCAGTGTTTGCACTGCTGTGTTTTGGTTTGAAGGGCAAGGGAGCCAGTGAAATTACCGCCACATGAGACATACTATCTTAGTTCTCAAAGTGGCAACGCGCTTTGCTGTCTTATTATTATTGTCAAAATATGGCATTAATAAGACAGTGGGTGCTAAGGGTGGTGGTGACCACTTACCATCAGGTGGTCCACCTGCCTTTTTGCTCACTTGTAACAAAAAAAAATATATAATTTTAATCTTTCAGCACTTTAACTTTTTGGGGAAGTGATGCCAATTCATTAGCCAGAAAAACAGTATGTAAAACAGCCCACGCAACAAAGTGTGATGATTCCATAGGGTTATCTTTAGATGTTGCTGTAAAAACGGAACAGGATTTTTGTTATAATGAAAATAGTAATGACTCAGTTAATACAACTGTTTTAATAGAAGATCAACAATGCGATAAAGCAAATGAAACATTATCTGAAAATCAGGAGGCTAATGATGTTAAACCAAATGCAGATACCTTACACTTAATAAGTATCAAACCGGAGCCAGTAGCTAACGACAATCAAACTACACAAGCAGACACTAATCCTTTAATATCAAATAATACTGTAAAAGACGAATTGAACAATATAGATTCTAATCAAATCAAACAAGAACTTACAGATACTGGAAATAACATGAGAATAGACAAAGAAAATCGTGACATTAATGATGGGAATATAATTTACAACGCAATCAAAGATATATTAAGCAATTTTGACATTTCCATACTCAAACAAGAGCTTGAAACTGTGGAAACTCAAGTAGATAAAGACCTAAGAAGTGTTGCTTTAAGTAATAAGAATGTATCAACTGAAGCAACGTCTCCACACTCTACGAATAATGATAGCAACATACAGACAGCTCAACTAAATAGCACAAATAAAAACACAGGGTTGAGTGAAATACAGAAATTTATTAATCTGTTGTCATCAAAAAATATTAACAGCCCTGCTTTGTCTAAAACTGTCCATGACGGAGACACATCTATAAATTCTTCAGTAACATCTAGAAACATAACCGATGCTGAAAAATCTGAAGAGTTAAATAAACGCAATTCTTCTGTGTGTAAGACTACGAACCCTGTAAATGAAGCTAATAAACCAAGAGCTAAAACCAAATCTGTAAATAAAGAGAGTGAGTCAGCAGGAAGTGTTAATAGCTCTGCTAAGATATATGAAAGTACTACTAACAGAGATAAATCTATAAATTCTTCAGAAAAATCTAAAAATAAAAACAATGCTCAAAAAGCTGTGTTGAATGAACGCAATTCTTCTGAATGTACAACTGCAGGCTCAGAAACTGAATCTAATAAAACAAGTGCTAAAACCAAATCCGTAAATAAAAACATTGAATATAATGAAATACAAAAACTTATTAATTTGTTGTCATCAGAAAATGCTGATAGCTCTGCTAAGATACCTGAAACTTCTTCTGATAATAAATCAATAAATTCTATTGTAACATCTGGAAATGTAAACAATGCTGAAAAATCTGAGCTAAACGAACGCAATTCTTCTGTGTGTAAAACTGCAGACTCTATAAATGAATCTATTAAACCAAATACTAAAACCAAATCCGCATTTAAAAAAACAGTTGGTTTGAGTGACGGAGAAAACCTTATTGATATATTGTCATCAGAAAATGCTGATAGCTCTGCGAAGATACCTGAAACTTCCTCTGATAATAAATCTATAACATTTGGAAATGTAAACAATGCTGAAAAATCTGAGTTAAACGAACGCAATTCTTCTGTGTGCAAAACTGCAAATTCTATAAATGAATCTAATAAACCAAATGCTAAAATCAAATCCACAAATAAAAACACAGTTGGTTTGAGTGACAAAGAAAACCTTATTGATATGCTGTCATCAGAAAATGTTACTAGCTCTGCTAATATATCTAAATCTAAAAATTCTTCAGTAACGTCTAAAAATCTGAACAATGCTGAAAAATCTGACGAGTTGAATGAACGCAATTTTTCTGTGTGTAAAACTACAAAAACTGTAAATCAATCTAATAAACTAAGTGCTAAAACCAAGTCCACAAATAAAAACACGCGGTTGAGTGACAAAGAAAAACTTATTAAACTGTTGTCATCTGAAAATGTCATAAGCTCTGCTAATGTATTTTGCCCTGACAAAGATAAATCTATTAATTCTTTAGTAGCATCTGAAAAAATAAATGTACACAATGCTGAAAAATCTGAGTTGAACGAACGCAATTCTTCTGTGTGGAAAACTGCATACTCTGTAAATGAATCAAACAAACCAAGTACTAAAATCAAATCGGCTAATAAAAACACTAGGTTAAGTGACACAGAAAAGCTTATAAAACTGTTGTCATCAGACAACGTTAAAAGCTCTGCTAATATATCTAAAACTTCACATGACAGAGATAAAGCCATAAATTATTCAGTGAAATCGAAAAATGTAAACAATGTTGAAGAATCTAAAAACTTGAATGAACGCAATTCTTCTTTGCGTAAATCTGCAAAACCTGTAAATGAATCTAATAAACCAAGAGGTAAATCCGCAAATAAAAACAGAAGGCTGAGTGACAGAGAAAAACTTATTAATCTGTTGTCATCAGAAAATGACGATAGCTCCTCTCATATATCTGAAACTTTCAGAGATAAATCTAGAAATGTAAACAATGCTGAAAAATTCGAGTTAAATGAACGCAAATATTCTGCGTGTAAAACTGCAGGCTCTGTAAATGAATCCAATAAACCAAGTGCTCAAAACAAATCCGCAAATAAAATTAGCGGAACGTCGAACAAAGGTCTTCGAAATATTCCCCAAGAGTTGAGGGAATTTAGCAAATCTGTCCCTTGTACTTGTAAACGATCAACTGATAAAGATAAAAATCGTAAGGATCGTCAAAAGACAACATCTACAGAATCAATCAAAGTTTCGGAAATTGACACGAATGTGTCTTCAGTAACTGGCAGCTCTGTGACTCAAGAAGTTGATGAATCCGATGAAAACCATTGCAAAATATTGTACTTCAAAAATCTAACAAAAGAACAGAATTTGCTTCATATACTGGAGCAACGGATATACAAAGCAAACAAAGAGGTAATCACATTTTATATCGCTTGTTTACATAAAGTACATCTTCTTTCTTCTTTAAACTTAAGAGCTGTGCTCTTGTCGGTGGAGTAATCGCCAATGTTTCCTTGTTTCCGCCAGTTCCTTCACCTCCTGATACGACTCGACCTGTACTTTCTCTTTTATTTGTTCCATAAAGGTTCTCCTCGGTCGGCGAGGAGAACCTTTATGGAAGTACATCACTAGTTGCATAAACTAATAACAGTGGATTTAACGTCAATATGTTAGGTACTCGTCGAATCCGACTAGGATGGGCAGCGTTTGGGAAGCTCCGCAATATCTTCACGTCTAAAACAGTGTGTGTTGCCAGGGACGACATATGGCACCGAGACGTGGCCGCTCACGATCAGGAAGCTCAAAGTCACCCAAAGGGCTATGCTCGAAGTGTCTCTGCGGGATCGAATCAGAAATGAGGAGATCCGCAGAAGAACTAAAGTAACTAACATAGCCTTGATGAGAATCGCTAAACTGGTATAGGCGGGGCACAGGGCCGATGGGGAGTAAGGGTTCTAGAGTGACGACCACGTACCGGAAGACGAAGTGTAGGCAGGCCCCCCACAAGGTGGACCGATGATCTGGTCAAGGTCGGGGGAAGCCCGGTCTTCATGGAGATCTTTAGGAGAGGCTTATGTCCAGCAGTCGGCTTCTTTCGTCTTATATGATGATTTATGTTTTTCCGGACAAATAAGGTGGCTTCCAATATAAATATATTTTCCGGACAAATAAGGTGGCTTCCAATATAAATATTTATATATTAAGGTGGCTTCCAATATAAATATTTATATATTTATATTGGAAGCCACCTTATTTGTCCGGAAAAACATAAATGAATTCAAATTTTGTACGAGTGCCAGAAGAAGTAACACACTGGTTCTGCCGCATATAACTATGCATTTGGGAAAAACTGGTCCGCACTATAAAGCTGCAACAATATATAATAAAATGCCCGAAATTGTTAAAGCAGAACCTAAAGACAAACCTTTCTACAATAAAATAAAAAACCTTTTGTTGAATAAGTGTTATTACACAGTAAATGAGTTCCTCCATGATCCAATCTAGTCATTCGTAATCGAAAACTAATCATTAATCTAATTTATGAATTCCTTATTATCAATTTTATTATTTACACAATGATATTTACAATGTTACCTATTTAATTTCAATTTTGATGCTTTATTATGTTGACAATTTAATTTAATTTTCTTTTGATTCTATATTATTATTGACAATTTAATTTCTTCTGACAATTTGACAATTTAATTGACAATTTTATGTAATGTAATTTAATTTAATTTTTTTTAATGTCTCTTACTGCATGCCTCACAATATGCGATGCCCTAATATAGGGTTCATGTACTAACTGCTACAATTATTTAAGAACTTTAAGCTGTACAATGTAATAAAATGAATGAATAAATGAAATGAAAATGATAAAATAAAATTTTCCGCTAAAAACCGTTTGAAGTTTTGGACCTTAAAATTGAAAGTACATATAAACTGTTACTTATCAGATATACGCTTCACACCAAATCCAAGTGACCAATGTATTTTAATCTGTTGTGTCTGACATTTTAGTTCTTGGTTAGTCTTTTACACATTACTTTACCCCCCTCCCCCCTCCCCCCAACGTCTGTCGCTCTTCAGAAGGGTTGCCCACGAAGTTGTTAGACAATCGTTATCATATCTTACGAAGTCTTTATCGTCAAGTATTACTTCGTACATACATACATACATAACATCACGCCTCTTTCCCGTTGGGGTAGGCAGAGACGACAGTCCTCCACCTGCTACGATCTTGACATACTTCCCTTGCTTCCTGTACTTTCATCAATCCTTTCATACATGCTCGTCGGTTTAGGGTACTTTTAACCTGGCCTTTATTCAGAACGTCCTGAATTTGGTCCTGGTACGTTCGCCTAGGCCTTCCCCTTCCAACGTTTCCAGTCACTCTCGCCAGGTAGATCTCTTTCGTCAATCTTCGTTCATTCATCCTCTCTACATGACCAAACCATCTCAGCATCCCTTTCTCGATTTTGGTCACTACGCCTTCTTTTACGCCACACCGTTCTCTTATCACACTATTTCTAATCCTGTCACTCAATTTAACACCAATCATACTCCTTAGCGCTCTCATTTCCACTGCATTAATTCTACTTTCATGCTTCTTCTGCCATACCCAGCTTTCACTGCCATACATCAGTGTTGGTACCAAAACTCCCCATGAACAGCCAAACGAGCCTTGTGAGACACCTTCTGACTCCTCATAAAGGCGTGCAGGGCACCATTCACCATGTTTCCAGCATTCACTCTTCTTTCAATATCACTTTCACACTTTCCATCTCTCGTAAACTTTGAGCCCAGATACACAAACTCCTTCACTTGTTCAACTTGTTCACCATCTATTAATATAGTACACTCTGTCATACATTCTTCTCTTTCAAGTACCATTACTTTAGTCTTGCTTACATTTACTTTCATTCCTTTCCTGTCCAAAGCCACATTCATCATTGTTACCATCTCCTGCAACTCGTCAGCAGATGACGCAAGTACAACTTGGTCATCAGCGTAGAGAAGACATTTGATGAGTAACTCATTCATTCTCAGACCACACATACTCTCTTTCAGATCAATCAAACAATTATCCATGAACAGGTTAAACAGCCAAGGTGACGCTACACATCCCTGCCTAACACCTTTTTCGATGCTAAACCATTCAGTGTACGCCCCGTTTATTCTGACACAAGCACTGGAATCCTCATAGAGAGATTTCAGTGCTTGAATCAGATGACCGTTTACCCCATACATAGACAATGCTGACCACAATTCATT
The DNA here is from genome assembly GCA_947532105.1 of Athrips mouffetella. Lineage (NCBI taxonomy): Eukaryota > Metazoa > Arthropoda > Insecta > Lepidoptera > Gelechiidae > Athrips > Athrips mouffetella. The sequence continues at coordinate 22,513,393 of OX383970.1, read as the reverse complement.
CCTCACCACTCGGTCATAGGCCTTTTCCAAATCCACGAACGCGCAGTAGACTTTTTGGTTTTTAGCCAAAAACTTTTCAGCTATGCACCGCAAGGAAAAGACCTGATCTGTACATCCCATTCCCTTTCTAAATCCCGCTTGTACATCCCATATTTTTTCGTCTGTATCTTTCATCACTCTTTCAATCAAAACCTTTGCATACAGTTTGCCGACGACACTGAGAAGGCTTATCCCGCGATAATTTTTGCAGTCCTGTTGTGACCCTTTTCCCTTGTACAGCGGCACAATCACAGCCTTGCACCAGTCACCTGGTACTTGGCCGTTCGTCCAACACAAGTTGAAAAGGCGGTACAACTGACTTGCCACAATGCCTCGCCCAGCCTTCAACATCTCGACCGACACTCTGTCATACCCAGCTGCTTTACCTGATTTCATACTTTTCATCGTATTTAGATGTTATTTACTGTAAGTATAGCAAATCTTTTATTTCTTACACAACATATTTCTCTGTTACAGGATGGTGATAATAAAGACGTCAAAATTCAAATAATACGTGAGGGCGTTCAGTTTGAACCTAAAGGAGAGGCTTTCGCGTTTATACCCACGCATGAAGAGGCTGTACATATTTGCAAGAAAATTAACGAAACTGAGACTAAGACTGATAACACAGAAAATGTTGATGTTTCTTTGGATATAGGTAAGTGAAGTGGCACTCAGACAAGTGGAATTTAGATGGATCCGAATCGTATGAGCCCTCTCGCTTTCGCTTGAATGTGTATTGAGACGCGGGTTTTTAATAAAATCTGGTTCTTTAAAAAGTTATTATTGTCACATTATTTTCACCTAAACAAATCTAGGTTTTGATCAAAATCCCTGCACTCGTATAGTTTTATGATAAAATTTAAGCTATCAAAAGAAAAGTATGTTTCGCTTGTGACACTCCATAGTCGCTGGCGCGGCATGTTCGCTTCGCTCGCTCTGCTCGTGCGTTGTGGTCGCAAGAGAATCTTATCCAATCGAACCTATCTCATTCGGAATTGTGTGTGCTTTACCTAACGAACCTTTGAGATTCAAAGTAATTCTATTGGTTAGAATTTTCTCAGCTCACGCCTTAGCTACCTCACACAGTTCTGGTGAAAGCCACCCTTAACGACTGGCACTACGTCTTACGTGTCCGAAGCAGGAAATGCTTGCGCTCGCTCATCCGGTCCCTGACCGGTGTATATCGATACGATACTATTTGAAACATGCAAAATCAAAACTTTGTCCCTTGAAGATAGAGTAGGATTTTGGTACGATGCTAATCACTATTGTCAGTGCACGAAGTTATGAATTCGACTGTATCGAAGTAGTATCGTATCAATTTATCGTAAATTGAGAAACCCAGAATCGAAGTTGCTCAATTGAGAATCCGTGTTGTTGACTGCTTCCACGAAAGTTTCCTTGTACGGTCAACCGCTTGTCGGTAGAAACTTTTTCACCTCTATTACTACGCCATAAGGTTCAAAAGTGTTTCTACTGATGTGCGGCCGTGCGTACAATAAGGGAGAGCATTAGCCACTAGGTCGAGAGCAATTTTTAGATTTTCTAATAATTTAATGTTCTTGATTCCAGGTTATAAGATGTTAAAAAAATATTTGGAGTGTAAGTGTAGAAATATCAACAGAACAAAGCCTAAATTGCCGAACGTAAACAAAAAGGAAGCGGAGCTCGTATCAAAAAAATATATAGAGGAGTTAGTGTAAGCACCTACCTCTACCTAACTCTTTTTTAAGCATATTTTCGAACATTTCTTCCTTGGTAATTTGGTTCCTAACAATCCCTTGTTAGCAACATTTGTTAGTTAACAACATTTCTTCCTTGGTAATTTGGTTCCTAACAAGGGATATCCACTGAGATGCTGTTACCCTTTTACTAAACAATGTTTCTAGGGCTCTTTATGATGGAATTTTCTCGGATTAATCTAAGGCATTCAATACCGTATCTCTTCAGATTTTGCTCAAAAGGCTAGAAAGATTTGGTATACGAGGTATAGTGCTGGACTGGTTTGCCGGTTATCTAGTGACAGATATCAGTAGGTTAAAGTGGAGGATTATTATTAGTTCATCAGCTTTAATGAACTTTGGCGTCCCACAAGGAAGTGTCTTAGGCCCTACGCTTTTCATCACGTACAGTGACATTAACTATACAACTATCCCACGTAAACATAATTTAAATTTTTTTTTTTGTTTTATTTCATTCCGTCCAGGAATTCGCAACTGGAACCCAAATTTAACTGACCTCGAAAATTGACCCATAAATAGAGATAGGGATAAAAACTTAATGAAGTTTTTATAGAAATAAAAAAATCATTCGAACATGCAAAATTTGAAATCAGTTATCATTTTAAACAAAGACTGTCACCTCAGTGATATGACAGCTTTTTTTACTTTCGAGCGGATCGAGAAAGGCATTGTATTCGTGAAAAAAAAAAGTTTTTCTAATTTTCTCAAAAATGTGTCAGTTATACATCATGAAAAGCAAGTCTCCTAAAAATGTCCGTCCGTCTGTCGGATTTTCCGTCACGCTTTGGCCTAGCGGCTAAACGAATAGTCCGATTGACACCATAATTATTTTAAATTTAACATGTTTATGTAAATCTATCGAAGGATTATGATTGGTTTTTTGCTGGCTCTCATTTTGAGGATAGCTGTCATACAACGAAAATGAAAAATTGCAATTTACGCAAAAAAAGGCTCAAACGATCTTGATGAAACTTTGCATGACCAAGAATCTCCATGCAAGGTATCTTGCGGCAGTATTCACTTGTCTGTGGATGTTCATATAAGAGGTGTTCCCACGGAATACAAGATGTTCCGTTATTACTAAAATGTAAAAATTTAATTTACTTAAAAATGGTTTCATTGAGCTTATTTTAATATTATAAAAGCTAAAACTAATATTATAAACGCGAAAGTTTGTAAACATGTATGGATGTATGTTTGTTACTCTTTCACGTAAAAACTACTGGATGGATTTTAATGAAACTTTACAATAATATAGTTTTTACATCAGAATAACACATAGGCTACAATTTATAAACCTGCGCAGACGAAGTTGCGGGCACCAGCTAGTGTTGTATAATTTGGATTCTGAATTGGTTATCTGCCTAACTAGATATTCTTTGTTTTATTTTTGCAAAAATCTTGTATACGAGGTGTACCAAAAACTGAAAGGGCTTACTCAGTAGACTAAACAACTTTTCCTAAGAATTATGTGTTGGGAAAAAATCGAATAAAGGATGTTCCAGTTCTGCAAAAACTTAAACATGCGATTTTCTCGAAATTTTTTTACGGTTAGTTTGTCTCAATGTTTGACAATTTGAATTCTGAATTGATCTGTATATTTCATGAGAATTTTTTTTTTTAAACTTAAATTTAAGTTTTTATATCCATACTATGTATAACATTACAAATTTAAGTTTTCAGTTGATACTTTTTACTTGCCTATCGCGAGAAAGTAAGTGCAGTGCCGCTGTACTATTTATTTTATTCTGTTGTGGGCTAGGAATAAATATATTCTGCCGCACGGGAATCGATATTTTGCGAAAAAAAATGTTAACTGCATTTTTTGTCGTCGAAAAAATTTGGAATTTTTATAATAACTTCATGACCTTAACTCCATTTATAGGCAAAGTTTCAAGGTTCCTTGTTTTCGGGTTTCTGTTGGGAATTATTTTTTGCAAACAAGTAACACTGTTCTGTTATTTTTTAAATATAAAAAAAAATACTAGTGCTCTCAATATTTTTCTTTTTCGAATATTCCAAATAATGTATCAGTTATGATTTTTTTCTTCTCTAAAAAATAAAGTAAAAAAGATATTTGTTTGTTCTACTCCTTTTTACACCTGAATTATGCTAATGTGAATCCATAAATAAATTCTGCATCCATTATTTATATGAAAAAGTAAACAATGCTGAAAAATCTTAGTTAAATTAACGCAATTGAGATGTCAGGCTTGACATTGTGGATTTACTGATGTAGATAAGCCAACTAACATACTTATATTAAAAATCTTGGTGGCTCTAAATAATAAATAAATAATCTTTTATTGCAAAAAAGCCATACAAAACATTTACAAAGTTGTGATATAATATTCACCGAAATTGATCTAATTAGGAAACTGTACGACTCTTTGTCACACCAACATACTTACACTAGGATTCAACCTGTATCGTAAGTAGTGTGACAGCAAGTCACACTAGTAACCTGCTTGGTTATTGCTATTTGTACAAAAATGGAATAAGTAAATAATAAGTCAGGAACTCTAATTCAGAACAAATTCCAAACAAAAAGTGGGCCTACGTGAAACCAAAAGGACGTATATTCAAAATACGAATCAATTGGTTCAAATTCAGAACGAGAGCAGCGATTGGTTCGCGCGCGTGCTGCAATGTCAGCTAGTAGTAGTTGAGCCAATGACGCGGTGGAACGACTTCTGAAATACACGACTTTCGTTGGGTCATTTTTAGGGTTCCGTACCTCAAAATAAAAAACGGAACCCTTATAGTATCACTTTGTTGTCCGTCTGTCTGTCAAGACCCTTTTTCTCAAGAACGAGAAAAGGTATCAAGTTGAAATTGATAACGAATATTAAGGTCCATAAACCATACAAGATCTGAAAATTTAAATTTTTTTCAACGACGCAATCAAAAGATATGGCTTTTTATGTCCTCATCTCCATACATTTATGCAAAAAAGCAAAACCTGCAGGGTACTTCCCGTTGACCTAAAATTATGAAACTTTGCAAGAAGCTAGGTCTCACAGTAAAAATAAAGGGAAAAGTCTAAAATTATTAAATATTTCAATTTTTCTCACAACAAATAGTAACCAAGTAAGGTGAGCTCCCGTTTCAAGAACTATAAAAGAGGGGTCAAGTTGGATGGTCAAGGAGTTTTTAAAATCAAAGAGCAAAAGCTTTTAGTATAGCATATGGTACCCTTAGGGCGCGAGTCCGACTCGCACTTGGCCGGTTTTTTTTGAGCGTAGTTAAAATTCCTGACTTATTATTTATTCGTAGGGTGGCTCCACTTCTTGTATTGTATCCATCCTTAGGCCCTAAGGACCAATCCTGCCAAAGGAAATCTTTGGTTCATTGATAGCCGTAGTATTATTTTTTATGTAGTGTATCTATATTGGGAGGTTCAAGGTATATTTTTTTCTTTCAGTGACGCCTTTTTCGATCGTGGCTTTTTCCAAGAGGAGGATTTAATTTCAGATCCAGACGATTTTGGATTCAGGCCTCAGTACTTGGAGAAAATGTGTTTGAAACTACCGTTAAGTTCTTCTATTATTGTTATGCATGTAAGGATATTTTTATGTTTGATCTTCGAATAATTCTTTTTTTATTTTTTAGAACTTGTTAATGGAATAAGCGAAACCCTCATACACCCCAACAGATTTTTACTAAACTAAATCCATTCCCGTAAAAAAAATCTTAGAAAAAAAATTGTTTTCTTATGATATACAGCGTGAATTTGTATTGTTTTCGCTCCCGAAGCCCAGTGATTCTACTCATAAAAACAAGCAATTTTCACAAAGAAAAAAATTTTTACTCGAAAGAAATTTTTCGTCTCCCTATAAAGGGTGTAAAGGACAGCCTTCTGAATACTGAAAGGGCATGATCAGTCAACGTAACTAAACAACTTTCCGCGAATAAAACTTTCAGGAAATGAAAAAAGAAATCGGCCTCTCCATACAAAATTGCAAACTTGATTGGACAGTTTGTATGGAGAGGCCGGAATTTGAAAGTTTTATTCGCTGAAAGTTGTTCAGTTACGTTGACTGAACATGCCCTTTCATTATTCGGAAGGCTGTCCCTTACACCCGGTATAGTAGTGGTCACGTGATCGACTCATTTTGTATGGGAAAGCGAAAAATCTTTTTCTATTAAAAAATTTTTTTCTTCGGGAAAGTTGCTTGTTTTCATGAGGAGAATCACTGGGCTTCGGGAGCGAAACCAACACAAATTCAAGCTGTATTGTTATTTTAAAGTTTCATCGTTGTTCTAGTAGAATTCTAAGCTATAATGGCGCGTCCGCGCACGCCACGCCCACTTCCCCTCTCACCGGGCGCTCGCGCACCGCGCGCTGCAAGCGCTCGTAGCCACTTTAGTAGCGGCAAATATTTAAGCAATAAAATAGAAAAAAAAAACCTTATGAAGCAACGAATAATTTGTGGGTGGAAAAGTCAAAAGCAGAAAGTTTGACTAAGGAACTTTGTTTGGACCAGTTAGGAGATAAACATACTAAAAGTCCTTGCTCGTCCGAGGTCCGCTCGAGGGGGGGAGGCACAAAGAAGGTCGCATTTTTTTGTTTTTTGCTTACATCTCGAAAACGGTGTGTCGTACGAAATTTTGTTGTACTACATAATGAAAGCTGATAAAATTTTCTACAACTTTGCCTTTCACACTTTTAATCTATCTCCAATCGTTGCCTAGTTATGAGCTCCGAAAAACGGCCAGGAAAGAGGCTGAGATTAGCGAAACCAACACAAATTCAAGCTGTATTGTTATTTTAAAGTTTCATCGTTGTTCTAGTAGAATTCTAAGCTATAATGGCGCGTCCGCGCATGCCACGCCCACTTCCCCTCTCACCGGGCGCTCGCGCACCGCGCGCTGCAAGCGCTCGTAGCCACTTTAGTAGCGGCAAATATTTAAGCAATAAAATAGAAAAAAAAAACCTTATGAAGCAACGAATAATTTGTGGGTGGAAAAGTCAAAAGCAGAAAGTTTGACTAAGGAACTTTGTTTGGACCAGTTAGGAGATAAACATACTAAAAGTCCTTGCTCGTCCGAGGTCCGCTCGAGGGGGGGAGGCACAAAGAAGGTCGCATTTTTTTGTTTTTTGCTTACATCTCGAAAACGGTGTGTCGTACGAAATTTTGTTGTACTACATAATGAAAGCTGATAAAATTTTCTACAACTTTGCCTTTCACACTTTTAATCTATCTACAATCGTTGCCTAGTTATGAGCTCCGAAAAACGGCCAGGAAAGAGGCTGAGATTATGAGACCGGACATACAGAGTCAGCATTTTTTAATTTAGATGTGTATCCTGAAATCTACGGTAGCACTTGAGAAAAGTCGAGAAATACGTCGAAGCCCTTGCCGTGTCACTGGACATCTCGAAGGCCTTCGACAGGGTGTGGCACGCAAGTCTGCTGAGCAAACTTCCTGCATACGGCATTCCCGCTGACTTTTGCTCTTGGATTTCTGACTTTCTGAGTGAACGGTCGATCCGAGTGGTCCTTGATGGCTGCTCCTCTGACCTCATGGCTATTGATGCCGGGGTTCCTCAGGGGTCTGTTCTCTCTGCAACTCTTTTACTGCTGCACATCAACGACCTACTTATGGTCCTAGTATTGTTGGGTACGCAGATGATAGTACTGTCGTCGAGAGATATATGTCAAGCGCAAAAGCCAGCAGTGACGAGATACGTTCTTTGAGAGAAGCCATGGTAGAGCGAATAAACTCAACCTTAAGTCGTGTCTCTGAGTAGGGTGACACAAATCCGGTGAGTTTCAACGCCACCAAAACGCAGGCGTGTCTGTTCACCGCCAAAAGGAGTCCGTTCAATCTGACTCCTACTTTTCGAGGTATAACTGTACCAGTTACCGAAAGCCTCGAGCTACTTGGCATGAAGCTGTGTGCAAACCTGAACTTTGGCGTTAACATTGAGGCAAAAGCCCAAACTGCGGCAAAAAAGCTGGGCATCCTCAATAGGGTAAGCGTTACTTCACTCCTGGACAGCTTCTAGTTTTATATAAAGCCCAAGTCCGATCGTGCATGGAGAATTGCTGTCACCTTTGGGATGGCTCAGCCAAATACCAACTAGCCGCACTTGACTCGATAGATCGCAGAGCCAAGAAGCTCGTTGTTGATGATATGCTGGTGAAAACCAAGTTTCACAGTCTGACAATTCTCTGCCTGCGCCTGTGTTCCCGAGTTCTTGTAACCCGAATCTATTCAAGTCGCGAGTGAATAGGCTTCTTCTGGGCAAGCTCGCTCTATCGTAGACCTCATCTCTGACTTCAAGACTAGATCGAGGTCAAGAGTAAGCCCATTTTCAATAATAAAAAAAAAGTTATGAAGCAAAAAAAACGTAAGACAATAGAAAACATTTTTGAAAATCGACCATATTTCGAAGCTCATAGTTAGGCAAAGATAAGGGATAGATAAAAAGTGTGAAAGCCAAAGTTGTAGAGAATTTTATCAGCTTTTCTTATGTAGTACAACAAAATTTCGTTCGACGAATCGTTTTTGAGATGTAAGCAAAAAACAAAAAAAATGGGTCCTTCTTTGTGCCCCATTCGAGCGGACCTCGGAGGGGCAAGGACTTTTAGTATGTTTATCTCCTAACTAGCCCCAACAAAGTTCTTAAGTCAAACTTTCTGCTTTCGACTTTTCCATCCACATACAGCGCGTTCAGAACAAGTTTGTCCATGACGGTTATTTTCCGCGCACGGGTGACAGGCGGCGAGCCAATGAACGATCCGCTCGCCCCCTGGGGGGAGCCGCGCTCACCGCCGCTACAATTTTTTTGACTTCTGCGCATTAACGGTCACGGACAAAGTTATTTTGTACGCAGTATACCCCTTGTGATCACTCATTGGCCATACTATATTCAAAACCCATAAAATTGATTCTACTCTTGAAGAAACTATTTTCTCAGTTTCGCTTATTCCGTTAACACGTATAATTATCTGTACGTTTTTACGGTTCCGATACCAAAATGTTAAAAAAAGGAACCCTTATGGTGTCGCTTTGTCTGTCTGTCTGTCTCTCCGCCTGTCTGTCCGTCTGTCTGTCACACCTCTATATCTCAGCAACCACTAATGCTATCGACTTGAAATTTGGAACAGTTTTAGAATATGGTTGCCCAACTTAATTGTACATGAAAGAATTGTGAAAATATGGGGGGCCGAATTTCAAATTGTCGCTACTAGGTCGAGTGGGGTATCATATGAAAGGGCTTTACTTGTAAATTCTAAAATATATTTTTGTAATTTTTTACGTCTCTTAGTTTTCAAGTTATGATGAAAAATGACAAAAAAAATACCATTCCCCCCCTTATCTCCGAAGTTTGTGAAAGGAAAAATCTGAATTAATTACAGTTGACAGAAATTTATGGAAACATTACAGCAAAAATAAAACGATCTTTCTAAGTTGCACATTTTTTTAGAAATCTGCAAATAACCTTCACAAACAAATTTAGTTTTGGATTTAATGGACTTTATTGCTTCCAAAAATATAAAAAAGTATATCGGAACCCTCGGCGCGCGAGTCCGACTCGCACTTGACCGGTTTTTTTTTTAGTTTTTTTCTACTATTTAAACAAATGTGATCGATCAGCACTGTTGGTGTTTTTGCTTAGATTTATATCTGCTTTTTCTCATATAATTTATTTAACCCCTGTCGGTCTATTAAGTCCATTTCCGTGAACGTCCTTTTCCGCGAAAGTTCATTTGGACGTTCACGGAAATGGACCTAATTAATAGATCGAAAGTATTTAACCATTGGAAATATTTAAGTAATTTAAAATCATTTCAAAAATTTTATTAAGAAAAAAATACACGTGACAAAAGTCGACTTTCATCATTTGATCACGGACCTTTCCCCTATGGTCGCTGCGATGAAATAAGCATCTTAAATGTACTATTATTTTATCTTCTTAAGTTTTCCCGTTTACCATGGTAACTTCGTAAAACCCTTTTAGTGGGTGCCTATATTACCAAATGAAGCTAAGTGCAAAGTTTGTGGGTTCAGTAGTTTTGGCTGTGCGTTGATATGTCAGTCTGTCAGAGACCTTATCTTTGATTATTATTTTAGCATTATATTATAAATTGTAGCTTAATGAGCTGGTGGACGAAGATAAACTGTATGAAGTGTTCTCATTGGCCGGCGACATTAAACAATTAACCTTTGACAAGGAGCTTCGTAAAGCGAGGATCGATTATGATCACCCAGTGGAGGCCGTGCAGGTAATTGTTTTTTACTCTTTATTCTATGTTCTTCTTCTTTCGTGTCGATGGCAACACACACTTTTCCGGATCAGTATTTGGCGACGCGGATGGCATTTGGCCTGGCCTCGTACAGATCCTTTAGGGTGCCTAGGTACTCTATAGGACACGTTGTGCATGTTGCGAGGTGGATCTTATTTATGGCGTCACACCGCAGCCGCAGATGTTTTTACTAGCTTCTATAGCGTGCGCAGAATAAGTTTGGCTGTGACGGTTATTTTCTGCGCATGGATGACAGGCGGTGAGCCAATGAACGATTCTCTCGCCTGCCCCCACATGCCGCGCTCACCTCAGCGATTAATTTTTTGAGTTCTGCGCGTTAACGGTCACAGCCAGAGTTATTTTGTATGCCGTATACAGCATGTAACGGAAAGGTGTGAAAATACTAAAGGGTGTGAATTTGCCCATGAAACTGAACAACTTTTCCCAAGGAACAAAAAATCGAGTCTCCATTCAAAGTATAATCTCATCCGTTCAATTTGTATGGAGAATCAAATTTTTGTTATTTTAATTTCAAAAAGTAGTAGAACAAAAGTTGTTCAGTTACACGGGTAGAACTACCCCCGAGAGGTTTAGCGTATTTAGAATTACCGTTGTATAGCCCCACCGGCATAGATTGTTCTTGCCTCTCAACCTGGGTGCGCTCCATGATCAATATAATATTTACTTATGATCAACATATAATTGAAAAGGTATTAGGTAATAACATTATAACCTTGAAGGATGTAAACCTGTCCATGAAAATGAATAACTTTTCCCATGGAACAAAGGCTACAGAAAGAAATAGTAATATGTATTTCCATAGAGAAAAAGAACTGCGTCAGGTTATAGCATATTTTGTATGGGAGGTAATTTTATTGTACAAAGACCTATGTTCCAAAATAATTGTTCACTTTTTGGCCAGATTCACATCCGTCAGGGTTAACCCTTTTTGTGTCACATTGGGGTCGATTCCTGCGTGGCCGCTGTTAATTCAAAAATTTGACAAATCTAAGTGTTGTTGTCCCTTTTTTTGACAAATCTAAAAGTGTTGTTGTCCCTTTTTTGGCTTATAGGGAGTAACAAAGACAACACTACTTTAAGACTTGTTCATCAGACTTAAATTTAGCAGCCACTCAGGAATCAACCCCGTATTTATAGCGAACTCAAGATAATTTAGCGTTTCTCATACATTCTACCAGTTTTTCAAGATTCTATATTCTAACAGTTTTACATAGCTCTACATTCTAACAGTTTTCCATGGCTCTAAAATCATAAAAAACTGGTACAATCATGGAAAACTGGTAGAATGTATGAGAAACGCTAAACGACAGTAGTGGCACACAAACAACAATAATTTCACTTTTCAGGCCCTTAACATGTTTCAAGGCCAAAAACTTTTTGGCAAAGACATTGAAATGCACATGGATAATACACGGAACCCACGGCCATTACCTTTAGGACTTTCCGGAGTAGGCAAAGGTTTCGGCAAGAACGGCCAACCTTTGAAAGGAGTCCGAGCTAAAATGGAGCTCAATACCATACACGAAATATTATATGAACTGAAGAAAATGAATAAATACAAATCGACAGATATAAATGCTCCATTTACTGCGAGATACGGAAGACATAACATATATACAAAACCTGCTATATCTGAACCTAGCCCTGACACCTCCAATATAAATGGTCCCAAAGATTTGCATGAAGTACGTAACCACATTCACAGAAATCAAGTACTGAGTAATAATACGCGAGCTGTACAAGCACTAGGCACGATATTGATGGCAAGAGGAATTTTACCAGCAGGTGTCGATTGTAAAGACGCTAAAAATATACTGGCCTCTTTACGCGTAGAAAATCAGAAATCTACTCAAATTACTACTCAAAATACAGCCACGAAAAGTCAAATTTCATTCTTTAATTACAACACAAGGCCAATTATGAATCCAGCTGCAAGTAAGACTATTGTGAAATGTCAAATTCCAGTTGCAAATAAAAGGAAAAGAAAGAGGAATAAAAAAGGACAAAATACACTTTTTAATTCTCCCGTGCTACCTCCAAGGGTACCTTTATTGCCCATTCCAATCACAAAACCTAACTACAATTGCATACCAAACCTACCACTGCCAGCAAATCCGATGATCCCAATGAATGTCCCACCAGATTCAATGCAAATTCTTCCCCTACCCGCGAATTCACATCGGGAAATTCAAATCCCGGGAAATCTTATAGAGCCACCATGCAGTGGTCAACCTCAATTCCCTGGCAATTACATGGAACCATCTGGTAGTAAGCCTCAGTACCCTGGATTTTATGTAGAGTCATGCAATGGTCAATCTCAATTACCTGGAAATTATATGGAAGAATGCGGTACAATGAGTCCAGAAGATTATACTAGCGATGCAATAGTTGAGAAAGAATGTATTAAGACAACACATAGGCTTATTTTCAAAAATGTAAGTGTTTACCTGTTTAAAATTTAGTACAGACTGTTACATGCATGAATATTGATTTCAGTCACTTTACCAATGAGTTCTTTAATGGGTTAACTTTACGTAAAATCAAGGGAATAAATTAGTAAGCGGGTTGACTAATCTCTTGCACATCAAGCTTGACACACTGGATTTTGTACCGTTCTTATTTCAATAGACGTAAGGGCTAGAGTTGCGCTGCGAGTGTCAAGCTAGACCTGTCGTTGACTGTACCTGCTAAACCCTAATAAAATCTTAAATAGAAATTAATCTTAAATCTGCTCAACGAGGTAATTTCGCATTTGTTAAAAGAGAATATTACATTGGAAAACTAAGATTTTTGGATGATGATAAGCGAATTGACCTTATGGTTTGAATAATTTTCCGTATCATCTTATTACTCATCACAGTTAGCAAACTCTGGTACTCCTGTTAAGGGTTCTCGCGAAGGTACCAGCCGAAACGCTAAAATGCTAACTGTGGTGAATATGGTAGGTAAGTACTGTGGAGGTCCACTACGTATCATATAGAAACTCTGCAATGTTATCCATTCTATAGCCATTTATGTGATAATCTTTATTTTTGAACGGGATTCGATTCGAACATCAAAATTATTCGATCGATGACCGCGATAGAAAAATGTTTGTTTTTGCATTAACTGTACGTTTTTAGGGTTCCGTAGTCAACAAGGAACCCTTATAGTTTCGTCATGTCCGTCTGTCTGTCTTTCCGCGGTTTAGCTCAGAGACCCTTAGTACTAGAAAGCTGAAATTTTGTATGGATATGTAGTTATTTCATGCACGCCGAAAAAGTGGTATAAGTAATAAAATCTAAAATAATATATTTTTTAGGGTGCCTCCGCTACAAGTAAAGTGGGGGTGAAATAATTTTTTGTTGTCTACCCCATAGTGTGGGGTATCGTTGGATAGGTTCTTTAAAACTAAGATTATTTTTCGATTTAGGGATCCGTTTGCGAAATATTCAACTTGAAAGCGCCATTTTTTTTTGGAGTCGAGTGTCCCCCTGCCAGCTAAACGGTAGTTAATGGAAATGTGAAAAAAATCACAGTAGTAGTATATATGATGAAATTAAAAGGAAAACTATCACAGCTAAGTACCAGACCTAGGCTTTACAGGTTAATGTCCTAGGCTTTAAGAGCTATAGCCGAAAAACTGGAAATAATGTAAATAGCAATAGCAATCAGGTGTTAGGACCTCGCTGAGTATTAGGAGGTATAATTTTTATGTTATGAACGTTATGACATACTTAGTCAACACCTGTTTTGCGATAAAAATCACGCACACGACACGCACTTGGCCGGTTTTTCTTTATGAATTTTGTACGTAATCTAAGTTATCGTTGATGTGTTTCTATTGTGTGATATATAAGAAAGTGCTGTTATTCTTTAAATTTACTTTGGTGGAAAAATTTCGATAGGCAACTATTATTAGGGTATTCATCCTACCACTACGCTGGCTGACAACGAACCCCGCGACTGCCTCAGGCGTTACATCACTTACTTCCTCTCTTATACAAGGTGGGCCAAACGAAATCACCCTATTGGAAGATGCTCTCATTTTTGCAAATGGCCGCCAATGTCAAATCTGTTTTGACATTTGTGTACTAGACAGATGTAGAATACAAGTGAACAAGCCATGGAGCGATACAGTCCCCAAGAACGCGGAATAATCGTGTCTATTTTTTTGCGTAACAATTCGTCTGTGGTGTTGGCGCAGCGCGAATTCCGTCGCCGATTCCCCGGCCGTCCGACACCGCCTGCGCAAACACTGCGCCGTTTGGCCACCAACCTTGAAGAGTATGGGACCACACGAGACGTTGCCAAGAGTGGCCGGCCCCGGAGCGCCCGTTCTGCCGAGAATATCGCCGCTGTTGCCGAGGATGTCGAGCTGTCGCCGGAAACATCGACCAGACGCCGTGCCACGCAATTAGCCATCAGCCGGACGTCTCTAAGACGAATTTTGGTCAAAGACCTGCGCATGTTCCCGTTCAAAGTCCAGTCTGTGCATCAGCTGCTGCCTGCTGACCGCCAAACGCGCGTAACCTACGCCCAAGCCATCCTCAATCTCGAGGAAGAAGTGGATGATTTTTCGACCAAAATCATAATGAGCGATGAGGCTCATTTCCACCTCAGCGGGTACGTCAACAAGCAAAACTATCGCTTCTGGGGCACCGAAAATCCACGAGTGATGCACGAGGTGCCATTACACCCGCTCAAAGTGACTGCATGGTGCGCTGTTCACGCTGGAGGAGTCATCGGGCCATTTTTTTTCGAGAATACCGCTGGCCAAACGACAACAGTGGACGGTGCACGCTATAGGGCCATGTTGACTGAGTTTTTTCTGCCGCAATTGGACGAATTAGGACTGGAGAATATGTGGTTCCAACAGGACGGAGCAACGGCACACACTGCGCGAGCCACAACCGATATTGTGAGGGCGGCTTTCCCGGGTCGCCTCTTCTCTCGTTTTGGCGATTTGCACTGGCCCGCAAGATCGCCCGATTTAACCGTTCCAGACTTTTTTTTGTGGGGTTTTTTGAAGTCCCGTGTTTACATGAACAAGCCTGAGACCTTGGAAGCCCTCAAGGACAACATTAGACACGAGTGCGAGAATTTGTCGCCCGAAGTTCTCGCTGAAGTGATGAGAAATGCCATAAAACGAGCCCGTATAGCAATCAATTGTGACGGCGCCCATTTGGCCGATATCATCTTCTCGACTTAACCAATAAAATTGTAAAGGTTCAAATAAACATAATCAAAAAACAGGATCGAAGTTTTTCATTTAGAAAAAAAATGAGAGCCAAACAACATCGGGTGACTTCTTTTGGCCCACCTTGTATATACCAGGCACGTATTTCCGCTGTCATATTCTAGAGAGACCTTATCCAGTAGTTAACTTTGAATGGGAATAAATAAAAAATAATTTTTATTTATTTTCCAGCTTCCTCCAAGTCTAACGAAAGAAGCGTTAAGCAGCAAGATGCGTGAAGTGGATGGGCTTTTGTGCGGAGAAATCTCTGCCAGTGGGAGTGCCATCGTTAGCTTCAAGACTACGTCCGAAGCCAACCGTTGTTACCGTATCCTTTTCAAAACATACATACAGACAGTGTACCGAAAACTGAACTGATGTGCTCAGTCAACGAAACTGAACATTTTTGGGAAACACCATAGTCACCACGCTTGTAAGCGTTGCGGCTGGCGAACGCATTTAAGATGGTAAAATACATAGAAGAATGCTGCTGCCCATCCACCGGTCCATAAGCCCTTAGTCGCCTCTTACGACATCCACGGGTAGAGATGGTTTGGTACTATTCTCTGCCGGCACCACACGGACGAACGTACGACTACGACTATCTTGTAGGAACCGTTTATTCCCAGTAGTTCTGTTGACCGAACTAGTGGGACTTTTCTGTTCCCAGTAGTTCTGTTGATAAAAGTAACATCCCTTAGTTCTGTTAACAGAATTACTAGACCGAAAGGGCACTGCATGTTATCCTACGTCATCTAGTACACGAAATTTGCAACTTTGTAGCGATAGTAGTGGCCTAATAGGTCCACAAAACGTTGGTCTGCCAATCCGAAACCTGCGGTGCTAACATGCATAGCAAGACTTAAGTCTTCGAAGACTGGACATAATTTTGTCTCAGCTGTCAAAGTTGTCGAGATGGTTAACATGCGCACCCCCCGAGATTCGTTTGTCTTCGAAGACTTCTTGAAGTCTAGGAAGAATGAACAGTGTTGCTTTTAAGAAAAAATAAAGCATTTATTTTACTGGTAATACTGGTTTCAATCGTTTCAATCCGGTCAATCCGTGTGCGTAAACCCTAAATTCTGAAATAAAAAATAAAATAAAGAAAAAAAAAGTGTCAGTCAGTGTCATAAATTAACAACATGGAAAACGAATTTGGTTATTTTGGATAATAACTCGTGTAAGTAAATTAATAACTCGTTGATAATTATGTATTGCTTTAAATAAAATGTAATTATGCCTACTACGTGCCTGCAAAATGCGCTGCAATTGCACATAGGAATAGGACTGCAGCAAAATGCCATAGTCACCACGGTCGCAGGCGTTGCAGCTGGCGACCGCTGTTTTTGGTGCTCCCAGAACGATACACAGAAAGATGCTGCCTACTAATGAATATAGGCATATGTCACCATCATCATACGAGTAACATCTCATGAAACGTCCACTACAGGACAGGGAGCTCACACCAGAAATCTAGCTTTTGCTGAAAAAAATGTGGAGAAGAAGTACTATAGTCATCTCGCTTGTCAGCGTTACGGCTGGCACCATGGACCGCGGTTGTAGGTGACCGCAGTAAGTAAGATAGTATGATACACAGGAGGATGCTGCTGCCCATGCTCCAGTTTATAACACAGGCTCGGCATTTATTCATAAGCCTCGGTTCCAAAGGATAGCCTAAATCACCTGTTGTAAAAATAATAAAAAAGATTGTGTATATTTTCTTTTACAGGAGATACTTCATGAATATTGATTCAAGATATAGGGCAGATTTTATAATTATAATAAGAGTTGCATGCACTCACACAAGCTCTCACATTAAAATGGCGCTGGGCAGGACATATAGCTCGAAACACTGACAATAGATGGACAAAGACAGCCACAAAATGGTAAGGCCCCAAGGCAAAAGAAAAGTTGGCAGGCCATACAAGCATTGGGCAGACAATATTATAAAAAATACTGGAAAGGACTGGATGGTCAAAGAAGAGGACAGACAGAAGTGCCAAGAGCTTGAGAAAGCTAACACCCGAGGAGGGGCCCAAACCTAAAGAAAAGAAGAAACTAACATCTACTAAGTAAACTAACAATAATCTAGTGCAAACTTTACATTTTTTTGATAAAAATGTGTTAATTAATTTGTGTTTGGAATAATAAATGGCTCTTTATTTCTTTATTGTATTATAGTATAATTTGCAGCAGTGTAAACGGGTTACGTACGTGCCTTTTTCTCTTCCTCTGTCTTTCTCTCTTCCCGTTCCTCGTACAGACTCAAAATACATCTCAAAAATGTGTTCTTTATCACTTATACATCATAAAAAACAAGTCTCCGAAAAATGTCCGTCCGTCGGTCGGTCTGTCCGTCACGCTTTGGCCTAGCGGCTTAGAAACGAATAGTCCGATTGACACCATATTTGAGTTTCATGCAAATCCGTCTTAAGGGTTTTAAATGGTTTCCTGCTGGCTTCGAGGGTAGCTGTCATACAACGAAAATGAAAAATTGTAATTTTCGCAAAATCAATCATTTGCATGATCAAGCATCTCCATTTAAGATATTTTGCGGCAGTATCAATTGATCTGTAGAAATTCATACAAGGGGTGTTCCCTTACTACTAAAATTTAAAAATATGATATTTTTTATTTATTTTTTTATCGTCAATGGGCTTAATCTTGACCTCGATCTAGTCTTGAAGACAGAGATGAGGTCGACGATGGAACGAGCTTGCCCAGAAGAAGCCTATTCACTCGCGACTTGAGTAGATTCGGGTTATAATGAACTCGGGAACACAGACGCAGGCAGAGATTTTTTTTACTCTATGGAATTACAAACTTAAGTTTGCAGTTGACTCGTTACTGTCCGCAGCCTTTATCATATAGTAGTTAGAGAATAATACAGTAGTTAGAGCCTTTATTATATTGTAGTTAGGCTCTTGATCCGGAGGTTCTGGGTTCGACTCCCGGCGGGGACACTGTTGAATAAAAATGACTCTCGTATATCGCGAGAAAGTAAGTGCAGTGCTGCTGTATTTAACTTTTTGCACTTATTTCCACCTACTTGTGACCAAGTCTTCGCTGCTGTAGGTGGAAGACTTTTATTTCTATTTTAAACGTCAAATATAGAAATAAGTCTTCTCTTGGTTGGCACGCATGTTAGTGACCGAAGACATATATATTGTCTATGAAGTCTACAAATGACAGTTGAATATAGAAATAAGTCTCAGTCGTGGGGCGCCATGTTAGCGCACGTAGAAATAACATTTTCTCGCGCTCGAGAGAAGAGAGACTTCCAAGTCTTCGTGCGCATGTTAGCACGGCTGGCAGGTTTTGTACAGTTGGTGAGAAAAATGGTTAAATGACAGATTACACGAATGAAATCTATTCGTAGAAATAGAAGGTACCTATACAAGTAAAAAACAACAGGTCTGCCTTGCATCCTATTGGCAGTTTCGCTAGTCGGACCACAAATGTGGTCGGATGTGATCGGACCACAAATTTGGTCGGACTGGCGAAACTGCCAAGAGGATGCAAGGCAGACCTGTTGTTTTTTACTTATATAGGTACCTTCTATTTCTACGAATAGATTTCATTCGTGTAATCTGTCATTTAACCACTTTTCTCTCCAACTGTACAAAACCTGCCAGGTTTCGAATTGGCAGACCAACGTTTTGTGGACCTAGTAGGCCACCACTATCGCTACAAAGTTGCAAATTTCGTGTACTAGATGACGTAGGATAACATGCAGTGCCCTTAAAGTCTATACTGAGCTTTTTGATTCCCACTAGTTCTGTTTTGTCTGAATCATGATAGATGATATTTGTAAGTTTTAGAAGGAACTTTATAAATGATAAAATATTTTTATTTTACCGTACTATTGTCTTTTTATTTCGATGAGTATTTCTCTGTAAAAACCTTAACATTTCGTCAGGCATATTCAACAAGTCTAAGCTTCACGGTCGAATCATCAATGTGGATTTCACGTTCTTTGACGATGAAGACGACGTCGTGATAGTTGAGTAAAAATTTTGGTAAGTCTAATAAAATTGTTTTCTAACAATAGTTAGCTAATGACTAAGTACCTGGGCGACCAAGCTTCGCTCTATAATACCTCTTTAAAATATCATCCGGTGAGCAAGCTTTGCTACCCACCAACAGATGGCGCAGTAGGTTTCTGGCTAAAACGGTATTAAAAAAAAATGCTTAGAAACACGGGGAAAACTAATTTTCCCAGACATGAGACCTAGCTAGATCGATTTTTTGCCCCCAAAAACCCCTGTATACAAAATTTCATCGAAATCGTTAGAGTCGTTTTTGAGAAACCGATTACAAATATTGCTCAGGATAGGATAACTCTGAAGGTGCGTCTCGACTTCGCGTGCAAGCACTGGATTGATACGCGTAGTAATTCGCGCGTTGATACCATGCTGACGCGCGAGCAACTTCGCTCGTGCCGAGCTCGCGAGCCGCTCTGCGAACATTTTTTGACTGCGAACGTTAGTGCGTTGTATACAAGGTTATTTTTATGGACCTGATTTGCGTATGCCCACGTTATTACAGAGGTCAAAAGCAACAACTTTTGTTCTACGACTTTTCTAACTACGCACGAAAAATTTTCAACTTCCCATACAAAATGGGTCGGTCACGTGACCACTTTAGTGTGGGGAGTCGAAAATTTTTGGTGCGTTGTTAGAAAAGTAGTAGAACAAAAGTTGTTGCTTTTGACCTCTGTAATAACGTGGGCATACGCAAATCAGGTCCAAAAAGAAATCTAGTATGTCACCGGAAAATGATAAGAATGTAAGTTGATCAATTTCCCATCGAAAAATCATAAACGGCACTACTCGTATTATGAAAACAGTATGACGGGTTCTTACCACGATATGGGTTTTTAATGATCCATGATCACGGATGATTTTTTAATTCATCCATGATCATGGTGCTTGCATCAGCGCCGAAATATCGGGATCTTATCAAAAACCCATATCGTGGTAAGAACCCGTCATATTGTTTTCATTATAGTGTTAGTGACCGCGAAACTCTCAAACAATATCATAAACGGCAGTTAAAATGTTATTATTTTGCCTTATATTACCTATTATTGGGATTTTTATCTATTTGATTAATGACGGAAACCTGAGATGTGTGATTAGTGAAATTAGTAACATCTGTCTTTATCAGCGCATTTTTTTGCTTTTGTTCTTTCAGGTGTGACCATGGAAGACCAGCCAAATGCAGAATGATGGGCTGTTCCGTATCAGATGTGAACGTTATAGGGTTATTTTTGGACCCCTAGCTTAATTTTAGTATGTTGTTCAGAACTTGAAACCGAACAACTTTTCCAATGGAATAATAGTCAAAATTATGAGAAAAGTAGGTTGGTCGTCCCATACAAATTCCACTGTTGCCGGCGCAAGGTTTGTATGGGAGACCCAAAAAAAATTCGTTTTACCATGTTTCTTTAAGAAAGATGTTCAGATTTCCGTTCTGAGTAACATACAAAAATTTGGCTGGGATTTTACTGTTTTGGAACGCGACCTTAAGTTGGTATAATCCTCGGCGCGGAACACCAATACTGCCGACAATGACGACCTCATGATAACTAGCAACTTTACTGAAGAAAAAAAAAATTTACTCTTAGAAGTTTACGACTTTTTATACAAATTTGGTTGATCACGTGACCCCTAAGCAGGTATTTTAGGTTAAAAAAAACTTTTCTTCGGCAAAGTTGCTTGTTTTCAGGAGTAGAATCAATGAAAATTCACGCTGTATAAGAGCATTCGCACTCTTGACCTGACGCGCTCTTCACCAGAGATAGTTTTTCGAGTTCTGCGCAGTAACTGTCATTGTTGGACTTAAAAGTTATTTGGGGTATACGCCCTCCCTTGATGGCTGATGAGAGCATAAATGAGACACTTTCCGAGGTAGGTATGTGCCTCAAAAGTCTCTACCCAAAGGACCCTGAAAGAAGTTTTTACTTCAATGTTGGACCCAAACAAACGGGTTCTAAGATCTATAGGATTTTGTTAACTTGAATTATATTTAGTATACATTTTCTTTTGTCCAACACTGTAGTAAAAACTTCTTTCAGCGTTGTTATTTGCGAGAAAATTTTTTCAAGAGTGAAGATTTTAGTTCCAGTTTAGTTGGAACCTCGTGGAATTATACAGCAGCGTCTTCTATGAGATTTTTGAGACACAATCCTCGGAAATTGTCTCATTGGCCCTCGGGCGGTTGCAGTAAAGAGGAAGCTATTCGACTGTTCCTTTCTTTCCTGTAGCTGCATCTATAAGAGGCGCCTAAATTTTGCCTTCTTGTAAATCAGCCGTAACGGGCTACCCTGAGCCAAATGGCGTCTTATCAGTAAAATAATAATACTGTGGCTTATTAAGAACCTATCAACACTAAAAAAGGGTTAAACGTTGCCGTTTTTCGCAGTTTTTGTATTTTCAACTACAAGTGCGCTATAACAGTAAATAGGTTTTGAATGAGCTACGATAGATACCCATATTTCAATCTGTCTAACCGGATTTACCGATGGGGCGCCACTTGGCTCAGAGTAATATATATCAATCTAAAGCAGGAGCGAGGTTATTACATTATCAGACTTCTCGGCATTGAGCATCATATTAGTTAACATTATTTAAATAACTTATATCTAAGAAATACGACAGACTTCTGGAATATATCTGTAACAAAAACGTAAAATCTTGGAACCCAGATTTAAGATTTTGCTATAAACCTAGGCTTTTCTTCCGAGAAAAGCCTAGGTTTATAGATATGATACTACATAATCATCTGAGATCTATGGTAATGTAATAATCCCAAGACGAAATGCGTATCCCTGCAGCATTTATTACGTAGGTATAATTATAAAGATAACATCCGAGACTTGTGACGTTTTTCTTAAAATTTGCCAGCCACACACTACTTTTTTTATTATGATCCTTTTTTTTTTGGTTAATTCCAACGCTTACCAATCTTTTTTACCGCCATGACACTAAAACCAGAGTATATTTGACGGAAAGAATAACATTGTTTTACAAACTTGTTTTTTCTGACAGCTTTAGCCCATTGCTTTTTACATAGCTGCAAAATATGTTGGCAAGCCTTGGAATAAAGGATAAAAACCGGTCAAGTGCGAGTCGGACTCGCGCGCCGAGGGTTCCGATATACCTATAGTATTTTTGGAAGCAATAAAGTCCATTTTCAGGACCGCAAAACTAAATTTGTTTGTAAAGGTTTTTTTGCAGATTTCTGAAAAACTGTGCAACTTAGAAAGATCGTTTTATTTTTGCTGTAAAGTTTACATAAACCTCTGTCAACTGTAATTAATTCAGATTTTTCCTTACTCAAACTTCGGAGAAAAGGAGGGGGTGGGAATGGTATTTTTTTTTGACATTTTTCATCATAACTTGAAAACTAAAAAACTTAAAAAAAAATATTTTAAAATGTACAAGTAAAGCCCTTTCATATGATACCCCACTCGACCTAGTAGCGACCATTTGAAATTTGGCCCCCTTTTCATTAACAATCATACTTTTTTCAAAAAATTTTCATGTGCAATTAAGTTGGGCAACTATATTCTAAAACTATTCCAAATTTCAGGTCGATAGCATAAGTGGTTGCTGAGATATAGAGGTGTGACAGACAGAGCGGCACCATAAAGGTTAATTTTTTTTACCATTTTGGTATCGGAACCCTAAAAATGGATTAAGTACCTGTACATTTTTTTTTCGTTCAAGTTCTTTGTTGAAGATTTGTGATTTTTAGCTTATTAAGTAGGTTAGCATAAAATTAATCATTTCTCAAAGAGATTACAAAAGTATTGAATATTTGTATTTAGTTAAGGCTGTGTTATTAATTAAGTTCGTTCATTTGTTAGTAAGGAACAACCAAATTACAATTGATTTGTTATTGTTAAAATAATAACTGTTATTTTTCTTTTCTGTCAATTTTCAAAATAAATCCTTTACCCCAGATTAATATGTGTAGTTGTAATTACCTAACCTTTCATGATTTATTTGAAACTCCGTACATAGCAAAGAATATCAAAAACTCCATAAATTGTACTTTTTTACAGAAGTCGGTATAACTTCATTTAACAGCAATATTTTGGGTGTATCCCACTATTTCCATTATGAATTTGTTTGTCGAAATCGAAAACGGCTCGATTTCAATGAAAACATTTCAGTTTTTTGCACTGCAGCTTCTTGGGCATCCGTTTTGCTGTAATCTTCCCTCTCACTTATGCACACCCCGACGGATCGTTGTATGAAGACCCCCGCATTAAATCCTCGGTCGAAACATTGCTGGGTTATTACACTATATGAGACAAACCTTCTATATAAAAAAAATCGCTTCTTAATTTTTCCATACAAAAAATGTATGAAAAAAATGTTTGTTAATTTTTTTTTTTATATTTTGAATTTACATTTAATTCATGATACTTTATCATCCTGTCAAATAAAATCTGCCTGAGAGAATTATGTTGGGGTCAACTGCATCGTTGCACAGAATAAAGTACGTAATTTGTATTATCATACCGAACGGACATTCTGCCCCCCCGCGCTACTCGCCCGGTGCTCCTGCGGGTCACTTGCACTGAATATGCAGGCCTACGCGTAAAATCGCGCTTGTTGTATGCCTTTACACGCATAAGTAGTGTCCGAAGTGTTAGAGCTCATTAACCTTAGTCAGTTGCACAAACTGTCTTTAAAGTTCCTCAAAATCTATGGCTGACTTTAATTTGATTCGAAGAGGCTTTCAGCAAATATATTAAAGTACTTAACTCAAAACGGAGCATGCACATTGCTCGCGATACTTCGTTCTCGGGAGACTTGACACATTTTCCGTCCCTTCATGCAACCATACCAATAAAATTAAAATGGTTGTCGGTTTTTGTAGATTATCTGTAAATTTTCATTGATTTCGGCCCCGTAAAACCACGGAGTAAGGAAGGGGAGCGTAAAACAGATTCTACACTCCCGAAGAAAAAAAAAATGTCGACTATACTAAAACGGTCACGTGATCGACTTTTTATTTGGGATGCTCACGGCCAAATAATAAACTTAAGTTAAAAAAATGCTTAGAACTAAGCTAATTACTAGCATCCACCGATAGCTATGGGATTTTGTATGGGATGTCGAAAAATTTATTTTCTTTGGGAAAGTTGCTTGTTTCAACCAATGAAAATTCACATTGTATTATCTGTGTCACCTCTAACCGGTCAATAAAAATAAAACAAGCAACTGCTGTAAGTCATTTATTAACCCTTATTGTCTACTCCCTCATCATCTTCTCCTTCTGGCGCGCTAGCTTCTTCTTCGACAGCTTCTTCTTGGCCGGCGCGTCGTCAGCGGGCGCGGCGCGGGCCACGGCATCTTCCCTCTCGCTCAGACACACCTCGATGTGACAAGGAGAGGACATGTAAGGGTTGATACGACCGTGAGCGCGGTACGTTCTTCTGCGCAGGCATGGGGCACGGTTTACCTGTAAAAAAACCATAAGTTTTAAAATAAATAATAGTACATACACCCAAGTGAAATACATCCACCCTTGCAAGACAATCCGTAAACAAAGATCTCTTTATCATAACATCCACAAAAATGTCAAATAGGCAGTCTGAATATGCAGAAATACTTACAGTCAGATATACCCGCACCCCCTTGCCTAATGACAGACTTTCCGAGGCATGTGCCTCAAAAATCTCATAGATGGCCCTGTGTAATTCTTTAAAGTTCCAAACTCTATGCTTTTGAAACACCTCTTACTCCAGTAAAATTACGAGAGCATTGTATGGCGAAACGGAAATAATTGATAATAGCCGTGATTCTTTTTCAGATCGATAGATTATATTTCTGTGTTAAGGTTTTTAATGGAATCCACCTAAATTTACTTCATTTATTTATTTATTTTGCCATCCAAACATTAAAAAAATATGGAATTAGGGAAAAAAATGTTAATAGATTATTTTTTTTATTTACGGCTTGCTATATATTCAGAATTTCATATTATACATGAATCCACCTAAAAATATTAGCTGTTTTGTATTGTTTAACATTTATAGCACGAAATTTAAATACAGCTTATCTTCGCAACCAAAAATAGTAATAGATCCGTTTTGCTTTCTAATAATTTAAATAGTGCTATATAATCACATTTTTTGCAAATCCAACATAAATGTAAACCAGCGATTACAAAAAACTTTTATTTTATTTAGTATGGCATTTTTGTGAATATATATAAGAATCACTTACATTTAAAAAGGTTGAGTTTAGCTCAGTTTATTGCTATTATTTTACCTCGACTTTATTGGCCCTTATATGTAAAAATAAGTGGAGATTTTATATTTTGAAATAAATTGATATTTTTAAATATATTTATGGTGGATTTTGATGCCTATATGTGAAGTATACGTTTATCTATGATATAAAGTATATAATTGTCTATTACTATTTTTGCCTTAGCTGTTATTCGAAAAAAATATTCCGCTTTAAATTTTAGGTGGATTCGTAAATATTGCGTCTTAACATCATATTTAAATACGATATACACAAAAAAGTAGCTATTAGCATTTAATGTTTTGCAAAACCGTATTTTTACTGGAGTATCTGCTGAAAAAAGTTTTTGATATTATGTTGGGCAAAAAAGAATGTATAATTCTTCGAGTATTAGTGAGCTTAATCCGTCAAAAGCATAGTTTGGAACCTCGCGTGAGTTAGGAATTATACAGATGTCCGTGCCATCTATGATATTTTTGAGGCACATTCCTCAGAAAGTGTCTCATTTTGAGCCAGTGTTTCAGTTTGAAGGGCAGCCAGGATTTATCGCCACATGAGACACACCATCTTGGCTGTTATTGTTGTCAGAAAATGCCACACTATTCAGACAGTGGGTGTTATGGGCAGTGATGACCATAAGGTGGTCCACCTGCTCACTTGTTACATAAACAAAAATGTCAGTGACAAAAAAAACAAAGAAAACTATACAGATTTTCCACTCCAAACTTCTCATCACTTTTAATTTCTGCCTTTTGAAAACAATTTGCACAATGGAATGATGCATACTGTCAAGCAAAAAAGGCATTAACTACACCTAGGTTATAAAATAAACATTAAAAGTTAGTAGAGGCTCAGCAGATAGCAAAGTCTGCCAGTGTAGCAAAGTTATAATTTAATCAGCATGAAATTGAACCATGTTTTAAACTGAATTAATATCAAACTGAACAACCTTTTAAATCCAAACCAAGTACCATCTTTCTTACTGGCACACTTTTTGATCTTGTCTGCAAAGTCTCTCATTGATACTGAATGTTAAGTTATTCAGCTCAATAAGCTTGTGTAGCTCTCACAAGCTTGTTGAGCTCATTAACATTCAGCATCCAAATTAGGTGATAAGAGCCTGTCTAAGTGGCAGAGGGAGTTTGTAAATCTTAGGTCAGAAACACTGACCTTGAGATCACCATTATAAAGTTACTAGCTTTTGCCCGCGACATCATCTGTATGTAAAAAAGTTATACTAGTGTTTAAGTCAAACTATTAGCTATCAAATAAAAAAGTTTCACTAAAATCGGCGACAGCAACCAGTCAGACACAATGTCCAAAAATCTTTGCAGTTTAAATAATATCTTTAATACTTAATCTTTGCAGTACTGATTTTTCACATGAAAAACAAACCCAAACTTTGATACAATTATTGTACATACATATTAAACTGATCATTCAGATAACTGCCTCAGCTGAAAATAGAAAAATTACTGCAATCCTGTAAATGACAATGAATGCTCCACCCTAAACTGTACTCTTTTGCCAATGGCAATAGGCTTTTAACTCAAATTTGGTTGAAATAAACAATATTAAATAATGTGTTATATTATCAGTTTCTCCCCCAAGCTTTTAATATAAATTATTGATCATTTGATTGAATAATATTGAGCTTGAAGCCCGTTACCATTGAGTTGTCCAGTGAAAAGCTAGGCAATTTCAAAAAGAAAGAAACATGCACCTAGAATATAATTTGATTTCAGAAGTGGTTTAGTGGTTTGCTACTCATCAAACTAGCCTTGTTACGGACTATATAACAGGCACATGAGCATTGTGGCAATCTCCAAACGACACTCACAAGGCTTAGAAAACCACACAATCAAAATAATATATATATTATTCTGGCAACAGTTAGGGTCGCTAACTATATGGCCACATAGGCCCACGCACAATGGACCTTACAGGACTAAGTGCAGAAACCACACACTTAACTTAGAACTTAGATATACATATTATACTGGGTGTAAGGGAACTGAAATATGAGAAATAAAAAAAAATTATATTAATATTATATGGAGGACAAACATTTCTTTTATTTCTCAAAAATTTTTCTTTAGGTAAGTTGCTCGACTTTTCAGTTTTTGGTAGACCATCCCTTCAGTATTTAAAATCTACTTACTCTACTCATTCTTTAGTCAAAAAAAGAAGAGATTGTTTACATACAAAATACTTTGCATCAAATTAAAAGCCCATCAAACTTAATGCACTTTAAATTACTACAAAATTTTACATAAATACCTGAATGTGATCAATGACCAGCCTGTCAACATCAAGGCCTTTGTAGTCAGCATTTGACTCAGCATTCCTTAACAGTTGCAAGAGGAATTCAGCTGACTTCTTCGGCCAGCGACCTTGTGTGGTTCCGAACTGCTTAGCCTGTGCACACCGGCCTACACCACCATTGAAGCGGCGGAATGGAATGCACTCTTTCATTTCAGTTACATTCTTGAGGTAACGTACGGCTCTGCGTAGAGGCATCTTTCTGATAGCCATAGCAGTTTCATAAGTGTTCTGCAAGGAAATGTTATAAGTATATTCACCTAAGAATAATGAGGGGTTTAGCGTCTAGCTATACCTAAATATATTTTGATGACAAAGATATCTAAAACATAACCTAAGGAAGACAATTAGGAAGGAAATAGCTGACCTCTCTCATAGCTCAATAGGTATTATAAACAAGTATAAGCAATAGCTTTTGGGTAGCTTTCTCAGCCCTTGCATTATGTTTTCACCTAACAGGCGAATATAAAAAAATACAAAGTGTTAAAGTGCATGTGGACACTTTGTTTATGTGCAATACAAAGGTAGAGAATATATGTTTACGGTACCTACCTTGAAGTGAACACGAAGGTTGGAGCCACGAGCCTTGCATGACTTTGCTGGATTGTCCGGCTCCTTAGAGTAACGTCCCATCTTTACTTCTGAAACACAGATGCGGCTTCATTACAATCACCATTGAGGTTATCATTCAATAACTTCACTTATTTCCACTAATTCTTCAAAATAAACACACCAATAACCAGAAAACACAATTAGGTGAGACACTATAACGGGATTTAATTCAAAATTTATTGGTTTTGCGGATTTAAATAGATTTTATTATACACGAAACCAACCTCTCGGGATAAAAATCAACAGGAAAAGACATAGACAAAATTTTTTGACGTTCACTTGACAGTGACATTTGATTGTTAGTGTTGCAAAAGTAAAAAAGCATATTGTGTCTATGGGCACAGCTTGGCGTTCGTGATGGT
The DNA here is from genome assembly GCA_947532105.1 of Athrips mouffetella. NCBI lineage: Eukaryota > Metazoa > Arthropoda > Insecta > Lepidoptera > Gelechiidae > Athrips > Athrips mouffetella. The sequence goes on along the minus strand of OX383970.1, from coordinate 22,484,546 downwards.
TCCGCGATGGTTCAACCGGCCGCATCATAACTCAACGCACTATCGTACACGCAGGCAGAGAGGGGTGCAGTTTGAATAAAGGGCCCCATACAAAGCCCTGCCTGCAGGGCCCTGCTTGCAGTGCCACTGCCAATCGTACTTTGTGTGGGCATGCAGGGCCGACAAAATGGCCGTTACATCGGCCCTGCAACACCACACACGGTACGATCGGCAGTGCGCACTGCAAGCAGGGCCCTGCAGGCAGGGCTTTGTATGGGCCGTTTAACAGAGAAAGCTGTACCTATGCTGTACTTACCAGGTTTTTTCTTTTTCTTTGCAAATAAAGATTTGCATTCATCTTTGCTAGACGTGCAACGATGGTGCGTAGCTAGCTTAAGCTTCGGAACTATGCAAACTGTAGATTTGTACGTATATGTAAAGTGGATTCCACGAAAGAAAGTAGATAGATAGATAAATAAATCACACAAAAACATAACAATTTATATACTCTTAGGAAAAGACAGTCTTACCACTACAATCACCTCGTTTCATCACCCTGTATCATCGTTTTGCACGTACAGCAGTGCATGATGCATGAGGCAAAATTACCGTAAGTAGGCTTGTTGGACGTCAACTTATTATTACCACTTGCAGGACTTGCACGACAAAGCAAACCCAAAACCACTACTTGCACCACGAGCTGCTGGCTGGTGCATAGCGCTGACGTTCGTCAGTAGCTCGCATCGTATTGTACATGTTTGATCGTGCGTAGGCTTGATGTCCGTCAAAAGCATAGATATCATAAAATCTGTGGTCAAAACTTTCCAGTGTGACCATTTGTTATTTCTAATGTGACTATTTGTTCTTTCTAATATGACTATTTGTGACAGATTTCTACCAATTTCGCAGAATCTGGTAGAAACCAAAAATTCAAAGTGTGAACCCTTTTCGGGGAACTATATGAAAATACTTAACTAAAAATTTAATTAAAATACAAAATTTACTAATTACAGATTAATCGTCTAGTATGATGGATGCTTTGCTTAAACTACCGTGCGTAAAGCGACATCGTGCTTGACGGTCGTGCACTGACAGACGTTAAGATGCATGGCGCTTAGCTGGCTTTATATTACCGTCCATGAGTGCGCAGCCAGCCAATCGTTCGTTGTAAATGTCTTTTTTTTTATAAACGAATATATCGGGCCCCCCACAAGGTGGACCGACGATCTGGTCAAGGTCGCGGGAAGCCGCTGCATGCGAGCAGCGCAGGATCGGTCGTCATGGAGATCTTTAGGGGAGGCCTATGTCCAGCAGTGGACGTCTTTCGGCTGATATGATTAAGATGATATCGGGATATTTTTTTTCTTTATAATACAAAAGAAACATTCTTCGCATTTATTTTTCAAACTTCATTCTTTTGAATGTTGGCCGAAACTGCGGTTAACATGGTCCATTCCACTGGTGATTCTGCTGTTCCAATTTTCGATGACGTGCCGAGCATTTCGAATGGTGTTTGGAGAATAACGAGAGTATGTAGAGATATTCAGTGGCATAATGTTACCTGGTCTATCCGTCCCTTATAGACTTTACATGGACTTTACATGAATCCTAGAGGTGTGACATATCAATTTTGAGTAAATCACATTTTAGTAGTAAGGGAGAATACTGAGCAAGAACTTTTAGTATTTGGTACAGCCTGTATATTCGATTTTTGATAAAAAATAACAAATGGATTATCCAGTCAGGTAGATAACCAATTCAAAATCCTAATTACAGAACGTTAAAATAAGTTCAATAAAACCAATTTTGAGTAAATCACATTTTTACATTTTAGTAATAAGAGAACACTTTCAGAGACAAGTGGATACTGCCGCAAGATACCTTGCATGGAGATTCTTGGTCGTGCAAAGTTTTATCAAGATCGTTTGAGCCGTTTTTGCACAAAATGCAATTTTCAATTTCGTTGTATGACAGCTACCCTCAAAATGAGAGCCAGCGAAAAATCACTTAGAATCCTTCGATGGATTTACATAAAAAATTTAATAATTTAATTTAGATCAATATGGCCCTTTACAGCATGTAATTTAAATGAATATTTTCAAGATATTACAGATTTAAAATGCAGGGAGGGACACAGCGGTAGCGGCGGAGCGGCGGTACCGGCCGACCAGGAGCCGGCGGCGCGTGCCTATAAATAGTATATCTAGTATCAGCATTTCATCCGTGCGAAGCCGGGGCGAGTCGCTATTACCTAATAAATGATAAAAAAATGTCTCATTGATTATAAAAAAGAAATTAAGTAGGATCTTTTTTAAATATTTTTTTTGTGTTCCATTATCGTTACTGGAACATTCCCTAAGCTAAGGCACGCAATTAAATTAACACCCTGTATACACAAGAATATACTGATCTCTGTCAAAGAGTATTTAGTCAAAGGCCCTTAAAATTTTTGGTAGCCAAGTCAAAAACGTGTCCTAAGTGGTACACTGCAAGTATCGACTTTATGCTTAAACCATAAGGTTGAAATTTGTCGGCATCCCGCCTGGGAGTGACGGATCTGTAAACTAGTTTACTATTATTTAATCTGTGGCCATGTGTGCGAATCGTCAATTGAATGTACCTATAGCCCGTTCCACAAGTCAATGCCAATGCTTACCAACACATTTTGCAGCTATATCAAGGCGCTCCATGATCAATAGTAATCAGCTAAAGCTGTCAGAAAAAACAAGTTTGTAAGACAATGTTATTTTTTCCGTCAAATATACTCTGGTTCGTCTGGTTCATCGTACTTTGTCTGGTTCTACGGCTTCAAAATGTGTTGGTAAGCTTTTGCATTGACTCGTGGAACGGATTATATGTGATTGTGAGATTCTCCGCAGAGATCCGCGTAGGATATTAGAAATCTACTGATCTGTGCGTAATAGTGACTAAGCGGTGCGGTGCATGCTCACGCTTTACGATCACAAAATATAAGCAAGGATGGGTGACCACTAGAAGCATGACTAGAGCGCTTTGACGTAAAGGAAGACATCATCAACGCCTTCCTAATATTGTTTTGAGCCGTTGTTTGTAAGAAATTGTGTTAAAAACTTAGGGATATTAATTATTCGTCTATCTGCCAGAACTGGAAAAGATAGGTTCCTGCAAAAACTAAAGTTCTTAGATTTGTAATTAAATGACACAAGCTTAATTTGATATTTTGTTTATTATATTCTACAATACAGGTTTATCTAAATACCATGATACATAATTTGCACGTTCTATGGATTTCAAACACCTACAAGTATGATATGCATTATGAACATTATAGTAGGTATATTATTATAAACATGCGTGCAGAGGACATCATATGAGTTGAAATGACTGTCTCAAATAGGTAAAAGGTAGGTACCTAATTTTAAAATAAAATAAATTACTGTTTCTCCTATGTGCATAGGTATAAATATTAGTGGATATTTACTTTTTATTTACAGATAAATACTTATTACTTAATATCATAGTTTTAGTAGGTACCTGGTTTTAATTATTTATACATTTTTGAATACCTACTTATAAAGGTACTTAAATATTTGTTACTCTAGACAGGTAAATGACTAGATTGCTTTCTATACATAATAAGTTACATTGATAGCTAAGTGAAAAGTTGCTTCGCTGAAGTGACTATTTTCATTGTACTATCTTGACCCACACTTGTATATGGCCATATTTTTTTGCTATAGCAACACTAAATAAATCTTGTTTAGAGCCATCTGTCTGTAAACCCATAAACTATAAGTTTATAAATTTTTATTTTTTATTGCTATTGTTTTTGCATTAATTTCAGTAAATACTTAGAATAAAATAACACTACATAATATCCGTCTAAAATAACTAGTGTGACGTAGAAGCTGGTGGCGGGAGCAGTGGTAACGGGGCCACACAAGCAGCGCAACCATCTCGTTCTGAAAAAAAGTTTTAATTTTAACAATTACGTAAAAACTTATTTCCATCCGATTTAAACCCGAATGCCCGAAGCCCAGTGATTCTTGTAATTAAATCAAGCAAAAAAGGCCAAATTAAATGTGTCGGTCACGTGACCTCTTTACACCGGCTCTTCACTCTACGTCTACTATACCTACTAACTCCTTGACTAGGCCCGTTTGCGTGAGTTTCAAGGAATATATTATACAGGGTGTTAATTTGATTGCGTGCCATAGCTTAGGGGGTGGTTCCGTAACGATAAAGGAACTCAAAAAAATAATTTAAAAAATCCTACTTAATTTTTTTTAACTCCATTGAAACTAATCTAACGCGAAGGGCAATAACCTTGAGCACCGCGCTATCAAAAGCGTGCGAAAGAGTTTCAGTTATGTATGTGCCTACCTTATCCACTGATACTGCGTACCGCTGATGCTCCGTCCGGGTCATTGCCCTCCGCGTTCGTTAAGTTTCAATGGAGTTTTGTATTTTTTAAGTAGGATTTTTTTATATTTTTTTTGTGTTCCTTTATCGTTACTCAAACACCCCCTAAGCTATGGCACGCAATCAAATTAACACCCTGTATACTGTGAGTTTGCCGTTTGTGACAAACGCTGGCCGGCGTGCCGCCGGTTGTCGGTTTTTCGTGCATGATTTAAAAAGATTTTCCGCGAGCCGCAAACGGCGTTCACACGTTGGCCGTGCCCTCATTTCAAATAAGTGCGTAGAAGCAGTTGGACGTTTTATTTTATTTTAAACTAGCTGTTACCCGCGACTTCGTCCGCGTGGATCTTATAAAAAAACAGAACTCGAACTTAACTGAAATACTTTTCGCGAAATGCTTCTCATTCTTGATTCCTACGTAAAAGATGCATTTGTACCATGGAGCACATAGGTAATAGGTAACTTACCTATCTAAGTTGAATGCTATCTTGCTACAAATTTAATTAGCTTTTGGATTTATTTAACAGGTGGGTAGTGAGGATGTATTTGTAAAAGTCATATACATTTTCATCTTTATTTACTATGCTATGAATGTAAGACGTGTAATCAGTATTGTGTAATAATTCGGCAGTTTTTTTCCAAGGGGCGTTGTTTTGGGGTTAATCCAAGGAAACAATTTTCTGTGTCTTTCTTTCGTGACGTGGAAGTATTCATGATAGTCATGTAAATTTACGTTAAGTATGTTATGAGTGTGTGTGGATAATGTTATGAGTGTCAGACATAATTGACCCGTTTTGTGTAAGACTTACATTTTTTTTTCTAAGTGAATTCGTTTTTGTGTTGGCAATGATGGGCTACTCGTACAGAAGAAGTTTTCATAAAAGTCATATAAACTTTCACCTTTATTAACTACGAGTATGTCATGAGACATCAGACAAACGACCTGTGTTGTATAATAATTTGGCATTTTTTTGCATGTGAGCGACTGGTTAGCGAGGAAAAAAATTAGTATAAACTTTCACCTTTATTAACTAAGTCATGAGTGTCAGACATACGACCTGTGTTGTGTAAGAATTTGACAGTTTATTGCAGGTGAGCAACTGGTTAGCGAGGAAATAAATTCGTATAAACCTTAGATTATGAATAACGATGGTATAAACTTTCACCTTAATTAATTATGTCACGAGTGTCAGACATACGATCTGTGTTGTGTAAGAATTTGGCAATTTTTTGCATGTGAGCGACGGGTTAGCGAGCGAAAAAATTTTATAATGCTTTTCATCAAAATCGGTTCAGCGGTTTAGCCGTGAAAACGTAGCATGAATTATTTAATTGCTTTCCCATACAAACTTTCATCCCCTATTTCACCATCTTCCAGTCTAATTTTTTTAAATGAAAAGTAGCTTAGTATATCCTTTATAATGATTTAGACTATTTTAATACCAAATTTTATCAAAATCGGTTCAGCGGTTTAGCCGTGAAAGCATAACATTAATTATTTACTCGTAACTGATTTCCCATACAAACTTTCATCCCCTATTTCACTCCCTTCCAGTCTCATTTTTGAAATCAAAATTAGCCTATGTCCTTTCTCATGGTTTAGACCATCATCATACCAAATTTTATCAAAATCGGTTCAGCGGTTTAGCCGTGAAAGCGTAACAGACAGACAGACAGAGTTACTTTCGCATTTATAATATTTGTTTGGATTGGATAAGTAAAAATAATTTTGTTCTCTTTTTTCAAATATGCTGCAGCTGAAAATAAAAATTAAAAGCACTGTATAAGTATATTTCGGCGGCAGCGATAGTCTCCGCATATGTACGTCTATCTTGCTAGACAGACCAACAAACACGGAATGAGCCGCACCAACGTGTGAACGCTGTCATCAAGCTTCCCGAGCCGGCGCGGCCAACGGTTGACCCAACGTGAACTGGGGCCTTTAGTATGGTAGTAGTTTTTTTTAAATATTTTTTGTCTTGCTTCGGGTTAAACCTGAAAAATCACGGAGGATCTATTACACAGATCTAACTCTGATATCCAAAGATAGTCAACCATAACATCCCAAGAAACGTCCACTGCAGGACAGGGAGCTCCATCCAGCTAAAACGTGTTACAATCCATAATCCCTTAGTCACCTCTTACGACACCCATGGGTTGGTACCTAATATTCTTTGCCGACACCACACGAACAAAGTTAATGCGAAAACCAACCAAAACCCGGCCAGGGCAGCGGTGTCACTTCTGTTCCGACCATATCTTATTCACAGATCCTTGACGCTCTATAACATAACTTACTGCATTTCGCTGTCTTAACTGAATAACACGTAAAATATCGAAACCAAGACCCCTAGTAGCAAAATTCTAAAGACAAGGTGTATTCAAACACCTCGACACTTTGATGTGAAGCGCCTGAATGTTATCGACCGGCCGTTGCCTGGCAATACCAGCTTAATCCTGGCGTACCTAATTGCGGCGGCGTTTCAAACAGGCAATTAGGCGACTTAATGCCCAATCTGATGTAAATATGTTTGTGCAATTAAAATTATCTTGGCAAGGTTTTTTATACTTACAATTTAACTTGCTAGCTGAATTATAAAGTAAAGTGTCTTCCTTTGAGAAATTTTCTTTGAGATTCGTATAGTTAGGTACAAACTTTACAAAGTACCCATTTACCATATTTTTTCTTATTGGGTAGAAAGAAGATGTTCTTCCATCAGCCAACTATCACCGCGGTCCCCTGGTTCCTCTTTCCTCTCCACCTTCTTCTGGGGAAGCTCGTTCCATCGTTGACCTCATCTCTGTCTTCAAGACTAGATCGAGGTCAAGAGTAAGCCCATTGACAACAAAAAAAACTTTGAGGGCACTTCAGCAGGATGCCTCAAAATGAGGTGATAGGGTAGTTCGGCAGACTTACCACGATCATGCAGATTGCTAGGCGGCCTCAAGTCGGGCAGTCACCATGACTCCATGGGTTGATCTGTACGTTCCCCTTGTGTATTCCAGATTAGTAAGTATTGTGTACCAGGCACTTCAACGCGACTCCTCCGATAAAACTTACCATAGTCATGCAGATAAATAGGCGGCCTCAAGTCAGGCAGACGCCATGGCTCCATGGATTCCTCTGTCCACTTTACCTTGGGTACCAGGGTGCTCCAGCACGACTCCTAAGGGCGAGGAGTTGGGGGTATCTCCCCAGACTTACCACGGTCATGCAGATACAAAGGCGGCCTCAAGTCAGGCAGACGCCATGGCTCCATGGGTTCCTCTGTCTGCTTTACCTTGGGTACCAGATTGCTCCAGCACGACTCCTAAGGGCGAGGAGTTTGGGTATCTCCCCAGACTTACCACGGTCATGCAGATACAAAGGCGGCCTCAAGTCAGGCAGACGCCATGGCTCCATGGGTTCTTCCGTCCGCTCCACCTTGGGTACCAAGGCACTCCAACACGACTCCTCAGGGCGAGGATTTGGGGTTGCTCGGCAGGGCCATGCGCATTGCTGGGGAAAAAAATATAACAGGATTCTTTAGTCATTGGCAACTTGCAAGGGATGAAAGTACAATTGAGCCCGACTAAAGCATGTTGGTCCCGTGTGGTGCCGGCAAAGAATAGTACCAACCCATAAATACCCGTGGGTGTCGTAAGAGGCGACTAAGGGTTATAAACTAGAGGATGGGCAGCAGCATCCTCCTTTGTATCTTACATCTTACTTACTGCGGTCACCTACAACCGCGGTCCATGGTGCCAGCCGTAACGCTAACAAGGCGAGATGACTATGGTACTTCCCCTCCACATTTTTCCAGCAAAAGCTAGAATTCATGAGGGAGCTCCCATTTCATGGCATGTTATGATGAAGCATGTAGGCTTTCTTAAGCTCCATTTCCCTTAGCAAAATTTTTGGTGTGAGTTAATTAAATGTCCAAAAATTACAGGAATAGCGGTCATAGGATACTTTTCCCGATCGGAGTAAATACATACATATACAGGGTGTTAATTTGATTACGTGCCATAGCTTAAGGGGTGGTTCAGTAACGATAAAGGAACTCAAAAAAAATATAAAAAAATCCTACTTAAAAAAAATTAAACTCCATTGAAACTAAACTAACGCTTAGGTAGGGCAATGAATCGGAGCACCGCACTATTAAAGGCGCGCAAAAGAGTTTCAGTTATGTATGTGCCTACCTTATCCACTGATACTTGCGCGCTGGCTCGGTGATAGCGCGGCGCTCCGTGTTAGTTAAGTTTCAATGGAGTTTTAGTTTTTTTTTCAGTAGGATTTTTTTTAATTTTTTTTTGTGTTCCTTTATCGTAACTGAAGCACCCCTTAAGCTATGGCACGCAATTAAGTTAACACCCTGTATATATATATATATATATCTCGTATATACTTACCAACAAGTTTACAAGAAGAAGTAGTCAAAACTCATAAACCTGTCAATAAGCTTATTGACTGATAAGGGTTTTGACTGAAACATATACCTATACTATATCATCACGCTTCTTCCTCGTTTTGCTTTTATATTTACCTTCGACCGAAGCGAGAAAGATATTATATTCGCGAAAAAAAAAAAAGATTTTCTAATTTTCTCAAAAATGTGTTTCATATCACATCATAAAAAGCAAGTCTCCCAAAAATGTCCGTCCGTCGGTCGATGGGTCGGGTCTGTCCGTCACACCATTCCAAAATTCTGTGTCGTCGCGTATATACTTATCCCGGATACAGCGCAGATCAGCGCAGATATGGAACATATATCCTAATGAAATAGTGAACATAACTTTAGTATGGTACAAAGACCATGAAAGTGAACAACTTTCCCCAAGGAACATAGGTCGAAATAAGAAAATCAATTTTTGACCTCCCATAGAGACTGCAACAGCTGATAGCGCAATTTTATATGGGAGATCAAATTTAGTTATTCGTATTTCGACCTTAGATTATGAATAACGGCAGGTTACTGTCTATGATTTCGACCTATGTACCTTGGGGAAAGTTGTTTAGGTAACATACAGGGTGTAAGGGACAGGTTGGCAAATACTGAAAGGGCATGATCAGTCAACGTAACTGAACAACTTTCAGCGAACAAAACTTTCAGGAAATGAAAAAAGAAATCGGCTTCTCCATACAAACTGTCCAATCAAGTTTGCAATTTTGTATGGAGAGGCTGATTTTTTTTTTCATTTCCTGAAAGTTTTGTTCGCTGAAAGCTGTTCAGTTACGTTGACTGATCATGCCCTTTCAGTATTTGCCATTACACCCTGTATATTATTAAAATTATGTTTACTACTTATTTCATTAGGACCTTAATAAAACGTGATTTTGTAATGTCTGACTAGATACTTGAGTATGGTACTTAGGACATGAAACTGATCAACTTTCCCCAAGAAACATAGGTTGAAAATGAGATTTTTTTTTGGTCGTCCCATACAAATTCCAGTATTGACGGGGCAAGGTTTGTATTTGGAAGCCAATTTTTTTTTCATTTTCCAACCTATGTTTCTCGGGAAAAGTTGTTCAGTTTCATGTACTAAGTAACATACTAAGTATATTGTAAGTTTATATATTGCCATATGCTCATATGTATATATTTATAGTTGTCGATATATTTACTCGGTACTTAGCCTATATCAGCAATTCAGCACCCTTCACCACCTTTCTGTTCCGCCTTTTGGTTGGCCGGAAGAAAATGCCGCTCCGCATTAGGCCCGCCTTTTGTACTGTAGTGCAATAAAGTTTTAAATAAATAAATACTCAGACATTACAAAATCACGTTGTATATTAAATTTAAGACTTATGCAAATCCATCGAAGGATTCTGAGTGTATTCTTGCTGGCTCTCATTTTGAGGGTAGATGTCATACAACAAAAATGAAAAATGGTAAATTGCGAAATAAGAAAAATGGCTCAAATTGTCTTGATGAAACTTTGTATGACCAAGAATCTTCCATCATTCGGCTCTTGATCCGGAGGTTCTGGGTTCCATTCCCGGTGGGGACACTGTTGAATGATGACTCTCATATATCGCGAGAAAGTAAGCGCAGTGCTGCTGTACCATTTATTTACTACCTGTTTGCAACTAATTAAGTAACTATAATCACTCCCAGTCACAAGATCACTCACTCCTACTTCACTACGAGAATAAAACAGCGAAACAGTAAAAATACATAATTCATGGTTACGTGTCCTTCACGCTAATCCAAAAACAATGTTTAGAATAATCCAAATATCGATAAAAACAACACACGGATAGGAGTCGAGTACTAGCATTTCGATTACCGTCACGAGGGGTCTATCTCGACATCGCTCGCTATCAGATGGGGCACGACATCACAATTACTTAAATAGCACCCTCGCCTCGCTATCACTTAACTAATAACAACCCTTATGCAATAACTGCGATTTTTACTGTGGCGCTCAAACCTTTAAGATAGGGTGGGTCAGGGAATATTAAAATCAATTCGACTCACTTCTCTAGGTAGAGAATCTCGAACCTAAGTAGGTTCTATATGAAGATTTTGCAATTATGTGGAGTTAAAATTATAAAAATAAACGTGGTTGTTGACATTCTGAGCTCGTTCCCACTAAGTCGGATATCGGATTCCGATTTAAACAGCGCCATAAGCGTTGATCCGACACGAATTTATTCCGGACAAGGGCTGACAAAACACATTATATTTTTTGTCTGATCCGACACAAAATCGTTGTCGGACAAGTGTGAACAGGGGGGTGATCGTGGTAATTTCAACGATATTACCAAAACAAAAACGTTTGCCTAAAACACTTAGTTAAGACTTAACATGAATTTTGAGGCAAACGTTTTTGTTTTGGAAATGTCGTTGAAATTACCACGATCACCCCCCAGCTTCTTCTAAAACGTTCTGCCACTGGAACGACAGATTAAAATCCGGACCGACATACGACGGGAACGAGCTCTAAGGGAATATTAAAATCAATTCGACTCACTCCGCTAGATAGAGAATCTCGAACTTACTATCACGCGCACATTCACAGACAAAAATTTTGGTAAATAACAATTATGTGGGGTAAAAATTATAAAAAATTAACGAGGTTGTTGACATTCTGGTTAGGCCATTTTGAATTTAATTTTGATTTTTAATGAAAAGTAAAAGATGATTGTTAAAAAGAAAACCATTTTGTTATGTTGTGTAGCATAAATTTGACAAAACAAAAACTAATTATATTACCTACAATAAAAAAGCACGCCACCAAGCAAGTGGAAAAAAACCAGTTTATGCTGAAGCAGCCCTATGCTTCAAACCCCCGAAACCAGAGACCCACTCAAGGTCAAAGTGTTTTAACCGACGAGCAGCGGCCATATGTACATACCTTAGTTTTTATTCTAAGGGAAGGATATAGTAGTATATAATAGACCATAGGTAATTTTTTGTTTACATACGCTCAAAAATTCTAAATAATTTATTTACTGAAAAGTAACTATGTTGAGTACCGCTGACTTTGCACTGATAATGCTACAAAGCTCGCAGTAATTATTATTGTTTGATTTAAAAGCAATTCAAGTTGAGCACTTATGAAACAATTGCACATGGCAATCACTTTTTATACGTGGTAGAATTTTCACTGGGTTTTAAGTTTCTTTTTATAGGGTTGTTTATAATTAGGTAGGCACCCGTTTCTTTCAGTTTCTTTGATGACAAAATGATTGATCTACCTTCCAAGTTTCACAGTCTGGCCCACAGTCGCAAAGTTGCATGTCTGTCGGTCTTCTACAGATTGTTCTTCGCAGAGTGTGCTCAAGAGCTCCACGAGCTTATTCCACCACCTTCCGGGAGTCCAGCAGGATATAACCCATACTTGGTTAATATTCCGCACATTCGCACAAAGCGCTTTGAAACATCTTTTATAATGCGCACGGCTAAAGAGTGGAATTCTCTGCCTGCGTCTGTGTTCCCGAGTTCATATAACCCGAATCTATTCAAGTCGCGAGTGAATAGGCTTCTTCTGGGCAAGCTCGTTCCATCGTTGACCTCATCTCTGTCTTCAAAACTAGATCGAGGTCAAGAGTAAGCCCATTGACAATAAAAAAAAAGCTTGAACATAGATAAAAGTAATTTTTGTTACACATTTATCTCGATTATTACAATAACTGTAATTCAAACAAACTAAAATTAGGCGACGGCGCAGGGCAGCACAAAAAGTATTTCTATGTTTCAGTTTTCTTCGTAATAAAGCGAGAGGGAAGACTCGTTCTGCCCTGCGCTGCGCGTTCTGCGTATTCTGCGTCTCTATTTACGCTCACTATTATTTTGCGACTACGGCGTAGGCAACCGCGTAGCAAACCCAAATTCGTAGTACCCACATAAAGTTCAACACAACAGGAAATGACAGAGGAACATGAGAGTTTACTATAAACGTTAGAGAATAGAAGAGGCAAGATGACACCTCTTAAGAAATGTTATAGAAGGAAAAATTGAGGGGAAGAGAGGAAGAGGAAGACTTAGTCATCACCATTATATCACTGTTGCTGGACATAGGCCTCTCCTAAAGATCTCCATGACAACCGGTCCTGCGCTGCTCGCATCCAGCGGCTTCCCGCGACCTTGACCAGATCGTCGGTCCGCCTTGTGGGGCCTGCCCACGCTACGTCTTCCGGTACGTGGTCGCCACTCTAGAACCTTTACGCCCTATCGATGACCAAATCAAAGTGAAGGTCGAAGTCGTGTCGAATCAGGATGTAAAACAAACTTCTAATACTTCCAGTCAATTCATCTGGCGAGAATCACACACTAAACTAAAAAAAAACTTGTTGAACTTTTTTTATGACTGCAGTTATCAAATTTCAGCACTGTACTTTATTCATCATTATAGTGGGTTTACATTCAGCCCCTGCCACTGCTCCTCGCGCTACCGGCAATAATTCCCTGAATAATGCCGCAGCAGGATCGAGAGAAGTGCGTGTTTACATACTGCCCTACCACTCACATCGCTTTGGACGTTCCATGATGGCAGATGTCGAAATAATTTCAGCCGCCGCTCTGTGTCTTTTTTGCAATACATAATTATGTTCGATGTTTAAAAAAAATAAAGAAAATTCTTCGTCGTAGAAGATGGTGGATGATATCTATTCATCGTAATAGAACTCTTTAAGTACCTACCAACCTTCTTAACAGATTTTTAATGCATATCCGAATTCGTAGGGGTTTTAAAGTTAAGGCTCCATTAAATCTATTAAAACAAAAAATGTTAGGTACAGCCTTTAAAGAGATTATGTGATAGATAAACAAAACACACACGTGTTTCTCCTCCAGGCGCTCGGCGAAAAGTGAGCGACAGAGCTGAATCTGAACACGCACTGCCACTCGCGCTGCCCGTCCTTTGACTTCCGCACAAAAATCCGCCTTTTTGGGGAGCGCCAGGCAACGCGAGTGGCAGCGGCAGTGGCATGAGAAGTATCATGTTAACATACTCGTCCTGCCCACTTCCCTGCCCAATTCCCTGCTCACTTCGGCTGAATGTAAACGTAGTATAACATCCCATGAAATGTCCACTACAGGACACCGTCCGTCCAGAATTCCAGCTTTTGCTGGAAAAATGTGGAGGGGAAGTACCATAGTCACCTCGCTTGTCAGCGTTACGGCTGGCACCATGGACCGCGGTTGTAGGTGACCGCAGTAAGTAAGATGGTATGATACACAGGAGGATGCTGCTGCCCATCCTCCAGTTTATAACTCTTAGTCGCCTCTTACAACATCCATGGGTATGTATGGGATAATGGGATGGTACTCAATTTTTTGCCGGCACCACACGGGATTTTATTAGTATGTCTAATACATCGAAGCTCTATTTACGGTCAGCCACACTCATAAACTATTCACAGAGGTTCCGTACAATTATTTACGTAATCCAGGCAGCAGTCACTGTCACACAATGCTGTGTTACATTAAATAATAACCCTGCCTTCCAATTGACATACATCTGAACACGCGAACTTGGCTTCACGATAAATAACGCACTCGAATATTGCTTACCGTTTGGCGTTTGTTAATAATCTAGATTTTCGTCATAGGTAAAGCATTTATAATTTTTATGTAAAGACTATACAGGGTGTAAGAAACGGTGTACCGAAAACTGAAAGGGCGTGCTCAGTCCACGAAACTGAACAACTTTATCAAATAAATATTTTTGGGAAATGAAAAATTATTTTGACTTCATCATACAAACTCTTAGACCAGAGTGAGCAATTTGTAAGGAGAGGTAAATTTTTTTCATTTCCCCGAAATGTTTTATTCGGAAAGTTGTTCAGTTTTGTTCCGGAGGTTTCCGTTTTCGGTACACCATCCCTTACACCTTGTATTTAGCGCCGAGGAATTCGGAGCGACACGTAGCGTTCCATAAGTTCAAAAACAACGGCATAATATTAGGTATGACGTCATAATCACAATTTCATCATCATCATATCAGCCGAAAGACGTCCACTGCTGGACATAGGCCTCCCCTAAAGATCTCCATGACGACCGGTCTTGCGCTGCTCGCATCCAGCGGCTTCCCGCGACCTTGACCAGATCGTCGGTCCACCTTGTGGGGGGCCTGCCAACGCTTCGTCTTTCGGTACGTGGTCGCCACTCTAGAACTCTTACGCCCCATCGGCCATCGGTTCTTCTTGCGATGTGCCCTGCCCACTGCCACTTTAGTTTAGCGATTCTCATGGCTATGTCAGTTACTTTAGTTCTTCTGCGGATCTCCTCATTTCTGATTCGATCGCGCAGAGAGACTCCGAGCATAGCCCTTTCCATAGCCCTTTGGGTGACTTTGAGCTTTCTGATAAGGCCCATCGTGAGCGGCCACGTCTCGGTGCCATATGTCATCACTGGCAACACACACTGGTCGAAGACTTTCGTCTTGAGACACTGCGGTATTTTGGACGTGAAGATATTGCGGAGCTTCCCGAACGCATCACAATTTACTTTCTTACAATTAGAAGATTGTTGTTTTGATGATAAAGACCCTCTCGTATTTATTAGGATAGAAAATAGCAGCGTTTTAAGCTGCAAAAATAATTACAAAGAGTTATGTAAAGCTTATTTTTATTTTATTTACTTATTCAAAACCGGACCGGTTGTCATGGAGGTCTTTAGGGGAAGCCTATGACCAGCAGTGGACGTCTTTCGGCTGATATGATGATGATGATTCAAAACAGATCTCTTATTATCTTTTACGTACTTATAGAACTCAAATAGGAGGTTTATTTACAAAAACAAAACTACAAGTCAAGACATTTAATTAGTAAAAGCAAAGAGTTTGATCCTCGTTCCGCTCTTAGTACTAAAAGATTTTGTTTGAACACTGCACTGTTAGCAAAAAAAGGTTACACTTTTAAACATGTGTGTATTCTATTTATACGTAGATTTGTATCAGTCGGCCCTAACTTTAGTTAAATGTCACGCCGGCATTTCGCATGATTTTTTATTTACCTCATTTGGGAGGTGGCATTTAGGCCATTTTATTGGTAGTCGTGTGCGGAACATTAATTTTGCTATTCAGTTTACTTGTGGGCGAAAGAGGGCCCTAAATCTTTTGTACTATTCGTTATTGTATTTTTGCGCTATAGTTAATTATAGTTTGGATGGTTTTTAACCCCCGACAAAAGAGGGTGTTGTTATGAACAAGATTCCACAAATATGGTGTTTTTTAGGGTTCCGTACCTCAAAAGAAAAAAACGGAACCCTTATAGGATCACTTTGTTGTCCGTCTGTCTGTCTGTCTGTCTGTCAAGACCCTTTATCTCACGAACGGGTAAAGGTATCAG
This sequence comes from Athrips mouffetella, assembly GCA_947532105.1. Taxonomy (NCBI): domain Eukaryota; kingdom Metazoa; phylum Arthropoda; class Insecta; order Lepidoptera; family Gelechiidae; genus Athrips; species Athrips mouffetella. The sequence continues at coordinate 22,468,384 of OX383970.1, read as the reverse complement.
GTTGAAATTAATACCATACATTAGGATCCATGAACCACACAAGATCTGAAAATTTAAATTTTTTACAACGACGCAATCAAAAGATATGGCATTTTATGTCCTCATCTCCATACATTTATTCAAAAATGAAAAACTTACAGGGTACTTCCCGTTGACCTAAAATTATGAAATTTGGCAAGAAGCTAGGTCTCACAGTACAAATAATGGGAAAAGTCTGAAATCATTAAATATTATAACTTTTCTCACAACTAATGGTAACCAATTGTGGTGAGCTCCCGTTTCAAGAACATTCATATAAGAGAGGGGTCAAGTTGGATGGTTGCTGAGGCGATTTTTGTTTTAGTTCTATAAAAAAACTTGAAAATTGGTATGTTTATAGGGCATAGGCTATAAAATAACAACAAATATTAAAATTTGGTCAAGCGCGTGTTGGACTCAAAAAATCTAGCACATTAACTTACTGAAATTTAAACTAATACAATTATGTTTATGTGGTGGTACGGAACCCTCAGAGCGCGAGTCCGACTCGCACTTGGCCGGTTTTTTATCTTTTATCTGCTTGCCCATTAATTAGTTATGTAATTTGTATTGTCTTTAGTTGGGTCAAACGCAACAACTTGTAATTTTTTTTTACTTTTTCAATGACACGCATAATTTTTCGACTTCCCATACAAATTACTTAAGAGGGTATCATAGCGGCATTTCTTCCATACAAATTGATACAAATGTATTCTTCTATTTCCTCTCTAGATAATGCCTGAGAGCAATGGAATTTTGTTTTTAAATCAGTCTGCTGTAGGCAGGCATGCCCCATTCAATCATTTTTTTTTATTTTAAATAATTAGATACCAAAAGAAATACGACTATCCAAAAACCTGAAAATATGGCCCGTTTTTAGGGTTCCTATACCAAAATGGTAAAAAAAGGAACCCTTATGGTGCCGCTTTGTCTGTCTGTCTGTCTGTCACACCTCTATATCTCAGCAACCACTAATGCTATCGACTTGAAATTTGGAATAGTTTTAGAATATGGTTGCCCAACTTAATTGCACATGAAAGAATTGTGAAAAAATTATGATTATTATTGTAGGGGGGGCTAAAATAGGGGGGGCCAAATTTCAAATTTTTGCTACTAGCTCGAGTGGGGTATCATATGAAAGGACGTTACTTGTTCATTCTAAAATATATTTTTGTATTTTTTTACTACTCTTAGTTTTCAAGTTATGATGAAAAATGACAAAAAATATAACATTCCCCCCCTTATCTCCGAAGTTTGTGAAAGGAAAAATCTGAAATAATTACAGTTGAGAGAAATTTATGTAAACTTTACAGCAAAAATAAAACGATCTTTCTAAGTTGCACAGTTTTTCAGAAATCTGCAAATAACCTTTAAAAACAAATTAAGTTTTGCGGTCCTAAAAATGAACTTTATTGCTTCCAAAAATACAAAAAGTATATCGGAACCCTCGACTCGCACTTGACCGGTTATTCACTATATTTAACTGAGTACCAGAAAAAAATTAAGGGTTTTCAAGAAAAAGGAAAAAATAGGAGCATAGATCTACTCTTCCTTAAAATTTTGATACCAAAAATAATTGAATAAGCTCAGTTTTGGAGAAGAAAACAGGGGGGAAGCGGAATGAATTTCTGTAGATAAAATCGGTCTAAGCTGTAGTTTGTCCCTATCGCACACTCATCATCATCGGACTGTTTTCGGCTGTCGACTCTTTATAAAGGGATAGAACTCTTTTCCAAAATGAGGGCAAGTAGAGAGGATTGTTGGGGCGCAGCGCGACGGCAATAGTTTGTACAAATATCTATTTCTCAGACCCCCTCCGCCCTCTCCCCTCCCCCTCCGTCCTCACCCCGCTTCCCTCTTGATACAAAGTAACGTAAGTGACCAACACATTTTGTATGGGAAGTGAATTGTTTTTTGTTTGACCTCACTAACAAATCAGTGAGCAAACAGGTGTTAGTTTTAAAAAAATAACCTAGAATAACACCACAAGATATGGTCACATCTAGTCTGTACTCATAATATCTAAAACTCTCAATAAATTAGTAATGTTTCACAATGCCATTAGAATATTTTGAACAATACAAACGGACATTTAATTTATCCTGATAATATCTTATTCACTAATGCCCGTTTCGAATAATTTGATTATTCCTCGACAGAACAAATCCTATGAATTTTGTATGAGAAAAGTGCTTACTCGAAGTAATGGAGGGTAGTTTTAATGAAAATTGTTGTTTTGTTTAAATAGTGTCGTGTTTTGTTTATTATTGTAATAAAATGTAATGTCTCACACTGGTAACTTTAGTTCTTTCAACATAAAACTATTAGTTAGTTTAATATACATTTAAATAAATAACATTACAATTCGTATGAGCGTATGAACTTGGGTATGTCGCAGCCATATCGTATGATTCGTCGATTTTGCAAAAATACATCTTATAATTCGTTCCTGGTACGCCGCCGTCTTACAAACGGCTTTAAATGGGTGTATTTTAGAAAGGTCCCTTGATTTTAGGTTCGTTAGCTAAGTCAAACCCAACCTATACCGTAAACGGGATCGGTTAGGTTGGGTTAGGTTATCTTGCGACCAGAAACGAATTACGAATCGTTTTGTAAAATGCCGCCGCTGCTATGTAAAACGGTAAATTATTTAGTAAGTATAAAAAGTGTAAAGGACAGTGTACCGAAAACTGAACGGGCGTGCTTAGTCAACGAAACTGAACAACTTTCCCAAAGAAACATTTTTGGGAAATGAAAAACAATTTTTACCTCTCTTTTGATTCACTTTGATGGAACAGTTTGTTTGTCTGATTTGAAGCCAACTTTTTTTTTTTATATTCTTTGGGAAAGTTGTTCAGTTTCGTTGACTGAGCACGCCCTTTTAGTTTTCGGTACACCGTCCGTAATAGGTACGAAGAAAAGGGGTGATGTTATGTTTAGAAATTAACTAAGATCGATCCGTAATCGATAAATAGTTATGTTAATATTTATATTATATGAGTATGGCCTGTTTGCATTAAACTTAAGCCCGTGGCCCTTAAAAGCAACAACTTGGGCGATTCTTAAGTTTAGTGCAAACGGCCCATAATCTTTTTATTCTAATGTAATGTCTCTTTGTAACGAAAAAATCAAGCATTACGTCACAAACTGGTGACCTTGTTTTGTACAGACAAACGGACAGATTCGCTGCAGCTATTGTACGGAATGTTGAATGTTTCAGTCTCTACATATAACACGAGACATCTGGCAACCGAAACGACCTAGGTAAAAAGGCAACTAAAAAGTGGGTGGAATATTAAATAAGAAATGAATATACAGGGCAAATTTTTATCACACTGAGTATTTTAGGACGTGGTTCTGATCATGAAACTCAACAACATAAGTTGAAATACGAAAAAAAAATTTCGACTTCCGATACGAACTGCATCAGCTGACATTTTTTGTATTTTAACCTATGTTCCTTCATCCTTGGGAAAAGTTGTTCAGTTTCATGGGCAGAACCACGGCTTAAAATTTCCGAGGTGATAAAAAAATCACGCTGTATAGCAAGATAAACATGTTAGTTAATTGACGTCATTAAGAGATTTAGAAAAAAACATTTGATTTTTAAGTAAAATTAATAATATTTGTCGAATTCAAACCTAACCATTTAGCGAAAATGCGATGAAATTCAAAGCTTGAATTTATAACATGACATATTTTATTCCTAACCATTGCATGATTTTCCAGGTAGGATTTTATTCGATTACGTCAAAAAGTATCAACAATAGTTATAATTTTTTTTTTATCGTCAATGGACTTACTCTTGACCTCGATCTAGTCTTGAAGACAGAGATGAGATCGACGATGGAACGAGCTTGCCCAGTAGAAGCCTATTCACTCGCGACTTGAATAGATTCGGGTTATATGAACTCGGGAACACAGACGCAGAGTTATAATTTTAAAGGAGCTATAACTTAAATGAAGCTACCTACAAATTATAGAGTAAATCGTTTTCTTTAGCTATCTGTTATTTTACTAGGTTACTCAAATTTAATATGATAGAACAAAATAATTTCCAGTTTCCACAACATGAAAAAGATAGTAGGTGGCAGGGCCTTTCAGCAAAGTCCGCCTGGGGAAGTACCACCCCCTTATCCTTTCCTGCCGTAAAGCAGCAGTGCTTGCACTGCAGTGGTTCGGTTTGAAGGGTAAGGAAGACAGTGAAATTACTGGCACATGAGACACACCATCTTAGTTCTCAGGATGGGCAACGCGCTTTGCTGTCTTATTAGCGTCAAAGTATGTCACTAATAAGACAGTGGGTGCTATGGGCGGTGGAGACCACTTACCATCCGGTGGACCACCTGCTCGTTTGCTCACTTGTAACATTAAAAAAAATTGTTTTCTTAAGCTGTGTGTAATTTTACTTGGTTACTCAAATCGAAAATGATAAAACAAAATAATTTCCAGTTTCTACAACACGAAACCTTTCCCAAAACCAACATTGAGAAAAAATGTTTTCCCAAAAAAACAAGGCAATTCAAAGCCCGAGCTATCAACAAGACAAACTGGTATAATCCCGTATACGCATTAACGTAACAACGGAGGACACGCCGTAAATACTTTTACACTGTTACATTGAGTACCGTAGGGATGGGACCAGCCTAGTATATTTTAACAGTTATAACGTTATATTTTCAGTAATACTCCTGTATACGAAGACATCTCCCGGTAATTGTAATTTGAAACTTAACAACTTTTCCCAAGGAACTTAGGTTGTTTTTCATTTATTGTTGGAAATGTATCACGCGACGTCGTATTTTCTATGACGAAAACCATTTTTTGTTTACTTATGCTCTGTGAGGAAGTTTATTTAGAGTTCTATGGTCTGAATCTACTGTTTAAACTGGGAGATTTTTCAACACCCCTTAAAATGTCTCATTAAAATTAGACTGGAAATTATTGAAAGTATTTCAACTCTTTACTATGGGGAAATCCACAAATTCACGAAAAGTACCAAGAGTTTAGTTAAGTAAAAAAACCGGTCAAGTGCGAGTCGGACTCGCGCGCCGAGGGTTCCGATATACCTATAGTATTTTTGGAAGCAATAAAGTCCATTTTCAGGACCGCAAAACTAAATTTGTTTGTAAAGGTTTTTTGCAGATTTCTGAAAAACTGTGCAACTTAGAAAGATCGTTTTATTTTTGCTGTAAAGTTTACATAAACCTCTGTCAACTGTAATTAATTCAGATTTTCCCTTACTCAAACTTCGGAGATAAGGGGGGGGGAATGGTATTTTTTTTGACATTTTTCATCATAACTTGAAAACTAAGAAACTTAAAAAAATACAAAAATATATTTTAAAATGTACAAGTAAAGCCCTTTCATACGATACCCCACTCGACCTAGTAGCGACAATTTGAAATTTGGCCCCCCCTATTTTGGCCCCCTTTACATTAATAATCATACTTTTTTCAAAAAAATTTCATGTGCAATTAAGTTGGGCAACTATATTCTAAAACTATTCCAAATTTCAGCTCGATAGCGTAAGTGGTTGCTGAGATATAGAGGTGTGACAGACAGACGGACAGACAGACAGACAGAGCGGCACCATAAGGGTTCCTTTTTTTTACCATTTTGGTATCGGAACCCTAAAAACAAAGGATACGTACGATAACGCAATTTTATAAAATCTAAGTTTCATAGCCTTTTACGATATTACAAAAAAGATGATTGATAAATAATCTATTTATTCGCGTCGATTCTGGCAGACATACATTAAAACTAAATTAAATTTGACAGGACTAAAAAAATAAAAATAATATCTTTTCAAAAGATAAGTCTTGTCAAATTAAGTTTAGTTTACTTTTGCGTCTGCCAGATTTGACACCATGACTTACTTAACTACAAGTTAGATTTTAAAATGCTACTATAATCCTTTGGTTCATTATGAACCAGAAGATGAGCGGCAGCATCCTTCTGTGTATCGTATCATCTTATATTCTGCGGTCAGCAACAACCACGGTCCATGGTGCCAGCCGTAACGCTAACAGGCGTGGTGACTATGGTACTTCCCCTCTACATAATCTACATTGTTTCAGCAAAAGCTGGAATTTTGGAGAGAATTCCCCGTCCTGTAGTGGACGTTTCATGGGATGTCATGATGACCATGATAGTACCTGTTACGTATCTCACGCACCTTCTGCCCAACCAATCATTCCCCTCCCTAATTCATTCAGTAACCCAGTCACGTTGCTAATAGATACTTTATCCGTATTGCACCAACGTTTCAATTGCAGAGCTGATGTTCAAATAAATCACTGCGTTCGTTGTATCAGCTCTATGTCCCAGGCACGTAGGGAACTTACGCGAGTTTCGTGGCTCGTTGGCTGGTGATGTACTTTCCATGGTAAATGGATTTTTTAAGGTTGCTGAAGTATATCTTGGTTGTACTTGTACAGAAAGCCAATAAAAGGGGGTCTTATGTTTGACATTTCGAGAGTTTGTTTGAGTAAAAAATAATACTTATTCGAGTTTCTTTAGTTAGCTCTGTTTTGAAGTTATATAAAAAATTGCTTTGTTTCTTAAAGAATAGTACCTGGACAACCGAGCTTCGCTCTATAATAGCCTACTCAAATTGAAAATATCATCAGGTGAGCAATCTATGCTACTCGCCAACAGATGGCGCTGTAAGTTTCTGTCTAAAAGGCGAAATTTAGAAAAAGCTCTTAAACACGGGGAAAACTAATTTTTCCAGACATGAGACCTAGCTAGATCGATTTTTTGCCCCAAAAAACACACGTACGGTAAATTTCATCGAAATCGTTAGATCCGTTTTCGAGAAACCGATTACAAATCTATATATATAAAAGAAGAAGGTGACTGACTGACATATCAACGCACAGCCCAAACCGCTGGGTCTAGAGATTCCGAATTTGGCATGTAGGTTCCTTATGAAGCCTAGGGGTGCACTAAGAAAGGGTTTTACAAAATTCCACCCCTAAGGGGGTAAAATAGGGGATGAAAGTTTGTATGAAAGTCCGTCAGTTTTGAAGTTAGGATCTTCAAAATTTGTATTTAGGCTGACGATTAAAAATTAAAATTTACGTCAGGGTTTTTGAAAATTCGACACCCTTAAGGGTGAAAGGGGGATGAAGTTGAACATTCTTTATTTTCATAGTAAAATCCACATAATTTATTATTTAGGCATTAATGATGTAATTCTATGCAACGTTCATCACTGTTACTGAAATTCCACCCCAAATTCAACCCTTAAAAAGGGATATGGGGTGAAAAAGTCTAAAAACTGATATGGGTATCGTTTGTATGGTTTATCGGGTCGCTGATTACGAAAACTATAACAATTTTAAAATCCAACGTGGTGGACGTTAAATACCATCATCCCCCTAGGGATGGAGTTGGGGTGCGATAGGTTTGAAATGTCTAAAAATCAATATGGGTGTCGTTTGTATGGTTTATCGGGTCGCTGATTACGAAAGCTACAACAACTTTGAAATCCAACGTGGTGGACGTGAAATACCATCATCCCCCTAGGGATGGAGTTGGGGTGCGATAGGTTTGAAATGTCTAAAAATAAATATGGGTATCGTTTCTATGTTAGGGATAGCGGTTAAATTGGCGTTAGGGGTAGGGATAGGGAGAGGTAGAGGTAGAGGTAGAGAGGTAGAGAGGTAGAGCGGTAGAGAGGTAGAGAGGTAGTGACGTAGAGAGGTAGAGAGGTAGAGAGGTAGAGAGGTAGTGAGGTAGAGAGGTAGAGAGGTAGAGAGGTGGAGAGGTAGAGAGGTACAGAGGTACAGAGGTAGAGAGGTAGAGAGGTAGAGCGATAGAGAGGTAGAGCGGTAGAGAGGTAGAGAGGTAGAGATGCAGAGAGGTAGAGATGCAGAGAGGCAGAGAGGTAGATAGGCAGAGAGGTAGAGAGGCAGAGAGGTAGAGACTTAGAGAGGTAGAGGGAGAGGGAGAGGGAGAAGGAGGGAAAGGGGGAGAGGGAGGGAGAGAGGGAGGGGGAGAGGGAGGGAGAGAGGGAGGGGGAGGGGGAGGTAGAGAGGTAGAGGGATAGGGAGAGGGATAAAGAGGGGAAGGGGGAGAGGGAGGGAGAGAAAAATTTAAAATTACCCCGAAATGACGGGAAAATATCTCATTGCTTCGGAAAACCGGTAATAAAATAAATACGAAATCCACGCGAGCGAAGCCGCGGGCAACAGCTAGTATATATATATACAAATATTGCTCGTTTAATAGAAGTACCTGGTCGGCCGAGGTTCGCTCTATAATAGCCGCCTCATCATTAAAATATCATCGGGTGAGCAAGCTATGTTACTCGCTAACAGATGGCGCTGTAGGTTTCTGTTTAAAACGCGGTATTTTTTTTAAATGCTTAAAAACACGGGCAAAATGAATTTTCCCAGACATGAGACCTAGCTAGATCGATTTTTCGCCCTCAAAAACCCCCGGGTACTAAATTTCATCAAAATCGTTAGAGCCGTTTTAGAGAAACCGATTCCATACAAATATTGCTCGTTCAATAGTATAGGATATGTAGTTGTACTATCTTAGTAAGCCTGATTATTAATAACATTTCTATGTGACCTAGATGAAATTTCTATGTGACCTTGGTAAACCCAGGTCTTTTCTTCTTCACTGAGATTGATTCTTTATGTGAGATTTTCATCGGAGACGTCAATTCCTGTATCATCATAACATCCTATGAAACGTCTTCCACAGGATAGGGAGCTCTCTCCAGTATTCCAGCTTTTGCTGGAACCATGTGAATGGGAAGTATGACCATTATGATCACACTTGTTATAGCGTTGCGGTTGGCACCATGGACCGCGGTTATTGCCGACAGTAGTATGTAAGATGGTACGATACAAAGAAGGACGCTGCTGCCCATCCTCCAGTTCGTAATCCCTTAATCGCCTCTTACGACACCCATGGGTAGAGATGGGTTGGTACTATTCTTTGCTGGCACCACACGGGTAAATCCTTTTTAAAGGAGGTTATAATTCTTTTTATACAAGTATAAAAATGACTTGTTCAATAGTATCAAATTCTTTTCCGCTGGAAATATGTAATAAATGTAACCCGGTCTCGAAGTTATACTAACAGAGTCCATATATTACATTAAAAAACAATAAAACTAAAAGTAAATCAAACAACGTAAAGTCCCCTAAATAATCTATCACCTCAAGCTACAAGTAATTGAAAGAGCAAATATTCCGCATTACACTGAAGCGTATTCCCCAAAGATCCCTAGACTGTCACTAGGGACCCGCAATGGATGGAAGGTAATTACACGGTAGGCACACAGGGAACTGGTACTCCCGGACTGCGACAATAGCATTGAACGGAATATTAATTATAGCGATAGGGATGGATGGCATCGAACACTTAACGTTTAGAGACCTAATTGTTGCTAAAAAGTGTGTCAATGCATATTGCATATGTCACCGCAAAATAATAAGAATCGTAAATTGATAAATTTTCGCGTGAGTTAATCAACTTTCGAAAACTCTTAGGAAATTCGTAGATCCATAGGTAATTTAGGTAAGGCGAACACAACCTAAACGATCTCGAATGATTGTGGTCGGGAATGCAAAGAAAAATTGAATTGCAAGTCTCATCTGAGATAATTCCACAAAAAACTAACGTTTATTATAAACATAATAACTAAAGCTGCAGAGCCTTGAACACCAACGCAAAGTAGCCTGCTTCTCGGTATTCTACAGGATACATTTCGGGGAGTGTGCGTCCGATTTGCACGACCCTCCATTTTCGTGGAACTAGGCGTTGGTTGGAGTTCCACCGCTATGTTGTTGACTTGAAAAAAACAGCGGTCCATCATATACTACTTTGAATAGATAACTAAAAATGTACATTAAAAAGTTGGATAGCAAAAAACAGTCTTTTTAGGGTTCCGTAGCCAAATGGCAAAAAACTGAACCCTTATGGATTCGTCATGTTTGTCTGTCTGTCCGTCCGTATGTCACAGCCACTTTTTTGCGAAACTATAAGAGCTATACTGTTGAATCTTGGTAAGAAGATGTATTCTGTGAACCGCATTAAGATTTTAACATAAAAATTGAAAAAAAAAAACAATAAAATTTAGGGTTCCCCATACTTAGAACTGAAACTCAATTTTTTTTTTTCATCAAACCCATACGTGTGGGGTATTTATGGATAGGTCTTCAAAAATGATATTGAGGTTTCTAATATCATTTTTTTCTAAACTGAATAGTTTGCGCGAGAGACACAAAGTGGTAAAATGTGTCCCTCCCCCCTGTAACTTCTAAAATAAGAGAATGATAAAACAAAAAAAAATATATAATGTACATTACCATGCAAACTTCCACCGAAAATTGGTTTGAACAAGATCTAGTAAGTAGTTTCTTTAATAGGTCGTAAATCGTAGACCGCAATTTACCTTTCATTTATTTTCATTAATTAATATAATGTGGTAGTACGGAACCCTCAGTGCCCGAGTCCAACTCGCACTTGGCCGGTTTTTTTAAAAGGGTGTATTCATTAATCTCTATTGTACGTGCTCAGTGGGTGATGGTATTGAGTCGGTTATTGGTCAATATTGGCTGGGTTTGACTGTACGAAGGCAAGGTTGAATTGACTGTACCTGAAGAAAACTTGTTAGTTAACCTACTGTTGTGGATGAACGTATTCATACAACGTCTAACGAAATGATATAAAAACCCTGAAACATGTAAATTTGAACTGTAACTTTGAAAACATGAAAACTTTTCCCATAGACTATAGGTGGAAATACCATGAGTAATTTTAACTGTCTAGGAAATGAAGTGGATCCCTGCATTAAATCCTCAATCGATTAAAATTTGGTGGGGTATTAGGCTATATGAAACAAAACTTCTATAAAAAATCCAAAAAAAATTGGTAAGTACTTTTAATTTTTCTATACAAAAATTGCAAAAAATATATGAAAATTATTTTTGTTATTTTTCTTGATATTTTGAATTTATATTTAATTCATAATACCTTATTATCCTATCAAATAAAATCTGCCTGAGATAATTATGTTGGGGTCAACTGTTTCATTTCCTTTAGACATTTATTCACATTATACAAAGTGTGACATGTTTATTTTGGCAGGTGGATGACGTTTACGGAGGGCGCTGCTCTCATATATTTTGACATTCGAAATGTCAAAATCCCAGTGCCATCCACCTGCCAAAATAACCTTGTCGCCCTGTATACAAGCCTACCGTCACGACACGCGGACACTACATACATCAAGCGCGAATTTGAAATTGGAAGGTCACGTAGGCCCGCATATTCTGTACAAAAGACCCTCAGAGGGACCACGAGAATCTCGCGGGCGGGTGCTCGCGGGGTCGGGGTAGATTGCAGGGGGGTATGTATAATAGTACTACTACCAGGCCTGTGACACTCCGCACTCTAGATATGCAAAGCGGCGTTGGAAGTCGACTGGGTGTCGATTTTACTTTTCTACTTTATGTCATCTTAAGCTTATGGCGGCAGAATAGGTAAGTAAGTATTTGCATTTTTGATTGAATTACATACCTACTTGCATCTCGCTCAGTATCTCATAAAGTGACAAAATCATCGCGCCCACCTGTCCGCGATCACCCGCGATTTAAAAACATGTCCTAAGCGGGCAAGTATCGACTTTATGCTTAGACCGTAAGGTTGAAATTTGTCAGCACCCCGCCTGAGAGTGTCGGATCTGTAAACGTTCACTATTATGTAATCTGTGCTATTACTTTATTCTGTGTCGTCACCTCACAATGTCGCCACTTTTTCAGTCCTACCAAAAGTCTTATGTTAGTCAACTTGTCACCATGATGAAATAAAATTAGCTTTTTCTATCAAAAATTACTTTCACATATTGTTTTCATTCTCTAATATTACAATAAAATAAATAACACTAAATAACTAGGCCTAAATCACAAATAAATAAAAAGGGAATTGTTTTGATTTTACAACCATGTTTTTTTTGAACTTTTGATTTTGAACGAGCATGCTACAGCCAAAATAATGTAGCTTCATTAGAATGACAGCAGTGTGAGAGCAGGATGGAGCGATGCGCTACACATTGGAGCGACAGAGACAAGTATTGATCCGACCTGCTCTCACGCATACTTTTTCCTGCTATCATTCTAATCAAGCTGTGTTATATCGACTGTAGGAATATTTTCTGCCCCTTTCGGTGACACGCTTAGCCAATGCACATCCCGGACCCCGGACCCCGGACCCCTATGCCGGAACCGGACACTATACTGTGTGTATGGGACTGTGTACCGAAAACTGTGGGGCGTGTTCAGTCAATGAAATTGAAAAACTTTCCTAAACAAAAATTTATGGGAAATGAAAAAAAAATTGACCCCTCCATACAAATTGCTCACTCTGATTGAATAGTTTGTATGGAGAGGTGATATTATTTTCTTTAAAAAAAAATGTTTCTCTGGGAAAGTTGTTCAGTTTCGTTGACTGAGCACCTCCTTTTAGTTTTCGGTACACCGTGCCGTACACACTGTATACACCGAGCGCGAAACCACAAATTGTCATTTGAAATTGACAGAAGCGGAGGGCTGCATAGCAAGTTCAAATTCTTTTAATACAACTAGACCTGGCTTTCAAACCACGAGAATAGCATAGGTGGGTCGCAGGGGGAAGACGGGGGGAAGAGGGGGCGAAGAGTGTCCGTCCCATAGAGTAAAACAATTTGTCTGCGTAAGTGAAAAATATATAGGTATCCCTAGATATTTCAGACGTAACACCAGTATTTCAAAACGATGACTATGTCTGTAAGACACGCGGCGGGGCCGGGCTAAATGTGACTGATTTTGATGAATTTCTGGACCTATCACACACTGGCAGCGGTGCGCCGAACAATAACAGGACAGTCGTTATCGAAACCTCAAAAATACCGGTTGATACGATAGAAACTCATACCGAAATTGGAAACGTCACTGCCGAGCTCATATCAATAGTAAATACTGAGTCACATAGAACAGTAAATAAATTTATGCCGCCATACACAACAGAAGAACCTACTCAAACAGTGCCGAACGACAATAGTGATAATCTCTTTGTTTACCCTTCAAATGACGCTAAGTCATCAAGTGAATCCATGATTAATAGCGGGAGCGCTAGTCGTCCCGAGAGCCACGGAGTGATGAATTTAATCCTTACAGAATTATTGTCCTTCAGAAAAGAATTTTCTGACATTTCGACTAATAAGGATAGACGTATAAAAGAATTAGAAAGGGAAATGAGAAGCCTGAAGAGCGAGATAATTAAATTAAATGAAGTGAAAGAGTTAGAAATTAAGTCACTACGAGATGAGATAAATAAATTACTAGCATCTAGTATTCATGAGCCGTCGCCTACCAAAAGGGTCTATAAGACTATAGGAATCCAGTCTAATGTGCCAACTTCAAGGACAACTTCAAAAAATAAATCTTTTACTCCGCTCCAGTCAACGTCGCCACCGCCGCCTGCGCAACCTGCAAAAATTACAAACAGTCGTATAACTACCACCGGCGATCGAACGGACGACTGCGACGATGAGGAATGGCAGACAGTTACTCGAAAACATAAAAACCGACGGCCGCGCCGCGTGGCAGTTGCCGGAACTGGACCGACCGATGACTCTCTTTTCACAATGGAAAGAACGAAAAAAATTCACGCCTGTTTTTTCAAGTCTGGCACCGCGCCCGACGCAGTAAAGCATTACATGTTGAAAAAATCCGCCGCTGAATACAAAGTAGAGCCGCTTAAACTTCGGCACAACTATTACGCATCGTTCGCTATCACTGTGCCGGCTAGCAAGTACGAGTTCTTCATGTCGGGCGCAAACTGGCCACCAGGTATAGAAATTAGTGCGTGGTTTCCAAGGAGCGCAAGGCGTGCGACGCGCGCGCCTTCGGCACGACGACTCTCCAACAGGTCTGAGCCGCCCCACTCCGCAGCAGCGAGAACCGCCCCCAATAGCACCGCAAAACCCTCAGCCGCCACCAACGAAAACTAATAATGACACTAAGTATAGATCTTTAACGATAGTTCACCAGAATATTAGATGTATAAATTCAAAGACTAAACAACTAGAGGTCCTTTTGACTAATGAATTAAAGTGTGATATCTTAGTGCTAACTGAACATTGGCTTACCGATGGCGAGATATCTAGCGTAACTTTAAATAACTATGATCTCATATCTTATTACTCTAGGCCAACAATACAACATGGCGGAAGTTGCATTTATGCAAAAAAGAATATCAATGTAATTAGCAGAAAAGATTACTGCGATCTTTCAGTCCAACAAGTATTTGATGTATGCGCAGTTCAATTAACGGACGAGAAGCTTTTGGTTGTTGGTATCTACCATTCCAACTTAACTAGCGATATCGAATACTTAAAGTTATTTGAAAAATTAGTAGGTAAAATAACAGATGAAGGTATCGACGCAATTATAACTGGCGATATTAATATAGACCTGCTAGTAAGTAGTCCTTGCAACCGAAAACTATACGATATATTAAATAGTTACGGGTTCGAACAAAAAGTTACGTCTGCCACTCGTATAGATAAAAATAAGAAATCATTGATTGACCACGTTTATGTAAATATAGATCCAGACGACCGTGTTTCGTCAATCAATGTGCAGGGGTATGTGACCGACCATTTGGCACAAAAGGTACAAATAGAGTACCCTAACAACAGACAAGTCCCATATACTTTTCGACGCGCGTTAACACGCAATAATATTTCCAACTACAACAACGCTCTTTTAGCCGTTGACTGGTCAGAGGTCATTTCTGGTTCCAAAGACTGTAAATTATTAGCAGAATCTATTTTAAAAATATTGACAACTAAATTAAATTTTTATTGCCCTAACCGAAAATGTAAGATTAGCAATAACACCACACCATGGATCGATGAGGAAATTATTAATCTAAAATTATTACTATTCGACTTTAAAGAATTATCAAATAAGTATCCTATGGCTGCCAATTTACACAAAATATCTGACGAGTTAGCAACTCAATATTATTTTAAATTAAAAGACGAGAGAACAGAATATTTTAACTCTAAAATAAATAATAGTTCGAACAAGAGTAAAGGCATGTGGCAGGTAGTTAACACCGAGCTAGGTAGGAAGACTCGAGATCGTGTTGACTTCACGGAGTTGTTATTAGACGAAAATGGCCAACCATATGCCTCCAAAACATTGTTGGTAGATGCGTTGAATGAGAAGTTTGTGAGCGCGGCCCTGCTGGCCGGAGCCCCCGTCGCCAATGCTACGTCCTCGGTGGCTGCGCTGGCGACGTCTGTGCCGGCTAGTGACGAGTGCGCACGGATCCGCAGATTCACACCCTACGAAGTAGAACAGATATTGCGAAGGAATATAGCTCCTAAAGCTAGTCTCGACCTGTACGATTTGTCAGCCAGCATTCTTCGAGACGTCGGCGCAGCAGTTAGCCCCGCGCTGTCCCATCTATATAATGAATGCATACGTAGCGGCGTGTACCCCGATGCGCAAGAGTGAAAATTGCACCGCTCTACAAAGGAAAAGGAAAGAAGTCTGTGGCTAGGTCCTATCGCCCGATATCGCTGGTGCCATGTATCAGCAAGGTATTTGAGGTGGGACTGAATAACAGACTATTGTCCTTCTGGAGTCCTCGCAATGTGCTCTCGGAGCGCCAATACGCGTATCGCGCGGGGCGCAGCACGACCGACTTGGTGCGCGAGGTGGTGCGGTGCGTGCTGGGCGCGCGCGAGGCCGGGCAACACGTCGCTGTGGTCTGCTGCGACCTCTCGCGCGCCTTCGATACCGCCGACCACAATCTTATCGCCCGCAAGCTGGCGCACTACGGCATCGCGGGGCCGGCCCTCTCGCTAGTCATGTCCTTCATGTCGGGGAGGGTGCAGGTAGTGGTCGGCGATAGAGGCAACGTGAGATCTACCCAGATGACGAACGTCATGGGCGTGCCTCAAGGCTCGTGCCTCTCGAACACGTTGTTTAGCATTTTGCTAAATGACCTTCCCGGCGCCCTCCGCGACGTGGAAGTTTTCATGTACGCGGACGACGTTACGGCAGTAGTCGTCGCTCCTTCCGCTTCGGAGCTCGAAGAGAGGCTCAACAGAACTGTTCAGGTGCTTCATATGTGGTTCGGTTCGAACGGGCTGGCACTAAACATTGACAAAACCTGTTTTATGGGTGTAAGTCTAAATGGGCACAGACCAAAATCAATGACAGTACTCGCCGCCAACACACCCATTCAACAGGTAACTACTACCCGACTTCTCGGTTTCCACATCGACAGTGCTCTCGTGTGGAACACACACGTCGAAGAGATGTGCAAACGGTTGGGACGGAGTTGTTATGCGTTACGACGGTTGGCATCTACCGCGTCCAGAGACGTCGTCAGGAGCTGCTACTTCGCCACCGTGCACTCGGTGTTGACGTACGGCACGGAATTGTGGGCGCGCGCGGGTGACTGGCGCCGCGTCTTTGTCATGCAAAAGCGAGCCGTGCGTGCGGTGGCCTCGGTCCCTGACGATGAATCTGCGCGCGAACATTTTAAAAACCTTCATATACTGCCTCTTCCTTGCCTGTGGGTGTACAGCGTCGCAGTATTTGTGTTTCCACACTTAGAATCTTATAAACGAAGAGGAACAAACTCTACATACTCCCTTCGTAGCAATAAACGCCACAACCAGCTGATCGCTCCCAATCATAAATTAGTAAGATCCGAGCAGTCGGTGTACGTTGTCGGTCCGACGGTGTACAACCGGCTGCCGGACAAAGTGCGAAATGCAACTTCCATGCCGGCTTTTAAGAACAGCCTTAAAAAATGGCTACTAGATAGACAATTTTACGAATATCATGACTTTTTTAAAGTAGATGAGTCTTAAACGCTTATTCTTATTATAAATAATTGTATTTTACCAATTATCATTATTATTTTGTATATCTCAAATTTTATATTGACTTATAACAATTGTTATAGAATAAATTTTCATTTTCATTTTTCATTTTCATTTTAACGTATTATCAAGATATATTATTATGTAAAAAAGATAGATTTTATTTTTGAATTGATCATTAATATTAATACTAAGAACGGAAGCGTAAATGATCCGTAATAACCATATTATGTGTGATTTTTAACACAGTTTTTCTCCTGAATGTTAAGTATTTTCACCAGGAAAAACTGTGGTAATAATAATTATTAGTCCCAAGTCACATATTTCTCAGAGAGAAAGATACAAATTTTACGTTTTTGGGATTTGATAAAAGTTCATACATTTTAGTATGAAATGGATACGCTTATGGCTCCATCCTTAGCAGAAGGTGCTGCTAATTAAACATCCTTGGTTCTGTACATAGTAATATTTATTCTGTGGCCAAAGTCTGTAACGTAGTGTTTTGTCTAAGCTCAATATTAATTACTTCCCATCCAATACAAAAATAACTCGACCAGCATAAGCCGACTGTGTTTAACTGACACAAGATATGTTGTTTTAATTTAGTAGATTGAGGGCTTATCTATACATACTTACTATGAATCATGATAGAGTGTCTGTTTGTCTACACGCCCAAGTTTGGACTCGACGCGTGCTGTAGGGTAACCATTATAGGATATTTAATAGGGACTTGTCAATAGATAGATTATATTGCCAAGTGATTAAGGTTAGGAATAACACCACTTCTGATCTGTGAATATCTTTCTCACTGCCTTCGGTTGGCTGGAAGAAATCTCTTTTAGAGATAAGCCCGCCTTTGTGTATTTCCTTTAGTTATAGCCTTTTCTGTAAAATTTTGTGCAATAAAGAATATATACAAGGTTATTTTTTTGGACCTGATTTCCTTTTGCCCACTTATTAGTGAGGTCAAAAGCAACAACTTTTGTTCTACGACTTTGCTAACAACTCACAAAAAATTATAGACTCTCCATACTAAAGTGGTCACGTGACCGACCCATTTTGTATGGGAGTTTGAAAATTTTATCGTGCGTTGTTAACAAAGTTGTAAAACAAAAGTTGTTGCTTTTGACCTCACTAATAAGTGGGCAAAAGGAAATCAGGTCCAAAAAAATAACCTAGTATATAACACCATCACTCATCCAATTTTAGAGACTGACTTTTGTCGGTGTAGCAACTTCTTAATAACACCATAACATACCATAAATAGTCCACTACTGGACAAGGATGTATTGTGGTGGAGATGGACCATAGTCACCACGCTTGTTACCTTTGCGGCTAGCACAACATACCTCGGTAGTTGGTGATTACTGTACCGATGGTACCCATCCGGCTTCAGATCCCTTAACGGCCTTTTACAACACCCAGTGGAAGAGATGGGGTGTGTTTATTCTCAACCGGTACCACACGAGCCAAATATGTACGTAATTTAAACTATGGGTGTACTTACGTACGATGGGAGGCTGCTACGGACTACGGTTGCTACGTTTCGTAGACTATCGCTACGCTGCGTAGACCGTTGCTACGCATGTTTCTTATGTAGATGGTTTCCAATTTGTGAAATTTATAGAATCCTTCTATCCTTTTAAATTAAATTATTTTAATTAATATAAATTATTTTATTATGACAAAGTAATTAACACAATTCATAATACTTACAATAACTTTTCTTACAATAACATGTCTTTAAATTAATATAGAGTGGAATTCTCTGCCTGTGTCTGTGTTCCCGAGTTCATAAAATCCGAATCTATTCAAGTCGCGAGTGAATAGGCTTCTTCTGGGCCAGCTTGTTCCATCGTCGATCTCATCTCTGTAGATCGAGGTCAAGATTAAGCCAATTGACGATAAAAAAAAATACTCGGGAAAGTTTTGTAGCGTGGGCTAAAACCTCCTTGATATTTATAAATAAACTTATAGTCCAGTCAATACACGATATTTGGTTGCATTAAATGCATATTTAGAGAAATCAATTTTAAATAGTAATATAGGCTATTTGAAGCTCAAAATAATTAAATCCGGCAATTTTGTAAAAACACATTTTTTGCTAAAGTACCAGTTTAAGCTGACCTGTGCTACATGGTAAATATTATACAGGTTGAGTTCACCTTATATTGGTTTTAAGAATATCAACGTTATCTCGGGGATTACTGTGGTTTTAAGTTTTTGAATGTTTTTACTGGTAATTTAATAAATTATTCCCTAGTGTGCATTTATTCCATTTTCTCCATACAAACTTTCGTATATTGACTGGACTATTAATAGATTTTTCATCATAGTATTGCTCCAAGTAGTATTGTGTATTAGATGTTTTTGTGACAAATGCACAAAAATACGAATATTTCATCGGTCAAAAATAAAATAATCTTTCTATTGAATAAAAAATTATGCTTTAGTTTTATAAGAAAAATTACTTACACTAAAGAACAAAATCTATTGAAATACCTATTTATTTTGATATTCAACAAAGATTGGCTCATTTATCTAGATTAAAGTCCATTAAAGGCCTATGTCCAGCAGTGGACGTCTTTCGGCTGATATGATGATGATGAAAGTCCAAGAATCCTATACTATTAAACGAGCAATATTTATGTATAAATAAGTTTCTCGAAAACGGCTCTAACGATTTCGATGTTTGTATACTGGGGTTTTCCCTGGAAAAATTCGTTTTCTCCGTTTTTTGAGCATTTCTTGAAAATAGCGCGTTTTAGAAACCCTAAAGCGCCATCTGTTAGTACACTTTGGTTAAGTTTATACAGAACGAAGCTCGGTCACCCAGGTACTATTTTTTAAACTGAATAAAAAGTACAGACTTGATCGACGCTAACAACAAAATCTTCCACCCACGTTCCAATCTTGTATAGTAAATTTAATAACCCGTCGGTAAGCGGATTGGCAACTAGTAACATCCTGCGGCCGCACTCGCTAGCTCGACAGGATCCGATTACGGTTAATCTAGCCTTCTGGCGGCATTGTCCAACAATTTACTAAGTGAGCTAAAGTTGTTTTGATTTGATACAAAATGTCTGTGGATTTGATACTGTTTTTTGTATAAGAGTTTGCCCGCATGGAACTTGAACGAAAAATACCTACGTGATGTTAAAGAAGTTTTTACTTTAAACCAATTTAAAATTTAAAAAATAACCGGCCACGTAAGTGTCTTTGCACAATTAGTCTAGGCAACGAAGCGGATCGTTGTATGAAGACCCCCGCATTAAATCCTCAGTCGATAAAACTTTGCTGGGGTATTACACAACATGAGACAAACCTTCTATAAAAAAAAACCAAAAAAAATCGGTACTTTTCATTTTTCCATACAAAAAAATATATGAAATTTTTTTAATGTAATTTTTTTTTGATATTTTGAATTAACATTTAATTCATGATTCTTTATCATCCTGTCAATTAAAATCAACGATTGACTCACTTTCCTTTAAAGCTCCACTACACTACTCGCGAAGTTGCTTCGTCGAAGTACTTGCCGAAGTAGAGTAGTGTGGGAAGACGCTTCGTGTTCGAACTTCGAAACGCTTCGAGTCCTTTGACCCGGGCGCAAAACCCACCCGAGGCGAGGCGAAGTTGCACGAATCGAACCGAAGTGGCCCTCTACACTATCCTATTCGATTAACTTCGGTCAACTTCGCGAGTAGTGTAGTGGACCTATTATAAAATTAGATACAAAGAAATAACATAATTAAAACATAATTGAGATACCTATCAACCTTCACTCAACCCTATCATTATTTCACGCTGGCGACCCTACGGGGATTACTCGGGGGCCTTTTGCGTTAATTATGTTTGCGTCAATCATTTACTTCGGCCTAACGCCTCCTTATTGTTAAGGTCTTTTCATCACCTACCTACTGCCTTCTGGAAAGAACTTGTACCCAAGAGTTAAGAGTTTTTACTTGTAAGTATAGTGGTAGCGGTATACTATTTAAGTTTGGGTTTGAATTGTCAATAAGAAAGAAAATATTAGTTTCAATATTTTTTTAAAAAAAGGTAGCCTCTCAGTTTATGCTTCAAGCACCTCCACTCGAGAAAGCTGATCTTTCATGACTTCTAGAAACTGTTGGAGCAATGCCTACTCATTGTGTAAACTATTATAAAAAAAAAATATCCTTTGATTCTGTCTGTAAATGTCGTTAGAACTGAATACATTTCTACGAGGTAATTTTATAGTTTTTGTTGGTGTTTCGCCCCTAATACAATAGGTTATGGATCCAGCAATGTGTTGTGTTTATTTTTATATAATTTAAAATAATCATACTGCGTGTTCGGCGAAATTTTATACAAAAACTAAAAACTGTAGGAAAAATTATTTTGACAAGTTGTGGTTCTTTTATTTTTTTCACTTTTGACAATTTTACTTCGTCAAGATGTCAGCACAAATATTACCAACAGAAAAATTAAATGGAAATAATTATAGTACATGGAAATTTACTATGAAGAACATCCTCATTCACGAGGATTTGTGGGACACTATCTGTGAAAAAACAAAAGTAGAAGATGTGGATCCGAAAAAGTCTCAGAAGGCGTTGGCTAAAATTTGTCTCTCAGTTCAACCAACGGTCTTCTCACATGTGCGTAATGCAAAAACTGCGCGCGAGGCGTGGGGAAACCTGGTAAAGACTTTCGAATCCAAGGGATTGTGTCGTCAATTAAGCTTATTGCGGTCGCTGTTCGCAACTAAACTATCTGACTACGACAGCATGGAAACGTATATAACGAAAATAACTGACTTGAACCAACAACTTATAGACATCGACTCAAAACTGGAAGACGAGTTCGTTGCTGTACTTCTTCTCAGTGGTTTATCATCAGATTACGATCCGCTGATAATGGCTTTAGAAAATTGTGATAAAAAGTTAACAAGTGACTTAGTAAAGAGCAAGTTAATTTTAGAGAACCAAAGAAGAGAAGGGAAGGACGATGCTGAAGTGACAGCTCTGGCAGCCAAGAAACTTTTCAAGTGTTTCAGATGCAAGAAGCCAGGTCACAGCATGAAAGATTGTCCTAAGAAGTCTAGTTCTGGTAAGAAATATGAAAGTAAGAAGAGTGGTCAGCACAAAGAATCTCTAATCACAGCATTGTCTGCGAGCCTGCGCAGCGAGGCCTGGTATGTGGACTCGGGTGCGACCAACCACATGTGCAATAATAAGAATTTGATGCACGAGTTTGATCCGAATGTGAAGATAGAGATAAATGTGGCAAATGGCGAAAAACTTTACACTGCCGGAAAAGGAAAAGTGGAAGTAATACTCAGGAATCGCCCGAAGACAATTTGTGATGTTTATTTTGTTCCTAATTTAATGACTAATTTGTTATCGGTTAGTACAATGATTAGGAAGGGTCGTAATGTAATTTTTGACTCGAAAGGCTGCAAAATTTTTGATGAAAATGAACTAATTGCTACAGCTAAACTAACTAACGGCATGTATCAGTTAGAAACTACTGCGACTGTACAATCGAATGTAAGTAGTAAAGTTTTGACTTCCCAAGAGGTAAGGATTTCCAAACAGATTGTACAAGTACCGAAGGTTGCGCGGCAAGCGGCTGCGGACAGCACTCAGCGAGTGAAAACGCAAGGTAACAGTATGGTAAATGGCAGTACGGTTACTCAAGAAACCTGGCATCGGCGTCTAGGGCATCTCAACGCGAGAAGCATGCATCTATTGAAAGAAGGTATGGCAATTGGTGTTATATATGACAAAACTACTTTTAACCCATGCGCGGCCTGTGTGGAAGGCAAACAGTCAAGGTTGCTGTTTCCTAAAAAGTCTGAGAGTAGATCTAATATATTACTAGGTATCATTCATTCAGATTTATGTGGGCCTATGCCAGTTCCATCTTTTGGTGGCAAGAAATACTTTTTAACTTTCATAGACGACTGCAGTAGAAAGACGTTTGTTTATTTTCTGAATAGAAAAGATGAAGTTTTTCAGATTTTTCGAAGTTTCAAGTCATTGGTTGAAACACAAACTGAAAGAAAGATAAAAGTACTTAGGAGTGATAACGGCGGGGAGTATATGAACGCTAAATTTCAGATGTTCCTGAAGGAGAGCGGTATCCGGCATGAGACTACTATTCCGCATTCTCCGCAACAGAATGGAGTAGCGGAGCGAGCTAACAGGACGATAGTAGAGAAAGCTCGCAGCATGCTACAGGATTCTGGTTTAGAGCAGAAGTATTGGGCTGAGGCTGTCAATACAGCAGTTTATCTAAAAAACAGGAGTCCGACCAAAGCGGTTCGAGGGACTACACCTGAAGAAAAATGGACTAATAAAAAAGTAGATATTAGTCATTTACGTACTTTTGGCTGCTTGGCCTATGCTCTACAAACGAATAGAAAGAAATTCGATTCTAAATGTAAAAAGTTTATCTTTGTGGGTTATTGCGAAGAAAGCAAGGGTTACAGATTATTACACCCTGATAACTCTAAAAATTTGATAAAGTCCAGAGATGTCAAATTCTTCGAAAACGAGTATTTTGATTCAAAAAGCACGCAGAATGCGACAGTAAGTTTTCCTTTGATCAGTGATACACAAGATGTGCCTGCGGAATTGCCCAGCCAGGCATGCCAATCAGTGTCTTCTGACAGTTCGACCTCTTCTTCTAGCACAGAGCTGGAGAACCCATCGGACCCCGATTACGTAGCAGGTAACTCCACGCTTGAAGAGGCAATGGACGATTCGAACTTTAGCGACGCCATGCCTTGCTTCGTTGGTGTAAGTTGTGATGATGAAGAACCGAAAACAGTTGAGGAAGCACTGAATTGTCCTGAAGCTGATAAGTGGAAGAACGCGATGTTGGACGAGTATCAATCTTTTATAGACAACAAATGTTGGACATTAGTTGATCGTGATCCTAAACATAAGCCTGTTAAATGTAAGTGGATTTTTAAAAAGAAACGTGGCTTAAATGGCGAAGTTCTTAGATATAAAGCTCGCTTAGTTGCTAAAGGATTTACACAAAAATATGGCATAGATTATGAAGAAACTTTTTCACCAGTTGTAAGATATTCTACCATTCGTACCTTACTAGCTATAGCAGTCGAAAGGGGAATGGAAATCGATCAAATGGATGTAAAAACTGCTTTTTTGAATGGAGAATTAAAAGAAACAGTCTTCATGGATCAGCCAGATGGATTTAAAGTAAAAGGACAAGAGAAAAAGGTGTACAAGCTCAATAAAGCTGTGTATGGACTGAAGCAAGCATCCAAGTCTTGGTATGATAAGATTGATTCAGTACTTGTAAAGAAACTGAAGTTCAAGAGGATGCCTTCAGAGCCTTGTGTTTATCTCAAGTCATACAAGGATGAAATTATAATTATAGCCTTATATGTTGATGATATTCTCTATTTTAAAACCCCTAATTCCGAAAAGGCCAGGGAAGTAAAAGAAAACCTAATGAAGGAGTTCGAAATGAAAGATTTAGGACCAGCTCATCATATATTGGGTATGCAGCTTACCGTGTCAAAAGACAAAATTACATTGGACCAGGCAAGCTACATAAATTCTGTTTTAGAACGATTTCATATGAGTGAGTGCAAGCCGATTCGAACCCCGATGGAAGTAGGTTTGAAACTAAACAAAGCAAGTCAGAAACTTGACAACTGTGAGTATAGAAACTTAATAGGGTGCCTTATGTATGTTTCAGTATGTACGAGACCTGATATCGCCTACGCTGTAAGTTCGCTGAGTCAATTTAATGAATACTATGATGAGACGCATTGGAAGGCAGCAAAGCGTGTACTACGATATCTGAAGGGTACTGTGGACTACAAACTTGTTTTCCGTAAGTGTGGTTCGACTGAGATCACGGGCTTCGTGGACGCTGACTGGGCTGCCTGCGAAGTTGACCGTAAGTCTTACACAGGCTCTGTTTTTAAAATTGGTAATTCCGTTATCTCTTGGGAAAGTCGAAAGCAAAGAACAGTAGCACACTCGAGTACAGAAGCCGAATACATGGCTTTATCAGATGCCTGCAAGGAAGCATTATTCATTCGGAATTTCCTGCATGACCTATTAGGTGTATTTTACAACGTAACGTTGTACAATGATAGCCAATCGGCTCAAAAATTATGTAAGAATGCTGTGTTTCATGGCCGAACGAAACACATCGATGTACGTCATCATTTTATTCGTGAAGTAGTTAATGATGGCATAGTGGATATTAAATATTTGCCTACAGAAAAAATGACTGCAGATATAATGACAAAGTCTTTAGCTTTTGTTAAGAATGATATGTTCGTTCGACAACTTTGTTTGGAAAGTTAAGCTTTGCAATTAGGTTTTATTTGTAGTTATTTCGGCATTTGTGATTTATAAATATTTTATATTAGTTTAAGGGCAGGTGTTGGAGCAATGCCTACTCATTGTGTAAACTATTATAAAAAAAAAATATCCTTTGATTCTGTCTGTAAATGTCGTTAGAACTGAATACATTTCTACGAGGTAATTTTATAGTTTTTGTTGGTGTTTCGCCCCTAATACAATAGAAACCTCTGCCTGTGGTTTTATTTCAGTGACTTTAAAAAGTTATAAATTTCAATTGCAATAAAAACATAGCAATCTTTTCATACAACTTATGCTCTACATTCTAATGTATAAAAGTGTCTTGTAGTTATAAAATTTCTTGTTGTGCCTGTATAAGTCAATTCTAAATTGTGCTTCTTGTCAATAAAACTGCACATTTAACCAACAACATACGTACATAGCTCTACAGTTCAATAACAGAACAGCTGCTGAATCGCTTTCAACTAATACCCATCGTGTACACCTTTACGTAGACCGCTAGCGATTTTCAAAGATGCAACCCACCTGAGAATAGGGTTGTAAAAACAAAATTGTTTATTTTTTTTTTAATTAACTTTATCTACGTATAAGTATAAAAAGGTGTTTTGGGAGGTACGGAACTACCAAAAAATAATTTAATTTTACAAATAGAAAACTAAACTATTACATTATTTCTAAACATTTGCTAGGCTACTCTAAGTACAATTAATTGTGGTTAAGCCGCAGTCTCACTAAGATACTCTACTGTGGCCTCAAAAAAATTTTTTACTAGTAGGACTCGTGCGCCGAGGGTTCCAAATATAGGTACCTATAGTATTTAAGGAACAATAAAGTCCATTTTTAGGACCGAAAAAACTAAGATTGTAAAGATTTTTAGCAGATTTCTAAAAGACTGTGCTTGAGAGATTGTTTCCTGTAATATTAACATAAACGTCTATTGACTGTAATAAATTAATAATTTTCGTTTAGCAAACTTTCGAGATAAGGGGTAGACAAAAACGGTATTAAAAAAAACATAATAACTCGAAAACTAAGGGCCGTATAAAAATACATAAACCTATACTGACAGACAGACAAAGTCGCTCTCACCACAAGGGTTCTGTATTTACCATTTTGCCAACGTCTCATATTTACACTGTCATGATAGCTGGTAGCCCTACTTTGGTCCAACCTAACTTATTGAGTCCACCGTACTGGCAAGCATTGGAGAGAAACCGAGCTAAACTAAATCCAATCTAGGAAGTTGTAAAAGGATTTTTTTTCCAATCACACCGGGTACGTAATCGGCGATTAGTTTTTTGTAGATTTGAAAATCGCTTCAATCGGAGTTTTGAGTGGAGTGCTCTTGTTGTGATTTTGAATAAAGGGTTGCTAAGTTGTTACAGTGAAGGGTAAATGCATAAAGCCGCTTTTACACCTTCCTTAATTCAGAAACTAATTCGGCAAACATTGCTCGTTGAAGTAGAGATATTCGAATTAACAAAACCATGTCTATTAGCAATGTATGCAGAATAAGACTTTGAATTTAGGAACGTGTGATTGCTGCACCCTTTATAGGGCCGACACCCAGGTAAAGAGTTTGGAAATTGAACTCTATTTACAATTTTAGAGGTTGCGAGCACACAATAGAACCATAAAAGCTCAGTAGTGGTGTCAGTACATTGTAAAATTAACAATTAAGTCCATTTTACAAACTTTTTAGTGGTCTCATATGCGACCACTGGCCTATAAAGGGTTAAAGCCGTACCAGTTTAGCAACAAGCTATAATACCTTTAAATAGAATCCATTAGAAAAGTCAGAATGCCTCTTTTACGTACTGCGGAATTCAGTTGCCTGCCTGCTTTCTACCATTGAGAGGTGGTGTGACGTCTTTATATCATTATACCAACATGCTGACATAATAACTACCTATTTTTTATTTATTATTTACTAGCTGGTGCCCGCGACTTCGTCTGCGCAGGTTTATAAATTGTAGCCTATGTTTTATTATGATGTATAAGCTATATTATTGTAAAGTTTCATTAAAATCCATCCAGTAGTTTTACGTGAAAGAGTAACAAACATACATCAATCCATACATACATGTTTACAAACTTTCGCGTTTATAATATTAGTAGGATTTGACTCTTCCGTACCCGCAGACAAACCGTGTGAAAGGTTTTGTAAACCCTTAAGTTATAATATGCTTAATGCTTATAATAACAATAAAATAATGACTATCAACAAGATTTATAAATGACTCTTGTGACATGTTCTTTAACTACATATATCAATTTTAAGATTTCTTTCATTATTTTGATTTGTAGGTAGTTGGGTCTTCAGCCCTCACCTATATTTTTAAATATTCAAGTACTTAAATTTATTTTCAAACAGTCATTAAAAAAACTTCCGTGACCTCCAACCGCAGCCGAAACTTGAGTAATTAATGCATTGATTAATTTAATTCAGTTCCAAACATTTGCCATTTAAGTTCTCCGAGCGTCCGTTCAAATCCCATGCGGCAGCCGCCATTTTCTCCTT
Source organism: Athrips mouffetella (assembly GCA_947532105.1). Taxonomy (NCBI): domain Eukaryota; kingdom Metazoa; phylum Arthropoda; class Insecta; order Lepidoptera; family Gelechiidae; genus Athrips; species Athrips mouffetella. The sequence continues at coordinate 22,440,573 of OX383970.1, read as the reverse complement.
GCAACTTGTCACAAAATGGCCGCCAGACGCTTTGGCACGTCGTAAAGTCTGTAATTACTGTCGGAACGAATTTAAATGAACTTCATTTCGGTTTTAAATAAGAGAAAATGTTTAATTTAGTACCGATTGGTTTCAGAGGACCAATTAATTGGGGATTTTTGTTTTGTCGCGTCGAGTGTGATTACGTTCGGGAGTTGGGGTGTTCTTTGTTTCTATTGATTGTCGCATACATACGCCGCTTGATGCCTTTTTAGTTTTTTTGGCTTTGTGAGTGAAACAGTCGATATGTTTTCCTAGTTGTAGCCATTCTGGCAACTTTATTTAGATAAATGCAAGTTAAGAAAATTAGCTCGCTTGGGTTAGGGGTTTTCAAAGGAATGTTTTTATTTTGTGAAGTACGTACCTATTGCTTAATTTACTGGATTAAGTAATCTACTTACAAAACCTGGTGATTTTCGGTTGTTATTTTGTGAAACTTGTGTGCTGCTTTTAAGTATTATTGTAAATCGACAGGGTTGTACAGACAACGACAGGTCAAGCTTGATACTCGCAGTGATACTCTCGACCGTACGTCTATTGAAATAAAAACAGTACAAAGTCCAATGCGTCAAGCTTGGACTGGCTTGGCTTGGACTGTACTCCAGCATCGTGTTTTCAGGGGAAATGTTTGAAAATATCAAAACTGAAGTCTTTTTTAGGGTTCCGTACCTCAAAAGAAAAAAACGGAACCCTTATAGGATCACTTTGTTGTCCGTCTGTCTGTCTGTCTGTCTGTCAAGACCCTTTATCTCACGAACGGGTGAAGGGATCAGGTTGAAATTAATAGCATATATTAGGATCCATGAACCACACAAGATCTGAAAATTTCAATTTTTTACAACGACGCAATCAAAAGATGTGGCATTTTATGTCCTCATCTCCATACATTTATGCAAAAATGCAAAACCTACAGGGTACTTCCCGTTGACCTAAAATTATGAAATTTGGCAAGAAGCTAGGTCTCACAGTACAAATAATGGGAAAAGTCTGAAATCATTAAATATTACAACTTTTCTCACAACTAATGGTAACCAATTGTGGTGAGCTCCCGTTTTAAGAAAATTCATATAAGAGAGGGGTCAAGTTGGATGGTCGCGGAGGCGATTTTTGTTTTAGTTCTATTTTAAAAACGGGAACACATACAAACTTGAAAATTGGTATGTTAAGCTATAAAATAACAACAAATAATAAAATTTGATCAAGCGCGTGTCGGACTCAAAAAATCTAATTTCAACTAATACAATTAAGATTATGTGGTGGTACGGAACCCTCGGTGCGCGAGTCCGACTCGCACTTGGCCGGTTTTTTTATGCTCACTTACCAGGTCCTTAGGCTGGTCTTCCTCGGTAGTCTCAATATCCACACTCTCGTCGCTATCACGGTCGCTCTTAGTGGAGCGAGCGGGAGACGAGTGAAGTGGCGAGCGGGGCGAGTGAGGGGACGAGCGGGGTGAGCGGTTTGCTCGCGGAGATGTGGTTGTTGGTGACCTGCTAGGGTAAGAAAAAAATCAAATGTAATAGGTAAATTTTCTTGTCTCGTCTTTATTTCCCGCATGGCACCACTTAGTTGGTGAATAATGTCATAATAAAGTAATTAGGTATTATACAACGTTTCCTAGTCGACTATGACTATTCGGTCAATAAACGATTACGTAAAATTCTTTAAAAAATCCAATGTTCTATCCAAACTTTACTTGTGAAAGTGAAAATATATGCTTTTTACCTGTGTGTTGATCATTAATAATAAGAAAAAAAACTTAAATGATTCGTAATAGCCATTTTATTTGTGATCGTAACTTAGATTAGAACTAATAATAACATTTATTAGTCCTATGTTACATATTTCTTAAAGACAAAGACAAAAATTTAACGTTTTTGAGATTTGATAAAAATTCATACATTTTAGTATTAAGGTCCCTCGCAAAAAATTAATACGCTTATGGCTCCTCTCCTTAGCAGAAAGACCTCCTTGAAAGATCTTCTGTTGGTCTCGGTCATTCTTCGAAAGAACAATGACGACGTGACCGGGACACACAACCGCTGCACCAAACAACGTCGTTTGCGGGGTAAAGCACAAAGTTAATGTTCAGTAGCTACATTATTAGTCAAATGAGTGTTTGTAAATAAGTAAGCATTCACTAAATTGCATTGCTATATTTACGTAGCAATTGCTACGTTTTGCTACGTCGTAGCAATATCTGAATACTTTGTCCTTGCTTTTTGAAAGTAGGGTGATGTTACCTTAATTTAATTAACAAACTAAAATTCTGACTTCATAAATTTTCCAACAAAATTAAAATTGCCAGCAATGTACAGCAAAGTGATTGACTGTCTCAACTTTTACCCCCGTACCACGGCATACCTTGTACCAAGAAGCGCATCAGCAATACGAATAACGACAACGACGAATAGACTACGGTTCTAACAGGCTAATTCAAAATTAAAACTGACCTATGTATGTTGTATATCAAAAACCTTGTACATTCAAACATATTTAAAAGAGCGCGTGGGTTTTTATTGTCGCTTCTTTTTTTTCCCACAATGGCGCCACATTGTTTGTGAAGCGATGTAGTTTAGCTGACGTCATTAAGAGATTTTAATATCCAACAATGAATAAACGATTTTGATTTGATTTGATTTGACAAATATGTAGTACCCCTACTACATGTAAAGTGCGGATTTAGGAAATTAATTTATGCGGTTAATTCACATAAAATTATAGACATGAAAACGATTGTCAATGGAACACATTATTATCAGTTTTTAGAAATGCTCGAATGCCAGTAAAAAAACTATACAACGTGTAACGGAAACGTATGATAATACTGAAGGGTGTGAATCTGCCCATGAAACTGAACAACTTTTCCCAAAGAACATAGGTCGAAATACGAAAAACCAAATTTAATCTCCCATACAAAATGCGCTATCAGCTGATGCAGTTTCTATGGGAGGTCAACAATTTATTTCGTTTGGGAAAAGTTGTTCAGTTTCATGTGCAGATTCACACCCTTTAGTATTATCACAACTTTCCATTACATACTGTATGATAATTGATGTTTTTCTTACCTGGTAGGTGACTGTGATGACGTCATAACAGGGGAGAGCTGTGGGGACTCGATGCGTCGGACTGGTTTGAACGCGCGGGGCTCTTCCATCGCGCCGACGGTACTCAGCGCTGATAATGCGCCTGAATGAGGAGGAATAATATTGTAAAGTGTGCTGTCGGAAAAGAACAGTACCAACCCATCTCTACCCGTGGGTGTCGTAAGAGGCGACTAAGGGTTAATGAACCAGGGATGGGTAGCAGCATCCTTCTGTGTATCGTACCACCATACACACTGCGGTCACCAACAACCGCGGTCCATGGTGCCAGCCGTAATGCTAGCAAGCGTGGTGACTATGTTACTTCCCCTCCACATTGTTTCAGCAAAAGCTGGAATGTTAGAGGGAGTTCCCTGTCCTGTAGTGAACGTTTCATGGGATGTCATGATGAATATTGTAAAGAAGGGCTACCCTGATGCACAACCTTACATGAAAATAGCATGGAACAAAATACAGAATCTGCGTAGTTCAATGTGAAGTTGTTGCCGATTCTCAAGCCTAAAAGACACAAACAATTAAAAAACAAACCACTAATTTTAGCCTTCTCCAGTTTTAGAGTTAAGTTAAGCCAGTGACTTAGCCGCTATGCCGGAATCGATCTCTTTACTCGATCATAAGATTTTCGAAGTCATAACTCATCATCATCATCATAACATCCCATGAAACGTCCACTACAGGACAGAGAGCTCCCTCCAATTCTAGCTTTTGCTGGAACCATGTGGAGGGGAAGTACCATAGTCACCTCGCTTGTTAGCGTTACGGCTGGCACCATGGACCGCGGTTGTAGGTGACCGCAGTAAGTAAGATGTAAGAAATAAAGGAGGATGCTGCTGCCCATCCTCCAGTTAACCCTTAGTCGCCTCTTACGACACCCACGGGTATGTATGGGTAGGTACTATTCTTTGCCGGCACCACACAGGACAGTCATAACACAGACATATTTTAATCCATTTCATGAAAGAAGGCGAAATTTTGTAAACTGTATTTTGTAGCTTTAAGAAAACATTTATCTTTAATTACACTAAGTTCACGTTTGTAATTACAATAAAACACAGAAAAAAACAAAAAAAAACTTAAACTATCGTTTTACATGCAGCTAGTCTGAAATATCCTTACTTTTAACCCTTTTTTTTATGTTACGAGTGAGCAAACGAGCAGGTGGCCCACCTGATGGCAAGTGGTCACCACCGCCCATAGCACCCACTGTCTTACTAATGGCATATTTTGACACTAATAAGACAGCAAAGTACGTTGCTCACTTTGAGAACTAAGATGGTATGTCTTATGTGCCAGTAACTTCACTGGCTCCCTTGTCCTTCAAACCGAAACACAACAGTACAAACACTGCTGCTTCACGGCAGAAAAAAGCAAGGGGGTGGGGCTTCCCCAGACGGACTTTCCACAAAAGCCCTACCACCTTCGCCACCTTCTACTCGTACCACCCTTAATTTTATGCAAACATTTATGCAGTTTTTGTCCGGAATGGACAGAAGGAACATATTTCCCACATAGACTAAGGCGAAATGGGAGGTCTTTTCCTGTTGCCCATACCATACAAGGTGTAACAAAAAGGGTACGAGTATATCAACCCTGAAGGATGTCATTCTGCCCATGAAACTGCTGCTACTGCAACTATCCCTGAGGAACATAGGTCGAAATACGAAAAAAGAAAATTTGACCTCCCATACAAAATGCGCTATCAGCTGATTTAGTTTCTATGGGTAGTCAGTACTTTTTTCGCATTTTGACTTATGTTCCTAAGGAAAATTTGTAGAGTTTCATTGGCAGATTCTTCAGGGTCGATATACTTGGGTTGATATAATAATATGTGTTACACTGTGTATAAGAAATTTGGAGACATCTTATACTTTTCAACGAGGCCCGCAAAATGTAAAACGCTGGGTGGGAAATATATTCCTTTTAACACACATGAATTTGAGGCTAGGTTATCATTTTGTTTACAAAACTTCACTCTCTTTTGTGAAGGTACTCGTATACCTGGCGTCCATAATGTAGGCTTCAACCAGGGTAAAGCATACGGCAGGGGCAGTCTGGCCCCCCACACATAGTCCGCCAACCGGGGCACGGGGGCGTGGGCCCCGGGAGGACTGGCAGCCGACCTCTTAGCTTCCACCGCCTCGGTCTCAGGCCTGCGAAGTGGAACCCTTCTGTGGCACAATTTAAAGCTGAACTTTGTAGATTTATTTTGGATTTTTCTTGAAAAGGGTTGATGACTGTATCGAATTAAGACCGATCCAAAGTATAATAATGGGTCAAGCTTGAGGTGCTCGGGATGTAGTTCCTTTTGATGAAAGCTAACGAAAGTGACTGTCATGAAATGTATGGGACTTAGATTATTATATTATAATACTCGAAGCAAAATCAAACATGATAGCCCAAAATAAAAATTATGAAAAAAAAATTAAGAAAGTATTTTTTTATATTTTTTCAATCTAATGTTGACGTAGAATTACCTCTTAGAAGAATCATCGTCGTTTTTTTACACCCTGTATTTACCCTCTGGACTGTAAAAGCAACTCAAGTCAAGTACGCGTTTTCTATTCTTTGCCTCAAGCTGATACATTTGACCTTCATTAATCTAAGTATTAGACTTTATACCAGTCTTACTTTAAAAAAATCGCGCTGCAAGTGTCAAGCATAACCTGCTCTTGACTTTACATTTAGAAGGCAGGTGAAAATTGTTTAGTCTCAAGAATCTTTTTAGTTGCATGTTCTGACTGTTCATGTCTCAAGTGGCGGTAATTTCACTGGTTTTCTTACCCTTAGAAAATTGGAAGGGGTGGTACTTCTCTTGACAGACTTTGCACAAAAGCCCTACCCCTACTCAAACTTAATAAATATACAAGAGTTGACGAAAGATTAACTTTAAGTGACCTTTCTAAGTACGGCAGTCAATAACAATCTTTTTCTTACCTAGCCGCAGAAAGCATCCTTTTCCTCGTTCCGCCATTAAACATGGCTTTGACATCCTCCCAAGCATGTACGACCTCATCTGGCGGGCTACCACTGAGCTTCATATGCCGTCTCCAAGAGTTGAAGTTAGCAGCATCAGGCTGAACGTACTTGTCTCCGGGACCCACGCGGTGAGAGTGGAAGATAAATTTGTTGGGGGAGAAAAATAGGCCACAATACGCGCATTTTATGCATTTTGCTCGTGATGAGTTGTACCTACAGAAAAATGGGTAGGTTAGTGTTTTAATAAGTTAAGTTATGATAATGATAAATTATGATAAGTTTATTTCTTCCTAATATCCGTTTGCTTTGAAAGCGCTCGTGGCCGAGTTGTAGATGCTCTTTCTTTCCGATTACAAAAGTAAAGCAACGTTGGCTGAAGTCAGAACCCGGATGGGTGGCCACGAGTAGGACAAAAAATAGTGCGTTTCTCTGCTTCGGAAGGCACGTTAAGTGTAAAAACCAGTGCCCTCGCCCTAGGTTAGGTAGTCGACTCCGTAAAACCATTGTTAAAAACTAAGTAAGGCTAATATGACGATCCGTTTGCTTTCTTGTTAGTGAAGTATGAAGCAACAACTTTCAGAACTATGCAAAAAATGTATTTTGTCTCTCTTACAATATTTAAGTTGTAGAAGTCGCAAAACAGAAGTTGTTTACAACCCCATTGATAGGAGGGCAAACGGATAACAGTTGAAAAAAAACCTGTACAATATAGATTAGATATAGATTTCATGTTACTCTGACCATAAAACTGAACAACTTTCCGTATGGAATATAGGGCAACATTCGAATAGATAAGGATTCTAAAATTGCATGTAGGGATGTTATGTTAGGAAAATAACAAGCTTATGTTTCTCATCCTTTCAATTATGTTGTTATTCAGTAATTAACTTATTTTCGATAAAATAATATCATGAAGTTCTAAACTCTTAATTTTTCGTTCCAGTACAGGAAATAAAAAATAATAGAAAGAAGGAAAGTGTTATAATAAGTGCTCGCGCGCAAAGGTATTCGTCTCTGGTACTTACAAAATCTAAGGGGGCCATTTTCCATAGAGTGGATATTGGAAAATTAATGTAAAATGTATTGCAAATAATGTGTAATTATACCTTATTGCATAGTTATTCATGCCCATTTCCTTTTATATTCCTTCAATTCTGACACGGTGTTACTGACAGACGTTAAAGTCTTACCGGTCTTATAAAGCCTTTAAATAAGAACATATTTTGCATATCGCACCATCGAGTACATATAACCAATACCTTGCAGGTAAGAAAGCGCCCCGACAGCCCCAAGCGCACTCATGGTGAACAGCGAACGCGAAGTCGTCAGGAAGCCTCGGAGGTGCGTTGTCTCCAAGAAACGACTTGCAGAGGCGCTCCGCCTCCCGACGGGTTATCATTCCTGGGTAGAATTTTGAAGTTTACATTAAGCCACGATCACACCTAGCTGAATTCAAAGACTAATTTGGCATACATTGCTCGTTGAAGTAAGGATATTGCAATTAACATAACCAAGCCTCCCAGCAATGTATGCCGAAGTAGACCCACCGCGCACTAGCGATTTTTTAGTTGGCCAACAGTTTAGTCGCAATCGTTCTCCATAGACAAATCGCCAACTTTAAATCGACAAATGCGCGCAGTACCATAGGGGTCCATACTGATTCCGAGACCGATCAAACTATCGGCCAACCAAAAAATCGCTAGTGCGCGGTGGCTCTTAGTCTTTGAATTCAGCTAGGAGTGATCGTGGCTTTAACTACATTTAAAAAAAAAAAAAAAAAACCGTCCTCAAAAATTAATTACTCTAACAGTAATTTAGATCGTTCGGCTCTTGACACGATGGCTCTTTGTGAAACTGTTCTCATTTTGGTTAGGACATTCAGGATAGGATTTGATGGTCAAAAAAAGGTGATTTCGTCCTTTGGAAGGAAGGCTATTTCATCTGTGACGTAGAGCCGTTGGTTGAAGTGGTTGTTAAATGAGCTGCATCGAAGGCTTTTGTAGGCTCAGTAACTCTGACATCAAGGTTTATGATTGAACACTAGATAATAAGATAAGAAACACAATTACATAATCACAGTGGTACATGTATGAAAGAAGCCTTCAAACTACAAATAAAAAAAAAATGATATTGGTAATGACTTCAGCGGTGCTAAACAAATGGATATTCTGATTGGTGATATGCATTGACTGTGGCTATGGGAAGAAATCCTTTCAACTCACCACATCTTCTAGAAGACACAGGCATAGCTCCAGCCCGCCTCAAGATCTCCAGCTGTACCGGCGTGCACTGTACACAGGTGATGCCTAAAGCAACTCTTCTGTTATGTATCTCATTGTACGAGAACTGTTTGAGTAAGGTGTTGGAGATCTGAGCTAGGCAGAGGCGCTCGTTGCCTTCGATGACGAGGGAGACGATTGGGACGCCGTAGAGGAGGACTGTGCCGACCTGATAGAAGAAAGAAGAAAAAAAAGATACGTTTGAGATTATTATGGGATCCCGGCCAATTCGCATAGGAAACGTATGTGTAAGGTACCTCGAAACTTGGCTCATAGACAGGGATAAGGTCAATAAGTAAAAATAAAAAATACGATTTTTTTTCGGTTGCAAATAATAAAGTTAAAAAATAATTTTGTTTTTGTTAAATATCGATAGGTCGTATGTCAGAATGAAAAGTAGCCATCGCCAGTCTTAAAAAAAATACTGACAACTGTTCTAAGTAGTCTGTGGTCGGTTTATACAGCTGTTAGTTTTTTATTTATGATAGGAAATGACTAATAATCATATTCTGCCATACGACCTATCGATATTGGACGAAAATGATTTTTTTTTAAAACCTCGTCATTTATGGCCAAAAAAAATTGGTATTTTTTATTTATCTTTAATGATCCTATTCCTGTTTATGAGCCAAGTTTCAAGGTACCTTACATATAAGTTTCCCTAGCGAATTGTTACCAGTGGTCAGTTGACTCTACGCCGTGTAACAGAATGATGTGATAATACTGAAGGGTGTGAATGAAACTGCCAATGAAACTGAAAAACTTTTCCCAAGGAACAAAGGCCGAAATCGTAGCATCCCATGAAACGTCCACCGCAGGACCACCCTTACTTAGGAGGAGATCTGCAATAGTCACCACGCTTTTAGGCGTTGCGGCTGGCGACCGCTGTTGTTGGTGAGCGCAGTATGTAAGATGGTACGATACACAGAAAGATGCTGCCCATCCTCCGGTTAAGCCGTTAGTCACCTCGGACAGGTCGAAATACGAAAAACCAAATTTGACCTCCCATACAAACAGCGCTATCAGCTGATGCAGTTTCTATGGTGGGTCAAAAATTGATTTTCATATTTCGACCTATGTTCCTTGGGAAAAGTTGTTCAGTTTCATGAGCAGATTCACACCCTTTAGTATTAGCACATTTTTCCGTTACACGCTGTAAATGCTGTTTAATGGACAGTTTTCTGAAAAATTAGTCTACGTAAATGAACAACTTTCAGTGATTGAATCTTTCAGGAAATTAAAAATATAATCTGCCTCTCCATACAAACTGTCGAATTGAATGTAGGATTTTGTATACATACGCATTTTTTTTTACCATTTTATGATAGTTTAATTTACTAAAAGTTGTTCAGTTTCGTTGACTGAATTTAGCAAGTAATATTTTTTTAACTGATGGGGGCGCTAATGGACGGCAGGTAGAAGGCATCCGTTTTCCATACTAAATTCAAATGACTCGCATTCTTATGCGGCACATAAAATGCTGTTGAAAACGAGTGTATACTGGTATTTTCAGCTAAATTTTTCGCTGATTAATACCAAGATACAGCTAATGCACCGAAAGTACTACTTTTGTGTTTGCAATTTTGTTCAATATTATCATTGTGGGTGTACTATCTACCAGTAGTACTTTCGGTGCATTAGCTGTATCTTTGTATTAATCAGCGAAAAATTTAACTAAAATTAGCAGTATGCAATCGAATTTCAACAGCATTTTATGTCCCGCATAAGAATGCAAGTCATTTGAATTTAGTATGGAAAACAAATCACCTTAAGTATCGAGGCTTGATAGTCTAAGGCTTGATGGTTTTATGGGAATTTCGATTTAGTTCCATATAATGGTTGTTTCTAAGTGTGAGAAGAACACAAAGAAGTAGACCAACAAATGATGAATAATAAGGAAATAACATTGGGGTAAATGGATTAGAACTTAAAAAGTCATTATAGTCACACTATTTAGCTTACCTGGTTTGGCTTACTGCTGAGTTGTAAGGACTTATGTTCTGGTCTAGACTTGATCGACTCTCGAGGTGACATGGCCAAGTTGGTTGCTTCCATCCTGGTAAAGAAATTACAAGTTAAAAACCGGCCAAGTGCGTGTCGGGCCACGCGAAGTATAGGGTTCCGTAGGTTTTTTAAACTTTTTATCGCAAATTGAGGTGTTGATTAATTATGTTGTAAAGTTCATAACATAAACTTTTACCTCCTAATGTTCAGCAAGTTCCTAACGCCTGATTGCTATTATTTCCAGTTTTTCGGCTATAGCTTAATAACCTGTGAAGTGTACTTAGCGGTGACAAATTTATTTTTAATTTCTAATTTCATCGTATATACTAAAATAACAACCGTTTAACTGCCTAGGGATTGCGCTTTTAAGCTAAATATTTCACAAACGTATCCCTAAATCGAAAAATGATCATTGCAGACACATTATTTTTTTAAAAGTTTTTTTCAGGATTTTATTTTATTTTACCACTGTTAGCGTAGATGAATCGTATATCCATACATAATTACAGCTTTCTAGTACTACCAAGTGGCATTCGGGGTTCTATATAAGATGTCTAATCGTTCACATGTACTCCACAAGCTGTGTAAGTCAGCTGTATAAGAGCTGTATAGCTTGCTATAATGCTCTTATAGAACCAGTTTGGGCACAAATTAGACAGCCTTAAGTTCACTATGGCTGTACATTAGCAGTATAATAGCATTATAATAGCAGTTTAAGTAGTAACATCGGACTTAAGGCTGACTTACGGCACTATAAGGGACGCAGTGTGAACCATACAACGTACATGAGTGTAATAAAGAGTAACAAGTGGCTAAATACACAGCCTTCACAGTTATAAAGTCCGTCAAAAGTACTCCAGTGCTACCTGAAATTCACGCGTGTCCTAAATTATTTCTTTATTTTATTATTTATTCCTCATTAGTTTGGTTTTGTGTGTGCCATGAGAAACACATTAACTCCGGCGTATATCAATTGGATAAATATTTATGATAACACGCGGTAGTACCTGTTTTAAATACTTAATAATGTTAGTGCCATGGGAATGCAACTTTATCGTGAAATGTATACATATTTACAGCTAAAATATTCACGCGCCTCTGTAAAAACGCGATATTCATTTTAAAATATTTAAAACTGGCTGAGAGGAAATCAACAATTTTCAGTTTTTGATATTATATTGGCATTATAATTATACTACGGTAATTAATTATAACATGAAACCAAAACTCAATCGCTCTATCTGCGTATTTTGTGCTAAATCTGCATGATAATTTAAAAGATTTATTTGGTAAATATTTTAGGTTACGTAGAACAAAATGGTGGAAATGAAATACGGCTATGTGAACTATTATAACTCCAATTTAATGCAATGAGACGCATATAGGTTCACATGTGTTCTGTTAGAATGCTGTTATCTATATGATGTCCCACATTTGTACCTCTACAGAGCCAATGTCTATAAATTTATTCTAATGTGAACTTATGTACAGCTTTAAGATGTAATTCAGGTCAATTGTGTATCATCGTTTAATTCATTCAATATACTGAAATTTTAGAGACCCGCAATAATACATAATAATTATTGTCCGTTAAATCTTTTGCAATTTTTCTTCTTATTCCACCGGTTCTCGCTCTTTTTTCCAGAATTTTTTTATTCATTGTCACAAATTTTTGCACGCTAACTAATAAACACACAGCTTGTGGGATATGTGTCATAGAATATCACATTCACATTCATGTTCAGCTTACAGCAAATAAGAGTAGTACTTGTGGACAAATAAACTGCTATTGATGTTAATGGACAACACATATAGTCCTTTTAACAGCCTACAGTGCACATGTGAACCATTTAAACACTTCTGTACAGATAGTAAAAAAGGTAATTTTAATGATCACAAACAAGTCTTACTACAGCTATTAGCTGTATAACAGTCTAAAACAGGTAAACATAACAGCCTTTGGCTTTATAAATGACCACGTGTGTTCTATTAAAATGCTAGCTCTATAACATCGTACAAGTAGGCCTTTAAACAGCGGTTGCCGTATGTCTACCCTCCTATAATGCTCTTAGTCAGACGGCTGACTAAAAGATAGTTGTTAGAGTATTATAACACCAACAATCGTATAAAAGTATAACTCTACACTCCTATAAGTCCCTTAGACAGGTATAAGTGTTATTAATCGCAATAATGCAGCTTATACATCACGAGTGAACTGTAATAATGCTTCAAGTACACCTGGGAACTAAATGTGTACTCTTAAATGCATCTGCATAAGGATGCAGAGGACCTTTTTTAGGGTTCCGTAGTCAAAAAGGAACCCTTATAGTTTCGTCATGTCCATCTGTCTGTCTGTCCGCGGCTTAGCTCAGATATCTGAGCTAAGCCGCGGACAGACAGACAGATGGACATGACGAAACTATAAGGGTTCCTTTTTGACTACGGAACCCTAAAAAAGGTCCTCTGCATCCTTATGCAGATGCCCATCCTGACGGGTATATGCTGAGACGCAGATGGCGCTACGCAGCACAGAACAGGGTTGGTATTCCGAAGCTCCGATATTATCGAATTGACAACAACAATTACGTTCAGAAATTTACTTTGTATGGGAACTTCCTTGTCTAATTGTCTTCATAGACTAATTATCGGCGCGATATTATGGTAGTTTCATTTCGGAATACGGTAGCAGTATTTGTATCCTTCTATTTTTATATTATACAACATAAATAACACAGTTATTATTGCCATATAAAACTACCAACGAAAATAATCACCCATAATATAATAACTCGAACAATTTATTAATCTGTATCACAGCATTGAACAACATTAAAATAATGACTTCATTTACTTCTGCCGCGCAATAAAACCACAGTGGTTCGATTTCAATATATTTGGGGCAAAAATGATCGCTTTGGAGAAATAATGGAAATAAATTGTGGCGAAAGTGATCATTTGCACAAATAGGCAGTTTGGTTGTGAATGCGGTGTGGAAAATTACAATAAGTTGAGGGTACATTTTTATTCGCCTCTTACAGGGCGTGGATTTGTTATTAACTTAAGAGGGTTCGTATTTGATCGGGCTATGATGATTTCATCATTTATAAGTAAAAATTAAAGATTTTATTGCATATAAAAAAGGTATCTGATTTATGTAAGTTTTACCAATTTATGTTTATCCAATTATGTAAAAGAACTTTGATGATTTCATCATTTATAAGTAAAAATTAAAGATTTTATTGAATAAAAAAAGGTATCTTATGTTATGTAAAGGTAATTTATGTAAATTTTACCAATTTAAGTTTACCCAATTATGTAAAAGAACTAACATTTATAAACTCATAATGAATAATTCTATAGACTACCAAATTAATTAAAATTTTTAGAAAAAAAAAATCTACAATTTTTGAAAAGCTTTGATATTGTTTGCAAAACATTTTTATACCTAGCATTATGAAGCTTTTGTAACACTCAATACAATTCACTCAATTTCAACAATAAAGACACCATAACTAATCCATTTGATCGCGACAAAACTTGTCGCCACTGTAAAGTGATAAATCACTATCTAAATGTTTGCAACCCTAATGTCAAAGTCAACATAGGGTCACTACCGTTGTGTCCATTTTTTTAAGAGCTCGAGTTAAACAGTTAGATAAACAGTAGGCATTCAAACTTGTTATATCTACAGAAATTAATATCATTTAAATATGATTAAAAATATAAAAGAGTATTTTTTGTCTTAGGATTTAACTAATAAACAAAAGAAAAATAGAAAATATTTATTTAAAATTATTAAGATTCTAAAAAAGAGCACCTATAATGGCCGTTAGTAAGACACGAGGTAATTATGCTATGAAAATAAAAATAAATTACTTTAAAATGTTTATAAAAATAATATCTAATTCGATATTCTTTTAAAAAAGTAGAAAAAAGAAACATAAAAAAATTAAACAAAAAACACATTTAAAAAGAAAATACCAAGCATTAAAAAATTAACACATTTAAAATATAATAATGAACACACATGAATATTTATGATTTACTTAACTTTACAGTACTCAGCTCAAGCATTTTGCCAAAGCAATATCTCATAAATTCTATTAGTTTAACAAATTTTTAGCCTCAAGCAATGATTAGTCAATTTTGGTCCCCATCCCACTGTGCATCGGGGCCGACGGGGCGAGTCGGGGCACCCGCCAAAATAATTGATTAACAAACGACATCACATTACAGTAACGATTGCATATGTTATATTTTGTTAGGGTGTCATTTCGCCCCAATTTTGCCCCATTCTGTGGTGATTCTTGTGAATAAATTACCTAACTTGTATCGGTTACACTATTTGTGTGATTGTTGTGTTCATTAATGTTGTAATTTAGACAAATATTCTACGGAATGAACAGGTTATTAAGGTAATATTTGTTTCAATACAATGGTGCTAGAGACATTACAAGTTACTGCCTTAACTATTATGTTTATTTTGTAATCAACAAAATATAATATCTCTTTCATGCCTACCTAACTACTTTACCTCCACTTTAGTTAAAATCTTGCTTAGTTACCTTATTTAGAATGAGTCTTATACGTTTTACCAAAAGATCTTTTACCGAATTGCTTTTTACCGAAAATTCATTATGTATAAAAACGTCTTCAAAAACTAAAGCGTAATTATAAACGTAATTTTTAAAGCATCATCTCCATCCACACCTGAACACGATTTCATGAAATAGACGCACAAATTTATACAAGACGATGCCATTTTTTAACAACACCAGAAACAGACTGGACTAGACATACTTTTATCAAATTAATCACATTCCCAATTTTACGGTTCAGCTGCCGACAGTTGAGTTCGCGAACAATGTACTTTTATGAAAGATACTGGTAATTAATCCACGATGGGCCATATGGTGACGATATCTCCTCTATCCCTATTTTAGCGCAAGGGCCGACTTGCCCAAACTTACTCATTATTTACTGTGGAGTCGATTTTTTTATGCAGCGGTTTTATTTGCTTCTTATAATTTCATTAGTATTAAAAGATTTCTTTTTTAGTATTTTCAGAGACTATAATTATTTTATACCCAAGAGTTGCTTTTATAAAAAGATACTAGCTGTGTCCACGACCTCGTTCGTGTGGAATTTAGACTTTTAAATTTTGCTTAAAAATATCTGGTGTTTGAGTGAACCAATTGCAATAAAACAACGCATGTAAATTACAGCATAATAAGACCAACCCATCATTGAAAACTCCGTTTAAATACCAGTTGATACTTTGCATTCGTGTAGCTTCTGTTTGAGTGAACCGATTGCAATAAATAAAAGCTTTTAAGTTGCACGAAAGAAATAAGCCAAACACATTATCAAAAACTCGTTTGGATCATTCCAGTAGTTCGTTTTATATCTTGTATTTGAGTCAACCGTTTGGAATGAGAAAACACTTATATGCTACAGCAAAATAAGACCAACCCATCATTGAAAACACCGTTTAAATCGGTTTAGTGGTTACTGCGTGAATCGCGGAAAAAGAAACAGACAAACGGACAAACAGACAAAAATTCTAAAAATGTTCTGATTGGGTTCTATTACTGTTAAAGTGTCCCCAAAAGATATATTTTGCCAATATTTTCAATGTACAGATTTGCCGAGTTTACGATTTTATTATATGTATTGAATAGATACAGATTATGTGAAGTCAAAAAACTTCAACAAACGAGAAACTTCTTACAAAAAAAAACATTAAATATAGCGATTTTTTTTCCTAACAATATTTTTTTAATCAGCTTATAAGCCTTCCTATATATTATACCAATCAAAAAAAATGTTTCAAAAATATAGGCATATATACAAGGTGTAACAGAAAGGGTATATCAACCCTGATGGATGTGAATCTGCCCATGAAACTGAACAACTTTCCCTAAGGTCGAAATACGAAAAAATTTTTTTGAACTTCCATAGAAACTGAATCAGCTGATTGCACATTTTGTATGGGAGGTAAATAATTTTTTTTCGTATTTCGACTTATGTTCCTAAGGGAAAGTTGTTCAGTTTCATGGGCAGATTCACATCCTTCAGGGTTGATACGAGTATACCCTTTCTGTTACACCCTGTATATCATTTCAAGCATAAAAATCGTTTCAAAAATATAGGCATATATTTTCTATAAAAGAAGGAATTTGTCTTCCCAATCTCCTCTTTGTTACCATCATTACAACTAACAACTAGTGGGGCAAGTACCGGTCCCAGGGGGCACCACATGTGCGCCACTTGTAACGGAACTAATCGTTTTCTGGTGAATCTGCTGCGATTCGACGAGCGGGATTATTTTGATTATTGAGGATCTTTGAGCACAAAAATTACAACAGCTAATCTTTCTTATGTTGAATTTGTCCGTTCAACGATTATGGACCCTTTAAAATAGGATAAAATAAGTAGGTTATCCAGGATGTTTCTTGCAATAAATAAGATTTTTATCATTTGTCATCAACTTTTACAATAATTTAACTGCAGTTTTCATTGAATTCACACCTGTCCACACACAAGAAACAAAAGCTTAGATGCCAGTTGGCATTATAGTGGATAGTTCTTTTAAGACAAACTGAACCCTCAAACTCACCTCTTTTTGTAACATGGTGACATCTAGCTAGACACTGCTGAGTCAGGACACAGGACAGGAGGCTCCCTCCAGACCTCGAGCAAAAATGCGTGGTACTTTGGAGGGGATTTACCATAGTCAGCACGCTTGTTAGCGTTGCGGCTGGCGACCGCTTTTGTTGGTGATCGCAGTATGCAAGTTGGTACGATACACAGAAAAATGCTGCTAACCATCCTCCTGTTCATAACCCTTAGTCGCCTCTTACGATACCCACGGGTAGGGATGGAATGGTACTATTCTTTGCCGGCACCACACGGACGTTATCACTTATAATGGGTATTATTTATTGATGCTATACCTACTTAAGTTTATCTCATCTTCTGTAAATCAATCTATATTTTTAAACTATTATTTTTTGTATAAAACTTGTAATTATTATGTGAATTTGTTACAATGATACCCAATTTACCCATACTGACCCATTAAGGGGCTGATAAGACCTAAATACGCTTCACATGGGCTGGTTTTTACCGAAAAGTGATGAATATATGGCAGTGAAAAAA
Source organism: Athrips mouffetella (assembly GCA_947532105.1). NCBI lineage: Eukaryota > Metazoa > Arthropoda > Insecta > Lepidoptera > Gelechiidae > Athrips > Athrips mouffetella. The sequence goes on along the minus strand of OX383970.1, from coordinate 22,423,013 downwards.
AATTATGTGATAATTAATCATCTTTACAAGAATATGGCCTACTCCGAAACACGATTAAATATATTTTGTACGCCACAAATAAATCCTAAGTTACCTCTGCTTTTTGCTTTTAAACCGTTTTTCTTAAGTACCCATTAATCTATGATTCCAAAACTTTTACACATTATTCAATATATTATGCATAATAATATAGCTGTTTTGTAATTAATATTATGGGTACAGATTTTGAGAAAAATGCAAAAATGAGGGAAAACCGTAAAACAGCGCGAATGCGCTCCGTTCTAGCACGCGCATTCTGCCCTTTGTTAGAAAGGGACGTAATTCAGCTCTTATCAGCCTCTTAAGAGGAACGTGAAAAATTAAACCAGAGATTTATTTAATTTCCGTATTTTGACGGGAGTAAATGTTGCGTTTTAAAACAATTTTTTTCTCTAACCTAACCCATAAGTGTCCCTAATCCGCCACTAGCGATACATTGACAACATGTTGTGCATTTCTGCGGATAAGCCGTAACTAAAGGGACACTCAGCGCTTTGTACGACAAGTGTAGGGGACCGTGTACGGTGACCATGACTTAGGGGTTTTGTGGATTAGTTTTTTTTTTTTTTTTCATTTTCCGTGATTGTTATGTTTATTTCAAAATAGCCGTAAAATAGCCATTCCCGTAGTAGACAAATTCATTAATTATTGTACAGCGCGTAGTTAAATAATAATTTGTTCTTAGTTTTTCTTTCTGTGCAACAAAAGCAAGTAGCAATAGCGGGTATTAAAATCATGCCAACAACATGCTTAACATTCTTAAAATTAGAAGAAAATCGCAACTACAGGCGGAATTCCAACTCATGCAATATGCTACGACGCTCTCTACGTCGTAGCAAACAACTTATACGGTTGTAATAAATAGACTTCTTTTTATTCATAAAACGTGTAATTCTAAATACGCAAAACCACTCGGGAGGTAGTTCTACCCATGCGACTGAACAACTTTTGTTCTACATCTTTTAAAAAATAAAAATTAAAAATTGGATTCTCCATACAAATTGACCAAATGAAATTAAAATTTTGTAAGAAACTCGATTTGCTTATTAAAATTTCCACAAGTTTTGGAACAAAAGTTGTTCAGTTACTCGAGTGGAACTACCTACCACCCGAGAGATTTTGCGTATTTAGAATTAAACGTTGTATAGTTCAATTTAATCTTAAATTATGTTCACCCTACTAAAATCCGATCCGTTCTTAGCAAGTGTCCCACTGAGATCTCTTTGTAAGAGCGTACAGTTTAATATAACTTGTATGCGCTCATCTGGGAGCAGTTGTACAATAGTTCCGCTCCGCTGTTTGTTACCTAGTTTCTGAATACTTGATTGTGCGTCTGGCTGTAATAGAAATAAAATGAAATGGTAACGAATATAGGTTTTGAGTATTAGTTGAAATTTTAACTCTTTTTTTCTTGTGAACAATTTTGTGTTACGGCATTTTGTAAAATAATTTTGTATTAAGTGGCAAAATCCCTGAAGCCAAAAATTATAACTCAACTTACTGGTTTAGTTAGTTCATAACTGTGTACATTATTATGTATTAGGTGAGGTTATCATTTCTGTTATAATTTATTGAAGTTTTAGGTGACAGTAGCGAGCTGGCATGGCCGCTGATGTTTGATGTATTTTTGATATATTTTTTTACTTCTTTCACTTTGTAAATAAACTGTCTCAAAAACGGTTGATTTTTATTAGAAGTCACCAACAAAACGTGTGAATATAAAATATTTTATTCATTTGAGTCAAAAAAATATCAACCAAAACCTCCATTAAAATTCATCTTAATCTCGAAACAATAGTCTGGGAGCCGAAAGCAAACCTTTAAACAAACTGAGTTTCCAATTGCAAAGCTTTGACTACAAAATTAATTCGCGTTACCCTGTTATTTACCCTGACTTTGTGCGCTTAATTGGAGTCGACGGGCGAAGACACGATGTTAATTCGTCGATTAATATTTAATGATCGCCCTCGGCACCGCCCTGTATACGTCGGGAGTCAGACGACAGATTACGAGTATACAGGGTGACCCGTAAAACTAAATAAGTATTTAAATTCACTATTTTACTCAAGATAATTATTGACCTTTATTTATTACAAGTGCATATAAACATGACTCAGAATTTGTTTGTTTGTTAAAGTATGTTTTTTTTTAATTAATAACTTGATAAACTTAGTACCTTTGGTACAATTTTTAATAAATAAATTAAGATAATACATAAATAAAACGGGTTTATTATTTAAAATTCTAACAGTGTTTAACTTATTACATCTAGGACACTCGGTTTAAGTACTTATACCTATATTGGGACGCCCCGCTCTTTCTTAGTACATTTGAAGGTAAATAGATAGGTGAATAAATAGATAGGTTACAGGTATTAAACATTATAGGTTGGTACTATAAGAATAATATAATTACAAGTACAAAAATTGTTGACAAACGACAATAATAATTATCTTTGGTTTAGAAATAAATTTTTACTCAGCGCCCAATCTGACACGACATTCTAATCAATTTTGTGAGGTTTATGACAAGCTCCTGGGCTACAAAATTAAATTCTAAACGTGGGCTGTCTCGCACACAATACCGATATTGACACACCACGGTACGACAGAACCCTACAATTGTATAGTATACCAACTCATACCACCGTACCGATGTAACTTGGATGGAACATTGTGCTTTGGTACAGTCGTCCTCGCAGATTTTTCACACAATTGAATTCGTAACTAACCCGTCGGCTTTTGTCTGTTTTGCGAATTAATTTGTGAGTCTCTTTGTCAGCGAGATTTTGGGAATTTCAATATTTTTTTATGCTGTACCCAAGACTGAAATTACATGCTCAGACAACAAAACTAAAAACCGGTCAAGTGCGAGTCGGACTCGCGCGCCGAGGGTTCCGATATACCTATAGTATTTTTGGAAGCAATAAAGCATGTAAAGGTTTTTTGCAGATTTCTGAAAAACTGTGCAACTTAGAAAGATCGTTTTATTTTTGCTGTAAAGTTTATATAAACTTCTGTCAACTGTAATTAATTCAGATTTTTCCTTACTCAAACTTCGGAGATAAGGGGGGGGGAATGGTATTTTTCTTGACATTTTTCATCATAACTTTAAAACTAAGAAATTTAAAAAAATACAAAAATATATTTTAAAATGTACAAGTAAAGCCCTTTCATATGATACCCCACTCGACCTAGTAGCGACAATTTGAAATTTGGCCCCCCCTATTTTGGCCCCCTTTATATTAATAATCATACTTTTTTCAAAATTTTTTCTTGTGCAATTAAGTTGGGCAACTATATTCTAAAACTATTCCAAATTTCAGGTTGATAGCATAAGTGGTTGCTGAGATATAGAGGTGTGACAGACAGACGGACAGACAGACAGACAGACAGAGCGGCACCATAAGGGTTCCTTTTTTTTACCATTTTGGTATCGGAACCCTAAAAACCGGTCAAGTACGAGTCAGACTCGCGCGCCGAGGGTTCCGATATACTTTTTGTATTTTAAGAAGCAATAAAATCCATTTTTAGGACCGCAAAACTAAATTTGTTTGTAAACGTTATTTGCAGATTTCTAAAAAACTGTGCAACTTAGAAAGATCGTTTTATTTTTTCTGTAATGTTTACATAAACTTCTGTCAACTGTAACTAATTCAGATTTTTCCATTCACAAACTTTGGAGTTATGGGGGGGGGGGGGGGTGGAATGGTATTTTTTTGAAATTTTTCATCATTACTTGAAAACTAAGAGACGTCAAAAAATACAAAAATATATTTTAGAATGTACAAGTAAAGTCCTTTCATATGATACCCCACTCGACCTAGTGCCACAATTTGAAAATTAATAATCATATTTTTTTCAAAATTCTTTCATGTGCAATTAAGTTGGGAAACGAAATTCTAAAACTATTCCAAATTTCAGGTCGATAGCATGAGTGGTTGCTGAGATATAGAGGTGTGACAGACATACAAAATCGCACTAAAAGGGTTCCTTTTTTTAACATTTTGGTATCGGAACCCTAAAAATAGCCATTTTCCATACGAAATCACGTTCAGGCCAAATTAAAAATTGCAGAGGATATTCTAGAAAATGTTTATAGCGGGAGTCCAAATAATAATATAGGTATACCCAAAACCACCCATATTTATGTATGTATTTTCCGGCAATTTGTTGTGATGAGCTAAAAAAAAATTACCGTTAACAAAAAAACACCCAAATCAAAAAGTTTTACTTAACTAAACAATCTCAAGCCTCCCTTAAATCATAAACATGCAAATGTGTTCAAAATTAACTTATTTTGCTTATAAAAGTAACTTAATAGAATCAAGAGCGTGGCCAAATGACATCTGCCGAAGTTGATGGCAATCTCGAGGAGTTCTTTTTTATTAACTTTGCCCTCCGAGGGGGCTCCTTGATTTGATCATAACAATAATTTGTTATGTGAATTGTAATTGGTTTAAGGAAAGCGAGTTTAGGAATGTAACGTTGGAGAAGAAGTAACACAGGAGAAAGTAACGTTGTGGAGAATTTATTACTGTTTAATTGTAGTAGGTATATTTGTTGTAAAGCGAAGTAGGTTACTTACTAATTACCGTCAAAATGATTATAAAAATTATATCAGATATTCATCATAAGAGAACTCCCCTGAAATATTACAAAAACTGGTATGTATGTGTACATATACACAACAAAATATGACTAAAATTAAAATGACTAATCGAATAATGAAGATTAGTCCATCTAACAGATGACAAGAAAAAGGTCTATCAAGTCAGTACTATCAGTAACAATTCACGTTTCACTGCCACCGACTAATCTGGGTATCTTCTCTCAATTTTCGATATTTCGATACGATACAGGGTGTTTACTCTCAAAGTCCGATATATCGAAACGATACTACTCGAAACATGCAAATGCAAAACTTCGTCCCTTGGCAATAGAGTAGAATATTGGTTGGATGCAGTTTGAAAATTCATCCAATTAATATTCTACTCTATTGTCAAGGGACGAAGTTTTGCATTTGCATGTTTCGAGTAGTATCATTTCGATATATCGGACTTTGAGAGTAGACACCCTGCTTCGATACAGCCGAATTTATAATTTCGTTCACTGACAATAGAGTATAATATTGGTTGGATGAATTGTCAAATTGGCCAAGGGATGAAGTTTTGAATTTGCATGTTTCGAATTGTATCGTATCGATATATTGAAAATTGAGAGTAGACAGGCGGTGGCGTTGCTGATATCCATCGGATTGTGTCAGTTTGGTGTCAGTTGTAGAAGTGGCGTAGGCAGTAAAGCTGCCGTTATTCATAATCTAAGGGCGTAGTTAGTTCTCCATTTGTCCGCCTGAATAGATAAGTCGGTGGAACTGTAACTGATCTAACCTTTACCGATTATTTTTAACAAAGAGATTTGAACCTCGCTACGCTCGGTATGACCGAGTGCAGCGAGATTCAATTCTCTTTGATTTTTAATATCTATAATTAGGTAGAATCGCCTTTTATTCTGATATTGCCGTCGTCGCCGCCATCTCTCTATGTAGCCTAACTTGTCTCACTGCTGATGTTTATTACCTATGAGAAAACGTGTAGGATCGGAAAGGTGTGAAAATACTGAAGGATGTGAATCTGCCTATGAAACTGAACAACTTTCCCCAAGGAACATAGGTCGAAATACGAAAAAGCAAATTTGACCTCCCATACAAAATTCGCTATCAGCTGATGCAGTTCCTAAGGGTCACAAATTTATTTTGTTCTATGACCTATGTTCCTTGGGAAAAGTTGTTCAGTTTCATGGGCAGATTCACACCCTTTAGTACTATCACACCATTCCGTTACACCCTGTATATCTAAAACTCGCAATAGAATAGAAAAAAAGCTTATAAATAACATCAACAACCAATTGAATCACAAAAAAATCACATCACAAGAAACAAACCATTATTCAACTTGCCGAAGCGAAATGGACAAATAATTCACAATACAATGAAGACTTGTAAACACAATTTGTTAGTCGCTCTGAACGAAGCGAGCGCTGAAATTCCAATCGAACACTGAAAAAGCGTTTGTTGAAAGTTTTAAATGAATAAGCACATAATCCTGTGCGTGTCATTTCGGCAAAAATAGGGAAAACGCATATGTCTTTTTGTCGCATTATTTTTTTTATTATTGACCAAATATGAAAATACCGTAGCAGAGATGACAAAAAGTTAAATATAAATTTAAATCGGCTAAGAAATACGGGAGTTTCCTCGTGTCCGTACGGCTGATATAAGCATTTAAACTATTAATTACGCGCCGATTAGACACAAAGATCCGACATGGACATGGACCGCGGTTGTAGGTGACCGCAGTAAGTAAGATGGATGCACAGGAGGATGCTGCTGCCCATCCTCCAGTTTATAACCCTTAGTCGCCTCTTACAACACCCACATTAGTTTCTATGAGAGGCCTATTATTGATTTTGTTCTATGACCTATGTTCTTTGGGAAAAGTTGTTCAGTTTCATGGACAGATTCACACTATTTCACACTCTTTAAGTGTTAAATAGTGTGAATCTGCACATGAAACTGAACAACTTTTCCCAAGGAACATAGGTCAAAGAACAAAATCAATATTTGACCTCCCATAGAAACTAATCCCATACATACCCGTGGGTGTCGTAAAAGGCGACTAAGGGTTTTATCACACCTATCCGTTACACGCTGTAGACTGCAAGCAGCAGATCTAGATTTTTTAAATCAAATTATTTACTTTATTGCGCAAAATTATAAACAAACAGTTGATAGATTAAAATTGTTTACAACGGTAAGCTTATCTCTATAAGAGATCTCTTCCATGCCATCCTATCTCTATAAAACTCTAAGACTCCATGTCCCATACGGCTATGGACGAAATTAGCAGTGTGGATCAGGGTTGTATCGTTGGACTGTGGCTACACATACCTACCCCAACGAATTAGAACTACGTATGTAATGCCCGGTGTGGTACCGGCGAAGAATAGTACCAACCCATCTCTACCTACCCGTGGGTGTCGTAAGAGGCGACTATGGGTTAATGAACCAGAGGATGGGCAGCAGCATCCTTCTGTGTATCGTATCATCTAACATTCTGCGGTCACCAACAACCGCGGTCCATGGTGCCAGCCGTATCGCTACCAAGCGTGGTGACTATGGTAATTCCCCTCCAAATTGTTCCAGCAAAAGCTGGAATTCTGGAGGGATTTTCCTGTCCTTTAGTGAACGTTTTATGGGATGTTATGATGATGTAGGTAATGGGTAACGTACCCGTGGGTGTCGTAAGAGGCAACTATGGGTTAATGAACCAGAGGATGGGCAGCAGCATCGTTCTTTGTATCTTACATCTTACTCACTGCGGTCACCTACAACCGTGGTCCATGGTGCCAGCTATAACGCTAACAAGCGAGGTGACTTTGGTACTTCCCCTCCAAATTGTTCCAGCAAAAGGTAGAATTCTGGAGGGAGCTCCCTGTCCTGTAGTGGACGTTTCTTGGGATGTTATGATGAGGTAATGGGTGTCCCAAAAGTGGATACAGGATGTGCTTTGTCAATAAAATACGAACGGATTGGAATGTCTTCGTTATTTTTTTTTCTATAGAAGAGACTTATAGAATTGCGTAAATGGTTCTAACAATCGCTTTGCCGCAAGAGAGGTCCCTGAATAGCGAATTTCACGAAGAGGATACCAAGATCTTGCGACTTGACGCCACTCTACTGTACTACGAGTACTACCGGTCCACTAGCGCCCCCATCAGTTAAAAAAATATTACTCGCTAAATACAAAACTTATCAAAAATCCGGAAAGACAGATTGAAGTAAAGGTACCTTTGTTTATTTAGAAAATATTTACTCTCTAAAATAAAGTTCACTATAGTTACAGATACAAAAACTGCTAAAAGTGGCCGTTTTTCGCACTTTTGGTATCTGTAACTACAGTGAACTATATTTTTCAGAATTGATGGGTTCTGAATAAACTAGGGTACTTTAACTTCAATCTGTCTTTCCGGATTTTCGATAAGTTTTGTATTTAGCGAGTAATATTTTTTTAACTTATGGGGGCGCTAGTGGACGGGAGGTAGCCTCTTAAAGATAAGGTCTATGCCAACGATCCACAAAACATTAACGACTTGAAAGACACTATTCTCCGAGTTATTGGTGTAATAAGCTGCGAAATGTGTGAAAAATAAAAACCTTTGGCAAAAGAATCGGCATTTGCAAAAATGCCGATATTCCGTTCAAATAAAATTTTACAAAACACTTTTACAAAAAAAAAATGCAATCCGTTCGCAATTTATTGAAAAAACAATGACAAAGCTTTTGAGACAACCTTATCCGAAATTTTGACAGCAAGTTAATTAATTTCTGAACAAGTAAGTTTGCCATTCAGATTATTTTATTCAATATGATTCTTTACAAAATATGTACTTAATGAATGTCATTCATAACATGCGGAATACCAGTCTCGAATAGGCGAAAACTAAAAATTGTATATCTTCCAAATCTGAATTTTTGAAGAATTGAAAATTTTTAAAAGTGACTAATAGACCTTCTTCTAAAGTCAAGGCCTCTACTATTAGAATGAGGGCAGCTTCAGCCAGTCCCCTGGGACCTTATAATTGAAAGACAAACAGGGGACGATTCGCGTCGCATTCATTAAAATTACATTAACATAGATGCGGATTTCATTAATTTTTGTTTTGTTTTAATGAAGGGGAATATAGAAATTCATTTATATACTTTTTCTTATTAGTATGTACTTAAAGTTCAATGAGGAAGATTCATGAGTTCTTGAAGAAAACCAGCACACCATTAAGTACGTGCCTAATCCTGTTTGAGTATTAATTATGTTGATGTTGTCATAACTTAAACTTTTGTATCAACCTTTAACATTAATAAGTAATTTTGCGTAAGCTCCTGTCACTAAACTTCAGTTTACTATTATTTAATCTGTGCTGTCATTGCCATATTTTTAAGGTGAAATTAAAATTCAAAATTTTTGCCATATTTCAAACCTACCTTGCCAAAACTCTTCTTCGCACTTTAGCACCAGAAAAAAACACACAATTATCGACGTTACAGCATTTTGAACTGTATCACGCGTTTGACCGTTCAACTCATACTGAGCTATCAGTATCTCTTCTCTCTAACCCCGCCTTAACTGTAAGACCATCCCCTCAAGAAGAAACCAGCCAATAGGAGAGCTCACAGAACGTTATTTACTTCAAACACCTCCCCTCTCTTTCGTCTGCCGTTATCGATTGGACAACCCCAAGCACTTATTTAAGGCGGGATGGTTGAATTAATTTTGTGATTGAAATTACAATATAGTATTAATTTGTTCGCGCCTCGCTCGTCCGATTAAAACGGTGGTATTATTTTTACTTGATTTTTTTTTATTATTGTGGTTATGTTGTTTTGTTTTAAAGAATGGTTGTGTGTTGACGCTTACCTATGACGCTTATAAGGGATGAATAGAAGTAGGTCACGTTCCTGTAAAAGGTTTAAGAAGCTCTCGCTAGGATTTGATGCAATAGTTTTATGCTCAGATTTTTATAGGTATTTGATACTTTAGAAAAAAAAATAATTATGTTGTTATGTTATCAAAATTTGCCATGGCTGATTTGGAAGTCTCTAAATAGACTTCGGACTCAAGTTGGCTGCAGTAGACAACATGTCCAGGTGGGGTTTCTCAAAGGATCCTAATCTGATCTGCACGTGTGGTGCGATACAAACTATGGCCCACCTAACGTCGTGTTCTGCGTCGACTTCCACCTGCACACAGCAAGAGCTAATGGACGCCACACAAAATGCAGTTCATGTTGCCGAATTTTGGGCTAAACAAATATAAAAATGACGATGCCATCGACACGCAAAGAAGATGTAATACTTAGTGTTAGAATTTAAGTGTAGTAGAATCATGTGGCTTAAAAATAGAGGTAGGTATAGCGGTTCACATAATCACACTAAGAACTAGAGATTTTTTATAATTTGTAATTTTATTTTATTTATTTTTTTCAATTTTTTTTTAATTTTTTTTTTAATAATGAAGGACAAAATGTCCACAAAGAATTAGAGCAGGCCGTGATAAAAATAGGATGCATTTGATTTAACATATTTGACATTTGAAGTTGCAATGTAGATAACATTTTCATATAAAGTGTCTTAGAATAACTTGGATTTAAAAAAAATTTAATAGTTATTTATGCAACTGTTGCGTAATGATAGTAATTTTAACACGAGATTTGGATTTACGTAATTACAATATAGTATTAAAGTAGTACGTAAAGTTGCATACAAAACTTTATCTACGACCGACAAAATCAAATAACATTTTAAAGAGTAGTAATCAATTCATCAAAGAGGCGGCTTTGGACAGAAAAAGATGAAGGGAGTTGCACAGTTGAACTGACAGGTATGCTGCACCGACAAGCTCTTAATTTAAAGAAGAGAATCAATTTATTAAACTAAGGTCGAATTCCACCCTCGTTACACCAGTGTAGGAGTAGGTACAGTATCGAAAATCCGGAAAGACAGATTGAAGTAAAGGTTCCCAGTTTATTTAAAACCTATCAATTCTGAAAAATATAGTTCACTGCAGCTACGGATAGGTAGGTACAAAAAGTGCCAAAAAACGGCCACTTTTAGCAGTTTTGTATCTGTAACTACTTACAGTGAACTTTATTTTACAGAGTACTTAGTACTAAGACGACCCGTTATCGCAGATAAACCCAAGAGGTTTGCGTGCTAACGATGTCCACTATATTTTTGTAATTTAATGCATAATAAGTAAATAAAAAAAAAAAACTTAAATGGGTTCTAAATAAACAAAGGTACATTGACTTCGGACGGTAGGTAGGTAGCCCCTTAATTGAGATGTGATGTTGGCGAAGGATGGAGCTGGACAGAAATGGTGTCAAATGAAAGGGTATATACTTGAAAGGGTTAAAGAAAAAAGATCTATCTTACAAACTATAGAGAACCGGAGAGGAAATATGATTGGCCACCTGATACGACACGATTCGTTTATTTAGAACATCATAGAAGGGAAAATTGAGGGAAAGAGAGGAAGGGGCCGGCCGAGGAGAACCTTTATGGAACAAATCAAAGAGAAAGTACAGGTCGAGTCGTATCAGGAGGTGAAGGATCTGGCAGAAACAAGGAAAATTGGCGATTACTCCACCGACAAGAGCACAGCTCTTAAGTTTTAAAAAGAAGAATTAAATAAGGTAAAACCAATAAAACCTCTTGAAATTCGCACAAAAGTAAAAAAAACGCAAAGCGCAAATTTAATGAAACTTGAACCATCCTGAACATAATAGGTCTTTACCTATGAAATTGCCGTTTTGTATGGAGAATTTTAGGTAAACTCAATTTTCAGTACTAACATTTTTGCATTTTTCTTAGGAATTATAAACCTAATTTTTTTAATTTTTTTAAGCATTATTGGGAAGACATTAAGCTAACAGAAGCTTAAATTTAATTTTCGAAAAATATTATGTGTAAAAAAATATAACAAATCTAATGATGAAATCGGACGACATTTAAGACGAACAATTTTCGAACCTTTAATTTTATATATCAAACTAAAAATACAAACTTTATTTTATGCTTAAATTGATAACCTTGAAGTCAACTTTCAAATATAAGACAAATGAAAAAACTAGCATTAGAATTATAGGAATTATGATCTCATTAATCTGTAAGAAAATTTCGGCAATTTCATAGGTAAAGACCTATTATTATGGGCGGTAACGGTAATGACAAATCCAACAGATTAGTTAATGACCAACACTCACGTAACACACTGTCATTTACAAAGTGATTAAGCTGCATGATGGATACTTATAAAGAGAAGTCATCATCATCATCATATCGTGTGGGTTGCAAGGTCGATGACCGACCTCACAAACCCTGGTGTCAGAGTTGTTGAGCCGCCAAAGGCCTCTGACATGGCTCATTAACGACTACATCCGTAGATAGAAGTCGGGACCAACGGCTTTACGTGCCTTCCGAAGCACGGAATCATCTAACTTTTCGGACAATCAGGTGATCCAAACTGGGGAGGTCGCACAAAGAGATCTTTGTTTGACAGTGTCCCCACCGGGAATCGAACCCAGAACCTCCGGATCGAGAGCCGAGCGCTCTAACCACTACACCACGGAGGCTGTTAATAAAGAGAAGTGCGACGGACCAGTCGTCTATGTACACAGTCAAGAGCCGATATAATGTAGGCAACGAAGCAGTTGACCCCAACATAAATTTCTCAGGCAGATTTTATTTGATAGGATGATAAAGAATCATGAATTAAATGTAAATTTAAAATATCCAAAAATAATTTTACAAAAAAAATTCATACATTTTTTGTAATTTTAGTATGGAAAAATTAAAAGTAGATACCGATTTTTTTTTTGAATTTTTATAGAAGGTTTGTCTCATGTAGTGTAATACCCCAGCAAAGTTTCATCGACTGAGGATTTAATGCAGGAGTCTTCATACAACGATCCGCTTCGTTGCCTAGACTAATAGTTTGAACCACGGTAAAAGTCTTAAGCTACTTTTTTTAGAACCCCATGCGGACGGAGTCGCGGCAACAGCTAGTAATTAATAGTTTTAGACTTTTCCCTTTGTTTTTGCTATGAGTGCAAAAATTCATTGTATGATTTGTAGGACAACGGGAAGTACCCTATAGGTTTTGGTTTGTTTTATAAATGTTTGGAGATGGAAAGATCTTTTAATTGTGTTGTTGTGGAATCTTGAAATTTTTACAGCTTCAAGGGCCCATGGCCATAACATCCCATGAAAAACGTCCACTACAGGACAGGGAGCTCCCTTCAGAATTCTAGCTTTTGCTGGAAAAATGTGGAGGGGAAGTACCATAGTCACCTCGCTTGTTAGCGTTACGGCTGGCACCATGGACCGCGGTTGTAGGTGACCGCAGTAAGTGAGATATAAGATACAAAGGAGGATGCTGCTGCCCATCCTCCAGTTAACCCCATGCCCATGGACTTCATATTAATTTCAGCTTGATACCTTTACCCGTTCGGGAGATAAAAGGTCTTGACAGGCAGATGGACGGACAACAAAATGATCCTATAAGGGTTTCCTTTTTAGGTACGGAACCCTAAAAATAATCGCTTTCTTGAAGTTTAATGAGAGGATATTAGGAGTCATCTGTAGAGTAGGTATGTACCTATCAAATTTTCTATCATATTCCAAACATTTCTAATATTCAGCCTCATTTATCAACTTTTTTAATCATTTTTCAGACATTACGACGTGAGTGTAGATGAATCGTGTACAACCCGTTTACTGAAAGAATGGTTCTCGCTAGAGTGTAACGCCTTTCACTGACGACGAATTCCAATTATCAAATCTAACACAACATACCTAGCAAACATTTGTTTAAGTTACTTGTTTACATTTTCCTTAATGATGCGTTTGTGCACACCGTACCCATGCATCGCAGTGACGTTATCGGTTCAGGACTATTCTTTTAGGGCTCCCGCACACGACCGAGTTTTTGTAGGTCCGATTATGGGCTCCCGCACACGACCGAGTTTTTGTAGGTCCGATTATCGGGCACATTTTTCCTCCGATTTTACGACCGATTTTGTGACCGACCCAACGCACACGAGCGATAATCGGTGACCGATTTTCTTGTATGACGATAGGGAGGTGATCGATCAAAATAATATCGACACACGATGTCGATGATTTTATTTTTTGTTAGTGAGATAAGATTCCATGAAAATATTTTTTTATAAGTCTCGGTATTATCAAAAATGCTTCTAATGGTCATTATTTGTTAATATACAGGGTGTTAGGCTAGGATACCTATACAGAATGTAAGAGTAAGTATAAAAGGTTTTAGGTTAGAACGACTAAGTACTATACATACAGGGTGCTAGGGTAAGTATACTGGGTGTTAGGTTAGGATTATTATACAGGATGTTAGGGTAAGTATACAGGGTGTTAGGTTAGGATAAATACACACGGTTTTAGGGTAAGTATACAGAGTGTTAGATTAGGATCACTATATGTATAGGGTCTTATGGTAAGTATACATGGTGTTAGGATAGGATAACTATACAGGGTGTTAGGTTAGGATCACTATATGTACAGGGTTTTAAAGTAAGTATACAGGGTGTTAGGTTAGGATTACTATACAGGGTGTTAGGGTAAGTATACAGGGTGTAAGATTAGGATTACTATATGTACAGAGTCATCTATACCCGTGGGTGTCGTAAGAGGTGACTAAGGGCTTATGAACCGGAGGATGGGCAGCAACAACTTTCTGTGAATCGTACGATCTTACATACTGCGGTCACCAACAACAGCGGTCGCCAGCCGCAACGCTTACATGCGTGGTGACTATGGTAAATCCCCCTCAAAGTACCAAGCGATTTTACTGGAGATCTGGTGGGAGCTCCCTGTCGTGCAGTGGACGCGTTTATGGGATGTCATGATGATATTACGATATGTACATCGTGTGGCCTGGAGCAGCGGCAAATAAAATTAATGGACCGTCCATAGGGTATCACTGATCGATTGACAGTACTTGCAGGTATCCTTAACCAATAAATTCTGCACAAGAAATACAATAAACTTTTAATTCACTACCCGACTACGGCAAAGAGGAGGGTTATGATTTTGAACGGTATGTATGTATACTGGTCCTTCATAACTTCTAAACTAGTTATCGTAATTTGACAAATGAGGTACCGTTAGGAGCGTCTTGATCAACCGCTGGGTATAGTAGGTAGGACTAGGCCCGCCCCGGCTTCGCACGGGTAGATATAGTGTTTTTTTGTGTCACGGGTTACTAAAAAAGAGTAAAAACGATTTGGATTTATTTTTAAATTACTTAGTGGTAGGGATTTTGTGCAAAGTCCTTCTGGTGAAGTACCACCCCCTTGCCTATTTCTGCCGTGAAGCAGCAATTCGAAGGGTAAGGGAGCCAGTAAAACTACCGGCACATGAGACATACCATCTTAGTTCTCAAAGTAAGCAACGCGCTTTGCTATCTTATTAGTTTCCAAATATCCTATACTATTAAACGTGCAATATTTGTACAGTACCTGGTCGACCGAGCTTCGCTCTATAATAGCTGCCTGAACATTAAAATATCATCGGGTGAGCAAGCTATTCTACTCGCCAACAGGTGGCGCTGTAGGTTTCTGTCTTAAAGGCGGCCCCCGAACGCTCTCATATAGTAAATTTCATCGAAATCGTTAGAGCCGTTTTCGAGAAACAGATTGCAAACATATAGGTGTATTTGTATACAAATATTGCTAGTTAAATAGTATTTTCCCAAGAAACATAGTTCGAAATACGAAAAACCAAATTTGACCTTCCATACAAAATGCGCTATCAGCTGATGCAGTTTCTATGGGAGGTCAAAAAATGATTTACGTGGGAAAAGTTGTTCCGTTACTGATATTGATCCCTGATCTATGTCACGCATTCAAATTACCCGGTATATATATATATTTGTAAACGGTTTCTCGAAAACGGCTCTAACGATTTCGATGAAATTTACAATTTCTCCGCGATTTAGACGGAAATCTACAGTGCTATCTGTTGGCGGTAAGAATAGCTTGCTTATCCAATGATATTTTAATGTTGTGGCGGCTATTATAGAGCGAAGCTCGGTCGACCAACTACTGCCACTAATATGGGTGCTATGGGCGGTAGTGAACACTTATCAGGTGGCCCACCTGCGCGTTTGCTCACTTGTAACATAAAAAAAATGGTTTAGGTTCATAAGTAATAGACAAAGCTAGATTTCTCATCATCGCATACACTCTTTGATGCTCTACCTATGGGATAAAGGCGTGATGATGCGTTTGATTAATATTAAAATAACTTTAAACATCATTAAACCAATTCCTCATAATATCTAAGAGAGCCTATACTTTAATTATTTGCCCCTGTTATGTACAGGACTAACGTGCCACACGTTGTAGGTACGAGTATATACCTAATCCGTTTCAAGCTATGGTTTCAAGAGTCAATGCCAACACTTACCAACACATTTTGCAGCCATAGAACCAGACAAACCACCAAGAACCAGACGAACTAGAGTATATTTGACGAAAAAAATAACATTATGTTACAAACTTGTTTTTTTTTCTGACAGCTTTAGCTGATTATCTACTATTGATCATGGTGCACAATAGCCTTGATATAGTTAGCTGCAAAATGTGTTGCTAAACTTTGGCATTGACTCGTGAAACAGATTATATTATATTCACTAGTACCTACTCTAGCGCACCTAATGTACTTACGCAGAGCAACAGAAGGGTACTTGCGGTGAAGCGGGGGGAGGGGGGCGGGCATCGTAAATACGGATACGGAGCACCTTGTTTTAAAAGTTGATAACTAAACACTGGCTCTACACGTTGGCTGCGTGACCGCGCCGGCGTAGCCAACGTCTACTAGGCCCGTTTGCGTGAGTTTGCCGTTTGCGACCAACGCTCGCCGGCGTGCCGTCGGTTATCGGTTTTGCCACAAGCCGCAAACGGCGTTCACACGTTGGCCGTGTCCTCATTTCACATAAGTGGAGTAGATGGACGTTTTAATTTTTTTTTAATAAGTAAAAATTATTTCATCTTATTTTTCAAATATGGTGCAGCTGGTAATAAAAATTAAAAGCACTGTAAAAGTACATTGCAGCGGCAGTAATAGTCTCCGCGTCTACGTCCATCTTGCTTGACAGACCTACACGCTACACCTACACACACCAACGTGTGAACGCTGTCATCAAGCTTGCCGAGCCGGCGCGGCCAACGGTTGGCCCAAAGTCTACTGGGGGCTAAAGGCTCATCCACATATTCGGCCATGAACGCCAAATATAAGCCAACACGCATGTGTAGGTATAAGGCATATACAGCGAACAAAATAACTCTTACTGTGGCGCAGAAGTCAAGAAAAGAGTCGCGGGAGTGAGCGCGGTAGTGGGAGAGGATGCGAGTGAATCGTTCATTGGCTCTCCGCCTGTCACCCATGCGCAGAAAATAAGAACCACAGAGCTCTGAAGTCCATCTACTTCTAGAGACGAATTCTTTATGTCATTCAATAGAAATCAGTGTCACCATTTACTAAAACTAACACGTTTTCCTTTGAGTGCGATAAACATAGTACCATTATCGCGAGAGAGTAATATGCAAAAAACCAGTGACAGCGTCTCTATGGCAACGAATGTGTTTATGATGTGCATTCAAAATAAGCACCTAGGAACATAAATTGGAAAGTATACCTATTCAATAAGGAACCAATGTTTTTTACTATATTCGCTTCTATGGGGGGGTGCGCGCGCAGGCGGAGTGGCCCTATCGTAGTTCTGTGGTCAGAACCAAACTTAAGGAGAGATCACACCTGGCTGAATTCAAAGACTAATTCGGCACAGTATATCACGCCCCGTGTGGTGCCGGCAAAAAATAGTACCAACCTATCTCTACCCATGGGTGTCGTAAGAGGCGACTACAGGGCTAATGAACCAGAGGATGTGTATCGTATCATCTCTCTTATATTCTGCGGTCACCAACAACCGCGGTCCATGGTGCCAGCCGTAACGCTAACAAGCGTGGTGACTATGATACTTCTCCTGCACATTGTTTTAGCAAAAACTGGAATTTTGGAGATAAGATAAAGATATTTATTTGCTATAGAAATTTAGGGAGGGAGTTTCCTGTCCTGTAGTGGACGTTTCATGGGATGTCGTGATAATATTACGATATACATCGTAATATAGTAAAGGAGCTTTTATTTTTAAGAAGATTTCTGCAACTGGCAGTAAGACGCATATTTATAGAAAAGTGCCTACGTACAGTTGACCGCACTTCAGTGGTAACACTTTGTCCATTGCGGGTCTCTGGTTTCGGGCGTCCTGTTTATGTTTTGACTGACGTGCTGTTGACCGTACCTACCTAGCTAGCTATCCAAACCTGAAACGAAACTAGAAAAAAAAAACAATGAAAACCGGTTGTTTCGGTTGTTACAGTCCAAAAACCGACCCCTACCCGTAAATAATCCGTTCTTGAATTTTTTTTTCGTAGGTCCCTCGGGGGGTACTGGGAGTGTAAATTTAAAAAGGAGACTGAATAAGGCTCCCGTGTGTATTCGAAAAATGGTTTATTTTTTCAAAAAAAATTGGTTTTTCTTGAATAACTCGGCCATTCTCGATTTCACAGTAAAACCGTACGGACAAAAATTGTAGGAAATTTGAATTTCTACAAGTTTAGTCCTTACAATTTTTCTTCAAGGATCGATATTTTTTTAAAATTAAACCTGAAAAACGCAACAAATTCAAAATATTACCATTATCTCCTATGTTCCACGTTTTACGGCATGAATAAAAAGAAACAAAGTTGTAGAAAATCAAATTCTGAACAATTTTGGTCCCTACCTTTTTTCTCCCAAAATCGATATTTTGGAAATTCAACCTGAAAAACGCGACACAAATTCTAAATATTATCATTATCTCCTGTTCTACGTTTTACGGCAAGAATGAAGAGAAACAAAGTTGTAGATAATAAAATTCTGAACAATTTTGGTTCTTACCTTTTTCCCCCCAAAATCGATATTTTGGAAATTAAACCTGAAAAACGCGACACAAATTCTAAATATTATCATTATCTCCTATGTTCCACGTTTTACGGCATGAATGAAGATAAACAAAGTTGTAGAGAATCAAATTTTGAACAATTTTCGTTCCTACCTTTTTTTCCCCAAAATCGATATTTTGGAAATTAAACCTGAAAAACCTGACAAATTCTAAATATTATCATTATCTCCTAAGTTCCACGTTTTACGGCATGAATGAAGGGAAACAAAGTTGAAGAGAATCAAATTTCGAACAATTTTGGTTCCTACCTTTTTCCCCCAAAATCGATATTTTGGAAATTAAACCTGAAAAACGCGACACAAATTCTAAATATTATCATTATCTCCTATGTTCCACGTTTTACGGTATTAATGAAGATAAACAAAGTTGTAGATAATAAAATTCTGAACAATTTTGGTTCTTACCTTTTTCTCCCCAAAATCGATATTTTGGAAATTAAACCTGAAAAACGCGACACAAATTCTAAATATTATCATTATCTCCTATGTTCTACGTTTTACGGCAAGAATGAAGAGAAACAAAGTTGTAGAGAATCAAATTTTGAACAATTTTGGTTCCTACCTTTTTCCCCCAAAATCGATATTTTGGAAATTAAACCTGAAAAACCTGACACAAATTCAAAATATTATCATTATCTCCTATGTTCCACGTTTTACGGCATTAATAGAAATAAACAAAGTTGTAGATAATAAAATTCTGAACAATTTTGGTTTTACCTTTTTCCCCCCAAAATCGATATTTTGGAAATTAAACCTGAAAAACGCGACACAAATTCTAAATATTATCATTATCTCCTATGTTCTACGTTTTACGGCAAGAATGAAGAGAAACAAAGTTGTAGAGAATCAAATTTTGAACAATTTTGGTTCCTACCTTTTTCCCCCAAAATCGATATTTTGGAAATTAAACCTGAAAAACCTGACACAAATTCAAAATATTATCATTATCTCCTATGTTCCACGTTTTACGGCATTAATGAAGATAAACAAAGTTGTAGATAATAAAATTCTGAACAATTTTGGTTCTTACCTTTTTCCCCCCAAAATCGATATTTTGGAAATTAAACCTGAAAAACGCGACACAAATTCTAAATATTATCATTATCTCCTATGTTCCACGTTTTACGGCATTAATGAAGATTAACAAAGTTGTAGATAATAAAATTCTGAACAATTTTGGTTCTTACCTTTTTCCCCCCAAAATCGATATTTTGGAAATTAAACCTGAAAAACGCGACACAAATTCTAAATATTATCATTATCTCCTATGTTCTACGTTTTACGGCAAGAATGAATAGAAACAAAGTTGTAGAGAATCAAATTTTGAACAATTTTGGTACCTACCTTTTTCCCCCAAAATCGATATTTTGGAAATTAAACCTGAAAAACCTGACACAAATTCAAAATATTATCATTATCTCCTATGTTCCACGTTTTACGGCATTAATGAAGATAAACAAAGTTGTAGATAATAAAATTCTGAACAATTTTGGTTTTACCTTTTTCCCCCCAAAATCGATATTTTGGAAATTAAACCTGAAAAACGCGACACAAATTCTAAATATTATCATTATCTCCTATGTTCCACGTTTTACGGCATGAATGAAGATAAACAAAGTTGTAGAGAATCAAATTTTGAACAATTTTCGTTCCTACCTTTTTTTTCCCCAAAATCGATATTTTGGAAATTAAACCTGAAAAACCTGACACAAATTCTAAATATTATCATTATCTCCTAAGTTCCACGTTTTACGGCATGAATGAAGAGAAACAAAGTTGAAGAGAATCAAATTTTGAACAATTTTGGTTCCTACCTTTTTCCCCCAAAATCGATATTTTGGAAATTAAACCTGAAAAACGCGACACAAATTCTAAATATTATCATTATCTCCTATGTTCCACGTTTTACGGCATTAATGAAGATAAACAAAGTTGTAGATAATAAAATTCTGAACAATTTTGGTTCTTACCTTTTTCCCCCCAAAATCGATATTTTGGAAATTAAACCTGAAAAACGCGACACAAATTCTAAATATTATCATTATCTCCTATGTTCTACGTTTTACGGCAAGAATGAAGAGAAACAAAGTTGTAGAGAATCAAATTTTGAACAATTTTGGTTCCTACCTTTTTCCCCCAAAATCAATATTTTGGAAATTAAACCTGAAAAACGCGACACAAATTCTAAATATTATCATTATCTCCTATGTTCCACGTTTTACGGCAAGAATGAAGAGAAACAAAGTTGCAGAAAATCAAATTTTGAAAATTTTGGTTCCTACCTTTTTCCCCCAAAATCGATATTTTGGAAATTAAACCTGAAAAACCCGACACAAATTCTAAATATTATCATTATCTCCTATGTTCCACGTTTTACGGCACTAATGAAGATAAACAAAGTTGTAGATAATAAAATTCTGAACAATTTTGGTTTCTACCTTTTTCCCCCCAAAATCGATATTTTGGAAATTAAACCTGAAAAACGCGACACAAATTCTAAATATTATCATTATCTCCTATGTTCCATGTTTTACGGCATGAATGAAGAGAAACAAAGTTGTGGAGAATCAAATTTTGAACAATTTTGGTTTCTACCTTTTTTCCCCCAAAATCGATATTTTGGAAATTAAACCTGAAAAACGCGACACAAATTCTAAATATTATCATTATCTCCTATGTTCCACGTTTTACGGCATGAATGAAGATAAACAAAGTTGTAGAGAATCAAATTTTGAACAATTTTCGTTCCTACCTTTTTTTTCCCCAAAATCGATATTTTGGAAATTAAACCTGAAAAACCTGACACAAATTCTAAATATTATCATTATCTCCTAAGTTCCACGTTTTACGGCATGAATGAAGAGAAACAAAGTTGAAGAGAATCAAATTTTGAACAATTTTGGTTCCTACCTTTTTCCCCCAAAATCGATATTTTGGAAATTAAACCTGAAAAACGCGACACAAATTCTAAATATTATCATTATCTCCTATGTTCCACGTTTTACGGCATTAATGAAGATAAACAAAGTTGTAGATAATAAAATTCTGAACAATTTTGGTTCTTACCTTTTTCCCCCCAAAATCGATATTTTGGAAATTAAACCTGAAAAACGCGACACAAATTCTAAATATTATCATTATCTCCTATGTTCTACGTTTTACGGCAAGAATGAAGAGAAACAAAGTTGTAGAGAATCAAATTTTGAACAATTTTGGTTGCTACCTTTTTCCCCCAAAATCAATATTTTGGAAATTAAACCTGAAAAACGCGACACAAATTCTAAATATTATCATTATCTCCTATGTTCCACGTTTTACGGCAAGAATGAAGAGAAACAAAGTTGCAGAAAATCAAATTTTGAAAATTTTGGTTCCTACCTTTTTCCCCCAAAATCGATATTTTGGAAATTAAACCTGAAAAACCCGACACAAATTCTAAATATTATCATTATCTCCTATGTTCCACGTTTTACGGCACTAATGAAGATAAACAAAGTTGTAGATAATAAAATTCTGAACAATTTTGGTTCTTACCTTTTTCCCCCCAAAATCGATATTTTGGAAATTAAACCTGAAAAACGCGACACAAATTCTAAATATTATCATTATCTCCTATGTTCCATGTTTTACCGCATGAATGAAGAGAAACAAAGTTGTAGAGAATCAAATTTTGAACAATTTTGGTTCCTACCTTTTTTCCCCCAAAATCGATATTTTGGAAATTAAACCTGAAAAACGCGACACAAATTCTAAATATTATCATTATCTCCTATGTTCCACGTTTTACGGCAAGAATGAATAGAAACAAAGTTGCAGAAAATCAAATTTTTAACAATTTTGGTTCCTACCTTTTTTCCCCAAAATCGATATTTTGGAAATTAAACCTGAAAAACGCGACACAAATTCTAAATATTATCATTATCTCCTATGTTCCCCGTTTTACGGCATTAATGAAGATAAACAAAGTTGTAGATAATCAAATTCTGAACAATTTTGGTTCCCACCTTTTTGCCCCCAAAATCGATATTTTGGAAATTAAACTTAATTAATTAATTAATTACCTATTAATTAATGAAAACTTAATTTGTTCAGGATTTGATTCTCTACAAATTTGTTTCTCTTCATTCATGCTGTAAAACGTGGAACATAGGAGATAATGATAATATTTTGAATTGGTCGCGTTTTTCAGGTTTCTTTCCCAAAATATCAATTTTGGGGGGGAAAAGGTAGGTACCAAAATTGTTCAGAATTTGATTCTCTACAACTTTGTTTCTTTTCATTCATGCCGTAAAACGTGGAACATAGGAGATAACGATAATATTTTGAATTTGTCGTGTTTTTCAGGTTTAATTTCCAAAATATCGATCCTGGAAGAAAAATTTTAAAATACAAACTTGTGGAGAATCAAATTTTCTAAAATTTTTGTCTTCATGGTTTTACTATAAATTCAAAAATGGTTGAGTTATTCAAGAAAACCCATTAAAAAAAACATTTTTCGAATAAACAGGAGCCTGATTCAGTCTACTTTTTGAATTTACACCCCCAGTCGAGGGCCTACGAAAAAAAACCAAGAACTGATTATTCACGGGTCATAAATGTCATAATGATTGAACTATTTGTTATTATCTCCAAGCATACAAACATATTAGAATATGATATATTATCTACTCATTAAAAATCCGGCAGTGCGAGTTTAATATTTTTTTACTTAAGTTTCTAGGACCTAGCCTAGGCACCTACCTCAGTACCTTTGTACCACAAAAGATGTAAAAACAGTATAATTACAACTACCTACAAGGTACGCACAGTAGCAAGTAAGTGTTAACAAAGCCAGTAGGTACCTATAACTTGAACCAGCGCTAAGCTACAAACCCCCGAAACCAAAGACCCGCTCAAGGTCAAAGTGTTACTACCTAACGTGCGGCTGACTGTACCTACCCACTAGCGCCACGGTTGTTGGTCAAACAAACACAATCACTCTGATGATGACTAGGTAGGTTTAGGTTACCAAGAAGGTATATTATTATACAACTTGTAATTACCAATACGCAAAACCTCTCGGGTGGTAGTTTTACTCATTCTACTCATGAAACTGAACAACTTTATTGGAAATTAGAATAAAAAAATTGAGAATCGGAATTTTGTATTTTATTTTTGTTGAACAAAAGTACCACTCGAGAACCTTTGCATACATTGTATATCTCACGGAACTGTTTAATCTACAGGGTGTAAAAAAAGTTCGACTATACTTCTAATGAGTGATTCTACATCGTATAAAATATAAAAAAAATATTTTGCTTAAAAAAAGTTGTTTTAGCTCAAGAAGAAGTGAAGCACAAGGGTTAAACGACGTAGACAAGGATGTTTATTGTTATTTAATATCCACTCACTAGCACATTTCAATAAATTACTGGAATGTAATTCGGAGTAAAAACTAATTTAATGATCAAACAAATCAGAAATTAAATCTAAATCTAAATCCTACTTTTTTTTTTACATCCTGTATTTTTCATTCGTCCACGGCTGGCAATGTTGATCGTAGTGGCACGACAATTTCTGTAGGTAGGACAAGGATTTCCAATTTCTATGAGGTAGATACTTACCAAGAGGTACTTATGTAAACCTACCTAGAAAACCAAACGTGAAGCAAATCTAGAATAAAATAGGTACATAATTTTACTTATTTATCGTCGTTCATTCGTCTGGCGGAAAACAGAAAAACGTTCGGTTTTTATTTTTGTCTGAGACTTGTCTTCATACGTTGTTTATTACCTACACGTAATACAGGAATCAAAATCTCGATGTCAATATCCATCGTGCGTGATTCAACACGCACCCCTCCCTAGCGAGTGTACGGAGCTGACTGACGAGACCGCGACGGCCGGCGACGGTGAGTCGTGTGCGTTGAAGTATAGATTTACGTATGTTCCATTTCTCACCGACAAACGGATCGGCCGTGACGGCCGATTTTATTTCTCACCGAGTTTTTGTCGGTCGTGTGCGTTGAAGTATGGCAACCAGTACGTTCCATTTTTGACCTACAAAAAATCGGTCACCGATTCTCGGTCGTGTGCGGGAGCGGTTATTATAAGTACAAACGAGTTGAGGTTTGTAGTAACCACTACGGATATTTTTAATACATTTGTGAGAAAAACTACTTACCTACTAGTTCGGAGTACGTGACTACTACCAATGTTTACGTTCTTGTAAGTACCTACCTACCAAAGAATTCGGACTCCTTGCTCCGCTCGGAATAGAAGGAATACTAATTTATTTTACTATGGGATGACATCTGCCATTGTGTCCCAAGTTGAAATGTCAAATCATGAAACGTGATTTGACATCCTCATACAAAATTCATGGAACGAAGCCTATGCCGTATTGACAATGACTGAATGAATGTAGAATACCTTGTGACACATATTTTCATTAAACTTCCTTCTTTTACCCTACATTTATCGAGAAAATGTGTTGTAAAGATTATATCTAAATAGTTTTCTGCAGAATAAATCCGAATTAACTAAATTACTTTAAAGGTGAAGATACAAGTAAACAGAGTAATAAATTAAATTAACAAATACTAAAAAACCCATAAACAACGCCGTGATATTAATGAATATAAAAATCTTATTAAATAACAAATTTTGTTTTCAAATTAACATAATATTGGAACAGGTGCAGAATGTGTTTATCTTTATTTGGGTATAAAAGAAAAGAATTTTAAATTGTAGCTCAGACGGCGGAATTATGCTGAAAGTGATTTTCTGTATCGCCTTATTGGCTTTAATTTCTTGGCCTGGGTCTTCCACAGGTATGTAATAGATATATCGTTGGCCAATCGTTATACTGGATCAATCGCGAGCTTTATGAGCAGATCACGGTAATACCGGCGTTTCGTGATTTGATCGATTAAAAAATGATTTTTGCCTTTACCTATTCTATCTAACGCTTACCAACACATTTTGCAGCCATGATTTTAAAACGAGAGTATTTTTGACGGAAAGAATAAAATTGTTTTACAAATTTGTTTTTTCTGATGCCCCATCCAGACTCACCACGACGGAACACGTGGGAACGCGAGCACGAGAGTGAGGATGGTGCGCTCGTGTCCCCTCGTCTTCCCTCGCCTCGCCTCGCTGGCGCTCCGTTTTGTGTCTGTTTTTCGGACGCAAGTCAAAGGACGCGAGGGGGTGGGTGAGGCGAGGGAATCCACCACACTCTCGTGCTCGCTCACTTTGTTGTTTACTGTGGCAGAGTAAAGACTCGCGTGTTTCTTTATCACTACGGGGTGAAGTAATGATTTTTGTACCACTTTTGTGGAATTCTGTCAAATAGAACCAATCATTTGTAATAAAAAAAAAACTATATCACAAGGATAAAATAAAGTGAACGACTCGTAGGATCGGATTAGCAAAGAATTAAATGTACCTACACAGGAGCCAAAAACTAACAAAAAAAACGGCCAAGTGCGAGTCGGACTCGCGCACTGAGGGTTCCGTACCACCACATAAACATAATTGTATTAGTTGAAATTTCAGTAAGTTAATGTGCTATATTTTTTGAGTCCGACACGCTTATGCACTATAAACATACCAATTTTCAAGTTTGTAAGTGTTCCCGTTTTTAAATAGAACTAAAACAAAAATCGCCTCAGCGACCATCCAACTTGACCCCTCTCTTATATGAATGGTCTTGAAACGGGAGCTTACCACAATTGGTTCCATTAGTTGTGAGTAAAGTTGTAATATTTAATGATTTCAGACTTTTCCCATTATTTGTACTGTGAGACCTAGCTTCTTGCCAAATTTCATAATTTTAGGTCAACGGGAAGAACCCTGTAGGTTTCGCATTTTTGAATAAATGTATGGAGATGAGGACATAAAATGCCATATCTTTTGATTGCGTCGTTGTAAAAAATTGAAATTTTCAGACCTTGTGTGGTTCATGGATCCTAATATGTGGTATTAATTTCAACCTAATACCTTTACCCGTTCGTGAGATAAAGGGTCTTGAAAGACAGACAGACAGACAGACGGACAACAAAGTGATCCTATAAGGGTTCCGTTTTTTTCTTTTGAGGTACGGAACCCTAAAAATATCATTAATGGTGACTTAGAGTGGCTATCGCAGTAATTTCAATTACGTCCATCTTTTACTAGGCGTAACGGGCAACTGAATAAATCGAGAGTGTGGATGGCTAGCACTCCTTCAGCCTCCACTCGCCAAGACTCGCGATGAGAGCTTCTTGGAGGCGCCTCGCGAGAGTCTGGAGCCGGCATGTCAGCTTTAGCCGATTGCTTTTGACGTAGCTGCAAATTGTGTTAAGCGTTGGAATAAACTAAAAAACAAGCCCTTGCGCGCAAACATCGCGTTTCTCTATGGGTACTCGTACGAGTACATTTCAAGTTAAATTGCGCCGTTTGACACATGGCTCGAAAAATATACTTGACTTCGCGTAGCAAACCATCAAAAATTGCTCGCAAGAATTCAGGCACCACCATTTCCAAGGCCAAACATGCCAGAAATTTTTGACAAACATAAATGCAACGCACTGGCGCTCGCTGGCAAAAAATATTCGCAGAGGCACGCGAACTCGGCACGAGCAAATTTGCTCACGCGTCACCATGCGCGAGCTGCTAGATCGATGGTTTGCGCAAGAATGAGAGAAAACTGTTCGATTTGTCCAAGTATAGTCACATTTTTGTTAAAGGAGTACAATATTCTGTTAAAGGAGTACAATGTTCTGTTAAACCATTGCTTTTTACAGCAACCTGCAATGGGGACCAAAATGCTACTGAGGGCTGTGGCAGCTGCCAAAAAACATGCTCAAGCCAGAACGTAACAACGATACCACTTTGTCCTCACATTTGTAAGGAGAAAGCGTGCGACTGCTTACCTGACTATGTTCTGGACGAGAACCTCAACCCACCTAAATGCGTCAAACCTGAAGACTGTAGTAAGTACTATCGTTTATACTATCATAACATCCCATGAAACTTTCACTACAGGACAAGGAGCTCTCTCCAAAACTCGAACAAAAATGCGTGGTATTTAGGAGGGCATTTACCATAGTCACCACACTTGTAAGCGTTGCGACTGGCGACCGCTGTTGTTGGAGACAGCAGTACGTAAGATGGTACGATACACAGAAATATGCTGCTGCCCATCCTCCGGTTTATAAGCTCTTCGCCTCTTACGACACCCACGGGTACTATTCTTTGCCCATGTAGGACCCTTTTATCAGAAACGTTCTTGTTTTGACGTTTTCAAACAACTGCAGTCGAGAATAAGTATGAATCGAAATAAAACTAAACATCTTTTTCTTTTCTCTTTAAGTTAATATAAGTCGAAATAGTTACGAGAAAATATCAACTTTCCATATCTTTTATTAATTATTACTGATAGTTCTTAGTTTTTATATAAATCTGAACAAACAACGGCAACACGTGAGAAAATTCGTGGTAAATTTTAGAATCATCCATATTGTTTTTGTTGCTTAGAAGTAATTAATTCTAATGTTGTATTTTTTTACAGCCTAGACCGCGAGTCGACGATAAACCACAGCCGTCAACCTTGTAACTGTGTATGTAGACTTATCGAAAATATCCAGTTTATAAATGTAGAATAAACTATTAAACATATAAATATGTTTTAATTTCAGACTTTTACAAGTTCACGCTTTATTTTCATATCGTTCATACTTATAATTTTTTACCTCACTAGTTCGAAAAACTTTGCTTTATCGGTCAAAATCTGTATGCAAAAGTAGTTTTTGGCCGCTAGCGTGGAAAAGGTTTTTGAATTTAGAACGTGTTGATGAACTAAAATGTAAATCCAAAGGCTGTTGTTTTCTTTTTTCATTCTTTTATATTCAGCAGCAATTCGTTATTATTTTCCTCGCTGTAGTGAGGTGAGAAATTGTATTTCGCTCGAAAGTTATTTTTCGTCTCAAGCCTTGAAACTCGCTACGCTCAGGATATTTTTTTAACTGGTTGCTTCCCTCCATGAATTCTTTGCATTTCACGGTACTATTACTTGCCGGCATGACAAGGGCAAAGCACTTGACAGACCATCGGACGGACATGGCGAAACTATAAGAGCTCTTTGTTGACTACGGAACCCTGGGCGCTCTGACAACTGCCACGCTAAACACGAAAAAATTGTAACAATAGTTTATACATACACAGTATACACAGATGGTTTTCTGAAAGCAGATAAACCCGTAAAACATGATAATGACGCACCATAATTGAAAGGAATGCAAACATGTGTCAAGAAATGCAAATAATCTGTTTTTGTAATCTTATATAGGGTGACTTTGAATTAGTTCTTGATAGCAAAAGATATGCATGTACTCATGATACTGAACAACTTTTCACAACATTGGTCGAAATACGAAAAACCAAAATTGACCCCCCATACAAAATGCGCTATCAGCTGATGCAGTTTCTATGGGAGGTCAAAACTTGATTTTCGTATTTCGACCTATGTTCCTTGGGGAAAGTTGTTCAGTATCATGAGTACATGCATACCTTTTTCTATCAAGAACTAATTAAAGGTCACCCTATATAGGTAGAGATAATACACGACTCACCATTATCATAAAAATCATAACATCCCGTGAAAATGTCCACTGCAGGACAGGGGGCTCGTGCCTGTTATCGTTGCGGCTGGCATAATGGACCGCGGTAGTTAGTGACCACAGTACGTAAGATGGTACCTACGATTCAAAGAAGGACGCTGCTGTCCATTCTCCGGGCCATAAACCCTAAGTCGCCTCTTACATCCCCGTACATGGGTTCAACGGAGAATTTTCTAGGTATGTTCAAGGGGATCTAAGGAACACCTTTAAAACAAGAAACCTCCCGTTGTAATTTAACCTAGGTTATTTTGTCTTTTTGGAACTAGTAGGATTTCGACTTGACAACATTGATTTTTGAATTCTGCGGTGTTCAAAACCCCAGAAAAACTTTATTGTCAGATCTGGTCCAGTTTAAGTTCCGACCCTAAGAAGGAGAACCAAATTCTGAATTTCATCCTAGTCTATCTTTAAGAATATTTGGAAAGCTTTCTTGCATCGATTTTCTTCCAACAGTAGTGAATTATTATTAACTACTTGAAAAAAAAAATAAGTCACCACAGAAAAAAACGTGTTATTCACATTGATCGCTAAAAACGTAATTGTACGGAAGAAATCCTCATAATTGGTAGCTCTCGAAGGCCCATTTCAAAGCTTGTATTATCTGTGCCAGTCGTAAAAAAAAAATAAGCCGACAGGTAGGGAGGGTCCTAAATGCGGTAGACTGTAATCTGCATGCATACACAATGCGAACCGAATACGAATTCGTGTTATTTGCAATAGGGGTCTGGTTATGGTGGGAAGTTGTAAGTGAATACCAAATTTTAAAAATTATGTAGGTTTTATAAGTGTCAGTGCCTAGTTATCGGGCTCCTGTTTCCGCAATTAAACTCTAATTTGGTCGTTTTTGCGTGCAGGTTGTGCTGGTTATTTAAGCCAACCCAGCTCCTTCCAGAAGCTCAGAAGTCTCCTGAGACATTTGCAGGCTTCTCGGAGCGACCTCGTGTTGTTGAGAATTTCAGCCCGTTAGTAGGCCAACGCATCGCACTCCAGGATCAAGTGGTTGACCGTCTCTTCTGCGTCAAGGTAGCCCCTACATAATTGGCTATCAGTGACGCCGATTGTGAACAGGTGTTTGTTGAGCGAGATATGTTCTGTGCCTAATTAGTAACACATTTTTGGGTTCCGTATCTTCATTTAAAAGAAAACGGAACCCTCATACACAGATAGAGTTTATGCAATCAAGGTTAGTATAATATATATGTGGAGCTCAGCCACATACTCGACGAGTGGCGTGGGAAGTAGCGAGGGAAGGAGGCAGAGACGTAGTATGGCCGCGTTACTCGTCATGCCGCACGCCTTGCTCCTTGTCATGTACATCGATCCCTTGATTGCCGGTTTTTCGGGCGCGAGTCAAAGGACCGGCAATATGAGCGCGAGTAGGCAGACACACACTGCCCTCGGACGCAGTCTGCATCGAGCGGTGGTCACGGAAGCACGTCGATTTCACGCGTCAAATCATGTTGCTGCCAGCAGCAGAAGAATGGTCTAATAAAAAACGTTAACATTCCGTACCTATCCACTATATTATACTCTTCATGCTTTTGCCCTTTGAAATTTTTGCGGACGACTTACAATAATTAATAATCTATTCTTATTTCGATAAATAGATGTCATACGAGTACATCAACTCCTTTAGTACGGCGTATATTTCTATAGAAGAAATTGGTATAATTAGCTTTACTAAAAATACATAGCGCGCATCCTGCCACAGTTCCGACGTCCATCGTGTAGTAATGGCAAGTGACGTAGAGCGGAGCGTCGCGATAGATCGCGCGAGTAGAGCAGTAGGTGGCTAGAGAGAGCAACATCGCGGCAGCGCGAGGGGCAGAGCGAGGAGCAGCGCGATGGGCATAGTGTGGCGGCCCTATAAAACGAATACTGAAAGGGCATGATCAGTCAACGTAACGGAACAACTTTACGCGAATAAAACTTTCAGGAAATGAAAACAAAATCGGCCTTTCCATACAAAATTGCAAACTTGATTGGACTGTATGGAGAGGCCGAATTTTTTTTTTCAATTCCTGAAAGTTTTATTCGCTGAAAGTTGTTCAGTTACATTGACTTGTCCCTTACACCCTGTATGATGTATATGGAACCCTTAGTACAAGAGTCCGACTCGCATTGGCTAAAGTCAGTGCCTGCACTGCTGCAACTGGCAACAAAAAATATTGCTGTTGGGAACCTGAATTCCCCTTTGTCACAGATTAAATAATAGTAAACTAACGTCCTTTGTCATCTCATCATCATCACTGCAAACTCTTACTGCGATACTCAGAGACTCACACATGCTGTCCTTTTAACATCATTGATAAAGAAAGTAACAGCACGGGACTTAATGAAAGATTATCTTTAAGTGACGTCTCTGAGTGCGGCAGTTAGCAACAAAAACATACAATTTGTTTATTATTCAGTTTTTTTTATATAGTTTAACTGTTTTTAGGGTTCCGTACCTCAAAAGAAAAAAACGGAACCCTTATAGGATCACTTTGTTGT
The DNA here is from genome assembly GCA_947532105.1 of Athrips mouffetella. Classification (NCBI taxonomy): domain Eukaryota; kingdom Metazoa; phylum Arthropoda; class Insecta; order Lepidoptera; family Gelechiidae; genus Athrips; species Athrips mouffetella. The sequence goes on along the minus strand of OX383970.1, from coordinate 22,391,191 downwards.
CCGTCTGTCTGTCTGTCTGTCTGTCTGTCTGTCTGTCTGTCAAGACCCTTTATCTCACGAACGGGTAAAGGTATAAGGTTGAAATTAATACCATATATTAGGATCCATGAACCACACAAGATCTGAAAATTTCAATTTTTTACAATTACGCAATCAAAAGATATGGCATTTTATGTCCTCATCTCCATACATTTATTCAAAAATGAAAAACCTACAGGGTACTTCCCGTTGACCTAAAATTATGAAATTTGGCAAGAAGCTAGGTCTCACAGTACAAATAAAGGGAAAAGTCTGAAATCATTGAATATTACAACTTTTCTCACAACTAATGGTAACCAATTGTGGTGAGCTCCCGTTTCAAGAACATTCATTTAAGAGAGGGGTCAAGTTGGATGGTTGATGAGGCGATTTTTGTTTTAGTTCTATTTAAAAACGGGAACACTTACAAACTTGAAAATTGGTATGTTTATAGTGCATAGGCTATGAAATAACAACAAATAATAAAATTTGGTCAAGCGCGTGTCGGACTCAAAAAATCTAGCACATTAACTTACTGAAGTTTCAACTAATACACTTATGTTTATGTGGTGGTACGGAACCCTCAGTGCGCGAGTCCGACTCGCACTTGGCCGGTTTTTTTTTATATAATTTAAATTCAGGACGTTCTAAATAAAGGCCAGGTTAAAAGTACCCTAAACCGACGAGCATGTATGAAAGGATTGATGAAAGTACAGGAAGCAAGGGAAGTATGTCAAGATCGTAGCAGGTGGAGGACTGTGGTCTCTGCCTACCCCGACGGGAAAGAGGCGTGATGTTATGTATGTATGTATGTATGTAATTTAACTGTGTCCGCGCCATAGAAATACGAGTATAAGGGTAATAGAAGGAAGATCAATAAAAATATGTGTCACAAGGTATTCTGACATTCATTCAGTCATTGTAAATACAGCGTAGGCGACGTTCTGTAAATTTTGTATGAGGATGTCAAATCGACGTTTGATGATTTGACATTTCAACTTGGAGCACAATGGCAGATATCAACCCATAGTAAAATAAATTACTGTTCTTAGCAAGAAGCGGAGCAAGGAATCCGAATTCTTTGGTCCCCGCTGTCTTTCATACCCACAGATACCGAACGCTCTATAACCACAGATTACACTAAAATAAAGCAATATCTATACGCCTTTTACAATTTCGCACAAAAAAGAAAATCCTAAACAAAATGTGTGTACGTATGGGAAGTAGTTTTACTTTTTTGCGAGAATTGAAACAAAATTTGTTGCTTTTGTCTTCACTAATAAGGTGGGCAAACGTTTTTCTAAAAAAGAAAATAACTCTGTATACTTACGTAAACGTTAAACATGAATTTTATTACACTTTGTAGTAACTGATTAAATCGTGAAAGCCATTTATAATCACCGGCACGTGCCGCCTTTTAAGCTTCGATTTGATCATTCAATACAGATGATAAAAATAACGAGGGTTCCAAGAATTGGTGAACATTTCCAAACGCGTGCAATATTTAGTTTATTTTAAAATTTCAACCGTGTGACAAAACATGCGAAATGCAATTAATTTTTATTTCTTTTTGTCAAGTGTTTTGAGACCCGCGTAGCAAATGCCTACGAAATCTCTACGCTTTTCGTAGACACTTAAGTCAATAATTTCTAAATACATATTTCAAATTCATATTCAAAATTCATCCGTGTTGTATAATTATATCTTCAATGTCTCTTTAAAAACAAAGTGACGCAATGTGGGCAAAAAACGAAAAGTAGAAATCCACTATAGTGTACGAGTATATGCCGCGATATTGGTACCTTACAAAAATGAACAATTTTACAGTGATAGGCCATTTCCCCACTAAGCTCACAGTGAGCCGCTTACTGTGAGCCGACTGACTCTGAGCGGCGTATCGGTCGCTCACTCAATTCATTCCGTCGGCGTAGTGAGCTGACTGAGCCGCCGACCGGGAGCATAGTTCGCGGCGACTCAGCTACTCACTGAATGAATCCGCAAGCGTAACGCCGCGCGTAACGCCGCAAACTGCATACAGTAAGCGCTGAATGGATACTCCGTTTAAAATATATAGGGAGGCGTACTGGAGGCTGACAGTGAGCGGCTCACTGTGAGCCTAGTGGGGACATGGCCTTAGTCTTTCATTGCTATCATGAAGTTAAGCTACGTTGGACGTGGTGAGTACCTGATTGGGTGAGCGTCCATTCTTCAGTCTCAGCCCCTTACTATATCTCATAGCGGTAGTGAATAGCGGTCGGTCGTTCTATCTACTATAATTAATTCTGGTTTTTCGTTAAAAAAGCTTCGTAGAAAAGGGAAGGAGACATTTTATAACATAAATTGAAGACACACACAGTTGCAAGAAAATACAAAAAGTTATTTTGAAATGTACAAGTAAAAGCCCTTTTATACGATACCCCCACTTGACCCAGTAACGACAATTTAAAACTTTGCCTCCTATATTTGGGCTCCATTTACAATAATAATGAAAATATATTTTTTTATTATTTCCACAAGGTGGACCGACGATCTGGTCAAGGTCGCGGGAAGCCACTGGATGCGAGCAGCGCAGGACCGGTCGTCATAGAGATCTTTAGGGGAGGCCTATAAATAAATAAAAATAATAAATAAATATTGGGGGACATTTCACACAAGGTCATCTGATCCCAAACTAGGCAAAGCCTGTACTATGGGTGCCAGAGACTGATATACATACATAAATAGATAAATAACACCCAGACACAGAACAAACACTCGTGTTCATCACACAAATGTTTGTCCTGGGCGGGGATCGAACCCGCGGCCCACGGCGTGTGAGGCAGGCTCACTACCAACCACACCAACGGGCTTGTCCCTACAAATAAAAAATGTCCTATGTCCAGCAGTGGACGTCTTTCGGCTGATATGATGATAATGATGATTATTTCGTTGGCAATAAAGTTGAGCAAGCATATTCTCAAACTATTACAAATTTCAAGTCGATAGTTTCTGAGATAAAGAAGTGTGACAGACAGACAGAAAGACGAAGTCGCACCATAAGGGTTTCATTTTCCAGTTAGGTCCGGAACCCTAAAAATTTAAAGGAGAGGATGAATGAAAAGACAATTCAGACTTTTCATTCGTCTTCTCTACAGAATGTAAGGGACGGTGTAGGTACTGAAAACTGAAACATCGTGCTCAATTACTTAACGAAACTGAACAACTTTCCCAAAGAAACTTTTTGGGACATGAAAATAATTTTTGACCTCTTCATACAAATTGCTTACTGTAACGGGACGGAATGCCCGATACGGAATTACACGAAGAATATAATGGAGTACATTGTATTTTAGCGGCCTTAAAATGAGTAATAATAAATTAGGAATCTTTATTATAATTAAGCATAGATTTCTGTTCAAATCGTAAATAAAATAAGGATCGAATAATGGATGCTGCATTACTGCTTAAAATAATTGCTTGGAAAAGCTCGTCTAAAGCCGCGAATCAACGCGTAATAAAACCTCCTTGATTCGAAACTACTTGTCAAATAGGAAATAGGAATGTGTGAAGGAAGTGGGTAGAGTTTTTGATTGCCGTTTTCTGATTGGTCGGGGAGAGTAGCGTAATCTCAGAATTCAACTTTGAATTATGGAACTGACTGCATCGGGCCGGCGCATTTCTGGACCGGCGTTGCAAGCAATGGCGGACATTGCAGTGAAACCACGTGAGAAGAAAATCATCAAGGACCAAAAACGTCGAGAGATGCCGCAGCGAATCAAGATTTCTACAAAAACTCACAACCAAGCTAAGTGTTTAAGAGATTTTGCCACTTTAAGAGTAAAATTAGGCTCAAAACTCGATTTCATATTTCAATTACCTTACAATTTTATTTTGTCTTATAGCTGAACTACAGGGCCCTGGCGTCTATAACGGAATTTGAGTAAGATCTAAAACGGTATTTAAAATGTAGCCTTTTATTCAGGGGTAGGCAGGGCTTCTTAAACTCTTCATCATATCAGCCGAAAGACGTCCACTGCTGGACATAGGCCTCCCCTAAAGATCCCCATGACGACCGGTCCTGCGCTGCTCGCATCCAGCGGCTTCCCGCGACCTTGACAAGATCGTCGGTCCACCTTGTGGGGGGCCTGCCAACGCTTCGTCTTCCGGTACGTGGTCGCCACTCTAGAACCCTTACGCCCCATCGGCCATCGGTTCTTCTTGCGATGTGCCCTGCCCACTGCCACTTTAGTTTAGCGACTCTCAGAGCTATGTCAGTTACTTTTGTTCTTCTGCGGATCTCCTCATTTCTGATTCGATCTCGCAGAGAGACTCCGAGCATAGCCCTTTCCATAGCTCTTTGAGTGACCTTGAGCTTCCTGATAAGGCCCATCGTGAGCGGCCACGTCTCGGTTCCATATGTCATCACTGGCAACACACACTGGTCAAAGACTTTCGTCTTGAGACACTGCGGTATTTTGGACGTGAAGATGTTGCGGAGCTTCCCGAACGCTGCCCATCCGAGTCGGATTCGACGAGTAACCTCTTTCTCTAAGTTGGATTTACCCAGCTGGACTGTTTGTCCCAGGTATACGTATTCATCGACAACTTCGAGCGTAGAGTCTCCAACTTTGAGTGGAGTGGGTACAACAAGGGCGTTAGACATAATTTTCGTCTTATCCATGTTCATTTTAAGACCCACTTGTTGTGAAACTCTACTGAGGTTATTGAGCATCGTGCCGAGATCTTCCAGGGTCTCAGCCATTACGACAATATCGTCGGCAAATCGAAGGTGGGTCATGTACTCGCCATTGATGTTGATGCCAAGTCCTTTCCAGTCCAGGAGTTTGAAGACGTCTTCCAATGCAGCGGTGAACAGTTTAGGAGATATGACGTCTCCCTGTCTCACTCCTCGATGCAATTGGATAGGTTTCGAGTCCTGGTCCTGAAGACGGACTGACATAGTGGCGTTTTTGTACAGATCCTTTAACACTTCAATGTACCGATAGTCGACTTGGCACCTCTGGAGAGATCGTAGCACAGCCCACGTCTCGATCGAATCGAAGGCCTTCTCATAGTCCACAAACGCTAGGCAAAGTGGCTGGTTATACTCTTCGGTCTTCTGTACAACTTGCCGTAGCGTATGTATGTGGTCTATGGTACTGAAGCCTTTACGGAAACCGGCTTGTTCGGGAGGCTGGAAGTCGTCGAACCTGCGTGCGAGACGATTCGTAATGACTCTCGAGAACAGCTTATAGACATGACTCAGAAGTGAGATGGGTCTGTAATTCTTCAGCAGGGTCTTATCACCCTTTTTAAAGAAGAGCACCACCACACTTCTGTGCCATGCCTGTGGCGTTTTCCCTTCGAGTATGACAGAATTAAACAGCTTCTGAAGAGCTTTTAGCACTGGCCTTCCGCCTGCTTTCAGAAGCTCAGCCGTAATTCCATCGTGCCCGGGTGCCTTGTTGTTTCTAAGCTGTCTGAGAGCCATTCTAATCTCGTACAAGCTGACGTCCGGGATATCTTCGGTATGGTGTCGGGTAAGTCTAGCTCTTGGATCGTTGGCCAGACTGCTAACGGGTGGGCCGGTTGACGTGTATAACTGTCCATAGAACTTCTCGACCTCCCTCAGTAGCTCAGGCTTGGACGATACGGTTCTGCCATCCTCGGTCTTCAGCTTCGTCAACTGGCTCTGCCCAATAGACAGATCTCTTGCGAACACTTTGGAGCCCTTGTTCCGCTCAATCGCTTCTTTAATATGATTAGTATTAAATAGCCGAATGTCGCGAGTCAGAGACTTAGAGATCTGTTTATTGAGCCGCCGATATTGAGAAGCATCTCCCGAAGACTGCAGAACCATTTCGCGTCTTTCTTCCATTAGCTTGAGGGTATGATCTGAGATCTTTTTGGTTCTTTTAGTACGGTGGGGTCTGAAATACTTTGACCCAATTGTATGGACAGTTTCCACGAACCCGTTATTGTAGTCGTCCACATCTATGCATTCACCGAGGCATTCGAAGCGATTTTGCAGTTCGAGCTGAAAGCCGTCGGGATTTTGGATATTGGTGGGTGCGGGTCGGAGCGTAGACTTCATCAGTCGAGTTCTTTCCAGCTTTACGTTGATATTCAATGTGCCTCTTACCAACCGGTGATCGCTTCCGGTTTTAACCACATTGATCACAGAGACATCATTGAATATTTGCTTCTTCGTCGACATGATAAAGTCAATCTCATTTTTTGTAACACCATCGGGACTGATCCAGGTCCATTTTCGGTTTTCCGACTTTTTGAAGAAGGAATTCATCATAAAGAGTCCTTCTTTCTCCAAAAAGTCGGCTAACATGTGGCCCCTGGAATTCCGATATCCAACACCAAATTGCCCCACCCTCAGCTCACCATCGCCTCGCTTGCCCAGTTTCGCGTTGAAGTCCCCCATGACAACGGTATAGTGGGTCTTAGGCGTATGTATGGCTTTAGAGATATCCTCATACATAGCCTCGACTTCATCATCAGAGTGTGTCGATGTGGGGGCGTATACCTGTATGACCTTCAGCGAATACCGTTTGGTGATTCTGAGTATAAGGTACGCTACCCGCGACGACACACTCTCGATCATGACGACGTTGTTCACGAGAGACTTGTGGACCATAAACCCGACACCTCCCTGGGACAGTTGGTCGCCCTCCCGGAAATAGAGCAAGTTACCTGATTTTAGGGTTATCAAGTCCTCCCCCTCTCTTCGGACTTCAGATAGACCCAAGATGTCCCAGTGTAACCTGCTCAATTCTTCCTCGAGTTCAGCAACCTTCTCGTCGGTCCGCAATGTGCGCGTGTTGTACGTTGCCAGGGCCAGAGGTCGTCGTTTTTGGTAGCCTGGCATCTGCCGGGGATTCTTCGCACCCCCTGCCCCACCGTTACCATGACCGCTACCAGAGCCAGGAATAGCGGGGCCGCCGGGGACTAGGGGCCGGTGCTTATTGACGTGATTCATAGAATTTTTAGGGGGTTTTACCATAGTCGCCACGCTTGGCAGACGGGTTGGCGTCCGCAGTGTGATGGGATAATACACAGAAGGACGCTGCTGCCCATCCTCTGGATTTCGTTCCCTTAGTCGCCTCTTACGACACCCATTGGAAGAGATGGGTCGGTACTATTCTATTCTGGGCCGGCACCGCTTCTTAAACTCTTAGTTAATCTCAATTTTTAAAACTATAGGAGGTGGAGCAAAGCTACAAACCACTTGCAGTACATCAGTAGGAAGCATGGGAGCTGAGCATCCGATTCCAGCAGGGCTTCCAGCTTCAGTCCAAACCAGTCCCCAGCAGCCGGCAAGACATCAAGCAGGCCAGTCCAGTCGCAGATGGGTATGAAATTTTGTTTTCTCTACCCGACCAAACCAGTATTTAACAACTTTCTTAGCCAGGTAAATTGTTTGAAAGTATCTATTTTCTCCAAGATCCTATCTTTAATCGGTTTTGCCAGCTACAAAAGATATATAACACTAATTGAGAGTTCATGCTACCCTCACAAATTAATTAATATATAAACTTAGAGGGCTGTTTATGGAAGGTCTTTTTGGTTCAAGATGTCACCATTGTATGAAACAGATATATCAATTACTAGATAAACTAATCTTCCTATTTACCATGTCTACAGGCCAAAATACAAGGCCTGATGGCCATCAAATTTGTTGGGAAAAATAAAACCCACGTATAGACTTGATACACCGAATTGGGGTCTCGCTATACATAAGCAAGTTTGAAGTCCCATCTGATCATGGAAAACATTGAAATATTTTTAACTATATCTTAATATTAGCGGATTGAATTAAGAGGACTGGAAGTTTAGCAGCCCTTCCCACTATTAAAATAAACTAAAATTTTCTCATAAAAAGTTAAATATCAATCTTGGAGAAGGTTAGATATGCTATTTCCATGTACCGTTTACAGCCATCGGACCTACCTACTTCCTATTACACACAAATTATTTACTTCTATATTAATCTATGCATTTAATCTAGGAATTTATCTACTCGACTTGTGAACGGTTCTGACTAAAAGAGTTTCTAGGGTTACATCGCCACGGTACAAAAGTAGGGTTCCTAATAGACGAAGATTCGGCCATTTTATGGATCAAAACAGACTTATACAGATTTTATAGGAAATTCAGAATAAGCATTAGGAAATGTTAGGTCAATAGTTAGAGTTCCCTTTAGGTACAGTGAGGATAGTTAGAAATTTAGGTATTATCATATTATTATACAGATTACATTACAGATTCATCATAAACTTATAAACTTACATTCCTCTTAATAGTAAAGCTATTAGAATCTTTAGACTGTTACAAAGTGTTGCTTGGGTTCGTGCCCAGGATAGGAAACTAGTAAGTAAGCTGTTAGGGTTAGGTAGCCTCTTACAAGGTGGTGCCGCGAGCCATGATATAGAAATAGCTTAGAATTTTTATATTAATAGCCTTATGAGATGAATCTGGCTCGGTGTCGTTACATTACTAAACTTATTGTTGTAATTTTTTTTTTCATTTCCCATAAATGTTTGTTTGGGAAAATTTTTCAGTGTCGTTGATTTAAGTTTTCGGTAACATCCATCTCAGCTTTCCTTTTTCAATTTTAGTAACTAACATCACATCTCAATAACCAAAACACACAACTCCCAATACAAAATCAATCAAATCAACCCATTGAGGCAACAAAGGTGTACCCACATTGAGTAACGATACACAGGGGTCACCACACTGCGTCACTACAGCGACACTTCATTATGTCAGCATTGAGCGTCAACATACGGGTAGGGAGGAAATGTAAATAAATTTATCGATAAAAACGTCAAAACATAAGACAGAACGCCGAAAAAGGGTTAAGTGTGCGATTGAATGTAAAGGAAGATTCCTTTAAATTCAATCACAAACACAATCACTAATTATAAAATGGCCTTTACATATAGTTTTTTAGGATATTTTTTTAAAATACAAATTAAAGACAAGTGACCTACAACAACCATTTATAAATATTCCGCAAGATAGTAGACGAAATAGCAGAATGTTTAAATTGATGACAATATAAGTATGTCGCAGGTTTATTATAAAATCAGTTTTTTGATCGAAAAACCAGAAAAAGTTGTAATTCTAATTCTTCTAATTCAAATAAAGAAATATAAACTTACCTTACTAAACATAACCTAACCCAACCCAACCTAAATTAACTTTTCAGGTGTTAATTCAGAGACTTCAGACAAAATCCGGTGTTAGGTCAAAACCGGCATTTGATAAGGAATACCTGCAACTTATATAAATATCAAAAAGCTAGGTTCTAGCTGGAAGTTGCGTGGATATATGTCACCATTAGAAACCCTGTTGTCAAAGTAGAGTGTACAATTTCTACTATAAAGTCTCAAGATGTTATCGATATCGATTGAATTATAAACATCCTTTAAAAAACTATGTATCACCGTTGTCTCGCCAGGGCCCCTCAACCCTTCAACGCGACTTAATTCTATAATTGAGGGTTAAATCCGTCGAGCAGACTGCCTGTTTATTATCACACCACGCTTGTTTTATGTTGGCGACCCCTGCTATGTTTTATCAAGATGATATTTTGACAATAGCGAGAAAATTGGCAGCAGTATGTTTTAAGTGTTCTTATTGTTCACTTTTATATGTTTTATCTTCATTTGATTCTATTAGATAAAAATAATGATGTAAGAGTTATTTTGATTCACACGGATGGTGGTTTATGAGCAATTCGAAACTTTCAACATAATAGAAGTAAATAACTAACATTTTGAACCTGTAATTTTCAATGGCGTTCTCAGTGCTTTGTTACGTATAACGTAGTAAAATAAATTAGTTTACAACTTTTTAAGGGTTTGTTGTTCTGAGGGCTAAATGCAACAACCTTTACTCTACCATTTTTGAAAATTGTAAAAAAATCGACTTTGAAATATAATAGAAATATTAGAACAAACATTGGATTGAGTCCCTAGAATAAGCCTTAAAAAGATTTTACACAATTTTGTATAATAATTACTACATAAGACGGACCAGCAGTGGTGAGTTCTGGTTTCGGAGGCCAAGACTCATTTTGGGTTGTTGTGCAAAAAAAAGTTATATTCTTTGTTTCTCATCGATCATTAATGTAAGTTTACTATTTTTAATTCATCTAGTTTCATCAATGGCGCTCTTTATTTTGTTTATTGGTTTCTGATCGCATAATTTCCCACTTCAGTAATTCAAACATATTAAAAAGAGCGGGTGGGTTTTAACCATTGACGTAAGAAAAACCCTGGCGTAGTTTCCAAAATCTTTGGTTTTAACCATTGACGTAAGAAAAACGTTCCCCCTGGCGTAGTTTCCAAAATCTTTGGTTTTAACCTCAGAACAAAAACCTCCTTGCTTCGCTGTTTTAACTGACGCTTCTTTTTTTTCCACCATTGCGCCATTTTATTTGTGAAGCGATGTAGTTCAGCTGACTTCATTAAGAGATTTAATATGCAACAATGATTAAATCATTTTGAGTTTTTTTTTTGTAAATAGGTAGTTGATCCTACTTATTTCGTATACTGAACCGTACAATTGTAGTAGGTACCCGCCGACGCGGACGCTGCCAGACATAACTAAAAGTGCGGAGGCTCTTACGACGCAACTCCCACTTAATTGAATACGAAGCGAAGCCCCTACCAAATCATCTAGAAAACTAAAACAATTTAGAAATAACATTTCTTCAGCAATTGTACCAACGAACTGTGCGATCAAGTTTATAGTTTTATATAGAGCAGCCGTTTTTTTTAAATCCCCGGTGATATTTTTTTAAACAGGCGTTAAGTTTCCTAGACTGTTCATGCCCTTGTATGAATGAATTATTATACCCCAGATATTAAAGCAACCTCATTTTTCGAGTTTGCTCAGGAGGACCAAGGCGGTCAGACCCGTACATTCCACTCAAAAAGTTGTCGGACTACTACATATTTTGTTTTTTAATGGCTGGTGGTGAAGTTGATTCTTAATTGAGACAACGACTTCTATTTCAGACAATGGTAGTGGATTTCGCACCCAGCAGCGCGGAAAGTTAAAACGGGCGGCCACCCGTCGGGGGGAGGCGAAAATTTTACACCAATTCATTAAATACTCACTCCACATTGTTTCCTTACATTTCCATTATGTTTCTGTACCTCCCTTCAACTTCTCGGATTATTCTGTAAATTAAAAACGTAGTTGAGACGGAAGGAACGGTAAGGAACCTTGTTCAAGCACGGTACATTGTTTGTTGCATTTTGTTGCTTCTCGTACTAAAAGGCTATGATTGTATCTTGAGATAAATCGTTTAAAAATACCTACTTGTAAAAAGTTTTATCGAAGATTCATGAGTGGCGACTGTAGCAGTAGTTTTAGTGGCAGGAGTGTGCCCTTAGTCATTTTCACAACATGCACGGGAAGAGATAGAACGTTCTATGTGTTTTTTTGCTCTCAGACTAGCATGGAAGGGAAAAACGCCTAAGTTAAATAAAACAAAAGAATAATACAATAGATTATGTCCAAATTTTAGGCGCTATGAAAACTATTTGAAAAGTCTAGGGTCCGTTCACGGCTGGGAAGTGGGTCGGAAAATTCTTACTAAATTCGGCTCGCGCTGAGCACACTTTTACGAGGATATAAGGAAGGATGAGGTACCGTCTCTGGATCGGTGGTCGGCAGTAGCTCTGGGGACCGGAGGAGCCCCGCTAGGCTACAGCTGGCACGGTGTCGGCCTGTCTGCTTTCAGCAGCTGCGGTAGACCAGCTGGGCATTCGCTCGTCCTGCACCGACGCGGCGGTCTCAGCACCAACTCTCAGCAGAACTGGGATAGTAGGCTGACAAAGCCTGTCAGCGGTGAAGGCAGCACCGTAGCATGAAGAGGGTAAGTACCGGAAAACGAAGTTTGGACTAGACTCCCACATGTTGGACTGAATCAAGGTCGCGGGAAGCCGCTGAATGCGAGCAGCGCAGGACCGGTCGTCATGGAGATCTTTAGTGGAGGCCTATATGCAGCAGTGGACGTCTTTCGGATGATATGATGATGATGAATTTAATCTAGTAAGAACCGTCTGAGTGTTTTCTATTTTGGTGACGGTATAGAATAGTACCAACCCAAGTGACGGCATAGAATAGTACCAACCCAAGTCTACCCAAAGGTGTCACAAAAGGCGACTGACCGGAGGATGGGCCGCAGCGTCAAACCAGCGTAGGTATCGTTCCATCTCATATATTGCGGTCACTAGCAACCGCGGTCCACGTTGCAAGCCGCAATGCTAGAAAGCGTGGTGACTACATAATGGTAGAATTTCCCTTCCAAATTATAGCATGAATTTTGGCTGTGAAATTCTAGAGTGAGCTCCCTGTCCAGCAGTGGACTATTAATGGGATGTTAATTATAATAATGATGATTATGCTGACGCATATTCGTCAAGAGAAAATGGAACAACATGAGTCCTGCTTTTCTAATTTACAACATTCGCAGATAATAGCTATTACCGAATAAAGCTTAAACATACTACTACGGCCACATAAATACTTGGTTCTTTAACAAACATCTTCTTATAGGCCGGAGTAATTACTCACCGACTGACTTACTTACTCGCTACAGTAAGAGGAGAGTCGTTGGAGCGTCAAATAGCATTACTTGTGTAACCCGCTTAATGTAATGACAGGCCCTCAGGCGAAAGGGCCCTCTTGTAAATATTATTACTGACGAAAACGTTACATAAAATATTGTTACGTTGTTTATTGGATATCCTCAATCTTTTCGCGCTAGTGGCCCAGTGTCGATAGCTATTTCTTTTAGGAAAGAAATACGTGACGTAACGTACGTGACGTAATTCTTTTAGTGTAGTTTTTTTGTGTTGCTAATGGGCTTACTCTTGACCGCAATCTAGTCTTGAAGACAGAGATGAGGTCGACGATGGAACAAGCTTGCCCAGAAGAAGCCTATACACTCGCGACTTGAATAGATTCGGGTTATATGAACTTGGGAACATAGACGCAGAAAAAGGTTCAAAGAATGTGTAAAACAAAAATTACGTAAAAAAGTTTATTAACACAGTAATCTAAACTACACAGCAACGACCAAGAGGTATGGTGCTTGATATTCCAGCAAAACACAAAGCCGACTACTTACTCAGTACGCCGAGCCGCCATTTCTTGCCGTTTATTTTACGCTGCTTAGTATCCGTATCCGTGCTCTTTTTACATTTTATTCTGTATTTCATCTTACAAATTTCAATAAGTATTCTTTATAAAATCGTATAAGGCATAAGGCACATTAAGTCGTAAGTCCCGTTTGTCTCAAACTAAAGTAAGTATTGTTCGAGTCACAGGCAATGTGGCAGCTTTAAACTCTTGGTATTAGCGTTAGTCAGGCTTGCCACATACCTAAAGGCATCCTGGACGTCTACCCCTAACCCCTTTTTTTTTTTTTTTTTTTTTTTTTGTGATGGAGAAAATGCATACGCATGCCGCACCGTTCGGGGAAATGGTACGGTTATGTGGGACTTGCACCCACTAAAAACTCCACCGTGTGCCACTCTCGCATTTCGGGTGGGTCACGAGCACTGTACGTTCGCACTACTTTCGCAACCCACCCTGCGACAGCCTCTGGAGAGGCTCCCTCACCTAGACGACGTCTGAGCACACATCAGACGTCGCCCCCTCACTGGCCTTTTAGAGCGAGCGACGGGCTCCCCGGCCCGACGCACGCAAGCCTACGGAGCGGGCGGAGGACGGGCGTACTCCCGTCTCCTGCGCCCCCTGCGCCTTCTGCGAAGCGGGTGAGACAGGGGATTATCCTCTCTTTCCCGCTCCGCGGCCTCCTTCTGCGAGATGACTGACTCACAGAAGGAGACCATGGCCTCCCAAGACCTCTTGCTGCCGACCATTGCCTGAACAACAACCGGCAGCGAGAGATCTCCACCCACCACCGCCACTAGGGCAGCACGTTCCTCAGCCCATCTTGGGCATTCCACCACTGTGTGCTGCACCGTGTCCTCGGCGCAGTCACAGTGATGGCAAGCTGGAGTTGGTTCTCTGCCAGCTATGTGGTGCAGATACCGGCCAAAACAACCATGTCCGGTCAGTACCTGCACCAGCCGGAAGGTTAGCCCGCCAAATATACGGTCCACCCACTCTTTGAGGAGTGGGCGAACCGCTTCTACTGTCCTGACACCTGCGGAGGGAGACTCGAGGCGGAGACTCCATTTCTGGAGCAGAACAATCCGCGCCTCATCCCTCCAGGCCTCGATCTCCTCCCGAGGAGGATGTGCACCCGCATTACGGGCCTCCACCTTCCTGGCATAAACACCTGCCAGGACCTCCGCTTCCAGATCCCACGGTGGGGACCCTGCCAATACGCACGCCGCCTCACAACTAATCGTGCGGTACCCTCTTATCAAAATTGGTTTAAATGAGCTTTAGCTTAAAGTTGTTTTTCCACCAATGCTGTGCAAGCAACGACCACACAGCCGAATAGACAAACTTTTTCTGGCAACTCGTTAGACATATACGTCTTACTTCAGAACCGACCACTCAGGGCGTCTACTCTCAAAGTCCGATATATCGAAACGATACTACTCGAAACATGCAAATGCAAAACTTCGTCCCTTGACAATAGAGTAGAATATTGGTTGGATGCAGTTTGAAAATTCATCCAACCAATATTCTACTCTATTGTCAAGAGACGAAGTTTTGCATTTGCATGTTTCGAGTAGTATCGTTTCGATATATCGGACGTTGAGAGTAGACACCCTGGACCCGTGAACATCTCGAGCATTTGAGAACAAATAAATACAAGTGTTATTTATATTATAACAGACAGGAAAAATGGCTCCTTGTACTATAAGGTGGTATGGAAACTTTTGCCGTTCCCCCGACCCGACTACCACAATGAGTCGACAGAATTATTATTATTTTTTTTTTTTTAGAAACTAAGACATTGCGTCTATCGGGCTGTGTGGTCGTTGTATGCGAGAGAGCTAAGCTGTGAGCTGCGAAAATTCCAACCAATAGAATTGCGGCATTTTCCTAGCTTCTCAAATGCGCTGTCAAACAAATGGAGCAATCCTGTTGGAATTTTCCAGCTCACAACTTAGCTCGCTCGCACAGCATTGGTGAAAATTCACCCTTAAGGTGGTCGCTGAGTGGCAGCACCTTACTTTTAGAAATAAATTTATTGCGTCGCAAATACAAAACTTTTCATTAGTATTGTTCGTTTGGCGGCAATATGGGGTAGTTATATATGTTATAACCCATAACATCATAGCTTAGCTTATCATTTATAGCTTTGTATTGGTAAAGTGCTAAAAGTGGCCGTTTTTGGCACTTTTGCAATACAAAGCTATTCACGATAAGCCAAGGTATGATGTGATGGATAGTAAAATATAGAACTACCCCAAATTGCGGCCAAACAAACAATCCTTATTAAATGTTTTGTATTTATGACGCAATAAATTTATTTCTCAAAGTGGCAGCACCTCTGCTCAGCAACCACCCTGATGTACACTGCGTAGGTATAAATATAAATACGTTTTGTTATGTCGATGACTGAAGTTAGAGCGCAAATTATACGAGGACCAACCCAAAGAAGCGTGGTGACTGGGGTCACTTTTTAGGGTTCCGATACCAAAATGGTAAAAAAAGGAACCCTTATGGTGCGACTTTGTCTGTCTATCACACCACTATATCTCAGCAACCACTCAAGCTATCGACTTGAAATTTGGAATACTTATAGAATATGGTTGTCCAACTTAATTTCACATGAAAAAAAATATATAATTATTGTAAAGGGGGCCCAAACAGGGGGGCAAAATTTCAAATTGTTGTTACTAGGTCAGGTGGGGGGGGTATCATATAAAAGGGCTTTACTTGTACATTCTAAAATATATTTTTTTATTTCTTCACAACTCTTAGTTTTCAAGTTGTGATGAAAAAGGACAATAAAATACCATTCCCCCCCCCCCCCTTATCTACGAAGTTTGTAAGTGGAAAAATCTGAATTAATTACAGTCGATAGAATTTTATATATATTTTAGAGCAAAAATAAATTTAAATTTAAATTCAAATAATTTATTTCAGGTAAGAATCCATATAGGTAATCTGTTAGTACCACTTAATCTATGTTAGTTATAAAACGATCTTTCTAAAATGCAAAGTTTTCGGTATTAAAAATGGAATTTATTGCTTCCAAAAATATTATAGGTATATCGGAAACCTCGGCGCGAGTCCAACTCGCACTTGACCGGTTTTTTTAACTCTATCTATGACTCTGGGCTATCAATTACAAGTTCACGGGCTTTTAAAAAGTAAGTGTAAGTAGAAAAAGTTCCGAAAATACAATAACAATATTAATGTGATGACCTGATGACATAACGTTATCATAACATTAAAAGAATTAAGCTTACCAAACCCATTAAGTAAAATAATTAGAAAGAAAGAAAATTCAAATCTTGACTGATTTTTGCCATTTCAACTTTTGACAGTATTCATATTCATACTCAATAAGGTGACGAAATTGCTGTAAAATACATTGCTGGTTGGTTAACGAGTAATACGTTTGTACCGATATTATAGTCATTATTAGGATGGGTCTCACGCCACTGGTTCCGCGGTGAAGGCACCCTGACTAGCCCAATTCACTGTTTAACACGGAGCTCCTCACAGCACTTCACAACATAAGAAGATGCATCCATCTTCTTCTGTTCTATTTCTATCAAAATCACCACGATTCATAGCGTTGCGGCCGGCACATAACGGGAGTTCAACCACAGATTAAATCCTATACTATTAAACGAGCAATATTTGTATATATGTATATATATATTTGTAAACGGTTTCTCGAAAACGGCTGTAACGATTTCGATGAAAATTAGTAAACAGGGGTTTTTGGGGCAAAAAATCGATCTAGCTCGGTCTTATGTCTGTGAAAATTCGTTTTCACCGTCTTTTTAAATACTCGTATTTCTTAGCGCGTTTTAGTGCGTTCAAGAAACTTACAGCGCCATCTGTTGTTGAGTAGCATAGCTTGCTCACCCGATATATTTTAATCATACAGAGCATAGCTCGGTCGCCCAGGTACTAATAGTAAACTAACGTTTAGTTCAACTTAATTGTCCTGACGAGGACCACTGCGGTTGAGTGGGCGCTGTTACCCAAGCTCGGCTACACGATCCCTTTGTCACTTTTTACGACACCTACGACAAGTCGGTACTAGTACTATTCTTAGCTGGCACTACACGGACTCTACTACTTTAGAGATACAGAAAATATACCAAGACATACTTTTTAACGCGCCTTTCGAAGGATGTAAAATTATCTATGTACTTTGTTATTCCACTAGCGGTTACCTATCTGGTTCCCAATCAGAACCGACATTGCTTAACTTTAGTGATCGGAAAGGTACAGCAATCTACACTTCATTAACCACCAGTTGCACAAAGCGTTTTTAAAGTTAAAGCTCCTTTAAGTCTATTGCTGTCACTTTTTGTTTTGTGACTAGAAAGTGATAGCAATATTTTTAAAGGTGCTTTAACTTTAAAGAAACTGTGCAACTGGCTGTAAGAGTGCTTGAAAAGATAACAATGTATTACAAAGTCTTTGACAAGGTTTAGAAGCATTTACTAAACGTGTGCTGTAAAGACCCAATGGAGTCGATTTGCGAGATTTTCATGTTTGCTTTCAATATAATTGTGTTGAGTTTATCTGGATTATAGAGGATTACGCCGGTGCGGCGAGGCCTCAAATTGAATTGTAATATCCTACCGTTATTAATACCACGAGAATAATGGTAGGGTTGGTGCCGAGAGGAACTCTATCCCGTTTGAGCTTTATCTTAAATCCGACATTTTTTCACATAAGTTCTTATAAGGTTGGAACTTGGAACCATTTCTTTCGTATCTTATTACTTTATTTTAAGAAATTTTTATTTTCTCGACTCATTGTTTTTGTATGATTTCAAGTACGTTCGACAACAAAGCGACTCATCCACCTTAAACTGAGTAGTATTGGAATAGTATGATTAAAATAATATTATTAGAAAGTAAAGGGCGCCAATACCAAAGCTAAGCTTTTCGTAACCAATGCTGTTGTAAGAAAAGATTCATCAAACTACATTATATTGTCATCGAATAAATTTTTATCATTTAACTGAGTCAAATTAAATAAGTTATAGAAAAAAACTAACATTATCTTTAAATCTGGAAATCGTTAACCCTACGACCGCCTATCGCGCACAATCGACCGCGCCCGACGGAGCTCGCGCTTTTTTCCGCAAATTTTAAGCGTCTCCCCCGAATTCCACGAATCAGCTATATTTTGTACAATAAATGCCGTGCAATCGGTAGTGATACCATAACTTTGTTAATAAATTTACAAACGCTACAAATATGAGAGCCTAGGTAACTCGTTATATTTAATGTTTCTGCATTTTATGGTCTATTGGACAATAACATAAATAAACTATGAATTATTTATTTTTGATTTTTCTAAAACGATTTTAATGTAAAAAAAGGTTTTTTTCACTTGGATACTTATATCAAAGTGAATTATTAGATCTTTTTAATAGTAAAATAGTCTCTCTCTCACGAAATACTGAATCAATAGTTACCCTACTGCCCCGCGCTTCAAATCCCGTTTGTTTAACGACGTATTTCTATTGCGCGGGGCGCGTGCCGAGTTTCAATGGGTCTCAATGGGGTCCATCTGACCCACGCAGCGTGTATAGGGTTAACGTGGCTTGCACAATTAAATTGAACGTAAGCAGGTACGGATTATCAGTGGTTATAAATTGTTTGTTTCCGGTCGGCTAGTTGGAATTGTATTGTGGTATTTATTTGTGGTAAGTTGATGGTCCCTTTACCTATGAGTACGTGTATGTGAATATGGCTTAATTTTAATCAGATTTTGGTATGTTTTTAATGATAAAGATACTTATTACTTATATAAATGAATTTGATTCATATCATCATCATAATTGTAAAGATTTTAAGATTGATGACCGACCTTACAACACGTCAAAGGCCTCTAACTAGGCTCATTATTTAATGACTCCTTAGATAGATTTTTTGTCGCAATAGTCTTTTCTGAAGCTCGGAATTATCTCTTTTTAGGGTTGTTTTAAGTTTCTTAGTTTTCAAGTTATGATGAAAAATGTCAAAAAAAATACCATTCCCCCCCCCCCCCCCCTTATCTCCAAAGTTTGAGTAAGGAAAAATCTGAATTAATTACAGTTGACAGTAGTTTATATAAACTTTACACAGTTTTTCAGAAATCTGCAAAAAGCCTTTACAAACAAATTTAGTTTTGCGGTCCTGAAAATGGACTTAATTGCTTTAAAAATACCATAGGTATATCGGAACCCTCGGCGTGCGAGTCCGACTCGCACTTGACCGTTTTTTTTATCTACCCGAATAGTTCCAGTCCCCAACCAAGACATGGGTAGATAAACTAGATAGAATGAATGGCTCATAAAAATGTATGAGTCCGCGTGTCCATGTGGTTATGTTATTCAGCTAACAAGCTCACCGTTATTTCGCGCTGTTTGGTGTCTGGATATAGTATGAGAGCCGGTTGTACGTTAGCGCAGTTATCAAGTAACCTTCAAAACTCCACACAAGGACTAAAATCTTGAATATCCCTGACTGTTAAAATATCGCTCAAAAATTCATAATCACAGATTTTTGTTTTCAGAAGTGAAGACTGATATTCGAAAAATATATAGTACCTACCTGTTGTTTGATTGTTATTTTCCATACTACGTTATAATCTATCTTTTAAAGGTTTTTAAAAGATAAATTTGATTTTTTTAAGTCTCAACAGGGATTCTTTATCACCCGGTGATATTCAAGAATTGAGTCCCTGGCTTATTTAAAATAATAACTTTACGGCCTAAGTTTTTGTATTGCCAAAAGATTTTTTATCGATTTTCTACCTAAATTTCATGTATAAACAATGTGTCGTATGCCTGAGCATGGCTGCGTAACGAAGTAAAATCAAAGATTTCAGACCTCCTTGCTTCGGTCGGAATCAAAGATTTTGGAAACTACGCCAGGGGGCGCAGCGTTTTTCTTACGTCAATGGTCGGAATAGATACCTTGCTAATTTATTTTACTAAGGGATGACATTTGCCAACATGTCCAAAATTTAAATGTCACATCATCGATGATCGCTAGGAAATATTCAAAATAACCCTTAAAATTCATAGAACGACGCCTTCACTACCTTGTGACGAATTATTTCTTTAATATTCCATCTATTACCTATCCTCATTTTTCTGTGAGTAAAATCCTTGATAGCTATGTATTTAGGTACCTCATGAAGTAACTAATCTTGCAGTAGGCGTCTGGACTATCAACGTTATCATAACGTTGTTCAGCAAGTTATTTCCCCGTGTCTCGAGGTGTAAGGGTACCACTGCTTGTTATTCCGCGCCGACGGTAATTGTGACAAACGATCGCCGAGTTTCGACGGGTGCTGTGTTTTGTCTTGTGTTTAGATTTGATTTGAGGGGCTGTAGTTGTAGTACCGTTCAGTAAATAACTACCCGCTTATCAACAATATGCCTCCAAAGGTCCCTCTCTTTCTCCGGTCACGTTGCCCGCCGGGAGCCGGAAAATCTGGAGAAGCTAATAAACCTACCCGGTGGGCAGATGCCATCTTAGAGTCTACCAACTGCAACACCCAGGGGACAATCCACCTAGCCCAAAACAGAAATGCATGGAGAGCCCTAACCCATAGGGCTACTTTTGGTGGTCACGACCCTCAGCCATGAGGAAACGACGACGAAGAAGAAGAGTTGTAGTACCTAGTCAGGACAGTAGTACGGACACGGGAACAAACCCTGGTAAATAAACTTTTCCCAAGGAACATAGATCGAAAAAAGTAGTTTCAACGTCCCATGGAAACTACAACAGCTGATAACACATTTTTTATGTGAGGTCCAAGATTTTATTTTAGTTTTAGGAGTTTTTTCCTTGGGTAAAATTGTTCCACTACTAATATACGCCATTGAATTAAACGATAGCGTTTCATAAGCCTTAATCGCTGACCCTCTACTTTTAAGACAAAGGAATACCATATTGTGCCGTTACAGCCCGCGGCACAAAGGATCCAGACCGTTAATGCACGGAACTCAAAAATGCCTCAATGCCTTAACACCTGCCTCATTAAGGATGACACCCGCTCTCGTAAACTTAAGCTACTCGTTTCCTTACTCAGTCTGCATATCCTTCCCCTTTCCCCAACGCACCACTCCCCTAACAACACTCCTTCCCTTCTTGATCTAATGATCACTTCCTGTCCCGATAATATCGCCGTTCATGGCCAATTTCCTACAAATTTTTCATATCATGACCTTATTTATTTATCGTATAAAATAAGCGTAGACCAAAATTCCGTTTTTTGCGTAGTTTCAGGGGTATCAACTTGGAGGCTTTAAGACGTGATGCGTCCAACATCGACTGGACCCCTGTCTTTGCCGCTGACCACATCGATGTGAAAGTCCAGGAATTACAGTCAATTATTCTTAAATTGTATGACATTCATGCTCCTGTAAAACGCGTGAAAATTAAACATGCACCTGCTCCTTGGCTCACGCAGGACATTAAAGATTGGATGGCTCGGCGTGATAAAGCGAAAAAACGGTTTCAGAGGTTCGCCTCAGAGTTAAATTTAGCCAGATATAAGCACCTGCGAAGCTTTTGTAGTCGACTGTGTAGAGATGCTAAGAGACGTCACATTCATAGCTCCATCGATAATTGCGATCCCGGGACAGTGTGGAAATTAATCAGGACCCTGGGTATCGGCAAGTCGTCAGTTTCTTCAGACTCTCCCGTTGATCTTAATTCACTTAATGTTTTCTTCTCTTCTCCTCCTGTAAGTTTAGACTATCGTGTCAAAGCGTAGGTATACAATCTCTCAAATCAGTAATCAACCATTGCCAGTTTGTTCTTCCTTTCACTTTAACACTGTGGCTGAAGAGGAGGTTAGAAAGCATATTCTTTCAATTACTTCTACTGCTGTGGGCAATGATGACCTTTGTTTTCGCATGATTTCCCTTATCCTTCCCGAGCTTTTACCAATTCTCACTCATGTCTTTAACCATTCTCTGGTAACAAGTTCTTTCCCTTTGGCATGGAAACTTGCCAACATTATTCCACTTCCTAAAACCGCCAATTCTACATCCTTTACCGAGTTTCGCCCGATATCTATACTTCCCTTTCTCTCTAAAGTCCTCGAACACATTGTCCACAAGCAGCTAGCTGGTCACATAGCATCTAACAGTCTTCTCTCTCAATTTCAGTCTGACTTTAGGCCAGGTCACAGCACGGTTACTGCACTACTAAAAGTCACCGACGACATCCGGCTTGCCATGGATAACAAAACGATTACCATTCTTACGTTACTTGACTTTAGTAGTGCATTTAATTCTGTTAACTTTAATGTTCTCCTCGCTATCCTTCGCTCACTCAACATCTCCGCTTCAGCTACAGCGTGGTTTGATTCTTACCTTCGCGGTCGCTCGCAGCGGGTCCGCTCGGACGAGGAATCCTCTGACTGGTGTGATCTGGTTGCGGGTGTACCGCAGGGTGGCGTTCTCTCTCCTCTTCTCTTCTCTATCTTCATCAATACTGTTACATCAGTCATCTCCTCTAACTTCCATCTCTACGCAGATGACTTGCAAATCTATCGCAGCTGTAACGTCTGTGATGTCAATAGTGCTATTAACAGTCTTAACGCAGATTTGGAATGTATTTCCACATGGGCCGAAACGTTTGGCTTGCTTGTCAACCCGAACAAGTCTAAGGCTATGATTATCGGTAGTCCATATATGTGCAGACAACTGGATTCTTACGTTATTACACCAGTTGTTTACAATGGCACTCCCATTGATTTTGTCAAAACCGTCAAGAATCTTGGTGTGGTAATGGACCCTAATCTCTCCTGGGTTTCACATGTAAATGAGGTCAGCCGGAAGATGCATTTTTCACTGCATTCACTTAAACGCCTTCAAAGTTTCCTACTCCTAAAAACTAAGATTTCCCTTGCCCAAAGTCTCCTTTTTCCTATCCTTGACTACGCCGACTCATGCTATTTGGACGTCACTGAGGAGCTCTTAAACAAGCTTGAGCGTCTCCAAAACTTGTGCATTCGATTCATATTCGGTTTGCGCAAGTATGACCACGTGTCTCATTTCCGTTCGCAGCTCAAGTGGCTCCCGATCCGTTTCCGCAGGAATATTCATATCCTTTCGCTTCTTTTAATATCCTGAATAATCCCAATTCCCCTCTATATCTCCGCGAGCGTTTTGAATTTTCGCGTCCTCAAGAGGAGGCCTGTCGCCGCAGCGTCAGATTCAACCTCTCTATCCCCTCCCACCACTCCGATTTCTACTCCTACTCTTTCACTGTTCATGCGGCCAGGCTGTGGAACTCCCTCCCTCACACTATACGTGGCAGTCCTACTATCGCTGTCTTCAAGAAGCGAGTTAAGGAGCATTATCTCTCTCTGTCTAAGTGATCCATACAGTGTATTTATGTATATATATATAAAATATATTTATATATGTATATTTATATATGTATACTTGTGTATCTATATAGTTTAAGTATAATGTAAAGGTTTAGTTTTTGTGCACGTCCTATCTGCCTCTTCCAGTCAAATCACGCTTCTGTAGGTCTGCTGGAAGAAATTTCATTTAGAAATAAGCAGCGCCTGTTGTGTCATTTTTCTTAATTTTAATTTTCTAAATGTATTTTCATGTGTACAAGAAACTGTAAATAAATAAATAAAAATAAGTAGCGGAGGTGCGCGGGGTAGAGCGTGCGAATCATGATTGGCTCCCCGGCCCCCGCCTCTCCCCCGCACGCAGGAAATAACAGTCAGCATCATAAAGTATGGCCAACGGAAGAAGTTCGTCTTGACGTTTCCTTAGCACAGGGTGCATAGCACAGGGCACATTGCATGTCGAACATGTCTTAATTTTTCATACGTTTCACAGCTGTCACATCACAACCAACGGACCTATTACGAGTACGGTGGCCTTACTTTAGTTCCGCGCTGGGTTAGTATAGCCGCACCCTTATGCCTCATTTAACGGCAATTAGCACAGACAAACCATAGTGGTTTTCGTGCGAGCTAAATGTAAAAAATATGTATCATTATAATGTGTAATAAATAAATTTAAAAAAAGCCCAGTAAAAGACTACAAGGTTATTTTTCTTAGGAGCATACAATTAAAAGATTGGTTATTTTTAAGCATTTTTATTAATTTCAAAAATAACTAGCATGTAATCACGCGTTATTACTAAATTCAAAATATACTATTAGAAAATACACTCAATAACTAACAGCAAACTACCAAAACATTACAAATAAGAGTAACAATTCGTATTCAGTTCAATTTTATACTTTGTCATTTACCCATTAAACTTGTCAATTTTAAGCGAAAGAGTATGTCATTTGTATGTCAAATCCAACATAACACTTTTATACAATTTATGACTATTTTATGAGGTTTGATATATTAATACATGAATTAAATTCGCTTACAAAAACCGGAGCCAGCAGTTTCTCAACCTTCAAAAAAAATTGTCAAATCCCTCTTTCGCTTAAAAATCAACACAATAATCTAAAATATACATTACCAATTTATGTATCTTCGTTAAATTCTAAGTATCTACTTACTTCTAATTTGTTTTTATATTAAAAAGAACAATAAGCAGTATTGATCACTTCCTGATACGTTATGTTGAACTTTGTCAATAAATTGGCTATATCTTTAAAAACTAAGTTATCCTGACATTCTAAATCTGGAATTCTAAGATACCAAGCAAATTAGGCATATTTCAAAAATCTAGTAAGAACAACAATGAACTAGCATCACTGGACTTATAAATTGAGCCAGCCATGTCGTCGTGCCATTAAGTCAATGTTGCCATTTTACAACTGCTAAAATTAAATATTACTTGTACTTTTATGAAATCTACCGAAATAGTAGATAGACAAGTAGATTACATTTATAGCAAAATATCTGTACTATCTACATAATATATTTACTTGCTATCGTATAAAATTCCAGCTTAAAAATACAAGAAGACTAGGACCACTTTACATAATGAGCGACATGTTATAAGGGGGTTAGCACACTAAATGTAGGCTCTAGTCCTAAATGTCATAAAATGTGCGGTTAGCCTTTAGTAAGTACGCAATTTCGAATAAATACCAAAAGAAAAAAAATGAGGCCTTGCTTTATACCTCTTTCATTATTTATAAACACAAAAACGATTTTTTTATTCAAATGGCTGATTTTTGACTTATAATTTTGTTCCACATAAATATACTCTTTTCAATCTACAAAAATTCTATATAAATACTTTTATATGATAATTTTGGAGCATTTTTACATCATATCTCTATACAGATTAAGATTTCTAATTCCGTTAATTCCCATGTACATTTTTATGAAATATAAAAATTCTTATCATTTTTTTAAAGACATCATTATAAACTATAGAATTTTATGGGAAATAATAAAGTCATATTTAAGTATACTTTACTAAAAATATTAAAGCAATTTTATCGAGAAGTCGAAATTTCAGCAAATCAAATTTCATTATGTACAGATTTCCAAAATTAATAAATAAGGTTTTTGTCACCGAAGTTCTGAACTTATGAATCAGTGCAAAACCAAAATCCCAAAAAAACACGGTGGTACAAGTTAAGCCTCATAAAGGATCCACCAAAAACCCAACAATTTCCAAAATTAGTATCAAAAAGAAATTGAAAAAGTGTCAATTAAAAAGTGCATTGTACCTATTCGAAGTAATACATTTACATTACGACGAAATATTTAATAGGTTATTTAAAACCAAACTGTAAACAGTATCTGACATCAGTGGTTACTTCATGACATCATCGAGGCAAGTAGACATGAAAGCCAAAACACAGTAAAAAGAGATTATCACTATACACATTTTACTTCTTCCAAGAGTAAATCGTCCAAACTTAGATCGACATTTAGGGTCAATATGCTCAAGCACTTTGGCCTCTGAAAAATAATCGTATCATTACTGCATAAGACTCAGTTTAGATCTAACGGATAGAAATGCTCACTCAAGCACGTGCGAGATTTTGAAAGAAAGATCTGAACTGATTGGCTTATAGTAATACAACATATTTTCCATTGGCTTCAGAAATACTCTCTTTTGTCCTTTCTCGGTTTGAACTGCCCATTAACAGCAAAGGGTTTCGATATTTCCACAGTTGCTGAACTAATTTATCCATAGAATGTATCACGCAATAAAAACCTCGTTTTACTATGAAAAAGCTATGTTAAATCTAAAGGTAGCTATCGAACGAAATGGCAATTTGTGACCTAAGCCTTATAGGACGGCTAACTTCTCTACCTTTGTATTCTTAATGGACATCGATTCAAATCCTGATTTAAAATTGGACGCGACTTTTACGGTAGAATTTTAAAATTGCACTTTAAAACGGAAGAATCGTACCGACCTATCAAGCCGCTTAAAAAGCCTGGCATTTCACTGCAACTGCGCTGCTGACTATTTGCAACGGAGTAATCTGCTCTCACAATGGCTTCCGACGTTACACTAAAACGTCATCTACACGTATAAAACTAAAAAAAAAAACTAACAAAAAAAGTCTCATTTTGACATACCTAGAGAGTTAATAAGCAATTAAACTCAGTGGTTCTACGAACCTATCGCTCGAAGTCGTGACAGGGCGGAGTTGCAGAAAACTTCATTAAATAGTTGAATCTCCTTTAAAAATATTGACAGAAGACTCCGTAGAAACGGAATAACACTAGGACGATGATGCATTCTTTGTCAACTAAAGAGAACTTTAGTAAGACTTAATCCGACATTAATGAGCCTTTCCTGCAACTGACCGTAGTTTTTGCGGTACTGCGAAGAACTAACTTTGAAGACACTGCAAATATTGTAACCAAGTGTGCTAATATTGAATACAAACTTTGTACCATAGTGTCATATCAATAAAGGACATACTTTGAAAGCACAAAAAACGAGAGAAGTCTTACCACATAATGGAGCAACGATGAATTCTTGTAAAATTTTAAATTTCGAACACACTCAAGTAGCAAGTGTGTGACAGTGCAAATCTTACACTTTTTCGGCCTTTATTCGAGTATCTGGAGGGTATTCGATAGAAACCTTCTTTTTGAAAATATAAATCAGAATTTTCAAACGGTTCAAAGTTACTTGTAATGATGGGTAGGAGATTTGGTTTCAATATTTGCATTAAATATCTTTAATAAGACCTTGTATTGGAAACTCAAAAGTTTCAATGAGTAATGATAGTAGAATGCAAGCACTGCGGTACGACATGTCTGTATGGCAGGCGGTAGTTTTTAACCGTTCTGGCGGCGAGGCATTTAAGAGTGGTGTATTTGAGAGGGTTGACGATATTTGAGAGGGATTGGTTGGTGGCTCGTAGGATCTCTTCGGGGGTTTCCCCTTCGTAGTTGACGGTGTCTATGTGAGCGCCGTGTGAGAGTAACTCGCGCACTACTTCTGCGGGGCACGGATTGAGCTGCGGACAAACAATGTTTGGTTTTAAATGACGTTCCAGACGACGACGACGACTTCAAATAATAGTCCATTGTGGGCATTTATAACCAATTATCGTTAATAACGATACCTAGACGACATGATGATAATGAATAATGATCGCTTTATATAACAAGTAAGAAGACAGGCCATCTGATTGTTAGTGGTCACCACCGCCCAAAGCAATTGATTTACTTAGGCATACTTTGACATTAATATAGTATAGTCAGCATAGGAGCATACTTTGACACTAATATAGTAATGGTCCATTGTAAGTATTTTTGAGAACTTTTCCCACTCGTGAAGATTCAATTTGCAAAATAAGTGCAGTAGCGTTTTCCCATCAGCATCTCAGATCAACGGTAGAGCTCGTGGCTCAGACAATAGTCCATTGTGGGCATTTTTCACTAGTTCTCCAATTTAGAAGAAACTGTGAAGATTGACTGACCTTGTAAATTAAGCGTAGCGGCGTATTCTCGTAATTATTCTTCGCCAACGGAGGAGCTCCGAGGGTTATAATGCTTCAGCGTAGGTTGTGCAACTTAGGACTACCTATTTACACTTTGTAAACTAAGTGTAGTGGCGTATTCCCATCAGCATCCCTGTTCAACGGAAGATCTTCGTGCTTCAGATAATGGTTCATTGTGGGCTTTTGGTCACTTGTCCGTACGTCCGTAAGAGGCGTATTCCCATCAACATTTTTCGCCATCGGTGGAGCTCAACGTCGGTTGCACAACTTACGTTTACCTACTTTTGGAGATTATGGGGATAACTCACCTTGCAAACTAAATGTAATGGTGTGTTTCTATTAGCATCCCTCGCCAGCGGTGGAGCCCCGAGCCTCAGCATCAAGGCTACGAGAGGTCCAGGCCTGAGCATGCCTCAGGATAGGATAGCTCCGTCACTCACCTTGCAAACTAAATGAAGAGGTGTGTTTCCATCAGCATCCCTCGCCAGCGGTGGCGCCCCGAGGCGCAGCATGAGCGCGACGAGCGGGCCGGCGCAGGGCTGCGCGTCGCCGGGCGCGGGCAGCCAGGCGCCGCCCCCCCCGCCCCCGCCCCCGCCCCCGCCCCCGCCCCCGCGCGCGCGCGTGCCTTCCGACGAGCACGCCACGTGCAGCGCCGACCGACCTTGGCGGACCTGGCCACGAGGATTCACTGCTATTACTAGGAACTCTGGGCTAATGGCAGCCGCATATTGGCCGCATTTTAGTACCAATTTGACTATTGTAAACACGTTCAAATGCGTTCCCATCCGTTCTTTGGGAACGCGTAGACTAGGTGCGAGATAGTCCTAGGTAAACGAGTATGTGCGTGTAGTTCCAATATCCAAAAACAAGCCCAACGCTTCGGGATTTCTATACACTTTTGTGTGTTAGACCATGAGAATCAGTATAGGGTCATTTATAAGTATTTCATAATACAGGGTGTACGGAAAGGGACGATATACAGAAAACTGAATGAGCGTGCTCCATCAACGAAACTGAACAACTTTCTCATCAAAACA
This sequence comes from Athrips mouffetella, assembly GCA_947532105.1. Lineage (NCBI taxonomy): Eukaryota > Metazoa > Arthropoda > Insecta > Lepidoptera > Gelechiidae > Athrips > Athrips mouffetella. Next base: position 22,362,068 of record OX383970.1, on the reverse strand, counting down.
TTTTTGGGAAATAAAAAAAACTTTTAAATTAAAAAAACCTCCATATATACTGTTCACTTTGATCGAAAAGTATGTATGGAGAAGTAAATTTTTTATTACTTTCCCAAAATTGTTTCTTTTAGTTAGGGTGCTGGCTGCAATATGGGTATATGATTTGCTCATGATTCATATTAATAGGGATGATAGATCAGCTCAATACGAATCGATTTGGTCCTTACAAGTTTTTCTGTGCGTCGCTGCGTTTTTGAGTTAAAGCAAAAAAAAATTAAAAAAGATGCTAAATAATGTTTTTTTTTGTCTGCCTTTGTGGCTCCTGTTTAAAATACTTCTGAACGAGTAGAAAATCGAAGAGGCAGACATGCAGGGCTCTGTATTATCACGGAACGAAGTAGTGATTTTTTGCATTTTGAAGCTCTATAACTTTACGAAGCAGGGCTATTATGGTGGCAGACCATTTTTCAGGGGTTTTATACATTGTATTTGATCAGATAGTCATAGTCTGCCAGGTGTACGTTTCATTGTCAAATTTCAAAATAGTTAAAACTTAATTCCTCAAAAACGCAGGGATGTGGTGTCTGCCAATATTTTTTGTATCTTCTAGAGTATGCTCCTTATCATCAGTCAAAGAGGCAGACATGAGCAAATCATATAGAAATTTGTCCTTCATCACCCTTACTATTTGGAAAAGTTGTTCAGTTTCGTTAACTGAGCACACCCTTACAGTTTTCGGTAGGGACGGTCCCTTACATCCTGTATAATTTTGAATTATTTGCGATAACTCGACTTTCTTTGTAAAGACTAGTATCAAGAGGCTCAGAAATAAAACCATTAGAAGGACCATATCCACAGTATGGTTAACTAAGAAGATACAACGATAAGCTAAGACTAAAGTATCATTCCGCTTATTTTGGTCAATTGTAAACTCAATATTTTGTTCATTTAAAATTTTAGTACCTGGTCAACCGAGCTTCGCTCTATAATAGCCACCTCCAGAGGCGGCTCGTGACATTTTTTAATGGGTGTGCCATGGGTGTGAACAAAAAAATTAAATACTTAAATAAATATACTTACCTACCATTTCTTGATGAAATATTTTTTATGGCTTTATTGTTACCTACATATTATGCGCGCCAGCGCCAGCTCCAAATACCAGACACGGGAAACAAAACAATTTAATTATAACCGCACATCCAAGGTGTTTTTAAATATTGTTCTGGTTTGAAAACACGATTAAAAGTGAATTTTTGTACTACATTTTTGAACTAGCGCGATTTCAGAATGTGGCGGCCCCTTTTCATTGAGTTCAAGTCGTATTTGTAAAGTCTTTTTCGCATTTTTTAATGTAAACGACACTGTATTCGTCCATTTTTACAGTAATTAAGCACGTACACTATTAAAAACAATTATTTCTAAATTTTCAAGCAAAATTGCGAACAGTAACTGAAAGCTGTATACGAAAAGTTTGTTTACGTATGATCGGCAACAGCGGCTTGTCACCGAACTGCATGGCAACGTAGCCTTGAGCAGTGCTCCTGATTAGGCTAATTTCTCATAGAAAATCTTTTGTTTCACGCGCTCGAGCGTGTTGATGTTTCTCTTTCACACTCATTGAATTCTGTATAAGGAATTGTACTGAAGATTTCTTCATAGGAGCGGAATCGCTGGCGATCCACTTGGTACAACTTGACTACGTATTTGTTGCGTAATTATTTCTTAGGCTATTATAAATGTATACAACGTATAGGGTTATGAAAATAGGTATGTAATCGTATGTAACTTAACTAGGTAGGTAATACATCCTAAGTTTGAGTTTTGTGAAAGAGGGAGTGCACTGCACCAGTGCTCTTTAGGACGAGCCGCCTCTGGCCACCTCAACATTAAAATATCATCGGGTGAGAAAACTATGCTACTCGCTAATAGATGGCGCTGTAGGTTTCTGTCTAAAACGAGGTATATTTTTAAAAATGAGAAAAAATACGGTCAAACCGATTTTTTCTAGACATGAGACCTAGCTAGATCGATTTTTCGTCCTCAAAAACCCCCGTACCTATACTAAATTTCATCAAAATCGTTAGGGCCGTTTTCGAAGAACCGATTACAAATATATATATAAACTAGCTGACCCGGCGAACTTTGTTCCGCCTTCAGGATTTTATTTTTTATTAAGTACAATTTTTTTGCCCTACCCTGCCCCAGCCCCTTCCCTTCCCCTGCCCCTACCCTTACCCCTGCCCCTTCCCTCCCCTACCATCCTATATCCTTCTCCTGGTTCTAAGCTAACTCCTGACCAATTTTCAACCAAATCGGTATAGCCGTTCTTGAGTTATAAAAAGTGTAACTAACACGACTTTCTCTTTATATAGGTAGATATGCGTTTTCCCGTGGGAACGAAGTGTTTTTCCCCACGGTAAAAAGTAGCCTATGTGTTATTCCAGGACCTAACCTATATGTGTGCCAAGTTTCATTAAAATCCATTCAGTAGTTTTTGCGTGAAAGAGTAAAAAACATCCATCCATACTTACAAACTTTCGCGTTTATAATATTAAGTAGGATAGGATATTGCTCGTTTAATAGTATAGGATTTATATGGAGCGTCTCGAATATCCTCATACATAGAAATTAGAACTTTTTCATTGATCATCAACCGCTATAGCGCCGCCATTTAGGCCACTAAAATGCTACATTAAACTAACACTCTGCACTAACTTGTCGAGTATTAATCACTCACCTTAATATCTAACTTAACAAGCGAATACACAGCCTTATGTATCTTCCTGGATACGTCTTCAGTACACTCCGGCTCTTCCAGTAGCCTCGCCATTAAAGCCGCTAAATGCAAAGATATCACCAACACTCTCTGTAAAGTGGTCAATGTCTGTTCTCTATCGATGCTCAGTTTAGATTCTAGTAGTTCCATTCCTCGGTTGATTTCTGATAGAGCTTTTGTGAATACTGGGTCGATGTCGTCAAAAGTTACTGGAGGGACTATGCGACCTGGAAGGAAATAAATAATATAGATTAGTTGCATATTGCTTTTGTTCATTACAGCTCTTTGTAAGAAATGAAAAACAGATCTTTATCCAAAATGTTCTGAGAAAAAAGTGTATACTAGGTAAAACTACCCTGATGGATGGGAATATGCCCCTGAAATTGAAAAGCTTTTCCAACGTATTTAGGTTCATCTAGGTGATTCAGACAGCTAAAGCTCACTTAGATGGCTCAAGGTCACTTCGACGGCTCTAGGTTACTCAGTGGCTTAAGGTCATTCATGTCTCAAGGTCACTTAGGAGCTTAATGTTACTTAGATAGCTCAAGGTTACTCAGTTGGTCCATATTCAAACCATTTAACAGCTCTCACCTTTGAGTGGTGGGCGTGCTCTCTCACTCAGTGTATCATAAACGACCAGACTTGCTGGGTATTAAATTAGCAGAGATGCGCAGTGGAAGACTTTCTCCAGCAAGCCTGTCTGATTATATGATACTGGCTACGATGCCTAGCGCTAAAAATTTTATGTACTTAATCTATCACTTACATAAACATCCCGTTCGGCTGATGAAGGTCGACCACCGGTGGTGAGGTCGTCTTCTTCATAACAAAAGGAAACAAGGATGGAAGGGATAGGAGGAGAAGTTGTAGAAGCTCCTTCTTATTTTCTTCGATACCGAATACTGGTACCAATACACATGTTACAAAATGTTCCTCACATCAAGAAGGGGGCATCAAAGGGGCCCGTGTGAGAATTCTAGGTAATTTTACTCACAAATTGTTTCAATTCAAAAATGAGGGTCGAATATCATAACCTCTCCAAGTGAATGTGGCTTGATAACAAACGAAATAGTTTATTAACATTTTTGTTGCCTATTTGTCAATAGTTTATTGACAAATAGGCAACAAAAATGGTAATGCCTAGTTGCATTAGCACCAAATATAAGGAAAACAAATAATTTCCACAAAAAATGTTTACGCGTATTGCAAATTCGAGTGAGAACTGAAGGTGATATTAAGCTATATGACAGTTGACAGCTGTGTTGCCACTCCAAACAAATTGGTACTAATTTCGGTAAAAAAAGTGTATGCAAAATCGAACACTCAGCATATAGTGCTTGCGTTAGCGGGGGGGGGGGGGGGGGGGATAAGGGAGATAGTACAGTCCGCTGCATGTTAAGCACGTGGTGCCAGGTGTTCTTACCTGGTGTCACACGAGACTGATATACCACACAAATGGTAATCTGATTTGAGTGACCTAGAGTCATCTAAGTCACCTTGAGTAATCTGAGCCATTTGAGTCGCCTTAAGCCATCTGAGTGAACAGAGGCTCACAAAAATACAGCGGTCTTATGCGCTATCACGCTTCTCAATTCTGTACTCTATGTTACGCCTCATTGTGATTTATTTGCAAGTAATATTAATTTTCTGATGGATGAAAGTAAGAAAATGTTTGAAGTAATGATGCCTAAGAGTAACCTTGAGCTATACGAGTAACCTAGTAAATACTCGTACTATTGTTGTTATATTTACCTCTGAGTGGCGGGCGCGCTCTCTCGCCCAGCATATAGGAGAAGAGTTCCGCGAAGCTACAGAGGCTGGACTGCGTGAGCGGGGACAGGGGAGGCAGCACGGTGCGCTGCATGTCGAGCGCGTGGTGCCACAGCTGGCGGCAGCGCGAGAAGCGGCCCGCGTCCGCGTACACGGCGCCGCGGTAGCGCACGTAGTACGAGGTGTCCGGGTGCGCGGGGCCTGACAAACAACAACACGGATTAAGTATCACAAAAGCCCACCGCAACGGTAAAATCAAGGTGACTAATAGTTGGTAGGAGATGGTAGGGCTTTTGTCCAAAGTCCGCTTGGGGAAGAACCCCCTTACCTATTTCTGCCGTAAAGCAGCAGTGTTTTCACTGCTGTGTTTCGGTTTAAAGGGTACGGGAGCCAATGATATTATTGGCACATGAGACATAACATAGTCAAAGTATGTCACTGATAGATAAGACAGTGGGTGCTATGGGCGGTGGAGACCACTTACCATCAGGTGGCCCACCTGCTCGTTTGCTCATTGCTCACTTGTAACATAAAAAAAAGTTACTAATATCCCGGAGGGGAAAATCAACGAGAACAGAGGGAGACCAAAAGAAGAGTAAAGGAATACGCAACACATTATCCCTTTTATTGATCAATGAGTTGCCAAAATAAGTTATTTAAATGGAGGATCCATCTTCCTACATAGTATGGCCAATGAGTGATCACAAGGGGTATCTGGATGGAAAAGTCGAAAGCAGAAAGTTTGACTTAAGAACTTTGTTGGGGCTAGTTAGGAGATAAACATACTAAAAGTCCGTTTTTTTGTTTTTTGCTTACATCTCAAAAACGATGCGTCGAACGAAATTTTGTTGTATTACATAATTAAAGCTGATAAAATTCTCTACAACTTTGGCTTTCACACTTTTTATCTATCTCTTATCTTTGCTTAACTATGAGCTTCGACAAATGGTCGATTTTCAAAAATGTTTTCTATAGTCTTACGTTTTTAGGGTTCCGATACCAAAATGGTAAAAAAAGGAACCCTTATGGTTTTTTTTCTGTCTTGAAAAAAAACCTGAAAAAAAAACAGTTTTTTTTCTCGAATATGTTTTTTTTCATAAGTACGGAATCTCAAAATTTGCTAAGTAATTAATACTTTTATACGATAGTTTTAGACTTTATGTTAACAACTTATATTCTGGTTTTATAAAAATAACATTTATGAAATCTGTAATGGTAGTTATCGGTAGGTAGTCACCATTTACTGTTGGCAACACCACCGCCTCTCCTCGCCGCATCGGGGATTCCCCAATAAATATTTATGTACTAAATGTTTATCGAATTAAAATGTACGTTATTGCTATTGAAACACAGCCTAGTTTCTTTTGTAAGTTATACTTCTCAAATCAAAAACGTCATTATTTCGACTTCCAAAATTGCTGCAGTCAAAATTCCTGATATTGATGAAGACAAAGTTCTGGCGGAACTTGCTAATTACATAGCCAAAGAAGGCTTTTTTTCAAAAACGTTTTTATGGTCTGCTGTAAGTAAACTTACTCCTTTAGCATCGTGGGCAGGGCTTTGCAAGTCGACTGACTTATCAAAAGTAGCAGTCCGAGTTCTGGCCCTGCCAACTACATCAGCTGCAGTTGAGAGGACGTTTAGCACTTATAGTGATGAGCATTCAAAAAAAAGGAACAGGCTTACAAACGAAAGAGCTAGCAAAATTGTTTATATAGCTCACAACTTAAAACTGCAGTCTGAAAATCTTTTGCCTGCTATACCAGAAGAACCAGAAAAGGAACAGTTATGGACAATATAATAGACTTAGAAGACGATACAGAAGAAGAACCAGAAAATTCTGACGATGACCGAACTAGTATTAGCAGTGATGCTGATAGTTCCAGTGAATAAGTTCAAACTTCATAGGTTTTTTAGAATAATTTAGTTACAACATACATACAATGTACCTTATGTACCTAGTTTTAAGTTACTTACATAAATAAACCATGAAAAACCGCTATTGTCGTATTATTTGTTGGTTTGAAAAAAAACCGTATTTAGAAAAAAAACAATGGTGCCAGGTTTTTTTTCATGTTTTTTTTATGAATTTGAAAAATAAACATTTAGTTTTTTAGATTTTAGAGCAGCCGCTCTGTCTGTCTGTCACACCTCTATATCTCAGCAACCACTTATGCTATCGACCTGAAATTTGGAATAGTTTTAGAATATAGTTGCCCAACTTAATTGCACATGAAAAAAATTTGAAAAAAGTATGATTATTAATGTAAAGGCCTCTTTCCTGGCCGTTTTTCGGAGCTCATAACTAGGCAACGATTGGAGATAGATTAAAAGTGTGAAAGGCAAAGTTGTAGAAAATTTTATTAGCTTTCATTATGTAGTACAACGAAATTTCGTACGACGCACCGTTTTCGAGATGTAAGCAAAAAACAAAAAAATGCGACCTTCTTTGTGCCCGAACGGACTTTTAGTATGTTTATCTCCTAACTGGTCCAATCAAAGTTCCTTAGTCAAACTTCTTTCTGCTTTCGACTTTTCCATCCACAAATTATTCGTTGCTTAAGTTAACAATCCATGTGGAGCGTGACTAAACGCGATTTCAAAAACTGCTCAAACTTAAAATGAAGCCGGATATCTTTTCATCATCGTCCAACCCATAGATCCTCCTCCTCATATAATCCTCGATTTGGGCATTTCTTGCAACGGCAATCCTGTCTGCATCATTCTCCAGCATTTATCTAGGATCATGCTGTCAGGATATGCCAGTAACTCCTCCGGCTGTTGGTTGCTGGGTTCTACTGCGCAGTAATGACCCTCACTTGTCTCCATCGTTCTCCAGCTCTTTCCTAGTATCCTCTCTGATGACAAGCGGCGGCATCCTCATGGCGTCAGGGTCTGCCCTGGCAGTAACTCCTCCGGTTGATGGTTGCTGGGTTCTACTGCGTAGTAATGCCCCTCACTCGTCTCCTTCTCCAGCTCTTACCTAGGATCCTCTGTCTCCTGAGGAGTGCCTGCATCCTCATGACATCAGGGTTTGCCCGTGACTCCTCCAGCTGTTGGTTGCTGGGTTCTACTGCGCAGTAATGACCCTCACTTGTCTCCATCGTTCTCCAGCACTTACCTAGAATCCTCTCTCTGATGACGAGCGCCTGCATCCTCATGGCGTCAGGGTCTGCCAGTAGCTCCTCCAGCTGCTGGTGGTTGCTGGGCTCCACTGCGTAGTCGTAAGCCTCGATTCGCGGCACGTCTTTCGGCTTTGGTATTGGATCGTTTCCGTCTTGTGGAAACCTGGAAAAAGGAAATATTTTTACGTTCTAAAAGGTTTGAGGTGACTACAATGATTTTAGGGCGGTATTATCATCGCCTAAGTGACCATTTAGGATAAGGCATTGATAGAAACGCACAAATATTATTGTTGGAGTGAGGCAGATGCTGAGGAAGGCGCTAAGAAAGGTTAAGATGTATGCTCTAGGAATGGAACACGTAGCTTTCTCTATCATCCAACGCTCGTTTCTATGAAACCAGCGGCCCAACCATTTCCCTTCTTTTGTCGATGTACACACGGCCGCACTTCGGTGGAAACACTTTAACCTTGAGCGGGTCTCTGGTTTCGGGCGTTCATAGCGTAGGTCTGGTTCAGCTTATACTGGTTTTGTTTCTACGTGCTTCCTGCCGTTTGTACGTTGCTCCAAGTGGTTCTAAAGCTTCGATCCTCTGTCTTAAGCCTAACTCTGCAACTACTCGTATATTTGTAATCTTCACTTACCTATCATCCATAGCCCGTTTCCATAAAGCCAGCGCCCCAACCATATCTCTTCTCTTGTCGACATACGTTGCTCCTAGTAGTTCTAATGCGTCAATCCTTTGTTGTCTTGTTACTAAGCCGTATTCTGCGTTTATTAAATGCTCGACTATGTGTGTATGGCCCGTTACTGAAGCTGCTAGAAGAGGTGTCATACCTGGAAAAGCGAAAAAAGGATATTCAATATTAAAAGTCAGAGAAAAAAACATATGTGAGCGCGGAGCTTTGTCATTCATGATACCCTACCTCTCCCATTATTGGGACTGGGGAGAACCTTTACGAATCTAATCTTTTGATGCCAAGTCTGACTTTCGGTATTGCCAAGCCACCCACGTATAGTGCTGTAGGTTATCGTAGATTTTCCCATTCACGGACGGAGCGACGCGTAAGATATTGGAACAACAGAGACACGTAGCGCTCCGTCCTGCTCTCACGCATAGCTGTCCTGTTGGCATTATAATCAAGCCACAGTATTTCGACTGCAGAGACTTATATGGACCAGAAGATCGTGTCCTGATGCCAGCTTTTGGGCAGTTACAATGTATGGGCTATCAAGAGGGTATCTTTTAGACCATATCTCAATCCTAGCCTTATTACGAGCACGTTCACTAGCTTATTCCACCATCTCCCATCGGGAGTCCAGACGCACCGCAGGATATCACTCATATTTGGTTGATATTCCGCACATTCGCACAAAGCGCTTTGAAACATCTTTTATAATGCGCATGGCTAGAGTCTCCTGTGTATTGTTTTGTTTTTGTGTGACAATAAAGAATTTATCTATCTATCTAAAGAGTGGAATTCTCTGCCTGCGTCTGTGTTCCAGAGTTCATATAACACGAATCTATTCATGTCGCGAGTGAATAGGCTTCTTTTAGGTAAGCTCGTTCCATCGTCGACCTCATCTCTGTCTTCAAGACTAGATCGAGGTCAAGAGTAAGCCCATTTTCAATAAAAGAAAAGCCTTGGAGGGGTCTGAATGGAGAGGATTGGTATCTTTTATAAATCTGTGACGGCTTTACGTGAAAAGACTTACCATAAGAATCTACATCCATCGTAGCGCCATGGCCCAACAGCATCTTCATGATGTGCAAAGACCCGCTTTCGGCACAATCGTGTAGGGCCGTGTTTCCTTTGACGCTTTTCCTATTGACATCCGCGTTCAGTGAGAGAAGGTACTTCGCGATTCTAATGTGGCCCTTATAACATGCTATCATGAGGCACGTGTGTCCGTGCCGGTTTGCTATTTCTATGTCTGGAATAGGAGAAAATAATATTGTCAATAAACCACATTACAAGAATTTTAAATCCCATAGTTACTTTGGAAGCAATAGTATACAAAGAAAAGCAAGTAACCCGCGTCAATGGTTCCGCCTTATGGTTTTTAAGAGTGAATTTTCGAATGGGACGTTGTACACGACACGGGAATTTCAACGCTTTGTGTGCGAGTTGTGTAGTTTACATGCCCCAGCTCGTACCAAACCGTACTAAGAACATTTTCACTAAATTAGCCATAATAATCCACTGAATAGAGAATAAAAGTGAAAGGTTACCTTACAAACGGTCCGGTAACTAAAAATTTTTGATAATTATGTTGTCTAGGATGGTTAGTAAGTGTTTAAAATGCAAAATGCACAATTCCCCCCCTTCCCGCCCGCCGCCATATTTTAGCTTACTATATCTTCGTTTTGGTGCATTGCACATAGTGGCCGTCAATGCAGGCTGCTCTGAGTGGCCAGCTGCGAGTTGTTGAGTTGACATTCGCCCCAGCTCGCACCAAGCCATACTAGGAACATTATCGCTAAAATAGCCCTAATAGACGTTGTATTCTTAGACCCTTACTTGCGCCATTCTCAAGTAGGAACTTAACAATATCGTAGAGGCCGTCAAAGCCGGCTACTCTAGGGGGCGCGCTCTATGTCAGAAAAGTTGTCTCGCCCCAGCACGCACCAATAGCCGACGAGGAAAATTATTACTAAAAGCGATACCAGACGTTGCATTCTTAGACACTCACCTGCGCCATTCTCAACTAGGAACTTAACAATATCGTAGTGGCCGTCAAAGCAGGCTGCTCTGAGTGGCGTACTCTGTGTGCGAGTGGTAGAGTTGACATTCGCTCCAGCTCGCACCAATAGTCGCACGAGGTACAAGTGGCCGGCTGCGGCTGCGCACCATAGTGGTGGCGCGCCCTCTATCGTTTCCCCGTCGAATGTTACTGGAAAAAAAGAAATTGGGTTCTTTGGTCAAAATATTAAGACTATTCCTGAAAACTGAAACTGGATGAAGACCATGAAACTAAAGAACTTTTACTAAGGAACATTATAGTTGTCATAAAAAACCATTGAAGGTGGTAGGTAGGGCTTTTGTAAGTCCATGTGGGGGAGTATCACTTCACCCATTACTGCCGCAAAGCAGCTATGTTTGGCTGGATAAAGGAGCCAGTGAAATAACCGCACACGAGACAGTCCATCTTTTCTCTGGGTATAGGCAACGCGCTTCTGCTGTGTTATTTGTATCAAAGTATACAACAAATAAGTAATAATAAGGTGCTACTCGTATGAGCGGTAGGTTCCACTATCTTCTTGTTTGCTTACTTTTAGCAACAAAATATTTAAGGGAAATTTCTCAGTCACGAGCACTAATATTGGACGTATTGCCATTCTTATTTCTGAATTACAGTCAACTTGCAAGTACCACGCTTGACGTGCTTCTGATTGTACATATACATAGCTTCTACATTATATTGCTTTGTGCTTCTACATTTCATAAGAACATTCGTTGTTCTAAAACTATTATTAGCCAGTAAAAATAAGAAATGTTTTCATAAACCATTAACTGTTTCCTAACAAGTAAATTTTATTTGTTTTGGTTATTACTATTTTGTGAAATGTTACAAAAGCCGTGTCGAAGATAATCGCCACTATATCGATATTTCTCGCTTATTTGTTTAATGTTTAGAATATTAGTTTTTAGTAGTTCGTGTTCATGGTAGGTAAGAATAGTTTATTACTGCTATTAGTTTATTAGGATTGGATTTTGCGCAAGTCTGTTGAAAGTTATACTTTCAGTAAACGCTCTTTAGTTTTACTGTGGTTTGAAACACATAATATACTAAGGCTGAACTTTCCGAAACTGTAGTTTAATAATATTATTAATTTACCTCGCCTATTTTTTTTATTGTCAATTTAGTGCGGTCAGTTAGCTGTTTCACGTAGACACGATTTACAATTTCACCAAATTTTTTCCAGGTACTAGTTAGGTACATAGCTCTCAATTTTTGATAGGAGCCAATTCTTGAATTTCAAAAAATTCCATACAAAATTCAAGAATTGGCTCCTATCAACAATTGAGAGCTATGTACCTAACTAGTACCTGGAAAAAATTTGGTTTGGTGCAACTTGGTGAATTTGGAGATATAAGACTATCCAGCCCTGAGGACAGAGATGCGGTCGACGATAGGACGAGCTTACCCGTAGCAGCCTGTTCACTCGCCACTTGAATAGATTCGGGTTATATGAACTCGTGAACACAGTCGCAGGCAGGGAAATCGCAGATTAGTTGTTCATGTTATGTTACGTAAGTCATTATCATCATCTTACAGTGTTGGTTGTAAGAACAACGATTGACCTCACAAACCATTGTGATAGAGTTGTTGAGATGTAACGACCACTTTTATACATAGTAGTTAGTAGCCGGGATTAACGTCTTAATTTTCCTTCCGAAGCACGGAATAATTATATATTTTGGATAATAAGTGTCCCCAGTACTAGATTACGGAAGTTGAAGCAAGTAAGAATAATTCAAAGAGAAAATACACTGCGTATTTTTTATTAACCATTGTAAAAAATACCCTGACGTATAACAAATGCTATATTTCATTTCACTGCTATGGGTCAATAAAATTTTCGTATCTAAAATACATCCATAAAAGAGCATCCCTGACGTGACAAAGTCAAAAAAGTGGCACGCTTTGGTATGGGACGATCTATTAAACATCACTCGCCATTATCAAAGAGGATTGTTTGTTAAAAATGGAAGATGAAAAAAAGTACCAAATTGAAATGTACATACATACTCGTAACATCACGCCTCTTTCCCGTTGGGGTAGGCAGAGACCACAGTCCTCCACCTGCTACGATCTTGACATACTTCCCTTGCTTCCGGTACTTTCATCAATCCTTTCATACATGCTCGTCGGTTTAGGGTACTTTTAACCTGGCCTTTATTCAGAACGTCCTGAATTTGGTCCTGGTACGTTCGCCTAGGCCTTCCCCTTCCAACGTTTCCATTCACTTTCGCCAATATCACTTTCACACTTTCCATCTCTCGTAAACTTTGAGCCCAGATACACAAACTCCTTCACTTGTTCGACTTGTTCACCACCTATTAATATAGTACACTCTGTCATACATTCTTCTCTTTCAAGTACCATTACTTTCGTCTTGCTTACATTTACTTTCATTCCTTTCCTGTCCAAAGCCACATTCATCATTGTTACCATCTCCTGCAACTCGTCAGCAGATGACGCAAGTACAACTTGGTCATCAGCGTAGAGAAGACATTTGATGAGTAACTCATTCATTCTCAGTCCACACATACTCTCTTTCAGATCAATCAAACAATTATCCATGAACAGGTTAAACAGCCAAGGTGACGCTACACATCCCTGCCTAACACCTTTTTCGATGCTAAACCATTCAGTGTACGCCCCGTTTATTCTGACACAAGCACTGGAATCTTCATAGAGAGATTTCAATGCTTGAATCAGATGACCGTTTACCCCATACATAGACAATGCTGACCACAATTCATTCCTCACCACTCGGTCATAGGCCTTTTCCAAATCCACGAACGCGCAGTAGACTTTTTGGTTTTTAGCCAAAAACTTTTCAGCTATGCACCGCAAGGAACCTGGCAACCTGATCTGTACATCCCATTCCCTTTCTAAATCCCGCTTGTACATCCCATATTTTTTCGTCAGTATCTTTCATCACTCTTTCAATCAAAACCTTTGCATACAGTTTGCCGACGACACTGAGAAGGCTTATCCCGCGGTAATTTTTGCAGTCCTGTTGTGACCCTTTTCCTTTGTACAGCGGCACAATCACAGCCTTGCAACAGTCACCTGGTACTTGGCCGTTCGTCCAACACAAGTTGAAAAGGCGGTACAACTGACTAGCCACAATGCCTCGCCCAGCCTTCAACATCTCGACCGACACTCTATCGTACCCAGCTGCTTTACCTGATTTCATACTTTTCATCGCTTTCATAATCTCATCCATACTTATCTCACTTACATAATTCTCCTCTTCATTCTCATTCATTTCCACAGAAGACCTTGGTTCGCTGGCCTCTGCTTTTTCTCTCTCAAACAGACTTTCAAAATATTCCTTCCACCTCCTCAGAACACCTTCTTCACATTTCTTCACCTTTTATAATACTTCCATCCTGGCTTCTGATTTTACTCAGCTCCGATGTTCCAAACTTTCCTCGGGCTGTCCGTATGGATTTCCAGAAAAACTTTTGGTTGGACTGGAAATCTTCAGTAAGCCTTCTGTCAAACTCATCCTTACACTCCTCTTTCTTTCTCTCAACAACTTCCTTAACAATACCTTTCGCTCTTTTATATACCTTTCTTGCTACACTAACGTCATCACTTGTTGCCTTCTGCATTCTTTGGTTAGCTTTTACGGCTAACCAATCTGACCATGCTTTCTTCATCTCACAAACAGCTGCCTGTACACTTTTATCCATCCACATATTCTTCTTTTTGCCACCCTTTCTCCTTTTTGACACCCCACAAACATCGACAGCTATACCTACTACTCCATCTTTAAATTCATTCCATAAACATTCAATATCATTTACTTCATCCAGGTCCTCAAATCTTTCACTCAAGCTTTTCAAGTATTCTTTTCTGAAATCCTCCTCTTGCAATCTCTCTACTTTAATACGTTCTAGAACGCTCGTCTACTCTTGTGGTCTATGCCACCATCGGTTAAATAGACCACCAATTCGGGTCACAACCAGGTGGTGGTCTGTGTCGATGGCGACTCCACGATATGCGCGAGCGTCCAGAACTCTTTTCCTCAATCTTTCATCCACAACTACAAAATCGATCATACTTCTCGCATCACCCTCCTCTCTTGTATACATATGGATCCTTTTGTGGTCAAACATAGTGTTTGCCACAAAAAGACTCCATTCCAAACATATCTCAAGCAAACTTATTCCATTATCATTTACACGTTCATCACCAAACTTACCAACAACTCTTTCATAACCGTCACGCTTTCTTCCTACCCATCCATTAAAATCACCTAGCATGATAACTCGTTCATTCTGATCACATTTCTCTAACGTATCTCTCATTTTTTCCCAAAACTCATCTGTTTCTTTCTGGGCTTTCAGGGACTTTCGCGAACCAATATTCGTTGGTGCATATGCACCTAGAACAAAAATTCGGGTCAGTCCAACTTTCAGCCTGACCCAGATGAGTCTTGGGCTTACACACTCGACTTCTTTCACGCACTCTACCATTCTTCCGGAAAGTATGACACCGACTCCCTGACAGCCTCTGCTGGTACTGGGAACACCAGACCAGTACGCTGTGTAAGGGCCGTGTTCTGTGGTGTCACAACCTTTCCGTTTAGTCTCATTCACACAGAGAACGTCTATACGCCTTTCATCCATCATCTGACATACTTCATCTATTTTGCCATTCATTCCACCTCTGACATTCATCGTAGCAAAGCGGCTCTCCGTAGCCCGCTTTTCGCCCCCGGGAGGAACGGGACGTGATGGGTTGCGAACCACACCGCCGCCTTTCAAGTTTTTATTTTTATTCAAAAACATTGCGTTCCCACGAGTAGCAAGGGATTGCGGTAAATGTATTGTTAATTAAATTAGTTACTTCTAAGAAAACCTACACAATACTAATATTAAGTTTTGTTTTTAGCATAATGGAAATTAATGGTTAACTTGTGGTCAATTAATATTTAAATGCTATTATTACAACGGTGATTTATGAGAGGAATGAAGTGACTTGATACACGTGTGCACAGAATATATCGAGTGTAAGGAATAGCCTTCCGAATACTGAAAGGACATTTACATTCGATTTTCAGCGAATAAAATATTCAGGAAATGAAAATAAATCGGCCCCACTATACAATATGGTAAACTTAATTATTTTCTCGTTTCCTGAATGTTTTATTCGCTGAAAGTTGTTCAGTTACGTTTACTGATCATGCACTTTCAGTATTCGGAAGGCTGTCCCTTACACCCTGTATAATATGATGTGTGTACGTCCACGACCCTACTTAAGGGGCTGATAAGAGCTGAATTACCTCCCTTTCTAACAAAGGGCAGAATGCGCGTGCTAGAACGGAGCGGATTCGCGCTGTTTTACGTTTTTCGCTTATTTAGCATTTTTCTCAAAATCTGTACCCATAATATTAATTATCGAATAGCTATATTATTATGCATAATGTATTGAATAATGAGTAAAAGTTTTGGCATCATAGATTAATAGTAGGTACTTAAGAAAAACGGTTTAAAATCAAAAAGCAGATGTAACTTTCGATTTTTTTTATGGCGTACAAAATATATTTAATCGTGTTTCGGAGTCGGCCATATTCTTGGAAAGATGCTTAGTTATCACATTTTTTTTTTCACGGCCATATATTCATTTTTCGTTAAAAACCTGCTAAAGTGAAACGTATTTAGCTGTTATCAGCCCTATAAAGAAAACTGACGGAACCAGTTTTATATTATTTCTGATTCAGTTTTATTTATATACTGACACTTGGACGACGATCATCTCACAAAGGGTTATTGGTTATAGTGCAGATGGCAGTCGCTCTGTGTAAAAATCAGTCCCCCGGTCATATCCCCTAGGTTAAGTAGCAGACTCCGTAAAAACGGTATTAAGCTAGGGCAATGATGATCTAGCGGGAGTTTAAACATCCAGTTTCATTTCTAGCAACACAAGAAACCACAGATTCCATGGCATGTTCAGTGTCCCAGTGTTATACTACAGGTGTGATGGATGACAGCCAAATAGTTGACGCAATTGGAAAGCGATTACCACCGCCTGACAACACACTCGTAGCTAAAATAGACTCGATAGTGACATGCCTCTATTACGAGCTTGATGTCCCAACTGCGAAAGTAAGTAGGTAACGAAAGCAACAAAAGAAAAAAATCAAAAGACATTAGAAGGCGTCATGACATAAAAAGGCATCTAACAAAAGACCAAGTTATTAATAGTACCCTCAACTAACAGGCAAGTATTGTATGAAAGGATTAATGAAGCGAAAGAAAGTGTGTCAGGATGGTAGAAAGTGGTCTAGTTATGCCTGCCTATCCCTTCGCAAAACAGGCATGATTATGTTTAAGTACGTCCAAGACCCATCTGTACTCGTGCGTATCGTAAAAGCTATTAAGGAAATATGCAATGGAGAATGGGCAGCAGCATCCTCCACCTCGTACTGCGGTCACCAACAACCGAGGTCCATGGTGCCAGCCGCAACGCTAACAAGTGTGGTGACTGTGGTACTTCGAAATTATACCACGCAGTTTTGCTGGAATTCTGGAGGGAGCTCTCTGTCTTGCAGTGGACGTTTTATGGGATGTTATGATAACGTAAAAGTGACAAAACTTTTACAATAATTTTACTGCAGTTTGCATTGAATTCACACCTGTCCACACAAAAGAAACAAAGCACAGCTTAAGCTAGCTTAGATGCCAGTTGTCAGTAAGACAAACTGAACCCTCAAACTCACTTCTTTTTGTAACATGATAACATCTAGACACTGCTGAGTCATCATAACATTTCATGAAACATTCACTGCAGGACAGGGAGCTCCCTCCAGAACTCCAGCAAAAACACGCGGTAGATAGGAGGGTATTTACCATAGTCACCAGTTCACCACGCTTGTAAGCATTACGACTGGCGAACAGGCGACCGCTGTTGTTGGTAATCGCAGTGTGTCAGCTGGTATGTTACACAGAAAAATGCTGCTGCCCATCCTCCGGTTCATAATCCCTTAGCCGCCTCTTATAACACCCACGAGTAGAGAAGGATTGGTACTATTCTTTGCCGGCACTACACGGAACAGACACTGCTGAGTAAAGTATTAGAACTGCTCTCTTGGATCGTAAAAGTAAGTAAACAAACCAATTGGGTCTTATTTATCACTAGCTGGTGCCCGCGACTTTGTCTGCGCAGGTTTATAAATTGTAGCCTATGTGTTATTCTAAAGTATAAGCTATATTATTGTAAAGTTTCATTAAAATTCATTCAGTAGTTTTTACGTGAAAGAGTAACAAACATCCATCCATCCATACTTACAAACTTTCGCGTTTATCGTGTAGATTGAAAGGCCTCTGGGCTTATTAACGACTACTTCCGTAGTTTTCTGTTTGTATTTCAATTAACTTTCTAGCGTCTTATCTTAGTTATATAGGTATGTTTTAGTTCTCCGGCTATTGTAATAAATCGGCTTAACAAGATTTTTAAGATAAGTAGTGAAAATAAGCTAATCCCACCTGTCAAATACAGCTAAGATCAAATCAGAAAGTAAATATCTTTTTAATTACTCTAATATCTGTCAAATCATCTATAATGTAGAAATTTCCATTACGGATAAAAATTCTCATCAGAAGATCAAACAATCGATATCAAAATTTGAATGAAACAAATCTATATAGTATCAGAAACTTTCATAAAGAAAAGAATGAGGACGACTACATTCAGTTTTTATGAGTCTGTAAAAACTGAACAAAAATATTCTTTATTTTAAACGATTTTAAATTTAATTAAACCAAAACTTAAAAACTCTGATTTCTATTATCCATAAAATCCAAATTACTGCATAAAGGGACGACATACTTCGGAAGTCTCTCGATTGATTCATGAATAGTTGATCCATTTTCTCACTCAAGTCAAAATCTCAAAAGCATTTTGTGACCTATTTAGAAGGTGCCAAGGTGCAAGATTCTTCGTAGAATTTTGGCAATACCGCCGTATATTACATTTTATTGCATCTAGGGTAGCCATATTGATTTTTCTGAAATACTATTCTTATTTTTTAGTTTTTGAATGTTTCGGCAGGTACATCCTCGCTTTGATCTTTTTTAATTGAAATTTGCATATTTTTATTACACCTATCCAAAAATTTTATCATCTCAAATGGAAGAATAAAAATGCTATTGATAAAATTCGCTCTAATATCATTTATTTCAGAGATTTTCAAATGAGTTACGAAACCAATTCAAATATTCAGATGTTTGAGTCTAGAATATATGTTTTTAATGTTGCCTACAATAGTGATATGGTAACCCTGACGTTAACCTTTGTTTTATGAGTTGCGGATAGAGAAGGAAGCGTTGGAATACAGCCAATGCTTTGCGTCCATTTCCGAGACAAAAGTTGTATACCTATGTCTGAGATGAGTCTCGTTAATTAACAGAAGATGTGTCACGGCTGTATAGAAAAAAGTTAGAGGAAAAACGGTTTACAAAAGAAATTTTCATAAATAAAATTAGAACGGACTAGTGTAATTGACCAAAAATCCTTCCATAAGTACCTGTTGACCTCAAATGATATTTAAATACGAGTACGCCAATTCAGATTAAAGCATATGCAAATACCTACTAATATTTAAAGAATTAATAATTTGCGAGACCAAAAAGCTAGTCAAAGAAACACGAGTTCTTAGTGTATATTATCACCACCGCTTATAGGACCTGTCTTATTGTGACATACTTTGTATTTAGATTAATCAATAACGGTCCCAAATGCTACCCTTGCGGGACACCAGCAGTGATTTGTTTATGACTGGAAAGTGACACCTCCACTGACTACTGTTTGAGTGTGATTTTCTGCATAAAAACTAATCCAGCGCAATAGAATACGCTATAGCTTCAACTATGTTCATTGATATCAAGTCAATATACATAGGATTAAATATCTAAGGCCTCTCAAAATTAATTAAAGTAAACTTACCAGAGCCAGGCTGTTCAATATCTGCCTTACACCGTTCTATGAGGTACTCAGCCACGTCGTAGTGACCATTTCTGCAGGCAATCACGAGGGGAGTAGCACCACCGACCTTCGCACCCACTAACATGTTCAGCTCATCAGCTGAGCGCCAACTGTGCAGGTACACCTGGAAATAACAGAAACAGAACGTTAGAGGGAGAGATGATACAATTAAGATCGGGTATAGACGGCTCAGACTTGCTTTCTTTAACACGTTTTAAATAACTTTAAGGCGAGTTTTGTACATGGAAAACATATACTTATAGATTATATAACATATACTTATCAGGCCTTAGCGCTGTTGGTATTAAGTTTTATGTATGGTAGTTAAATACACACAAACACATAAATCATTCTTTAGTCCAATAATCAAACAGAAACTCATTAAAGCAGGAATTTTAACGGCCATTTCTGTTTAACCATTTAACTGATTGTACTGGAAATAACTAGCACGCAACACTTAGCACACTTAGTTCTCTAATAACCTCTAAACATTAAATCATCTTCTGTTGGTCTAAGACAGGCATGTAAAACTCAAGACTGGGTTGCGGTTCCTTAATTTTTCTGCAGCCTAACCTAAAGCAATTTGTAAGAACAGCCTACTGATATGAGCTGTGGCTTACCAAGACAAAATAGATACAAATAGATTTAGTTGAAGGTAAAAAAAAATCGTAAGTTTAGTAAACAAACATAAGGAAATAAAGTAAATAAACAAACACTTAGGTAAGATTTATCTTCAATCACATGAGGCACTCGTTCATAATGACAATACATGCTCAGAAAAAACCTTTCGAATATCGTTTACGTACAATTAGGTAGCATCCTACTTTACGATTTAATTGTTTTCTTATTTCTTTGTGTGCTTTGTGGTGAGATAAATCTTAGATGTTGACGGCCCACCAATGATTACCAGTTTGACATGCCTGGTCTAAAATAATTCTGTTAATCCCGAGATTATGCTATACCTATAAAATTACTAAAACATCTGACGTAAGAAAAATAACGATTGCAAACAATATTAATGCCGATGAACTTATGTAACCTAGTGACAGGTCAACAGTTTCGCTATAATATGACCTAGAAATCAGATAATAAATAAACGAAATGAAATTATGCCTGCCTATGTTGTGAAATGGAATGAGAACATTAACCGAGTGAAGACAGAATAACAACAACATGTAGAAATATACAACTCTCATACTTAACATTTTTTTTTAAATTGTATGTTTACGACAACACCACCGTAATTCATAACAGTCTAAAAAGAAAAATAACCGTCATGAGAAAAATTATTCTAAATTAATATTGGGGAATAAGTTTATCAAATGAAATAAAATATACAACGTGTTAACGGACTAAGCGAAACTGAGAAAATTGTTGGGGTGTATGAGGGTTTCGCTTATTCCATTAACATTAAACACGTTGTATTATTTAATTTTTGAACGTTTCTAAAGGTCCAAAGATAAACATTATTGTTTACCAAAGGTAAAGTTTATAATGAAATTGCCTTGTATAAAACAATACTCATATATCCTTTTACAATAAAAGAACGTGTTTTACAAGATTGACCTCTGAATCTACATTTACGAAGTATTGCTCTCGACATCAAGTGACATTATCGCTTGTGTGTGTGAACTTGAGTTGTTTCGTAATAACTTCGCATGATTTTTAATTTGCAATGAATTTAAAGTTACAAGAATAAATTTAGATTGCAATGAATTCGATGCCACTACCAGATAAGAAGTAACGTGGTTGAGATGACGGAGATGGAGGGACAAACTAGACGCCTTCCTAAAGAACCGGCCGAGGAAGCATGACAGTTCTGAAAGGAAGATGGTCTCTGGACAGAACAGAATTGAGACAGTTAAGGGTTCTTTTGACATTAATATAGTCCTAAAGACAGAAATGAGGTCGACTATAGAACGAGCTTACTAGAAGAAGTCAATTCACTCGTAACTTGAATAGTTTCGGGTAATGGGAGCACAGGCAAAAGCAGACAACTCAACTACATAGCTATGCCCATTATAAAAGATGTTGCAAAGCGCTTTTTGCGAATATGTGGAATATTAAACAAGTGTGGATGATATCCAAGGGTTCTTATGGACTCGGCTACGTAGATTTGGGAGTTAGCGTCTATTTTGTGCAAAAAATTTGAACTTAGAAGCTACATTAATCTAATGCACTAAATACTAAGCCTGACGAGCAAAAGTGAAATCTGTGCGTCAGTAAAAACGCCGAGGTTTGGCAAGTGGCCGGGTGAAGCAAGAGGTTGCAACACCGCGCCTTTACATCCAACAGCCGTACCATACGATCGTTTAGTGGGTAAAGTTACGAGTCAAAACTAAATGAATGCAGCGTGACTTATCGGCAAGGTGATATTTAAATTTTCCGACTTTTTTAACCCACCCGGTCTTTTGCAGAATACAGATCCATGGTGAGTGTGCAACAGCCCCCTTCTTCAATAGGAGAGCAGAAGTATAGCAAGATGTCATCCTCTGTGATTGAAATTCCGCACATTGAAGTGATGCGCTCAGCAAATGAGTAGAATTCCCTGCCTGCGTCTGCATTCCCGATATCATAACCCGAGTCCATACAAGTTGCGAGTAAACACCCTTTTGCTGGGTTAGTTCGTTCCATCCTGTCCCCAGAGCTAGATTAAAGTCAAGAGTAAGCCCATCGTTAGTGAAAAACGAGACAGTTACTCGCTTTTCTCTGCAGAAGGGTTAGCCAAAAACTGCGTCCTTGCACGACAAGTCTCTGACGCATTCTTCAGATTCATAAGTCCCCGCAAACAAAACAAATATACGGGAGTGGTCCCCTGCAAGGTAGACTTCTCATTCCCGCTACGATCAAAGCATGTCTTATTAATATATGGGAGTATCGGGTTGCTTTAGACATTAGATGCAGACAAATATAGATACTAAGACATAAAGGAATACGAACAAAACCAACACATTTGCCCCGAGCCCCGACCAAGAATCGAATTCTAATCTGTCAGAACAGGTCAGAAGGCAGTTGCATTGTAACTGCGCCAACAAATTGCGAAACAAATTTTCCAAGACAGTTGTTTTTACTGCGATACGGTTAAATTTAATATCACTTCTACTCCACTAACTACTAGACCGTGGCGTGAAACGATATTTTATTTTTATATCTTAAAAACGTGCTATTAATCTTTCTTTTGAAGTAAAAAATAATGTAGCATGACTTATCTAAAGAACTCGAATCGAAAATCTTCATTGTTTTTCATTGAGGCAACAGTCATAGTCAGTTTTTGTTTATTATTTTTTGAGGCAGACAAAAGCAAGAAGTGAAACAATATAATTAGGTTTTTGAACTTCGTTCCTTGCGAAAAATTGCTCAGTTTCATGGTCTGATATGATTATATGGGAAACGGGAGATTTCTTCTTACACCCTGTATATTTCTGTCAATAATAAACTGTAGGCTTCGTCGGATTGGTGACAAGTTACAGAGAAACTTTATCAAGTGCAGTTGCGACTAGGAGTAGTTGAACCGGAGGGAGTTGAAAGGCCGATATTTCACTGGGACACCATGGCAGCGCAACCAGTCGCGCCACCGTGGTGTCCGTAACTAGACACCAGTAAAGACACCAGAGTCGCCACACCCTGCGGCCACAGTATTAAGGGCTATATTTGACTGGGAGTGGTAGCGCGACCAGCATCCGAGCTGGTCGCGCCGCCAAATTGGTTGTGCAACCCAACGGACACTAGGTGAGTAACTCTCTATAAAGTTGTATACATTTTGTTGGTAGCGGCGACTGGTTGCGCCGCCATGGTGTCCCAGTGAAATATCGGCCTAAATGACCCGCTGTCAAGAATTTTCGAGATATCAATATTTGCATGTCCACTGACATGAATTATCGGCCACTATCTAAAATTTGTAGCCGGGACTAACGGCGTAAATGCACTTCCGAACGGAAGACGCTCTAGTAGTATTTTTTTATGTTACAAGTGAGCAAACGAGCAGGTGGGTCAGTTTAAGGTAAGTGGTCTCCACCGCTCATAGCACCCACTGTCTTATTAGTTTTGACGCACGCACTTAGACGCTAATAAGACAGCAAAGCACGTTGCGCACCCTGAGAACTACGATTTTATGTCTCATGTGCCAGTACTTTCATTGGCAATTTTAGTGTTACCACTGCTGCTTTACGGCAGAAATAGGTAAGGGAGTGATAATTTCCCCGGCGGATTTTGCACAAAAGCCCTACCAGCTGCAAGTCTAGGCCAAAGAGTGGAATACTCTGCCTGCGTCTGTGTACCCGAGTTCATATAACCCGAATCTATTCAAGTCGCGAGTGAATAGGCTTCTTCTGGGCAAGCTTTTCTCATCGTTGACCTCATCTCTCTCCTCAAGACTAGATCGAGGTCAAGAGTAAGCCCATTGTCAATAAAAAAAAAAGTTGATAGCAACTTTTTTCATTGGGCACTACCGATCACCAATCGTGATACCGGCAACAACCAACATTTCAAAATTTTTGTGATCGGAAATAGACTATAACTGTAAATTTACATTTATTTTGTGCGACGTCTAAGTAGTAGGTACCTCACCGCCAATATTAGGTGCATGACAGATGTACCCCTTAGCCCGCCTTCATCCAGCGATTCCCCTAGTTACCAAGCAGTGACGTACATACATACATAAATACATACATAATATCACGCCTTGTTCCCGTCGGGGTAGGCAGAGACCACAGTTCTCCACCTGCCACAATCTAGACATACTTCCCTTGTTTCCTGAACTTTCATCAATCCTTTCATACATGCTCGTCGGTTTAGGGTACTTTTAACCTGGCCTTTATTCAGAACGTCCTGAATTTGGTCGTGGTACGTTCGCCGAGGCCTTCCCCTTCCAACGTTTCCATTCACTCTCGCCTTGTAGATTTCTTTCGTCAATCTTCTTTCATTCATCCTCTCTACATGACCAAACCATCTCAGCATTCCTTTCTCAATTTTAGTCACTACGTCTTCTTTTAACACAACGTTCCACGACGTTCTCTTATCACACTATTTCTAATCCTGTCACTCAATTTCACACCAATCATACTCCTCTACGCTCTCATTTCTACTGCATTAATTCTGCTTTCATGCTTTTTCTGCCATACCCAGCTTTCACTGCCGTACATCAGTGTTGGTACCAAAACGCCTCTATGAACAGCCAGACGAGCCTTGTGAGACACCTTCTGACTCTTCATAAAAGCATGCAGAGCACCATTCACCATGTTTCCAGCATTCACTCTTCTTTCGATATCACTTTCACACTTTCCATCTCTCGTAAACTTAGAACCCAGATACACAAACTCCTTCACTTGTTCGACTTTTTCACCACCTATTAAAATAGTACACTCTGTCATACACTCTTCTCTTTCAAGTACCATTACTTTCGTCTTGCTTACATTTACTTTCATTCCTTTCCTATCAAAAGCCACATTCATCATTGTTACCATCTCCTGTAACTCGTCAGCAGATGACGCAAGTATAACTTGGTCATCAGCGTAGAGAAGACATTTGATGAGTAACTCATTCATTCTCAGTCCACACATACTCTCCTTCAGATCAGTCAAACAATTATCCATGAATAGGTTAAACAGTCAAGGTGACGCTACACATCCCTGCCTAACACCTTTATCGATGCTTAACCATTGAGTGTACGCCCCGTTTATTCTGACACAAGCACTGGAACCCTCGTAGAGAGATTTCATTGCTTGATTAAGGTCTAGCAGTGACGAGCCATCGACATTGTCAACTGTCAATTGTCAAGCGCCTAATTGTAACGGTTGGATAGTATGTATGGTTAAGAAATCAATATTTTCATGTTCTCTGATAAGGCTTATCGACGACTATCTAAAATTCTGGCCGGGACTAACGGCTTAACTTGACATCCGAAGCACGGAAGGCGCACTACTGATCATCAATCGTGATACCGGCAACAACCACCGTTCCACACTTTTTGTGATCGTAAATAGACTAACAGAAAATTGATAACTCTTTGTCAGGTTTTTTTCCAACATTTGATATGTACCTATTTTTAGACCGAGTTCAAAATAACCAGTCTCATGAATACAGATGTGCGAATCAGTAAGAGCCACCGCGCACTAGCGATTTTTTAGTTGGGCGATAGTTTGATCGTTTTCGGAATCAGTATGGACCCCCATGGTAGTGCGCGCATTTGTCGATTTAAAGTTGGCGATTTGTCTATGGAGAACGATTGCGCTAAAAAATCGCTAGTGCGCGGTGGCTCTAAGATTTACGTAACGGTTCCTTCCCAAATCGGCTCAAAAATAGTTAACCAGTTATTTTGTAAACATGCTACACAGGCGGTTGTTTTTTTTGAAGTCCTTAATATTGCTAGAAAGCTATGAGTTTCATTGAAATGATTTTATTGGGTCTTTAACTATGAAATTGTCGCGTTTTGTATGGCGAATTTTAAGTAAACTCAATTTTCAGGTACTTACGTTTTTGCATTTTTTTTTTAAATCAAAACACAGTCAAATTTTTGATATTTTAAAAATCAATCAATTGATTGGGAAGACATTAAGCTTAAAGAAGCTTAAATTTTATTTCCGAAAAATATTATCTGTAAAAAAATATAACAAAGCTAATGATGAAATCGGACGAAATTTAAGACGAACAATCTTCGAACCTTTAATTTTATATATCAAACTAAAAATAAAATTTTATTTTATGCGTAAATTGATAACCTTGAAGTCAACTTTCAAATATAAGACAAATAAAAATATAGCTTTAGAATTATAGGAATTATGAATATTATGATCTCATTAATCTGTAAGAAAATTTCGGCAATTTCATAGTTAAAGACCTATTATGAAAGCTAGACCTTATTATTAAACCTAATATAGGTTTTTTTTTTTATCGTTCTGTGTGAACCTTATGTATATTTATGTAACATATTACATGAAAATATGAATAATATAGTAATATAAAGGGTGTCTCAAAACCTACCGTACTTTTAATTTTCTAATAAAACTCACATTGCAGTTGAATTTTGATAATATTTTATTTTCTACTGTAAATAGAGTCACGGAGGTTACGTGTGGAACAAAATATCCGACAAATGCCTGCCTCGGCGTTGCTGACAAACTTCACCATTTTTATGAAATTTTCGATGAAATTTTACATAAATGTGGTTGGATTTCGTCGATAACTCCACGAATTTTTGTTTTGAGCTCAAGAATTGTAAGTGGATTCCTTGCATACACTTTTCTCTTCAGAAAACCACAAAGAAAAAGTTCAGATGTGTCAGATCACACGGTAATGCATGATGATGAACGAACAATGTGCGACATTTTCGGATCGTCTCTGCAAAATTTTCACCATTTCGTTGTGGATTTTCACAATTTCTATGCGTTGCTCGACTGAAAAATTCTCCATAACTCAAGCATTGCTGATGAGAACTGCAAAATATCCGAGTTCTATTTTTAATACAACGAAAATTATTCTAAATTCAAAATTCCACTATGTTTTGAGACACCCGTTAGTACTATCTATAATATAGTACCTAAAAAGTCCTAAAATATTTTTACTATACGAAGTGAGTAAACGCGACGTTTGTTTTAATTATATTTTGACAGAATAGATAAACGTTTAAATAAGTTAGTAACGCCTTCTTTTTTCGCTGTAGCAGGTCAAGGAAAATTATTTGCAGATTCTTTGCATTTTAATTTCTTCATATTTCTATATAAAATATTTGCTATTTATTCCCTACGAGTAGACAAAATATGTCTATGTTTATTTAATAAAATTAGGATAATATCCTAAATAATATTATTATTTATCTCTTTATAACGTCAGTTAAATTAAATCGCTTCAACGAAAAAGCGCCATGTAGGAAAAAAGAAGCGACAAGAAAAATCCCACCATAAGCGACAAAAAAAAACCATGAGTAAGGAATTTCCATATTCATTTCTCTAAGTAAAAGAAACCAATTTATTATGAACTAAGGCATTTTTTAAGACTTCTAAAATTAAATAAAAAGAAAAAGATCTTACAAATGTTCACTATCTTTGTTCGAAACAACACTTATACTATCACCAATAAGTGTTGCAATCCAAAGACGCAGCTCAAGATCGCAAGATGAAAACGACACAGCACAGATCCGATCCGATGGAAACACGATCACAGACTAAAATATTATGAATATTTTCACGCAACGAACAAGACGCTCAATCGACCAAGGTTGAATGGAAGGGACAACAATAATTAATTTATAAATTCAAGACATCAATCTCAACACATAACCTATACAAGCACGTAATTTAAAACAAAACATATCATACGAACGAAAAACGCTTCTAAGAATTTACGCAAATTAAAAGTATACAAAAGCAAATTTTGGAGAATAAGGTAAATATTGTTAAATTGAATTATGAGTGAGTCAAAGTTCTTGGCACATGCGTCAATGAAATCTTATATTGACAAACGTCATAGCACATAGATTTACCTTTTTAGGTGAACAATCCTCTTAACACGGACACAGCTTCAAAAATGACGACGAAATTAACATACGATGGAATTAAATAGTCTGAGACAATAAGGTCCAGAGGAGAAGCATTGACCTCTTTCACAATCAGCATTATACCGAGTTGTCTGTATCGATGAGTAACGCAGTCGATACAATTCAGGTGTTGAAATAACGACCTTGATCCAATATGTGGACCTTTTGTAAAACATCGGAATAAATAAGAATTGCAGCTAGGGATTTCCAACATACAGTATGTTGGAGATATAGCCAGAAGAGACCGCATATTTATGAATAAGTTTACCAAAATTTCGGTATATCTAAAGAATCGTAAAAGACGCTACAGCACTCTTCTTGGAATAACCTTGTTGCCATGGATTTTAGCGACTCATCACATTACTGCCCAGCCTTATTTCAAGTGTACGTAGTCGAAAAGAAAATAATGGCAAGAGAAAATAGAAAAAGGAAGAGACAGAGAGAGATTTCAGAGTCGGCAGAGTTTCTTCTCTATCTAACCTGTGAGATCCTATTTCTTTTCTTTTTTGGGTATATTTCACAAATGGGCGGGGCAAACAGATCAAGAAAATATGCTGAGTAATTCGATAACATTAGTTTTTTTCTTCGTGACTCAGGACAAATTATACGTTTAATTGTTTATTTTAAAAGTACTGAAAAAACTCATAATTGTACTCATGATTACAGACAATTTTTTCTATGGGACCAACACTGTAAGTGCAAACAAAATATATTATCTGTTTCATATTTTACTCCTGCTTCTGCATGATAAATGAATCGGACGATTTTTTTTGGGTTTTTTGAGTTGGTTGAACTTGGTTGGTTGGTAAAAATTGCTTGTAACCATGAAAGAACACTTGGTTTCAATATTTGCAGTACTTTTAATAAAGGCTTGTATATGAATGATGACAGATTAGATAATGTGTAATGACTCATCACATCACAATATCTGATCAGTTTTCAAGGACCAAATAATATGTATAAGTTTCAACCCCTATTTTCCTTTTACAGAACGTTCTTTTTCATTATGCAGCACCCTCCTAGTTCGATTGTTGTTAAGTATGTGATGGATGAGGTAGGGCTGCCGTGGTCGGCTCTATCTAATAGGTCTTTACCTATGAAATTGCCGTTTTGTGTGGCGAATTTTAGGTAAACTCAATTTTCAGTATACTAACATTTTTGCATTTTTCTTAGGAATTATAAATCAATTTTTTTTAGCATTATTAGGAAGACATTAAGCTACCAGAAGTTTAAATTTAATTTAAGAAAAAATATTATCTGAAAAGAAAATATAACAAATCTAATGACATTTAAGACGAACAATTTTCGAACCTTTAATTTTATATATAAAACTAAAAATAAAATCTTTATTTTATGCGTAAATTGATAACCTTGAAGTCAACTTTCAAATATAAGACAAATGAAAAAAATAGCATTAGAATTATAGGAATTATGATCTCATTAATCTTTAAGAAAATTTCGGCAATTTCATAGGTAAAGACCTATTATATCTGATAAAGTTGTCAGTTTTGGAACTAGCATTGCTTAATTTGTATGAAAAGGTTGATGAAAGTAGAGGGAGCGAGGAAAGTATGTCAAGATTGTAGCAGGTGTAGGGCTGTGGTGTTCTTTTTATAAATGGTTTGGTTTTTTTTTAAATCTGCAAAAAACCTTTGCCAACCAATTTAGTGTGCGGTCCTAAAAATGGACTTTATTGCTTCAAAAAAATACTAAACGTTATATCGGAACCCTCGGCGAGCGAGTCCGACTCGCACTTGACCGTTTTTTTTTTACTCGTATCAATCCTTATGTATAAAATTAAAAATAATCATAACAGGCCTTCTACTTCTTGCCTGTGCCTTCCACTATTTACAGGGTGGATTTTTGTTTTGAAATGGGACAGCAAGGGCACGAAAACAAAGCACGAAAATGATCTTACGAAACTATTCACAACTTTTCGTAAAATTTTGATCCCAATTCGCAGTTTTTTATAAGAATGTACGTACAATCATCATAGGTACAGTAAACAAGAAAATGGCAAATTTACACAAAAAGTATTTTTTTGCCTTTCGATCCTGTCTCTAAAACCGATCAAAAACATCTATGGGACCAACCCAGGTTGGAGTACTGAAAACGTCAGATATTGCAAAAAACTTTACACATATATTTTGAATAAAAATTTATAAAAAAAAAAAATCTGAAGTCTCTTGTCTTGTGTCTAACACTGATAAAAAAAATTTATGGGACTAAATCGCGAGAAATCGCCATAAACATTTCCTATTGTTATAATATTTTATAATTATAAACAGGGTGTAAGGGACGGTGTACCGAAAACTGAAAGGGCGTGCTCAGTCAACGAAACTGAACAACTTTCCCAAAGAAACATATGTTGGGAAATTAAATAAATTTTGACCTCTCCATACAAACTGTTTGACCAGAACGGGCAATTTGTATGAGAGGTAATTTTTTTTTCCCAACATATGTTTCTTTGGGAAAGTTGTTCAGTTTCGTTGACTGAGCACGCCCTTTCAGTTTTCAGTACACCGTCCCTTACACCCATTATATTATGTATAACGCATAGAATACATCAGAGTTTCATGTATTCTATGGTATAACGTTACCTTCTTGATACGTCTAAGCAGCCTCCTTTGGCGGCGCAGAAGCGTTTTGCCGCAGTGCCGCAGCGTTTCGATCCATCGGCACCGGGTAGGCATTAGATCCCACACCCCCGTGGACATCTCAACACATTGTATCACTGATATCTCACTTGCACCCACGTTATATCACTGGTATACCTACGTTGTATCACTTATGAAGCTAAATTATATCATTGAGAGCTTGTATCAATGATAAAGCGCATTGAATTGCTTTATCACTGATACAGCAATTACAGTTTGAATATATTTACACCTAAACGTTTCACTCTTAAAATTTACAAAAAATAAAATTCGTGAGCTAAATATTAATATTAATTTTTGACGGAAGACGTCTTAACGCGTATGCAATCAGCATGATACTGCTAGGGTTAGTCATTAGAGCAGCAAATTAAATATTTATCATTACAAAGAAAACCAAACTAACTGTGACCGACATTTTTATTACGTGCGTATTTAGTGCAACTTGAAATTGAGGCCTAATGAAATATGTATTCGTAACAAATGGAAAGATTTACTTGTGAAGAAAATCATTCTGCTAGTTGCAGAAATCTTCTACCTATACAACAATTAGGGTGAATTTTCACTGTGAGCTGGGAAAACTCCAACCAATAGAATTGCGCCATTTTCCTACCGGGTCAAATGTGCTGTCAAATGGAGCAAACCTATTGGCTGGAATTTTCCAGCTCACAACTTAGCTCCCTCGCACAGCACTGGTAGATTCACCCTTAACCTCTCCCTTATTAATGGTGACAACTTAGCAGAAACGGTAAGATATACAGGGTGAATTTGAAAACATTCGACAAATTTTGAGATTGTGTTCGGACCACGAAACTGAACAACTTTCCCCAAGGTACATAAGTCATTGGACGTAAAAAAAAATTCTATCTCCTATACAAAATGTATGGTCTGTAGATTCCTGAGAAGTTAAAAGAAACTATTTGCAAATGGCGTCAACAACAGTACTCAACTCGGTAAAAGCAGTTATAAAAAAATATTGTTTATTTTCATATTTAAAAGTACCTAATATAAGATTTTACGTCGTACAAACAATGGTAATGTCAACTTAGCAAGAAATGTGGAAAAACATATACGCAATACATGTCACGGGTAAACGTAAAACTGACGAACAACATATTTTAGAAGGCAATAAAGGTAAAAAAAAACCCCAAGTGCGAGTCGAACTCGCGCACTGAGGGTTCCGTACATACCTGTACCTAGTATAGTATTATATTATCTGTGCCTGTACGTACATAAGTAAAAGTTAAGGTATTTTATTGCTAAATGTGATGTAAGTAACTAAAATTTATATTTGAGTTGATTGAATGAAAGGTAAATTGCGGTTTACGACATAGGACGTATTAAAAAAAAACTACTAACTAGATCTCGTTCGAACCAATTTTCGGTGGAAGTTTGCATGGTAATGTACATCATATATTTTTTTTAGTTTTATCATTCTCTTATTTTAGAAGTTACAGGGGGGGGGGGGGGACACACATTTTACCACTTTGGAAGTGCCTCTCGCGCAAACTATTCAGTTTAGAAAAAAATTATATTAGAAACCTCAATATCATTTTTGAAGACCTATCCATAGATACGCCACACGTATGGGATTGACGAAAAAAAATTTTTGAGTTTTAGTTCTAAGTATGGGGAACCCTAAAATTTATTGTTTTTTTTTTTCTATTTTTGTGTAAAAATCTTAATGCGGTTCACAGAATACATCTACTTACCAAGTTTCAACAGTATACTCGTAGCTCTTATCATTTCGGAAAAAAGTGGCTGTGACATACGGACGGACAGACAGACAGACATGATGAATCCATAAATCTCAAGTCACACAGAGGCAGTATGATTGCGAAAGCGGTCCGGGGCGGTTTGGCGGGAACAAAATACCGCACCGCGACCGCTTTTCAATGTGACAGAGTGCATAAGAACTCATACTTTACAAAAAATACCGGCCCCGGAACGCTTCCGCTACCGCCTCTGTGTGACGCGGGCTTAAGGGTTCCGTTTTTTGCCATTTGGCTACGGGAACCCTAAAAAGGGCATATCAAGTACGTTATTAACACTATTAGCGTGTAAAAAAGGAACTAAAATTTGTTCTCGATACAAGGATAAAATCTGTCAAATATTGACTTACTCGTAAGCTAGCTTCCGTGTAGTGGGAACGCAAACAAACAACAATTTAGAAATGTAAACAACTAACACCCACTACGTTCGGTTTAACCAGGGTTACATCGACGTTAATCTTATCCTATTATCCTACTTAATATTATAAACGCGAAAGTTTGTAAACATGTATGGATGTATGTTTGTTACTCTTTCACGTAAAAACTACTGAATGGATTTTATTGAAACTTTACAATAATATAGCTTATACATCAGAATAACACATAGGCTACAATTTACAAACCTGCGCAGACGAAGTCGCGGGCACCAGCTAGTAATATTATAAACGCGAAAGTTTGTAAGTATGGATGGATGGATGTTTGTTACTCTTTCACGCAAAAACTATAAGTTTTATAATACGTGTACTGTTTGCGATCCTTATTACATAAAATTATAAAAAAAAACTACTGAATGGATTTTAATTAAACTTGGCACACATATAGGTTAGGTTAGGTTCCTGGAATAGCACATAGGCTACTTTTTACTGCGGGAAAACCCTTCATTCCCACATAAAGCGCATTTAATGCGGGCGAAACCGTAGGCGGAAAGCTAGTGGCAATATAAATTAAAGAACCACACCACGTTGCTCTGCACGCTGTTATCGGGATGAGATAAGTACGAAAAGAGACTTTGTTACAGTAACATACAGACTCCGAAGCATTTGTTTCCCGTGGCACTACTGCGTGGCACTACCAGTAGTGTCACGGGGAATTTTCTTTCCCAATGACACTACCGTTCTCATTGGCTGATTAGGTTCATACAACAAAATTTCCCGTGGATTACCCTATTACTAGTAGTTAGGTAGCATATTATGTTAATTTTTTTGTGTTGTTTGTTTCTCGTTTTGGTAATAAAGCTATGTTTGCTACATACGTACACCCAACAGCACGTCAGTAGATATAATTTGGACTTTACGGCATGTTAATAGAGTTGTAAATGTTTTAACTGACGTGCGGTTGATCGTACTACTAATGACATGGAATTTTTAATCGCATGTTTGTTTTGATTACAGCATGTCGTAAGTATTTGTTTATCAAGAGTTTTAATGAATAGAGAACGTAAAAACTCTCTTCGACGCAAAGACTTTACAGTCTCAATTGATTGAATGAAATTAAAAATCGAAAACATAAAAAAAACCACTAGCACGAACAGCTCTTGTGGAAAACCACATTCAAGGTCTAAACTTGCCATGCATGTGCCTGAATTTCCATTAAGACTTTCATCCTATAAATGTGTAACATAGGTCACAGAACAAAATGAATTTGTGACCTCCCATAGAAACTGCACCAGCTGATAGCGCATTTTGTATGGAAGGTCACATTTAGTTTTTCGTATTTCGACCTATTGTTATGTTTTTTGGGACAAGTTGTTCAGTTTCATGGGCAGATTCACATTCTTCAGTATTATCACACCTTTCCGTTACACGCTGTATGTATATATATGTATGTATATATATATAGCTGTTGCCCGCGGCTTCGCTCGCGTGGATTTCGTATTTAGGTTGATACCGGTTTTCCGAAGCAATGAGATATTTTAGTCCAGGGAAATTGTTATTTATCCCATCATTTCAGGGTAATTTTAAACTAAGGAAAAACAGGACTAACCCTGCGCAAATCAATGAGTAAAATTCAAGATCCAGCTGAATTTTATATAATATACAGACGTTACTCATAAATTACTCAGAACAGAGGAACTTAGCAGCAGTATCCTAACAAATGTAAAAAGAGAGATGAGAGACACCTTTATGTAATATTAAAAAACAGAGCCAATTCGCAGAAGCAATTGAGAAAAACTAAAACCCTCTCCTTCTCCCCCCTTCCTTTCCCCCTCCCCCTTCCTCTGTCTTTCCCCCTCCTCCCTCTTCCCCCGCCCCTCCCTCTACCCCCTCCACCTCCCTTTCTCCCTCCCTCTCCCCCTTCCCCTCCTTCTCCCTCTCCATCTACCTGTACCTGTACCTCTACCTCTCTACCTATCTACCTCTCTACCTCTCTACCTCTTCTACCTCTTCTACCTCTCTACCTCTCTACGTCTCTACGTCTCTACGTCTCTACATCTCTACGTCTCTACGTCTCTACGTCTCTACGTCTCTACGTCTCTACCTCTCTACGTCTCTACCTCTCTACCTCTACCTCTCCCTATCCCTGCCCCTATCCCTACCCCTTACGCCAATTTAACCGCTATCCCTAACATAGAAACGACAGCCATATTGATTTTTAGACATTTCGAACCTATCGCACCCCAACTCCATCCCCAGGGGGATGATGGTATTTCACGTCCACCACGTTGGATTTCAAAATTGTTGTAGTTTTCGTAATCAGCGACCCGATAAACCATACAAACGACACCCATATTCACATTTCGACTCTATCGCACCCCAACCCCATCCCAAGGGAATGATGGTATTTAACGTCCACCACTTTGGATTTCAAAATTGCTGTAGTTTTCGTAATCAGCGACCCGATGAACCATACAAACGATACCCATATTGGTTTATAGACTTTTTCACCCCATTTTACCTTTTTTAAGGGTTGAATTTGGGGTGGAATTTCAATAACAGTGATGAACGTTGCATAGAATTACATCATTAATGCCTAAATAATAAATTATGTGGATTTTACTTTAACTATAAAGAATTTTCAACT
Organism: Athrips mouffetella; assembly: GCA_947532105.1. Classification (NCBI taxonomy): domain Eukaryota; kingdom Metazoa; phylum Arthropoda; class Insecta; order Lepidoptera; family Gelechiidae; genus Athrips; species Athrips mouffetella. Next base: position 22,326,702 of record OX383970.1, on the reverse strand, counting down.
TCATCCCCCTTTTCACCCTTAAGGGTGTCGAAATTTCAAAAACCCTGAGACACGTAAATATTAACTTTTAGTCGTCAGCCTAAATACAAATTTTGAAGATCCTAACTTCAAAACTGACGGACTTTCATACAAACTTTCATCCCCTATTTTACCCCCTTAGGGGTGGAATTTTGTAAAACCCTTTCTTAGTGCACCCCTAGGCCTAACCTAGGCCTCCTAAGGAACCTTCATGCCAAATTTGGAATCTCTAGATCCAGCGGTTTGGGCTGTGCGTTGTGCGTTGATATGTCAGTCAGTCAGTCAATCACCTTCTTCTTTTATATATATAGATATATATATATATATGGACCCATTAGGAGGTGAATTTTTAAGATCCTTTCGTAATGATTACCTATGTTACAAAGGGAACTTCAATGCATTTTATTAGTCTAATCTAGACCCACCTTTAAAGTCTAGACTTTGCTTTGTCTGTCAGGTAGTCACAGCCTGTGAATTAATTATCACGAAACATTTTTTCTTTCTTTCATTATCACATTCTACTCGTAGTATAAAAAACCGTGAACTACGCGAGATCACATCGTTTATTTACTTGTCCGGTACGGCGATACGAATAGTCCAAAGACTAATTAAATTAGAGTGATAGTGATAACTTAAAAATGATTTTTATTTTAACACTTCCTGTGTTCGGATAAATCTACAAAGTAGAAAATCGCAGGTTCGAATCCTGCCTGTGGTTGTGAAATTTTGCGATTTTCTACTTTGTAGATAGTGATAACTTGTTGATAGAACTGGGAATTCCTCTTTTTATTGGGACGAGGTCAAAGACATCGCAATGTTTCTACTGTATTTAGCATTCATAGAGGTTTACTAGCTGTTGCCCACGACTTCGTCCGCGCAGGATTCTATTTATTTATTTATTTACAGTTTATTGTACACAAGATAATACAAAAATAAAATTACAATAAAAAAAGACTCAACAGGTGCTGCTTATTTCTACACGGAAATTTCTTCCAGCAGACCTACTGAAGCGTGATTTGACTGGAAGAGGCAGTACAGATAGAACGTGCACACATAAACTACAAAATATAAAACTAAACATAATACTTATACTATACATCTATCCTATCCGTCCGTCCGTGCATCCATCCGTCCAACTGTACAGTAATATTTTTTATACATACGGTAATTCTAAGTAGAAAATTTAAGTGCGTATTCAGTGGTACTTTAAGTATCAAAATAAGTGTTCAATTCAAAGTAATTGGACCTTCAATTGTCAGCGAGGAGGACACCATATTGGTGTCACGTTTTCCTCCGACAGACGACCACACGGGTTACATGCAACGGCTGCTAACACGGTCAAATATATCGCGTTGAACTACTGCCAGTTAGTTAGTTTAAAACGTTTTGGGTATGACGAAATTCTTCTTAATTTATGCACTTAATTTTTTTAAGTATTGTTTTCACGTGGGAATTCCGAAAAGAATATTTTTTATGGCACAAGTGAGACCTAACAACACTGTATCTTCCGTTGGCTTTACATTATCTTCTATTATATTTTAAAAACAACAGTGAATACTACAATAAACACTTTTGAACATTAAAATTGTCCAATTATTCCAAAAAACCTTTAAAGGTTTGGTTTCGAGTGTACTGAAATGTCTAAAAAAAGCGATCGAATAATTCGGTACTATACAATTGTGATTTCCAATTTCGTCGCAATATAGTATCGGAATCATAAAATATGTGTCGACGCGATCTGTGGTCGACGCCATATCATTTTTTTATTATCTTTAACCCCGATTTGTTCCGTATCTGTCTTTTAAAAAACTCTTTCTAACGAATATTTTAATAAGTTCAATATACATACATACATAACATCACGCCTCTTTCCCGTTGGGGTAGGCAGAGACCACAGTCCTCCACCTGCTACGATCTTGACATACTTCCCTTGCTTCCTGTACTTTCATCAATCCTTTCATACATGCTCGTCGGTTTAGGGTACTTTTAACCTGGCCTTTATTCAGAACGTCCTGAAATATAGAATCACGCTAATGTAGTTTTCGTTATTGCAGGCAGTCATCCAGACTTTGTTAGTTAATTATTATTCTTTCTTAGTAACTTAGATATAGTACTGTGTTTTGTCATAGGCATAAGTTTTTAATTTGTATTCTTTTTTACATGTGGAAGCTTATAATTGGCTCGTGTAACAATATTTTGTAACCTATACTGATTTAGCTGTTAGCTTCCCGAAGAAAATAAAATAAAATAAACGTGTCGAAATATTCCGCGATAGTCAAAATCTGCAAGGTCGTCCGTATATTATTTATATACAAACAATACAAAATATACATTATAGGCTGATTGTTTTTGGCAGAAATCTACGCGCCTAGCCTGTAGAGAAGAAATCTTTACCTGGAAAGCCTCATGTAAAAATTCGCAGGAATAAAAGAAAACGTAGTTATTTAAGCGATAAAGCATAATTTCGCATTAATTGCAATACATTTTTCATGAATTTTCCATTTTCCGGTAACTCTAAGGGAAATTGACATAGGGGTCATATGTCAAAATTTGGGTGTTCCCGTTTTGGCACAACGGGGCTTTGGAGGTTAAAATAGCTTTCGATTGTACAGTAGGTATAAATAGTAGGTCAGTATTTAGCAAAGATTAAAAATTTAGACTTTATTAGGAAATCTCTTTTCAAATAAATATCACGTAGACGCGATGAATTGTGAAATGCTACAGATAGAGAAATCCAAAGAAGAAATACATGATTAGAAATATTTCGTTGCAGACCAGGAAAAGGAAAACTAAGGAAGTAATTACAGAAAATGACAGTTAAATGTACATGTGAAAACTGAGAAATAATTAAGAAAAATAGCACATAATAAAGACGTAGTAAGAATGCAATGGACAATGCAATGAATGCGTTGAACATTATTGCAAAAAATCACGCTCTTTTGTCAATGATCCGTCCTTGCATAATAAATTACCGGGTTTGGATCTAGTTATGCTTTGAAAATCCAATTTGAAGGATTTTTTATGTAAGATAGATTATCATTTAAACGCGATCCAAATAGTAACGATAGCAACGAATACGTAGCATGCTTGCTGACCTAGACAATGTCTGTTCATTCTGACCTTAAGAAATCCAGTTTATAAGTTATTCGAAGAAACAAATCAGTACTTGAATGCCCTCCAAAGACCCGACTGGCATCAGCAGGTGCAATAGACGACTGGTGGCTTTGGTGTCGCAGGTGAAATCGTCTCTAGGTTACTGAACCGGCGTGGAACAAATCAGCAGGGAGGGAGTTCCACTTCTTAGCTGAGTGCATTGAGGATGAATAATCATTTTTTTAAGGCAACTGTCTACCCATTTTGGGGACATTCCTATGAATAATCATAGCGCTATGTGAGGATACCTAACCTCAGACCGGCCCGCTAGCGTGGTTGGTACTGAGCCTGCCTACTACCCCGTAGGCCGCATGTTCGATTGCCGCCCAGTTCAAACATTTATGTATGTACGAGTATAACAGTCTATGGTATTCCCAAACTAGGCAAAGCCTATACCATAGAGGCTTTGCCTAGTTTGGGATCAGGTGACTGTATTTATTTATTACTAGCTGGTGCCCGCGACTTCGTCTGCGCAGGAAAAATTGTAGCCTGTGTTATTCTGATGTATAAGCTATATTATTACAATACAATACTCTTTATTGGACACAGAAATACAAAAATTACAAACAAAAAAAATACAAACATGAAATACGGAGCACAATAGGCGGCCTTATTGCTAAAAAGCAATTTCTTCCAGGCAACCTTTGGGTGCAGGAAACAAAATAATTGTAATACGGGGACGGTACACAAAGATAAACCATAAACTGAATAAATATTAGGTACATACATCCTATACTATTAAACGAGCAATATTTGTATATATATAAATATATATATTTGTAATCGGTTTCTCGAAAACGGCTCTAACGATTTCGATGAAATTTACCATACGGGAGTTTTCGCGGGCGAAAAATCGATTTAGCTAGGTCTCATGTCTGGGAAAATTCGTTTTCACCGTCTTTTTAAATATTTCTTAGCGCGATTTAGTGCGTTCAAGAAACTTACAGCGCCATCTGTTGTTGAGTAGCATGGCTTGCTCACCCGATATATTTTAATCATACAGAGCATAGCTCGGTCACCCAGGTACTAGTATTATAATAGACATACATACATATACCTACATATTAATATACTACATACATATATACTACATACAATATACATACATAAAAAATAAAACACATAAACAAGCAAGTGGAAACAAAGAACAACAACCAATTACTGTAAAGTTTCATTAAAATCCATTCTGTAGTTTTTACCTGAAAGAGTATTAACAAACATCCATACATCCATCCATACATACAAACTTTCGCGTTTATAATATTAGTGGGAAGTGGGATTTGGCACCCGGCAAGTGACATAGGGACGACAATACCTTGGTTACTGAAATGGGAAAATCATTTGAGAGACGTCCCGATAAAGCACAAGACACGACATTAGCACAGTAAATATATAAGCTAAAGCAGTATGGAAACTCCTAACAAACGTCCAAAACTGGCGCACTCACACATGCGCACACCGCTACAGGAAAATAAGCAGTTTTCGCGCTGAAGTCAGTCGTGGGTGCCAAAACCATAATACAAACAAATAGGTACACATAGGGTCCCTATAAGTATGTCCCTGTCCTTGTGCGATAAAAGGTGACTAAGTGTCTTAATCTGCCCTTGTGTTATAAAAGGCGACTAAGTGACTTAACCTTTCTTTGTGTCGTAAAAGGCGACTAAGTGTTTCGTGATTGAGTGGCTTAACCTTCTCTTGGGTGCTAAAAGGCGACTAAGTGTCTTAATCTTTGCTTATGTGATAAAAGGCGACTAAGTGATTCCCCAAAACATGCTGAAAGAAACAAAGTTGATAGAAGCACCCAATATTTGAGTTCATCATACTATTCTTATTTCAAAAATTCTGGGTTACAACCCTGACGCTCCGTCGCAGAATAGTTCTTTTTTCAAAAAAAGGCCCGAGTTTCCATACTGCTGTCACATTAGTATCTGTGTGACCAAATTTAAGATGCTGGGTAAAAATTTATGCAGCCCGCAACAATACTAATACCTAAAGGGGCCGAAAATCTACTAAATCTACCTTCTAACAAAGGGCAGAATGCGTGTGTTAGAACAGGGCGCATTCGCCCTGTTTTACGTTTTTCGCAATTTTTTGCATTTTCTCAAAATCTGTACCCATAATATTCAGTATGACTTAACCTTTAGGCAAAGAGGCTGCCAGCCGTCACCAGTTGCCTCAATGGAGTGCCTAGCAAGTTCATTAAAAACGGTAGGTATATATTTAAGTCTCAAATACGAAATTAGACATTTAGAATATAATTTTGATTCCAATTATAGACAGTCAGTTCTGAGAAAAAAGTCTAAATTAAATACAAAAGAAAACCGTAATTTTCCAGATAAAAGCTTTCTTTTTAATTGATCTTAAACGGTTTCACTTCTAATAATTGTCTTAATTAACGGTCCTACGTTGAGGTCCATTAAAAACGGTGTCGGAGTAAAGAACAAGTATAAATAAAACCGATAAATATCTCTATTGGGTCATGGGCTCTGGCAAGTTCGGATAGGTTAGGTTATAGTTGATTAGATTAGGTTGCTTTCTAATTTACCGTTTACTCTGACCATATACCTGCGACACATACAACTCTCACATCAACTCACAACAAAAACCACACAATGCATATTTTCACATAGGCGGGCAAAATGTTGCATGCTCTTCAATAGATCTTCAATTCCAACAATTCTTCAATATGTTTGTTTTCCCAAACACGTGACGTCACATCGTACGATATTTATAAATTCATTGAAACAATAATTACAAGGCTGTCTTGACTGGCTAGTTTATTAAAAGCACGTTTCGCAACTCATCACTATTGGATTTTAAAAGCTGTGTTCGTTGGAATAGGTTCTAAATTCGATTAGTAGGCTGTATTGCGTGATTAGAAATGCTTGAGTAGGCTGAAAGAGGTATCCAGAAACCACGTGCGAAAAGGGTTAACATATTTAAAGGAAATATTGCCAAACGTGACTGGAATTACTGTTTGACTATACTTGCAAGTGCTGAAAAAAAAGGCCAGTTACTATCATAACTGCAGAAAAGGAAATGCAATAGATTCCTTAATTTCAGCAATTGAAGTTACAACTTTTGTCAAGTCTAGAAGTTACTACAAAAGATTATGAAGAAATTAATTAGCTAAGAAGATATAAAGAAACTAGAAAATTAAGGAAATAAATTGTAAGATGCTCAGAGAGACCAGTGGAAGGAATGGAGGGAGGCCTTTAAGCAGCAGTTGGACAGGGATGGCTAATTTTTATTTTTATTTATTTAGGAAACAAACAGCCTTTGCAATAACAAAACATCATAATAAGACATAAGATAAGAATTGAAACAAAAAACGCAAGAAAAAACACAAACAAACAATGCACACCTCATACATGTACAATTGCAATAAAAAACGAGTGCCACTTAAATACAGAAGTTACTTTTACTACAGAAGACCATCTGTCCAACACATCACACCACAAGAATAAGACTAATTACTTTAAAATGTGGCAATGTACTCGTACCGTTCATAAATCCTACTACTGAGGTAGGTACGGTCAACCGCTTGTCGGTAGAAACTTTTTCAACTCTATTACCACGCCATAAGGTCCAAAAGTGTTTCTACCGATGTGCGGCCGTGTGTACAGTCAACGACAGGTCAAGCTTGACACTCGCAGTGCGACTCTAGCCCGTATGATTATTGAAATAAGAACGGAACAAAGTCCAATGTGTCAAGCTTGATGTGCTCTTGACTGTACTGTTAGCCGACGTCACGAACGATGAGTCAATGTAGGGAAACACGATTCTTAAATCGAATGAGATAATGATCGAGCGACATGTTAATTCTGCGAAGAATTTACATTCAATTGTACTGAAGAATGCCTAGGGTATAAGGATAATTGAACTGTAATGGGCTGCAATGAATACTAAAGCCTTACAAGCGCACAAAAGAAAAGGCGATTCTTTAAAAACAATCTATAAAAAGGCATGATTGACTATAACAATAAAAACGTGAGTATGCGTATTTCAGCAAGTACCGTTTCAGTATTATTTTATGACACATCGGTTCTTTACAAACTGTTTTTTTGACTACACAACAAAGCAGTAAATGGGTAAACAATAGTAGGTTTGCAGGAACATCATATAAAACCTAAACTCTACATGACGCGATTATTTATATTTTTTTTAATGCACACATATTACAACAAGTTGATACATCACCAATATTTACAACGGCGAGTTTATCTCTATACGAGATCTTTTCAAGCCAACATTATCTAGTGTGGATAGAGCTAAAACTAAAATCGAGCAAAGATCGCCTAAAAAATCAAGTTTTTAGTAGGGTCCCCCTCCCATTAATTTTTTTATTTTTAGTATTTGCTGTTATAGCGGGAATAGAAATACATAATCTGAGAAAATTTCAACTGTCTACCTATTATGGTTCACGAGATACAGCCCGCTGACAGACAGATATCGGAGGTATATGAATAGGGTCCCGTTTTTCACCCTTTGGGTGCGGAACCCTAGAAACCAACAAATTTAAAGGTATATATCAAAATATAAAGCTATCCAAAAAAATCACATCTAGCCTAGACAAAACTGTACACCTTGTAGATAAATTTGCAGGGCCTAGTACTACAAACAGGTTTTAGACATCCACAAGAAGTAAACGCAGGCGGTCAATGACTCCTAGGTCGCAGGAACTAACTTGAAGAAGGAAGTAGCGATAAACCACACGTCAACACACCTTTTTACAGGAAAAACAACTTTAATGCAAGGACATAGAGTGCATTGAATACTGTTAATATACGACTAAGTGGAAGAAAATGTCATTTGCATTTAAATTGCATCAAGACAAGTGCTGATGTAGTGTTGGTTTTAAAAATGCCCCTTTTGATGCAGACGTCAGTTTCGGTTCTTAAACATCAATTAGTCGTATGCATAATTATAAACTAAAACTGAAAGTTTAGAAATTGTGCGTGTGTTATCTATAGTACAATTAGAAAATGTCAGATTTACAAGAAGTAATCTACTACAAGAAGTGGATCTGATTCTACTATTGCATCTTGCAAGGTATTAAGGCCGTAAAAATTTAAGAGAGGATTAAAGCCCTGTCAATGTCATCATAAACTATCTGTCGCACGCAACCTAATTCAAGAGGGAATTCAATAAGCAGCTTATATCCTTCTTCTTTAAAAAAAGATGTACCTATCTTCATTTAGTCAAATTGGTTCAGCTGTTTAGGCATGAAAGCGTGACAAAAAGACGGACAAGACTAGGGTTACTCTCACATTTAAAACATTAGTATGTATGTGGTTTGCAGAAGACAAACATGCAGGACAATAACAACGTAATTCTGCGGATCATCACATCCATCGACATGCTGTATGCACATGTCACCGGTTAATAATACGGAATCGTAAATTGATCAGTTTCCTAGTAAGTTGATCAATTTATGAAAAATCATAAACTGTACCGAATTCGCTTCTGGCGTCGAGTTGGGTCGAAAGAGAACCTAACACAGCCTACACGGTCCCAAAGGGGATCGGCTAGGTTGTGTTTGCCTAACCTAAATAAGAAGAATATTTTAGACTGGAGTCACTCCCATGGACTTAAAGTAAACCCCAAAAAGACCCAGGCCATTATTATTGGCAGCCGTTGGTACACCACACGAATCGACTACAATTCGCTCCCTGCTCTAATCTTTGATGGCGTACAGGTTCACTTTACCGACAATAACCTTTCGTGGAAGCCCCAAGTGTCTGAGGTCAGCAGGAAGATGTTTGCCACGTACAACTCACTTAAACGTCTCAGAAATTTGCTACCGACAAAAACTAAGGTCTCCTTGGCCCACTCTCTTCTCCTTCCTTTGCTAGATTACGCAGACGTCTGCTATCCTGATATTACAGTGGAACAGCTTAGTAAACTTGAACGTCTGCAGAATCTGTGTATAAGGTTCATCTTTGGTCTGCGGAAATTTGATCATGTCTCTGACTATCGCACTCAACTTCAATGGCTACCTATTCGTCAACGAAGGAACTGTCACATTCTCTCTCTCCTATACACTATCCTCTCCAACCCTTACTCACCTCCTTACCTAAAAAACCTGTTCAGCTTCCGGTCCTCGTCTCTTAACCTTCGATCCGGCAACAACCTCTCCCTTGACATTCCTTTCCACTCCACAGATTTCTATTCCAAATCCTTTACTGTACAAGCTATCTCTCTTTGGAACAACCTCCCCGAGTCAATCAGGCGGGCTCCGTCATTGGACAGTTTCAAAGCACGCGTCAAAAGGCATTTCCTTAATTCTGTTTCTTCCTAATATATAAGTATTGTATTATTTCCTCTCTTTTATAGTAATATTATGATATATATTAGTCTATACATATTATAAGATATATATTAAGTTTATTTATTTTAATAGTATCTGTGTATTATGATGTAATTTATTTAAGTATTTTATGTACATGGTGTATTTTTATGTAGGATTATTATAAGTAGCCACCAACCCGCGTCGCATTATCCACCCTACGCCCATTTGAGTTGCCTGGAAGAGATTGCTACTTTAGCAATAAGGCCGCCTTTTGTACTACTCTGTTCTTTTTCTGTATATTTCTGTAACTATTTCTTGTATTTCTTGGTGTGCAATAAAGTATATTTGTATTGTATTGTATTGTAAACCTAACGGACCTAAGGATCTACGAATTTCCTACAATTTTGTGATTTTTCGAAAGTTGAATAATTTACTAGAAAATTGATCGACTTACGATTCTTATTATTTTCCGGTGACATATACAGGGTGTTAGGTAAATAACGCAAAACCTCTCGGGTGGTAGCTCTGGACATGAAACTGAACAACTTTTGTTCCACGACTTTAGGAAAATCCAAAAAAACTCTTTTTGGCTTTTTTATACAAATTGGCTCGGTCAGCTGGTCGATTTGTATGAAGAAGCAAATTTATTTTTTGCGTTTTCAAAAGTCGTAGAACAAAAGTTGTTCAGTTTCATGTCCAGAGCTACCACCCGAGAGGTTTTGCGTTATTTACCTAACACGTTGTATAAACGTGCTTATAATGATTCAGATCAAATAGAAGACGGTGCAAAATATTTATTCAACGAAATATGCATGCACAGAGGAATCTTGGTTAATATCAATAGCGATGTAGGTAAGAGTTTTATAACATCCCAAAACGTCCACTGCAGAACAGAGAGATCCCTTCAGAGTTCCAGTGAAAACGCGTGGTACTTTAGAGGGGATTTAACAATGGTCACCACGCTTGTAAGCGTTGCGGCACTAGCAGCTAGCGACCGCTGTTGTTGATGACCGCAGTATGTAAAATGGTAGGATGATACACAGAAAGATGCTGCAGCCCATCCTCCGGTTCATAAACCCTTAGTCGCCTCTTACGACACCCACTCCTAGTGATAAGTTAAGGCACTACACGGACTAATGTAAGAGTTTAATGCAACAGCTTAAATAACAATAACAAAACTTTCGATAAGATCTAAGAAGGGTATGAAGAGCAAATAAAACTGGAGTAAAGTCATAAAAGTCAAACTCATTCTAGCAGCTTCATCAATGCTTAGAAATATCTGTGATGGCATTAGACCGTAACTTAGTGAGAAGATTGAAAATGAGACGCAAAACGAATGTAAACTTGACGAGGACATTGCCAATAGCAATGCTAGTTATAGCATGTTATATGTACGGTATGTAAACATGACATGTCAATAAGAATGTTTGGAGTGCTGGAATTCCGAACTTATTATGGATAATGAAGAATACGAAGATTCACTGGTAAGTTTCTAGATGTTTCGTTCGTAGTTGTGTTGATGTATATGCAGACGACATTCTGTTGTTTTATGAAGATATTTAGGCTCTATCTATACCCCATTAACATTCATTACACGTAAAAGCTCTAATGTTATATACAGGTAAATTTATAAAAAATATAGTCCAAGAAGTGAATTTTTAATGTATCAGAATGCAACACTATGTTTTGAAAAGATCAAGGTCAAAAAATCCCTCTCACTGCTCACGGAAACACCTTCCATTCCAATGTTAAGAATAATAAGCATAGCATATTAACTTTCAATTCTTCTTAAACGACACACTGTAATGAATGATACATTTTATTGTTTACAAGAACGAAATGAAAGTTGAGTGCAAGTATCAACTGCTGACTGCAACGGTATCATCTGTCAGAGCCGTCAAGCCACAATCGACTCTATGAACACGAGATTCCGTCTATTATGGCAAAAACGGTACAACACAATAGTATTCACGCTTAGTAGGTCATTGTGAGCCTCTAACACTGAAAAGAGCGCTACTTGCTTTCTAATGTACTCATGAATCACGGTTAAAAACGTGAAACGCAACGTCACAAGGCGTTTTGAGAATTTGAATATGGAATCGAACACACACAAAACTAGCCGGGTTGCACAATAAGTTTACATTACACGAGTTATGGTGGGGATCGCGTTACGCGTGGCGTGGCGTCTAGCCGTGGACGGGCCGGCTGCAACACTGCAGGCAGCATTCGAGGTACCACTCTTTCACCGGCCAGTTACACAAACCGTCGTTACGTAATCAAAACCTTTGCCTTTCCAATGCTGCAATGGTGTAGCAATTTCTGTTCAGATGATTGGATACGTAATAGGGTCGGATCTGTAGGCGCAGTGTCACGTGTTTGGATCGAGTATGTGAATTTGGTAATATGAGATTATAATTTGGGCTTTGTTTATGTTTTTAAATTTGTAAATAGACAGTTTATTATCCCTGTAGTATATTTAAGTGTTACGTATTAAAAATGTTACGAAAACTTCTTGCAAGAGTTGTTCGTTATGTGCAGGGCTGTGCTGCAATAACTGAGCCTCTGTTGTTGAGATGAAAGAGCTAAGTTTTTTAAGGCTTTTAAAGTAAGCTAGAACTTCGTCTTACAGGACTCGACTTTAAAATAAAAACTGCAGTTTCGAGTTATAAGACTCAGTAGATGTGTCGAAAGGCTTAAACGACTCGAGTTCTGTTCAAAATACTTTCAATATTTGGTGTCTATTTACCATGAAGTGTGTTCTTAAATAAAAACTACGAAGTATTTATTCATTTATTTATATTTGCGCTACTCACACACAAGGCTACATGGTGCGAGTCCTTTTACTCTTTAAGCTTAAAAGACTACAGCTCAAACTAGTCGTGACTTTTTAGTCTTATGACTCGAGACTTAAAAGACTAGTCTAGTCGTGAGGCGTTAAAGATGAGTCTAGACGTTTTTATAAGCCTTAAAAGACTTAGGACCCAGGATAGTAAGCTGACAGATAAAATATCTGCCAGCTGAATATATCAGAGTTTTGCCTATGTTTATCTGTCAGTTAGAGCAATCAGGCACCTGTGAAACTAAACATTTCCACTATCTGACAGAAATAACTAGCAGATAGGCTATCTGGAACTTAGTAGCAAGTGGTGAGAAGGGTTCTAGACTCTTTCATCATTATCTGTTGCACATACAACAATTTCATTAATTTAATCTAGCTGTATAACGTCTTTCACGTTTTATTTTATTGCACATGTTCTATATGTAGCCTATATAACAGCCTCCTTGGTTTAATGGTCAGAGCGTCCGGCGCTTGACCTGGTTCTAGGTTCGAGTCCCGATATAGGGACAATTTAGAAAAAAATACTTTATGACATTGAGGCGGTCAGTCTGGTTAGGGCATTGCAGGAGGAATAATTTTATTGCCCTAAAAATACGATGATTTTTTGCTACGTCTTACGCCGTTTGTCCCGGTTACAAACTACGGAAGAACTTATAGCACAGATAAGATAATAGCTTATAGTCATTAATGAGCCATGGCCATGTCAGTCCTTTGACGGTTCGATAACTCTGATACCAGGGCTTGTGAGATCTGTCATGAATCTTACAAACCAGCACGTTATGATGAATGGTTATGGATGATAATTATTAAATCTAGTACAAAAAAGCCGAAATCAGCTTATATGTGTTAACGGAAAATTTTCAACGACTATTTGGTTGTAGGGCTAGAAACATTTGTATTAGTAGTTGTATCTGTAGTTACGATAAAGTTAACTTATTTTGCGGCTAAACATGTGATATCTTTATTATTCAGTCAAGAGCACGGCAAGCTTGAGTACATTAGACTTTATACCGTTCTTATTTTACAGCCACAGAAACTAGTGTCAAGCTTGACCTGCTCTAGGCTGTAGTATCTATAATTCCTATTTCTCATGAATCATAATATTCTATTTTTAGTAACTTTGGTAAGTATAAGCATTTTTGGACATAGATGACGCGCACGAAATTAAAATGTAATTTATCTCGTGTCTATTTTGAGCAACAAAAACAAAATTAGTGGGACAACCAAGCGGAGCGCTCGTTTCGCTTACGTCAATGGAAGAACCGCAAAACTGGGCCCCAAAATTCTTATTTCTAGGGATCGCTTAATTTTAGAATGACGCATCAGTCAGTGAAATTCTTCCACCAAATCTGGTCTAAATCAAATAAATAACACAAGTTTAATTCATAATAATCATTTTTAAAATTCATAATATTCTCGAAATATAATATTGGGTGCGTTAACTTTGTGTTTTAAAATTGTTTTTGTAGTATTTTAAAAATAGACTGTATAACCGTCTTTTTGTATTCAAATAGCCGAAGTTATGATTCTAGGTCAGAACAACTTCTAATATCTGTTTTTAGGGTTCCTTACCTCGGAAGGAAAAAAACGGAAACCTTATAGGATCACTTTGTTGTCCATCTGTCTGTCAAGACCCTTTTCCTCATGAACGGGTTAAGTTAAGGTACCGAGTTGAAATTAATATCAAATATAAAGGTGTGTAGACCTTTGAAGGTTTGAAAGTGTGAAAATGTTCAGCTTTTACGGCAACACAAAAGACTTTTTCATCTTTTACGGCAACACAAAAGACTTTTTCTATAAGTTTTTCCTATAACCAAACTAATAATCTTACGATATTTATGAACTCTATTTACATGTAGTGGTGGTTATTTATTAATTAGTATACACCATGTTCCTGAGGATATGCATTAATATATTGAGAGCAAGTTAACGAAACTTTACAATTTTCCTTAAGAAATACGAAAAAGAAATTGTTGTATGCGGGGCAATTTTTTTTTGTATTTAATCTTTTCAACATATGTTTCTCAGGAAAAGTTGTCGTAAACTGAAAGTGCTCTTAAAATTAATGCATATCCTCAGAAACAAAGTGTATTGGGAATTATGTAATCTTTGATCCTTTTACCATATACGTTATTTGTTCTACACTTTGGAGGGGAATTACCATAGTCACAATGCTTTAAGCTCAAGTCACACAGAGGCGGTATGATTGCGAAAGCGGTCCGGGGCGGTTTGGCGGGAACAAAATACCGCGCCGCGACCGCTTTTCAATGTGACAGGGTGCATGAGAACTCATACTTTACAAAAAATACCGGCCCCGGAACGCTTCCGCTACCGCCTCTGTGTGACGCGGGCTTTAGAGCGTTGCGGCTGGCGACCGATGTTGTTGTTGTTGGTGACTGCAGTGTGTAAGATGGTATGATACGCAGAAAGATGCTACTGCTCATCCTCCGGCTTATAAATCTTTAGTCGCCTTTACACACCCACAGGTAGAGATGGGTTGGTTGGTCCTATTTTTTGCCGGCACCTAAGTACTTGTATATGTTACGGGCAATGTGATAAGCCCGGGCACTATTAATAATGACCGGTCTGTATTAATAATGCCCGACTCAATTGGGCCATGTGATTAAAACAGCATGATTAATCACTTTGACCGGCCATTATGAATAATGCCCGCCCAATCTTGGGCAAAGTAATAAAAGCAATCTAACCTAACCTAACCAAAACGAACCTAACCAAACCTAAACAAATCTAACCTAACCTAACCAATTTTTTTTCTTTTGTCTCTTTTTAGGGTTCCGATACCAAAATGGTAAAAAAAAGGAACCCTTATGGTGCCGCTCTGTCTGTCTGTCTGTCCGTCTGTCTGTCCGTCTGTCTGTCACACCTCTATATCTCAGCAACCACTTACGCTATCGAGCTGAAATTTGGAATAGTTTTAGAATATAGTTGCCCAACTTAATTGCACATGAAAATTTTTTGAAAAAAGTATGATTATTAATGTAAAGGGGGCCAAAATAGGGGGGGCCAAATTTCAAATTGTCGCTACTAGGTCGAGTGGGGTATCATATGAAAGGGCTTTACTTGTACATTTTAAAATATATTTTTGTATTTTTTTAAGTTTCTTGGTTTTCAAGTTATGATGAAAAATGTCAAAAAAAATACCATTCCCCCCCCTTATCTCCGAAGTTTGAGTAAGGGAAAATCTGAATTAATTACAGTTGACAGAGGTTTATGTAAACTTTACAGCAAAAATAAAACGATCTTTCTAAGTTGCACAGTTTTTCAGAAATCTGCAAAAAACCTTTACAAACAAATTTAGTTTTGCTGTCCTGAAAATGGACTTTATTGCTTCCAAAAATACTATAGGTATATCGGAACCCTCGGCGCGCGAGTCCGACTCGCACTTGACCGGTTTTTTTGTCTATGGGTAGACGTAAATAAAATATTAATTAAAAGGTTAGGTAAGGTTAGGTTTTTCCCTGAACGGTGCGGCATGCGTATGCATTTTCTACATCACAAAAAAAAGGTTAGTTATGGCTAGTTTTGGTTAGGTTCGTTTTGGTTACGTTAGGTTGCTTTTATTACTTTGCCCAAGATGGGTCGGGCATTATTCATAATGGCCGGCCAAAGTGATAAATTAATCACTTTGCCCGAAGCTCTTGGGCATTATTTATAATGGCCGGTCTGTATTAATAATGCCCAGGTAATCACGTTGCCCGTTACATATATATTCACCCAGCATAATAATTGTGATAGGATCACAGCAGCTTTAATGACTTAGCAACTTGTTTATGCTAAGGAAAGCTCGCTTTTCTTGCAGCTAGCCCGTATTTAGATAAGACTTTCTCTATAGACTTGTCTTAGATTAGATCTAGGTCTAATTAGGTCTCAAGGGAGTGGTTCCATTAGGTAAGTGGTCAATAAGACCAGTCAGGAGATAATTGTTGAGTAGTTATTTTGAAGTGCAGGAAATATCTCAGATGAATAATTTTTGTACTTGTTGTTATGGAGACGTCTTATAAAAAACACGAGATGTATTTTTGGCTACTCAAAACATCCTATCTAAATGGAGATCGTTTTTCATGGGACTGCACAATTTTTCCTTAGAAATATGGATAGAATAAAAAAAACTGTTGGCCTTTCACACCAATTCATCGTTCAACGCCTGGTAGGTTGTTTAAAAGTCCATTCTTTTAAATGTTTTTGGCTCATTACTTTGGGAATGTTGTTCAGTGTCCATTTCTTATCTTATCTGCCGAATTACTCATCATCATCATACTATCGTGTGGGTTGCAAGGACGATGACCGACCTCACTAAACCTGTTGTCAAAGTTGTTGAGCCGCCAAAGGCCTCTGGCATGGCTCGAATTACTTACGTACTGTTAATTAAAGTTACTTAAATATTTGGAATTTAATTTAAAATACTCTAGTCCTGCTTAACTTACCGTCTTAATTGGGTAAGGCTTTCTAAAACAAAATTATTAGGGGTAAGGGGTATGTTACGGGAGCAGCCTTTTACAATTAAATGAACTTGACTTTAATTTTATTGCTCTTTTTGCTATAAAGTAGACAAATAGGTCACCTAAGTTTTACATCCTGGCGTGATCATGAAAGTGTGGTCATCATCATATCATGTGGGTTGCAAGGAAGATGACCGACCTCACTACCCAGGTGTCAGAGTTGTGAGCCGCCAAAGGCCTCTGACATAACTCATCAGTAGATAGTAGTCGGGACCAACGGCTTAACATGCCTTCCGAAGCACGGAATCATCTATCTTTTCGGACAATCAGGTGATTCATCCTGCAAAACCTAACCAAACTGGGGAGGTAACACAAGAGGATTTTTTTTTTGACTGTGTCCCCACCGGGAATCGAACCCAGAACCTCCGGATCGAGAGCCGAGCCCTCTAACCACTAGACCATGTTGTGTGGTACCGGCTAAGAATAGTACGCACGGCAGCAAGCAAGTGGAAACAAACTAGCGCTGCGCTACAAACTCCCGAAACCAGAGACCCGCTCAAGATCAAAGTGTTACCATCGACTAGCCGCCGTGTACATTCCGATTAGTGTTTGGGTGTCTTAGGCGTAGGCCAGACAGCAGCGGTGCGCCGTACGGCACGCCTTCAGCGCACCTCTTCTGTCTGGCTTGCGCCGCGTCGTTCTCCTACATTTTGTATGCAAGTGATTTGAACAGGCGACGAGACGGCATGCCAAAGGCGCACTGTCGGTGCACCACCGGCGCATTGGCGGTTACGCCGGCGGCGGTGCGCCGGTGGTGCACGCCGCCGCTCAGCACAGTCTGCTGTGAGTGACGCGCCGGTTCGGCGCCGGTTCAGACGTAGCACCCGAAGCGCGCCATGGGCGCAAACTATGTGCGCTCGTAGCGTGCCACAGACACACCCGATGCGAGCCGCGCCCGTTCTGTCTGGCTTACACCTTAAAAGTCGACTAAGGATAATACCTAACATAACAGAGGTCGCATTCCTTTTGTGTGTCAGTCAATACGAGGAAGCCCTTTGCCACACTGAGAGAAAAACGCCATGCATCTTTAACAATTTTGACTTGTTGACCATATTTCACGTTGAATCAAAAGTATTTTTGTTGCTTGAAAAAAACGAAATATTATTGGAAAAAGTTGACTTTATAGAAAGAGCATGTTGAAACTTGTTGACGAATAAAATGTTGAATCAATCTAAGAGTTATTTGAATCAATCAATCTTAACGTAGATTTACCAAGATGAAGTGTAGAAACAATCAGATAATTAACTTGAAGAAGCAACAAGTTAGAAACTTGGTAAGTCAACAAGTTTTGCTTGCTATTTTAACAGTGTTTCCGATTGAAACAACGTTGACTATCTTGTTAAATGACATCATGTTGAAACAAAGTGAAAGTGATTGAAATGACATTACCATGTTAGATCAACAGTATACTGAAACATGTTGAAGTTAACTATTGAAACTATTGAAAGAACAATCCGCCATTTCAATTGTACGTTGCAACTTTTGAATCAACATGATATCGGTAACTTGTTGAAAACAGCATTGTGTCATATTGCTTTAATAGTAGCACATTGAAAGAACAGTATATTCAACCTTGTTAACGTAACGTTATACCTTATTTAAAGAACAATCCGCCATTTCAATTGTACGTTGCAACTTTAGAATCAACATGATAGCGTTAACTTGTTGAAAACAGCATTGTGTCATATTGCTTTAATGGTAGCACATTGAAAGAACAGTATATTCAACCTTGTTAACGTAACGTTATACCTTATTTAAAGAACAATCCGCCATTTCAATTGTACGTTGCAACTTTAGAATCAACATGATAGCGGTAACTTGTTGAAAACAGCATTGTGTCATATTGCTTTAATGGTAGCACATTGAAGGAACAGTATATTCAACCTTGTTAATGTAACGTTATACCTTATTTAAAGAACAATCCGCCATTTCAATTGTACGTTGCTACTTTAGAATCAACATGATAGCGGTAACTTGTTGAAAACAGCATTGTGTCATATTGCTTTAATGGTAGCACATTGAAAGAACAGTATATTCAACCTTGTTAATGTAACGTTATACCTTATTTAAAGAACAATCCGCCATTTCAATTGTACGTTGCAACTTTTGAATCAACATGATAGCGGTAACTTGTTGAAAACAGCATTGTGTCATATTGCTTTAATGGTAGCACATTGAAGGAACAGTATATTCAACCTTGTTAATGTAACGTTATACCTTATTTAAAGAACAATCCGCCATTTCAATTGTACGTTGCAACTTTTGAATCAACATGATATCGGTAACTTGTTGAAAACAGCATTGTGTCATATTGCTTTAATAGTAGCACATTGAAAGAACAGTATATTCAACCTTGTTAACGTAACGTTATACCTTATTTAAAGAACAATCCGCCATTTCAATTGTACGTTGCAACTTTAGAATCAACATGATAGCGTTAACTTGTTGAAAACAGCATTGTGTCATATTGCTTTAATGGTAGCACATTGAAAGAACAGTATATTCAACCTTGTTAATGTAACGTTATACCTTATTTAAAGAACAATCCGCCATTTCAATTGTACGTTGCAACTTTTGAATCAACATGATAGCGGTAACTTGTTGAAAACAGCATTGTGGCATATTGCTTTAATGGTAGCACATTGAAGGAACAGTATGTTCAACCTTGTTAACGTAACGTTATATCTTATTTAAAGAACAATCCGCCATTTCAATTGTACGTTGCTACTTTAGAACCAACATGATAGAAAATCCCGCGTCTTTTCCATGTCTTATACAGGGTGTTTGGCGCATCGTGTGCAAAAATTATACTTACTGGGTACTTTTTTATCTGTCTACGAGCTTGTTACCTTAGAGGCATGATACCAGAATCGACTGTAAAAGTTCCACAGCCCCGATGAAGGACTTGAAACTACCTGACCTCATCTCAGTACGCCAGAACAAGACTTGGACTCAGCATCGTCTTCTATAGCGAGCGCACTCAACTGCACTCTTATACTCATCTCACACCATCTCCGCTGGAGAGAGCCTCCAACCTCTACAAACGAGGATCAAGCAAGGCACTCAAAGACGAGAAAAAAGAGAAAAAACTGGAGATTGACTCGCTATCCACCTCATAACATAAGACACGCTTGTACCACAGATTCAGTTTCAGTTTTTGCTCAATCAGCTAGTGCCTGGCTCAACACCGGGCCTCGTATTGTAAACAATCAACCGCCAGTGACACCAGCACAGAGGATCCTAACATCTTTTCGGCAGCCCATTTTCTCCGCGAACTGATAACGGTGAACTGAACCCAAGGAACGGTGCGTGGGCTGATGACATCCCAAACAAAGCCCTGCAACACCCGCTAAAGTGCCCTCTTCTGGAAAGTTTGGCCTGGGAGTCTGGGTAATCACTCTACCCACAGCCGGCAAAGACTTCAGGAGACCTCAGAATTACTGACCAATCACCCTGCTGCCAACCTTATCTAAGGTGTTTGAGAAACTGCTACTCCAGCATATCCACACACACACACACACTCACACACACACACACTATCCACACACTTCAACGCGAAACCTGAGGAATTTGGCTTCAGAGCAGAGCATCCATAGCATTTCAGCTGGCTAGATTCCTGCATGACAATCATGACATGAAAGTAAAAAAAAACAAGAAGGAATTCACGATGGCAGTATTGCTGCACATGGAAAAAGTCTCTCATGGCCTCCAATCTTTCGAAGACCTCCATCGCGAGAAAAGTTGTCACCGTCACATCATAGCCTCCTTCATCAGCAAGAAGCACTTCTATTCGTTGTCATTTTTGAAGATGCTATTTCGCTAGGTACTGCATCAAGTCGGAGCCGGAGCAGTGGGAGCACCATAGAAAATACAATATTTTCAATCGGAACCGGGTAGAACCGGTTCCCCCGGTTCCGAATGCATCTCAGAACCGGGTATCAAAAACCAGGAATCGGCAGCAGGGTGATTGGTCTGTAATTCTCAGGTCTCCTAAAATCTTTGCCTTGTGTGGGTACTCCCAGGCCAAACTTTCAGGTTTACGGAGTTTTTCGACTCTCAGGATAGGATACTTTTGCAGGCGTTGCAGGGCTTTGTTGGGGATGTAATCAGCCCACGCACAATTCCTTGGGTTCACCATTATCAGTTCGCGGTGAACATTAAGGTCTGGCGAAAAGATGACGGAATCCTCTGGGCTGGTGTCGGTGGTGATTGATTGTTTCAAATACGAAGCCCGGTGTTGAGCCCAGGCACTAGCTCATTGAGCAAGAACTGAATCTCTACTCTAGGCTTTGGCCAAGATGCCAGCCCTGTCCTGGGCAATCTCTTCCTTTTTGCCTAAATGGGTCAAAAATTCTGGGTAGATATTATCCACATAGTATTATGATGACATTTGAGTTGACCGATTGCTTTTTTCAGCTCATCAAGAGTGAAGGTTGAGCTATAGGTAGCATTAGTTTCAAGATTAGTTTCAAGTTTCGTTTGTTGCACGTGTTTTGTTCTGACGGTTTCCGCGAACGACTTATCAACTGGCTGATTCTGTAAAAATTTGCAGGTGCTTGGCAATTTCTGGTGGGTGTATTGGTGTTTCTTTTGGAGTAGGTGCTTAAACCCCTCCTAATTTGCGCAGTTATGTCCATTACATCTTTTCTTGCTGTAATGAGTGAAGTCCATTCCCTCCACGCTGTCTACCCATTTTTGACGGCGTGATTCATCGAGGGCATCCATAAGGCTATGTGCAACTTTCGAATCCGTAGAAGTTTGAAAATTCTGGTATGCTTCCTCTGCTCCCACAGTCCAGCCAATTTAGTGTCGACCATGGAAGATTTTGCTTACACTGCAGATCCGTAAATAGGAGAGGTAGTATAGGCCAGAATTTAAATTCCCTTTGAGTGAATTTTTGAGGGTCATCTATGTGATGCTCTTGCACTACAAATACATCCACGTTGTTTTCTGCAGCCAGTCTGGTCAAGTATTCACATCAAGACTGAGATGATCCTTCTATAGGACTGAAGGCTCGATCTTCTTAGTCAGTAGACTATAGGAAAGTCTTTGTTTAGGTCCTGACAAGCACTTAATAAATTATTCTCCTGATTGATTCATATTTTTTTATTCTACTAATTTTACTTACACGAATCATTTCTATAAACAAACGGTAAAAAAATTTACTTCTGACATGTGCACTTTAATTTGTATGAAGGTTAAAAAAGTACTTCTAAAGATTTTTCAGAAAACTGACAGTAAAGCAAACATACTTATATCCCACAAAACTTGCTAAACAACAGTCAGGCAAAATAACGCATAGTGCATTTACCCATTACTAGTGAATAAAGCAAAATTTCGGTCACGACATACACTTAAAAAAGATAGGAAGGCAAATTTTCTTATACGCCATGTTTATTCCACATAAAGTAAATCAAAACTACTTAAACCGTCTTATATTTTATTTCCCAGAAGAGCACAAATACTTCAGTTTCAATTTGTAATTTTGTATTGGAAGTAAAAGTGACTGAAACGACATGCGTATAAAAAAGACCGAAAATTGCGTCGCTTCAGAAATTGGATGAAAAAATATCTGCCATTTTTCGGGTTTCTGAAGCGTCACAAAAGTGCTCTGCTCGCTACGCCACCCGGATAGATCGACGCAGAAAAATCTGCTGATTCCAACCATATACCGGGTGTAAATGCAAAACCGAGTTTCCTTCAAGGAGGTGACAGTATAAACGATTCTGATCACATTTCCCAAAAAAAAAGTATACCAATTTTTTTTACAAAATATCCCAGTACTTTAGAAATTTTGCGTACCACTGTTATCAACAAAGTTCAATGACTCCGCGCGCAACGCGGCAACATCTGCGCTCGTCCCCTTGCGTCTCCCGCTACCCTCACCCCCGCGCGGTCACTAACCGACTACGCGTACATCGGTTCGGTGCATTTTAGTAATGACAAATCGTGTCATTGCGTGGTATACTTGTACTGGTAGGTATCTATTTTTTTTGGAAATGTGATCAGAATAGTTTATACTGACACCTCCTTGAAGGAAACTCGGTTTTGCATTTACATCCTGCATATAACTCAATATGCCTATTTTGGCGCTTCAGTAATATTGCCTTTCCAGTGACGATGCTAATGTTTTTGTGTCTGTCTGGAGAGAACAAGGCATCCTCCTGGACATCGAGGGAAGCCTGGCGTCATGGACACCCACCCGATAATGCCCTGTCCAAACCTAGAACTCGCTCCTTAGCGTGCGCAGTTACAATATAAGTACCTATACCTACCTACCTATAGTATCGAGTGAAACTTGTACTTTAGTAATTCTGCTATAGTTTCATGAAAGATGAAAAAATTTGTCATTTTCGAAACGGCGGACGGTAGGGTAAGTAGGTACCTATGCCAGGCTCCAAAAACTAAAATGTTACTTACCCCGTTGGGTTCTATAGAACCTTTCAACCAATGCTTACAACAAACAAAGCCAACAGTGTAAGGTACGTATATTGTAAGTAGGTACCTACAACAAAATAAAGAGCATCCAACCTAATTGGCATACTAGTGGTCACCCTAAGGAGCCCCACTATGGAAAAAATAAAAATTAGCGGCCGCTGATGAAACTAGTGCCAATCGAAAGAGTACCAAAATACAAACTAAAAATGTCATAAGACAAATTGTCATACCTGATATACTTTGGGAGATATCAAGGTTTGAAAAAAAAAAAAAATTTTGTTTTTGTATTTTTTTAACTGACAAAACTGGTGCCAATCGAAAGAGTATCAAAATACAAACTACAAATGTCATTTGACAAATTGTCCTACCTGATATACTTTCGGAGATATCAAGGTTTGAAAAGATTTTCTTTTTTTTTGTATTTTTTAACTGATAAAACTGGTGCCAATCGAAAGAGTACTAAAATACAAACAAAAAATATTCTTTGACAAATTGTCCTAAGTGATATACTTGCGGAGATATTTGAAGTTTATTTTTGAAACCTTGATATCTCCGAAAGTATATCAGGTAGGACAATTTGTCTAATGACATTTTTAGTTTGTATTTTGATACTCTTTCGATTGGCACCAGTTTTATCAGTTAAAAAAAATACAAAAACAAAATTTATTTTTTTTCAAACCTTGATATCTCCCAAAGTATATCAGGTAGGACAATTTGTCATATGACATTTTTAGTTTGTATTTTGGTACTCTTTCGATTGGCACCAGTTTCATCAGCGGCCGCTAATTTTTATTTTTTCCATAGTGGGGCTCCTTAGGGTGACCACTAGTATGCCAGTCCCCATACAAATATGTTCGATGCTCTTTGGAGTAGGTATACCCGGGATAGGAGACCCGATAGGTAGGTACTTGTTTTTGTTGATTGTTTGGTAAAAGGTTGAATTTAAAAATAACCATGGCGTATAGGGGGTGATGGGGGCTGAAAGAATAGCTGACGAACCCTCTCGGCTGATTCCTTTTGGCACACAATGCGCCAAAGAGTATAGCTTTATACCACAATGCGCCAAACACCCTGTATAATAGCTTTTTCCCACCATTTCGACCAGTGCCTATGTAACTTGTTGAAAGAACATTAAGCATTTTGCCGGCAATAGCACAATGTCAAAATAAGGCGTCGGCACGCTGTTAACTATGTCTGTGTTGCCATTATGTACACAATTGACCGTTTTATTTTTAAGCGACATAATATGACTAAGCATTATTAATTAGATTTAGCGCGTAACTAAGAAATTGTGTATACCGTACCAATATTAGTTCGAGAAAGTCTCCAAAAGCCCAGAAAGAGATAGACGAGTTTTGGGAAGATATGAGAGATAGGTACGTTAGAGAAATGTGGACAGAATGAACGAGTTATCATGCTAGGCAATTTTAATGGATGGGTTGCTGTAATGTAAAGCTTGATGGTTATGAAAGGATCTGAGTGACCTCACGAATCTAATGTAAAAATTGGAAAAAATGGCCGCCATCTTGAATTTTTTTGTTCCTGATCCGATTGCTTTCAAA
This sequence comes from Athrips mouffetella, assembly GCA_947532105.1. Classification (NCBI taxonomy): domain Eukaryota; kingdom Metazoa; phylum Arthropoda; class Insecta; order Lepidoptera; family Gelechiidae; genus Athrips; species Athrips mouffetella. The sequence continues at coordinate 22,301,880 of OX383970.1, read as the reverse complement.
ATAAAAATTGAGGATCCGAGTTGCCTCTCATAACGAATCAAATGTAACAAACATTTTAAAAATGGTCGCCATCTTGAATTTTTTTGTTCCTGATACGATTGCTTTCAAAATCAAAATCTGAGGATACGAGTGGCCTCTCATAACGAATCAACTGTAAAAATTTAAAAAAAATGCCAGCCCTCTTGATTTTTTGTTTCTGGACCGATTGCCTTCAAAATCGATATCCGTGGGTCCGAGAGGACTCTAATACCGAATCTGATGACAGATTTAAAAGAAATGGTCGCCATCTTGAAATTCCTTGTTCCAGGACCGATTTCTTTCAAAATCGATATCTGAGGATGCGAGTGACCCTTATAACGAATGTAATGTAAAAATTAGAAAAAATGGTCGCCATCTTAAATTTTTTGTTTTTGGACCGATTGCTTTCAAAATCGATATCCGTGGGTCCGAGAGGACTCTAATAACGAATCTGATGACAGATTTAAAAGAAATGGTCGCCATCTTGAAATTCCTTGTTCCAGGACCGATTGCTTTCAAAATCGATATCTGAGGATCCGAGTGGACTCCCATAACGAATCAACTGTAAAACTTGGAAAAAATGGTCGCCATCTTGATTTTTTTGTTTCTGGACCGATTGCCTTCATAATCGATATCCGTGGGTCTGACAGGACTCTTATAACGAATCTGATGACAGATTTGAAAAAGAAGGTCGCCATCTTGAAATTCTTTGTTCCTGAACCGATTGCTTTAAAAATCGATATCTGAGGATCCGACTGACCTCTCATAACGAATCTAATGTAAGAATTGAAAAAAATAGTTGACATCTTGAATTTTTTTATTCCTTGACCGATTGCTTTCAAAATCGATATCTGAGTATCCGAGTGGACTCCCATAACGAATCATTTGTAAAAATTGGAAAAAATGGCCGCCATCTTGATTTTTTTGTTTCTGGACCGATTGCCTTCATAATCGATATCCGTGGGTCCGACAGGACTCTAATAACGAATCTGATGACAGATTTGAAAAAGAAGGTCGCCATATTGAAATTATTTTTTCCTGGACCGATTGCTTTCAAAATTGATATCTGAGGATCCGAGTGACCTCTTATAACGAATCTAATGTAAAAATTGGAAAAAATGGCCGCCATCTTGAATTTTTTTTGTTTTTTGACCGATTGCTTTCAAAATCGATATCTGAAGATCCGAGTGGCCTCTCATACCGAATCAACTGTAAAAATTATAAAAATTGGCCGCCATCGTGATTTTTTTTGTTTCTGGACCGATTGCCTTCAAAATTGATATCTGTAGGTCCAAGAAGACTCTTGTAACGAATCTGATGACAGATTTGAAAAAAATGGTCGCCATCTTGAAATTTTTTTTTAACAGATTTCCTAAAAAACGACATCCGAGAGGACCCTAATCTAATAACGAATCTGATGGCAACCATTTTTTTTAGATCTGTCATCAGATTCGTTATGAGAGTCCTTTCGGACCCACGGATATCGATTTTGAAAGCAATCGGTCCAGAAACACAAAAAATCACGATGGCGGCCAATTTTTATAATTTTTACAGTTGATTCGGTATGAGAGGCCACTCGGATCCTCAGATATCGATTTTGAAAGCAATCGGTCAAAAAACAAAAAAAATTCAAGATGGCGGCCATTTTTTCCAATTTTTACATCAGTTTCGTTATAAGAGGTCACTCGGATCCTCAGATATCAATTTTGAAAGCAATCGGTCCAGGAAAAAATAATTTCAATATGGCGACCTTCTTTTTCGAAACAGAAAAATTGTTAGAGATATTAAAATAAAAATAAATTATTTAAAGAAACAATAAAAGAAAAATTATAAGTATTGGTGCACCCATGCCATGTGTGTTGTTATTTTGTTAGTAAAATAAGTTGTTTTTGTTAGTAACTTGTTGTTTATTTTTTTTTGTTAGTACATTAGTCGTTTTTGTTAGTGCACAAGTTGATTCGGTTAGCACTTACACTGGTTAAAATAGTATCAGTTAGTACTTTTTGCTAGAGCGATCTCCGCAAGAGTGGGTCCTGGAGACCTAAGTTACAGGTGCAAAACCTAGTTTAGGCTCCAGTCTCTCACAAGCTAAATTTTTTGCTTGTAAAATGCATATTTTAGTCATTCTACTATCTATTAATTAGTGTATTTTAAAAATTGCATGTTAACACTAATGTTGTTTGTGAGAGAAAATAAAAATATTTATTATTATTATTTATTATTATTTTTCAAATCTGTCATCAGATTCGTTATTAGAGTCCTGTCGGACCCACGGATATCGATTATGAAGGAAATCGGTCCAGAAACAAAAAAATCAAGATGGTGGCCATTTTTTCCAATTTATACAGTTGATTCATTATGGGAGTCCACTCGGATACTCAGATATCGATTTTGAAAGCAATCGGTCCAAGAACTAAGAAATTCAAGATGGCGGCCATTTTTTCCAATTTTACATTAGATGGGAGGCCACTACTTGGATCCGCAGATATCGATTTTGAAGGCAAACAAAAAAAAAAACAAGATAGCGGCCATTTTTCTGACGCTGCTGCCCATCCTCCGGTTTATAAACCCTTAGTCGCCTCCTACGACACCCACGGTTAGAGATGGGTTGGTACTATTCTTTGCCGGCACGCTACACGGACAACTGAACCGTTGGCTACGGTACCCTAATAAAAAAAAAACGAATTACATTGTAATTATTTATATGGGTCCTGTTTTTCTGTGCCTGAAATAAATGTATTTTAATTTAATTTTAAAAAGCAACTTCTTCCCATATTATTTTCTTTGTATTGCACTAGGCAGGTCCTTTTTTTCTACTTCTTCGATCAAAATGTCGATATCAATATCCATCACCTACTTTTTGTAGGTCGTGTGCGTTGAACTATGGCAATAAATGCGTTCCATTTTTGTCCTACAAAAAATCGGCCACCGATTTACGGTCGTGGGCGGGGAGCCCTTATCGACAAAAAATCCTAAAGAAACTACGGAACCCTATTCTGCGCGTGGTCGCAGTTGGTCGGTTTTTTTTGTGCAATTATTAATATTATATTGTATTCTTTCTCATTACAAGTTTCTTACAGTTTCTCAGTTCTAATAAAATTTTATTGGTCTTCCAAGATTTTTTATGGACAACGCTTATAGTGCGCTTTCTTGATTATAGCAGATGGCAACACTGTCTGTTTGTTCACGTTCGGCCGTCGGCGGTGGTTTGGCGTAAATAAAAAGAAGCCTTTATCAGTGGTGTGGCTGTGGTGCAGCATTATTAAACGTTTTCTTCTAGGTAAGTGTTTTGATGATCACATCAAGTGGAAAAATGTTGCGTCACGTCTCGCCATTCAAACTCATGGCTCATGGTTGAGTGAGACTTTATATTCTTGGATGAGATTACTTTTTGTATAAGGTAGGTACCTAGATTTTAATGTATAAGTGTCTTGTATTTCAGTGTTTTTCAAAAATTATTTATGATGGGTGACTACAATTATATCAGCGACCTTCTGAAGACATGGAATTTATCAAATTACATCGATAACTTCATTAGTAAGTGAAATTTTAGCATATCTGCATATTCAATAGTTTGTGTGGACTTTTTGTGTGGAATGTAGCATTGTTTCCGATACAATGATTTTAAATAAATAATAATGAATGGACGGATATGGTCCCTCCTTACCCTGACAGGAAAAGGTGTGTTGTTGTGGGCTTGTGTAAGGCCTACCAGAAATGCACCTATATTACTTCCAATTAATTCGAAATACCTGCCAAAACAGATAAATGCTGACCAAATGGTGTTTCATGAAGAATTATAGAAATGAAGCTAATTTTCTTTTTACTGCATGCCATAAAAAATATGTGAAAGTCGATAAAGTTAATTTCATATCCACCAAATATTTTAAAATATCGCTGAAATGAACTACTGATTTGTTTGTATAATTTGAATAGGTACACTAAAACAAATTAGAATTGTAGTTTTTAAACTAGCTGATACTAACATGAGTTTTTTGGTAAATTCGCTTCTGGTTGTGGTCGCAAGAGTACCTAAATGTGTTTGCCTTACCTAACGGACGTATGTAAGTCAGATGCCAAATACTTTTTGGATTTAGTTTGGATAATTTGAACACACTAAAGCAAATTAGAATTGTAGTTTTTGGTATTAATACTACTGTTTCAGTAAAATAATATTTGAGCATTTATCCATTACAAAAATATTTTTGGTGAGCACTTAAATTGTACCCGATGTTGTGTATGTAGGTAGGGTAGGTACTTGTATTAGGTTGATGAGTACCTGTCCTCAATCCAAGACATGAAATATTCCAGGTCAAAAAGTTGATGCTGGCTGTCTCCGAATCATAGGAGATGAAGAAATCAGAGACCTTATACCAATAGTAGGGGACAGGGCCCGATTTAAAAGCAATTTAATGTTATGGAAAGCTGAGCTGTCAGATGCATCTAAAAATGAAGTACTCACATACAATTTTTTATTTGTAGTTACTGATTTTAGTTTGAATTAGCTTTAGAAGTCTCTCTTTCCCATTTTATGTATTTTACAAGCATTTATATTTTTTATTAGTATTATGATTATTTATTTTATTTTCGTATTATGAGTAGAATCACTGGGCTTCGGGTGCAAAACCACTAAAATTTCATGCTGTATGTGACCTATTAAAATGATGCAACCCAATTAAGTAGGTACCTATGTGCTCGTTTGAATCGTTTTAACAAGGACTCTGGTCCTAGATGATAATTATCCAAAGTAAATAAAATGTAAAAAAAACAATTCATCTCGCGCCTTGTATAACTTAGACCCTTTTTAGGGTTCCGTACCCAAAGGGTAAAAAATGGGACCCTATTAATATGCCTCCAATGTCTGTCTATCAGCGGGCTGTATCTCATGAACTGTAATAGGTAGACAGTTGAAATTTGTCCCCGTTTTTAAGAGCTTACAAGCGTGAAAATTTTATAGTATGTACATACTTACATAAGTTATAGAATAACAACAAATATTAAAAACTGGTCAAGTGCGTGTCGGACTCGAAAAATCTAGCACAGAAGTTTACAGAAATTTCAACAAATATACATATATGGTAGTACTTACGGAACTCTGTGTGCGAGTCTGACTCGCACTTGGCCGGTTTTGTTTTAATTTCTTTTTTTCACCTGTTGAATAGTCTACTTACCTGTTAGATAGTTTAACCTTTTCTTTCTTTTTTGCTTCTTATTCATTTTTCATTTTCGCTTTGCTTTGCTTTTTTTCTTCTCTAGGTAGTACAAGATAATCATACTAATATAATAAAGAGGTACTTAAGTCCTGATTGATTGATTGATGTCTCACTCATCAACGCCCAGCCGAAACTACTGAAGCTAGAGACATGAAATTTGGAGGGTATGTTTCTCATGTTATGGAGGTTTGAGATAAGAAACGATTTTGAGAAATTCATCCCCTAAGGGGGTGAAATGGGGGAAAATGTTTTGTATGAAAATCCTTTGTTTCTGAAGTAAGATTTATACAAATTTGCATTTAAGCTTTTGGTACAAAATAAAGAAGCACGTGTCTGAGCGTTTCTAGAAAATCACCCTCCAAGGGGGTGAGATTGGGGATAATTTTTTGTTGTTAGGGTTCCGTAGCCGAATGGCAAAAAACGGAACCCTTATGGATTCGTCATGTCTGTCTGTCTGTCTGTCTGTCTGTCTGTCCGTCCGTATGTCACAGCCACTTTTTTCCGAAACTATAAGAGCTATAATATTGAAACTTGGTAAGTAGATGTATTCTGTGAACCGCATTAAGATTTTCACACAAAAGTAGAAAAAAAACTATAAATTTTAGGGTTCCCCATACTTAAAACTGAAACTCAAATTTTTTTTTTTCATCAAACCCATACTTGTGGGGTATCTCTGGATAGGTCTTCAAAAATGATATTTAGGTTTCTAATATCATTTTTTTCTAAACTGAATAGTTTGCGCGAGAGACACTTCCAAAGTGGTAAAATGTGTGTCCCCCCCCCTGTAACTTCTAAAATAAGAGAATGATAAAACTAAAAATAATATATGATGTACATTACAATGCAAACTTCCACCGAAAATTGGTTTGAACGAGATCTAGTAAGTAGTTTTTTTTTAATACGTCATAAAATGGTAACCAATTGAGGTAAGCTCCCGTTTCAAAATCATTCATATAAGAGAGGGATCAAGTTGGATGGTCGCGGTTTTTCTAAAGTCAAAGAGCAAAAGCTTTTAGAATATCATTGGTAGATGGGTACGGAACCCTTAGTGCGCGAGCCCGACTCGCACTTGGCCGGTTTTTTTTTGTTCAAAAAGTCCTTCATTTTCAAAGTTACTGTTATACAAATTTGGATTTAAGCTATTCGTAGAAAATAAAAGAGTACGTGTTTCAGCTTTTCAGAAATTCGTTGCTTAAAATTGCGTCGATGAAATAAAAAACAAAAAATATATAGAACTCCGGTACCTACAGCTGATGGACCTTGGGGGATGATTTAACATAAACGGTTAAAATCACGTGTTCCTGCATTTTTTCACTAAAGCTTAAATTAAAAATTGTAAAAATATAATAAAAATATTTTAAAAAAAACATTATTACCCGTGCGAAGCCGGGGCGGGCCGCTAGTGTTTAATAAAGGCATGCACCACCGATGGGAACCGTCAAATGTATGGTTACAATAAAAGGGCAAAAGCTTGTATGGTGTTAATTTAACTGCGCGTCATAACTTAGGGTGTGTATCTGTATCAAGACTAGAACAAAAAAACCTATAAAATTTATACTTTTTATTGGGTTCCATACCTTATTTCTTTATTTTTATTTATTTAGTATTTACTTCCTTATTTATTTGCAGAATAAGCCTCAATCTGCAGTGATACAAGTTGAATATGTTGGTGAAATATCCCCTGAAAATATTGAAAATCTCTCAGAAGAAGTAGAAGTAGTCTACTCAAATGAAACTAATTCTGTAAATATTTTTATATCAAATCTGAATATGTTATAAGATAAGGATAATTAACTCAAACAACTTTTTTACTACAGGTGCTTAGCTTATTGAAAAAAAGTATTGATGGAAAAGCAATTTTAAATGCTGGAGAGAAAAATAGTGGCTTACTTGATCAAACACTTAGAAGTCGTTTATCACGTTTAATTGCAACTAATGAACTAACCAACAATCCCTCTGGAGTGGTGCCTGGAAATAGGCTTATGAAATGTGCACATGAAATAGGAAAAATTTTCCCGAAGGAATCACCAACAATATACTATATTCCGTATATGAGTGCGACTGTGGAAAGAATAAAAAGAAATGCATCTGGAAAACTCTATGATGCTGTTGTCAACAGAAGGAGAGATCTAAAAAAAAGGGGTGTAATTGCAGGATCTTCAAAAAGTTCCAGGAGTTCGGATTCAAGCTCCTTGGCTTCACTTACAGACACAGAGCGAACGCTGTCAATTGAGAGTGAAGGTAATTTAATCTTTCTGAATTCTGGATTTTCTGGTTTCATTCTAGTAAGTCTGTGTACCTATAGTGGTAGTATAGGAACTGAGTGGTCGGGGTTATGGAGCAGTGTAGGGAGTATGTGGTTTTATGAAAGGGGAGGGGGTATGGAGTAGTATAGGGAGTAAGTACTTGTATGGGAGGGGTGGGGGGTAAGGTGCTCCCGTTTAGCATAGATAGGGTAATAATTTACTGATAAAATTTTTCAGTGTTTATGAATAAGTCAGTTAGAACTTGTTCTTGTTTTATAGATATTATAGCAGATAAGTCTGAAATTGAAGAGAAGCTACATTGGTTGCGGAACGCTGTAGATCCCTGGCATTTAGTGGAAAGTAATTGGACTGCCACCACAAACGTTCGATTAGCGGCACTACAATCTGAAGGCACAGTTGAGGAATACTTCGATTTATATCCAGCTCTTAAGCAGCCCGAGGGATATCGCTTAGTAAGAACTTTTTCATTTATCCTTTTACCTCATTAAGGGCCTGTCTCACCGGTTCCCTATAAACTTCCCTATAGCCTATCTCCTTGTTATTCTGTCGGATAGTAAAAATGTTTTGTTTCACAAGTGTCTGATTGTATTAGCTGACAAACTTGCCGTTAAATTAGCAGGCAGATCAACTGGCCACTACAATTTTCAATATAGCGAGAACTGAAACTGCTGTCCAACTTCTGTAAATCTCTTGCAAATTTATGCACTCCTGGTACTTTCCTCGACCTGACCGATACTGAATTGGCGGTTATCACACGACTACCAGTAAGGAATTCCACGCTGCGGTTTTGTAAAGCGCCTAGTCATTATGTAAAATAGCAAATTTCACAACTACTTGCCGTTTTTCAAAATACCTAGGCATTATGTAAATGCCTAGAAAAAAACGGTGCCTAGGAAAATGCGACGTTGCCAGTCCCACTCCCAGATAACTCCCTGATAGTGAGCTATTAGATATTAAACTGAGACTTGAGTGGTGAAACACACAAAATTTATCAGGCACAAATCCAACACATTTAGCTGGCAGATATTTTATCTGTATATTTGCTATGTGGAACTTTATAGAAAAGCGGTGAGACAGGCCCTAAGTCTACAACAGAAAGTGGTGCCGTTTCATTAAACTGTTAAAGTTTCAACAATGTCACTACTGGCTGCTGAAATTTATTGCTGTTATCTGCTGCTTATCATTTATAAATCTTTATTTAAAAATAATAATGTCTTTATTAACAGCTATTACAAGATTTTGACCGAATTTACAAAAACAACAAGGACTTCTTGTATTCAAACATAATATTGTACCAAAAAAATATTATCAAAGTAGCTGAGAGAAAAATTAAGGAGCTTAAAGACAAAGATGTCAAAAGAGAAATTCAGCAAATTATCAATTGCATAAATGGTAAGTTACACAATCTTTCTTTTACCCGATATGTATGTGAGCAATATAGTATCAATTTCCTAACACTACTATCACTATTAGTTGTTTCAGAAGATAAAATCTATGTCAATACTTAAGTCTATCTATTAAAAAAATAATAGACACAGTCTGAGATCCCGCCTTCTCTCGTACCTGGTTCACAAGTTCCCATTATACTAACCGCGTTGCCGCGCAGTATGGCCAGGGATGCTTGTTGAACCAGGTACGAGCCGGCGCGGGGGTCACTGCCGGGGACTCTCAAGCGAATGTCGTCTACACCCATACCCTTAATTTGAAATGTGTTGCCCAAGTGATGCCCTCTACAGTGGAGTGGAGCAGAGTAATTAATATTATAATATTATTTTGTTTTAGAAGAAAACCCCGAATCTGAGACGAATTCTGCACTTCTTCTCCTGCCTTATTTGATGCCGTCGGTACCATCTAAGAAAAAAGGAAAACCGGCATGGAAACCATCCAGAACCGAGATTCGGGAAGGGTATGTTACTGAAGTCGCAAATGTTGCAGATGTAAAATCGACAATAACTACTAGAAGAGAAAAAATGCTGAAACTAGGAAGAACCTTACAACCATTTGTTGTATATACAGGAACAGTTTCGGATATACAACAAATATACGTTGTAATTGGTGAGACTATTTATAAACTAAATACACTTCTTCAGGGAGTAGATGTAGCATTTAAAATTATACAAGCAACTGGAGCACAGTATTCTGACGAATCCTATCTCGTTTGGCTGTTTATACAAAGAGTGTTGTATAACATCAATACTAGATTCGATAAATCACTTAGTGTTCTTCATACTTTGATAAGTGATTTAAAAATAAGTGAATAAAATGTTAACTTGTTTTGCTTGTAAGGCACAATTTCCAAATACGCGAGCTCTTTGTCACCACCTGCGTTCTATGTGCTTTTTAGCGTTAGACAAAACTGTAATTCATTGCGGAGAAGAGGGGTGTTTTCGGCATTTCCATTGCATAAAATCACTTTCAAAACATATAAAGTTGTGTCACATTTCAAGCGAAACTCCAAATAGTAATACAGGTGAATATTCCAACAAAAAATCTGAACCTAATATTGAAACAGTAGCAACGAATAATCAGGATAAATCTTTGTTAAACACTATCAATGATACCTCGCATGACTTGCAGTTAAATGCCACAAACTATTCACATGAGAATGCTGAAAGCATTCTTAAGCGCGATTTAAGTATATTCGTTTCATCATTGTATGCAAATTTAGTAGTCCCACGGTCATTTGTGCAAGAAGTAGTGCAGGGCATGCAATCCTTCCTCGGGCATTCCATGGATAATGTATTAAGCTGTCATTTTCGTGAGCAAGTAAGAAAGGGTATTGTTAATGAAAATGCAATGAAAAACCATTGATTTTGACGAACATTTCTTCGCTTACGAAGTCGAAACTACCAACCAAACTGTATACATAAAATATTGTGAACTTATTGCACCTGTCACGAACACAATTACTATTATGCCTGATTTGACAAGATTTGTAACACTTCGTTGGTCCTTTGATTAAGGTTTAGGCCCGTTTCACCGCTAGCTGACAAAGCTTCCGTTTGTAATAAAAATTGTTCTACTATCTGACAGAATAACTAGCAGATTGGTAAGCTATCTGGAAATTTAGCCCTTAGTCTTGTATAAATTACTCGTTGCTTTAGTTCACCATTTGTAAGTCGAAATATTCTTGAGTTCACTATAATATTTTGGACCATCATTTGGTAACAAGGATTTGGCGCCAATTTACGAAATATTTTATTGGAATATTGAAAAAGTGAAAAGTGGTTGAATAAAAAAATTAATTGAATGGATAAGTACATGAATGGAACCTGTGCGTATTAATAGAAAGTACCTATATAGGTACAACAGGTCTGCCTTTCATCTTATAGGCAGTTTTGCTAGTCGGACCACCAAATATGGTCGGATGTGGTCGTACTAGTGAAACTGTCAAGAGGATGAAAGGCAGACCTGTTGTTTTCTACTTATACAGATCAGTCTAACGATCATATCCAACGTAACATGGATCTCATAGGTCACTACTCTCGTAGTACAAATGTCTTGTACCAACGTAGGATAACTTGCAGTACACTCAGGTGGAGCGCTTCAATAATGCGTCTCCTGATCGTCACCAACTTACCTCATCACATGGATTTTCAAAACTCTAAGACATGTGGTGCCAAGAGTAGTGGCTGATCCAAAGTGCAAAGCGAAAGATCTCCTTAAGCAGATATACATAGCACTAGTTCAGTCCATACTGATTTACTGTATCTCTATATGGGGAGGTGCAACTAAAATAAAATTTCTAGAGTTAGAACGGGCTCAACGAAGTTTACTAAAGGTCATGTATTTCAAAAAACGTAGATTTGCTACGGAAAGCTTATATCAACTGGCAAGCGTACTTACGATTAGGAAACTGTACATCGTCCATGCTGTGTTAAGGAAACACAAGGCCCTTCCCTTCGACAACAGTATCATGAGTAGAAGAAGATGTGATTTGGCGGCTATTGTGCCAGGATCAAACACCACTTTCGCAAGCAGGCAATTTAATAGTCGCTCTGCTAAATTATATAATCTAACAAACAAAGAGTTGCAAATTTATCCAAAATCGCTATCTGAGTGTAAAAAATTGTTAACTCGTTGGATAGAAACTAAGTCATATGACATGACGGAAGGGTTGTTGAATTGATGAGTAGCTAGTGGAAGTTGTATATACATCTGACCGATCCCAAGACCTTGTCGTAGGGCTATCTGCTCTTCAATTTAGCAACCCCGCACGTAGGCACGTATGCATGAACTTGTTCATGCCATACTTGAGTAATAACTTGCTTTAGTGCACACACCCCCACGCACACACACCCACACCCCCACACACACACACATACACACACACACTCACCCACACATACACACACACACACTCACCCACACTCGCACCACTCAATCAGTAATAATCTAACCTTACCTTTTTCTCTTTTGTCATAAATTATATTTTACTTGTTTGAATTTAAGATACAAGCAAAGTAGGCTTGACATCGGGCCTGTTACCGTTATTTTTCATTAGTTGTAGAGGCTAAAGTCGGGCCATCTGTCAAGCTTGACTTATTGTTTACTTGTATACTGTAACTACGTAGTCGGTTATGGAAGAGCGGAGCCTCCTGACACAGGCATAAAAAGCTTAAAAGGAGGCTTCGGCAACTAGATGGTAAGCACACTTCTGGTTAATGAAATAAATATTTTGTATTTTGTATTTTTGTATCGTATACCAGAAAGCGACCTGTGTAGAAGCTAGTGCACAAAGAAAAGGTAAGTCTTAAAAACAGGGTTACCTGGGCGCAAATTTGCACGTTTCATACAGTCAGTACATGCAAAAGTACTAGGTACTCAATAAGTACCGAAACATAGACGGTTGCCCTGCCTTATTCCAGGTACTATAGCGAGTTACGATGTAATTTTTAGGTTATAACAATCTTGTTGATTTTTAGTACTTGTGCATGTAGTACTAGTTATGTTCTTACTTGGTACACGATTTGGTGAAAATACAAATAGTTTTTGCTAACTGTACGAAACATGCCAGGTTGCGACCAGGCAACTCAATTTTTTTTACTGGCATATTTATTGTGCACCATTCAAGGCAGGTTGCTTTTAAATATAATATTCTTAGGGTCGCATTTGATTTCATACTCGACATTTAGGAATATTTTTTTTAAGTTTTCGACATAAAAAAATACTTAATTATGGTCATAATAGGCTTGCTTCGAAACGCTTGATTTTTTATTATATTGTGAACTATGCGCTGAAGTATAAATTAGATGTCACTTTATAACAAATTAAAATAGTCTGTGTTATGTTTGGCCAGTTTCTACACTTAGAATATGCCATTGTATGTGAATTACTTAATAAATATAATATGTGTAATGTGTGTAATAAATACTTAATAAATATAGTATGTGAATTACTTAATAAATGATTGATAATTCTTTATAAGTACAATTTTCTTTTCTAATTTACCTATAAACCTATCTAGTTTATTTATAAACGTATCTGTTCAGATAGGAAGGTTATTAAATTTAGATATTTATTACAATCAAATCTATCATCAAAGATGATTTTTTAACTTTTATGCTATGTAATGTCATTCAATTTTATCTGAAGAGATTGTTTTTGTAGATAAACTGATCTAAACTCAAAGAAGACTCTTTTTTAAATATCATTAAAGGTGTGCTTGTTCTATCATTTTTTGATTTTATGTTTCCTGTAAGTAGGTAAAATGATTGTAATTTTTTTGTAATTATTGTGATTGTTTTTATATCTGATACTATCTACAGGTTGCTACTACTTTAGTTATTCATGCATTTCGCGTTTGTTTGGTCAGCACAAACTTATGTTTTTTGTTAGTACCTAGGTAAAATTATTGTATTTTTTTGTAATTATTGTGATTGTTTTTATATCTGATACTATCTACAGGTAGCTACTACTTTAGTTGTTCATGCATTACGCGTTTGTTTGGTCAGCACAAAGTTATGTTTCTTGTTAGTAGGTAAAATGATTGTAAATATTGTGATTGTTTTTATATTTGATACTATCTACAGGTAGCTACTACTTTAGTTATTCATGCATTACGAGTTTGTTTGGTCAGTACTAACTATAAGGGCGTTTCTCCAGTCACGCTGATCTGCGTCCGCGTTTGGATCTGGTACGCGTGCTTGCCGTCCGTACTTGATCATTTCATACATGCTTCCTTTCTTTCGCGTGCCATCCACATGCATGATGCGGAAGCATGTATAAAATTAATCTAGTGCGGACGGCACCCATACGTGCTATATCCGCACGCGGATGCAAATCCGCGTGACTGGAAAAGCGCCCTTACGTTACAAGCTAAATGTTAAAACAGCAAGATAAAGTAACAAGCTACCTGTAGATATGACAAGTACACCATGCAGATTCAACAAGATGACACACCATGCAAACTGTTGATTGAACAAGCACATAATGTACTGTCAACAAGATAAAGTAACAAGCTACCTGTAGATATGACAAATGCAGCATGCAGATTCAACAAGATGACATAACATGCAAACTGTTGATTGAACAAGCACATAATGTACTGTCAACAAGATAAAGTAACAAGCTACCTGTAGATATGACAAATGCACCATGCAGATTCAACAAGATGACATAACATGCAAACTGTTGATTGAACAAGCACATAATGTACTGTCAACAAGATTAAGTAACAAGCTACTTGTAGATATGATGAGTACACCATGCAGATTCAACAAGATAACATAACATGCAAACTGTTGATTGAACAAGCACATAATGTACAGTCAACAAGATAAAGTAACAAGCTACCTGTAGATATGACAAATGCACCATGCAGATTCAACAAGGTGTCATTACATGCAAACTGTTGATTGAACAAGCACATAGTGCACTATCAACAAGATAAAGTAACAAGCTACCTGTAGATATAACAAGTATACCATGTAAATTCAACAAGGTGACATAACATGCAAACTGTTGATTGAACAAGCACATAGTGCACTATCAACAAAATAAAGTAACAAGCTACCTGTAGATATAACAAGTACACCATGCAGATTCAACAAGGTGACATAACATGCAAACTGTTGATTGAACAAGCACATAGTGCACTATCAACAAGATAAAGTAACAAACTTCCTGTAGCTATAACAAATACACCATGCAGATTCAACAGGATGACATAACATGCCAATTGTTGATTGAGCAAGCACATAATGTACTCTCAACAAGATAAAGTAACAAGCTACCTGTAGATATAACAAGTACACCACGCAGATTCAACAAGATGACACAACATGCTACTGTTGATTGAGCAAGCACATAATGTACCATCCACAGAAAAAATGTCGATTGAGTTGAGTCGACAACAACATGTTAAGATGTTGAAATAACGTGCTGACTGTTGATTTTTGCGTTTGTTGATTCAACAAGTTACACTTAACAAGTTTGAACTTGTTGATTCAACAAAAGAGCAGATAGGCGCTAATATAACCACGCGGAATGTTGTATCCAACAAGTTTTTTGTTGAAATTTCTCTCAGTGCAGTGTTGTTTATATGTTCCAAGTGAGCAAACGAGCTAGTAGTCCACTTAGTAGTAAACGGTCATCATAGCATCCACTATTTTACTATTAGGGACAGAATTTTACACTTATAAGACAGCAAAGCGTCTTTCTCACCTTGAGAGCTAAGGTGGTATGTATCAATTGCAGGTAATGTCATTGGCTCCCTTACCCTTACAACCGAAACACAGCAGGCAAAGACTGCCGCTTTGCAGTAAAAATAAGAATAGGGCGGTACTTCCCCTGGTACCTAAAACACCAAGTTTGTCAATGTATTGGCGAATAAAAATCAACATCTGAATGAAACGTAGGAATCAGTATGCCATAAGTACTAGGATAATGATTTATTAAAGTATGCAATAAATGATTTCTGAAGGTTTAGTTTAAAATACATAATACTGTTAACGAATGCCAACAATAAAATAAGTTCGATAACTACTTATACAAGGTTATTTTTTTGGACCTGATTTCCTTTTGGCCACATATATTAGTGAGGTCAAAAGCAACAACTTTTGTTCTACGACTTTGCTAACAACGCACGAAAAATTTTCGACTCTACATACTAAAGAGGTCACGTGACCGACCCATTTTGAATGGGAAGTTGAAAATTTTTCGTGTGTTGTTAGCAAAGTCGTAGAACAAAAGTTGTTGCTTTTGACCTCACTTATAAGTGGGCAAAAGGAAATCAGGTCCAAAAAATAACCTAGTATAATTCAAATAACGAAAAACATTAGGTAGTCAAGTTCTAATTGTCCTAAATTATTCTTAACGAACCCTGCTTGATAACGTCAAATGAAAATTCATTTATCCAGTTTCTGAAAGCCAGAATATTTAATATGTAAATTGTATTTAACCACCGAGCTCGTCGTTAAGTAACGCCTGACTTCAAGTTTATAGCAAAGTTAACAACCATTAAGCTAAGGTAAAATTATCAGGCGTACTTCTCGAAGTAGTTTATTAAATAAACAACTTCGAGAAGTACGCCTGATAATTTTTTATTGTTGCTACATGGTCAAGTTTGATTTCATTTTTTTTTTCATTTGTTTATTTATGAAAACATACAAGATAAAAATTTTTGCCTGTGTCTTAAATACTAGACTCTTCCTCAATAACTTAAATTAAGTATGTTACAGATAAATAAATAAATTATTTGAGGGAAGGAAATACTAGTAATTAGAGTCGAAAGCATGTTTATCGGAGGTTCTCGGTTTGAATCCCGGTGGGACAGTCAAACAAAATCACTTTGTTTTGTGTATGGCTGTCTCCAGATTGGTTTGAATATTTTCCTAAGTGTAAGATGACTCCGTGCTTCAAAAGGCACGCTAAGTTTTCCCCTGGTAGTCACGACATGGGGTCGTACAAAAAGCGGTTTAACAAACTTCTCAAAGACTAGCAACGCTTTGGTACCACCCCCAGTTGTTTTTTTTTTAATTAAATGTTTATTGTTCTCAAAACAACAGTAGATACATTTTTCAATCTGAGATCCGCCAAACTGTATAATAGTTTGTTGGCAGTTGAAAGTGTCTATGGGCGGCAGTGACACTTACCATCAGGTAAGCTGCTCGTTTGGCTGCTATCACATAAAAAAAACATCCGGCCAATTTTTTTTCCAGTTGGTCTCGCCCTCTTCGCTCGCTGAGGTCTTTGGTCCGCGGCTAGCAAAAGGTGCGGACTGTGGACTGATTTCTTACCGATAGAAGTTAAACGAGAAGTAGAGAATAGCTTATATCTTGAGGCTTCTTTTGAAGAATGTAAGGCCACTCTTGCTTGCATATTAAAATTATTATTATTCCTAGCCTATTGTGTCCCACTGCTGGGCAAAGGCCTCCCCCTCCTTCCACTTATCACGGTCTTGTGCAAGCTCTCACCAGTCCCGGCGGAAGGCGTTTAGATCGGCACTCCATCTTTTGCGGGGTCGTCCTCTGCGACGTTAATTAAAATAAATAACATTATTTAGGAACACCACAAACAAAATTTCAGGACGTTCTGAATAAAGGCCAGGTTAAAAGTACCCTAAACCGACGAGCATGTATGAAAGGATTGATGAAGGTTCAGGAAGCAAGGGAAGTATGTCAAGATCGTAGCAGGTGGAGAACTGTGGTCTCTGCCTACCCCGACGGGAACTAGGCGTGATGTTATGTATGTATGTATGTACAAACAAAATTTGATAATATTAACGGAATATAAAGCTATCAAAAAAACATCTTTATCGTGATAGACTATATTTGTGTGTAACAAATTAAACTGCGATTGTGTTTGTTGAGAACGAAACGAATAATGATCATATCCGAGTTACTTTCCACTGTGATGTGAAGATTTTATCAGAGAATTGTATGTAGTACATGTTGTAAACAATGTAAACGTTAAATAACCGTGAATTTGTTTACGAGGTACTTGAGATGAAAAATTAAGATAACGAGGTCATGCGCTTTACTACGCAACTAGTACATCAATGGGTATTTGTATCAACGTAATATAAGAGTTCATTTACACCACTGATTTGAAACATCAGCACGTCAGTACAAACACTGTGAACTTAATGGCATAGTAATAGAGTTGAAAATGTTTCCACCGACGTGCGGTTGACCTTACATCAGTGTTTGTTCAGTGTAGGCGTGCCTATTTGATTGACGCCATTTAGGCTCCCTGTACGCCGTAGATGTATCCAAATAGCGTCCTTGGAACTACAATACCATAGAATAAATAATGTCGGTATCGACATGAAAGGTCCTTATTCTGGGGGCTAAGAGCCCGTCCAGAACCTTTATTTTACGCGCGAGTTGACTCGCGCGTAGTCACTCGCGCGTTACCGAAATACTAGAGCTACATATATTGCGTCCAGATGAGGCGTTTTACGCGCGAGTGAAATCGTGAGTAAATCAGGGAGTCAACTCGCGCGTAAAATAAAGGTTCTGGACGGGCTCTTAATGCTACAACTTGTGTTCTACGACTTTTCGAAATTTGCAAATAAAGTATTCGACTTTTTATACAAATTGGACCGATCGGCTGCCATGCCATAGAATCGAATTTCTTTTTGCGAATTTACAAAAGTCGTAGAACAGAAGTTGTTTCATTTAGGCCGCAGAATTAAGCCAGTACAAAATTTTCTAGTGATGTAAAATCAGGTTTAAAAATATTCGGATTTGATGAAGAAGCCAGTGTGACAAGACATGCAGTAAACAAACAAGCAGTGGATAAACATAAGTAATTTAAATTAACAATTTTTATCTTTTGTTTTTTTAACGGCATTATACATAGTTTGGGATCAGATGTGAGATGACTTTGTGTGAATTGTCGTCCCCCAATATTTTTGTCTATCTTGTAAATTTTTTTTTTTATTATTAATGGGCTTACTCTTGACCTCGATCTAGTCTTGAGGAGAGAGATGAAGTCGACAATGGGACGAGCTTGCCCATAAGAAGCCTATTCACTCGCGACTTGAATAGATTCGGGTTGTATAAGCTCGGGAACATAGACGCAGCCAGAGAATTCCACTCTTTAGCCGTGCGCATAATAAAAGATGTTTCAAAGCGCTTTGTACGAATGTGTGGAATATCAACCAAGTGTGGATAATATCCTGCGGTACGTCTGGACTCCCGATGGTGGAAGGGGGATGGTAGTGGAGCTCTTGAGCACACTCTTTGAAGTACAATCTGTAAAAGACCGACAGACATGCATCTTCGTGACGGTGGGCCAGACTGCGAAACTTGATTTTCACCAGCAGCTCATCACCAACGAGCTTCTTGGCTCTGCGATCTATCGAGTCAAGTGCGTCTAGTTGGTATTTAGCTGAGCCATTCCAAAGGTATACTAAACATATTCTATAAGTCAAGATAGACTGTTTTGATCTTCTTGCCTTGTCGGAAGGGAAATACCACAGAACAACGATACGAACACTCCGCCTGCGCGCGCACCCCCCATAGAAGCGAAGATAGTAAAAAAATTTGGTTCCTTATTGAAGAGGTATACTATCCAATTTATGTATGCGCTTATTTTGAATGCACATCATAAACACTTTCGTTGCTATAGAGACGCTGTCACTGGTTTTTTTGCATCTTACTCTCTCGCAATAATGGTACTATGTTTATCGCACTCAAATGACGCTAGTAGTGTGGGTGCAGAAAGCGTGTTAGTTTAAGTAAATGGTGACACTGATTTGTATTGAATGAAATAAAGAATTCGTCTCTAGATGCAGAGCAAGACGCATGCGCTTCAGAGCTCTGTGGGAAATACCAAATGATGCCAATGACAAGGCAAATGGTACGTACATCAGTAAATTAAACAGGACCACCCGCTTTGACGGTGTTTCTGAATGTCATTTAGAATTTGTTTGATGTTTTCTTTCAACTCAGTAGAGCAGTACCACGCAGTAGAGTTTTTCGGAGATACGGTAAATACGATAAATAAGGTTTTTTATATTATGAAGATGAACAGGTGAAAGTTACTCTTTCACGCCTAAATCGCTAAACAGATTTTTTTTTTATGTAAGAGCAGGCAAGCGAGCAGACAGCTCACCTGATGGTAAGTGTCACTGCCGCCTATAGACACTTGCAACACCTGGGGGGGTGGTACTAATGCGTTGCCGGCCTTTGAGAAGTTTGTTAACCCGCTTTTTGAATGTCCCCATGTCGTAACTACCAGGGGAAACCGCAGGGGGAAGATCGTTCCACATCCTAGATGTGAGCAAGAGAAATGATCGCGCAGACCGCGTTGTGTTGCAACGCCAATTGTCCAAGTGATGTGGATGGATTTGCTGAAATTTGGCAGGGTGGTAGATTATAAACCACTTAAATATAAAATTGACTTTCACCGCGGAAAATTTAACGATTCCAATGGGAAAATGTGAAAATGCAGCGGACGAATTCGCGGGCAACTGCTAGTGTTTAGTATAAGCAATTTAATTCTGTCGATTCTTAATTTTAAAAATACATATTTATGTTTACCAAAATATTTTTACAATTTTTAAATTAAAAGCTTTTTAAAATAAGTTTTGCGTCTATCCAAACTTTGTGATAGTTCATACAACGCAACGGTCTAGTTAATTATTACATCGATCGAACTGTGTTCGATTGCAACATGGTTGCCCAAACACATGCCTATTCGAGCCATCAGAGCTAAATGTAGCGTTGACGATACAAACTTGGTATTTTGTTTGAGTTGATAAAAGTAGAGGAAGCAAGGGGAGTATGGCAAGATCGTAGCAGGTGGAGGGCTGTGGTCTTTACCTACACCGACGGGAAAGAGGCGTGCTATTACGAGTATGTATGTAAGTATGAATTAGTTAAAGCCACGATCACACCTAACTGAATTCAAAGACTAATTCGGCATACATTGCTGGGAGGCTTGGATATGTTAATTGCAATATCCTTACTTCAACAAGCAATGTAAGCCGAATTAGTTTCTGAATTAGGGAAGGTGTGATCGTGACTTAAAGCGCGCTTTTTCTTTGCGACTCGATAATTAAGCAACGTTGGCCGTGATCAGAACTTGGATGTATACCCACTAGTGGAAAACCATCTTGAGCGTTTTCCGTGCTCCAGAAGGCACGTTAAGTCACAACAGTACCGGCCATTGTCAGGCGAAACTTAAAAATCTGACAGTCCGGTTGGTCAGTGAGCTGGTAGAGGTTTATCTAACAGAAATTGGGTCAAGTTTGCCCTGTGAGTTGTGGATGTCAGATGGCAGAGTCACTCTGTCGAATTCCCTAAGTTACGGAATAAGGCCACTGCCTCGCAGTGAGGAGGGATGACCACCACAGTAAGGGCACGAGCACCGCGTGAGGGTGGCACTTGTCGCGTTCCTAAGGAGATTCCAAGAGCTACCCATCATGCGCCGAGGATGGTCACCGGAGGGGGTTTTATTTTAGTCAGTGGAGTCTGACATAACCCGACCGTTTCTCCCAGCGAACGGGTATCCATAGTGGATTTCCATCGACAAAAAAACAGGAAATGATGATGTTATATTATTGATGTTAGCTGATGTTTTTCGAATATGTTAAGTCGTAAAAGAATAGGCTTCCTCTTGGTCAGCTCGTACTGTCGTCAATCCTACTTAAACCTAACTACTCTTAACATAACAATTAAAGTAACTGAGCGACCGAGCTTCGCTCTACAAGGTCTAACGGAAAGGGTACATACACCCTGAAGGATGTCCATCTGAAGCCTGCCGGCTTAGCACGCTGCCCGAGAGAAAATATATCTCGGAGAAACGTCACTTTATTTGAGGAATTATGTCATCTAATCTATCACCTCCAAGCGCGAAGGTATTTCAGTGGAGGAAAATGTTTAGCAAATCCACAAATTACGTTTTTGATATTTTAGACAGAGATAGCTTTATACACTAATACATGTAGCCGTCCGTTCTTTCAAAATGTGTCGCACTGCTCGGATGTCAAAAAAACGTAACCATGCTTAAAGTCTATAATCTATGGGCCTAGATAAACTGACAACTGCAGCGTGCTAAGCCGACTGTCTTCATTTCGACTGCAGTGAAATTCAAAGACTAGATGGCATCAGCAATAGCAAATGTGCTTATTATTTTTACTTAATATATTTTACATTAACTACTTTCCTGAGTGGCTTGGTTTGAGAAATATTTTCTCCAACTTACCTGCAACAAAAATAATAAATAAATTATTCTTCAATTATCGACACAAAACCAATTAAATAGTTATACTAATTACATTTTATTATATCATTCGAATGTTTATAATTTTACTAAAATACCGCAACCTACATAGTAAGGGTGATGAAGGACAAATTTCTATATGATTTGCTCATGTCTGCCTCTTTGACTGATGATAAGGAGCATCCTCTAGAAGATACAAAAAATATTGGCGGACATCCACACCCCTGCGTTTTTGAGGAATTAAGTTTTAACTATTTTGAAATTTGACAATGAAACGTACACCTGGCAGACTATGACTATCTGATTAAACACAATGTATAAAACCCCAAAAAAATTGTCTGCCACCATAATAGCCCTGCGTCGTAAAGTTACAGCTCTTCAAAATGCAAAAATTCACTACTTCGTCCCGTGATAATGCAGAGCCCTGCATGTCTGCCTCTTCGATTTTCTACATCTTCAAAAGTATTTAAAACAGGAGCCACAAAGGCAGACCAAAAAAACCTTATTTAGTATCTTATTTTTATTTTTTTTGCTTTAACTCAAAAACGCAGCGACGCACAGAAAAAATTGTAAGGACCAAATCGATTCGTATTGAGCTGATCTATCATCCCTATTAATATGAATCATGAGCAAATTATATTCCCAAATTGCAGCCAGCACCCTAACATGTAAGCAAGAGGAAGAAATCATATTGTATGGCATAAATATACAGGGTGTAAGGGACAGCCCTACGAATACTGAAAGGGCATGAGCAGTCAACGTAACTGAAGATATTTCAGCGAATAAAGCTGTATTGTTCCTTAAAGATGGTATTGTTTAATTAAAAGACTTGATGAAGCACTTGGAGTGGTTTTATTACTTCTTCTTTACAAGCACACGATGACACGTTACAGATCGAACAAAGGACCAATCCCCTTGCCCCTGTACCAAGAATGCACAAAGCATTCCACACCGTCTGTACTGCCACACCACACGCAATTTGAGGTTAGCTGTCATGGATAATAATGTTAATCATGTGATTTAAAAGAATCTGTACTTTGCGTTTAGATATTGTAACTCCAATTGCGTTTGGTTCCCTATACTACATCATACCCTTTTTATAAAAAAAATAATAAAAAAAAAGTTACTAACAATAATTATTGATAGTACATTTCAAAAAGAAAACACATTCTAATCTTACACTTTTCTTTCCCCTTACAACAAACAAAATTTTACCCATATATCCAGAAAGGTATTACTTAATTAAAACTTATGCATATATAACTATGTTATACAACAATCCTTGAACTGCACACTCTAACCGTTAAATAACACCAGATTATTGAGGTCGAATATGATAAGAAGTTCTTGTATAAATACATCCATTACAATCTATTATATCATATGATCGATAGTTGTTGTTATTAATAACTGTCCCCTGTGACCATTTATTTTTTAAGGGATCTTTTTTAAACCATATATCTTGATTGAGCTTAAAATTTTGCTTTTCTCTTGTATTTTTATTGTAGTTACTTTTATTTCTATTTTTCACTTTATCAAATTCCGTTTGTACATTAACATTTTGTTTGGGGAGTAAATAATTATAAGAAGATGGTAATTTCGTCTTTAAATTCCTACCCATCATTAATTGTGATGGGCTGAAATGGGTGCCTGAAACTGGATATGATCTATATTGTAGTAAAGCTATTCTGTAATCAGTTTTATCTTCATTACATTTAGTTAACATTTTCTTTGCTATTTGCACTCCCCGTTCTGCCATACCATTAGATTGTGGGTATCTCGGACTTGAATAATTAAATTTAAAGCCCCATTCGTCTGCAAATTGTCTGCATTGAATGGAATCAAATGGAACATGATCTGCCACTACCTCTGATGGTATGCCAAAACATGTAAAAACCTCTATTAATACATTTATTATACTTTGAGCTGACTTAGTCGTGATACTTTTAATTTCTAACCATTTTGACATGTAATCGTACAAAACTAAATAACTTTTTTTTTTATAATCCATTATATCAATTCCTATTTTTGAAAATGGTAAAGTCGGTACAGAATGTGACACTAGTGGTTCTTTGACATTGTTACACTGGTATGTCTGACAAACAAAACATTTTTGTACAAGAGTTTCAATATGTGTATCTATTTGTGGCCAATAATATAAATTACGAGCAGTTTGTTTCATTTTTGTTATACCTATATGTCCCTCATGCAAAAGATTTAAAAATTTTATTCTTAATGACTTGGGTACTATGAGTCTGTCATTCATAAATATGAGTTGTTGATCAATTGTGATATTTTCTCTACATTTATAAAAGGCTTTTAAATTATCTGGTACATTTTTTTGTTGATCAGGCCACCCATTTTGTGTAAAAGTCAATAGTTTCTGTAAGTCCTCATCTTTATTAGTTTCTAATATTATGTCTTTTTTCTGTTTGTCTGTACATTGCATATATGTTGCCAAGCCAATACAATGTATAACTTCATACATATAAGATTGATCTTCATCTACTTCATTCAGATATGAGCGTGACAACAAATCTGCGATGTGCATCAACCTTCCTTTTAAATATTTAAAATCTATATTATATTTTAATAATTTTAATTTTAATCTTTGTAATCTCGCAGAAGGTATTTCATGTACTCCCTTTTTTAGTAAACTTTCTAGTGGTTTGTGATCATTTAGTATAGTGCATTTTTTACCATAAATATAGTAATGAAATTTTTTAGTTGCCCAAACTACACTCAGTAACTCTTTTTCTATTTGTGAAAAATTTCTTTCTGCGCTGGTAAGACTTCTAGATGCATAGCACACCGGTTGCCCATTTTGCATTAAACAGCATCCAAGACCGTCCTTACTTGCATCGCACTGTATTGTTACTGGTAATTTTGCATTGAAATTTTTTAGAACCGGTGCTGTGCTAATACATTTTTTTATATTACAAAAAGCATTTTCATGCATTTCTGTCCAAAGCCAAGAAACGTCTTTCTTTAATAACTTTGTTAGGGGCGCTGTCCAATCAGCTAATTTGAAAATAAAATTTCTTAAATAGTTTATCATTCCCAGGAATATTTGTAACTCTTTTTTATTTATCGGACTTTTAATATTTAATATTGCTTTTACTCTATCTGGATCTATTTTCATTCCTTCTTTTGAGAAAATATGTCCAAAGTATTTGACTTCTTTCAGTTTATACTGAAACTTTTTTTTATTAAATCTTACATTATTTTCCTTTGCTCTTTCAAGAACACACTTTAATATTCTGTCATGTTCTTCTTCATTATCAGCACAAATCATCAGATCGTCACAGTAAATTACAACGCCCGGTATATCACCAAATGTTTTTTCATTATATTTTTGAAAGATCTCTGGTGCTACTGAGAGACCAAACGGCAATCGACGAAACTTGTAACACCCAAATGGTGTACTAAATGTGCATAGATCTGTTGATTTGTCTGTCAATTTTATGTTATAGAAACCATCTGATAGATCTAGTACTGAGAAAACTGATTTATTGCTCATTTTTGTTACGATTTCCTCTAATGTTGGAATTAGATGATATTCTCTTATTAAAACCTTATTTAGATCTTGTGGATCTAGACATATCCTGAGGTTTCCATCACTTTTTTCTATTATTACAAGATTACTTACAAACGACCTTGGATGTTCGACTTTCTCAATAATCTGTTGTTCCTCCAGACTTCTTAGTTTGTTTGCAAGACGATCCATCAGTGCATGAGGAACTCGTCGAGGTGGCTTTACAACTGGTAACGTGTCTGGCTGAGTGTGCAGCTCCAAAGGTGTGTTAAATTGTCCGATACCCTGAAATAATTCGGAATATTTATTAATTATTAAGTCTTTGTTGTCTATGTTTATGCTGTTAATATTAATATTATTCTTGTCTTGGCTGTTAATATTACAATTTAATAGTTTTAGTTCTATTAAAGACATAAGTCCTAAAATTGGACGTACTTTTTCTTTAATAATTATAAATTCTGTTTTAATATTTTTTGTTTCATTCACATGTATTTTCAAACAAATTTTTCCAACTGGTTTTATTTTATAACCTCCAAATGCTTCTAGTAAAATTTTTGTCTCAGACCATTCAGGACTCTCATCACCGACAATTTCCTTCAAATCTTGTAATGAAATAACATTAACCTGTGCCCCTGTATCACACTTGTAAGTTATCGGTTTGTTTTCAGTTTTTAATGTTATTAACCATTCATTGTGACTGCTGTGTTTTCTATAACCAATTGAGTGGCATACTTTTACTAGTCACAAATCTTGATTTTCACAATTATCATTAACATTTGATTCTTCAACAGAATGCACAGATTTATTTTTGCAACCTACTGCAAAATGATTCATTTTGTTACACAATGTACATTTTTGCCCATAAGCAGGGCACTGTGCTGGGCCATGTTCCCTATTACATTTTCTGCAACGATAAAATCTACTATGATAGCTGTTTTTATTTACCCTATTGTACTTATTTTTATACTTAGCTTCATTCTGTGACCACCTCGTAGTCTGATGTTTTTTTATTTCATCCATTTGCAGCGCTTCAACATTTTTCTGAAGAACCCTTACATGCTCCTTCGACAACTCTGCTGCTCTGCACACTGCCACTGCTTTCTCTAGTGTTAGTTCACTGCTTTCTAGAAGTTTGCGTTGTACATTGGCATCACGAACACCCATCACTATTCTGTCTCTCAGCATCCTATCTTCTAAGTCTTTAAAGTTACAATACTTTACCAGTTTTCTTATCTCTGAATAAAAACTGTCAAAAGTCTCCCCGTCTTCCTGATTTCTATTGTTGAAAGTGAAGGTGTTAACAAGCTCATTCTGTTTTGGTTCAAAGTATTCATCAAACTTCTTGATTAATTCTTCATATTTTATGTTGTCTTCATCCTTCTTTAGAATATTAAAGTAGATATCCTGACCTTCCTGACCAATGCAATTCAGTAGAATGGCTGATTTTCTTGCTTCTGATACTTTTTCTAAGCCTGACGCTGCTATGAAAATTCTTAATTGCTGTTTGAATTGCTTCCACTTTTGCAGCAAATCACCAGGAGAATCAAGGTGTAGAGGTGATGGCATCTTGTATTCAACTGCTGATCCCATTTCTTGAAGTTTCTCTTCGTCTTGTTCGTTCATTAATTTCTCGTTACTTTTTCAATATTTCTGGTTCGATAAGCGGCTGCGCCATGTATTGTTCCTTAAAGATGGTATTGTTTAATTAAAAGACTTGATGAAGCACTTGGAGTGGTTTTATTACTTCTTCTTTACAAGCACACGATGACACGTTACAGATCGAACAAAGGACCAATCCCCTTGCCCCTGTACCAAGAATGCACAAAGCATTCCACACCGTCTGTACTGCCACACCACACGCAATTTGAGGTTAGCTGTCATGGATAATAATGTTAATCATGTGATTTAAAAGAATCTGTACTTTGCGTTTAGATATTGTAACTCCAATTGCGTTTGGTTCCCTATACTACAAAAGCATTCAGGAAATGAAAGAAAAAATCGGCCTCGCCATACAAAATTGCAAACTTGATTGGACAGGTTGAATTTTTTTTTGGTGTCCTGAAAGTTTTGTTCACTGAAA
Source organism: Athrips mouffetella (assembly GCA_947532105.1). Taxonomy (NCBI): domain Eukaryota; kingdom Metazoa; phylum Arthropoda; class Insecta; order Lepidoptera; family Gelechiidae; genus Athrips; species Athrips mouffetella. The sequence continues at coordinate 22,274,592 of OX383970.1, read as the reverse complement.
GTTATTCCTTACACCTGTTATAGGGTCCTAATGAAATAGTGAACATTAGCATGTTACTCTGCCTATGAAACTGAACAACTTTCCCCAAGGAACATAGGTCGAAATAAGAAAAAAAAATGTTTGACCTCCCATACAAAATGCGTGATTAGCTGATTCAATTACTATGGCAGGTCAAAAAAAAAATTCTATTTCGACCCATGTTCCTTGGGTAAAGTTGTTCAGTTTCATGGGCAGAATCACATATTTCAGGGTTGATATACCCTTTCTGTTACACCTTGTATGATAGCCGCTCAACATTAAAATATCATCGGATGAGCAAGATATATACAAATATTGCTCGTTTAATAGTATAGGGTAAAAACCGGCCAAGTGCGAGTCGGACTCGCGCACCGAGGGTTCCGTACCACTAAGGTAAAAATACTGTCTTAGTTATGGACGTACAGTCACGCAAAAGCGTATTTAAGCCCAAGTCACACTGAGGCGGTAGTGGAAGCGTTCCGGGGCCGGTATTTTTTGTAAAGTATGAGTTCTTATGCACCCTGTCACATTGAAAGCGGTCGCGGCGCGGCGCGGTGCGGCGTGGGGGCGGCCGGGCCGCTAATACAATCCCGCGGACCGGGCGTGGCGCGGGGCCGAACTTTCGGCGGGAGCGGGCCCTGTATTCCATTGCGTTCAATGCAACCCGTCACACAGAGCGGCAGCGGCGCGGCGCGGCGCGGCGCGGTGCGGTGCGGTGCGGTACGGGCGCGGACTTTGACATTGTATTTTTTTACAAGAATTTTGCGGCTTTGCGCAGACTTTTTTTAGGTTATCAGATTGGTTTTTTGTTTAGAGCAAAGGATTTACGTCTTTTGAATAATCACAGATAAATAGTGTCACACCGACCGCTACCGCGCCGCTGTCCCGCCGCGGTTTCCGCGCGGTACCTCTGTGTGACCGGTCCCGGAACGCTTTCGTTTCCCGCAGGTCCGGCCCCGGACCGCTTTACCGCTTATACCGCTCTGTGTGACTTGGGCTTTAATGCGCGCGAGTCCGACACTTAGCCAGTTTTTATAATTTGTTTTTATTCTATAGCTTATGCACTTAAACATACCTATTTTCAAGCTTGTAAGTATTCCCGTTTTTACGATAAAGCTAAAACAAAAAATTGAGCAAAAATCGCCTAAAAACACTTTTTTATTAGGGAAGCCCCCCATCAATCCTTAACGTTTTAATTTTTATTATTTGTTGCTTTAGCGGCAACAGAAATACATAATATGTGAAAATTTTAACTGTCTACCTATTACGGCTCATGAGATACAGCCCGCTGACAGACAGACAGATAGACGCCGGAGGCATATAATATAGTCCCGTTATCACCCTTTACATACGGAACCCTAAAACAAATGTAGGGCGTTCGATAAATTGAGACCGACATATTTATTATCTTGACATGCGCTGAAATGTAACTAACCTACATTTAATGACTCGACTTTGATTTAAACTAGGAACCAATTAAACATATTAAAATAATTTTGTAAATTTGAAGAGTAGGCGTATATTTCTAAACTTGTTTTTGGAACGCATAATTTTTAGATAAACGATTCGCCGACGACTTGATTTGTTTGATAATAATTTGTTAATATTAAACACATTATTTACGTCCTTGGTATTTCTAGCAGCAAGTTTTATGAATGTTCTACTTACAACTTTATTTTTGTTGAGTCTTTCAATATAATGAAGAGAAATAGGTTTCTTTATTGTTAGAGCCAGTTTATTTGCTGGTAAATAACTTTTACCATTATCAAATACCTACATTATTTCTTAGACAAACATATCTCTACTATGCATGAGATTCAACGATAGATTCTAAATTATCAGAGGCAATCGGGTACATGAACTTGCGTACAGTCAAGAGCAGGTCATCGACACTTGCAGCGCAAATCTAACCCCAAATGTGCTTGAAATTAGAACGGTATAAAGTCCAATGTTTCAAGCTCGCCACGCTTTCGTTCGATTGCATTTAATTTCGTCTAAACCTCAATTTCTAGAAATTGCTTTCAACAGCATTTCAATTCGTCTAAACCATAATATCTAGAAATTGCAGTCGATATATCATTTTATCCGAACAAGGTCACGAATTTTCGACAACTCGTACGCACTTGGATCACCCAGTTATCGGCTCCAGTTACCCAGTACCCTGCTTAAGGCTGCTGCCACTTTCGCGCGCTCTCGATACACGATCGGCAACGATGCCACGCCGAAACGATTACGTAACGTCGAATTTGAAGGTGTGACGCCGGTTTTTTATGCATAATAAAGGTCATTATCGAAAAATGTCAACTAATATAATATAAACCAAAATTATCAAATAAATTGGTGATGAAACTTAATTACAGAACCCAAATTAGATCTAAAGCTTTCACCTGGACAAGCCAGAAATGTGCCTAGGCAAAAAGCCAAAATGTTCAAACACGATATGTATGACGTGATACTAGAAGAATGAAACAGAAATTACATACACAGCGTGTAACGGGAAGGTGTGATAATAAATACTAAAATCTGCCCATGAAACTGAACAAATTTTCCCAAGGAACATAGGTCATATAACAAAATAAATTTTTGACCTCCTATAGAAACTGCATCAGCTGATAGCGCGTATTGTATGGGAGGTCAAATTTGGTTTATCTTATTTCGACCTATGTTCTTTAGGAAAAGTTGTTCAGTTTCATGGGCAGATTCAGATCCTTCAGTATTATCACACCTTTCCGTTACACGTTGTATACGGCTATTTAAATGATAAGATGCTAATCCACTACCTCCTAAAGTGAGGCCATCGTAATAGGTCCAATTTGACAGCTTTCAAACGTATACAAAATTACAACTTGCAATGAAAAATTAACCCTGTGTGTTGGTGATAAGAAAACATCAAAACGGACTTCTTACGTTGGCCCAACATTACTTACCCACCTCTTTGAATGAAAAGATAAAGACTAGTGAAACGATATGAAAACGAAAAACACAAAATGCAATAACGATTGCGATGAAAAAGCAAGATCCCGTGCTAAACAAATTTAGCTATTGACCCATTGAATAATCAAATCTCGAAGCAAAACAAATATATCTAGACTAGACACACGACAGTGCGGTAGCCAAGTTATTCAATTTTACGGATTGTTAAATACTCGTAAATGCAGTAGCAGATTAGAAGAGGTGACTCGTTCTCGAGAACAGCCTGCTGTCTGCTGAACCTTAAAATCCATTTTAATAAGAATAAAAACAAAAAATAATATAAAGCCAACTAGAATGAAGATTTTGTTAAGTTACCCTAAGACACCGTTTTTTTCTGATGTATGTGTGGAAGATGAGAAAGACTTATGAGATGAAAGTGATCTTAATTACACGATACGCACGGCAGTTAAAATAAAACAACATCTATCTAGCTAGCTCGAAGAATTGAAAAGTTATGTAAATGTTTCTTAAGAACCAATTGAACATCATGATATATATTATTTATGTCCTTGATGAAAGGAAGCGCAAATGAGGAGAAAGACAGAAATCATTTACGCTTGATTTTAATAAAGCAAATTATTTACGCTTGAGTTTAATATTTTTAATAAAACAAATTATTTACGCGTGTACAAGCTATAACCTAAGAGATAGTACTTTTGGGTATAAATACTATGGCCTAACTCATGCAATTGAAGAAGATCAGATTCGTGTCAATGGCAAAGCAGACACAATCTCCCAAAACTTGTCTACAACTATTTAGTTTTTAGACGCCTCACATAGATCTTGTTTAGTGCAGGAGGTAAGGCACTGTGGACATAAAAGCAAATGCATTTTAATCTACACAATAATAAAAAAAAACCGGCCAAGTGAGAGTCGGACTCGCGCACTGAGGGTTCCGTACCACCACATAAACATAATTGTATTAGTTGAAATTTCAGTAAGTTAATGTGCTAGATTTTTTGAGTCCGACACGCGCTTGACTAAACTTTATTATTTGTTGTTATTTTATAGCTTATGCACTATAAACATACCAATTTTCAAGTTTGTAAGTGTTCCCGTTTTTAAAAAGACCTAAAACAAAAATCGCCTCAGCGACCATCCAACTTGACCCCTCTCTTATATGAATGTTCTTAAAACGGGAGCTCACCACACTTGGTTACCATTAGTTGTGAGAAAAGTTGTAATATTTAATGATTTTAGACTTTTCCCTTTATTCGTACTGTGAGACCTAGCTTCTTGCCAAATTTCATAATTTTAGGTCAACGGGAAGTACCCTGTAGGTTTTGCATTTTTGAATAAATGTATGGAGATGAGGACATAAAATGCCATATCTTTTGATTGCGTCGTTGTAAAAAATTGAAATTTTCAGATCTTGTGTGGTTCATGGATCCTAACATATGGTATGAATTTCAACTTGATACCTTTACCCGTTCGTGAGATAAAGAGTCTTGACAGACAGACAGACAGACAGACAGACAGACAGACGGACAACAAAGTGATCCTATAAGGGTTCCGTTTTTTTCTTTTGAGGTACGGAACCCTAAAAAACATGCAAACTAACAGATTATTATCTGTGTTAATGATTTCGGTTATTTTAACTTGCGGTCATTTTTGGGTAACGTTTTAACGCCCTCAAATATTTCTGGGTTAGAATTAGTTTTGGTCATGGCCTTATTAGAAAATAAATTGACTATCGACGGGACGCCGGACCGGTATATAGGTTAGCTGTACATTCTCAAACATAGGTATTTGGATGAAACTGGAGCAGATGCTATTATGGAATAGAAAGGGACAGACGTACAAGTTCAATCTCTAAAGGGCTATGAAAGTGAGATTAGCTAGATTATTGTCGCGTCTCCTGTGATTGGACGAGTGCGTTGCGTAAACGCTTTCGCTGCGATTTCACCGGTGCATGCATTTTGTCGCGTTGGGTAATTGCTGCCTAGATACCACTTAGCGCTGGCTTTTGTAGGACCCTGACAATACGTTATTCAATACAGCCATTATTAAAGAACACATTTGGACACTAATTTAGGCGCTTCAAGCAACGTAACATGAACTATAGCAGTCGTTGTGTCACGGGTCAATTTACATCGGTTTGAGGGTATGTACTATAAACCAATTACCTATATTGGAGAGTCGTTATGAAGGAAACATTAGTTGGCTGACAACTTGCTGTTTTCATGTAATAGCAGACCTGACTGACCAACTACTTACGTCAGCAGAGTTGACTTTGATAAATGAAAAAGATTGAACATATGAAGCCTTCTCACTCATACATAAGTACAACAATAAAAACCGGCCAGGTGCATGTCGGGCCACGCGCAGTTTAGGGTTCCATGGTTTTTTTACGATTTTTATCGCGGATTTTGAGTAAGTATTTTATAACGTTTATAACATAAACTTTTTACCTCCTAATGCTCAGCTAGGTCCTAGCGTCTGATTGCTATTGCTGTGTTTATTATTTTTAGTTGTTCGGCTATAGCTTATTAACCTGTGAAGCCTACTTAATTGTGATAGTTTTGCTTTTAATTTAATCACGCTACAACTGTAAATTTTTCACATTTCCAATAACCACCGTTTAGCCGACAGAGGGGGGGGGGACACTCGATTTAATATTTCGTAAAGGGATCCCTAAATCGAAAAATGATCGAAGCAAAATTTTTAAAAGACCTATCCAACGACACTTTACACTATGGGGTCGATGAGAAAAATAAAATTCATCAATACTTTACTTGTAGTGGACCCTAAAAAAATATATTTTGTAATTTTACTGTACCACTGTCGTCGGCGTGGATGGAATGTATATCCATATAAAATTTCAGCTTTCTAGTACTAAGGCTCTCTGAGATAGGCCGCGGACAGACAGACAGACCGACGGACATGACGAAACTATAAGGGTTTCTTTTTGACTAAGGAACCCTTAAAACCGGGGTCTATTTAATCCCGACCTACATTTTTTTTCTTTCTTTTGTCCACCAAAAACAAGCATATGCTTCGAAATATCGGAAACTGACAAGAAATAAAAACTACGGTAAATCAGTCTAAATACAAAACTTTGCCGAATGATATCAAAGTAATTTGTCGATATTTTTAATAATATCAAGATGTCAATTAAGGTTTGTAATTAATGAGGATGTCTGATCTTAAATGGCACTAAAAGGTCATATAAGCTATTTAAAGCGATTGCTAAAGAAAAATCTCGATAGATTAAACAAACATAAAGAAAAACATTGGGTCATTTATGCTTTCATGTTTTAATCTTTTTATCTCCAATTTAAGACTATTTCGTAAGTTATACTCGACCGTAAACACAGCCCACTTGTCTATCTAAATATACAGTGTGTTTTTAACTGTGCATATTAAAATATAGAGGGAAAATTACATTAAACAATCCATATAAAATCTTTTATCTAGAAGCCTCGGCAAAAATTCCGTGACCAAATTCAGGACGTTCTAAATAAGGCCAGGTTACCCTAAATCGACCAGTATGTATGAAGGAAGTATGTCAACGTATCCTATACTATTAAACGAACAATATTCTCTAACGATTCGATCGACGACGCTCTAACGATTTCGATAAAATTTAACATACGAGGTTTTCACATACATACATAACATCACGCCCCGTTCCCGTTGGGGTAGGCAGAGACCACGGTTCTCCACCTGCTACGATCTTGACATACTTCCCTTGCTTCCTGTACTTTCATCAATCCTTTCATACATGCTCGTCGGTTCAGGGTACTTTTAAGGGTTTTTGGGGCGAAAAATCGATCTAGCTAGGTCTCATGTCTGGGAAAATTCGTTTCCCCGTGTTTTTACACAGATTTTAAAATTCCGCGTTTTAGACAAAAACCTACAGCGCCATCTGTTGGCGGGTAGCATAGCTTGCTCACTCGATGATATTTTAATGATGAGGCGGCTATTATAGAGCGGAGCTCGGTCGCCCAGGTACTTATAAAAACGTATTATTTTGTAACATCCTGTATTTTACATTTGTGCAAAACAAACCTGTATAACCAGATTAGGTATATTTAGTTTCGCAAAGTCAAAGTCGTGATTTGTTTTAGAAGGTTTCTTAAATTAGCATAGTACGCCAAAATACGCACACTTTCTATTTGTGGCCGAAAAATGTTGGTCAGATCGATAACAGAGCAGATTCATGAACTTGTCCATCGTAATAAGAGCTCCAATGAATGAAATGTCATCTTTTTAGAGTTCCTCATTCGCATAAGAAACCTCTGTACTGGAAATCACATCAGATTTTATGAAAATTGATTTTCTGTCTTGTTGACAAAAGTTCTACATCGATTTAGATGTAAGCTCTGTCTCTGGCTATACTATTGTAGAAAAATGCGAGTATAGAGAGTTATTGTCTAGAAATGTTTGGTAGGTGTCCTAGTGACTCGGGTGGACATCCGCCAAACCTGGTAGTTTTCCAGCTCATCAATATTTTTACGAGATTTTTATTTATTTTTCGAAGAAGTCTAGAGAGTATAACACCTATTAACATTACTGAAATAAAATTCTCTACACGCGCATTTTTCTACAGAAGTATAGCCAGGTCCATAATAAGAACAGTGATCTCAGAATGATTAGTCAAAAAGATGCAACTAACCACTCTTCCTCGTAACAACTTTGCTCTAACCGATAAGATCTACATGTCATATCAACGATGCCTAATATAAATAAACGATTCCTCCTTAGCTATTCATAAATTGTAATATGACTTTGAATATGACCATGAATAATAATATACAGTGGTTTCTTGCCGTTTCTTTTACGCTGCCATAGCACGATTCAAAACGGCGTAGACTCGCTCTATTTGCATTGTATTCTGCATGACATTCATAAGTATTCTGTCAAGAATCTACAATGAATAAAAAAATAATCAAATAAAATTCCAAACAGCCTTCAAGCTGACAAAAAAAATATATATGCGGAACCAAAAAAGGCGTATAGTAACTCCCTCTTAGCGGCTTTTTTGTTCTAACCAAAGAGGTCTAGAGGTCATATCATAATGGCGCGCCAGCCCACACGAAGATGCCTTATGAACGATTTCTCCAAAGCTATTCATAGAGAAAGTGCTAAATGGCTTCAACAATACGCTCGTAATTCATTTTGTGTGTATTGGCACGAAGTGTTAAAATTACTGGTTGTACGAGATAATGACATGGACGAACAATAATAATAACCATTTGAGGTAATTCCCGTAATTTCCTACCCCGTGTGGTGTCGACAAAGAATAGTACCACTGTGGGTGTCGAAAGAGGCGATTAAGGGTTAAGGAACCAGAGGATGGGTAGCAGCATCCTTCTGTGTATCGTATCATCATAAATTCTGCGGTCACCAAAAATCGCGGTCTATGGAGCCAGCCGTAACGCTAACAAGCGTGGTGACTAAGGTACTTCCCATCCACTTTTAAAACATTCTGTTAAGTCGCTTTTACCAGCCAAAGTTAAACCTTAATTTATTTCTATTCGAGTCGCGAATGAATGAACTTTTTCTGCGAAAGCTCGTCCCATCGTCGATCCCATCTCTGTCAAGACTAGATCGAGGTCAAGAGTAATAAGACAAGTAATTGACAGTAAAAAAAATAACACCAACATACTTTAAGCATAACTGCTTTATAAATATAACTATAAATATATAAGTATCGATAGATAGATAAAAAAAACTAAACAAATTGCGGAAGAGATGGTTGTTTTGCATAGTACGAGTAGGCGTTTGGCGCCATTCGATCAACTTTACAAATAAATCATCGTTTTTATAGACAACCTCATAGGCAAGTGTGGTTGAACACGCAATGAAAAACGAAACAGTAGCAAGCGTGGTGTGCACTGGGTTAGAATAGCAGCTTAGTAAGCAAGAATACCTTATAGTTAGGAAATACATACATACATAACATTCACGCCGCTTTCCCGTCTGGATTTATTTAATCGAACGTCGAATTCAATTTATTGTAGGACATTACAAGTCTACATCCAGGCTACGCAACTAGTCAATAGTCTGAGGTGTCAAGTTGTCATAGAGGTCGCCCGGATCACCCCCAATCATCGTTTGGACAGCGCTTTACATTATATTTCACTAGCTGGTGCCAGCGACTTCGTCTGCGCACGTTTATAAATTGTAGCCTATGTGTTAATCTGATGTATAAGCTATATTATTGTAAAGTTTCATTAAAATCCATTCATTAGTTTTTACGTGAAAGAGTAACAAACATCCATCTATACATACTTACAAACTTTCGCGTTTATAATATTTGTATGATTTAAGCACATTCTTTACACACAAATATTTTATCGTGTGTAAATATAAAATCTTCTACCGCCGTAATACATAAACCGCAAATCACCTAATAAAACTAAAAACCGGTTGCACTTGATCTACTAAACTTAATCAGCCATTTCACACGCTCATTCAAAAAAGTCTTACTTATTTATTCGGAACAAAAGCAAACTGTATGAGGGTCAATGGCTTTTCGCACGGGGTAACGCAATTTACGCAATCACGCTCAAATAGATCGAAGTGTTTTGTACTTTTGTATATATTCGCGAAATCCTAAAGGAAGAAAGACGAAGGGGAAAAAATGCCGTCATTCGAAATAACAAACTCTTTATAGACGGGAAAGAGTACAAAAACCACCTACATCCCGAACAAGAAAATTCCACACAAATATTGAACCAGGGACCAAATCAGACCGAAATCTCTACGCAAAAGCCACAACAATCCACTGAAACCAAAACCTATACAACACGGAATTTTCAAAACTCCGAACGTAACTTTCGGTACTGAATTGCATATTCTAGTACAAAACGTCCAAAGTGTTAAAAATAAAATTCACCTACTTGAGAGCATATTGCAAGATCACAAATTCCAAGCGCTTTGCTTGTCAGAAACATGGGTATCACCTGATCAACAGAAATGTGTGCAGTTAAATAACTACTCGTTTGCATCTGGATATTATCGTAAGGAGCGCAGGGGGGGTGGTGTTGCAATTGTTCTTAAAAATGGAATAAAATATATAGATAAGACTGAAATTACAAACCTTTCTCTTGAATATATTGTCGAATGCTGTGCTCTGGAACTAAAACCGAACATAATCCTGATATGCATTTATCGCGCAGATCGCGAAATAGAAACATTTTTTACGTTTTTGACTAAACTTCTTGTGACCTTGAAACCTTATCGGAATAGGAAACAAATAATTTTGGCAGGAGATTTTAATATAAACGCGATGATAAATTCTTATGACTACAAAAGACTTAAAAACATAATGCTAGAACATAATTTACACCAAATCATAGACAAACCAACTAGAGTTGGAAATAAGAGTTCAACGTGTATAGACCTAGTTTTCACAAATACCAAGAAACTTAAAGTTACAGTCACTGACTACGGCATCTCAGATCACAAAGGAATACTTTTAAAAATAGAAACCGGCATTAAAAACGGCAACGACAGAAATATCTATAAAAAAATAAGAAACTTTAGCACTCAAAACTTAAATCTAATAAAATCTGGTCTTACTAAAATTAACTGGGACAACCTGATTACCCAGACAAATGATGTAAATTATAGTTACAATCTATTTGAGAACGAACTCCAAAAGCTGTTAAACACTTACATACCTAAAAAGACTATAAATATTAAGCCTAAACGCCAACATACCTGGCTAACTAAGGGATTGGCAAAATCTTGTAAACATAAAAGATTACTACGAACGCTAGCCAATCAATCGAAAAGTAAAATACTAAAAAGATACTTCCGTTGGTATAGAAAAACACTTCGAAAAAGTATAAAGACATCATTGAAACTAAATTATATAGCAACTATGAAAAGATCAAAGAACAAAACTAAAACAATGTGGTCTATAACAAACAGAATAACAGGGAAATCAACAAATAAGTATGACATACAAAACATTAAACTTAAAATAAATAATAATATCACTGAGTGTCCGGCCGAAGTGGCAAACCATTTCAATAACTATTTCGCTACAGTGGGCGAACCGACGCAAACAGCGGCGGGAGGCGACACGAGCGCATCACCGCGCGGCCAACCGGTGCATACGCCTGCGATAAACTCCATGTACTTGCGACCGGCGACCGAGCGAGAAGTACTCAACCTACTACGTAACCTCCCCAATAAACACAGCTGTGGAGTGGATGACATTCCGCCAAGCTTACTTAAATTCTGTGCCAATGAACTTGCACCTCCGATAACAATGTTAATAAATCAATCCTTTGAAACCGGTGCATATCCAGATAGTCTTAAAATTGCTCGAGTGAAGCCAATTCTAAAAAAAGGCGGTAACCCGGATAACCCTAGTCAATATCGACCGATCGCAATCCTACCAGCGGTGTCCAAGATCTTTGGGAAAGTGATGAATAACCGCATTACAGCATTTTTTGAAAAGTACAATCTTTTAGACAAAAATCAATATGGATTTAGGAAAAACCATTCTACTACTCTAGCTGCATTCACATTTGTCCAAGGAATAATGGAAATCCTAAGAAATAAATGTTACGCAATCGGTATTCTATTAGACATGTCGAAAGCATATGATAAAGTTATTCACCCCATATTACTCGATAAGCTTTACGGCCTAGGAATTAGGGGAATAGCTCACAGTTGGCTACAATCCTATCTTTTGAATAGAAAACAATGTACCCAAATAGAATACCTAAACAACAAAAATGAAGTTGAGACTGTACAATCGGATATGCGAGTAATGAATTGTTCGATACCTCAGGGTAGCGTCCTTGGATGCACCCTCTTCTTGGCGTATATTAACGACCTACCCAAAATATCCAATTCTCTTAGCGTCCTTTTTGCTGACGATGTGTCCTTATTATTTGAATATAACCCTACCGATGTAAATATACAACATATTACCGAAACGTATGATAAAATTAATACTTGGCTACAAAATCACAACTTAGAGTTAAATAATAAAAAGACAAAAATTATACAATTTAGACCCTATCAAAAAGCTCCTACTGATCTAAAAGTTATCTCGTGTACCCTACAGGTTGAGGAAGTTAGCTCGTGCACTCTGCTAGGATTAGATATTGACACTCACGTGAATTGGAAAAACCACGTAGAAAAACTGAAAACTAAATTTTCACAATTTATATTTGCTCTAAGCGTGCTAAAATGCAATACCAATATAGACTGTGCTTTGTCCGCATACTATGCTTATGCATTTGCATGGCTGCGGTACGGTGTCAGCTTATGGGGCCATAGCACAGATGCCAAAGATCTATTCATCATCCAGAAAAAATGTATTCGCATTATATTCAATATACGACGAAGAGAAAGCTGCAGACCAATATTTATAAAAAACAAAATTCTAACTTTTCCAGCCATTTATATTTTCGAAACGGCCTTATTCGTCAGAAAGAATATACACCTGTATGAGTTCACAAAAAGTGCACGCCGAAAAGACCGATTGGCGCTCCCTGCTCCCAAGTTAGAATTATATAAAACAGGCCCCTACTACAGCTCGATCATAATATTCAACAAAATTCCTGACAAAATCAAATCCATAGAAAATGATGTTTCCTTTAAAAGACAACTTAAAAATGTACTGATAGAAAAATGTTACTATACAGTCAATGATTTCATTAACGATACTGAACCCTAATATTAAACTGACCGGTTGGATCCACTGCACAACGAATTATAAATGTTAAAATCGATTTCTAATGAGTTAGGTAGATTGTGATATTTGTGACATATTTTATTTCTATTTTTTTTTTTATATTTAACTTTTAGGTAAATGACATAACAATTAGTTTTATAATTTATTCCTTCTTTTTTAACGACATTTTGTGGATGGATATTAATTCAACAATTTAATTTAACAATGTAATCTGGACTAATAATAATAATGAAATAATTAATTTAATGATAATGATATTGTTAACTTCAAATGCATGATCATTCTTATTCAACATGACATTAAAGTGATGAACGTTAAAGATATTGTTAGTCTAAATTGCTATACCCTAATTTGACAGGGTGCATGTACTTTACCTTTAAGCTATATTTAAGACCTACTTACTTGTACATGACTGCAATAAATGAATAAACTAAACTAAACTATAAAAAAGAATTGGGTTTGAGCCAATAAGAGATAAGCATCAGAAGTTAATAGAATCGTCAAAAACATAAATGTGAAAGGGGGCAAGTTCAACGCAATGGCTTCGCCAATAAGGCCGGTATTTCACTGGGACACCATGGCAGCGCAACCAGTCGCCGCTACCAACAAAATGTATACAGCTCTATAGAGAGTTACTCACCTGGTGTCCGTTTGGTTGCGCAACCAATTTGGCGGCGCAACCAATTTGGCGGCGCAACCAACTCGGATGCTGGTCGCGCTACCACTCCCAATGATTTCGGGCGAAATGTACCCTAGTGACCTTTTGAAAGGTACAACTGAATTTGCTTTAGGGCGAATCTGGCCCTAGCAATTTTTCAAAAGATGCATCTCGCCCATGGGCATGCATGAGGTCTCATTCCGTACTACGGTTTTTTCGACGGAGTAAATAGCCCGAATTAATTTGGCCCTTTTGTTTCTAATAATTAAACTAAATGTTACTATTAGGTTGGTAGGTAAAGGTGTAAACTATGACATTAATTCAATTTTAACATCCAGATATCAATTTATTCTAAGAAACCTTATGGAAAAAATAGCCCGAACAAATTTCGGCACAAATTCGTTCTATGACGTGAGGCATCTGTACTAGTATAGTATTATATTATCTGTGCCCATGGGCGAGTTTTTGAGGGGGCGAGATGTACCCTAAGCCTGAAATATAGCCCTTAATACTGTGGCCGCAGGGTGCGGCGACTTTGGTGTCTTTACTGGTGTCTAGTTACGGACACCATGGTGGCGCAACCAGTCGCGCCACTGTGGTGTCCCAGTGAAATATCGGCCTAAAAGAAGTAAGATCCCAATAGGTACAAAGTTGTACAAAGTTCCTTTAAAATTAAATAATAACCGCAGGAATACACAACGTTTTTCTGTTATCTTTAAACAAAATTTATCATGAGATCTGTACCACTTAATAGTGTAACTGATCGGGGTCGGTGACATCAAAAGGTTGAAAGTAAAAAATAGGAGCGACGGACAAAATGAAGATATTTGAATGAAAATGACGAATATCTCATGTACCTCGAAGTAAAAATACCACATAATTATCGAGGACAATAACTTCATTATTTAGGTTGATGGTTATTCCATCCTTGTGGTCAAAGAACACAGCCATTTTCTTAATGACTGCATTTTGTGGTTTGCTCAATAAGTTACTCCACGGTATCGTTGCAAAACTGCTCAAAACAAATGTTCGATTATGTCGAACTGTTTCCGTGTTACAAAACATAAGCCAAGTGGATAAACTATTGCGTTGTCCAAACGATTGTTGATCTAATTTGTTTAAAATGTTACAAGAAAAATGTTACAAAAAAAATACAAGAGCCAGTGAGTGGGGTTGACGACGACGAATTTTATACAGAGTGAAATTAATTTCTGGCCGATGAGGCGTGAGGGTTTTAGAGTGGCGACCACGTACCGGAAGACGAAGCGTTGGCAGGCCCCCCACAAGGTGGCCCGACGATCTGGTCAAGGTCGCGGGAAGCCGTAGGATGCGAGCAGCGCAGGACCGGTCGTCATGGAGATCTTTAGGGGAGGCCTATGTCCAGCAGTGGACGTCTTTCGGCTGATATGATGATGATCAAATTTTTCGGCTTAAGTAGTATACTATATAGGATGTTTGCTAAATGTCTACAAACCTTACAGGTGGCTGCTCTACTCATGAAAGTGAAGAGATTTCCCCTAGGAACATAGGGGAAAATAATAAAAAAATTACGTTTAATAGAAACTGCATCAGCTGACAGCGTATTTTGTATAAGTCAAAGTTTTGTTTATATTCCGATATATGTTATGTTGTTCAGTTTCCTGGGTAGAGCAACAACCCGAGAGGATTTCAGACATATACCAAACATCCTGTATAATTAAGAAGTAGTATTATAAGATTCAAAAAAGAGCGTGAAACATCTAAGTTTTCCCAGCTAAACACTGAACTGCAATTCGCGAAAAAATATTGTTTACCTCCTATTATGAGGTCTTTGTACAATTCGCATAGGAAACGTATGTGTAAGGTACCTCGAAACTTGGCTCATAGACAGGGATAAGGTCAATAAGTAAAAATAAAAAATACGAATTTTTTTCGGTGGCAAATAATAAAGTTAAAAATTAATTTTGTTTTTGTCAAATATCGATTATCCGTATGGCAGAATGAAACGTAGCCATGGCCAGTCTTAAAAAAAAAACTGACAGCTGTTCTAAGTAGTCTGTGGTCGTCGGTTTATACAGCTGTTAGTTTTTTTTATGATAGGCAATGACTAATCATCACATTCTGCCATACGACCTATCGATATTTGACGAAAACGATTTTTTTTTAAACTTCGTCATTTATGGCCGAAAAAAATTGGTATTTTTTATTTATCTTTAATGATCCTATTCCTGTTTATGAACCAAGTTTCAAGGTACCTTACATATAAGTTTCCTTTGCGAATTACCATTAAACTAAATAAATTTAGTGTGAATAAAGTGTTTTATCTTAAAGATATAAAATCATGAAATCAGGACACATTTTCCGGCTCGTAAAAAGTATTTAAGTAAGAACGTAAACAGATTCAGGTTCTATGTGTGATGAAATCCTTACAACTGTTGCTTAGATACACACTAATTTATTTATTTATGCGTACTTAAGTAGCTTTACAAAGGATACAATTATACACCTTCATAATTGATTGAATATGTGTCCCTATTATTTATGAGTTTAAAGACTTGGCATGGTTAGTTATAATTGAAGCATTTATCATTGTGATACATGAAACTAGTTATCTCTCTCTACATACATTGTAACAAAATGATATGCATACCGGGTGTAAGGGACGGTGAACAAAGAAACATTTTTGGGAAATGAAAAAAAAATTTGACCCCTCCATAAAAATTGCTCATTCTGATTAAACAGTTTGTATGGAGCGGTCAAATTTTATTTTAATTTCCGAAAAGTTTTTCTTTGGGAAAGTTATTCAGTTTCGTTGACTGAGCACGCTCTATCAGTTTTCCTTTACACCCAGTATACATGTGACTCAACTTAAAAATGTGACGTTTAGTAAATAAACATTTTGCACCATATTATTTGTAATTTAGCGGTCACTAACACTAATCTAAAATAATATGAGTTCATCCGTGATCATTTTTGTGTGGCACGCGCAGAATTTAAAATTTGCAAGTTAAGTAATTTTTTTTTTTTAATATTCGCGGACATTTCACACAAAGTCACCGGATCCCAAACTAGGCAAAGCCTGTACTATGGGTACCAAAGACTGATAAACATACATAAATAGATAAGTAACACCCAGACACAGAACAAACACTTATGTTCATCGCACAAATGTTTGCCCTGGCCGGGGATGGAACCCGCGGCCCACGGCGTGAAAGGCAGACTCACTACCAACCACACAATCGGGCTTGTCAATTTTAGCTGTGGTGTATTGCCAGTTGTTTGTTTATGCATATTTTGCCTTCAGTTTTTTCCCCCTTTATTGAGTTACTTTTTATCACCTAGAAAGAGATGATTTTGCCGCCATTTCTATAAGAAAATAAAATTATTTTTTTGTTCAGTTTTATGGTCAGAATTCCTTTAAAATTTTCACTGGTGATAAAAAAATCCTATTTTGTATAAAATGAAAAAAAAAAGAATACCTTGACTCTAAATTCTCGTAAAATCTCAATCGGGTACTTCAAACGGAAACAAACTAAAATGAGTGTTGAAAATAGACCACAAGCCGAACAAAAAGCAATGGGTTACCGCAACAACTGTATCGTGACCTGGACATTTAACGGTTATAAGCAGCGCGGGTCAAATTGATACCAGAGCAGTTTACTGGTTAAACTTTATACCTAAAGGGGTTCACGTATAATATCAACTTTTTAGTGTATTTTTCTCAGAAAATTTTAATTTTATTGACAAGCAAGTGGGCTTTTATGACAACGAACATTTTCTAAGGCTGTCCATGTAAAGCCGGTTGTCATACTCGCGCTTTCGTAATTTTACGGGTGCTTATATCCTGTAGAAACAAAAGATACAAACCGGTGCATCAGCCGACTCAGCCGATACGTCGGGAAAAGTAAGGTAATTTATTTTATACTTCACCTGCTAAGAAAGCACCCTAAGGCCAGTATTTCACTGGGACATCATGGCAGCGCAACCAGTGTATACAGCTCTATAGAGAGTTACTCACCTGGTGTCCGTTTGGTTGCGCAACCAATTTGGCGGCGCAACCAGCTCGGATGCTGGTCGCGCTACCACTCCCAGTGAAATATAGCCCTTAATACTGTGGCCGCAGGGTGTGGCGACTCTGGTGTCTTTACTGGTGTCTAGTTACGGACACCATGGTGGCGCAAACAGTCGCGCCAGCGTGGTGTCCCAATGAAATATCGGCCTAAAGATGAGGAAGAATGTACGTCATTGCAATCGTAAAAATACGTAGAAAGGAATATTGTACGAAAATCGATTGTTAAGGTGATCCGTTTTCCATACAAAAATTCAAATGACTTGCATTCTTACGCGGGACATAAAATTCTGTTGAAAAACGAACGAATACTGCTATTTTTAGTTAAATTTTTCGCTAATTAATACAAATATACAGTTAATGTACTGAAAGTACTATTTTTAATAGCAATTTTTGGTTCAATATTACGATTGTGGGCGTCCGGTCAAAACTGTACGGTTGTGCTTTGTGTGCATGTGTGAGTGATCGTACTCATGTAAACACGGACTGACGAGAGTAATTGACTTTAGTGGACATATGGAGGTATTTTTCTTATCGAAATTGTTGTTAGGCGTTGAAGTTGCACCATTAAATTTACGCGAATCAACTTTTTGCACATATATACTTATTACATTAAAAAATAAAATAATATATTTGCAGCAGTGGCTCCATCTAGTTGCGTTCGGGGCTAAGCTGGCCGTTACAGATCACCTTAACGTGCTGAGCGGGATGTAATATTGAATGAAAATCTATTTCTAATGTGCTGTGTTTTTTTTAAATTTAGGCCAATGTCAGTTTGATGGCCTGACAATAATGCCAAAAGCCAAACAGTTTTTATTTCTAGGTCCGCGAAATGCTACTGGCCACTTGCACTTTTCCGATATTAAAAAACAAATATCAATGAAAATCTTTTTTTAACATTGGCGAAATACTCGTAAAGAGATGTGAACACCATAAAAATAAATTAGTCATAAAAAAATAAATTTCTGAATCTTCAATTTTGTGTTTTAATTTATATAGTTTTTTCCTTATAGGTAAAGTATAAAGCACTATGCATCACTCGAAAGAAAGTACGATTTCCACCTCGGCTATATTGATAGATACCCTCGTTGGGTAACAGTCCTTTTCTCTTCTCGATGAGCAATGTAATATTGCCTAATTATAATAATTGCGCTAGGGCCCGGAATCAAATACACATATGAGAAGTGCGAAAGTTTAAAACAAGCCAAAGAAATAAACTATGTCCACGGAGTGGCGAAGTTGCCTTTGCGTATCGTCATACAGTTTCGTAAACGTCAGTTCACTATTATCTTATTAGTCAATTTAATATTATCTGTGGTTTCATTTCTATGCTGGATGACATGCGTATGACGACGTGCAGTTTAGTGGACAGAGGTGACTGGCTTTTTGCGTGCGTCGGAACTCATGTTTAGTCTTTGATCCCAGTTTTTATCCTACTAATATTAAAAACGCGAAAGTTTGTAAGTATGGATGGATGGATGTTTGTTACTCTTTCACGCAAAAACTACTGAATGGATTTTAATAAAACTTGGCACACATATAGGTTAGGTCCTGGAATAGCACATAGGCTACTTTTTACCGCGGGGAAACACTTCATTCCCTCGGGAAAACGCATGTAATACGGGCGAAACCGCAGGCGGAAAGCTAGTATTAGACACTTAGAGGTAATTTTACCATGTCGGGAACCCTAACAAGGTCACAGTAGCATGCAGCCGTAAACACTTTTTTGTTGCACGATAAACAAAAAGAAGAAAGAATGCCATGTAACTCTTTTTTATAAAACGTCGAACACATCATCAATCATCACCGATCTTGGCACTTCTGGGTGTCTATTCTCAATTTTTGATATATCGATACGATGTTACTTTGCTACAGTCGAATTTATAACTTCGTTTCTGACCATAGAGTAGAATATTGGCTGGATGAAATGTCAAATTGGCAGTGATTAACATCCAACCCCTTGTTCCAACCAATATCCTACTCTATCGTCAAGGGACGAAGTATTGTATTTCCATGTTTCGAATAGTATCGTATCGATATATGGAAAAATTGAGAGTAGACATCCTGGTTTAGCAATCAACTCTGTTAATCAACAATGGCATCTCTGTATGTATGCTGATTATATGTATTTGTAACATCTGTCGATTTTGCAATCAGATTTGCAGTCTAATCTCTTCATTCAAGTCTGCCTATGAAATGTTATTTTACGATGTTTAGTTAGTAAACTTTAGAATGTCTGATGGTTTAATTTTAAGCACATTCAAAGCCAAGATTTAATTTCGCAAGCATAAAACAGAACATGTGCATGTGCATCTTGCGATCAGATTTTCCGTTTGATCACTTCACTATTGATCTAAGCACTATTTTAAGTGCCCATATGGTGCCGGCAAAGAATAGTCATCATCATATCGTGTGGGTTGCAAGGTCGATGACCGACCTCACAAACCCTGGTGTCAGAGTTGTTGAGCCGCCAAAGGCCTCTGACATGGCTCATTAACGACTACATCCGTAGATAGTAGTCGGGACCAACGGCTTTACGTGCCTTCCGAAGCACGGAATCATCTAACTTTTCGGGCAATCAGGTGATTCATCCTGCAATGCCCTAACCAAACTGGGGAGGTCGCACAAAGAGATTTTTGTTTGACAGTGTCCCCACTGGGAATCGAACCCAGAACCTCCGGATCGAGAGCCGAACCCTCTAACCACTAGACCACGGAGGCTGTTAAGAATAGTAACAACCCATCTCTACCCGTGGGTGTCCAAAGAGGCGACTAAGGGTTTATGTACCGGAGGATGGGCAGCAGCATCTTTTTGTGTACCGTACCACATACTGATACTGCCGTCAGCAACAACACCGGTCGCCAGCCGCAACGCTTACAAGCATGGTGACTATTGTAATTTATCTCCAAAATACCATGGGGTTTTGCTGGTATTCTGGAGGGAGCTCAAGTTTCATGGGATGTTATGTGTATATTATTTTAAGATATTAGTAAATTTTACAATATCTGATGGATAAATCTTACACACATTCAAAGAACTACGAGTAAGTCATCGTATTTCCATGAAAACTTTCTTATACTTCATCACTGTCCAATGTTGGACAGGGAGCTCTAGCAGCGAAGGAGCAAGAGGTACTCCCGCCATCCCCCTTCCACTACCGAGAGTCCAGACAAACAGCAGGATATCACCCACTCTTAGTTGATATTCCACATAAACCTCAGACTCTTTAACTAAAGTTGTTGACCTTCCAGTCTAGACAAGGTTTGTACTACATTTTTATCATGACTTGACAATATTTTTCCGTAAACATAACCGCAAAAAACGTAACCATTCATACAGATTAAGTTTGCGCTTACAAATTAGGTTTTTTACACAACAATCGCTAAGTTTATTGAACTGTCACATTGTTACTTTAATCAATCTGTAGCGCCGGCGGTTACATCTCAGGGACTGATTTGGTCAGACTGGAAGCAACGCGACTTGTTCGAAGACATGCATTTATTCAAAATTCAGAAGAAAAAATTCTATTTATACAGAATGAATTTTCATTGCTTTTGCATTTTTCGCATTGAATTCTCATTGAATTTGCATTGCTAACTCATGAAAATAAGGAACTTTCAGAGTAAAAAAAAGTCTTTCTTCGGGAATAATGCTGTTATTATGAGTAGAATCACTGGGGTTCGGAAGCTTAACTTATGAAAATTCACGCTTCATCGCTATAATGCCTGAGTAACAATGGTACCAATTTCCTGCAAATTTTAATTTAAGCGCAGTTAATAGGAACGTCATGATTTTACTCTTACCACGCCGCTATCTATGAAGTGTCTGGTGTCTGTATAAACGCTATCAGAGGCGAGTTTTCGATACGAAACATTGCTACTCCAATGTCTCCTATGCCATCAGCATCACCACCAGTTTCACCTCTCGCTACACAAGCTCAGATTTAGAAACGAAACTAGGCCTGATAGGATACGAGAAACTAAAGGAGAACTCAGTCTTAAAATGCTATACAGTTTAGACACTTGTGATATTAATGTCATGCTAAGTTTAGTTTCTGTATCTTAGCCTAAATGTTAGTTCAGTCTCATAAGTATCAAAACCGTATAGGTCCTGGATATTGACATGACAGTCGCTCTGACCATGTCAGATTATAAATACTCTCAGGACTCTAACTTACAAACTAATTAGTCACGCTTTTGTATAAGTTAAAGCAATTATACCGGAGTGATTCAAGAACTTCAACTGTTTCAAACATTGCCGTAACCGTTTGTTGTCACATAACATCAAAATAAATATGCAATTAATTTTCCTTTTATGGTGTTTATGCGCTTATTAAATGCTATAGGTTCATGTCGTAAAATAAATAGAAGAATGGAATAAACTCTGTTGCATTTTTTAACTGTTCCGTTTAAAACTATTGCAATGTAAATGCCGCAGCCATATCGTACAGCACGTCGTATTACAAACGGCCAGCCATTTTATAAAAAAGTCGAGAAATTTTTTATTCGCAATTTTACGTAATAGGGATGATACCCCACAGAATGGTGTAGACAAGAAAAAAAAATTCAACCCCACTTTACTTGTACCCTAAAAAAAATATTTTTTTTCAAGTATTTATTTTACCACTTTGTCGGCGTGGATGAAATCTATGTCCGTACTTAATTACAACTTTCTAGAACTAAGGGTCTCTAAGCTAAGCCGCGGACAGACGGACAAACCAACAGACAGACAGACAAACCAACAGACAGACAGACGGACATGACGAAACTATTAGGTTCCGTAGTCGACTACGGAACCCTAAAGTGTGTAAAAGCAAGTCATTTATCTACTTATGCTTACTACTAGCTGTTGCCCGCGGCTTCGCTCGCGTGGATTTCGTATTTATGTTGTAACCGGTTTTCCGAAGCAATGAGATATTTTCCCGTCATTTCGGGGTAGTTTTAAACTAAGGAAAAACAGGACTAACCCTGCGCAAATCAATGAGTATAATCCAAGATCCAGCTGAATTTTATATAATATACAGACGTTACTCATAAATAGAACAGAGGAACTTAGCAGCAGTATCCTAACAAATGTAAAGAGAGAGATGAGAGACACCTTTCTGTAATATTTCAAAACAGAGCCAATTCGCAGAAGTAATTGAGAAAAACTAAAACCCTCTCCCTCTTTCTCCCTCTCCCCCTCCCTCTGTCTCTCCCCCTCCTCCCCCTCCCTCTCCCTTTTCATCGACCCCTCCCCCTCCCTGACTCCCTCCCTCTCCCCCTTCCCCTCCTTCTCCCTCTCCCTCTACCTCTACCTGAACGAGGGGTACCTCTCTACCTCTCGACCTCTCTACGTCTCTACATCTCTACCCCTCTACCTCTTTACCTCTCTACCTCTCTACCACTCTACCTCTCTACCTCTACCTGTCCCTATCCCTACCCCTTACGCCAATTTAACCGCTATCCCTAACATAGAAATGACACCCATATTTATTTTTAGACATTTCAAACCTATCGCACCCCAACCCCATCCCCAGGGGACGATGGTATTTCACGTCCACCACGTTGGATTGCAAAGTTGTTGTAGCTTTCGTAATCAGCGACCCGATAAACCATACAAACGACACCCATATTGATTTTTAGACATTTCAAACCTATCGCACCCCAACTCCATCCCCAGGGGGATGATGGTATTTCACGTCCACCACGTTGGATTTCAAAATTGATGTAGTTTTCGTAATCAGCGACCCGATAAACCATACAAACGACACCCATTATGATTTTTAGACATTTCAAACCTATCGCACCCCAACTCCATCCGCAGGGGGATGATGGTATTTCACGTCTACCACGTTTGATTTCAAAATTGTTGTAGTTTTCGTAATCAACGACCCGATAAACCATACAAACGATACCCATATTGGTTTTTAGACTTTTTCACCCCATTTCCCTTTTTTAGGGGTTGAATTTGGGGTGGAATTTCAATAACAGCGATGAACGTTGCATAGAATTACATCATTAATGCCTAAATAATAAATTATGTGGATTTTACTTTAAAAATAAAGAATTTTCAACTTCATCCCCCTTTTCACCCTTAAGGGTGTCGAATTTTCAAAATCCCTGAGACACGTAATTATTAATTTTTAGTCGTCAGCCTAAATACAAATTTTGAAGATCCTAACTTCAAAACTGACGGACTTTCATACAAACTTTCATCCCCTATTTTACCCCCTTAGGGGTGGAATTTTGTAAAACCCTTTCTTAGTGCACCTTTAGGCCTCATAAGGAACCTACATGCCAAATTTGGAATCTCTAGACCTAGTGGTTTGGGCTGTGCGTAGATATGTCAGTCAGTCAGTCAGTCACCTTCTTCTTTTATATATTTAGATTTCCTGTCCACTTCCTCACACAATGTATACTATGGAAATCGATGGCAACAACTTGTTATTGCTAGTTCAACACTTCAAACTTATTGCATCACGTAGAAACTAAGCCATTGGATACAATGAATTTTAATGGTGTCGATAGCTCTGAACACATAACCTATAGAGAGGAAATGAGCACATAAATAGATTTTCTTAAAAATAAAGCTCTAATTGTTGTGGAATAGTGGTTGTTCTTACAGTTTGACCAAGAAAGTAAAGCAACGTCGAATGTGTACAGGACCCGAATTGATGTATATTGGTCGTTTTTAATGAGGGACAATTCACACAAAGTCATCTGATCCCAAACAAAACAAAGCCTGTTCTATGGGTACCAGAGACTGATATACATACATAAATAGATTAATAACACCCAGACACAGAACAAACACTCATGTTCATCACACAAATGTTTGCCCTCGGCGGGGATCGAACCCGCGGCCCACGGCAAACAAGGCAGGCTCACTACCGACCACGTCGACGACGGGCCAGTCAAGTTGGACCCTCCTACGAGATAAATTAATTATATTATGACAGACGTAACGTAAGCGAAACCGTTTTTCGTGAAAAAGGAGTGATGGCAAATTGACAAGGCAGGCTCACTACCGACCACGTCGACGACACGGGCCAGTCAAGTTGGACCCTCCTGCGAGATAAATAAATTATATTGTGACAGACGTAACGTAAGCGAAACCGTTTTTCGCGAAAAAGGAGTGATGGCAAATTGTTTTTTGTTTTTCGAACGCATGATTTCGTCCTTACAGGTTAAATGCTCGGTCAAAGAATATAGCTCGGTGGACGATAACATATCATAAAAAGGTTGTGTTATAGTCAAAAGGTGGATTGCTTCATTTCCTTATGATTCCTATAAATCAAATGGAAACGCATGACCAAATCGTTATCTCATATCACTATAATATTATAAATGAAAAAGTAAGGATCTTTGTTTGTTTGTTCCACTATCACACCTCAACAGCTGAACCGATTTCGATGACATTTGGGAGGTAGATAGATCAAGCACTGGACTAACACATAAGCTACAAATTTATCGCGGAAAAATGCAAGGTTCAGACAATATAACGCGAGCGAAACCGCGGGTAAAAGCTAGTTTGTCATAAAGTTAAATAACAGGTAGATATTTTTTATCATATTTTGCCACCTACCCTAAAAAAGCGATCATAAGCTTAGGGCAAGTGGAAGTGCCATAATAATATGATCACGGCTATTATCTGAACATCACTATGAATATTTATTAAATACCATAGTTTATACCTTAGATTTAAGGTTTAATTTTACCTAAGGTTTATGCATAACAATATCAGATGACAGTATTTTCTTGTTCCATACTTTTTAGACCAAGATTTGCCAGTAGTCGGGTTCTAGTTTTTGAACTGATTTTTACTAGCACAGATATCAGCTATCAGGCTTAAGACACTATCCTAACAGTAAAAAATACATATTCATACATACATAAACATCACGCCTCTTTCCCGTCGGGGTAGCCAGAGACATCATTCCAGCTGCTACAATCTTGACAAACTTCCCTTTTCATACACAGTCCTCGATGGAGTCGGATAAGTAATTATATCTGACTCAGTTGAACTAGTATAAAAAAATATATTTATCTTATCAAACGAGTTTCCAATAATGACTCATACCAAAAGGGCAATACGAAAAAATGGAACAGAGAGTAGAAAATCATCAACAGCATTCTTTTAAACTTGTTTACAATAATGTATTTACAGTGAAGTTCCCTGTAAGTAAATTATTATCAGCGTCAATTTGTACAGTCACGGATATGATCGCTATTTATTATGATACTGGTGAGTGGACAAGTGTCAGCAGGCTTAAAATAAAAAAAAAATATCATCATTTGATAGCAAGATATCATATCACTGATATGATTACGAGTAAACATTAACGGTAACTGACGTATTAATCCTGCCTGAACGACCTTGAGACTGAATAACTTCGTATCCACTTTTTACATTAAAAATGGCATTCATCTTAACAGAAAAAAAAACGTAGTAACAAACAAGATATGAGAAGTGATGTGGTCGAGATAGAAATTTAATTTGTATAACTGAAGAAAAAAAATCTTAAAGTGACACTTATTTTATCCTTTTTTGGCCATTTTGTAACCATTTTACATTTTTATTTTAGACAAAAAAATATTGAATAATGTGGTCGTTTTACTATTTGAAATTTTTAAATTAACAGAAAAAAATACTTTTCTCTCATTTTTGGGAGTTTCGGGGTCACCGTTGGTCGTAAGTCGTAACTTAGCTTATGTATAGTTCTGTGGTCGTAACAGCCACGTTGCAAGGCACGCTTATGTGAACGTTATTGACGTGTAAATGAGGTCGAAATTAACATTGACGAGCCTACAGCTGCAAATCATAGGGAAGGATCAGCCAAAACTAGCCAGATACAAATACTACATATTAAAACAGCTTGTTTAGATTGAATTAGGTGTCATGGGCAGTGGTGACAACTTACCACCAGGTGGCTCACCTGCTCGTTTGCCCACTTGTGACATAAAAACATAGATTAGATAGACATAAGACAGCATTAGATTGAAAAAAAAAAATCATTTCTATTTTCATTGTATTTAGTAAGGACAAGACTGATCGGTACTCTAGACGACGACAATTTGTCGGATAACAGATTATCTCATTGGTTGTACTCGATTTGTAACTCACATGCACCGAGAATTGTTTTCACGTGTAGCATTGACGCAATTGTGTACATTAAAAATTAATCAATTTACAATTCATTTTCAAAATCCGACTGATGATAACTTTTTTTTTGTCGGGCTTACTCTTGACCTCGATGTAGTCTTGAGGACAGAGATGAGGTCGACGATGGAAGGAGCTCGCCCAGAAGAAGCCTATTCACTCGCGACTTGAATAGATTCGGGTTATATGAACTCGGGAACACAGACGCAGGCAGTCCACTCTTTAGCCGCGCGCATTATAATAGATGTTTTAAAGCGCTTTGTGCGAATGTGCGGAATATCAACTAAGTATGGATGATATCCTGCGGTGAGATGGTGAAATAAGCTTGTGGAGCTCTTGAACACACTCTCCGAAGTACAACGTGCTTTCGATACCTTGGGGATTTATTTTTTCTTTGGAGAATATCCGATTTCCTTATTTTAAGAGAAACTGATATAAAAACATCGCTTTTCCTGCGGCTTTTCCCCACGGCATCAAAATAAAAGGATAATGTAATGTAAACACAGATCTGTTTTCGTGATCTTAAAAGCTAAAATTGATACATAAACATTCGTTATTTTAAGTTTTTGAACATTTTTTCCTTATACAGAAACACAGAAGTTTTGTGTCATTTCTTAAGACTGTGCTTTCATCCTAGTCGAAATAACGAGATGTCGTGACCAATCTCCGCCCCCCTTGCAATCTACCCCGCACGCACCAATCCGAGCGAGATTCTCGTCTCTTGTACTGAATAACGCGGGCGGGCCTACACGACCTTCCAATTTCAAATTTCAAATTCGCGCTCGTTGTGTTTTTTTTTATAATTTGGCAATCGTCAACCCATATTTGGGGACATTTATGCCAGTGTCGTGTTCTAGAACATTCTTCAGGTTTTGGAATTTCTTCACTTTCTAGAAGTTAAAAATATGGCGAACCGCCAGTGTCGAGTGTGGAAATTGTTCGTTGCTCCCCCCGTAAAGCGATAGTGGACTTTACGAAGGAAATATCCATGACTTTTTGAGACAACACAAACTGGGTTCAAACACGAGATCGCTTGAAATCTTCATCAACTGCGCACTCCGTAGCTATTTCTTACTATCTTTATTATCCACTAAATCACTACATATACAAATAAATGGTACAGCAGCACTGCACTTACTTTCTCGCAATACTCAAGAAAAACTATCAACCGCAAACTTAAATTTGTAATGCCATACACATAGTATGGAAATACAAACTTTTATTTACGTTTTTCCAAAAAAATGTTCGAATGAAATATACAGATCAATTCAGAATTCAAATTGTCAAACATTAAAACAAACAAACTTCAAACGATTTCGAGTCAATCACATGTTTAACTTTTGGTAGTACCGGAACGGGACACCCTTTATATAAATTTTCACAGATCAATGGATACTACCGTAGGATACTAAGTGTTATTCTTTGTGTGTTCTTATGTTTATGTGTGCAATAAAGAATTTATTCATTCATTCATTCATACTTGCATGCACATTTTTTTAATTTCCCTACACATGTTCCTTATGGATAATTGTTCAGTTTGGTCTACTGAGCAAGCCCTTTCAGTTTTTGGTACACCCTGTGTACTAAATTTTATTGAAAAAAATCATAAATAATATCCAGTCAGGTAGACAACCGATCCAGGATTAATATTATAGAGAATTTTAATAAACTCAATGGAACCAATTTTGGGTAAATCACATATTTACGTTTCGGTGGTACAGGAACACCCCTTATATGAAATTACACAGATCAATTGATACTGGTGCATGATATGTTACATGGAGATCCTTGGTCATGCAAAGTTTTATCAAGATTCTATGAGTAGTTTTTGAGAAAATTTCAATTTTTCATTTTCGTTGTATGACAGTTACCCTCAAAATGAGAGCCAGAAGGAAACCACTCAGAACCCTTCGATGGATTTGCATAAAACTCTTAAATTCAAAATATGGTGTCAATCAGACCATTCGTTTAGCCGCTAGGCCAAAGCGTGACGGACAGACCGACCGACCGACGGACGGACATTTTTGGGAGACTTGTTTTTTATGATGTATAAGTGATATAGAATACATTTTTGAGAAAATTAGAAAAACTTTTTTTTTTCACAAATACAATACCTTTCTCGCTCCGCTCGAAAGTAAAAACAATAATTTCAACCGAGCAGGCAAGAGCCCACGCCGAGTTCCCGCCAAAAGTCCTCGTTGTATCTAGTGTCCGGGGTGTATCCTTTGTCATTTATAGGTCTATCGACATTTCTCGAATATTAGGAATGAGACTTGACCTTCAAAACACCTTTTATCTCTTTTATTATTAACTCGGTTATCAAAAACAACAAGTTTAAACACCTTTTGATAATTTAGTTTACAGGTCAAAGAGCACGGAAGGATGGGTTGTTTGTATAGTCTAGGGATTATCAGGTCAGTGACCAACCTGAATAACTTTTACTCGGTTTTTAAGCCACTAAATGGCTTCTGGTGTACGAGTATGTATAACGTGAAGAACACGATGCTATAATATTCTCTTATTTTCACTTCGTTGATATTCCAACATACATCGGCACAAAGCGCTTTGCACATCTTGGAGGTAAGTGGTATTCTTTTCCTTCCCGGCCAAAGATTTATCTATTTGTCAGAGCATTGAATATAAAAAAAAATATCACTTTGATGCCCCTGACCCCAAACCTGATATTTGGACATTTTGTCAGTTTGTTTCTTTATTTGTTCGAGTATCACGCAAAAACTACTGAACCAATTTGAACGAAACTTACTTTGTTTGATAGCTAATAGTTGAGTTAAACACTAGTATACTGCGTACAAAATAACTTTGTCAGAAGTCAAAAAATTTGTCGCGGGGGTGAGCGCGGCTCCCCCCAGGGGGCGAGAGAATCGTTCATTGGCTCTTCGCCTGTCACCCATGCGCGGAAAATAACCGTCATGGACCAACTTGTTCTGAACGCGCTGTACATATTTGAATGAACATGCGGACGAAGTCGCAGGCCAAAGCTAGTATATTAAAGAATCATTGTTCCCGATACATAATGTCACGTTCTTAAAATGACAATTCGTCTGTTTCCAGGTTCAAATAATCAAAACTTGTTCCATCGTCGGCCTCATCTCTGTGAGGCTACATTGGGATCAAGACACTTCAAAAAATAACTCCATCTTTTCCTTTTACTGGTTCCTCAAAGATTTTCAAAAGGCCTCTCAGCGAGCTCATTGAGCCGTGTTAATAAGGTAGATTTAGCCTAACTTTTAGTAGCTCAAAGTTATAAATGACAAATTTTAATAAGCATTTATACATTCGTAATAATTTGCAAAAGGAGAGAACAATTTAGCTCAATGCCACGAGCGGTCACCCATCTAACCGTATTGTTTGACCTGCGTAATTGATACTCGCGGACAGAGGCGGATCGTGATGTATCAAAACATGTTTTGACCTATTACGGTAGACGGAAGATGGAGGACCTTCGCAATAAGATTTATCTCTAAATGTTGTAAGGTAGTGGGCCTCTTTGCAGCCAATCGATTTCCTATACACATAACGAAGTTCCATAGTAAATCAGTAATAAACTTATCGTAATCACTATATTAAATATTAGTCTTCCTGATCGTATTGTTCAAATAAGAAACTTAGAATTCTTTGTAAAAGAAACGCCATATAGTCGTTCAAGAAGGTTGACCCTAAAGAAAACTTTTACTTCGATCAAATTTTCTATGGTTTTAAAATGAACATTCCATATAGAATAATATCCTAATGTAAAGCCAACTGCTACAAGCCTATTAGTGAAAAACGATAAATTGAGTCTTGTGGAATCAGCTGTGTTCCTAGGTATTACCTTAGACAACAAATTACAATGGGGACCGCATATTAATAAATTGTCGAACAGACTTAGTTCTGCAGCATACGCAGTGAAAAGAATAAGAGCTCTGACGGATGTAGACACCGCGAGGTTAGTCTACTTCAGTTATTTCCATAGTCTCATGTCATATGGCCTTTTGTTATGGGGTCATGCTGCGGATGCAAACAGCATTTTTTTACTACAAAAGCGAGCTGTTCGTGCAATTTATAAAATGAAGCCTAGAGAATCTCTTCGAAATAAATTTAAAGAAATCAACATTTTGACTTTTGTGTCGCAATACATTTATGAGAATTTAATATATGCTAAACGGAATATACATATTTTTGATAAAAATTGTGACAGGCACAGTGTCAACATAAGAAACAAGAATCAACTTGCTTCTCATGTCAGCCGTATTCACAAAATTAGTAAAACATATAAAGGTCAATGTATACGCTTCTATAATAAGGTACCCACTGATATTGAAAGTTTACCGTTAGATAAATTCAAAACTGTAATCAAGCAGAAATTATGTAAGAAGGGTTATTATAAAATATCAGATTATCTAGAAGAGAAAAATCCATGGGATTAGACTACGGTTCTAACAGGCTAATTCAAAATTAAAACTGACCTATGTATGTTGTATATCAACCTTGTACATTCAAACATATTTAAAAGAGCGCGTGGGTTTTTATTGTCGCTTCTTTTTTTTCCCACAATGGCGCCACATTGTTTGTGAAGCGATGTAGTTTAGCTGACGTCATTAAGAGATTTTAATATCCAACAATGAATAAACGATTTTGTTTTGATTTGATTTGAACGCAAACATGAACCATCTACACATGCTATCGAAATGTGATTTAAGCGTAAGTTTTTTAAGGTTAAAGGGATTACTCTCAATCTTGATTTTGCCCTGAGGACAGAGATGAGGACAATGATGGAACGGGTTTGCTCAGAAGAAGGTTACGCATGGCGGCATGAAGTTTACGCATGGGTTCCTACATCTGCGCTGCGTTTGCCTTACAAAAGTTGCTACAAGTATACTAAGAACAAATTAACTCTACCCCTGACGGTTATTTCAGTCCTAAACATGGGTAATAGGCGGAAATAAATAAATAAATATTGGGGACATTTCACACAAGGTCATCTGATCCCAAACTAGGCAAAGCCTGTACTATAGGTATCAGAGAGTGATAAACATACATAAATAGATAAATAACACCCAGACACAGAACAAACACTTGTATTCATCACACAAATGTTTGCCCCGGGCGGCGATCGAACCCGCGGCCCCAACGTGAAAGGCAGGCTCACTACCAACCACACCACAGGCTTGTCGGAAAGCCAATGAACGATTCGCTCGCCTCCCTCCACCTGCCTCGCTCAACCCCGCGACTAATGATTTGAGTTCTGGGCACTAACGGTCAGAGCTATGAGTTAGTTTGCGCGGTCTATACCTAATGTAACCTAACCTTTCAAAAAACTTCAAGCAACTATTCCAATGAAAATTCCAGTTTCAACATTTCAAAAATCCAATTTACATAAGAATCTTTCCGCTACTTTCTTACTTCGTCCGCTCTGCAATTTGATCGAGATAAATGATGGTTAATCGATTTGAACTCTCCATTCTACAAGGCCGGCCTCGAGATGGATTCATACCAAATTGATTTCGCTCCAGAAATGGGCTTGGGTGCTTCGAACTAAGCGTTTTGCGTTCGTCTGAAGAAAATTCTTTTCAAAGTTTCGTAAACAATTTCTGATGTAATAAAGGCATTGGGAAATTTTACGCGTCACGTAATCAAGTTTAGGTACAGTGCTTAAAAACAAGATAAAATTTTGTAAAAGACATACGAGTTGCCACAAAATCGACTTCCATATTTTAATTTATTGCGTTTATGTTAAATACTATTGATAATAGGCGAGGGAACATGTTGGGACATCTGATACGACATTTTTTTTTTAATGTCATAGAAGGAAATGTTGAGGGAAGGAGAGGTAGAGGAAGGCCAAGACGTTGCTACATGGAGCAGATCAAGGAAAAGACCAACATCGTGTCGTATCAGAAAGCACAGAATAGATAATAGTACTAGCGTACAGAAAGTCAAAGAAATTGCAGAGGATGGGAGGCGTGGAAGTTACTCCACCGACAAGAGCGTAGCTCCGTGTATGTATTATATTACTAATCTTTTAAAGACAGCGTCTAATAAAATTGTTTTTGCTTCTAAATGTTCCTGATGTTTAAGTAAAAGCCTTTATACAAAAAAGCTATTGAAGGCTTTAGATAATCATTGAGTAATGTAATGAAAATTTTCATTGCATTTATAATTAGTTGTCAGAGCATCGATTATGCTTACTTTAAAGATACAAAGATATCTTGAGACAGAATGTTTCAATACAATATTGTTGAAATATCAAATTCTTTTAACGTGAAGAACTTTGTTTGATATTGTAAGTTATTGTTTGCAACACAATGCAATCTTTTATCTTATAATGAGAATAATCACGGTCTTACGAAAACTTTAAAATTCGAACAAAAAATGTATTTAAACTTATGTTATTTATCATCATCTCATGAAGGTTGCAAGTTCGATGACCGACCTCACAAAACCTGATGTTAGAGCTATTGAGCAAGGCCTCTGACATGGCTCATGAACGACATCAATTGGAATCAACGGATTAACGTGCCTTCCGAAGCACGAAATTATTTTAATTTTTGGACAAGCAGCGGTGATTCATTCTGCAATGTCCTAAACAAACTGTGGAAGTCATACAAAGTGATTTTTATCAAGGAATCGAACCCAGAACTCCAGATCAAGAGCCGTACGCTCTAACCACTACACCACCGAGAGTGTACTTTGTTTACCTTAGGTGTTCTCAGCAATAGTATGCCAAAGATATACGGTACAGTAAAGGGCACATTAGCTAACGTTCCATTATCCGATAGTTCCAGAAATCTACTTTTAAGTAAAACCTTCTTCTTTGTTGATGTCAGTATCTTTACCAACAAAATATAGAGTTAAAGCAGTAAAATTAAAGGGGGGTTTAATTATAAAGAAGCTGTCTGCAACTGGTAACATGAGCTTGTTCTGCTTTTAACTGTATAGTCCTGGGCGACCAAGCTTCGCTCATTAAACTCAACATTAAACTATCATCGAGTGAGCAAGCTATGCTACCCGCCAACAGATGGCGCTGTAGGCTTTTGTCTAAAGCACGGTATTTAAAAAAATGCTTAAAACACGGGTAAAATGAATTTTCGAGACCTAGCTAGATCGATTTTTCGCCCATGAAAACCCCTGTATCCTATATTTGATCGAAATCGTTAGAACCGTTTTCAAGAAATCGATTACAAATATTATGCAAATATTGCTCGTTTAAAAGTATAGGATATCAAACCATTCCAAAAACTGAATAGAGCAATAGTTACGATCGAATATAAAAGGCTGCAAAACGCACATTGCCCAAGCAAATGTTTTTGCTTCAAATCTGTAACTTGGCATTGTACTCTTTCATACATTGTGGTAACCGCTTGCGATACGCTAAGTATTCATAGTGCATGGAAAAAGCGATTTCGACTCACCAACAATGAAATTAAGGCCAAATTCGTGAACCAACTTTAAGTAACTAAATTTGTCTTTAGATTATACAGAAGATCAACAGAAAGAATCATATTGCTCAAATGCAGACATCTAATACGCTTAAACACAAGTTTGAAAGCTTGTAAACATTAGACAGTAACAGACTACAACAATATCGTAGAATTGAAGCTAAGAACTACGGATTTTCACCCAAAGGGGCTGTCACAGCTTCGAAAGTACGTATGTGTGTGGTTTGGTCAATTAAGATTCCAGTACCTAGACGACCGAGCTTTGCTCTATCAAAGACAATAATATAATTTTACTAAAATAAATCCCGGTTTCTGAAACGCGTTAATTTAAAGAAATACTTAAGCGTCATCTAGTATGGAGTAGAAATACTACAGTTTATAAACTGAAATTCTGCACAGTGTGATTTGTCGGAGTTGTAAAAATTTTAACTCTTAAGACTTAAATCCAAATAATAGTACTTACTGATATAATAACAATTAATATTATAATACCTTTAATAGCCGCTCTATATGTACAAGCTGTGCTACCCACCAATAGATGGCACTGTAGGTTTTTGAAACGCACTAAAACGCTCAAGCAAATAATTAAACCTAGCTAAACCGATTTTTCGCCCCAGAAAACACCCTTATGGTAAATTGCATTGAAATTGTTAGAGCCGTTTTGGAAAAACCGACTAACTCATTTAATAGTACTTATAGGATGTGATCACATTCGCCCTTGGCAATAGCCCAATCGATGAATGAAATAATAACTACCAGCATTATTTTTTGTTGAACCGCCTAGTGCCTGCTTCTTTAACCGTTGGACTTTTTGTCGAACAAGTAGATTCCCACAATCGCGGTCACATTCGCCGGACCACCACTAAGATGATTTTTGCTTGCACTTAGAAAATAGAAGCGCTCGTTTATGTAAAAGTATAGTTTCAAACAAATCAATACTAATAGAAAACGATAGCAATATTTGTCATATGTGGATTGTAAAATCGAAGACCGACTTCACAACCCTTGGTGTCAGAGTTCAACAATATTAATGAATTACCTTTATCCTTTTAGGCGAACACTCCGCAGGAAGTGTAGCTAAGCAGAATTTGACAAAAAATACTTTACTGCACAAGCGTCAAAATCCGCAATTGTACCGTAAATACCTACTATTAACGTTATAACAGTTGTAATAGAGCCGTTGATTCGTGAAATGAATCGTTTCCAGTCTAGCGTCCGATTCGACTCGGTCCTGATAGCTGGCTTCCGTTACTTGGTGAAAGTTGTTGATAAGCCTAGTAATGGAAATTACTTGATATTTATAGGACTTATAGTAATTGGTCTTATTACTTACTAGACTTAAGCTTGGCGGCTTCATTTAAACGTAGGGACAAATGCTTTCTTGGAAGGAACCTACTTTAGAAACTTATAATTATGTGGATTATATTAAAACTATTGGTTCCTGCTAGGGACTGGAAATTTCAATAAGGACTGGATATTTTAGTCACAAAATAAAAAAAAAAATACTGCGCGAACGCACGTCTGACAAGAATAGCATAGCGGGTGTGGGGTTAGTCAATAATTCCGAGTAGATTGAACGAACCGCCAGAAAAAATCCTGGACGGACATTAGGCCGTGATTTAATTGCGGATTTCGAGAGGGATTCACTTTTTTCTTTTCATTTCCTATTTCCAAGAACAGTATGAAAGGACGTTCGAAATAATGGCGATGTTAAAAGTACCTTAAACCGACGAGCGTCTATGAAAGGGTTGATGAAAGTACAGGAAGCGAGGGAAGTATGTCAATTAAGATCGTAGCAGGTGGCGTGCTGTGGTCTCCGCCTATTCCGATGGGAAAGAGGCGTGATGTTATGTATGTACGAAAGGATTTAGTCCGCGTTTGTTCTTATTATTCCGTCTATTGGGCATGCCCCAGCACTGTGTAAAAGACCAACAGAAGGTACACCGACACGTGAGCTTATGATAAGATTTAACGATTCTGGGTGTCTACAGTCATTTTTCGATACTCGAAACATGCAAACTCAAAACTTCGTCCCTTGACGATAGAGTAGAATATTGGTTAGACGTTAACGACTGCTAATTTGTCAATTCATTCAACCAATATTCTACTCTATTTTCAAAGTTATGAATTCCACTGTATCGAAGTACTATCGTATCGTTATATCGAAAATTGTGGTCTCACCTTTCTTCTGAAGCATGATAAGAAAAACGTGTAATCGTAAACAGACTTTACGTCACTGATAAAACGCCGCACTAACTAACACAAAACCTATTTCCTTCACAAACTTACAACGTAACTGGAACGGTATCGCCTAATCGATTCTAGACACAATGCAGTAGGCACCGTAATATACGAAGACAAGAAATGAACATGCAATACAGTGACATTTCATTCCATACGTGATTAGAGTTTTATAGGGTCGGTTGATACAGATAGGAAGAAATAAAGTACGTACTCGTATCCTATTTCAATATTACCTAAGACTCAGCTAAAATCAAATAGAGAAAACCTACCAAGCTTGTATTCTTATTCGTAAAATACTAACCAAAACTATTCATACTTCTATTTCACTAACGCAAATAAAAACATCTCTAAACGTAGCACGAGACGAGCCAGCTACTTGGTCTTACCAAAGATACGGACTAACTACGGCAAACACATGTTTACTTATGAGGAAGCGCAACTTTATTAAAATACCGTCATCTATTAAAGAAATTGATTCTTTCAAATGAATTCTGAGTAGTTTAATCAAAACACTTAATGGTGAATTTTATTACGAAAGTGAGAGATTCTTTTTAATTGGTTTTAGTTTTCTTCTCATGTAAGTGGTTTTTTGCCTTTAATGAGAATAAATTTTCTTCATACCTAAAACGCCCTGTATTGTGGACGTAAGAAATTAGAGTCATTGTCCACGTACGCTTCATTAATCACCAAAGCGATATAAAAAACTCGGGTAATATTAATCACTCATCATCATCATATCATGTGGGTTGCAAGGTCGATGACCGACCTCACTTGGGCGATATTAATCACTTGCTCTTGCAACTACAGATGCAACCTAACATAGACCTATTATATCAGGACTGTTTACAGGAAGAATGCCACTGTTTCCGCGGATTTTACCCGTGACCCGGAATCCATAGATGGTTAGGTCACTGTTTTATCGCATGCATGACGATTGCGTGGACAAATCTAAAATGCAAACGATATTTGTAGCTTGCATGCATTCGACAAATATCGCCCCTGTGGACAGTGACTCTTACATAAAAAAAATCTTCGATGAAGTGCTAGTATTAACAGTTGGGAAAAAAGTTTAGTTGATGTAAGTTTCTAGTTTCCTCATGACACAGTGTTTTTATTTCTAATGTAGACGACAATCACATCACATAGATACTCATTATGCAAAATTACGTCAATCTTCTTACTGAGACAAGCGCAGAACCACTGAGTTATGAGAAAAGACTTAGCGAATAAAATCTTGGCTGTACTAGGCTTAGCTTTGGCTACAATTCTCAATAGAATCTGTGATGCCAAGGGCCTAAGGCACTAAACAAAAATGTTCAAAATTTCACGCCACCTCCAGCCGATCTGAAGAAACATATCTGGGGGAGCCAAGGTTAAATAAGATTTTCTTATAAGACTTGGTCCCTTATATGCGTTATAGCAAAAACAATATAATAGCAGGTTAATTCTAGTAAACAAAATCATACTTTTTAGTGAGAAACTCCTTTGAGGACACCTAAATCCGACAGTGGATGATTATGACCTGTGAGGAAGAAGTATATCGTTTGGCAAACGGCCTATATTCAATGTAGATTCTTCACAGAATACTTATTGAATGTCATGCAGAATACAATGCAAATAGAGCGAGTGTACACCGTTTCGGATCGTGCTATGGCAGCGTAAAAGAAACGGCAAGAAACCACTGCAGCACGGCCTACTTTAAGAGTCGGCTTTTTACAATGTGTTTCTTGTGTTTCGCTGGAATATCAGAGCACCATACCTCTTTGTCATTCATATAGTCATCCAATCTATAGTAAGCTTTTTTACATCTGTATTCTTTGCAATGTCTGCTCTTGTACCATCATAGAGCTAACAGTTCAATGCTCACAACTATGTTTTCCTTTCAACTGTATCTCGGTACAAGCATAAGGAAGCAGGTGGAGGAAAACGATCGTGAAGATTGAAGTTTTCCAGGAAGTGGCCGAGTGATGGCTTTGAGCAAGGATCATTGGTCGCATGGCATAAGCACGTAGAATCAAAACCAGTGTAAGTTGAACCAGCGCTACGCTACAAACGGCCGGAACCAGGGACCCGCTCAAGGTCAAAGTGTGTCCAAGGAAGTGCAGCCGGGTATACGTTGTAGGCAGTAGGTAAATGCCGAAATGTCGTGACATGAATGCATTATACTGTGCGCCAGTGGCAAGAAGTATTGTTCTTTAGTTAAAACTCCGTTTTGTTCATCATATTTATATCGTGTGGGTTGCGAGATCGATGACCAACCTCACAAACCCTTGTAAGATAAGATACTATATAAATTATTTTAATAAGAACATGGAAACAATATCGTACCTTATATTTAATAAAATATAGAGTACTCCCTGCAGAATTGTCAAAAATCCCACTAGGCTAGGTCTCTCATAGGTCCAATCCTTCAAGTCTCAGAACAGATTAAATTGTTATTTTATCTTCATATAAAATCCTTTACTATTAAACGAGCAATATTTGTATATATATTTTTAATCGGTTTTTCGAAAACGGCTCTAACGATTTTGATGGAATTTAGTATACAGGGGTTTTGGGGGGCAAAAAATCGATCTCGCTAGGTCTCATGTCTGGGAAAATTTGTTTTCACCGCCTTTTTAAATATTTCTTAGCGCGTTTTAGTGCGTTCAAGAAACTTACAGCGCCATCTGTTGTTGAGTAGTATAGCTCGCTCATCCAATTTTGATCATACAGAGCATAGCTCGACCGCCCAAGTACTGATTTTCTGATATTACTAAATCATTTGGCTTTGGTTTTAATCGAAGAACGCAGAGGAACTGCGCACACGCGTTTTTTGCATAGATCGGCGTACGTACGTACCAGAACCGAATTCAGGACCTTCTAAATGAAGGCCAGATCAAAAGTACCCTAAACCGACGAGCATGTATGAAAGGATTGATGAAAGAACAGGTAGCGAGGGAAGTATGTCAAGATCGTAGCAGGTGGAGGACTGTTGTCTCTGCCGATGGGAAAGAGGCGTGATGTTATGTATGAATGTCGGCGTACATATTGTTGAACGGAGTAATTCCTTACGAGTAAATGCAAATTGCCATACGAAACTGCGTCCTCGACTCGCCTCATACATTCTAGTCTAGATTATTCCAAACATTTGTACCATTACCTACAATATTGTTTACTTCAAATAGAAAGAAGCGGAAGACCCATTGGCCTCGGCGACTTGTATGATTAATATTGACGTCCCAATCAATAATGATCATATTGATTATGTATCACTTGTAAAGATCTAGAATGAACGTTTTTATTAGAACTGCGTCAAAGAGCTACAATTTGTAATATTTGCTTGTTTATTGGGCTTTCTTGGGGGCCGCACAATTTGAACTCAAAATTCGACAGGTCTATAGGTGTTGTGTCCCGTGTGGTGCCGGCAAAAAATAGTACCATTCCATATATGGGTGTCGTAAGAGGCGACTAAAGGTTAAAAACTGAAGGATGGGCAGCAGCATCCTCCTGTGTATCATACCATCTTACTTACTGCGGTCACCTACAAACTGAGTGACTTAGTACTTCCCCTCCACATTATTCAAGCAAAAGCTAGAATTTTGGAGGGAGCTCCTTGTCCTGTAGTGGACATTTCATGGGATGTTATGATGATGAGGATGAAGGAGTTTTTGTCTCTTTTTCGGATTATAGAAGGTAACAAAGACATCACCACTTTTCAAGCTCTACTGATCACACAGGAATCTTCGTCAACAAATATCAAAATTAAAAAGAAAGAAAATCAAACGAGAATTAGAATTTACAGCTCGAATTTTTTTCTTCATTTATTAGATTTTTTCTGGCAAAGTTGTTCAGTTTTCATCAATGAGCAAGACTTTTAAATTTTCACCGCTTATTGCTTATTCAACATTCTGTATGAATCGTTTCTTTAAAGAATTAATTTTTTACAAGGAAACAAGAATTATTAGCTGTCGGAGTAAAATACTATCTGTATCACTTTGTTTTGCCATTTAAGTTGTTAGTAAGTAATGAGGACACACCATATAATGCGGCCTAAGGAAATGCGACTAATAAACAATCTCTACGCACGTTTTTATTTATACGGTTAATAACTACTCACATGTTACAAGATATGCTTGTGAGTAATTCACTCACTGTTACAAAGTTACAAAGTTAATGAAAACCTTGTGACAGTAAAGCACCGACTTGGCAACATACTTAATCAACTCGGTCAAACCGCTAATTATGCCGCTGATTACGTATTGAAAAATCGTACATATCTATTGAAAGCTTGTTCGTCAACAGTTTAATTAAAATTAAAATTATGTTGGCTGTTTAATCACATCTTATTTAACCTTCGATCATACGATGGTAGATGCACGATAGTTGCTTTAATAAAATGTCGCCATAAAAAAGAGACTCAAGCCTCTTTTAGCTCTCAGTCGCTATATATCGGAACACGAAAATGGAGACTTTTTTTTAGAATATTACTGCGCATCTATGAAAATAAGGTATCACGTAAGTAGTGCTAGAAGAAAGAGGCAGCACGCAGAGAAGGATAAAAAATGTTATGCTCTTTCTTTCACAAGCAAATCGGCTATTTTGCTCTCTTTCATGTGTAAGCCAAACGGAAGCTAACCGTACTGGATATCTTCTCATTATACGTATTTCACCTTTCGAAGAGGTTTTAGTAATAACAAAAGACTACGACCACCTCGTAGAAATTAAAAGCAATAAATTCGAAATTCGAACGACACGTTAATAAGCGTAAACCACAGATTAAAATGGTTGCAGTGTAGGAGATACAGCGATGGCCTGATACGGTCATGGCACGCGCACAGGTGCTTCCGCGGTCAAAGCCGATGACCTCCGGAGTCTGTTTATATGGTCTGTGTTCTGAGCTGAACTAATGAACTAAAATTTCGCGCTCTTATTCTGAAATTTATTATACACTGCTGGTCATAGTATACTATTCACAAAGCCACAATAATTTAATGACACATGAGTAGCACATGAACGACAGTGTCAGGCGGAGGTAGGTCCAACACACATAGCTCCGGCATGGCGCCGTGCCGTGCTCCGGTGCGGCGCCGGACTACGGCACGGCGCCGTGCCGTAAAAACTCACGGCGCGCGCCTTTTTTTGGTCTTTATCACACTAGAAGTTTTGTATATATTGGGCCTGCTCTAACTTGGTATGATTAGTTGCAAATCCATTTCTATACTTGATCTGAATTCTGACGCGCCATCTGATGCGACATCTGATGCGAATGTATAATTTTTTCCCCATATAAAATTTTCTAAGCGCCGCTAAAGAAGTTTCAATAATTCAATTCCACTAAAATTTTCTATTCAGTTCTGATTTAGTTCCAATTTTATTCCATTTCAATTCCAACACTGTTTCAATTTAATTTTTAATCATTTACATTCAATTCCGATCCAATTTAATTCTACTTCAATTGCAATTAGATTATATCCTATTCCAATTCAATCTCAATATAATTGTCATTTAATTTCCATTCGATTCCGATTCAATACAAATATAAATTATTTCAGTTAAATTTATTATATTTATACTAGGTAAACTTGCAGCTGCAATTCATTGTATTCTAAAATTCAGTCATTTTCATACTTAAATCGTCAAAATAATCAGAGATCGAATCCTGCTAAAATCGCAGAAACTAGCTTATGACTGGCCACACTGCTATTTCCACGGCAAGGCGCCGCACCGGAGTACGGCACGGCGTCGCACCGGAGTACGGCACGGCGCCGTGCCGTAGTCCGGCTCCGCACCGGAGCACGGCACGGCGCCGTGCCGGAGCTATGTGTGTTGGGCCGTACGGTATATAAAATTTCTTTGGTGAAAGGAGAGCTCAGCTGCTGACCTAAAACGTGTAACCAAAATTGTGCCTGTAGGATGTGAATCTTCCCATGAAACTGAACAACTTTTCCCAAGGAACATAGGTTTGATTACGAAAAAATGACTTAACTGACTTTGAGATTTATTTGTTATCTTTTTCAACCTATATTGTTATCGCATCGTTCAGGCTTGCTATACCGTTTTTGTTACATCTTGTGTATTGGGCTCGAAAAGAAAAAGTGTCAAATGCTTAAGGCAGCAGTATAAGTTTCGATTTAAGCCGTTAGCCAATACATCCATGTCACAGCATAGTTCGTCATGCATCAATGTAAAACCTACTAAAACACAAAAATGCGGCGAATCACATGTCAGGCAAGCCTTATTTGGCTACCTTGTACCCGGCAGTAATATCAACAATACAATCTGATATGTGTTGGTCAGTGTGTCAAAACATAGAATACATTCAAAATAATGTAGCGTGACAGCAGGACGGAGCGATACGTAAGATAATTGGGGCGACAGAGACACGT
Source organism: Athrips mouffetella (assembly GCA_947532105.1). Lineage (NCBI taxonomy): Eukaryota > Metazoa > Arthropoda > Insecta > Lepidoptera > Gelechiidae > Athrips > Athrips mouffetella. The sequence continues at coordinate 22,232,036 of OX383970.1, read as the reverse complement.
ATCGCTCCGGTCCGTCTTGCTATATGGATGTCATATGTTCTCTCTACGTTGAAATTTTTTAAATAAATGGCCATCAAAACCAATAAGAAAAAAAATACAGGGTGATATATATATCAAGATTTGAAAAAGGTTTTTAATTGAATAGAATTGTATTTACGCTAACCGCGTTAGAGAAAAAAATCCCCAGCAGCACCTGTTTTTGTCATAATTTGCAAAATTTCTCCAAATTTCCCGAAAAGGTTCAATAGTTAGTTTTTACTCACAAAACTGCAAAAAACCGAGAATTTGGGCGCGCGCGGCCGGGAACCCTACCAAAAACTGTAAGCGCATGACATTTTAACGTGCACATACAATGAGACTTCGTATTTAATTTGGTCAAGTAACGCTGAGTGCTATTAAGGCATTAAGCTTTCTAAAGACGGCAACAACAATAGTAAATGTGCTTATTACTACCTTTCCTGAGTGGCTTGGTTTGAGAGATATTTTCTCGAACTTACCTGCAACAAAAGTAATAAATAAATTATTCTTCAATTATCAACACAAAATAATTAAATGGTTATACTAATTACATTTTATTATATCATTCGTATGTTTATAATTTTACTACAATACGGCAACCTACATGTAATAATACACTCCCAGACATATCTATCGGCCCACCTAGCATTCTGAGTTGTTAATAGACCCAAGCTCAAAATAAAATAAAGCACAGCTGAGCAAAATTTTTTAGGCAATAATGATACAATATTGAAGCTGTCTCATTTGCCAACTCAACTCTTTGGTTTGCCCTAACATTTATTTTAGCTAGGGTTTTTCAAAACATAAAATGCGAGGCATGTGCGAGGTGGGCCGATATATGTGTCTGGGAGTGTATATCTTCAATTACAAGGGGTCCGCGTTTGTAACCAGAATACACTCACAGAAAAGCGCTTAGGCCATCGTATTACATCCAGAAAGTCAGAAATATCGACAGTTTTAACAATTTTTTACATAAATTCTTGATTCAATATTCGCGTTCTAATTAATTATTATTTTATACACTCGAGTCGTTCACGGAGGCGACTTAAGGCGATCCCGATTCCATACTAAATTCAAATGACTTGCATTCTTATGCGGGACATATAATGCTGTTAAAAAACGAGTGTATACTGCAATTTTAAAAACAAAAACTACTTTCCAATTCACAGTATGGCTTTCGAAGAGGAAGGTTTACTGACGATGCGGTACATGATTTTACGGACTTTGTGGTGCGGAATGTAGATGGTGGCAAAAAGTGCTTAACGATATTCCTAGACCTCGCAAAGGCATTTGACACAGTTTCTATCCCCAACCTAATTGTCAAATTGCATGACATAGGAATAAGGGGAACGCAGTTAAATATCATAAAAGATTATCTAACCAATAGAACACAGTGTGTAAGAATAGGTGAGTACACGAATGGAGATCTTCCATTAACACATGGTGTTCCACAAGGCAGCATCCTTGGGCCCACACTATTTCTGTGTTATGTTAATGAATTATGTAGTATGCAGCTGGAAAATTGTCACATAATCTCATACGCGGAAGTGTATCAAACAGCTCAAAAAGGGTTTGATATTGTATGCCATTGGTTAGCAGCTAACTCGTTAACGCTAAATACAGAAAAAACAAATTACGTACTTTTCTCTATTAGAAATCCAGGGGTCGAAACAAATACCCTCCGTGCTCATGGTTGCTCTTTTCCTCCTATTGTAAATTGCAACTGCCCAATTATAAAAGAGACCAAAGCTATAAAATATCTAGGAGTATACATTGATAGTAAACTTTCATTCGATATACATTTAAATAATTTAACTGGAAAGGTACGTAAGTTAATGTTTCTGTTTAGGACACTGAGATTTGTAGCAAACGAAGATGTAATTAAAATGGTTTATTACTCCATGGCTCAATCAATTCTCAGTTACTGCATATCGTCCTGGGGTGGTGCAGCTAAGTCTAAGCTGTTAGTACTAGAGCGTGCCCAAAGGTTGATCCTCAAAATCTGTTATTTTAAACCACGTTCTTACCCAACTGTAGATCTGTACAGGGATGCTCAAGTATTAACAGTGCGACAGCTGCATATCCTTGCGTGCATACTAAGACAGCATTGCGAAACGGCATCCTTTAAGAATGATGTTAGTAATACGAGGAGACACTTTTCAGTTTGTGAAACAAATCAAGCTAGAACGCAATTTGCTAATATTTTTTTTACTTTCAAGGTCCAAGACTTTATAATAATATCAATAAGCAACTAAATGTATAAAAGATTCTAAACTTAAATGTAAGCAGAAGACTATTGCAACTAGATTATAATGGAACAGAAAATTTGTTGACAGTTCAATCGTAATATATTAGTGATGTATAAATATACACATACATACACAAACATGTACACACACTGGCCCACACACACACAAACACACACACGCACACACGCGAGCATATTTATATATATATACATTGATAGACGCATACTTACACTTTATAACTACTATAATATTTTCATGTAGCTTAGAAATCTCCATTAACCACCTTATAATTTTAATAACATGTACCTATTACTGTATTGGTGTCCATGAGGGGGGACCTGGAGTCCTAAAATACAGGCCTTGGCTTAGTTTAAGCTCCAGCTCCCCACAAACAAATTACTAAATTATATTGCTAGTTTTTATTTACATTTAAATGTTTTTGTAAGTTTTTTGTTTGTGGAGAGAAATAAACAATTTTATTATTATTTTTAGTAAAATTTTTCGCTGATTAATACAAAGATACGGCTAATGCACCGAAAGTACTACAGTATAGATCGCACACCCACAATAGTAATATTGAACCAAAAATTGCTAACAAGTTCAAGTACTTTCAGAGCATATTAGCTGTATATTTGTATTAATCAGCGAAAAAATTAACTAAAAATAGAAGTATACACTCATTTTTCAACAGAATTTTATGTCCCGCATAAGCATGCGAGTCATTTGAATTTAGTATGGAAAACGGATCGCCTTAAGCGCGATTTCTCCGAAATCTATAACATAAAGTTCTATATAAAGGGGCTTGAGCCCTTGAGGCTGTACATTGTCAAAATTACCTCCCTTTCTAACAAGGGGCAGAATGCGCGTGCTAGAACGGAGGGGAATCGCGCTGTTTTACGTTTTTCGGCATACACTTAACACATTGAAAAATTGTATGTAAAAAACTAGATTTATTCAAAGGCTTTCTAACAAAGCTAATTTTGTGTCGATATTTCCAATGGTTTTTAAGCGATTTGGTTTATAGTGCAATAAAAGCACATTTTTCAAAAAAAAAATACCATCGGCGAATTTGTTAGCAATTGTGTTTTTGCGTACCTATATAGAAAACTAACTATTGAACTGAAGATGTACATATAAACAAGCCCTTTCAGTTTATGGTACACCCTTTGTACTAAATTTTATTCAAAAAAATCATAAATAATATCTAGTCAGGTAGACAACCAATCCAGGATTAATATTATAGAAAATTTTAATAAACTCAGTGGAACCAATTTTGGGTAAATCACATATTTACGATTTGGTGGTACAGAAACACCCCTTATATGAAATTACACAGATCAATTGATACTGGCGCAAGATATCTTACATAGAGATGCTTGGTCATGCAAAGTTTCATCAAAATTCAATGAGCCGTTTTTGAGAAAATTTCAATTTTTCATTTTCGTTGTATGACAGCTACCCTCAAAATGAGAGCCAGCAAGAAACCACTTAAAATCCTTCGATGGATTTGCATAAAACTCCTAAATTCAAAATATGGTGTAAATCGGACCATTCGTTTAGCCGCTAAGCCAAAGCGTGACGGACCGACCGACCGACCGACCGACGGACGGACATTTTTGGGAGATTTGTTTTTTATGATGTATAAGTGATATAGAACACATTTTTGAGAAAATTAGAAAAACTTTTTTTTTCACGAATACAATACCTCTCGCTCCGCTCGAAAGTAAAAAATCACGGTTGACGTACGAGTATTTTATTTATGGTATCTAAAATGCTAATTTTGACTGTAGACAGCTGTAACGGAACTAGCTTCGTCCGTACAATTTCACTCAAAACTTTAGTTGATCTTAAAATCATTTACAATACCAAAAGATACTGAACTTTGAATAAATATTTTCGTAATTTATTTGATCTACGGAACTCTAAAACTTCTTCAAATATTAAAAAGGTTGAATATGTATTGGAAGTGAGCAAAACAAAGAGTTTTATAGTTGTTTGTAATGCTGAGTCGTGATTGGTTGGAAGAGTTTGTGCAGGTTTGAATTTTATTTAAATATTTTGGAACAAGGAAGCGTCAGTTTTTCTATGCGAGCAGAATGGAGGAGTAATTTTTAGTGAAAAGTCAAAATTTCCAAATGTAAATTTGGAAAAGTGAAAGTTCAGGAGCAGCAGCAGAGAAAGAAGATTTCTACGAAAAACACAATAAGCTAAGTATTTTAGGGTGATTTGCCTCTCAGTTAGATAAAATAGGCTCAAATCTCGTTTTAGGATTCTAAAGATTTCATTCAAGGGTTTCCATTGAAAATGGCTTTTGCAAAGGAGTTTTATTTCAATGTTTTATTTTTTGTGTTACCTTTTAGCAGGACAAACAGAGCTCTGGAGGTCTGAACGGATTTTGTGAGAAATATTACGGTATTTTAAATATAACCTTATATATTCAAGAGATGGCAAGGCATCTTAAAATCTTAGTTTAATTTTTCTTTAAACTTTACAGGAGGTGCATGCAATGAGATTTACCTGAAATTTGTCTAGTAAGTGATTCAATCCTAAGAATATGGAGAGTATCAATATCTACTCAAATTGCTGATTAGTTCACTTCACCTCAGTTCGTCTATGAGAACCTAGGAAGAACAGGAACAAACTGGTAAAGTAGCCTTTGTTCATATTTGTACTTTCTTTTTCACCCAGACCGATAAGTATATGACTACTTTCCCAAAATTGGTATGAAAGTTTAGATTGTTTTTACATCATATATTATATACTTAAACTTGGTCAAACTTCTCTAAGTTTTTGTTTAATACAATCAATTTTCCAACATATGAAAGATAAAAAAACAATAATTTTAAAGTTAAAATTTACAAATAAATTAACTTTTCTGATGATTTATTTTAGACTAAAGTTTTATTGGTTCAAAATGTTACTACCTACAGTAAGGAGATATCAAACATTCAAAACTACAAATTGTTTATTCTTTTACTAAGACTACAAGCTTAAATAAATAGCTGATAATCTATGAAATTGTTTGAGAAAATACAATCTCAGTATATTAGTGATATACCATATGGAGTCATTATATACACAAAAACGGTTTTATGTATCATCTAGTACATAGTATCAAAGAAAATTATTTATTCAATATCAAAACAGATTGAACTAAAAGGACTATAATAATATCAGTCTCTTTCATTGTCAAAGTAAACTAAAGGAAAATGTATTAAGACAAATTACAGTTTTAGAGAAGTTTGATTGGTTCTTTTATGAATTATGTTTGTTATTTTGTTTTTGCTTGCTTCCATACATTCAACTGAGTAAATAACTAAAACATGGGTTAGGTATATTAAAATAATCTCTAGGGAATGATTTTATAAAATAATAAGTGATTAAATACTCAATATTCTACTTCAATTTAAAATCTACTTATTGGCTTTTATTCGACGGAGAAATAATTTAAAACATAGACTAGAAATATTCAGGTACTTATTTATTTTTAGGGAATTATATTTATTTTTAGGATATCATATTTATTTTATTACGGTTCACACTTAGAATTTCTGGGTTGCTACTTAGTGTGGGGAATCAACCTAGACGATTACTCTAAAGGCCATTAAACAGTTTAAAACGGACTCAATATATTTTAGGTTTTAGGTAGATCAGAACTTGCGCTAGAAAATATTAGATCATAGTTAAATTATATATTTTTCTTGGATCAATTAGACTTAGGTTTTTAGTTAAAACTTAATTCAGTTATACTTTTCAGGTTCTTCATAACTTTTAAACTTACATACATTTTTAAATAGAATAGATAAATAGTTAGGAAGGCAGCTCGTTACAATTTGGTTCCGTGAGCCATGATCTAGGATTAAGTTTAGCTTAGGGTAAGTAGGCTTGTTACAATTTGTTGGCCGTGACAGGATATGGTCCAAGCTTATTAGTAGGTCATTACAATTTGCTGCAGTAGCCCAGGATGAATTTCTAGCTATTATAGTCTTGGTTGACCAGTGATCTGGCTCTACCCGTTACAATTTGATGCGAGCCAGGATGGAGACACCCTCCGTGACAATTGTCACCGGGTCTGTGCCTGCTCTCAAGGCCTTGAGAACGGAGAGCAGGAGCTCGATGGCAAGGTCGATGGCTTCGTGTGTGACTGAAGTTGTTGACACCTCCGGGTGCTTCGTCTTCACTCCCACGGCTTGTGGGGAGAAGACCGTGTTAATAGGCTCTGTGGCAAAGGCGGTACAGCCCAGGCAAGCGGCTGTCGAGGGCCCGCGGTTGCGGTTGCGGGGGGCTTCGACGGGGTGCGGTGAAGCGGCGGTAAGGCGGGCGACTGCACTTTTGCAACGCTTGGCGGCGATTTCTTCGCGAAGATAAGTGGCCTGGGCGACGTTGTGAGTGGCCTTTGGTCGCCTCATGACCTTCGTGGTAGAGGCAGGGGGAGCCATGACTCCCCTCGATCCCTCAATAATTGTCGGCCGACGAGATTGACATTTTGCCTGCTCTTACTAGGTAGTTTCTTGACAATTGAACACTGACAGTCACGCAATTAGAGAACAATTCCAACGTTGCGCGTGAATATTTAACAGAGGTCTGTCTGCTACAACCTGCTTTATATCCGGCCTAATAGTACTTGGATGACTGCTTGTCGTGCGTGTCATAAGATCTTGTATTACTTCTCGGACTCATATGGTCCAAATTATTTAAATGAGTTGACTCATTAATATGACTCATAGAAACTGACCAAATGGTTCAAATTATTTAAATGAGTTAACTCATTAATATGACTCATAGAAACTGACAACTCTCAGTCAAATGATCTGCCGACTTAGAACGAGCCTCTAGGCAAAGGGCAAATGTAATTTTTTGACGTTACGAGGTATAAGCTGACGCAGGTGACCTGACTCACACTAATATCTCGAAATAAAATAATCGATAGATCGCAACACTATTTGTAAGTAGGGTTGTCATAGTCCAATCTGTGTTGCCATATTCCAATCAGTGATGCCGTATTTCAATAACTTTAAAAATCGATTGTAAAAAAATGGTGGCCTTTAAAAATATTCTTTCTTCACCACAATATTATCTACTATTCTATCTATCATATGAACTTGGTTTGAACCCTGTTAATTTTCCCTCGAAATAAAAATCCAACCCCCATAGTAAAATTTTACATCTCTTTTACAATTGGTGTTATATTTCTCTTGTGAATTATTGCATCAGTTGCGTTTAGGAGTTAGTAAGTTAGACATTGAAAGTGATTAATAATGAAATTAATTAGGAGTTTTGCAAATTTAAATAATTAAACTAATTTTGCGCAGCGCCTGGGTGTTTGACTGAGCAGTTTTCACTTAGTGGCTTTATCAATTGCTTACTCACATATGTTTCATTGGGGGGGACCAGTAGTTCGTAGTAATAGCGTAAAAGAGGACGGAGAGGAAGGTGAGAAAGGTAGTATGAAAATTGTGAAAGTAATTGACAAATTGGCTTATGCGTAGGAACATGACTATTCTTGCATAATGCGTAGGGATGACTAATGGTATGGAGGGTTGCAATGAATTAATGGATTCTCAACCAGTGAACAAAAGGTTATTAACTGTCGACCCTGAACATTACACTTACAACGAAGTATTTATGGGATCATAGGAGTTAGGTTAATTTTATGTGACATTGAGTACGATAGTTATTTTGATGTCCAACATGAGCGTTAATGCTCCCTGTAAATGACTTCTACTCTACACGAAGCAAATAGCTTATATGCAATTTCCCCACACTGCACATGCTCCAAAACAAAGTGGAGGCGATATTGAGTCAAGTATTAAGCTGCGAGAATTGATTGTAAAACAGTAATTTAGAGGACAGAATTAAATATATTCTCAGCAGGGGTGTTTTTGACTATCCGGGGGTAAAATCTGAAAAATAAAAACAGTTTTGCCTTTTGAATTAAGGAGATGTTAAGAATTCTGACATTCGGTCAAGGAGATCTCACAAATCTTCTCCTTGTGAGGGTATTATTTGGTTCGCAATACTCGACATTATCTGGGGTATAACCAATATGTTAAAGTTTTAGCTCTTGAATTCATATCGAAGAAATTTTTCTTTTGGTTTAAAACTTACACCACAACAGGATCTACGTGTGTTCATTTTATGGGTTGAGAGTTAATAAATGTTAAAACTTTATTCGTGAAAATTCAAATGAGAAAATTTACTTCGGAGGACACTTAGGCTTCTGCGTAAATTTTGGGGGTTGGCTGTAACGGAACTAGCTTCGTCCGTACAATTTCACTCAAAACTTTAGTTGATCTTAAAATCATTTACAATACCAAAAGATACTGAACTTTGAATAAATATTTTCGTAATTTATTTGATCTACGGAACTCTAAAACTTCTTCAAATATTAAAAAGGTTGAATATGTATTGGAAGTGAGCAAAACAAAGAGTTTTATAGTTGTTTGTAATGCTGAGTCGTGATTGGTTGGAAGAGTTTGTGCAGGTTTGAATTTTATTTAAATATTTTGGAACAAGGAAGCGTCAGTTTTTCTATGCGAGCAGAATGGAGGAGTAATTTTTAGTGAAAAGTCAAAATTTCCAAATGTAAATTTGGAAAAGTGAAAGTTCAGGAGCAGCAGCAGAGAAAGAAGATTTCTACGAAAAACACAATAAGCTAAGTATTTTAGGGTGATTTGCCTCTCAGTTAGATAAAATAGGCTCAAATCTCGTTTTAGGATTCTAAAGATTTCATTCAAGGGTTTCCATTGAAAATGGCTTTTGCAAAGGAGTTTTATTTCAATGTTTTATTTTTTGTGTTACCTTTTAGCAGGACAAACAGAGCTCTGGAGGTCTGAACGGATTTTGTGAGAAATATTACGGTATTTTAAATATAACCTTATATATTCAAGAGATGGCAAGGCATCTTAAAATCTTAGTTTAATTTTTCTTTAAACTTTACAGGAGGTGCATGCAATGAGATTTACCTGAAATTTGTCTAGTAAGTGATTCAATCCTAAGAATATGGAGAGTATCAATATCTACTCAAATTGCTGATTAGTTCACTTCACCTCAGTTCGTCTATGAGAACCTAGGAAGAACAGGAACAAACTGGTAAAGTAGCCTTTGTTCATATTTGTACTTTCTTTTTCACCCAGACCGATAAGTATATGACAACTTTCCCAAAATTGGTATGAAAGTTTAGATTGTTTTTACATCATATATTATATACTTAAACTTGGTCAAACTTCTCTAAGTTTTTGTTTAATACAATCAATTTTCCAACATATGAAAGATAAAAAAACAATAATTTTAAAGTTAAAATTTACAAATAAATTAACTTTTCTGATGATTTATTTTAGACTAAAGTTTTATTGGTTCAAAATGTTACTACCTACAGTAAGGAGATATCAAACATTCAAAACTACAAATTGTTTATTCTTTTACTAAGACTACAAGCTTAAATAAATAGCTGATAATCTATGAAATTGTTTGAGAAAATACAATCTCAGTATATTAGTGATATACCATATGGAGTCATTATATACACAAAAACGGTTTTATGTATCATCTAGTACATAGTATCAAAGAAAATTATTTATTCAATATCAAAACAGATTGAACTAAAAGGACTATAATAATATCAGTCTCTTTCATTGTCAAAGTAAACTAAAGGAAAATGTATTAAGACAAATTACAGTTTTAGAGAAGTTTGATTGGTTCTTTTATGAATTATGTTTGTTATTTTGTTTTTGCTTGCTTCCATACATTCAACTGAGTAAATAACTAAAACATGTTTAGTTTAGTTTAGTTTAGTTTAGTTTATTTAATCACATATTGTAACTTCATACAATTACATTTCATGTCAGATTATACTCTTTCACAATACGATCGTCAATAAGTATATAAAAAATCAATAAAATTATTTGAATTAACAAAAGAGAATCAACGTTATAAAATACAAATGTCAAATAAAATAAAATGTCATAATGATCACCGTACAATAGTAAAATACTCCGTCATGGAGTATAATGCCTTATCCAACAAAAAGTTCTTCAGTCGACTCCTGAAAGTTTCGTCACAAGATTCATTTTTTAAATCAATGGGAAGTTGCTCATAGTACGTCGGGCCTATAACACGCGGATTTTTTTCGAGCAGTGCGGTGCGCCGCTGTACACTTCTGAGACATCCAGTTCGGCGAAGATGCCTACCCGGCACCTCCACCCGCTCAAAGCTCGACAGGTTCCTACGAACAAACATGAGGACTTCGAACAGGTAATGAGAATAGTGCGTCATGATCTGGTGTTCAACGAATAACATTTTACAAGAGTGTCTCGGCTTGACGCCGGTCATCGTTCGAAGAGCTCGCTTCTGTATTCTCATCACCCTGTTCGCATCAGTCGAGTTGCCCCACAGTATCGTACCGTAAGACATCAGCGAGTGGAAGTACGCATAGTACGTCTGCCTTAGGGCTTCACGAGATATAAGCGGCTTCAACTTGCGCAACGCGAACACTGCACTGCTCAATCTGCCACACAGCTCGTCAACATGCCGTTTCCAATTTAAATTAGAGTCCAGGTGAAAGCCCAGAAACTTACAGTGATCAGCAAGTGGCATTGGACTTTGGATACTAGTAGTTCTAGCAATACTTTGGCCAGAAAACAACATGATATTAGATTTAGATAGGTTTAATATCAGACCGTTTGTTGAAAACCAACAGCCTAGTTGATCACACGCTGTATTGAGCTTGTCACTGAGCTGATGATACGTTGGCGCTTTTACTACTACAGTCGTGTCGTCAGCAAATAGCACCATCATATCATCACTCAAAATGGACGGTAAATCATTAATAAATGCAAGAAACAGAGTATTTCCTAGCGCCGAACCTTGAGGAATACCTACTGTCACACTGCCTGCTTTGGAGTTCTGTCTTCTCCCGTTTAATGTGACTTGCACGGTTTGCCGTCTATTTTCCAGAAAAGATTTAAGCAACTGGTGAGCATTATGATTGAGTCCGTACCTCGTTAGTTTGTTTAATAGAAGTTTGTGATTGATGACGTCAAAGGCTTTGGACAGGTCGCAGAATACCCCTGCGACTTTGTGTTTGTCATCAATGCCGGTGGTAATGTAGTCGAAAATTTTATGAGCGGCTGTGGTAGTGGACATGTGCCTGCGGTAGGCATACTGTTTATTGGTCAGTAAGTTATTCCTCTCAAAATGTAGCATAAGGTGCTCAGATAAAATCGATTCAATAGTTTTTGAAATATTTGGTACTATAGATATGGGTCGATAGTTATCAACAGTTGACCTTTCACCCTTGCCTTTGTACACGGGACATACTCTTGTGCTCTTCAGCACCTCGGGGTACACGCCCTCCGAAAACATAGAGTTTATCAGGATGACGAGTAGCTCCGCGAGTACTGGCCAGATACACAAGAGTATGTTTACCGAAATGTCATAAACGTCAAGTGTGGTTCGGGTCTTCAGCAGAGATTTTAGAACCCGGTCGAGATCTGCACGTGAGACAGTCGGCAAGGAAAAAGTCGGCACAACCGAATCGGATAAATAATTTTCAAGGTACTTTAAAGACCTGTTTTCATCAATTTGTGTGGTATGGTTAGATGCACTATTTAAAAATTGAGTATTTAAGTGATCAGGGATTTCACTCATAGGGACAAGTTTAGAGTTTACGTCTTTAAGGGATATTATATAACCTGGACTTTATCTGCTGGAACATCAATACGAAAAGATGAATATTCGCCACGCGTGACCGTCAGCTGCTCGCATTTCGTGACTGTGATGTTCATTTGTGACCTGATATGACGGATTACATTGTCAGCTGTTGTCTTAACGTCCAAATTAAATACATGGAGGCTGATGCGATGCGGAGCAGCTGCTCGGAGCTCCTGTGGCTGCTCGGCTGCTCGGAGCTCCTGTTGCTGGCAGGATGTTTGCTGCAATTTCGAAGTGGCTGGCTGCGCAGGCTTTAGAACCACGGGCGATCGGATTGTGCTACTATGGATTAGAGGCCTATGAACATTCTGGTCTACATCATGGGTGCCGTCTATACTGCTGGCTGAAGCAGTCGCCGTATCACCCGCAGTGGGTGTATCAATCGGGATGGACGCGACAGGACGTGGTGGACGACCACGACGAGGCTTTGATGGTGGTTTCGTTAACTGCATTTTTTTTTCTGCCGTCAATGGTTTCAATGGAGGTGTTAAAGGCACTATCGTGGCTTTTTGTGCTGGTGTTGGTGAAATAAGCGGGTCAGTATTGTCGTGGACGTAGGTTAAACCTTTAGGCCCTGACTCGTTTAGTGTGACGTTATTTGCAGTTGAAAATCTTGCTGGTATACGAACAACATCTGAGAAACTGTATCGGTCTGGCTTTGTAGTATTGCACTTTTCTGTATCAGAGTCAGGTAAGTCTTTTTTCACATATTTTAGTATTTCATAGACTATACTCATTTGTGAAGCCAATTGTTGTTTTTGTAGCGATATAATTTCGTAGCAGCTGTCTACTTTGGACTTTAATTCCACAACAGTATCATTGAGATTTGAAATAACGTCCACTAACCTGTCCTCCGCGGCTTTTGACCTGGTTTTTTTCGCAGTCGGAGCCATTCCAATTGGATATTATATTCACAATGTCAACGTATAAACTCAAATAAATCAATAGTAACAAAATAATTCAAAAATGTTGGTCAAAATATTTAAAATAAATACAATAATACGGAGCGCTATCTGTATGCAGCGGTGGCGCCACGGCGGTGGCGGTGGCATGGCGGTGGCGGTGGTGGTGGGTTTGGTATATTAAAATAATCTCTAGGGAATGATTTTATAAAATAATAAGTGATTAAATACTCAATATTCTACTTCAATTTAAAATCTACTTATTGGCTTTTATTCGACGGAGAAATAATTTAAAACATAGACTAGAAATATTCAGGTACTTATTTATTTTTAGGGAATTATATTTATTTTTAGGATATCATATTTATTTTATTACGGTTCACACTTAGAATTTCTGGGTTGCTACTTAGTGTGGGGAATCAACCTAGACGATTACTCTAAAGGCCATTAAACAGTTTAAAACGGACTCAATATATTTTAGGTTTTAGGTAGATCAGAACTTGCGCTAGAAAATATTAGATCATAGTTAAATTATATATTTTTCTTGGATCAATTAGACTTAGGTTTTTAGTTAAAACTTAATTCAGTTATACTTTTCAGGTTCTTCATAACTTTTAAACTTACATACATTTTTAAATAGAATAGATAAATAGTTAGGAAGGCAGCTCGTTACAATTTGGTTCCGTGAGCCATGATCTAGGATTAAGTTTAGCTTAGGGTAAGTAGGCTTGTTACAATTTGTTGGCCGTGACAGGATATGGTCCAAGCTTATTAGTAGGTCATTACAATTTGCTGCAGTAGCCCAGGATGAATTTCTAGCTATTATAGTCTTGGTTGACCAGTGATCTGGCTCTACCCGTTACACAGCGCCTTAAGATCGAACACTGTGTATGGTATGTACAGTTTGTTTTTTATATCTTTATAACATTTTTATCGTACAAATAAAAGGTTTCCTTGTTTTACTTTGTTTGCACAACCGTGGGACAGCGGAAGCCAGTGTCGAGGCATCCGCTGTCATCCATTGCAGTCATTATATTATTATTACCATATAGTAATAATTACCTATTTTAAACGCTATTTACTTGCTTACTTTTTAAGGTGGTCCTAAGAACTGTTGCAAAGAGTTTCAAACAGTTTTGTTTTGTTTCCAAATATTACTAAAATGTTTACAGACGTTCGTCAACTGTTAGGAACAGTTGCAAACATTCTAAACGTTTCTAAAAAAATAATGTTTTTTATTGCATCTGAAACGTTTCTAAACGTTTGGAAACGTTTCCACTATTGCTCCACACTTTGGATGTTTATAATTGTTTGGAAACGTTTCTAAACACCGGTGTGGGAGCACCTTTAAGGTTCTGCATATTCAAAAGGTGACATAAAAAATATGCTATTGATCAGCTGATTTTGTTTCTAGGGGAAGATGATTTTATTTTTCGAATTTTGACCTTGTTTCTTATGGGAAAAGTAGTTCAGTTTTATACTAATATGAATCCCAGATTATATCCTTTCTGTTATACGTTATATACCTCGCTTTTCTAATCTTCGCTATACGAAAAAGCAAAAAACTTTCGATAATAAACCGTTAGCAAAATAAGTACACTTTTATTTACTTGACATACTGACCGGAGACTCCGTGAGTCATAGCCAAATGCAAAAAATTCTTCAAAATGAATATTAAAGAAACCGGATTTACAACCTGTTCTAGATATTATTTTCCTCGTAATATAATATGCAGTAAACATAGTGATTATAAGAATTCTTATTCAGAACAGCAAAAAACACTTTTTAGGATTCCGTAAAGGATGAAAACGTAACCATATTATAAAGTCTTCGCTGGAGCTGTATCTTTTGAACCTTCGCGTTAGCCAATTTAAATAAATAAATGGTACAGCAGCACTGCACTTACTTTTTCGCAATAATCAAGGATAAACTATCAACCGCAAACTTAAATTTGTAATGCCATACACGTAGTATAGAAATACTTAAAAAAAAAATTTCGAATGAAATACTTAGATCAATTCAGAATTCAAATTGTCAAATATTAAAACAAACAAACCTCAAACGATTTCGAGTAAATTACATGTTTAACTTTTGGTAGCTTACTGGAACACCCTGTATATGAATTTTCACAGATCAACGGATACTACCGCAGGATACTTCCGTGGATATTTTTTTAATTTCCAACACATGTTCCTTATGGATAATTGTTCAGTTTAGTCTACGAAGCAAGCCCTTTCAGTTTTTGGTACACCCTGTGTACTAAAATTTATTCGAAAAAATCATAAATAATATCCAGTCAGGTAAACAACCAATCCAGGATTAATATTATAGAAAATTTTAATAAACTCAGTGGAACCAATTTTGGGTAAATCAAATATTTACCATTTGGTGGTACAGAAACACCCCTTATATGAAATTACACAGATCAATTGATACTGGCGCAAGATATCTTACATAGAGATGCTTGGTCATGCAAAGTTTCATCAAAATTCAATGAGCCGTTTTTGAGAAAATTTCAAAATTTGTTGTATGACAGCTACCCTCAAAATGAGAGCCAGCAAGAAACCACTTAGAACCCTTCGATGGATTTGCATAAAACTCCTAAATTCAAAATATGTTGTAAATCGGACCATTCGTTTAGCCGCTAGGCCAAAGCGTGACGGACAGACCGACCGACCGACCGGCCGATCGACCGACCGACCGGCCGATCGACCGACCGACCGACCGACCGACCGACGGACGAACATTTTTGGGAGACTTGTTTTTTATTATGTATAAGTGATATACTCGTAGAACACATTTTTGAGAAAATTAGAAAAACTTTTTTTTTCTCGAATACAATACCTTTAAGGTAAAAATATGTGTTACAGTGGCGGATGTACTAACTAATAATCAAACTATGAAAATTAATAACAAACAGGAGTCGCCACAAGATACGCGGTTTAAATATTTTTGTTGTTGTTTCGTAAAAACAGTAATACATTTTAAGAAGTGTGAAACTAGTTGGTGTGATAATTGTGCATATAAGCCAAGTGCTAGTCGGAGACGTGAAATTTTGCCTTATTTTGAGTCACAGACACAAATATATTGTGTGGTGGTACGGAACCTTCGGTGGTCGAGTCCTACTCGCCTTTTTTGTACTAGAATGAAACTCCTTGAACGGGTGCTCCTGGCTAGAATCGAGCCATTTATTGAGGCAGTGATTCCATCAGAACAGGCGGGATTCAAAAAAGGCAGAAATTGTACTGATCAAGTGCTCTTCAAAAACAGTTCAAGTCCACCGCAGTATTCATAGACCTGACTGCGGCCTACGACACAGTTTGGAGACAAGGCCTCATCTGCAAGTTCCTGGCTGCCGTACCGAGTAGAGAGATAGCTGACCTTATCTCAAACATGTTGTCAGAAAGACGATTTAATGTATATTTGGGAAAATCCAAAAGCCTTACCAGGGTCTTGCATAACGGTTTACCACAAGATTTGGTACTAGCACCCCAACTCTTTAATCTGTATATCCACGATTTCCCGCAAACTGAAACTGTCAGATTCATGAATGCCGATGATATTGCTCTAGTGGCTCAGAGTAGTGCCTTTTCAACTGGAGAGCAAATAATAAATTCTGGCTTAGTAGCCGAGGCTAAGTACTTCAAGTCCTGGCAGTGGCGATTGATTCCCAGTACTAGCAAAACCGAGGTAGGTTGTTTCCACCTGAACAATCAAATGGCTAATTACCGCCCAACTGTGACTTTTAACGGACAGATACTGAAATACAACCCAACACCCAAGTACCTCGGAGTGACCTTGGACAGGTCCCTTACATAAAAAGAACATCTGTGTAAGCTCTTCCAAAAAATGGCTACTAGAAATAACATCCTCCACATACTCTGCGGCACCACATGGGGAGCATCAGACGAGAGCCTAAGCACATCAGGAGTCGCACTTGTCTAATCAGCGGCGGAATACTGCGCAGCTGTTTGGCTAAATAGCGCGCACGTACACAGAGTAGACACAAAACTGGTATCTCAGGTACTATAAAAAAAACCCCCACTCACTGGTTACCCACGTTGTGCAACATTGCTCCTCCTCACCTGCGCAGAATGTATGCTCTGAAGAGAGAAGCTGAAAAAATTACCTCGAGCCCCCTCTTGCCTGTCCATGAGCACTTCTGCCAACCGCCCCCGTATCGCCTAAAGTCTCGACACCCAACATACCAAGCCGGTCAAACCGTTCCCACCTTCGACATCTCAGAAGCCTGGAAATCTGAATGGACTTAAGCAACCCTTGGATCTTCAGTACAAGACATAGATCCTACGTCCAAACTACCGGGCTCCAAGCTGCCGCGCTACCTCTGATGCCGGATCAATAGACTCCGAACAGGATATTGCCGTTGTAACTACTTCCGGCACAAATGGGGATGGAGGGATTCGGCTATGTGCGAGTGTGGCGAAGAGGAACAAACCATGGAGCACATAATTCGTCGTTGCCCCCTCTTCTCATATCCAGGACCTCCAAAAGACTTGTTTAATTTACCGCCTGACGCCGCCGAATGGCTAAAAGGAGTAAATTTAAGTCTATAAATATCGCCTTTTCGTAAAGCCATACGATTAAATAAAATGTACTAGAAATACGCATACAATTAGTTTATTTCTGTAAAGTCAATACAAACAGGTCAATTTAAACACTCAAAACGTGATTTAAGCTCCTACGGCTATCTAAATAAAAACGGTACATGGTCCAATGAGTCAAGATTGTCGTGCTCTTGACTGTACCAAACTTAGAGACTACAAGATTATAAACAAATGACGAGACCAATCTCATCTGTCGGGAAAACCTTTAAATATGCAAAATTACAGCAGCAATTAGCGCGCCAAAATATCATGCACGTGTTTAAATAATTAGTAAAAAATTACGTTATACAGTGTTGTAGGTATATCGTCAGTTGCAGAAAGTGTCTTTAAAGTTAAAGCTCTTTTAAATCTGATGACACTTTCTATCTTGTTGACAAAGAAAGTGACAGCAATATATTTAAAAAATAATTATAAAGTATATTCTTGTTGATGATTAATGATGATAAATTTTGTATTTGTTCTGTTGTCGTGTTTGTTAAGTGTTTTTGTTTTCTTATTTTATGTATATGTTACGGCTAAAACCCGAAGCGCGGCTGCACCTAGTTTTAGCCGGTTAGGTTAGGTTAGTAATCGGCTGGTACTACTAGGTTTAACCAAGAGTAGGTGGCTACACCTAGTTCTAACCGGCTAAAACTAGGTGTAGCCACCTACTCTTGGTTAAACCTAGTACCAGCCGATTACTAACCTAACCTACACCTAGTTTTAGCCGGTTAGGTTAGGTTAGTAATCGGCTGGTACTACTAGGTTTAACCAAGAGTAGGTGGCTACACCTAGTTCTAACCGGCTAAAACTAGGTGTAGCCACCTACTCTTGGTTAAACCTAGTACCAGCCGATTACTAACCTAACCTACACCTAGTTTTAGCCGGTTAGGTTAGGTTAGTAATCGGCTGGTACTACTAGGTTTAACCAAGAGTAGGTGGCTACACCTAGTTCTAACCGGCTAAAACTAGGTGTAGCCACCTACTCTTGGTTAAACCTAGTACCAGCCGATTACTAACCTAACCTACACCTAGTTTTAGCCGGTTAGGTTAGGTTAGTAATCGGCTGGTACTACTAGGTTTAACCAAGAGTAGGTGGCTACACCTAGTTCTAACCGGCTAAAACTAGGTGTAGCCACCTACTCTTGGTTAAACCTAGTACCAGCCGATTACTAACCTAACCTACACCTAGTTTTAGCCGGTTAGGTTAGGTTAGTAATCGGCTGGTACTACTAGGTTTAACCAAGAGTAGGTGGCTACACCTAGTTCTAACCGGCTAAAACTAGGTGTAGCCACCTACTCTTGGTTAAACCTAGTACCAGCCGATTACTAACCTAACCTACACCTAGTTTTAGCCGGTTAGGTTAGGTTAGTAATCGGCTGGTACTACTAGGTTTAACCAAGAGTAGGTGGCTACACCTAGTTCTAACCGGCTAAAACTAGGTGTAGCCACCTACTCTTGGTTAAACCTAGTACCAGCCGATTACTAACCTAACCTACACCTAGTTTTAGCCGGTTAGGTTAGGTTAGTAATCGGCTGGTACTACTAGGTTTAACCAAGAGTAGGTGGCTACACCTAGTTCTAACCGGCTAAAACTAGGTGTAGCCACCTACTCTTGGTTAAACCTAGTACCAGCCGATTACTAACCTAACCTACACCTAGTTTTAGCCGGTTAGGTTAGGTTAGTAATCGGCTGGTACTACTAGGTTTAACCAAGAGTAGGTGGCTACACCTAGTTCTAACCGGCTAAAACTAGGTGTAGCCACCTACTCTTGGTTAAACCTAGTACCAGCCTGTAGTGTTTGTATCTATTAAATAGATATATTTCATTGTCTCATGTACACGACGGTTGACATCTGTCACTTGGGCAGTCGCGTGTAGAAGCTGATGCCGGGTAGACGTGCTGCGATTGTCGGTGTATAAGTGAGCCAGTGATCACCCTTGGGTAGAACTGAAGGTTCTACAATGGCGACGAGGTGAAAGGTCAGTGCCAAAAAATTGTTTTCGTGAAAATAGAGGAGGGAAACTCAGTATGGAGGTACAAAAGGAAAAATTAAAGAAACGCGGTAAATAAGCTCTGATATTTATCAAAATATCATAAACAAATTCCAAACAATATTCAAAGCAGGTATCGATTGCTATTTACATCAAAATAATCTATTAGCAATGCTTTAACCATAAAAGCGAATGTGCAATGATGTGTCATTGGCGGTAGGCTAGGCTAGGAATAAGATAGATAACATCGATTCCTCCTTGCAAAGCACACTGATACGTATGTTGTACCTACTAAAAAGGAATACAGTTGCTTAGGGTTCCTTTGAGTGAATCTCATTTAGTTATTACACAAACAACCCACCTTTTTAACATCCTTTTGTTTACCTATTTGGAAAAGGAAAAAATAACATATTCCGAGTGATTTACAAAGATTGCTTGCTTGCTTTTCGTCTGGGCTGCTGGGCCCGTCGATCCAACAAACGTTATAGGTTAACTTTACACTTTCATCTAAGTGGGACTACGTATCAAGTAGCTATGTATATGTTAAGGTAAGGACATGTGGCGGCATTGTAACTCATAGATAGCATATCTACAGTAAAATTACGTTGTTACATACGGTATTATAGTTGCAGGATTAAGCTAAAGGGAAAGAATAAGTAAACAGTCAAATTCAGTTGATAAATATTTGGAAGTACAGTTAAATACATAGATTTGGTTGTACCTAATATGTAAAATAAAGTAAAACTAGTCAGGGTAAAAGTTATAGCTTAAAGTTTTAAACATAGGTGTTTATCAAACGCTTTAAAAGTCAAATCGATGTATTGCTTGACTAAAGGTAATAAAATAACAATGTTATAATTAATTACAGTATAATTTCTATAGCTTACTGTAACATGCAACATTTATTTTAACTTGTTGTTGAATAGAAATAATTTAGGCCTACAAAGTTACACAGTCAGGGGCACATCAAGTTTGACACATTGCACTTTGCCGTTCTTGTTTCAATAGACGTATGGGCTGGAGTTGCACTGCGAGTGTCATGCTTGACCTGTCTTCGACTGTACCATCCTACAGCAATGGTAATATTGTGGATGTCTCATAATTATTATTAGATAAGTAGGTACGTTTGACGGCTGTAAGCACTGCTATGGGTTGGTGGAAATGTTACCTATTGAAATTAATAGCAGTAAGTACATTACTCAAGAGGGAAGAAACTGACAGTTCCATACCGAGAACATGGCATTTGTGCCACGAGCTTGCGAGGGGCGCAAACCATTCGAGGTATGGAGCTGAGCTTTATCCCGAATGATGTAGGTATGTATAGTGCTTTTTAAAAATAATGGGTATAAATGCGAAATGCGGTCAATTTCGGATACTCCTTTATGTTGATGTTATTTCTTATTAACATTGTGCTT
Organism: Athrips mouffetella; assembly: GCA_947532105.1. Lineage (NCBI taxonomy): Eukaryota > Metazoa > Arthropoda > Insecta > Lepidoptera > Gelechiidae > Athrips > Athrips mouffetella. The sequence continues at coordinate 22,211,141 of OX383970.1, read as the reverse complement.
CTCAACATGGAGTGCATAGCCCATATCGTGCTTGGCTTATATATTGTTTTGCTTTCTCACTAAAATATGAGAGTATTATATTTTCAGAAAATTAAGACGTTTTCTTTACCTTTTGCCAACGTATGAAATTTTCATAAGTATTGTTGTATCTGTATTTAGATTTTTCCGGCAACAGGCAGCCTCTAATAGCTCTGGCGGTGTGATAGGGAAGCATAATCACTATCACTAGAAGTATCCATATTAAACAAAAAATACAAAGACAAATGCTAAATCAATCGGAATATTTGCGAAAACGCGCAGGCTTTTTTATTTTCATTCGCTCGTTTCTGAAGTAAGTTAAGATCATAGGGTCATGCAGCCTCTTCTTCCGTGAATCCGCGCGTTTTTTACAAAAATCATTTGTTTTTAATTTTCTGCTTGCACCAAGGAGATTGGTGACCGATAAAAAAAAAAAAATGGATGTGGCCAGTAACAATTTATTTAAAATATGATTTTTAGGCAGTTAAAATCTCTTTGCTGTATGACTACAGAAGAATTAAAAAAAAACTTAATCGGGTCAGTAATTGATTTTCATACCTTTTTCCCACCCTTGGGATGGAAGGATTTCCATACAAACTTCCATCCCTTGGTCATCGTTCCCTCTCTCTAATTGGAATAATTAGAGTTTATTTTGAGAGCAGGTGTAATAAATATGATTTTGAACCCCCATAAATTATAACTTGAAATAATTAATTATAATATAATAAAAGTTCTATTAATTTAAAATGGTTTATTCCAATGTACTCGGTTTGGACTTTTATTGAATTGAGAGTGGTAAAAAATAGTGACTTTCATTAAATTGAAAGTATGACCTCCATTAAATTGGAAGTATGGCTACCATTAAATTGTAAGTATGGCTACCGTTGAATTAGAAGTATGGCTATTATTAAATCGGATGTATGGCTACCATTAAATTGGAAGTATGACTACCATTAAATTGGAAGTATGGCTACCATTAAATTGGAAGTATGACTACCATTAAATTGGAAATATGGCTACCATTAAATTGGAAGTATGACAAATATTAAATTGGAAGTATGGCTACCATTAAATTGGAAGTACGGCTACCATTAAATTGGAAGTATGACTACCATAAAATTGGAAGTATGGCTACCATTAAATTGGAAGTGTGACTACCATTAAATTGGAAGTATGGCTACCATTAAATTGGAAGTATGACTACCATTAAATTGGAAGTATAGCTGCCATGAAATTGGAAGTACTGCTACCATTAAATTGGAAGTTTTGAAACCATTAAATTGGAAATGGGTTAATGTAATTTAAGCTAGAGTCCGTTTTAGCATCACCCGTTCGTAAAAAATAATAATAATAAAATAAGTGTTATGTAGGTAAAAAATCTAACAATGGGGGATGAGTAACATTGGATAAAGTAATTACAGAAGCGAGATATAGAGATAGGAAAAAAAAGGGGAAAGAATATGGGGATCGGAAAAGATGTGTGGGTGATTCGGATATAGCAGAAGGCGATAAAGATAAAGAAAACTAAAATGTAGTGCCCAGATATTTACAATGCTTTTGTAATAGTGCTAGGATTTTCATAGTGTTTTTGATGTGGTTTCTTGTTTACTTAACACGATATTTGACACATTGCGCTAACGTAAGGTAAGTAAAAACAATAGAAACTTACTCGTAGAGTATTGATCGTGCCATGACTTTCACAGTATTCTTGAGTGTTGGACTCATGATTTTAGTGTTAGTGCAGTAAAGATTGCGTTCATAAGATAACCTTTCTGGGGTGGTTTCGAGATGAAGTTCAAATTGTCTCACAGTAACGTGATTAAAGAGTACACAGGTGCTTTGGTGATTTTGGTCAAGTGATTATCAAACCATAATGATTGTTTAATGAAAGAAACGGTAACTTTCAAGTTTTTGTATTGGTTTTGTGGTCTCAGGTGAGAATGTAAGTAAATATTGGCGATTGTTTTGGAATACCATTTTGACATACCTAGTAGGATGACCGTAACCAGACTGATTCAATAGCCCAGTAAAATTTTATAGCGTTTATTGTTGTTTGAATGAGTATGGGCGTTGTTCAACATTACAGCTGCGTTTCTAAAATTATTAATGTTTATTACTGAAATTGATGTTTTTTAATAACCTAAAAAAGAGTGTGTAAAATATTCATTAAAGTTGTGATTGTTTTTGAAAGTAGATGTGAGGATTTTAGATGATGACTTTGCCAAGATGATAAACCTGAATCGCATAGCAGCAGTGAGTTTAAAGACATAGTATCTCTGGTGCGAGCGGACAGTGACGTGTAGGTGTACCTGGACTAGAGGATTTAGTACCATACTGAGATGTGAAACGTTATTTTGATTTGGCTAGTATGTGTATGTGACTGCTGATAGTGCTGATAGTGGAGATGATGTGCGGACGGGCGATCAATGATTAAATTCAATGTTTTGTTAGTACAGTTTGAAGATTGAATTGTTTTGAGGTTCTGTGAGCAAATAATTTTAAAGGTACTAGCTGGAAGGAGGCGATGTACTTGCCGGATAGAGCGCGATAATTTTGGGAGTATATGGTGAATTATTTTGATTACAGGACGTGATATCAGTTGCTTAGTCTGAAAATAGTTTTACCTAATCTAGAAATTATTGATCGATGGTCTAATTAACTTTGAGAGTAAGAGTGACTTTTAATTTGATATCAGAGAGATGCGATTGTTTTACATGATTTTAGTACTTTCTACTTAAACTTAGTTCGAATTCTGCCTTTTTAGATTTGACCTGTAGTCAGTTTTAGAGATTGGGAGTTCGTTAAAGTCTTGAACATTTTTAGTCAGGAGCGGATGAGTGATTTTGATGAAAGATTCAGTTAGTTTGATTCGTTTGGTCAGGTTTGGCCGAGCGGCTTACAAGATAGCTTCTTGCAGTTACCTGGACTCGCACCTGGACCGGTCAATGGCAAGAAAGGATGCAAGTAAGTCACACTCGAATGAATTAGGCGATTGTCGAATATGTTGTCGATATCCACTACCAATGGTTCGGCCAATGTTCTGTTCTCTACTATTCCTGATGTCTGCCCCTTGTTCGCATGGTGCTGTCTCTCTTCCTCCCCAGTCTATCTTTTCAATTCAATTCTTTATTTGCCAGCTATACGGTAATATACATACAGGTGGACTATATTTTCGTTCCAATACCCTAATGATAAGAGTAGTGCTGGTTTAGTTATAATCGTTTTGGGATGTAATCCAAAACCCACAAATTCTGATGATACGGGTAGTGTACTGTGACCATTACGGTTTTGTTGGAATAGTAGTGCAGTGTAACAGGTTTTTTAGCATAGTGGTCAAGCGCTTATGATAATTTTTGGGATGGTGTACCTACCTACAGTAATGCACAGTAGGCTGAAGAAGTTCAGAGTTGACGGTGGAAAAATAATTAGTTTGTTACAGTTGACTCAGGACAGTTCGGACTCGCGTTCGTATAAGACTGTAGAAGGAGACACAACGATTTGGAATGAGGAGACAGGACAAGGGAACAAGGTTATGTATTTATGTATTTATGTAGACACGGAAAAAGGTTGTTTATTTGAAGAAAGTGGAAGGAAAATGGAAAACAGTGCAGACGGAAGAAACTAGAGACGATGAAGACAAAAACGATGATCAACCATAAAATTAACATTTCGATACTAACGCGTTGGGCACGTAGATTCATCATTGCGTATGTAATGTATTGATTTCTAAAGTCAAATTGTAAAAGGTAAATATAACTACAAGACAATATAAAAATAAATTAAATAAGGAAGGGATGTAGTGTTTGTATCTATTAAATAGATATATTTCATTGTCTCATGTACACGACGGTTGACATCTGTCACTTGGGCAGTCGCGTGTAGAAGCTGATGCCGGGTAGACGTGCTGCGATTGTCGGTGTATAAGTGAGCCAGTGATCACCCTTGGGTAGAACTGAAGGTTCTACACAGCCGATTACTAACCTAACCTACACCTAGTTTTAGCCGGTTAGGTTAGGTTAGTAATCGGCTGGTACTACTAGGTTTAACCAAGAGTAGGTGGCTACACCTAGTTCTAACCGGCTAAAACTAGGTGTAGCCACCTACTCTTGGTTAAACCTAGTAGTACCAGCCGATTACTAACCTAACCTAACCGGCTAAAACTAGGTGCAGCCGCGCTTCGGGTTTTAGCCGTAACATATACATGTTTAAAAAAAAGATATACCTATATTCTTTTTTGGCGTTAGCAAATTTTGTATTTTTAAAAATTTCATCAAAATGTTTATCAAGTTGTTTATACACCATTAAACAGGTTTCTGAGCACTTGATAAACTTCAAACCATTAACAACAAACTTTAATTAATTCGCTTCGTTTCGCGTACGCTCGAGAAATGAAAATTATAATAACCTTTCGGCGAAACCCTTAGCCAAAAGTTTATGAAAATTATATTCTGGGTTATTTATTTAAAATAAGTATTTTGATAAGAAATAAAATGATGATTTTTCTACCAAAATACATGTACAATTTTTTTTTCTATAGATTTTATTCAAAAAGAAAACCTATGATACAATCTATGATATCAGCTAACAATCGCTTAGAAAACAATCCTACTAATATTATAAATGTGAAAGTTTGTAAGTATGGATGTTTGTTACTCTTTCACGTAAAAACTACTGAATGGATTTTAATGAAACTTCAATAATATAGCTTATATATCAGAATAACACATAGGCTACAATTTATCCTGCGCAGACGAAGTCGCGGGCACCAGCTATTGTTACAATATTATCACGCACCAAGGAAAAAAAAATCATTAACATAATGACCATCAGGTTTTCTATTAAAAATTACGTTGTTTATATTTGAATCAGGGGTCGTGTGAGCAACGAGCTAGATTTTTTTTCACTGGTACACACGGGCGCACGTCGGAAGAGACACTTTGATTTGAGGGAGTTTATGTTTTCTGGCGTTTGCAGCGTAGCGCGCCGATACGTAATGAATGGTATATGGGCCTGTTTGATTAATATTATTTAATGGCATTTCTTGGGAATTGGCTAATAATAGCTCAAGACAGATAGAGGCATCATGATAGAGGGGAGGCCTTTGCTCAGCAGTGGGACACTACATAGGCTAATAATAATATAGAGCAAAAACACGATTGCCTCGATTAATTATTTTCCGAAAAATTAAATTTTTAAATTTTTTTTTTGCTGGTCTACTTATTTAAAAATATTAATATCAATCCCAAGTACTTTATTCATTTGTTCTTTTCTGCACACTTAAACTTCTTGTTCCTGGCCGAGAATATGCAAAAATGAGAGTGTGACTTTGCACCATTCTTATATCAATACTGTGTAGAAGTGTCAAGCTTCACTTGCTATTGACTGTACATCTGCGTGATTCCGCTCCGTCTTCACTCGCGCATTTTGCTAGTTATTGGAGAAGTTTCAAAATTTGAACACAGCCTTAGAAAAGGTTATATATTTATTATTATGGAATTGCCATAAAGTAACCAGAAGCGGAATAACATAACATTAAACAAAGTATTAACGACAGTCGGCGGTCTAAGAAGGCCACGCAGATGCTACAAGCAATATGCCAAAACACGTGCGGACTTCCTAGTGACTTATGTTTTCCTGGTACATCGTACGAAGCAGTTTATAACTACAAACACTTGATTTTTTTAAACTTCCTTAAGGTAAGGAAAATATTATAAACAGGGCCTAGAGCCAAGTGGCTTTCTACTATCGCAAACGCCAGTAGAATAGAATGAAAATGTATGGGATTGACATTAGCTAACGAAATGTCACGTGACAGCTAATGTCAAACCCATAGAGTTTTATTATATTCTATAGCGTTTGTGATAATACTCGTAAAATGCCACTTGTCTCAGGGCCCTGTTCACTTTTTCACCTAAATAAAGTCTCAAATTTTTTTCTTATTGCGCTAACATTCCGTTGCCCGCGATTTCCCAGGGTTCAAACTAATTTCATACTAAATTTATTATATCGGTGTAAGCGTAACAAAAAGTCAGACTAACAGACAGGCAAAGTAAAATATGAAGCGACTATTTTTAGGTCTTATACGAAAGGAAGGTAAAGAATGTAGGCAGGTAGGAAGTATAGCATCTTTAAGTATGTATCACCGGAACATGGTAAGAATCGTAAGTTGATCAATTTCTTCCTAGCAAGTTGATAACTTTTTGAAAAATCATAAACGGAAGCAGAAAAGTACTATTTTACGAGTACGTATAGATTTCAAGTAATTAATCAATTCACGGATTCTCACGGTAAAATGATCCAACGAACGCGAGATCACTTGCCACATGCTTGCTACCAATGCCATCGACCAATCAGAGAACAGTGTATAATTTAACGGGTGTCAGTTTAACGTTAAATTATACACTAAGCGGCGAATGGTCCTTAAGTGTACTCGTATGAAAATTATTTTTATTTTAGCACTTCCTGTGTTTGGATAAGTCTACAAAGTAGAAAATCGCACAATTTCATAACCACAGGCAAGATTCGAACCTGCGTCTTCTCCGTCAGTACCGGAGACGCTTTACCACGCATGTACGTGTATGATTATGACTTTTCTTTCGAAAGCTGATCAACTTACGATTTTTATAATTTTCCGGTGACATATAAACAAGGTATTTTTTTTTAACTTGATTTCCTTTTGCCCACTTATTAGTGAGGTCAAAAGCAACAACTTTTGTTCTACGACTTTGCTAACAACGCACAAAAAATTTTAGACTCCATACTAAAGTGGTCACGTGACCGACCCATTTTGTATGGAAAGTTGAAAAAATTTCGTGCGTTGTTAGCAAAGTCGTAGAACAAAAGTTTTTGCTTTTGACCTCACTAATAAGTGGGCAAAAGGAAATCAGGTCCAAAAAAATAACTTTGTATAAAAGAAACCTAAAACTTTAAATCGTATTTTTTAAAACCTAATCAATATAATTCTAGCCAAACATAATATACGATTACCTACAATAAACTAAGAGGTTAATAAACACCGGACGTACCATCTTGATTCATATCAGAATATCTCAACTATCTGGTAATTATCGGGTTTCTCGACAAAATAATAGCATTGTAGGAAATGTCAGACATTGAAGGATAAGGACGTAATTTCTCACCATTCTTCTTACAAGTATAATCAAACAATTCGTCATATAAATGGATACGGTGATAGAGATCTGATATACGCACTAAGTAGGTACAATATTTATAAATATAATTCTATATCTATCTTTGAAGGAGCTGGAGTACAACAATTAGTCCATGGGCCAATAAATAAATTATTTAATTTGTGGTATCCAATTTAAGTTTTTAACAAAGTTAGATCGGTTTATTAGGATGTCAATAAAACATAATTGCTGTCTCAAAGTGGAATCTGCGCAAAATGGCGCCAATCCAAGAGTTCAGATGTTATCCATGTATTGGTATAAACGGTTCTAGTTTTCCTTTGCACAAAAGTTAGGATTATAAGAATGTTAAAAAACCATGATTGTCATCTCAAAGTGGTAGCTTGACAAAATGGCAGCGAATCCAATATAGTAGAAAATGCAGAATTTTTTGAAGTTGTATCTCAAGAACTATTTATCAGAATTAGTTTTTCTTTTAAACTAAAGATCTGTTTGTGTGCTTGAAATTATTTCATGTAATATGCAATGTTTCGGTGGAGTCAACCGTTATTAAGTTATTTAAGAAATAATGTATTTTATTTATATTCAGCCACGACTCAGACTACGTCATGCGGTAAGAAGCGTAAAGATATAGTTTAGCTGACACCATTAATTTTTAATATCCAACAATGAATAAAACAATATGAGTTTGAAAGGATAGCAGAAGGCTGTGCGGTCAAAAGAACATACTCGTAACCTCGAATGATCAGCCCAAGTTCAGAAAGACCTTTTGGACCTTCAAACAACCTGCACACAACTGAGAAAAATTACAGCTCTTGGTTTCAGGGGTCAATACCCTTTTCCAAAGGTAAGAACGTTGCATCGGTAAATGAAGGGTAATGATGCTAGAGGAAGAAAAAAGTGGCAAAATAACCTCACTTTATTCAAGGACGACCCCAACATGCAGCCAAAGGTCGACTTTTTATGACATCATTTAAAACCGAGCCAGGATCGTGACCCAGTAGTTATCCATGCCGACCACACGGTGCCGGCAAATAATAGTACCAACCCATCTCTACCCGTGTGTGACTTAAGAGGCAACTAAGGGTTAATAAACTGGATGATGCGCAGCAGCGTCCTTCTCTGAATCATACCATTTTACAAATGCGGTCATCAACAACCGCGGTCCAGGTGCCAGCCGCAATGCTGGCAAACGTGGTGACAGTGGTACTTTTTTTTGAGGGAGCCCCTTGTCCTGCAGTGACGTTTCATGGGATGTTATGATGATGATATGATGAGTTATCCTATGGCGGACATCATCGTCATAGGGGACGACCCCGTTAGCGATGTAGTGAGAACCTGGACGCTTCTTACAAAGACTGGTGAGCCTTGTAGCTCGCACAAGACTACGAAAAGTGATAAAAGAAGGGAGAGGTTTCTGCCCAGCAGTGGGACGATACAGACTAGACATAATACAATAATCATTTAAAACCAAGACCAACCAAGCCGCCTGCTTTAAAAAGAAAAGCATGCCAAAATAAGAAATTCAAGATTCAAAACTTACAAAAATCTGTTTTAAATTATATATTATATATAATCAAACCGTAACGTCACAGTACACAACATCTGACACAAGGTTAATATAATTTTATTTTATTTTAAATAATAAATAAATCATTTACACATGTACAGCAACAAAAGAGAACAATTAAAAGTCAAATCAGTTATCTCAAGCAAATGTTTACTTCACGCGAAATCCATTTTTATTAAGTAGACAACATTACTTTCTTCCCAGGAGCAAGTAATTCAATAAAAGGAACGTAATTTGATAAGGAAACTTTTCAGGAAAAAACAGGAGTAAGTGAAGTCGTAAATCTAATGGAGCTTTCTCGAAAATAAAATGATTTAGATGCGGTAAAAGGTGTCTATTCTTTGAGCGCACGTTTTTAGAGGAGGAAAATTCTGTAGCTGTTTCAATTAAGGTCACTGCCCACTTCAGTAACTTAAGAAAAACCGGACAAGTGGCAGTCGGACTCGCGCACCAAAGGTTCCGTACCTCTAAGGAAAAATACCGTTCTTAGTCAGGGACGCGCAGTCGCGCAGAAGTGAATTAATTGCACACGAGTCTGAGTCGCACTCGACCAGTTTTTATTATTTGTTATTTTATAGCTTATGCACTATAAACGTACTAATTTTCACGTTTGTAAGTGTTCCCGTTTTTACGATAGAGCTAAAACAAAAATATACCTACAAGAACACATTTTGTTTGGGCAGCCCTCTTATTTTTTAATATTTGGATTTGGGTAATCAATAACACATTTTGTGAAAATTTCAAGCATATAGCTTCTACGGATCAAAAGATACTGCCCTCGGACAGACAGACAAACGACGTAGGTGATCCGGATTTGGTTACCATGGAAAGCATCCAGGAGGCTACGCTCCAGGGAAGGCCTATACCACTTTCGACTTCAGAAAACATTTCGAAGAATATTGTAAACAGCTCTAATAGTATAAGATCCAACAGCAAGATTATGCACCTATCTGTTATTTGAATGAAATGTGGTCTATATGGAAGGTTAAACATAAGATTGTACAACACCCTAGGGTTGCCTAGAAATTTCTTGCCGCAAGTACCTTAAAAACACATATCAACAGTTTGGTTGTGTTAGTACCTCCCTTTTATAATTTTTTGCAGAGCAATGAATATTACCGTAAGATACCTTGAATAGAGATTAAATCTTCTTCTTATTTTCGAGTCAATGGCAAAACTGACTATAAACGCTTAGCCCAGAAAGTAGCCACATCAATAGCCTTTTGGTTACCTTCAAAAAGGTCTCTCCGAGTGCAGGAAACTGGAGAAGTAGGGCACGACAGCAAGTGTGTCATGGTTTGCAAAATACCGCATTCACATTTGTCGTTATCAGAGAAGCCCCACCTCTTCATGAGTTCCCCGCACCTGCCAACGCCCGACCGCAGTCTGTTTAGTGACTTCCATATGGACCAAGGAAGATCGTGACCTGGTGGCAGCTTTTCGGCAGTTGGGATATGAATGTTGTCAGGAGGGTACCTTTTTGACCACAGTTCTACCCTAGCCTTGGATGGATCTAAATCGAGCGGCATGGTGTCTTTGATAAAACTGTGACGGCTCTTAAGGCGTGAGGGTGGTGGGTTATGGCCGTAAATAACAGATAAGTAGGTGCATAATCTTGCTAAGGGATCGTATACTGTACGTACGGGTGATTTTCCACCAGTGATGTACGAGGGAACTAAGCTGTGAGCTGGAAAATTCCTACCAATAGTATTGCTCCATTTGACAGAGCATTGACAAGCTAGTAAAATGCCGCAAACTTATTGGTTGGAATTCCGCAGCTCCCAGCTTAGGTCCCTCAGAGCACTGATGGAGAAGCAGCCTTAGACTGTCTGGCCGTAGAAAAGCCGACTGAGTTAAAAAGTTTTTGCAAAGAAAGATCGTTAGGGAAAGCCTCTCCAGCAAGTGACGTCGTTCGTTTGATTAATGATGATGCTGGTAAGGATTTTCCGAAGGGAATGTGATATTTACGAGGATTTTAAGTTGTCTTGAACTTTGGTAGGTTTTTTTTGCAAACGAGCAGGTGAGCCACCTGATGGTAAGTGATCTCCACCGCCCATAGCACCCACTGTCTTATTAGTGACATACTTCGACGCTAATAAGACAGCAAAGCGAGTTGCCCACCCTGAGAGCTGAGATGTAATGTCTCATGTGCCAGTAATTTCACTGGCTCCCTTACCCTTCAAACAGAAACACAGCAGTGCAAACACTGCTGCTTTACGGCAGGTACGGTGCCAGGGCTTTTGATCATAGTCCGTCTGGGGTAGTACGCACGGCAGCAAGCACGTGGAAACAAAACCAGTATAAGCTGAACCAGCGTTACGCTACAAACACCTGAAACCAGAGACGCTCAAGGTCAAAGTGTTTCTACCGACGAGTGGCCGTGTGTACCACCACCTTGCCTGCCCCCGCTCTCGGGTTTCGGTTCAAAGGGTCTTAACGGTACATAAGACATACCAACTTAGCTCTTAGGGTATGAAATACTATTACCCTATTCTGTGGGTGTGTAAAATTCTTTACTACTAATAAGACAGTGTATGCTCTTGGCGGTGGTGATCACTTACCATCAGGTGGCACAAACGCCTGCTCGTTTCGGGAAGAGGAACTATTTGGAAAAGGGACATTTTGTGGAAGGGACATTATAGAAAAGGGACGTTTTGGAACCACGGGACATACGACTACAGGTACGACTGTGACCATATTTAACTAGACTCTGTAGTAATAAGTTAGGTGGCCACTTAAAGTTATCACTAGATTTTTCCAAGCGAAAGAATCTACTAGCTATAGACGGAGCGTTTAACCTGACGCACGCATCGCGGATTTAATTCCAAATTTATTCGTCATATTTTTAACGCCTATCAATGAATTTTAAAAATTTAAACTATATTATATTCATAAATTTAATCACAAATCGTTCAATCAACTTTTAACTTTATTTCGTTGGTTTTATATTAGTGAAATCATACTAAACTGTGTTCTATTTGATTTTATTAAAATATTGTGTGTTATATCTCTTTGTTTGTTAGGTTAGTTTAAGGTAAGTTAACTCTTACTCTATTTTAGGTAATTGCAGTACATTTTCAATTTAATTTACTTTATTTCACTGCAATACATACATAACATCACGCCTCTTTCCCGTCGAGGTAGGCAGAGACCACAGTCCTCCACCTGCTACGATCTTGACGAACTTCCCTTGTTTCCTGTACTTTCATCAATCCTTTCATAAATGCTCGTCGGTTTAGGGTACTTTTAACCTGGCCTTTATTCAGAACGTCCTGAAGTTGCGAATTGAAATACTATTAAAAACATCGCAATTACATTAATTAACCAAGTAGGTATTTTATTAAAATTCGTTAGTTTTTTCACGTTAAACAATTTCATCTTTAACTTATGTTGACCTAACCTTAATAAACAAGTTAACTGTTATTTAAGTTAAACGATAAACACGTCACCGTAATTATTCTCAAGACAGTAAGTGTATGGAATTACAGTAATTTATCATAATTGATAGGCTATCCACCTTTTATGGGAAACAAGGGACTCATTATATCAACTTCCGCGCCACACTTGTTGTATCGTGTCGACTATATTATAAGAAAATATAAAATGAAAAATTACACCTACCCCCACCCAAGGGACATGTCAGTGGCCGATACCGGTAGGCGGACTTAAAACTTTGAAACCAGAGCTTGTCGGGTCGGTCGTCAACCTTACAACATAGTCGGTCAAGGGACGGACGGTTAATCGCACATCAGTGGATACACGTACTACGAATATCAGCGCTACGTAATAAAGGCTGTCTTAAGCAAGATCCTAAGTGTTTCCGCTGAAGTGCAGTTGTCTCCGCCGACGTGCATTTGTCGCTATTATAAAACATAGTTTGAATAAATCTCTTATTAATTATATATTAATCTCTCTTTTAGATGACACCTACATGATAAAGATTTGCCATGTTTTTGCCATTGACTCGAAAGGAAGAGAAAGAACACAGTAAAAGGCCTTCAACGATAATTTGTTTGGGAAATGGAAGTTATTCACCGTCTGTCGGCGACGGAGGTTGCCTGCTAGCCTGATGCTGGCAGGCTTCTGTAAATATGTATAATTAAACTTAGACGTAAGCAAATTCTAAATTACGAAATTGATTAGTCTCTCTACTTGGTTTGCTTGTAAATACTGTGTTTTTACTGTTTTTAATTATATTTTACTAGCTGTTGCCCGCGGCTTCGCTCGCGAGGATTTCGTATTTATGTTGTTACCGGTTTTCCGTAGAAATTAGATATTTTCCCGTCATTTCGGGGTAATTTTATACTAAGGAAAAACAGGACTAACCCTGCGCAAATCAATGAGTATAATTCAAGATCCAGCTGAATGTTATATACTCGTAATATACAGACGTTACTCATAAATTACTCAGAACAGAGGAACTTAGCATCAGTATACTAACAAATGTAAAGAGAGAGATGAGAGACACCTTTAAGTAATATTTCAATACAGAGCCAATTCGCAGAAGTAATTGAGAAAAACTAAAACCTTCTCCCTCTCTCCCCCTCCCCCCCCTCTGTCTCTCCCTCTCCCCCTCCCCCTTCCCCTCCTTCTCCCTCTACCTCTCTACGTCTCTACCTCTCTACCCTACATCTCTACCTCTCTACCTCTCCACCTCTCTACCTCTACTTCTCCCTATCGCTGCCCCTATCCCTACCCCTAACGCCAATTTAACCGCTATCGACACCCATATTTATTTTTAGATATTTCAAACCTATGGCACTCCAACCCCATCCCCAGGGGATGATGGTATTTCACGTCCACCACGTTGGATTTCAAAGTTGTTATAGCTTTCGTAATCAGCGACCCGATAAACCATACAAACGACACCCATATTGATTTTTAGACATTTCAAACCTATCGCACCCCAACACCATCCCCAGGGGGTATTTCACGTCTACCACGTTGGATTTCAAAATTGTTGTAGTTTTCGCAATCAGTGACTCGACAAACCATACAAACGACACCCATATTCAGATTTAAACCCTATCGCACCCCAACCCCATCCCAAGGGAATGATGGTATTTAACGTCCACCACGTTGGATTTCAAATTGTTGTTGTTTTCGTAATCAGCGACCCGATAAACCATACAAACGATACTCATATTGGTTTTTAGACTTTTTCACCCCATTTCCCTTTTTTAGGGGTTTAATTTGGGGTGGAATTTCAATAACAGTGATGAACGTTGCATAGAATTACATCATTAATGCCTAAATAATAAATTATGTGGATTTTACTTTAAAAATAAATAATTTTTAACTTCATCCCCCTTTTTACCCTTAAGGGTGTCAAATTTTCAAAAACCTTGAGACACGTAAATATTTATTTTTAGTCGTCAGCCTAAAAACAAATTTTGAAGATCCTAACTTCTAAACTGACGGACTTTCATACAAACTTTCATCCCCTATTTTACCCCCTTAGGGGTGGAATTTTGTAAAACCCTTTCTTAGTGCACCCCTAGGCCTCATAAGGAACCTACGTGCCAAATTTGGAATCTCTAGACCCAGCGGTTTGGGCTGGGCGTTGATATGTCAGTCAGTCAGTCAGTCAGTCACCTTCTTTTTTTATATATATACTAGCTGTTGCCCGCGGCTTCGCTCGCGTGGGTTTCATATTTATGTTGTTTCCGGTTTTACGAAGCAATTAGATATTTTCCCGTCATTTCGGGGTAATTTTAAACTAAGGAAAAACAGGACTAACCCTGCGCAAATCAATGAGTATAATTCAAGATCCAGCTGAATTTTATATAATATACAGACGTTACTCATAAATAACTCAGAACAGAGGAACTTAGCAGCAGTATCCTAACAAATGTAAAGAGAGAGATGAGAGACACCTTTATGTAATATTTCAAAACAGAGCCAATTCGCAGAAGTAATTGAGAAAAACTAAAACCCTCTCCCTCTCCCCCCTTCCTCTCCCCCTCCCTCTGTCTATCCCCCTCCCCCTCCCTTGTCTCTCCCCGTCACCCTCCTCCCTCTCCCCCTGCCCCTTCCTCTCCCCCTACCTCTCCCTTTTCATCACCCCCTCCCCCTCCCTCACTCCCTCCATCCCCCCTTCCCCTCCTTCTCCCTCTCCCTGTACCTGTACCCCTCTACCTCTCTAGCTCTCTACATCTCTACCTCTCTACCTCTCTACTTCTCTACCTCTCTACCTCTTTACCTCTCTACCTCTCTACCTCTCTACCTCTCTACCTCTACCTGTCCCTATCCCTACCCCTTACGCCAATTTAACCCCTCCTCCCTCTCCACCTGCCCCTCTCTCTCCCTTTTCATCACCCCCTCCCCCTCCCTCACTCCCTCCCTCTCCCCCTTCCTCTCCTTCTCCCTCTCCCTCTATCTGTACCTGTACCCCTCTACGTCTCTACATCTCTACCTCTCTAGCTCTCTACCTCTCTACATCTCTACCTCTCTACATCTCTACCTCTCTACCTCTCTACCTCTCTACCTCTCTACCTCTCTACCACTCTACCTCTCTACCTCTCTACCTCTACCTGTCCCTATCCCTACCCCTTACGCCAATTGAACCGCTATCCCTAACATAGAAATGACACCCATATTTATTTTTACACATTTCAAACCTATCGCACCCCAACCCCATCCCCAGGGGACGATGGTATTTCACGTCCACCACGTTGGATTTCAAAGTTGTTGTAGCTTTCGTAATCAGCGACCCGATAAACCATACAAACGACACCCATATTGATTTAAAGACATTTCAAACCTATCGCACCCCAACTCCATCCCCAGGGGGATGATGGTATTTCACGTCCACCACGTTGGATTTCAAAATTGTTGTAGTTTTCGTAATCAGCGACCCTATAAACCATACAAACGACACCCATATTGATTTTAAGACATTTCAAACCTATCGCACCCCAACTCCGTCCCCAGGGGGATGATGGTATTTCACGTCCACCACGTTGGATTTCAAAATTGTTGTAGTTTTCGTAATCAGCGACCCGATAAACCATACAAACGATACCCATATTGGTTTTTAGACTTTTTCACCCCATTTCCCTTTTTTAGGGGTTGAATTTGGGGTGGAATTTCAATAACAGTGATGAACGTTGCATAGAATTACATCATTAATGCCTAAATAATAAATAATGTGGATTTTACTTTAAGAATAAAGAATTTTCAACTTCATCCCCCTTTTCACCTTTAAGGGTGTCGAATTTTCAAAAACCCTGAGACACGTAATTATTAATTTTTAGTCATCAGCCTAAATACAAATTTTGAAGATCCTAACTTCAAAACTGACGGACTTTCATACAAACTTTCATCCCCTATTTTACCCCTTTAGGGGTGGAATTTTGTAAAACCCTTTCTTAGTGCACCCCTAAGCCTCATAAGGAACCTACATGCCAAATTTGGAATCTCTAGACCCAGTGGTTTGGGCTGTGCGTTGATATGTCAGTCAGTCAGTCAGTCAGTCAGTCACTCACCTTCTTCTTTTATATATATAGATTAACCTGAGGAGCTGTCTTCTCATTTCGCAGATAACCAGCGCATAAATCGGTAATACCGTCTGTGGAATAAGTAAAACATATTGAAGATATTTTATGAAAAAATACGAGTTATTACTCTCTTTTATTGCAGCCTTGATATTCGAATTTTTCAGTATGAATGTCTCATACATACGTAATGAGGTTTTATTTTATGTCTTTATAGGTATAGCTAGTTTTAGGTTTATTGTTTCTAGTTTGTTCTAGATGTTTCTCGATTCTTCATTCAAGATTCGCGATATACGAATAAATTATGTACTTAATAATAACCTGCTTATATCGGCCACACGTCAATGGTAACACTATGACCTCTTTTACGCTGCCATAGCACGATCCGAAACGGCGTAGACTCGCTCTATTTGCATTGTATTCTGCATGACATTCAATAAGTATTCTGTAAAGAATCTACATTGAATAAAATTATCTGAATCTGAATCGAGCGGACCTTTGATTTCTCGGGTTTTTAGGTAGCTCTGGTTCTACTTGTACTGGTTTTATCACCACTTGTCTGCGGCCGTGCATGTAAACTTTAACTTTTATTTTGTTTGAATTATTTTTATTTTATTTCCAATATTATTGACGATCATATTATTCATTGACATCTGAATAATCTATGTAATTTTGAATTTGATAATATGAAGTAAAGAAATCTAATCTAATTGCAGTTTACGTGTTCCTTGCCTTCATACTGATAGCTAATGTAGGCAGACACTACTTACATAAAAAGTGGTGGAAAGAAAGGGAGACGGCAGTAGAACATTAACGGCTAATAGGGACAAAAAGACAAGAAAATATGGACTTTTGCCTACAATCATCATCATCATCATATCAGCCGAAAGACGTCCACTCCTGGACATAGGCCTCCCCTAAAGGTGTCCATGACGACCGGTCCTGCGCGCTGCTCGTATCCTACGGCTTCCCGCGACCTTGACCAGATCGTCGGTCCACCTTGTGGGGGGCCTGCCAACGCTTCGTCTTCCGGTACGTAACAACGACGTCTACAATTGCAGGTCCAAAATTCGAACTTGATCTCTTTAGTTTCTACGGCAATTCCAGGTCAAACAGACGCGTAGTAAACCAGCGCGTGAAGGGATTACAGGAAATTGATATGTAAGCATAATATCGCCTTGAAAAAAAGATAGACGAAGCCCTGTAAAAATCATGGTCACCTTACTTACGTCATACGCCAGCTTTGTTTTCCGTTTTATAGCAAGAGATTAGTTTATGTAATGTCACATTATTACTAAAGTAGCTGTATTTCTTACACATTAGTAATGTAGCTACTTTTGTAAATCTATGCTTTTCTGTAAACTTTGCAGTTAAGTCACCTATATACTGTACGTACATTACACTGCCAAGTACAGCTTGACCAACTTTTCTGTAGAATGGCCAAAAGAGGAACTACTTACGTCATTTTGTTGTTGACAGTCCTCAGAGTAAAAACTGTAGAGTCCGTCCTAAACATAGTCGTGTAAAGCATCTTCTAGTCGACTATTACAAGTCGGTCAAAAAACTAGGGTCTAGGTTACGTTTTACAAACATCTTTAAAAAAATCTAATGTTTAATCCAAAATTTATATGCGAAAGTGAAAATATATCATTTTTACTTGTGAATTGATCATCAATTCTATACATATAATAACTCGCCGATTCTGTTCATTGAAAATTATCGGGAAAAATTGATCTTGATCTGGGGGGTCACAAAAAAGGTAATAGAAACCATTCGGTTCATTTTTGGAATTTTTGTCTGTTGGTCTATTTTGTGTATTCGCGATAAACTCGCAAACCACTGAACCGATTGGAACCGGGTTTTCGATAGGTAATGTATTAAGCTTATTTCCGTGCAACATATAAGCTTAGTTTCATTGCAATCGGTTCACTCAAACAGAGTACAATCGAAGTTTCAAGCGGCGGCGCCAATAACTCACAGACCACTCAACCGCTTGAAATAAGGTTAACAATAAAACATTAGGCTTAATTTGGTTTCATTGCTCAGATTTGTTTCAATGCGAACGGTTCACTGAAACAGAGGATACGTGAAGTTTCAAGCGGTGGCGCCAGTAACTCGAAAACCACTGAACTCATTGACTTATTTTTGACAATATTTCAGCTATAGATCATTGCAATCGGTTCACTAAAAAAAAGCAAACAGAAGCCACAAGAATGCAAATTATCACGGCCTGTGCACCAATAACTCATAAACAACTTAACTGATACAAACGGGGTTTTCAATAATATGTTTGGCGTTCTTTCTTGCAATATAAAAACGGTGTATCATTGTAATCGGTTCACTCGAACAGAAGATACGCAACTCATAAAAAAATATACGTATGAAACTTCTAGAGTTTTGAAAACTTAGGTAAAATAGATAAATAAAATACTTTAAGAAATAAAGTGAGATGTGAACCTTCATGTTTTAGAAATTATCTTTTAAAGGGGGAAATAAGTTTTCAAACAAAGTTTGTATAAAAATACTACAGTTTTGTGTTCAGGTACATGTACTCGTACCTACAGTCAAAAGCATTTGTATCTTGACACGGTGGACTTTGTACCGCTCTTTTTTCAGTACCTATAGAAGCTAAAGTGACTGAGCCTCAGATTTAGTTACAGGTTTTGTTTTGTATATGAAATAAAGAAACCCGTATGACACTTCGTCCGCATTTTACACTTACGAGGATAGTGGGCGACCTAACAGTCCATACGTGAACAAGTGTACATACATTTTAGTATGGAGATCCCTCGCAAGAAATGGATACGGTTATGGCTCCCTCCTTAGCCGATAGAGCTGCTACTTATACCTCCTTGAATCAGTCAGTGTAGCCTGTGCTGTTCTTGTTTTTCTGCATATTTCCAAGTATTTTATGAGAAAATCATTCCAAAATCGCTGTAAAGTGGTGTGTGAGAAATGATTCTCTTAATGAAATCATTCTTTGATGCAGAAAAGGAGCAAGAATCTCCAATAGCACCATTTGTTCATGTATAACGCTAGCTCGTTTTACGTACTTGTCAAGCAATTTTGATCGTTTAGAACGAAGCTTGATGTGCTTGACAAGCAATCTACGTGCTTGCGAATGCTTGTTGAAAATTTTATATTTTTACAATGCTTGTCAAGCATGTTCGTCCGTTTAGAAAATGCTTGTCAAGCATCAAAATAAAATTTAATTACTGTGTGAAAGGTTATCAGTAAAAGGAATAATCAGGGTCTTCTTTTTCTATAAAAAAAAATTCTTAAAATAAAAATAGCTATATTGATATGTTATCCTCCCTACTAATATTATAAACGCGAAAGTTTGTAAGTATGGGTGGATGGATGTTTGTTACTCTTTCATGTAACAACTACGTAATGGATTTTAATCAAACTTTACAATAATATAGCTTATACATCAGAATAACACATAGGCTACAACTTATAAACCTGCGCAGACGAAGTCGCGGGCACTTGCTAATATAAAATAATAAAATTAACATTTAATATATTACTTGTATGCTTTAAAGTTTAATTATTCCGAGGCCAATTTGCCTAAAAACCCTTACTGTTTAGTTTTGTCTTTATCATCGATCTTTGTATTTACTTATACAGGGTGTGAAAAACCGGCCAAGTGCGAGTCGGACTCGCGCCTTTAGGGTTCCGTACCTATCTACCATATGATATACTAAAAGCTTTCGCTCTTTGATTTTAAAATCTCCGCGACCATCCAACTTGACCCCTCCTTTATAGAAAAGTTCTTTAAACGGGAGCTCACTTTAATTGGTTACTATTAGTTGTGAGAAAAATTGAAATTGAAATATTAGTTTTTAGACTTTTCCCTTTATTTGTACTTTGAGACCTAGCTTCTTGTCAAATTTCATAATGTTAGGTCAACGGGAAGTACCCTGTATGTTTTGCTTTTTTGCATAAATGTATGGAGATGAGGACATAAAGAGCCATATCTTTTGATTGCGTCGTTGTAAAAAAATAAATTTTCAGATCTTGTGTGGTTTATGGACTTAAATATTCTTTATCAATTTCAACGTGATACCTCTTCTCGTTCGTGAGAAAAAGGGTCTTGACAGACAGATAGACTGGCGGACAACACAGTGATCCTATAATAAGGGTTCCGTTTTTTTATTTTGAGGTACGGAACCCTAAAAAGTACGATGATCCTTCTAAGGCGTGATTCTACATCATTAATAGATTTTACAAAAAATATTAAAAATACTTTTTCTTAAAAAAATAGATTTAGCTCAAGTAGAAGTGAAGCGCCCCGCAAAATATTAAATTATTAGTGATGTAGAATCACCCCTAAGAAGGATCATCTCACTTTTTTTTACACCCTGTATAGGTATCTTTCATCTGTGATTGCGAGCAAGGAGGCAAACAGTAAAAGGTCGTGTCGTATTTTATCATGTAGTTAAGAGTATTAAAAAAGGCTGAATTTGTTTATTTTTGTAATAGGTGGCAACCCTTTTCGATCGTGGCGCCATCACAAAATTCTCCAGATAAGTTGGTCAAGCTGTACAATTGTTGCAATAAAGTATAGAGTATTGAATAAATTAGTAATAGTAAATAATATAGTCTACTTGTTTAACAATAGTAAATTATCTATATCTCTCCAAAACTGACTGATAGATAAGTAGAGAACTCAGTCATAATTAGGGTCAATATTTATAATAATCACCAAGTAATTTTGCAAAAGACCGATAAGAAGAAGGTGAGCAATCAGGGTAATTTTTTCTTTGCAGGTATGTTTCCTTCGTTTGCCAGCCGCCACCTATCACAACGGACCTATTACGATGACCCCGAGACAACTGGTAAGGTATCGGAAATGGCGGGGGGCCGAGAGTGTGCTATCTGTATGATTAAGTACTCGTACTATTAACTTCTTCGTTGTCTGGAAGAAATCGCTCTGTCTCGGTTCGATTTAAGACTTCTATATAATTGTTGTTTGTAACGTACTCACGTTACAAACAACAATTATATAGAAGTCTTAAATCGAAGTATATGACAATTCTATATTATTAAACGAGCAATATTAAGTAATCGGTTTCTCAATGAAATTTACTATACGGGGGATTTTGGGAGCGAAAAATCGTGATAGCTAGGTCTCGTGTCTCGGAAAATTCGTTTTCTCCGTGTTTTTGATCATTTCTTGAAAATAGTTGGTGAAAGCATAGCTTGCTTACCCGGTTATATTTTTATGTAAGTGAAAGGTTTTATAATAATATTTACTATTTAATTTTGTAAATAGGTACTATTTTTATTCACATTTTAAGAGTTTTAGGGTTTATTTGAATTTTTACATCAATCAAGAATTGCGGTCAGTTTTTCTACTCCATACTAGATGGTGCTGTACATGAAAGAGCAAAGCTCGGCCGCCTAGGTACTAAATAATTTAACTACCTACCTTCATCTGCATCAACATCATCACTTAAATTATAGGTTATCAGTTTCTTTTATTTACAATACCTTTTATAACGAATGTTAGTTGTTATTTACAGTAATGCAGCAAAGTGATATAAGTTTGATAAGAGGTTATCAACACAGTTCGTTATCAAATAATGTTTGTTGCGTCGTTGGAGTAATAAATATTATACCTATAGGTATATTCTATAGTGAGTTTATTTGTTTGCCTATTGCATTTGAATTCAATTTCCAGTTTTATTCTTCTTACAACAGTAAGGGTCGAATGCATGCAAGCTACAAAAATAGTTTGCATTTTAGATCTGTCCACGCAATCGACATGCAAGCGATAAAGCAGTGACCTAACCATCTATGGTCTCGAGGTCACGAATGAAATTCGCGAAAAAAGTAGAAAATAAAAAAAAAGTTACCTGTAAACAGTCTTGATACAATCAATGGCAGGATACATGCATCTGCAGTTGCAAGCAAGTGATTATTATCTCTTGAGTGATTAATTTAAGACGTTATAACCCTCAAATTGCAAAAATGCGCTAACTTTGAAGGCAAACTTCTCCCAAACGGATGGTCCAATCGTTACAAAAAATTTACATGAGTTAATCAATATGATAAACAATAATTTTTAAGTAGATTATTTTTATTATAACTGTTAGTTTTGCCAGAAAAAAAACTTCTCTCTCCTCTTATTTTACACAAAAAATATCCTATTGCTTCGAAGGCTCCTAAACGTCTAAAACTATTTTGATGCTTCTTCCACCCAAAAATTCTAAATTTTACGGTTTCTGAAATTTAAGTAAAAAATTGGAAAAAATAAGTAATAATGTCGTATAAAATCAATACTTACTTACTTACTTATGCTGGCTCAGCGACCCGAAGAGGATCTTTGGCAAAATCAATAAATACCCCTTTTTTATGGGTGAGAGTCTCGACGTGTTGGTCGTAACGGCCACGTTGAAGAGCACTCTTATATGAACGCTATTGACGTGTCTATAAAGTCAATATTTGCATTGACGATCGCGTAGTTTCTAATTTGAGGGCTGTAATCACCTTAAATTAAATTAATTATGTGAACAGTGACTGTGCTCTTAGTAATGATAGAAGATGATTTTATTTTCAACTGCTTACTAATATCCTATTATCCCACAGGGAGACAGTTATGTCTTTAAACGTTGAAGTCGACTGCTTAATACTCCACTAACTTCCGTCTTAGGTAGTAGGAAGTAAAGGGTTTTATATAAGAGTCTTTCAACACTACTGCAAGTGAGAAAACTAACTAAAGGCACCTAAAGAACGTGACTAAAAGCATTATTATGCACGCAAAATGCAAATCCGCGCCGTTTTCCTGCACTTGTATACGGGTGTTAGGGACAGGTTATCAAAAACTGAAAGGGCATGATCAGTCGAAAACTGAACAACTTTCGCCGTATTTACTTAACGATCTTCAGGTGTAACAGAAAAGGCGAAACGGGTATAAGAAGCGCAAATGACGTGAAACAACTTTTAACAAAATACGAAACAAAATGCGCTATCAGCCGATGCGAACGAATTTTTTTTTATTTATGTTACTTATGAAAAAGTGTTTAACTTCATGGACAGATTCACGATCCCTCAGGGTTGTTACTCTTGTTTACGTGTTGTATACGCTACCTGCGAGAGAAATTCGCATTAAGCAGATGCATCCAGCATAAGGGTGGGTGCCTTTTCACCAAAAATGTACTAGGTACGGTAGCTAACCTGTGAGCTTGGAAAAAATTAAACCAATAAAATTTCTCCATTTTGTCACTAAAAGACTCGTGAGTGTTACATAAATGTAGTTAGACGGATAAACTCACGGTTTATATTGAAGGCTTAGGGTCAACATGTTTCGATACGATTCGCAGATCTTCTTCAGGGAGGTCAGCAATCCATCCCCATTTCCCTAGCTTAGAGCTGCACTGAGAAATGGAGCAATCTTATTGGTAATTTTTTTTCCAGCTCATAAGTCAGCTACCTAGCAGAGCTCTGGTGGAAAGGTACCCTAAAGTAGGGCCAACGTAAGTCCGTTTTGACGTTTTCTTATCACCAAAACACAAGGTTTATTTTTCGTTGCAGGTCGTAATTTTCATACTTTTGACAGCTGTCAAAATGGACCTATTACGATGGCCTAACTTCAACAACCAGTGCACAGATATGTTAATTACAAGACAATCCACGCTAAATGTCTACAGCTATTCTAATTTGGTATCTTCTCTCTCCTCTTAAAGTTACAGGAACAGATTCCAGAAAAGGGAGAAAGCAGTGGCCTAATCAAGCCTAGACAAAGCAAATGACGTAAATTCCTATAACAACAAGAAACCACTTATCCCAGCCGTGTTACAACAACATAAGTCTACATTATTACACCAGACAATTGCACTGGTATGTGAACGTAATTTGCGTCAACAAAACACATGCCATGATATGGATGATAGAAGGCAGGCAACTTAGTACTTCAGAAGAAACACAGGCGTTCAATCGCTTCCTATTTAATTATGATATCGGTATGTAGACTCCACAGCGGCGATATTTGTCTAATGCATTGAAGCTACAAAAATCGTTTGCATGTTAGATCTGTCCACGCAATCCGCATGCAAGCGATAAAACAATGATCTAATCATCTATGGACTCCGGGTCCAGATGAAATTCACGAAAAAAGTGGAAAAAGTAGTGATTTGCATAAAAATCTTAAATATAAAATATGGTGTCATTCGGACTATCCGTTTAGCCGCCAGGCCAAAGCGTGACGGACAGACCGACCGACCGACGGACGGACATTTTTGGGAGACTTGCTTTTTATGATGTGTAAGTAATATGGAACCCATTTTTGACAAAATTAGATAAACTTTTTTTTTTCACGAATACAATAGGTACCTTTTTCGCTCCGCTCGAAAGTAAAAATTAATCAAAGATAAGATAAACATTGGTGAGCAATTTAATACATTATTTATACAGTCACGGTAAGGAAACTCAAACTTGGAACTGTACGTAGACGACTTTATTGACCGAGTAGCGATAGCAACTAACCAGACAAACAATCTTTATCTTTATTTTCAAGACAAATAGAGATAGCTAACTGGCTCTTATTTCCGCGTTCTTTTTTTTGCTAATGTTTTATTTATGTGTTTAGGTACTTGCGTGGAGTTCTTGTTCACGAACTTTAAAATACTTAGGCAAATTGTCCACGTAACCGCACGTCATGTGCACGCTTTCGTCAATTGACGCTTGCAAGACGAATGCTTGCACCTTGCGTAGAAACAATCAAAACTATGACCACGGAGCGGCGCGCACCGCATAGCGAACGCATCACGAAGGCTGACCCGACGTTGCCGCTCTGTGGACACAGTTTTGATTGTTTCTGCGCAAGAAGCAAGCATTCGTCTTGCAATCATCAATTGACGAAAGCGTGGACATGACGTGCGGTTACGTGGACAATTGGCCTTACCAAACCAAAGAAAGGAGACGTTCCAGATTACTATGGGACCCCGGGCATGTCTTTGTACAGGACTACAGGTATCAGTTGACTCGTACATTACCATTTGATTTTTGTTTAATTTATATAACCTGAAATATTTTTATTAATCGGCCATACCGGCACCAAACAATATGAAGGACTATGTCACTTGATGAAACGACGACGTTTGTATGTAAAAAAGCCGACAATACATTTTCAAGGTGTTTCTATTCTTATTTTGCTTAGTTGGACCACAGAAACATTATTATTGCCGTGCCATATCGCACGAATGAGCGTATTTTAGATGGATCCTCGTTCAAACTAACGGATATTAAACAAAAAGAGTTGCTGCGTAAAACTAAATACATTTTTCTCTTTTATGTACATAGAAATGGCCACAGATGAAACATTTCCTTTAACCCTAAAAACTAAATGTGAAATGGGTACTTTTCAACTAATTTCAAATTAAGATGGAAACATGATTTCATTTTATTTTTGACCTATACCTTAATTGTGTTGCGTAAATTCCCAATTGGAGCCAGACCAGATCAGTACACCTATATAATATTCTCGGTAGATACTGTATATATATATATATATATGTTCCTTGCTTCACATTTAAAAGCTGCATGTTCCTTGCTTTACATTCAAAAGCTGCAACCCAACAGCACGTCAGTAGAAACACTTTGGACTTTATGGCATAGTATCAGAGTTGCAAATGTTTCCACTGACGTGCGGTTGACCGTACTTGACAATACAAGTTAACTACAAGGTTATAATATGAAAATAGAAATGAGAAGCGAATTTCTAGGTAGAATCGGGTAGGTGCCTATAGCACTTTCTACCGGAAAATGCATACAAACATAATTACAGTGCGATTATTTATTACCTACTTGATACTGCTTATTACTGGCACGCAACCAAACTTCTAATAGGTGCAACATTTGACTGGATTAGGGAAATCTAGGTGAATAGTTATGAAAATCATTTACAGCCATAAACACGTCAAGCTTGACGCATTGGACATTGTACCGTTCTTATTTCAAACGCTCTACGTGCTACAGTCGCGTTTTAAGTGTCCAGCTTGATGTGCGTCATGGATCATCATCATCATAATCCTACTAATATTATAAGTAAACACGATAGTTTGTAAACATGTATGTATGGATAGATCTATGTTTGTTACTCTTTCACGTAAAAACTACTGGATAGATTTTAATGAAACTTTACAATAATATAGCTTAAACATCAGAATAACACAAAGTCTACAATTTATAAACCTGCGCAGACGAAGTCGCGGGCACCAGCTAGTATCCCATGAAACGTCCACTGCTGGACAGGGCTCCCTCCAGAATTCTAGCAAAAACGCGTGCTACTTGAAGGGGAAGAACAATAGTCACCACGGTTGCTAGCGTTGCGGCTAACCCCATGACCTTGACTTTGGAGAGAGGACTTTGCCCTGCAGTGGGACACAACAGGCTCCTAACAATAAGGGTGTTTACGCACTACGTCCGATCGGAATTCGATCCGAATCCGTGAAAATAAGAACCAATAGTAAAATCGAATGACGGAAGCATGACGGAAGCTGATTTTACTATTGATTCTTACTTTCTCGGATTCGGATCGGACGTAGTGCGTAAACACCCTAACAGTTTCGTAGTAGTAGTAAATTTGTGGCTGGTTCTTACCAGAAATGACTTGACTATTATCCTATCCTTTCCTATAATGACGTCACATCTCATTTTATTCTAGTCCAAACAGGAAGGATTCTGCGCAGTAACGCTTCCTTCTCTTTTGTCAGTTTTTCGAGCATTCATGTTTTTGTGAGGTCATGCTGGACGATTGCCAAAAGAAAACTGAACTATACAAGCGACAATGAGGATGTAAAGATTTTTGTAACAAAACGAGTTTATCAGGTCAACAAGAATGCTTTGTTTTTATGACTTTGTTATTAATTGAAGCGTGGACTTCCCTAATTCCCTTGTTTTTGAAGAAAGATTTAGGACGCGGATAAAATTAGGTAAACGTGTTAGAACTATGGGATACATTTTAAAGTTCTTTACATAAATAAATATACAGTCATGGTCTCTGCCTACCTCGACGGGAAAGAGACGTAATGTTATGTATGTAGTCATCATCATCACCCTAACAAATTTCCGCTTCACAAAGTAGACAAAATTTTCAAAAATAACAGACTTGATTGCAGACAAGCTATGGAACGTAGCATGCTCGGTATAAAACAAACTTACAGAGTAAAAAACACTGCCATCTGTTCCAAAACAGGCGTAGCTGATGTTGGTCGAAAGACTGCCAGATTGAAGTGGGACTGGGCAGGCCATGTAAGCCGCATGCACCCTGAACGGTGGGCGAGGATCGTCACTCAGTGGTTACCCCAGGACGGACAACGTCGCAGAGGACGACCCCGCAAAAGATGGAGTGCCGATCTAAACGCCTTCCGCCGGGACTGGTGGGAGCTTGCACAAGACCGTGATAAGTAGAAGAAGGAGGGGGAGGCCTGTGCCCAGCAGTGGGACACAATAGGCTAGGAATAATAATAACAGACTTGATTAACAGTCATAAGTAACAATGTTTTTATACAAATACGAACTTTTGCCCGCCACATCGTCCACACGTACTGTAAGTAGTATTTAATTGTCCAGAGCTTGCGCCCGCGTGGAATCTTGTGCAAGAACTGACCAATAACCCTGGAGGGTTGCACTTACTTATACTTGGTTGTGAAAATTGATATATCTCCGGTTCTTATCATCGAAGTGATATAAAATAATAGGTCTTTACCTATGAAATTGCCGAAACTTTCGCACAGAACAATGAGATCATAATTCCTATAATTCTAATGCAATTTTTTTCATTTGTTATATACGAGTATTTGAAAGTTGACTTCAAGGTTATCAATTTACTCATAAAATAAAGTTTTTATTTTTATTTTGATATATAAAATTAAAGGTTCAAAAATTGTTCGTCTTAAAGCTCAAGTCACACAGAGGCGGTATGATTGCGAAAGTGGTCCGGGGCGGTTTAGCGGGAACAAAATACCGCGCCGCGACCGCTTTTCAATGTGACAGGGTGCATATGAACTCATACTTTACAAAAAATACCGCCCCCGGAACGCTTCCGCTACCGCCTCTGTGTGACGCGGGCTTAAATGTCGTCCGATTCCATCATTAGATTTGTTATATTTTTTTACAGATAATATTTTTCGAAAATTAAATTTAAGCTTCTGTTAGCCTAATGAATGTCTTCCCAATAATGCTTAAAAAATAAAAAAATAAATGGATTTTTAGTTCCTAAGAAAAATGCAAAAATGTTAGTACTGAAAATTGAGTTTACCTAAAATTCGCCATACAAAACGGCAATTTCATACATATTAATTGTACAGCATATTGTAACTAAATGTATGAGCTTTCAAACAAATAAAGTTTCATTGCAATCGGTTCAGTAGTTTTTGTGTGATGCTCGAATAAACATATAAACAAACAAACATACAAAAATTTATGATTTGGATTCGGAAGTAACAAAATACTATATCATGATGTTTTTAGGGTTCCGTACCTCAAAAGAAAAAAACGGAACCCTTATAGGATCACTTTGTTGTCCGTCTGTCTGTCTGTCAAGACCCTTTATCTCACGAACGGGTAGAGGTATCAGGTTGAAATTAATACCACATATTAGGATCCATGAACCACACAAGATCTGAAAATTTAATTTTTTTACAACGACGCAATCAAAAGATATGGCATTTTATGTCCTCATTTCCATACATTTATTCAAAAATGCAAAACCTACACGGTACTTCCTGTTGACCTAAAATTATGAAATTTGGCAAGAAGCTAGGTCTCACAGTACAAATAATGGGAAAAGTCTGAAATCATTAAATATTACAACTTTTCTCCAAACTAATGGTAACCAATTGTGGTGAGCTCCCGTTTCAAGAACATTCATATAAGAGAGGGGTCAAGTTGGATGGTCGTTGAGGCGATTTTTGTTTTAGTTCTATTTAAAAACGGGAACACTTACAAACTTGAAAATTGGTATGTTTATAGTGCATAAACTATAAAATAACAACAAATAATAAAATTAGGTCAAGCGCGTGTCGGACTCAAAAAATCTAGCACATTAACTTACTGAAATTTCAACGAATACAATTATGTTTATGTGGTGGTACGGAACCCTCAGTGCGCGAGTCCGACTCGCACTTGGCCGGTTTTTTTTTGAAATATTTTCAATGTACAGACAAAATTGATTTACGATTTTATAATAGAGGTAGTATATGGGTACTATAGATATAGAAAACAAAGGTGGCTGTTGCTTCTGCGTCGTTTCTTAGTAGACAAAAGGAACAAAAAGACATACATATTCTAATTTTGTAGGAGATGCTGTCCTGAGTTCTGAGTCATTATAATTGAAAGGTCACTAACCGAGCGTTATTTACTTTCTACGGTCAACCTTATGTGAGGACTTAACGAAGGCACTGGTTAATTTAATTACACAAAGCTATTGTCAATGTCATTAACCTAATCATTGATAAGACTTTGCCAGATACGGCCTACTTGGTTGCCAGAATTTTCGCACTATCAAACAATTACTAATATTTGATATAGTGGGAATAGCTGATATTATATACCCCAAGATAGAATACATTCAGATCACAGCCAGACCCGACCTTACTTAATATTTAGAATCGAAAAAAGTGATATGTGGCGACCCAAATCAAAAGGAACCTTAATGAACGAGTTATAAGATTGAAAGAGGTTCCTTTTAATTTGGACGACTACTTATGCCACGAGCTCTTCATTTAGCAAGAAAGAGTTTTAGTAAATAAAAACATTACGTTGCTAAATTACAATGACTCATATTGGAAAATAATTTAAATATATTGGAAAATTAAACTATTTAAGTGTAAACTCTTAGAGCCACCGCGCACTAGCGATTTTTAGTTGGCCGACAGTTTAGTCGCAATCGTTCTCCAAAGACAAATCGCCAACTTACAAATGCGCGCACTATAGGGGTCCATACTGATTCCGAGACCGATCAAACTATCGGCCAACTAAAAAATCGCTAGTGCGCGGTGGCTCTTAGAAATACCTTAAAAAAAATCTTTTACAACATTTTAGCACAAAATTGCTCATAAATCTCATGCATGCGTAATAAAAATCGATCTTACTTCAAAAAGATTTGGGTTCACACAACTCATCCTGCCGGTTCTTCCAAATACGAATATAATATACGAATATCTAAATTTTAACTGCAACTGCACTTCTGAAGTGATTTACTTCAAACAAAGACCGAGACTGAAGTAAGTTGAAAGCAATAATGTAAGCGAATCACAATAATAATAGTTATTATAATATAATAGATTGGATGTCTGTATGTTTCTTATTCTTTCAGTATTGAAAGGCTGAACAGATTCAGATGTTTGGCCTGCATTAGCATAGAAAATGTTTTTGGCAAGGGCAAATCAGAAAATGAAAAACAAATATTTCGGATGAAATTATCTGCCTGTTTTAAGTCCGGACAGACGAAATCGCAGGAAACAGCTAGTAGTAAATTAAATACAGTCAAACCCAAACTGATTAATATGCATAAATTTTAAACATTTTTGATACAAAAGGTAAATTTTTAGGGTTCCATACCTCAAATAAAAAAACCGGCCAAGTGCGAGTCGGACTCGCGCACTGAGGGTTCCGAATCACCACATAATCATAATTGTATTAGTTGAAATTTCAGTAAGTTAATGTGCTAGATTTTTTGAGTCCGACACGCGCTTGACCAAATTTTATTATTTGTTGTTATTTTACA
The DNA here is from genome assembly GCA_947532105.1 of Athrips mouffetella. Taxonomy (NCBI): domain Eukaryota; kingdom Metazoa; phylum Arthropoda; class Insecta; order Lepidoptera; family Gelechiidae; genus Athrips; species Athrips mouffetella. The sequence continues at coordinate 22,180,175 of OX383970.1, read as the reverse complement.
GTTTATGCACTATAAACATACCAATTTTCAAGTTTGTAAGTGTTCCCGTTTTTAAAATAGAACTAAAACAAAATCGATTCAGCGACCATCCAACTTGACCCCTCTCTTATATGAATGTTCTTGAAACGGGAGCTCACCACAATTGGTTACCATTAGTTGTGAGAAAAGTTGTAATATTTAATGATTTCAGATTTTTCCCATTATTTGTACTGTGAGACCTACCTTCTTGCCAAATTTCATAATTTTATGTCAACGGGAAGTACCCCGTAGGTTTTGCATTTTTGAATAAATGTATGGAGATGAGGACATAAAATGCCATATCTTTTGATTGCGTCATTGTAAAAAATTTAAATTTTCAGATCTTGTGTGGTTCATGGATCCTAATAAATGGTATTAATTTCAACCTGATACCTTTACCCGTTCGTGAGATAAAGGGTCTTGACAGACAGACAGACGGACAACAAAGAGATCCTATAAGGGTTCCGTTTTTTTCTTTTGAGGTACGGAACCCTAAAAACGGAACCCTTATAGGATCTGTCTGTCTGTCTGTCAAGACCCTTTTTCTCACACGTTAAGGTATCAGGTTGAAATTGATAACGAATATTAAGGTCCAAAAACCACAAAAGATCTGAAAATTTATTTTTTTTACAAGACGCAATCAAAAGATATGGCTTTTTATGTTATGTCCTCATCTCCATACATTTATGCACTAAAGCAAAACCTAAAGGGTACTTCCCATGGACCTAAAATTCTGAAATTTGGCAAGAAGCTAGGTCTCACAGTACAAATAAAGGGAAAAGTCTAAAATAATTAAATATTTCAAATTTTTTCACAACTAATAGTAACCAATTAAGGTGGGTCAAGTTAGATGGTCGCGGAGTTTTTAAAATCAAAGAGCGAATATGGTAGATAGGTACGGAACCCTTAGGGCGCGAGTCCGAGTCGCACTTGGCCGGTTTTTATAATTTCTGTGACAAAAATACCAGTTTTGCATAATGCTATGCAGAATTGTTCTAAAGGTCGTAAGGGACGGTGTACCGACCCAAAACTGAAAGGGCATGCTCAGTCAACGATACAGAACAACTTTTCCAAAATAACATATTTGGGCAGTGAAAACATTTTTTGGTATCTCCATACAAACTGTTCGATCAGAGTGATCAATTTGTATGGATAGGTCAAAAAAATTTTTCATTTCCCATAAATGTTTCTTTGGGAAAGTTGTTCAGTTTCATTGACTGACCACGCCATTTCAGTTTTCGGTACACCGTCCCTTACACCCTGTATATAGGTACTTTGTAAGTGGGTAACCTATTAATTGTTCGAGTATTCAATTTCGTAGAGGATTTTCAAGTAATGCTGATGAAAGCCGGCCATTAACATTTATGCTTGCCTGGTAAGTTCGAGTACTCGAAAACGTTTGCTAAACCGAATCCTAGGTTTCAAGGTGTCCAACCTTACCTACTGTCAAAATTTCATGACGCCAAATAAATAATATTTTGAATAAATTATAGCGTACTTACTTTTGAGCATTTTGAAATTATTATTTGGATTTTTAATTAAATTTCGAAAACATTAATTTTATGCATGTTTTGATTGTCTTTTATTTTAATATTTTTAGGGTTCCGTACCTCAAAAGAAAAAAACGGAACCCTTATAGGATCACTTTGTTGTCCGTCTGTCTGTCTGTCTGTCTGTCTGTCTGTCTGTCTGTCAAGACCCTTTATCTCACGAACCGGTAAAGGTATCAGGTTGAAATTAATACCACATATTAGGATCCATGAACCACACAAGATCTGAAAATTTCAATTTTTTTTAACGACGCAATCAAAAGATATGTCATTTTATGTCCTCATCTCCATACATTTATGCAAAAAACCAAAACCTACAGGGTACTTCCCGTTGACCTAAAATTATGAAATTTGGCAAGAAGCTAGGTCTTACAGTACAAATAATGAGAAAAGTCTGAAATCATTAAATATTACAACTTTTCTCACAACTAATGGTAACCAATTGTGGTGAGCTCCCGCTTCAAGAACATTCATATAAGAGAGGGGTCAAGTTGAATGGTCACTGAGGCGATTTTTGTTTTAGTTCTATTTTATAAACGGGAACACTTACAAACTTGAAAATTGATATGTTTATAGTGCATAAGCTATAAAATATTAACAAATAATAAAATTTTATCAAGCGCGTGTCGGACTCAAAAAATCTAGCACATTAACTTACTGAAATTTCAACTAATACAATTATGATTATGTGGTGGTACGGAACCCTCTGTGCGCGAGTCCGACTCGCACTTGGCCGGTTTTTCAATTAATGTATTACATTAATAATCCTAATTCTTTATTAATTCTTTCATATGCAACGATTAATGTATTCAAATTGAATTACTATAGAAATTATTTTATGCCACTAATGGTGTTTAAAAAACCATAGCAACTTTGTTAAATATATCTTTGCAAATAAATGTTACTGATTCCTGAGACCATCGGATGAATAAATGTTAAATGTTGTGCCTATGATCAATAGGCAACGCTGCAAGAGCAATCGTCATTTGGCTTCTAGCACTTGAACGGACAGCAAATTCCAACCAACATAGCAAATTTTCGAATTTCAATAACTTCAAGACAATCTTAGATAAAATTGAACAAAATTAAATATCCGCAATTTGAACTTCTAACCAAACGGGTTTAATATAATGCGTTGCTTTGTGCGCAAGCCCCGCATCTGGGATGAGTAAGCAACGAGCTAAATGCGTATAGGTGCTGTGCTTATTTTATTTTAATGTCTTGTATGAGGATTGGTGCGTATATTCTGGTGAAAATTAGTACTGTGAGCTGGATGGACAAAGAATCCGTAGTCACAAATTAAGAAACTGATGATTAAAATTCTTATGCTTTCCTAGAATTGATAAGGTATTTTGTGATTCATCATCATCATAACATCCCATGAACCGTCCACTGCAGGACAGGAAGCTCCCTCCAGAATTGCAGCTTTTGCTGGAACAATGTGGAGAGGAAGTACTGACTCATCACGCTTGTTAGCGTCGTGGCTGGCACCAAGGACAACGGTTGTTGGTGAACGCAGAATATAAGATGGTACAACACGCAGAAGGACGCTACTGCTTATCTTCCGGTTCGTAAACCCTCAGTCACCTCTTAAGACAGCCAAGAGTAAAGATGGGTTGGTAACTATTCTTTGCCGGTACCACACGGACTGTTCTGATTAAGAGCGAGTAACTAGTGTGTATATATATATATATGTGTTACTCATTAATGGTTAAAAAAAACACGAATAGCAGTTGTAAGAAAATATTTATAGTAATAACATCTTGTAGTCTCACTAATACGAGTGTACAAAATTTTCATTGCATTGTCTTTTCAAAACTAATCGATTAGATTTAGTAGATAATTAGAGCATGCTTGTATATTTTAAAACTACCGTATACCTAGTGTAATCTCAAAATTTACAAGAAACTTGACAAATCGGGTCAAAATCATTATCAATCATTGTCCCTATCTTCAAAAAAAAAATTGACGTAAAATAAAGTAAGACAACAATTTATCAAACCATTGATTAAATTTAGTATATAATTAGAGCATGCTTGTCTTTTCAAAACTAATCGATTAAATTTAGTATATAATTAGAGCATGCTTGTATATTTTAAAACTACCGTATACCTAGTGTAATCTCAAAATTTACAAGAACTTGACAAATCGGGTCAAAATCATAATCAATCATTGTCCCTATCTTCAAAAAAAAATTGAGGAAAAATACAGTAAGACAACAATTTATCAAACCATCGGAAACAATGCCAAAATGTAAAGCGGTAACAAGAAATGTGACTTTCGGAAATCAATGAGGTAGAAAGTTCATTTCCATTGTCAATTCACACAAAGCATACTGCGTTAGTCATTCGTCGCCGATTCAAGGAACTGCCACACATTTTGGGGGTAAAGGTCAGTCATACATATAAGCGTATTCAAGAGTTCTCTTGGCTGTTGTGTACAAAAAAAAATGGGTCAGCTATCATAGGATGCCCACGCAACTTGATTAGTCTTATTCTTCTTCTGCCCCTCCTAGCCTTAATTCCATTTTTGGAATCGGATCTCTCAGCTTTTTTTTTTCCAGGACACTCGGTCCCGTGTCGTCTCAGGTAGAATTTGTTGTTATTCAAGTCCTTGTTCATCATATCAGCCGAAAGACGTCCACTGCTGGACATAGGCCTCCCCTAAAGATCTCCATGACGACCGGTCCTGCGCTGCTCGCATCCAGCTGCTTCCCGCGACCTTGACCAGACCGTCGGTCCACCTTGTGGGGGGCCTGCCAACGCTTTGTCCTTGTTAACTGTGCTCAATGGCTCATCCATGTTAGCCGAGGTCTCCCTCGCCTCTTAGGTGCTGAGCTCATCTAGCAATTTACATGTCATGTGGTTTGATAGCTTTCAAAATTTTTTTAAGGGGTGCGTCACTGGTTTTGTCTTCCCATGAGATGGCGCGATTTCGCAACTTGCGGTGGGCATTCCTCAAAATACATTGCAGTACACTCATGATTGTGCACTTCCATGGATGGCAAGATTAGGCCCAAACAGTGTAGGAACAACAAAAGGAAGGTTTTTGTCTTACAATCTGACACGATGGTCCTTTTTGGAGGCCTTTGGGACATAAGAGTATTTTAGTACAACATACATACATACATAACATCACGCCTCTTTCCCGTTGGGGTAGGCAGAGACCACAGTCCTCCACCTGCTACGATCTTGACATACTTTCCTTGCTTCCTGTACATAAGTACGTACATGCAAACCGCAAAGTGATTATCTTTATCTCGACGTCAGGCAGTTTCCAGTACGATTCCAATCAGAAAGTATTGCACATTGATTTCCTCAACGGATGTAACGCTACGTACGCAAAACACGTGAATTTTCACGTCAACACGATACACGTGAAAGAAAGGCACGTGTAGTGTAACTTTATAAGAAACTGGAAAACATGTAAACGAACACCCGTATAATATAATAACAAAACGAGAAACGCTTTTCTCTTTCAACATTGGAAAGATATTTTTTTATACTTTACTGGGATAGGACTAAGGGCATTTCGGTACTCGAAAACTAATAGCAAGCAATAATACAAATAAAATAAGGACGGTCTGTTTCATTGACTTTTTGTTTTTGGTGTTGTAATTTAGTTGACATGTTTTTTATTTCAATAAATGAATAAAATAACAATCTTTTACATTTTGAAAGGATTTATAACGTACTCGTAGAAGTAGAACAAAAGTTGTTGTTTGTTGACTGTTTTGAAATACACCTGTTTACATAAAAACAGATTTCTGTGAATCATATTTTTTGTCTTGTGATAGTAATTTTGGAACCTTTTCCCTAAAATGTTATGCTTTTTAGGATATTTTGTGACCTTTTGAGTTCGTATGCAACTCTGGAGAGCACCAACTAAAAAGACCATAAAATGTAGGTAGCATGGGATAATAAAATTCCACCAGGAGAAATTTCAAGTCATACCAGTATATATAAAAAGAACTGTTTTAAATTAACTTCGTATTTTTGACTTGATTCGTTAAGAGGGTCTACTTACGATCGGATCGGACCGCTTGGAACTTAGCTCCGGAACGCGATTTTATCCAATGGCGTTGCCGGATTGTGCCAAACGACAACTTTACCATTTGCCAAAAACGTGGTCCGGACCAAAGATCGGATCAGTCCGATCCGATCGTCGGTAGAGCCTCTAATTCTCCACTCATATTTGATTAATATTTTGCCCCCGGCCGAGATTCAGAGTAATTTACCGATAAACACACAATATAACATGAGGCCTGAAATATACCTACAAGGATTAAGGATTACCTAATTACGAAAAACTGGAATTCTGGAGGGAGCTTCCTGTCCTGCAGCGACGCTTTTTGAGATGTTATGAAGAGTGTTTATGTTGGTTTAGAGAACCAGTTTCGTTAAACTTCAAAATAATAAAAGATCTTTCGTTTCGTCGTAAACAATATTATTCATATTAGATCTATTAAGTGTGGATTCACCACAAAATTACTAAGTATGATTTCGCATGACATGTTTTGTGGTCTAAATCTCTCACCCAATTATACACCTCGCCTCCTTTCCATTCTTAATTCATCATCGATATAATTTATCAGCTCACGACATCTTTTTTCTGTGAGACATTCTGATAGGAATTCCACGGAGCTCAATCATACCCGCCCACGCAGACGAGAGTAAGTAAACACGGACTGAACGGGGGCAACGCTCTGCCACCTACTTTCCCTGTTCTATCTTATAGTGGAAAGGAACTGGACGTATCTACGTTACACAAAAAGGAAGCGAAACAGAATACTCGTACGTCAGCCACCGTAGAACCAAAATTGCATTAGTTCGCAATGAAATAGCACCGTACTGGTTTTTTGGGATGTTGTAGAATGGATAACATTATTGTAAAACCAAGTTAACAGCTTGGAAAGAGTTGTGTTTAATTTAACTATGGTTTAACTACGGATCTTGTTGGACTTATTTGTGTCCCGTATGCCGCAGGACCTATGGGACAAAACCACCAACACCTGGCAACCGCAAACCGACAAAAGGCGTCGAGGCCGACCAAGGCGCCGATGGCGCGATGAACTTGTCGCCATTTACAAGGCCTGGCAAGAGTGGGCTTTAGATAGGGACCAATAGAGGAAAGAGAGAGAGGCCTTTGCCCAGCAGTGAGACATTATAGGCTAGATAAGATAAGGATAAGGCTTAAAGGATTAGTCCCTAGTCCCGTGATGTTATTAAATTTTATTCAAATGTATTGCTACAGGGTGCATTTACCAACCAGATAACAATTTTAAGACCTTAAACTAATGAACATGAATTGCAATAAATAAATGAATTATGAATTTTTGGTTTATAATTGAAAGCTTGAAATTTCACAAAATAAGTATTATTAAAGTGGACTTCATAAACTTTGGCACATTGGTGTTGGAACTGCAACATACTAAAATTTTGTCCACAGTGTGTAATGTGGTGGTATGGAACCCTCTTGGTGCGTGATCGATCACCTGATCACAAATCATACTTGCCCGTTTTTTAGACACTAGCCTATAGGGTAAAGGGGTTGGGCTCAGGTACCCAAGGCCACTGCGACCTGTAAAGATCTATTGTAGCCAGTTTGCCAGTAGGCAAAAGTGGGTTAGAGGGTTCTCTATGCTACATCTCCTCAGCTACATCAACAGCCTCGAAGAAGCTTAAATGATATCCCTAGATTTGAGAGACTTATATTAGATTACATATTTAAGTACCACCCCCTTGCCTATTTATTCCGTAAAATAGCAGTGTTTACACTGCTGTGTTTCGGTTTAAAGGGTAAGGATGCCAGCAAAATTACCGGCACACGAGACACACCATCTTAGTTCTCAAAGTGGGCAACATGCTTTGCTGTCTTATTAGTGTCAAGTTATGCCACTACTAAGACAGCGGGCTTTATGGGCGGTGGTGACCACTTTCCATCAGGTGGCCCACTTGCTTGTTTGCTCACTTGTCACATTAAAAAAAAAGCATTTATCTTGCCACATTAATAAGATATTGTTTTGCATTGTATCTAATTGATCAATCAGTCATGAGTTTCTAATCGCTCGGTCCATCATTCAGCAATGGCATATCAATCAATTAAAAATCAATAGAATACTTCACTTAAAATCATGAAAATAATTTTACAACAGAAACTTAATTTCCTTTTGAGGTATGGAGCCCTAAAAATATTTTTTTTATTTTAGGGCTTTTATTAATATGTATGTATCTTTTTTTCATTTCATTTCATTTATTCATGCTTACATTGTACAGCTTAAAGTTCTTAAATAATTGTAGCAGTTAGTACATGAACCCTATATTAGGGCATCGCATATTGTGAGGCATGCAGTAAGAGACATTAAAAAAAAATTAAATTAAAATACATCGAATTGTCAATTAAATTGTCAAATTGTCAGAAGAAATTAAATTGTCAATAATAATATGGAATTAAAAGAAAATTAAATTAAATTGTCAACATAATAAAGCATCAAAATTGAAATTAAATAGGTAACAATGTAAATATCATTGTGTAAATAATAAAATTGATAATAAGGAATTCATAAATTAGATTAATGATTAGTTTTCGATTATGAATGACTCTCTTATCTTATAAGATAAGATAATATGTATGTATGTATGTATATATTCTTTATTGCATCACAAATAAAAGGAGACAAATTACAAACGAGAATAGTACCTATGCAAAGGCGGACTTAACCCTAAATGGAATTTCTTCCAGCCAACCTTAGAGAGGCTAAAGGAGTTGACAATATTTTTGCAGAATACCTACATACCTATAAAGAATTGTTAATATTATTTACTAAGTACAACAGATAAATAAATAAATTAATGCATAAACACAAGAAATAAAATAACCTACCTGCTTATGATAATAATAATAGTAATACATATATATATATAATACATATAAATAAATAAAATATATATGACAAACATATTATAATAAAATATATAAAGTAATGAGATAAATACCAAAATATATAAATCAAGTTGCTGCTCAAGTGTCAGTATTGTGACCCCAGAGTTTCCTCAGTGAACATTTGAACGCGGCTACGAGTATGTTGGGTGACCTTCTCACATTCTCAGGAAGCAGGAATATTCTGAGCCTACTGTTACACTACAGGTCAAAAGACTCTTTCAAGCATCATATCACTCTATAGAGTACATTAATGTAAGGATTGTCACTTTCATGGAACTATTTTATTTTCCATGCTAAGCTGTACGGGCTGCTGCAAGGTCGGCGAATATTTTTTTCTAATACAGTGAGACCTAAACTAATAAGATCATCAAAAATGAGAACTGCCCATAATGACAAAAACCATCTCTACTCACAGAATTAAGAAGCATGAAACAACTGCTGCTGATCCTATGGTCAAAAGCAGGGTCAGGGGTGAAGGCTCAAAAGCTATTTTTAATATAGGTTTTATGAATTCTCTCAACTCTCAAGTCAAAAAATGATAATATAAGTCATTTAGTAACAATTTATATCTATTATTTATATATTTACTTGTATTCATTTCATTTTGTAAAGGTTATTGTTTTGTCCAGGTTTTAGTAGATGGATCAAACCACATGAGAAAGCAAGAAGTACCTAAATATTTTTTATTATTGTTAATTGGTTTGCTCATAACATCAATCTAGTCCCGAGCACAGATATATGAGGTTGATAGTGATAATGGCTGGAATAGTTTATCAATGAAAGAATGAACAAAGCAGGTGAATAATGAATTGTGATAGGATCACACTTCACCACATTTATTGTTTACAAGAAATAATATTATGCCCACCAAAATTTATGATTGTGCATCAAAATTACAAACTGTGCATCAAAAATAATTATTATGCATCAAAAAGTTTTAGGTTTGTTAACCCAACCTGATACGATTCGATTCATTTGTTAAGAACATCATAGAAGGGAACATTGAGGGAAAGAGAGGAAGGGGCCGACCGAGGAGCTTTATGGAACAAATAAAAGAAAAAGTACAGGTTGAGTCATATCAGGAGGTGAAGGAACTGGCGGAAACAAGGAAACATTGGCGATTACTCCACCGACAAGAGCACAGCTCTTAAGTTTAAAGAAAGAAGAACCCAACCTAACCGATCCCGATAAGGAAGGCGAGTGCCAGAAAGAAATTAGTGGCTAAGAAAGTTTTATTTAGTTGCACGTTGTTTGTGGCTGAGTTAGTAATTTAGAATGCAATAATGCTATTAAAAAGAAGTCTAATGGTATTAAAAAGAAGTCTGTTTAATTAACACCCACTGTTTACTAGCCGGTGCCTACAATTCTTTCAATGTGGAATTCAGTTAATTCTAAAAATAGATGAATTCTCCATACAAATATTGAACCCCCCCGTTTCATCTCTTTAGGGATTGAAGTTCCAAAAATCTGTTCTTAGTGGATGCTTACATTATACTATATAGTACATCCTACTGCTTGTAAGTACTCACTATGTCTGTATCTGCTCCCGGTCCAGTGTAGGAGAGGCTGGTGTCTGTCATACAGGTCTCCTAGTATAGACACCAGTCTTTCACATAGACGAACTTTACTAGTATGTCTTACTTACCCATACTGTACAAATTATCTATGTGAGAGAATAATAAAGTTTTTTGTATTTGTACTACTGTTCAGTAGTTTGAGCAATGCATTAATAGATTAGTTACGGTTACCTATTTATATTCAGGTAGGCATCACAATGCTACCCCCCTTTTTTTAAATAACAAGTTTGGACTCTAGTGTGATCTCCACTTTGTGACACATACATAGTACAGTAGCTTATGTTCTCATTTCAGTAATAAATTTGTACTAATAAGATTACTGTAGGAATTTTACTCGTCACATGGGTGTGCACTGATAGATATGACATTCAAAACATATACCTACCCATACTCAATAGGAGCGAAGCAGGCTTATCACTAAAAAACCTTGGCAAAGATATAAATAAAAATCTAGATTGTAAACATCAAACGTAGGTAAAACAGATAGGTGTTAAATTCCTGAATAATCTACCAACAGAACCAGTCCGTAAGTGACTTCTTTATGTAATCAAACCACGAATAACGTTAGCACAAACGAACAGATAGAAACATGGACGGATAACTGTTCTAAATTCTACAGTTAGGTACTGAAAATAAGAATTTTACGACGTGCAACATCGAAATGCAGAGGTTAAAAACGCTGTGACATCTTATAAAATAACCTTGCAAATAGATGATTCGTAAACATTATTAGATACTTACTTTCAGTCGTGTGAGATTACCATCCCGTGCTGCGTTGAACACGGCTGTTTTGAAATCCATAATGGTTCTCTTTGCGACGCAAAACTATCACAGTAAACAAACTATCACTTCAGGAACAGCACTTTCTTCTGAATATAATCATTGAAAATGCACTGTTTCACGGGAACAAAGCAACCAGTATTGTTTATTTCAAAACACTCCGTAACAGCACCTCGCGTTATATCGAACAGCTGCGGCGACAGACGACACAAGCCAACGGCGGACGGACGAACGACGATCTGCCAATTATGGATAGTGCTGCTCGCCGGAACAGTTTCTCACCGGTAACAGAGCTAGTATCCATACTATCCATAGATCTGCTTCATTGAGATCTCCTTGGCTCTATTAAAACGGCCCATACAAAGCCCTGCCTGCAGGGCCCTGCTTGCAGTGCCACTGCCAATCGTACTTTGTGTGGGCATGCGGGCCGACAAAATCGCCGTTACATCGGCCCTGCAACACCACACACGGTACGATTGGCAGTGCGCACTGCAAGCAGGGCCCTGCAGGCAGGGCTTTGTATGGGGCCCATAAAAGCCGTGACTCCTGCGCGTGTTTCGCTCTACACACTACACAAAAACCTCTACACAAAACAAATTTTGTGTATGTACACACTTCGTCTCCTGCTCAGAAACTTTTGTTTGATGTTTCATAAAAATTTACATACATACATACATAACATCACACCTCTTTCCCGTTGGGGTAGGCAGAGACCACAGTCCTCCACCTGCTACGATCTTGACATACTTCCCTTGCTTCCTGTACTTTCATCAATCCTTTCATACATGCTCGTCGGTTTAGGGTACTTTTTACCTGGCCTTTATTCAGAACATCCTGAATTTGGTCCTGGTACGTTCGCCTAGGCCTTCCCCTTCCAACGTTTCCATTCACTTTCGCCTGGTAGATCTCTTTCGTCAATCTTCGTTCATTCATCCTCTCTACATGACCAAACCATCTCAGCATCCCTTTCTCGATTTTGGTCACTACGTCTTCTTTTACGCCACACCGTTCTCTTATCACACTATTTCTAATCCTGTCACTCAATTTAATACCAATCATACTCCTTAGCGCTCTCATTTCTACTTTGCTGTCAAAAATGGCTTCCGACGCTTCTAACGTAGAAGACGCGCTTTCAGTTCTTGAGATTATTGATTTGGTATCGCCGAGAAGAAAACATAGATTTCGTATAAGACCCTATTTGCTACTAAGAAATTTTAATATTTATCAATAATTAAAAATAAAGAAGATCGATTTGGCACTCTGCGTGGCTGTCAAATGATTACACCACTCCCCTTCACCCGCGCGGGGGTGAAATGTGTAGATGTTTTCCGTCGGGCATGGAAAGCAAAAACATTGTCCACATAACCTTAAAAAACAATTTTGACATCTAAAATGTGTAGCGAAACATGTTTTGTGTACAGGTTTTTGTGTAGTGTGTAGACCGAAACACGCGCAGGAGTCACGGATAAACTCTTGTGATCTGCTTACAGTCGAAATCTCTTGTGGGCTTATGGCACAGAAACATTCATCATCATCATATCACTGCTGGACATAGGCCTCCCCTAAAGATCCCCATGACGACCGGTCCTGCGCTGCTCGCATCCAGCCTCTTCCCGCGACCTTGACCAGATCGTCGGTCCACCTTGTGGGGGGCCTGCCAACGCTTCGTCTTCCGGTACGTGGTCGCCACTCTAGTACCCTTACGCCCCATCGGCCATCGGTTCTTCTTGCGATGTGCCCTGCCCACTGCAACTTTAGTTTAGCGACTCTCAGAGCTATGTCAGTTACTTTTGTTCTTCTGCGGATCTCCTCATTTCTGATTCGATCTCGCAGTTGGAGACACCCACTCCACTCAGAGTTGGAGACTCTACGCTCGAAGTTGTCGATGTCGATGAATAGTGTGGTGTACAGCAGGCAATGCTTCAACGTGTATTTTATGTTTCGGAATTTGTGAATACCTACATATTTAGTTTAAATATTTGTATCTGAGCAAAAATAATACCATGCTAAACGGGGCTTAAGTTGAAATGGCTTACTCCTTACTAGTAAACCAAACCATAGAGTTACCATTATAGGTTAAAATGTAGGAAACATGAACAATACCCACATAATTATTTAACAATTCCTTAATAGACTGAATCGGTTTTCATTCCTTTTTGTTTAAATAAGTGGGGGTAGTCGTAAGAAAAAATTTGTAATTATCAGGCAGAAAAGGGCAGTAAATAGTATGTTCATATTTGTTGCATCACTAATATTATGAAACTCAAAGAATAGCCACGCATAAGGAACAAAATATAAAGAGAATAAGGGAGTCTAGATGCGAAAGCATAGTGGTTAGTGCATTGGATTCGTGCTGTTTCTGGTATTTGTTGTATGTAAATACAACCCATACTGATTAATCCAGTCCAAGGGTGCGGGTTCAATTCCGGCTCGCGTCTTAAAAGACTTTCCATATTCATAAAGGTAATACGAAAATACTGAACTACATTTTTTTTTCAGTTTGTACGCATTCGTAACAATTTCACTACTAGATTTTAGTATAGGAATCATGTTGATCACCGCAGCCGTTTTCGCATACGAAGGTGAGGCTGCTGGGGTGAACGTCACGCCAGAAGCCTCGCCAATGCCTATGTATTTCTTTGGAAGTACAGACGTAACAAATTTTCCCGGTATGTACGATCTTGCTACAATTCCGTAACTAAATTATGGCTTAGTTGGAATCAAGAAGTTGAAGATTCAGATTCAGATAATTTTATTCAATGTAGATACTTTAAAGAATACTTATTGAATGTCATGCAGAATACAATGCAAATAGAGCAAGTCTACGCCGTTTCGGATCGTGCTATGGCAGCGTAAAAGAAACGGCAAGAAACCACTGCAGCACGGCCTACTTTAAGAGTCGGCTTTTTACAATGTGTTTCTTGTGTTTCGCTGGAATATCAGAGCACCATACTTCTTTGTCATTCATATAGTCATCCAATCTATAGTAAGCTTTTTTACATAACGTTGGCTTTACACATTCTATAAACTTTCTCTCAGGTAATTGCACTATATTGTCAGGTATTTTGTTGTAGTATCGTATACACAGACCAACGAAAGATGTATTGACTTTAGTTAATCTAGTATATGGTTGATCTATTTTATGCTTATTTCTAGTATTAAAATTATGCCTGTCACAAATTTTAGGTAATTGATGAATGTTCTTTCTAGCATACATTATATTTACTGATATAGATATACTAGCATGGCACTGTCATAATGTTGATTTCCTTGAACAGTTCTCTCAGGGAATCACGAGTCTTCAGGCAATAAATTGCTCTTATAGCCCTCTTTTGTAAAACGAATATTGAATGTATATCAGCTGCCCAGCCCCAAAGCAGTATGCCATAAGGAATAATGCTATGAAAGTAGCTAAAGTAAACCAGCCTTGCAGTAGCTACATCAGTAAGTTGTCTGATTTTTCTAACAGCATATGCAGCCGAGCTCAATCGACCAGAAAGAGCCGTTATATGAGGGCCCCATTGAAGTTTAGAGTCTAGTGTTAACTCTACGAAAACTGTACTATTTACAAAATCTAATGGTTCATTATTCAATACTATGTTATGTGAAGTAGACCTTACATTTGGTAGTACAAATTTTATACATTTAGTTTTTTTGGCGTTTAGGACTAAATTGTTAACAGTAAACCATGCATGAATCTGTCCAAGTGCATCATTGACTTCGTTATAATTTTGTGATTTCCTACTAACATTGAATATTAATGAATTATCATCAGCAAATAACACAATCTTTGACAGATTCTTCACCATAGAAGGAAGGTCATTAATATAAATAAGGAATAAAAATGGCCCTAATATGGACCCTTGAGGTACGCCAATTTTGACAACAGATCCCAGTGATTTCGTCCTGTTTAGTTGTACCTTTTGAATCCTGTTTTCCAAATATGACCTAAGTAGTTTAAGTGAATTATTCTTAACACCGCAATGTTCAAGTTTTAGCAACAATGTGCTATGATCTACGCAATCAAATGCTTTGGATAGATCACAGAAGATACCAATAGCATCTTCAGATTTTCCCCAAGCGCAAAAGATGTATTTTAAAAGTGCAGTCCCGGCATCCGTTGTACTGCGCCCTTTCTTGAAACCAAATTGATGGTCATGTAGTAAGTTATTTCTATTGAAGTGTGAAAACATTTGAAAAATTTTACTAAGTACAGGTAAGACTGATATTGGTCTAAATTACTTTAATTTTTTTCGTTAAGTCAGGAAATGTACCATGATCGACACAATCATTGAATATAACAGCTAAATATGGAGATATAGTATCAATGATCGCACTACAGACTTTTACTGACATTCCCCATAGGTACTCAGTAGTTTTCAATACTTTTAAAGGCTTTAACAATTTCGTTAGGGGTGACATGATTGAACCCAAATTCAGTTTCGCAGGCGTCCACATTCTTTTGAAGTAAATTACTACTATGTCACTCAAAGGAAAGCCGTCTTGAGTAGTTAAAGGATGGATTTTTTTAGAAAAATTTGGAATCCATCTAGAGTAATGAGCAAGTAATCCAAGAGTTCGGCGAAGAGATGCTATATCATTCGGAATCGGAAGATCTAGAAGTGGGCGCAAGCGTTCAGGATCAGGTTTAACTACTCCATTGCATATATTGTATCCCAGTAGATTGATCTCCATTTTGTTAAACTCACTTTTGTCAAGATTCATGGTAAGACCATATCTGTCTGCAACTTCTAAAAATTTTCGTAACTTCTCGTCATGATCTTCTTGGTTTCGCCCACAAATTGTAATGTCATCTAAATATGCATATACTCCTTGTAAGTTCTCTGTGTTAATAATGTTATTTATAGCACGTTGAAAGGCCGCAACTCCATTTGTGACTCCAAAAGGAATTTATTTTAAACTGATACAAATCTCCACTTGCTTCAAATGCCGTATATTTTCTTTCTTGTTCCGGTATAGGTATTTGATGATAGGCACTTTTGAGATCAATCTTACTGAACACTCGATATTTTGCCACTTTTGAAATAAGAGCGTCTATGTTTGGCAGAGGGTAGGCATCAAGCTCCGTATATTTATTTATTGTCTGCGAATAGTCTATACACATGCGTTTTTTGTGGCCTACAACTATGAGAACCTGAGCTCTCCATGGCGAATGACTTGGCTCAATTATTCCATCAGAGAGTAGTTTCTTAATTTTATTATCAATAAATGTCTGATCTTCTTTGGAATATTTTCTGGATTCGTGATCGTGATTGGGTGGGTAATCGTGATTGGGTGGGTATCCTTTGCTAAATTTGTGAATAAAGGAACTGGTGCAATTTTAGCGCATGGAAGAGCGTTCAGTTTTATTGGAGCTCTGGGCCCACCAAAATGCATTTCTAAAGTTCTATGCTTGCTTAGGATGTCATGTCCTAAAATAGTATCGGCGCAAAGTCCATCCAGACATAAAAGATTAGCTTCAAATCTTTGGCCTTGTAAATTTATTTCTAGAGTGCAAGAGCCATTTACTTTAGACTTTAGATGAGTAGCTGCCATTGTGACGTCTTGGTTATAGGTCTCAGTTTTTATGTTATATTTCGTGATTAAATTTTTACTGACAAAACTAGCACTGCTTCCCGTATCAATCAAAGCTTTTGCAGAGATATAGCTATTTATGATAATAGGGAGTGTGTCTTTACTTAGATCTGTTGATGCGGCGGTTACACAAACAATCTGAGGTGGCAAGTCTGGAATGGGTGATGCGTCTAAAGTTTGATCGGTTTGGATTGAAAAGGCATTCTGTCCCATAGGTTTTCCTTTACAGACCTTAGCAAAGTGTCCTTTCTTTCCACAGGAAAGACAAGTCACCCCTTCAGCCGGACAATTTCGTCGAGCGTGTCTCTTGTTTCCACAATAATATCAAGAATTTGAAGTAATAGAACTAGCAGTGTTTCTCGTAGCAGCGGCGTTTACAAAAGAAGAACTTGGGATTGGGTGCTGGTAAGACTCATTGTGGATTTGTGCAATTTCCAAGGAACGGGCCTGTCTATGAGCATCATCTAAAGTTAAGGTCGCATTTTCTAGTAGCCGCTGGCGAATGGTTGTAGAGGATAACCCTGATATGAATGCGTCACGCACATATTCGTTCTCGTTTTGTTGCGCTTGTACATCTTTAAACTGACATTCTTTAGCTAAAAGTTTTAGAGATTGGAGAAACTGGTCGATTGATTCTCCGGCTAGCTGTTGCCTTGTCGAAAGTTTATGTCTATTATATATTTCATTTACTGGCTCAATATAAAAGGAATCCAACCTCGAGATGGCAGTTTCATACGTAGTGCAGTCCTTTACATGGGCGTACACTGTAGGCGAGAGATGATTTTCTAGTAGTTTTAATTTCATAGCACTGGTCACTGTTGGCGCCGTACTATTATCGGTAGCAATAAGCGCATCCAGAAAATTGGTGAACGATTTTTTCCAATGGTTCCATTGAGGCGAATTGTCTTGGTTTGATGCCGGGTCTAAATCGAAGCGGTCTGGGCGTAAATATTTTTCCATATTTTAGCTCGTTTTGGTTCAATTTTGCATAATAAATTGAAATAAGACAATAACCTGAATCTAGGCTTTATTATGCAAAAAACTTGACAACATTAACAAAGTTCAGTTTCCTAGACAACGCATAATACAGATAAAATATATCACACAGACTGTATTTTTTTCCGAAGAAAAAAATATTTTGCTTTTGAACAAACTAATTTAAACAATTTTGAATAATTTTTGACATATTCAATGAAATTGTCGTCATTTGAATAATTTCTTAGCTCATATAATTCAAAAAGTCTCTCTCTACTTTTGCGAATACCAGCGGTAGCCCAGTCACTAAATTTGAATTGTACAATAATTTACTTTTTTCTAATAGTGAAAATTTTACCGAATTCAGTATTAATCAATGTGAATAAATCTTCATATGAGTTATTAGGGTTGTTAGTTTTATAATTGTGACAGGGCAGTTTTTCTAGTAACGTGTTTTTGTACTTTTCTAACCTACCGCTCGTTAGGCTCCTGGTTTCTATATCTATCTTCTGGGTTACTCGAGCATAATTAAAAGTAACACTTTGACCAGAGTGGTCAGACTGAAGCGAGTTTATGATACTTTTCTCAAAATAATCGCAATTACAAAAGACGTTATCAATACAGGTAGCCGAGGATGACGTCACCCTTGTAGGTTCATAAAATACATGCTCTTAATTAAAACATTTGAAAAGACTTACAAGTTTGTTACTATAGGTATTATTTTCTAAGATATTGACGTTAAAGTCACTACACACTATTACAAACTTATTTTCTTTTGTCACTATTTTTAAAACATCTTCCATTACTAACACGAAAATTGAAAAATTTTGAAAAGCGGGAGGTCTGTATACGCATACTACAACATGATCGTCCAGCTCAACACAAGATATTTCGTGTCCGTCTCCCCAGCGAGCCCGTGCGAGATATGGCCAAGTGGCATACACCAAAATTTAGTGGAAATTGGTTCATTCCATCAGTAAAGTGTCAGATTCAGTGCATCAAAACTGATGACACTACGAGGTGAAAACTTTGGGTGGCTGTAGAGACGTCTCATCAGCCAGCCCATTATATACAGGGAAAACTACGAAGATTACATAAAAGCAAAATAGTTCCACATTTTCTGCATATCCAGTGCAATTGATTGTAAAAAAGCCGAATCGAAAATGTCCATATGGTAGGAGCACTTCATCAATAATTATGGGTGGCTGGAGATAAGTTTTCCCAGCCAGCCCAGGTGATATCTCGGAACATATAGTAGGTAGGAAGATAAAAAAAAGTTTAATATTTACTACCTACTCGAAACAGTAGGAAGCAAATATTTCATAATTCTAGCTCAACTAACTTTTGAGATATTTGTATTTTTTCATGGGCTTGCTGGGGAGACGTCTCGCCAGCAAGCCCATGCTGTAACTCAAAAAGTACTGCACGTAGAATGCTGATCGATATACCAATAGAGAGTGCATATTTGATGCAATAAGTACCAAGAAAAATAAGTCCCTAGGTCTTATGGTTTCGATGCTAGAAACAAAAATCATTTTCCCGCTGAAAATTTGGAATGCATGATGTGAAGGTGCAACGTTGCCGTTCTGTGCAATTCTACATGTTGCTGTTAGAGCATTCAAAAATCAATCTTGTGTCTTTATAGTTAAGAGGTACTGTAGACGCACGTGTAGATTATTTGTAATTTGAGAATAGTTCGGGAGACGGTGTACTTAAAAGGCTGATTGGTTAACAAGAAGTTTTTTTTATTTGTGGACAACATGTGAAGAACAAAAGAGATAATATGTATTTTGGCTCACGTATTTATTTAATAAATCAGTTTTCTTAACTTATTAATTACAGGACAATTTTAGAATACTTTAAAAATTTTAGTTTGTTACTGAGACCAAGAAACCTACATCTCCTCCTAGAATACAGTTGTCACGGTTGCTAAAAAGAGATTGAGGCACCAGTTAGTCTTCACGTGAGCTAAAATACATATTATCTCTTTTGTTCTTAACATGTTGTCCACAAATAAACAAAAACTTCTTGTTAACCAATCAGTCTTTTACTAAGTACACCGTCTCCCGAACTATTCTCAAATTACAAATAATCTACACGTGCGTCTACAGTACCTCTTAACTATAAGGATACAAGATTGATTTTTGAATGCTCTAACAGCAACATGTAGAGTTGCACAGAACGGAAACGTCGCACTTCACATCATGCATTCAAAATTTTCGGCGGGAAAATGATTTTTGTTTCTAGCACCGAAACCGTAAGACCTAGGGACTCACTTTTCTTGGTGCTTATTGCATCAAATATGCACTCTCTATTGGTATATCGCTCAGCATTCTACGTGCAGTACTTTTTGAGTTACAGCATGGGCTTGCTGGCGAGACGTCTCCCCAGCAAGCCCATGAAAAAATACAAATATCTCAAAAGTTAGTGGAGCTAGGATTTTTAAATATTTGCTTCCTACTGTTCCGAGTAGGTAGTAAATATTAAGCTTTGTTTTATCTTCCTACCTACTATATGTTCCGAGATATCACCTGGGCCGGCTGGGAAACCGTCTCTCCAGCCACCCATAATTATTGATGAAGTGCTCCTACCATATGGACATTTTCGATTCGGCTTTTTTACAATCAATTGCACTAGACATGCAGTAAATGTAGAACTATTTTGCTTTCATGTAATCTTCGTAGTTTTTCCTGTATAGAATGGGCTGGCTGACGACACGTCTCTACAGCCACCCAAAGTTTTCAGCTCGTATTGTCATCAGTTTAGATGCACTGAATCTGACACTTTACTGATGGAATGAACCAATTTCCA
The DNA here is from genome assembly GCA_947532105.1 of Athrips mouffetella. Classification (NCBI taxonomy): domain Eukaryota; kingdom Metazoa; phylum Arthropoda; class Insecta; order Lepidoptera; family Gelechiidae; genus Athrips; species Athrips mouffetella. Next base: position 22,159,927 of record OX383970.1, on the reverse strand, counting down.
CAAAATTTTGGTGTATGCCACTTGGCTATATCTCGCACGGGCTTGCTGGGAAGACGGACACAGATATTTCAATACAAATGAAGAAGTCAGAAGTCATACGTGTGGAGCGTGATCGCATGCAATTTTCATACTTTTAGCTCAATGGTTGCAATGTTTCCGTCTCTATGCGTGGCTGTCATTTATTATTGTAATTAGATAAAAGCAATATTTTAGCCACTATTATCTTCTTTTCTTCGTTTATTGTTTGTAATTCGTTGAATCGATAGTAACCACAAGTCCCGCATTTTGAGATTTTGACAAAGTTTTTAATATTTCGAAATTTCGCGGCATGAAATTATGGTGAAATTGCTTCGTGAGTAGAGTACAGCAAATCTTGATTCCACAGATTGCTACAACTAATTGTGATGGAAATTGCTGCTTGAGGAGGCCCTCTATATAATGTAGCTTAAAGGGCCCCATACAAAGCTCTGCCTGCAGGGCCCTGCTTGCAGTGCCACTGCCAATCGTACTTTGTGTGGGCATGCAGGGCCGACAAAATCGCCGTTACATCGGCCCTGCAACACCACACACGGTACGATTGGCAGTTCTGTTATTCTAATCTAATTTTGCCATTCACATCCTCTTCCAAAGAATTTCTAATTAAAGAACAGCAAATATTATCAAATTATTTTTGCCAAGCTACTATCGACTTTATTTGAATGATCTAGTTTTCATTCCTTCTGCTGTAATTTTTTTTTGTATCTAAAAAGGAACGAGACTAGGCCTCAGTCCCTCTTGCACTAAAGAGAAAACCATTGCCCTGCCACTGACATTAGGTTTGGGTTCCAAAATGGGTAATAAATAGATTTTTCGCGATACACATTCTTTTTCTCTTTTACTGAAACACATATTTGGAAAATATCTGCTACGATACCGCTTTTAATACCTGTTACACAGGATTCACATCTCTATAAAAAAAAACATTAATATTGCCATTTGTAAAAATATTTCCCATTGTAGTATTATAGAATAACACGCTTGCGTTAACACAACATAACAAAATTTATTTTCAAATGCTTATCAAATAAATGATCAACTGAATAAAAATAGTATTGATCTACTTTGTAGTGTTCCTATACTTACTAATGTAGTGTTCGATAGTTTATAAAATGTTCACCCTATACAGATCTAAAACGTGAATGGATACGCCACTGATACCAAGTTAATAAAAATAAACTACATTCCTTATTTTAGCGCCATCTGTCTCCAAAAAATATCAATTCATCATTTCCCTAGCCTTATCCCATTTTTGCCTAAGAATATTACGGAGACGGCTACCTCACTTAGGAGATTTGACGAGAGCACTGGTTTTTACACTGCCATCTGACTTCCGCAACCCAGAGGGAAAACCAGACCCAATCTTAAAAGGTTAATGGTCAACATTTCCGTCAGAGTTTTCAAGCCGCCAAATGGAATCTGACTTGGTTCAACGACTACTATCATTGAAAGAAGCCGGGACCAACAGCTTAACGTGCTTTGCGAAGCACAGAAACGCTCTAGCTCTTATGCCGCTAGCGGTCTCCATCCAGGTTCTATGCTCGACCAACGTTGCTTAACTTTTTTGTGATCAGAATGACCAAAAATGTAATGAATTATGTTTATGTGTAAATTGATTTGCATACCACTTGTAACGGTTTTTACTAGAGATGGGCCGAAATGGGATGAAATTGTCCACTTGCAAAACCAGTAATTCCTTATGTTCAGTCAAGTTTCTAATTAGCCGAGTCAACCATCTTACAGCTTCGCTAGCATCAACTACTTCGGCTTCAGCTTTCGACATTGCAAGACGTTGCTGCCTCTGACTCATCCAAGAGAAAGGTCCTTCAGCATACATACACACCTGATTTTTACCTTCCAGTGTTGAAGTCTCCACCTTGATAAGTTTCACTATTAGTTTCTTTTGTATAAGACACTAAAGTCTGAACAATACTGTAGGTATTTCAAGATGCATTTCACTCTAACACAATTTGTCTGAGTTGGATTCTCCAAACTTCTTGAAACCACACTTACTGTGTTGCGTAAAAAATCTCAGATCTTGTTTCAACCATTAGGTAGGCAATGCCCCATCTATCTGTCTATGATTCTAAAGGACGTTGTTGGAAGCATCCATATCGTCTACGTTCTGAGGTAGTACATGGTCCTTCACTATTGGCGTCGTTACAGGTCTGCAATTTTCCGTGCCAAATCTCTTCAAAACTTTCTTTGTATTGATCTTTCTGATGTATATCAACATCTTATAGTTGATATCTCTATATCATGTTTTTAATTTTGCCCACTCTTCTTCACCCTCTCCTCACCGGCTCCTGAGCCAAGGATATGTTCTGTTTTCTGGTGAGCCTGGTAGCAGCTGATTAAGCGACGACGTCTATTCATATTTATTTATTTACTAATAATTAATGTTATTACATGTCAAAAAAAAACATCACACTATAAAATTAACATTAAAATTAACGTCTATATAGCAGCCTACGTAAATAGTACGTTTTTGTAATAACAGATGGCACGTCAAAACTTTCAGAGGTTCCTTCTACTCTCCATTGAGATGTATTAATAATCTGTTTATTCTGTCATTTAAAAAAAAATGATGGATGACATGACATGACAGACAGACAGACAGCCGAACTAAAAATTATTACGGCGTGGATATATAGATATTTTATTTGAAACTGTTGCACGCTTGTTTTGTGATGTATTTGTTATACAATTTGTTGTGTATTTAATAATGCTCTAGGTAATCCTGGGTAGAGTTAACAAGTGATGATAATGACCGATATTTCAAAAGTTTCGAGGCAAAGTTTGTGCATATCATTGTTCTTTTACCATCGTTCCTCGACTTTTACCGTGTTATAGCGTCGGGCAAGACTTTTAGTGGGCGATGTTTAAGCCAGTGTTCGATTTAGAAGGACCTTCGAGAGAATATTTTTGATTGTTTTTTTAGTGGTCGTTGGATTCGTGTTTTAGTGATGTATCCAACGCCGACGCGGCACCCGGCCGCCGCGGTAAGGGTTTGTGTTATTTTCTGACCTTCCACGCTTTTTCTTCAACCTTCACGTCTTAATTTGACTGAAATATATGGTTAAATTCCAAGATAAAGGCTATGAAACATTGTAGTAAACATTCTATCAAGATTTTATCAAAATACTCAATCACACTTTCAACTTTCCACTTCTATGCCTTTTCTAACATGGAATCACAATAAAAACTTAGCTGTTTGAATTAAGAATCTCTTGACTGCCTTATTGTGTTGGTACTTTCATTTTAGGGTCCGCAACCCACCCCGGGGCCTATAAAATTTACTATAGCAGATACACTAGAGCGTATAAAAGAAGAATTTAACTTTTTACAAGCACAATATCATACGTAAGTAGACTTATATCCATTTATTTGCATTAACTGTAAATTTGCAAGAAAATAATGACCATTATTTTGTTTTTAGGTTAAAATTAGAATGTGAGAAACTGGCCAGTGAGAAAACAGAAATGCAGAGGCATTATGTGATGGTAAGTCAGTGGACCTACTTTCTTCTAGGCTATTGAGATATTTACATTACTTATTCACAATATGCTTTGTTAATTTTTTCTTTCAGTATTATGAGATGTCTTATGGATTAAATGTAGAGATGCACAAACAGGTGAGTCAATATGAGATATTTATGAAAGTTTTATAATAATCATACCTAAATGTATAATTTTTGTTGTCACACTAACCTTGACTGATCTGTAGGTCAAGATCATGTCAAGTAGACGTTGCTGTCTATAAAAATGAAAATTATGTCACATTAATTAAAAATTTTGCAAAACTTCTGTAGAGATAATGAATTCTGTGAAAACTATAATTCTTTTGTTACTATTGTGGTTAAGTTAATACTTTTGTTACTATGTCTATTGTGGTTATGTCAAAGATCACTCTCAAGAGGTATGCTGAAGGAAGAGGTTCTTTACAACAATCTCATGGCTACAATAGATCTTCACTTTTTCCTCTTTCGACCTATGTTGCTTAGTAAAGTTGATCATCTACATCTACACTAATATTATAAAGAGGAAAGATTTGTACCTATTTTTGTATGTTTGTAATGAATAGGCTCCGAAACTACTGGACCGATTTGAAAAATTCTTTCACCGTTAGAAACCTGCATTATCCGGGATGAACATAGGCTATAAAATATTTAAAAAAAAGTTAGGGTTCCGTATGAAAACTTCGATAATGTAACCCAAGGTGTGAAAAACATACTAAATAGCATCCTTATATCGAGTACGCTGCCGAAACTATTAACAATAGAGCAAAGTAATGTACTACAGAATTATAGAAGCCATCAATATCTACAAAAAAGTCCGCGATACCATATGTCTAACTATTACAGTTATGTCACAATAACTAACTTTTTCATGTTAAAATATGTAATAGTAACGCCGGTACAAACTATATAGACATTATTCGTACCTATTAATCCTTATCCAAATAAATGATTTCGTATTCAAGGCTATATCAGTACCTGTAAATAACTTTTAGAATTATTCAAATCGGACATACCATTCAAAAGTTATCATGAGTGTAATCGTTATCAAAATTGAAATTAAAGAAACAGCGCCCTAAGTGACTGTAATGGTTTTATCTACAACAGAGAATAGACACGAAAAGTTTGACTGGTCAAGTGCGTGTCGTTCCGTGTGGTAGCGGCAAAGAATAGTGCCAACCCATCTCAACCTGTAGGTGTCGTAAGAGGCGACTAAGGGTTTACAAACCGGAAGATGTCTTTAGTAACCCCCGATGCAACAAGAACCTATATCTACCCGTGCGAAGCCGGGGCGAACCGCTAGTGCCCTATATAATGAATGACACCTCAATCTTTCCGCAGACGGAGATAGCGAAGAGACTCAGTGCAATCATAGGGCAAGTGCTGCCGTACTTAGCTCAGGAGCATCAACAACAAGTGGCATCGGCTGTGGATCGCGCTAAACAGGTCACTATGACTGAACTTAATGCAATTATTGGGGTAAGTCACCCTTTTCCAAAATATAGATTTTCACAGTCGTTTTTCAATGATAAAATTTAAGGGTTCCAAATTTTTAAAATGACTTGCCTCTTCCATCTTGTAAATATTTGTATACCTTTTCAATTTTGCCATACAAAATACAGGGTGTCAGGTGTATGGGCCTAAAATCTTTTTAGCTTGTGCGGTCATTTGCAAGTAAACTTGGAAGCTGTCACTCCATAAGTGATATAAGTGGCACAAGTTAGCCCTATTACTATCGAAAATGCCAAATTGTAACCTGGTTATATGGAGTAAAAGGGTCACAGTGGTACCCATGGGGAGTTAAAAGAAAGAGGATACATCCACCCAGACAATGGAAAGAGGAAGTAAAACTTACCGCTGGCGGCCCTCTTTGGAGAAGAGTGGCACTAAATAGAACTTACTGGAAGGAGTTAGAAGAGGCCTTTGCCGAGGAGAGGTACCTTGTGCTTAGCTTAGAGACTTCATCATACCATCCCATCCACTGCAGGATATGGAGCTCCCTCCAGAACTCCAGCAAAAACGCCTGGTGCTTTGGAGGGGATTTACCAAAGTCACCACGCTTGTAAGCGTAAGCAATCACTATTGTTGGTGACTGCAGATGACAAAACAAACAACAAACAAAACAGCCATAATGTGAAGGGGTCTGCGGTTGCATCGCTGCTGCCACGCTGCTACACTGCCTAAAGTGAAAGGGCATGAATTGATTTATTGGTACCTCTGTAAGGCTCTGCAGCACCCTATCAACATTTGAAGGAATGAAAAAAAAATGTAGCTGTTAACACAATTTTGAATAAATTGCAATTCATTTTCAATAAATTTTCCATTTTCCGGGAATTCTATGGAAAATTGCCATAAGAATCAAATGTCAAATATTTTATTTATCCGATTGGATAAGGGGGTTGTAGAGGTTAAAACTTGCAAATGACCTCCATAGTATACAGAAAAATAGTCGGTTCGTGCGCCTAACATCTGTACATATGGCAAAAGATATTCTTGTTAAACTAACTAATCAGAATAAAAAAAAAGTAAGGAAAAAAATCAAAATTTTGATAAAATATTTTCCACAGCAGCAACAGCAGCAAGGTCTTCAGCAATTACTCGTAAGTCCAAATTCCAAATCATTATGTTTTTGGATTTCACACTGGTATTAGTTGTGTGTTGTGATTAACATCTTTCACGATTATTTTTAGTTTGATAATCAGAGGTTGGAATCTGCCGGTGATTCCAGGTCCGTACTTAAGTGATATGTTTGGGGCCCTCTTTTTAATGACTGTAATTTATTGACCCATATGATAAGAGGGCCCCAATCATATCACTTGAGTACGGACCTGGAATGATCGGCAGATTCCGACCTCTGTTGATAATGCATAATATATTGTGTTTGTAGTTTAGATATTTAGTTAGATATACATCTGGGCACATGAGCTATGGTGGAATAATGTAATACCGAAGCAGACCAAGAGATGACGCTGCTGTAAAGTTTTCTGAATCAAGCTTATTTTTTTTCCGAAACAATTATCGAAAACTAGTCCTGTATCCGGCTACCTGTTTTCGCAACAGAAAGTGAAGTTCAGATGCTTTTTGACTGTTTAATAACTTCATCTATTTCTCTTAAGACGCTTTTCCAGTCACGCGGATTTGGGTCTGCGTGCGGGTCTTGTATGTGTACCGTTCGTATTTGATCATTTCATTCATGCTTCACCTGTGTTACGTACGTGCCATCCGCGCTACTGGCCTGCGTCGCACATGCGGATGGCTTATGAAATGGTCAAGTGCGGACGGTACGCATGCGTACCAGATTCGCACGCGGACGCAGATCCGCGCGTCCTTAATGTCTTAAGAATATTCCAAAATTAATTTCATATAAATTGCTGCTCTTGAGCAGTCAAAAGAGAAGTGATTCGAGGATGGTGGGGATCCTACGAAAATAAATAACACTGGTGTATTTATTTATGCATTAGATACGCAATATTAGTAAAACAAAATCATGATTTGCCAATCAACAATGTACTTCATTCTCAACATAATCAATTCTTAACTTAAACCATAGCCGATAACGCAGTACATATTAACAATATTCAGAAATGGAAAAATCTAATTGGCTTCACCTGTTTTATTGTCTAACCTCTCATTTCATTGTATGCACACGATTTTATGTTTTTTTTATTTTACCCAAGTCGTACACGCAATAAAATCGCCTTTAAAAATCCATAAATCAAATATTGATTGTTAAACAAATCTTGTATTATCGCAATAATTACTTTTGTAGTTTTGTAATGTGTTTGGAATTTTTGTTGTACTTTTTTGATATTATAGTGTTGTTTTATAAAAATTGTGGTTGTTTTTAGATGGCATTTTTACCTTTTGGTGGTTTGAATGGGATGAATTTCATAGGTATACTTTATGATAATGGTTTCGCCGATTCAGAGAAACTAACAAACGATTTGTCTATTCTTCGAATTTTAAAACTTTATACATAAATTATTGCCTTTATACATAAATTATTGCCATAAGAATATCAACCATCACCCATCATATCCAGCCTACATCCTACTGTTGGATAAAACTCAGAATAATACCTTCTTGATTCTGATTTGTATTATTATTAGAGATAAAAAGGACACCTGTTAGGCCAGATTCCTATACGGCCAAACTTGTAGCCGGATATCCGGCCGAACATTGCCATTAGGTGCATCGCAAAAACCACGATTGCATGTGAGATTGATTTTTATTTAAAGTCAGTTGAAATTTTTCGTGATCGTATTATATTAGGTGGGCAGCTTATGCACCAATGTTTTGCTGTCTTTTTCCAAATCCATAGGGGATAACAAAGACAACAACACTTTTAGGCCTATAATAGTTCAGATAATGATTTATACCGTTTGTTTCTTTGTAACACTCATATAACAATAGCGAGATTTTGATTACTATTGGAAAGATCTGGGCTTTAATCTAGCTGATTAATAGTACAGTGTATAATAGTTGAATACTAAGAACTAGTAGTTATTAAAAGTTATAAAGAGTTAATTGCATAGTTCTCACACCTTTTATGTCTGCAGTATCAATGGTAAAAAAAATTGTGTTATAGCAATTGTTTGACCGGTTATATTTAGCTTACTGATAAAGAAGATGCCAATTGCTGAATATGCTCTTTAATTTGAACCCGCCTTTATTTAATATTTGTACCAATGACAATAATTTGGTTTGTCTGCAGTCTTACACAAAAGATGAGAAAAATAGGTAACAGATCTGCTAACATAACGCGCCCTGCGATTTGTTTAGTATACATGACACAAAAATTTTAAAAAATGGTAGACTAATATTATTTCCGCTGCGGTAGACCAACAAAGCGATGGCGTGACGTGACGACCTTGATGCCTTCTTTAAGAATTGGGAAGAGGTTACTCAAGATCGTGGCCAATGGAAAGCCGGGGGGAGGCCTTTGCCCAGCCGTGGGATCTAGAAGGCTAAGAAAAGAAAATCCTTATTGCTACTATTATTAATTACATCTTGAAAAAGAAAGTACTCTACTCTTTTACGGGTAAGTATGGATTTGACCACTTTGACCCTTTAGAGATGGAAAATATTAAACTGCACATCAAAAATACTGATTGCGCATCAAAAATACCAAATTGCTACTTCTAAAGGGAAATACTTAAATGCACATCAAAAATAATTTTTGTACACCTAAAAACTTAGCCGAAGTAAACCCAACATAACCGATCCCGAGTTGTCTTGCGACCATAACGCACGAGCCGAGCGAGCGAAGAGAGCGTACCGCGGCAGCGGCTGGCAAGTACCAGAAACGAATAACACGCCGTTATGTAAAACTGCGAACTAAAAATGTCTCGGCGTTTTGTATAATGGCCGGCCGTTTGTAATACGGCGTGTTATACGATATGGCTGCGACATATTAATAGCGATGCGTCAAGAACTCATATTGTTGCTGAAATAATAATATTTTGCGGTACCTACCTAAGTAACTATTTTGAAAGTAATTTGAAGTATTTTTGATTAGGATCAATTGCTTATTTTTTAAATTGCTGATGCAGATTTTTTGATTTGCAGTTAAATACAACCCTTTAGAGATTAACTGAAGTCGCGGTTCTGGGTATATCGTAGTTTCGACGGCTGCTATAGCTAAGATTCACTCACTTCGCGGATTCTGTTATGTTATCGAATAATCCGGCTATGTTTTTTCCACCAAATATAGGTACCTATTACGAACTCAAGGGCCATTTTATTTATCAACATCATATTGGAATGGGAGTAAAATTTCATCTAGGCGTTGAACTTGCACGCCCGCATTGTATAGATTTGTACACCTGAGTTACTTGCAAGAATAGAGTCTTTGTGCACTAGACGACCCCACGACGTATTAGTTCAACGAAGAAAATACCGTGGGTGGGCCAATTTTTGACACAGTTGTAGTATATGTCTTGACTAATTCGTCACCGCCGAGCCGTAACCGATATTAGCTATAGGTGTGAAATTTCGTACCAAGGTTTCATGCCAGTAAAAATCACTTACTTAGAAAGAATTTTCTGTAATTCATCTCCCAAAGGGATGACTCAAGGGATGAAAGTTTGTACGAGTATACAAATCCTCGGCGTTGCGCTCAGCTTAGCTTGGCGTTGATGAATCGGTAAAGACATTATTTTATGCAGTTAGATTTATTTCTCTTATGCATATAGTATTGATTCCAGCGAAAATCTTTGCAGTCATCTTTTGTAGCCATTTTTATGTAAATTAATTTCGTGCTTTTAAGGTTTTTTGCTGTGTTTTTTTCGAGAAATTTACGAAAAATTAAGTGACCGTTGCACCCGCCCACCCCCCTTTGCCTCTACCCCTACCGTCTAGTGCTTTTAGTATGTTTTTCACGACACTAAATTGTACCAAAAATTGGTTCACCCACGAATTATTTCCCGTCTGGTCGCATAATAAGCCGCAGTTTCTTTTATTTTTAATTGTCAATGGGCTTACTCTTGACCTCGATCTAGTTCTGAAGACGAAACGATGGAACAAACTTTAACAGAACAAGCCTATTCACACGACCAAACTGTGTACGTTTTGGGCCTGACCGTTAGTTGGTTGGAGGTTTTGCGGCTACGAGTAACGATTGCAGTCGTTTAGTGCGCGAGCATCATAATTCCATCTAATTTTGTCTATGATTATCTGGTAGAAATTTCTACGGAAACATAGCGCGCTTTGTCACAAATTTACCTAAATTAAATACATGTTTTTTTCTTTGGTCACTGGCGCCTTGCTATTGTAGAATCTGTCTATATTTTGTCTATGTTTTGTTGACCGCTAGTTGCAGATGTTTCTTTAAATTTAAAACTCATTAAAGTAGATTACTTACAATTACCTCAACTAAGCAAAGATTTGACGTTGTTTTTAGTTTGAAAAAGCTTTCTGAAACTGACTAAGTATAGGTTAAACCAATACCTTTAAATTAGACAATAGTAGACTACATTTTTACATCTCATAAAATCAAATGGGTGGCAACTTTTCTCTAAAAAAACATTGATGACACAATTTGTTTTATTGCAGCAGCAAATCCATGCGTCTGCCGGCTTGCCGCACGGCGTCGGGGCCGCGGGGGGGTTGCTAGGGGCGGGGGGGCTGCTGTTCGGGGGGGGAGCGCCCCCGCCGCCGCATCTGCCACCGCCCGCTCACAAGGTTAGTACTCTTGTCTTTTATACAGCCTTAAATAAACATGAGCGGTGAGGAGGGGAGGGAAATGGGCGTGGCGTGCGCTGACGCGCCATGATGCACTAAGGATCTTATCAATATTCTAGAACAACGATGAAACTTTAAAATAACAATATCTAGAATTTTTTATATATATATATATATTTTACGGGAGTGGGTCAATTAATAAAACATACAATTTACTAACAAAAAACCTTTCTTGCACGCTTTCCGGACACAAATTAGCTGAATTTACAGGAGGATCGTGGTTCGCCTAGCGTTACGACGGAGGGCGGGGTGAGGACTGAAAATGGACCCCGGCCTCCTTCTAGGTTTAATAAAAATCACAGGGTCTCGCTTATTCCATTAACACGTTGTATAATCAATCTCCTATGCCGCCGACATTGTCAAAGTTTTCACTTATGCTTTTCCTCTTTTGTTGCAGGTGGAACTCCCCCCTCCAGCGGCAGACGTAAAGCCGGTGATTCCGGGAGGTCCCCCGCCGCCTCCATTGTTACCAGGCCAGCCGCCCCCTAGAGAGGATGACAGGCTTCGGGCTATACAATCTGTAAGTCACCGTCTTATAGCTAAAAGTATCTATTATCGGTCAAAGGCCACCCTTTAAAATATATTGTGGTTCTAACTTAGGGAAGGTCTTCTCTTGCTAAGTCTTCCGGTTCTGCTCCATTAAGCCGTCAGTTCTTCGAACGATGTTCCCCGCGCTTTCCTGCCACTTGATCAGCCTGTAAGAAGGAAATACTATAGGCATGCTTCGGGTTATGCAACCATGTTATCATTATAGCAGCTGAAAGGTATCAACTGCGGCCACCCCTAGAGATTTCCAAAACGACAAGTCCTGCGCTGATCGCATCCAGCTTATAATATAGGATGTTTAGCTGATGAACGCGCATATCATGGTACGGTCAAGCACACGTCAGTGGAAACGTTTGCAACTCTATTGCAACGCCATTAAGTCCAAAGTGTTTCTACTGACGTACTGTTGGGGTGTACTATGGGGTAGGGTTTACGACGGCCCAGTTATGGGGTAGGGTTGCCGACGGCCTTCTCTCATAGTTAAATCAAGTAAAGAATAGTACCAACCAATCTCTACCCGCGGGTGTCGTAAGAGGCGACTAAGGAATTATGAATCGGAGGATGGGCATCAGCATCTTTCTGTGTATCGTACCATGTTACATACTGTGGTCGCCAACAATAGCGGTCGCCAGCCATAACGCTTACAAGCATAGAGGCTGTGGTAAATCCCCTCCAAAGTACCATGCCTTTTTGCTGGAGTTTTGGAGGGAGCTCTATGTCCTGCAGTGGACGTTTTATAGGATGTTATGGTGAGTCGTTTCGTTTTAGCATACTGTGATGATAAATAACAAGGTGTTTTTAAACAATCGTCAATTAACGATGTTAAACATGCAAATTATTCTTGAGCAGCTTTTGACTGTGTGTGACTGTGTCTTTTTTCTATAAGTACAGATTTTGAGTGTTGCTCTCCTTACATAAAATAGCCACAAAGTTTTCCATTCTCAAGAAAAAAGTAATGTAGGAAAACCAGCTGGCTCAGCACTTTGGCATTGTCAGCTCTAGATAAACTGATTATAGAATAAGTGTTGCCAATTTATTTACTTTAAGCATGGTCACGTTTTTTTGACAGCTAAGCAGTGCAACGCATTTTGAAAGACAAGGACGGCTGCATATATTCGTATATAAACATAGATTTATATAGTCAAGATAGGGTCTTGGGAACAAGCGGTTCAAAATTTCCCCATACAAGAAAAAATAGCGCCATCTGTGAAAAATCGCGTGAACTACGTTGTGTAGTGCTTCGGTCGGTACTAAATACACGGAACGGAAATAATATGGCGGGAAAAAACAAAACAAACTTTTTACTGTTTATATGTGATTTAGGCCTGGTTTTTCAGTTTCATTAATTGGATTATAGGCAAAAACAATAATAAGAAATAACAATAATAATAATAAGAGTATATTGTTTCTTGAACTAAGAACATTCCATTTTGTTGGTAAGTTTATTTGCATCCAATGTTGACAATATGACTGACAACGACTGACATTTGTTGGTCCTAAACGTCAGATTTCGGACTAACGAATTGGGGACATTGTAACGTGCCGATGGGCTAGTACTTATATATAAGTAAATGTATATAAAGCTATCTCTGTCTAAAATTAATATCAAAATCGTAATTTGTGGGTTTGCTAAACATTTCTTCGCGTTTAGAGGTGATAGATTAGATGACATCATTCCTGAAATAAAGTGACATTTCTCCGAGATATATTTTCTTACGGGCATCGTGCTGAGCCCGCAGGTCTAGTTCTGAACTGCTAATAACATGTCTGTCTCTTTCCCCCAGCGCCGTTCCGTATCCCCGCACGAAAGAGAGCAAAAATACCGGCCGCCTCGGTCCCCAGTAGAACCGGAAGCGTTGGACGTGAAGCGCAGGAAGGAAGAGAAGGTACACAGCCATGTGAGCCTGTGTAGTGTATGTGGCTATGTTTATAACGTTATATACGCTTTTAGAGTTCCATTGGAGTTTCAAATTTAGCAGCTTTTGATTGGTTTATGCGGCGTCACCGAGTAGATAGCTCGTAGAGACGAAATGTGCTCATTTAGAGGCCGTTCCGTTTTGGGTAATAATTACCTTTTGACAGCAGCCTGTCTCGACCACACATATTAACGACATATAAAGCTATTCTGCTGTCAGGGTAGTTTCTTCCCAATTTGAAACACGTCCTTAGAATGATTTGGATAAGAATATTCCCAGAATACTGGTTAGACAAACTTTTATTTGTCGTAAATTGAAAATATAATAAGGTCGATTTTTGTTGCTGCGTGGCTGCTAAATTTAAGTTTCACATCTAATATACCGAAATGCTCTAAGTGTTGTTGTCCTCTTACAATACAATACTCTTTTATTGCACACAAATAACAACAAGTACAAAAACATATGTGGACATAAAATTGGAGCACAATAAGGCGGCCTTATTGCTAAAAAGCAATTTCTTCCAGGCAACCTTTGGGTGCAAGGAAAAATAATCTATACGGAATAATAACCTCTACAAGGAATTCCTTGTCGGCTGTTTTTAGGACCTCTTTATCGGCTTATAAGGTAACAAAGACAGACAGTTAAATTTTTGACTTTTTAGTGGCCATGCAGGAATCGACCCCAGGGTTTTATAAATTTACGCGATTTCCTTTATTTTGTTATTAATACTTGATTTTCAAATAAATTGTTGAAAATTCTTGTTTTTCTAATTCACGTCAAAGTAGGACACCAAATGTTGTCAAATTTCGTCTCTACTAGTTCTGTGCAGGAGTACAGGGATTTTCGTTGCATAAAGCTCCTCAAAAGTAAAATCTGGCTTAAATCTTTTGCTAAAATTTGCTATTTAGTATTCCACTGTATTTATGATTTCAGATACTAAGCCGAACAACTTTAAAAAAAAAATCCAATAATAAAATATAATGATGTAATAATTTCCAAAAAAATAGTTTTTTTTCACAATAACATTTCAAAAACTTTATAAATTCCGCTTCGATCAATTTAGAAAAGCCCTGTACATAATAATCAACATGTGATTGCGCTTTTTCGAACAATGTGTTTGCTGGCTACTGATACAAAATTCTGTCTATATTGCTATACAATTTCATGGTCACGTTCTTGTGTGCATTACATACTGAAAGTTTTTTTTATGTTTTTAGGACAGTGACGCAGAAAAGAGTGATCAAGATCTGGTTGTGGATGTAGCGAATGAGGTGAGTATTTACATTTTAAATTATTTTAGTATGCACTGGATAAGTTATATTCTGCGCATGGGTGACAGGTGGATTTAAATTTCGATTTCTTTATTTCATATTATCAAATTCAAAATTACATAGATTGTTCAGATGTCAATGAATAACATGATAATAATAATATTGGAAATAAAATAAAAATAATTCAAACAAAATAAAAGTATGTCAGAACCAATGAACGATTCGCTCGCCTCTCCCAACCTGCCGCGCTTACCCCCGCGATTATTTTTCGAGTTCTGCGCATTAACGGTCATAACCACAGTTATTTTGTACGATGAGTAGCTTGATTAGAATAACAGTAGAACAAAGATGTGCGTGAGAGCAGGGCGTAGCGATATATGTCTCAGTCGATTCGCTCCAATGTCTTACGCATCGCTTCGTTCGGTTGTCATTTAAAGGCTGCATTTCCATCAGTGCTGGGCGAGGGAGCTAGCTGTGAGCTGGAAAATTCCGACCAATAGGGTTGCTCCATTTGACAGCGCATTCGATAAGCTAGGAAAATAGCACAACCCTATTGGTGGGAACTTTCCCAGCTCACAGCTTAGCTCCCTCGCACAGCACTGGTAGAAAAGCAGTCAAATCAAGCTACATTCATCATCATCATATCAGCCGAAAGACGTCCACTGCTGGACATAGGCCTCCCCTAAAGAACTCCATGACTCGCGGTCCTGCGCTGCTCGCATCCAGCGGCTTCCCGCGACCTTGACCAAATCGTCGGTCCACCTTGTGGGGGGCCTGCCAACGCCGTCTTCCGGTACGTGGTCGCCACTCTAGAACCCTCACGCCCCATCGGCCATCGGTTCTTCGTGCGACGTGCCTTGCCCACTGCCACTTCAGTTTAGCGATTCTCAGGGCTATGTCAGTTACTTTAGTTCTTCTACGGATCTCCTCATTTCTGATTCGATCGCGCAGAGCAAGCTACATTATTGCAGTATTATTAATGAAATGACCTTAAAATAATATGGGTTAAATAAAGAAGTAGGATTAAAGAAATAATTCGTCAAAAGTTAGGGATGTGCGATGTAAAGTCACAACAAATTACATAATCCTATTATCTTTGTAAATGCAATGAAGGTTTCGTTCTATAAATTAGTAGGGTTATTTTGAATATTTCATAATCATCGATGATGATGCGACACTGCATAGCAAAGGAGATGTGACATGCTGGCAGATGTCATCCCATAGTAAAATAAATTAGCACGTTATCTATTCCGAGCGAAGCAATGAGGTCCGAAATCTTTGGTTCTGACAATCCCCTAAGAGTAAACATGACTCGGAAGAGCACAGAACTAGATGGCACTGACCCGAGACTTCGGACGTAGAATCGCGTAACTTTTGAATATGTACAGTCAAGAACACATCAAGCTTGACACATTGGACTTTGTACCGTTCTTATTTCAATAGACGTACGGGCCAGAGTCGCGCTGCGAGTGTCAAGCTTGACCTGTTGTTGACTGTACCTTTTTAATTTTCATAATGTCACACACATCACAAGTGCGAGCAAATGAGCGAACCGATGGTTAGTGGTCACCATCGTCTACGCATTATTTTTGTACCCCTGACCAAATTTTTGTGTGTCACTCAGACAAAACATCTAATTTAACAACTTTAAGATAGAGCAGGTGTCGAAAAAGGAGAAACAATTTTGATCATACCATAAAATAAAAATTGTATTTCTAGCGCAAGGTTTGTATAAGAAAGCCAAAAAATATTGTTTTAGACCAATACTTCCTAGGGAAAGTTGTTCAATTGTATTCTGAGAAACATAAAGGATATAAGGGACAGTCTTTCGAAAACTGAAAGACCATGTTCAGCCAACGTAACTGAACACATTTCAGTGAATAAAACTTTCTGGAAATGGAAAATAAAGGGCTTTCCCAACAATATTGCAAATTTGATTGGTCAATTTTTGTGGAGAGGCTGATTTTTTTTTCATTTGCACCATGTATAAAAAGCTTACATAAATGTGTCTAAAGAGGTCCAAAAATAAGCCGGTAAGTATATCACCTACACTGTCTTATCTGTGACGTACTTTCAAACTAATAAGAAAAGAAAAGAGCAACCGCAACCGCTATACCGCTGTATAGGTAGTGGCGGGGAGGTGGGGGAGTGGGAAGGAGAGAGCAAGAACTAGTTGCCGCCGGGAGCGGGGGGGAGCGATGCCCTTCCCCGCCCCGTGAGCATACCTGTACAGCGTTACAGCGGTTTCTTTGAATCGAAACAGCACTCAAAGCTCAGTTTTACAGAATTTAGAAACCAGATTACTTTGTAAACTGAAGTTATCTAGCATTCGATTATACAGGGTTCCGAATACTGAAAGGGCACGATCAGTCAACGTAATTGAACAAGTTTACTAGAGATGGGCCGACTATACACCGACTGGTAGGTAAAACCGAATATTCGGCTTATTTTATAGTCGGTTACTAGTCGGCGACTAATCGGTAAAAACTGCGCCGATTATTCGGCAGTAAAAGTTTAAAATAAAAATGCAGGATCTGAATATTTATTATGATAGCCATGACATAAGCTGTGCATCACTATCATCGTTGCTCAAGGAATCTTTATACTCGTAACTTCTAGTAAAAATTGTAACCTCATTGTTAATATATTTTGCGGCTCAAAAAAACTGCAGATTATATCTGGGATCAAGTACGAAATAAGAATGATCGGCGCTGCCGACTAGTCGGCCGACTATCCTGCAATATTAAAACCGACTAGTCGGCTAGTCGGCTGATCGGCAAACCCCATAGTCGGCCCATCACTAAAGTTTACGCGAATAAAACGTTTAGGAAATGATAAAGAAAATCGGCCGACATTTTTCTTTATTTCCTGAAAGTTTTAATGTAAGTTGTTCAGTTACGTTGACTGATCGTGCCCTTTCAGTGTTCGGAAAGCGGTCTCTTACACCCTTTATATTCTTTTATTATTAACGTAGATCAGACCATTACTTTCTTAATCCTAAAGTAATTAATAAAAAATACAATTTACTAACAAAAATACCTTTCTTGCACGCTTCCCGGACACAAATTAGTTGAATTTACAGGAGGATCGTGGTTCGCCTAGCGTTAGGACGGACGGCGGGGAGAGGACTGAAAATGGACCCCGGCCTCCTTCTAGGTCAGGCTCTTCTAGTAGCCGGTCTACTCCTAAGAGCTCCAAAGATGTAAGTATAATATAATATTGAATGGTAAGTATTTTACACTATGTAACGGAAAGTTGTGATAATACTAAAGGGTGTGAATCTGTCCATGAAACTGAACAACTTTTCCCAAGGAACAAAGGTCATAACCTAAACTGCATCAGCTGATAGCGCATTTTGAATGGGAGGTCAAAAATTGATTTTGTATTGCGACGTATGTTCCTCGGGAAAAAATACACGCTGCATTATGCAGGGTGTTAATTTAATTGCGTGCCATAACTTAAGGGGTGCTTCAGTTACAATAAAGGAACACAAAAAAAAAAAAAAAAATTCTACTGAAAAAAAAACTAAAACTCCATTGAAACTTGACTAACGCGGAGCACCGCGCTATCACCGAGCCAGCGCGAGAGAATCAGTGGATAAGGCAGGCACATACATAACTGAAACTCTTTCGCGCGGTTTTGATAGCGCGGTGCTCCGGGTCATTGCCCTCCGCGTTAGTTTAGTGTCAATGGAGTTAAAAAAATAATAATAATATTTTTGAGTTCCTTTATAGTTACTGAACCACCCCCTAAGCTATGGCACGCAATCAAATTAACACCCTGTATATGCAATAGGAGCGAAGCCAGTCACAAAACTATGCCAAAAATTTGTATGAAAGTGTCGTCCTTTACCACCTCAATGTAAGAAAAGAGATCGAAAAGGACTTAAAATGAGCCTCTTCCTTTCCCCTAGGTGGGGGTCTTTTAGTAGCCGTTTTAATTAAAGCTCTATCTAAGTATAACATGATATGGTGGAATTTGATATAGCAGCAAAGCCAGTTTTATGTAAGAAGAGTAGTCGAAAAGAACTGAAATTGGACCTCGTCCTCGCCCTGAGTCGGGATCTTTAGTAGCCGGTCTACTCCTTAAATTTAGAGATAAGGATCTTTAAATGTTAAATCTTTTGGCCACCTAAATAAAAAAATACGATTGTAATTCTAAAGAAAACGTTTAGTCCAGTCAATCTACGATATGAGGTTGGATTAAATGCACATTTATGGAAATAGGCTATTTGAAGCTGTAAATAATTAAATCACAAGTTGAGTTCACCTTATACTGGCTTTAAGAAAATCAACGTTGTCAGGCATTACTGAATGAAAATGTTGGAAGGGGAAGGCCTCGGCGAACGTACCATGACCAAATTCAGGACGTTCTGAATAAAGGCCAGGTTAAAAGTACCCTAAACCGACGAGCATGTATGAAAGGATTGATGAAAGTTCAGGAAGCAAGGAAAGTATGTCAAGATCGTAGCAGGTGGAGAACTGTGGTCTTTGCCTACCCCGACGGGAACAAGGCGTGATGTTTTGTATGCAGGCATTACTGTGGTTTTAAATTTTGAACTTTTTTACTGGTAATTTAATAAATTATCCCCTAAAGTGCATTAATGCAACCCTCTTCGTACAAACTTTCGTAGATTGACTGAACTAGTTTCAGTCTCTTTTAAATAAAAGTAACCCTCTTTCAGGAGAAGCCCGGTACCCCAGGTGCTAAAATGGGTCGCGCGTCCACCCCCACGGGGGCGCCCCGGCCGGGGGGGCCGGCGGGGTACGGGTTCCCGGGGTACGCGGGGTACCGCCCGCCCCATCCCCACCCCCACCCGTACGACCAGCAACCGCATCACAGGACTAATGGGGTTGCTCCTGCTAAACCGTAAGTTTTATATTTATTCGTTTTTAAATTTTGTTAAACAGCAATAGTAGGTATTTTATTCAGGGTTCCCTGGGTACGCAGGGGACCGCTCGTCCTACGATCGAAATGGGTTTGCTTCTGCTTAACCATAAGTTTTATGTTTATGAGTCGATTTTTTTAATTTTTGTGGCACAGAAATAGTAAACAAGTATTTTTATTATGGTTACGCTGCGGGAGTTTCTCTGCTACTAGGGGTACCGAGCGCGGGTCACCAAGTACAGCGGTCGCCAGCCGCAACGCTTACAAGCGTGGTGACTATGGTGAATCCCCTCCAAAGTTCCACGCGTTTTTGCTGGAGCCGGCACCGGGCTATATATACGATCAGAAATCTCATCTTGAAACTAATGGAGTTTCGCCTGCTAAACCGTAGTTTTATGAAAATTTGTCGTTCTTCTTAATTTTGTGAGGAGAGACAACTTTTTTGCGTTGTGCCAAAAGTCGTAGAACTATTTTTGCTTTTGACCTCATTAATAAGAGGGCAAACGGATAACATGTCAAAGAAATAACCTTGTATTGGATTACTTATTATCTTCACCGATATTGATACCCAACAGAAAGAAATTTCTTATGTATGTACAAATACTGAAGGCTATAAATGTGCGAACACACGCAAAAATAGAGCAGGAAACAGCTACGTAGGACGAGATACCGGTTGGCCGTATCGAGTATCTGTCTGTTGCAGCAAAGTTCGCAGTAGAATTCGACGCATTACATAACGGCTAGCCATTTCTAAGATAATTTGACAAATATGGACTTCCGAGTCCTAAAATATTTTTTTATATATTTTATTTTTACAAAACAGAGCCATTTTGAAAATAATATTGGTGTTTGTAAACACAACCATTCACCAATAGATACTATCATAAGGATTTATACCATCGAATCCGCAAATATACCGGGTGTAAAGAACAGCGTTCCGAATACTGAACATCCATACAAACTGTCCAATCAAGTTTGCAATTTTGTATGGAGAGGCCGATTTTTTTTCCATTTACTGAAAGTTTTGTTCGCTGAAAGTTGTTCAGTTACGTTGACTGATCATGCCCTTTCAGTATTCGGAAGGCTGTCCCTTACACCCTATTGAGCCAGGCCACTACAGATATTAAAACACAAAAAAAAACATGATTGATTAGTTTAAAACAATGATTATTTCAATTAGGATCGATTTCCAATTATTCCTTGGATACGACGCTAGTTATAGTTTTAGATCGTCATTAAACAAAATTTTGTACAACACTGGCATGTTCAAGTCACCCATGCATGATCAAAGCAAATTGATTTCAATGCGGCCAGACAATGGTGCAGTATTTTAGGACGACAATCCGGCGATACGTTGATACGCCGTATCACAAAACGACTTCGTTTTTAGTTAGTCGTATAATGCGACGAATATCGCAATTTCACTGCGACATTTTGTGATGTAGTACGAGAGTAGTTGTGAGTGTCCGACCACCTTTTGGTAGAGTTACACGTACGCGACTAAGAAGTTGTTTCTCGTGGTAAACAAGATGAAAGGGTATGTACAGTCATGGGCAGGTCATGCTTGACACTTCTGTCTCTGCGAGGAGTAAGATAAGCGCAATACATAGTCCTACTCGTATGTGTCAGGCTCGATATTTTAGTGTGAAATAAATAAGAAGTGTAGTAGTTTATTAAAAACTGGTTAAGCGCATGTCGGGCCACGCGCAGTGTAGGGTTCCGTAGTTTTTTTTTACGATTTTTTTTATCGTGAAGTGGATTTTGAGTAATTATTTTATAACATTTATAACATAAACTTTTTACCTCCTGATGCTCAGCGAGGTCCATTGCTATTTTTATTATGTTTAGTTTTTCGGCTATAGCTCATTAACCTGTGAAGCATACTTAACTGTGATAGCTTTCCTTTTCATTTCATCATATGTGCTACTACAGTGAATTTTTCACATTTTCAATAACAACCGTTTAACCGGCAGGCTACACTCGACTCCAACTGCGCTTTCAAACTTAATATTTTGCAAACGGATCCCTAACAAGAAAAAGAAATTTCATCCCCACTTGCAGGGGAGGTACCCTAAAAAAATATTTTTCAAAATTTTATTCTACCACATTGTCGGCGTGGATGAAATGTATATCCGTACAAAATTTCAGCTTTCTAGTACTAAGGGTCTCTGAGCTAAACCGCGGACAGACAGACAGACGGACATGACGAAACTATAAGGGTTCCTTGTTGACTACGGAACCCTAAAAATGAGGCGAGTGTGATTTGTGAAAGTATAGTGAGTTATACTACGGCGTTCAATAAGTAGTGAGAATGACCTGTAAAATAAACGACTTTTAATAAATTATTTAAAATAAACGACTATTAATAAATTATTATTATATTAGATAGCATATAATTAGATATAAGTATATTGTGACATTCAGGTTATATTATTTAATTGTTTTTGTATGATTTCGAATACTATTTTTTTTTGTTACCGAATAAATTGAATTGAAATTAATAATACACTTTTTTACGTAGCTTCAACGTCTCCTTGGACCCTGAATCTCGCATTGTTCTGAAGCGTCGATCGTTTTGAAAAATCAAGGTTTTATTTGGGTCCTACCATAGCTCTTCATTAGGGATCCATGACTACGATTTTGCTTCTGAATAATATAGAGGGGAAGTACCATAGCCACCACGCTTGCTACCGTTGCGGCTGGCATCAAGGACCACAGTTGGTGGTGACCGCAGTATGTAAGATTGTACGATACTCAGAAGGATGCTGATGCTCACCCATCGATTTATAATTCCTTAGTCGCCTCTTACGACACCCACGGGCAGAGATGGGTTGGTATTATTCTTTGCCGACACCACACGAGCGACACACTCACATTACAGGAAGTAATAGTAATGTTACCCCGCACCCCCGCGCGCCCCCGCCCGCGATATTCTCGTGCTCCTTCTGAGGGTCCATTGTACTGAAATGCGAGCTTACGCGACCTTCCAATTTCAAATTCGCGCTCGATGTGTGTATTGTCCGGGGCAAAGAGGTTTAAGGAAGAGAGGAAGTTTGGCAAAATGTAATTATGTATGTAATTGCTAAAATATCAAATAAAACTATTTTTCATTTCAAAAAAAAAAAAAAAGGTGATCCGTTTTCCATACAAAAATTCAAATTACTTGCATTCTTACGCGGGACATAAAATTCTGTTGAAAAACTAACGAATACTGCCAGTTTTAGTTAAATTTTTCGCCGATTAATACAAAAATACAGCTAATGTACTGAAAGTACTAGTTTTTGGTAGCAATTTTCGGTTCAATATTACGATTGTGGACGAGCGGTCAAAACTGTACGGTTGTGCTTTGTGTGCATGTGTGAGTAATCGTACTCATGTAAATCACGGACTGACGAGAGTAATTGACTTTACTGGACATATGGAGATATTATTTTTATGTTATTAATTGTTGTTAGGCGTTGAAGTTGCACCATTTTGCACATATATAGTTGGTACTTATTGCATTAAAAAAATAAAACCTTATATTTGCAGCAGTGGCTCCATCTAGTTGCGTTCGGGTCTAAGCTGGCCGTCACAGATCACCTTAAGTAGCAGAACGGGAGCCATACATAAGCGTATCACTTTCTTGCGAGGGACCTCCATACTAAAATGTATGGATTTTTATGAAATCCTAAAAACGTTAAATTTGTATCTTTCTCTCTAAGGAATATGTTACATGGGACTAATAAATGCTACTACCACAGTTTTTCTGGTGAAAACACTTACCATTCAGGACAAAAAAGGTGTTAAAAATCACGCATGAAATAGCTATTACCCATTATTTACGCTTCCGTTCTTAGTATTAATGATCAATTTACAAGTAAAAAAAGATATATTTTCACTTTCACAAACAAAGTTTATACTGAAACATTAGATTTTTAAAGATTTCTTGAATTTTGTAAAATTTAACAGAGTTTTTTGACCGACTAGTATATGCGACTGGGCTACGCGATACACCTCGCTAGCTCATACAGAATATGTATATGACGGACTCGATAGTTTTTTCTCTGAGGTCCGGGGTGTGCTCACACTCTTAATTTATTATTTTTACTGTAGTAATAATAGTTCTTTTTTGTACTTTATTTTCTAGTGCGTATTCTTATCACACGTGTGGCGGTCCGTTACAACCGGTTCCATTTCCAGCTGACGCGTTAGTGGGACCCGGTATTCCTAGAGGCGCGAGGCAGGTCGCCGCTTTACCACATGGAGAGGTAATTTTGAAATTATTTATTTATTTATTTTAAATTTTGAATAAGGAATGTGTCAGTGCTAAGAAGCCTTAGAGGCTAGGCAGATGAGAGCCGGGCAGACACGGGCAGTCACGGACTTTGTCCGCCAGTGTGGCCGGTATTGCGAAAATTATAGTTTTTATCAGAATAAAATTCAAACATCATTTTTCAAAATTGCTCTACGTTTTAATCTAAATAACAATCAATCTGAATAACCTTCGGCTAAATAAGTCTTTGAACTGAACAACTATTCAAGCTGTTTTCCTTGCAAACCAAAGATTTTGGAAAATACACGCATAGAAGCGGAGCGTTTTTCTCATGCCAATGACTAATAATATCGAAAATAATCGCAGTACCGGCCACACTGGCGAACTGCCACAACAAAAAGTCTGCCGTCTGCTGTGCCTCTGAGACGCTAGCCAGATAGAAGGGGCGCGCCGCTCGGCAAGTGCGCCCATCAGCACGCACTTGCATACAAAACGTATGAAAGCAACGTGAAGCAAGCCAGACAGAAGAAGTGCGCCGATGACGCACCCCTCTTGTGTCTGTTCAGCCTTAAACAATGTGGCGAAAAACCTCTTTGTAGTTTTAACTTGTTGTGGCCCGCGACTTCGTCCGCGTGGAATTCTGTTTAATTACAAAAACAGATGATTTATTCTTACAAATTCTGGACCCCCGTTTCACTCCTTTTAAATTTATAAAAAATTCCGTTCTTAGCTGTCTGATGTCTGTGTTTCAATATCAAATTTCATAACAGCCCAATTCTTTCAGTGGTTTAAGCTATTTGTTTATAGATCTGTCGGTCACCTTTTACATTTATTAATGATTTTTTTGACTTGATTTTGTAATTTTTCAAACCGTGTCGTTTCGATAAACAGGGAAACAAGAGAAGGAAGGAATCAAAAGATAAACATTTTAGCCTAGCAAAAAAATTAGCCTAGCATTAAAATGCGCTTTGTTACTACGCTCCTTTAGATAAAACATTCACACCCAAAAGTAAATTGTAGTTTTTTTTTTGAGGTTTTACTGAATAAACTCGTTTTTTTTTTCTAGGTCGTATGCGCAGTAGCACTATCACTCAGTAACGGAGCAAGACACGCTTACACAGGAGGCAAAGGTTGTGTCAAGCTATGGGACATCACCAACCCTGGCTCGCCTAATTCTCTAGAACCTCTGTCACAACTGGATTGTTTAGTAAGTGGTTCATTATATCAGTAGCACTAGCACTCAATGGTTCATCATAATGTTAGTAGCACTATCACTCAGTATCGGGGCAAGACACGCTTACACGGGAGGCAAAGGTTGTGTCAAGCTATGGGACATCACCAACCCTGGCTCGCCTAATTCTCCAGAACCTCTGTCACAACTGGATTGTTTAGTAAATGGTTCATTATATCAGTAGCACTAGCACTCAATGGTTCATCATGATGTTAGTAGCACTATCACTCGGTATCGGAGCAAGACACGCTTACACGGGAGGCAAAGGTTGTGTCAAGCTATGGGACATCACCAACCCTGGCTCGCCTAATTCTCCAGAACCTCTGTCACAACTGGATTGTTTAGTAAATGGTTCATTATATCAGTAGCACTAGCACTCAATGGTTCATCATGATGTTAGTAGCACTATCACTCGGTATCGGAGCAAGACACGCTTACACGGGAGGCAAAGGTTGTGTCAAGCTATGGGACATCACCAACCCTGGCTCGCCTAATTCTCTAGAACCTCTGTCACAACTGGATTGTTTAGTAAGTGGTTTATTATATCAGTAGCACTAGCACTCGATGGTTCATCATGATGTTAGTAGCACTATCACTCAGTAACGGAGCAAGACACGCATACACGGGAGGCAAAGGTTGTGTCAAGCTATGGGACATCACCAACCCTGGCTCGCCTAATTCTCTAGAACCAGTGTCCTAACTGGATTGTTTAGTAACTGATTCACTATATCAGTAGCACTAGCACTCAATGGTTCATCATGATATTAGTAGCACTATCAATCAATGGTTATTCATAATTTTAGTAGCACTATGAGATAATGGTCCATAATTTTGTTAATAGCACTATCAATAAGTGGTTCATATAAAAAAATATATGTAGGTACTAGGTATTTAAGTAATGTTTTGTATGAAAACATTACCTAAATACCTAGTACATAAGCTATTAGCTTAAAAACTACAATATCAAAGACGATACAAAACTATGTAATAACATTACAAAATTAAAAATCTATTACATACAACAAAATGAAATTAAAAAAAATATCAATTTCAAATTGAAAGTCTTCAAGGCAATTACAATATTTCTCTAGTCATAATAACTTAAATCTGTTCTTAAACACGCCAACACTTCATATCATTTTAAATTCAGTCTGAAGTCTATTGAATAATATAACTGCTTGGTAAAGAGGGCTGTGCGTTACAATGTTTGAGCATGGATGAATTACGTGATGCAAGTCTTTACGCCTCGTCTCATAACGCAAACAGGGTAGCTGTCATACAAAAAAAATTGCAATTATCTCGGAATCGGCTGTAAGGATTTTGACGAAACTTTGCATGACCGAGAATCTCTATTCAAGGTATCTTACGGTAATATCCATTGCTCTGCAAAAATTAACAAAAGGGTTGTTCCAGTACAACCAATATGTTGGAATGTGTTTTTAAGGTACTTGCGGCAAGAAATTTCTAGGCAACCCTAGGGCGTTGTATGATCCCATGTGTAACCTTCCATATAGACCACATTTCGTTCAAATAACAGGGTGTCTACTCTCAAAGTCCGATATATCGAAACGATACTACTCGAAACATGCAAATGCAAAACTTCGTCCCTTGACAATAGAGTAGAATATTGGTTGGATGCAGTTTTAAAATTCATCTAACCAATATTCTACTCTATTGTCAAGGGACGAAGTTTTGCATTTGCATGTTTCGAGTAGTATCGTTTCGATATATCGGACTTTGAGAGTAGACACCCTGAGGTGCATAATCTTGTCGTGGGATCTTTCTTTATTCTTTATTGTACACGAATACATTACAAAAACAAGCACAAGTGAAAACATATAACAATGGCGAGCTTAACTCAAAATTGAGTTATCTACCAGCTAACCTTAAATAGAAAAATCTAGTAGACAATACAGCGGGCATAAAAGTGTACAACACAAATAATTAAAACAAGATTTCTTACTACAATACTTTAACACGAATAAATATTAAATAAGTAATAAATATAGAAATGTAATATATATTTATATAAATATATATGTATATAAAATATATATGGGTATATTATATACAAAACTTACGTAAATAAATAAATAAATAAATATTTTAATACTAAAAAGAAAAATAATAAGAATAGAAATGATAAATAAGTAAAAACTAGTTAGAGAGAAAGTGCTCTTTTAGCTTTCGCCTGAAAGTAAAGAAAGAAGATCTTTTGCTATGTTGTTTAAGTATTTGGAATGTTTTTGACGTAAAAACGTTGTTGCTTTTTTTTTTACAGCAAAGGGACAACTACATAAGATCTGTGAAGTTATTACCAGACGGACGGACGCTTATAGTGGGCGGGGAGGCATCTACCCTCTCCATATGGGATTTAGGTTCTGGGACCCCGAGGGTTAGAGCCGAGCTGACGTCTTCAGCACCCGCCTGTTACGCGCTAGCTATCAGCCCTGACTCTAAGGTAATCATCATATAATCATGACATCCAATTAATATTCATTTATTTACCATTTACAGATTGTATACTTAAAACTAGTTTACAATCCACCTCTATGAGGCACACATGGCATTTATTAACATTATTAAATTAAAATTAAATTATTAAAATAAAATTGAAATTAAATTATTATAAACTTACAATTAATCATTAATCAATTTCATTATTAATTTTGTAACATAGGGTATTCGTTGATATTATAGTACGCTTTTTTAATTAATAAATCTTTTAATGTAGTTTTGAATTTGTTCTCTTGAAGGTCTCGTATATACTTAGGCAGATGGTTATATATTTTAATAGCCATGTAGTAGCAACCTTTGCCGTACATGGCAATTAAAACTGCAATTATAAGTCACTGCAATTAAAAGTCCAGAGCTTGACAGGGAGCTCCCACCAGAATCTTACAGCAAAAATCTGTGTTTTATTTATGGTGATCATAGTTACCACGCTTGCTAGCGTTGCAGCTACTGACTGAATAATGTGGCTTGATTAGAATGACAGCAGGATCGCTTCGTTTGCTGTCATTTTAATCAAGCATTATTACGACTGTAGCTGGCACAATGGGCCGCGTTGGTTGGTGACCGCAGTATGTTGGTTCAATACGAAGAAAGACCCTGCTGCCTATCCTCCGGTTAATGATCCCTTAGTCGCCTTTTAGGAATATGGTGACACCATATGGACTAACATACAGCACAAACATATAAACTTATACAAGGTTATTTTTTTTGGACCTGATTTGCGTATGCCCACGTTATTACAGAGGTCAAAAGCAACAACTTTTGTTCTACGACTTTTTTAACAACGCAAGAAAAAATTTCTTCTTGCCATACAAAATGGGTCGGTCACGTGACCACTTTAGTATGGGGAGTCGATAATTTTTTGTGCCTTGTTAGAAAAGTCGTTGAACAAAAGTTGTTGCTTTTGACCTCTGTAATAACGTGGGCATACGCAAATCAGGTCCAAAAAAATAACCTTGTATATATTTTTGATTTCAGGTTTGCTTCAGTTGTTGTTCAGATGGAAATATCGCAGTATGGGATCTCCAAAGTCAAACATTAGTTAGACAATTCCAAGGTTAGTAGCAATGCGTTAAGGATTGATTTTTGCGTAAAATATTGAGTATTTTGAGGTTTGGTTGCTTTCTTTGTATATTTAAATTCATAATGAAAACTTGCGAATGGGTAAAAGTGGAAGGTAATTACGTAGTGGTAATTTTTAAGATAAGAAAGCACCTGTATGTAAATAAGGCTTCGCCTCACAGCGATCTAGATTGACAGTTTAGTATTGAAAAGCCTAATTATGTGTAAATGCAATATAAACTAATGTTTCAGTTAGTCAGTCAGTGTTTCAAGGCGGTGCACTTTTTCGAAAGAGTGCACGTTGGTGTGTTTTGAATTTCAAGCAGCAGGTTGTTTTAAAAAAAAATATTTTATAATTTTTGTGGGTACATGTACTGTGGTAGTATTTCCTTAGCCATAAAATTATGAAAATTACAGTTGCACTGTTATTCACGTCACCATACTGCTCATAGTATGGAGCAGTACTGGAATGGGAAACGGCGGACTATGACCCTCTTGAATCTGTTTCCTATCTCAAAGGCTTGCTTCAGTGCAACGTGGATGTCCGCTACGGACGGTTTAAACGTTTGGAAGTAGGGCCAATGTAAGAAGTCCGTTTTGACGTTTTCTTATCACCGATACACAGGGTTCATTTCTCTTTGCAGGTCGTATATTTTCATACGTTTGACAGCTGTCAAAATGGACCTATTACAATGGTCATTTCATTTTATTTTATTTCATTTATTTATTTATGAAAACATACAAGATACAATTTTTGGTTCTCTAGCATTTAAACTAGGCCGAGCCTGTGTCTTAAATACTAGACTCTTCCTCAATGACTTAAATTAAGTATGTTTCAGACAAATAAATAAATCAATATTGTACATAATATTTTAAAATAATTAAATATATTAAATAATATAAATAGTACATACTTTAAGTATTAAGCCTATACAGCCCGTCCCTTGCGGACATTTTGTAACTATTTTTAAGTACCTCATAATTGTGACACTGCAATAAATTGAATTGATTATCCGCGTCGCACTGAACCAGGCTAAAATTGGAATAATCCGATGTGCGAATAGATAAAATGGTAATCTACTATTGTCCGTTGAAGTGACCAAGATGTTTCAGATTCAGATTTATTGTATAAATTAGAATCATTTACATGTAACCTTATTAAAACATCCCCAGGCCACACGGACGGCGCGTCGTGTATAGACATAAGCCCGGACGGGAGCCGACTGTGGACCGGCGGACTCGACAACACGGTGCGCTCGTGGGACTTGAGGGAAGGTCGCCAGTTGCACCAACACGACTTCTCCAGCCAGATCTTCTCGCTGGGCTACTGTCCCACCGGTAAGTCTTAATCTTACAGCTTACAGATATAGTATTCCTCATGCAACAATACTCATCACTCATCAGCTCCTTCCAGTATTTTGAATTTTGTTTCCAAAAGTCGTAGAACAAAAGTTGTTGCATTTATCCCCAGATTTGGCTTTAAAAGGTTTTATACGCAAACCCTGTAGTAATCGTCAGTTCTCCCTTCAAAAACTGTTTTATGGCCTGAAGACTGAAAGAAAGAAGATCAAATACCTTTTTTTTATGATTGGTGGGATTACTCATGACCTCGATCTAGCCCGTCTAGTTGACGTTGAAACGAGATTGCTCAGATGAAGCCTTGAATATAGTCTATATATCTATAGGGTTCTAGATCTCTGTGGGTCCTACGAACTGGGGAACACAATCGCAGACAGAGAATTCCACTCAGCTGTGCGCATTATAAAAGAAGTTCCAAAGCGCTTAGTGCGAATGTGGACCTTAACCACACCCCCGACATTACATATTAGGTCTTTACCTATGAAATTGCCGTTTTGTATGGCGAATTTTAGGTAAACTCAATTTTCAGTACTAACATTTTTGCATTTTTCTTGGGAATTATAAATCCAATTTTTTTCATTTTTTTAAGCATTATTGGAAAGACATTAAGCTAACAGAAGCTTAAATTTAATTTTCGAAAAATATTATCTGTAAAAAATATAACGAATCTGATGATGAAATCGGACGACATTTAAGACGAACAATTTTCGAACCTTTAATTTTATATATCTGTACGAGCCCGATCGTACATTAATTTTTAGCCGACGCGGCGCCCTACTTTTGCCTAATGTAGCATTAAATTATTAGTGTTCAATAAATCATTTACGCGACAACACGCCTTTTTGACTTTTACTTGTGCACTCAAACTACCAACTAACTAAAAGGAGTATGGGCTAACTCTGGCTCGTACATCCTTTTTGGTCCTTCGATCTTGTGAACTGTTAGTGTTGTGTAACTACTGTGATTGCGGATCGGTACATTGGCCATCCACCAGCGGATATCACCAGTGTATTGAGAAGTCGCACGTCATCACAGTGTGTTTGCACGCACTGACATAACTGCTTCAGGACCCTTACTACGGCAAGGACTTGGAGATAACGGAAGACTGTGGAACCTACGGCCTTCAATCAACTAACGAACCAGATTGGGTAAACCACCTAACTTAACATGTCAACTGAACAAAACGCCGAAAAATCTCCTTCTTTGGAGCAAATGGCAGCTGAGCTATTTAACAAACTTTTGGAGAAGCAAGGACATTGTTTCGACAACATTTTTCGACTGGTGACTAACTACAAAAAGGACAGCTCGTCGAGAAAAACTCTTAGCTACCTAACTGAGCGTCTTGATAACTTAGACTCCTTCTGGACGGAGTTTGAAAGCAACAACGGAGTCCTGTGCAAAAGCACGGACAAAACTGATAAATACTTTACTGATAACACTTTTGAACGAACTAAAGTATTGTACGAACAAACTAAAATGGATATCATAACCAGGAAACTTCAACTTTTGGAAAACGCGGCTCCACCTTCAGCTGAACGTCCCGAAGAGCAACCTGGAAGGTCATCGCACCAACAGGAAACGGCAGCAGCTGCAGCAGGGCCTACGCCAGAACAAAAAAATCTCTTAAAACAACAAATACAAAACTTCAACGCGTTCGCACACGCTACATCTAAAATCAAATATGATAAAATAATAGAAAAGTGGGAATTGGACGACAACCTTAAAAATCTACAAAGTAAATGGGACGCAATAGACAAAATTCACTGGAAGATAGACTTTGAACTAACGGGAGAAGATAGAGAAAACTACAAAAAGGAATATAAAGTACACGAGGCGAGATATGATGCCATAAAAAAGAACCTAAACTTGAGACTTTGGACCGGTGCTCATTACGACAAAACCACACCAAAAATGGAAATTCCTAAATTTTCCGGTAACTACAACCAATGGATTTCATTTCGTGACCTATTTACTGAAACTATCGACCATAACCCACTACTAACTAAATCTCATAAAATGCAGCACCTTAAAACTAAACTCAAGGGTGAAGCAGAGAAGTTAATTCAACATCTTTCTATCAGCGCTGAAAACTATGACGCAGCCTGGAAGATAATTCAGCATCGCTATGAAAATAAACGTCTTTTATTTTCGTCCTACGTCAACGCACTTCTCAACATACCTAACATTCAAATCCCGTCGGCTCAAAACATAAAGAAGCTACACGACACCTTATTAGAATGTTTGAATGGACTGCACAGCTTGGGCCTCGGTATAGAAACGTGGGACCCGCTATTAGTTCACCTACTCCTACCGAAACTCGATTCTACTACATATGCGGACTACATTCAACACCTGACGAACCCACGGGAACTACCTGACCTCCAACAATTCGTCGATTTTCTGGAAGCGAAGTTCATGGCTTTTGAAGCTATAAAACAAACTCAAAATCAACAAAAAACTACTTCGTTTTCAACTCAACCAAACCAACGATTCAACTTTAAATCAGGCGAACAAAAGTCGATGAACTTTAAGAAGTCAGATAAGTGGTCTAAGTCATACCATGCTGCTATCAAAATATGCCCACTTTGCAATAATGATCATGTTTTGATGTATTGCAAAAACTTCCTAAGCATGAGTGCGAAAGAGCGAAACGACACTGCGGCAAAACTACGTGTTTGCAAAAATTGCTTGTATAGCCACGGTGAACAACAATGCACTTCGAAGAAAACGTGTAAATTATGCAATAAAGGTCACCACACACTACTCCATGTGGACCAACAAAATAACTCGCAATCAACTAACATGCCGCCGCATGTACCATCAAACTCGAGAGCCAGCCACTGCGTGAACTCTGAAGACCAAGAAGTTTTACTCACAACCGTGCAAATAATGGTGAAAAACTTAGAAGGCGACTACATAACTTTACGCGCTCTTTTAGACCAAGGTTCTCAGGTCACCCTTATAACTGAGAACGCAGCGCAGCGACTTAGACTACAACGTCGAAAAATGAGCGCCGTGGTCACTGGCATCGGGGCAGCCCTCGGTAACTGCAAGGGTCTACTTACACTGGAATGTAAATCAATCCACTCCGATTTTACATTCGAAACTGAAGCTCTCATCATGAAAAAACTTATAAATAACTTACCTAACTCAACAATAAAAACTACGAAATGGGACTATCTACGAAACCTAAAACTAGCTGACCCGGATTACAACGTACCCGGTCCAATCGACATTTTACTTGGCGCTGATATTTACTCAAAAATTATCGATGAGGGTGTCCTACGGCGTGACCTTAACTCACCGGTGGCCCAGCATACCAAGCTGGGATGGATTCTCAGCGGCAGCGTCAAAACTTTCAACTGTCTAGTCACACTGAACGAACTAGACTCCATAACTAAGTTCTGGGAAACGGAAGAAATCTCTACCCAGAGTGAAAAAACTAACGCAGAAGACTTCTGTGAACAAAACTACGCTGAAACTACAGAGCGAACGAACACGGGCCAGTACGTCGTCAAAATGCCCTTGAAACCTGATTTTGGCGAAAAGCTCGGAAAAACTAAACCACAAGCCGTCTCCCAATTCCTACAACTAGAGAGGAAAATGGCAAAAAAGGAAAATTTCGCTAAACTTTACAAACAATTCATAGAAGAATATATGGATATGGGCCATATGATTCCAGCCGCCAAATCAGCCAATAACCAAATTGAAGCCTTTCTACCACACCATGGGGTCCAAAAGGAAGGGTCAACGACCACCAAATTAAGGACTGTCTTCAATGCCTCAATGCCCTCTACCTCAAAATACAGCCTCAACGATCTGATGGAGAAGGGCCCTAACTTACAAAAAGACATTTTAACGCTGATCCTTACATGGCGAACTTATAAGTACGCTCTAACAGCGGACATCGAAAAAATGTTCAGAGCGATCTACCTACATCAAGATCAACAAACTCTACAAAAGATCATCTGGCGCTTTTCACCAAACGAACCACTAAGAGAATGGCAACTTACCACTGTCACCTACGGGATGAAAGCCGCGCCTTTCCTGGCCATGCGCACTTTACAACAATTAGCCAGCGATGAGGGGCAGGCATACCCGGAAGCTGAAAAGGCATTGAGAACACAGTTTTACATGGATGACGTCATTACAGGCCACCACACTATTGAAGGCACGAAAATACTGCAAAACCAACTCTACTGCTTATTACAAAGAGGTGGTTTCACATTACGCAAGTGGGCGAGCAACGAACCGGCAATACTCAATCAGCTAACTGAAGAACAAAAGAGCCGCGAGCACGTATTTAATTTCAAACAAGACGAACCAACTAAGACGCTTGGACTGGGCTGGAACACGAGCAAAGACGTTTTTTGTTTTTCTATGTCGCTACCACCGACTAATAAAACAACATACACCAAACGTTTGTTATTGTCAGAAATAAGCAAGATATACGATCCTCTCGGCTGGGTGGCGCCTGTAACGGTTAAAGCCAAACTTCTGTTCCAATGCGTCTGGACCAACAACATCCAATGGGACGAAAATGTTCCTGCAAAAGTGGCTAAAGAATGGGAGACATTACGCAACGACCTTGTAAACATAAAACAAATATCTATACCTAGATGGATCAACGCAACGTCGCAAGCGATCGAACTGCATGGATTTTGCGACTCGAGCGAGAAGGCATACGCTTGTGCCGTTTATAGCCGAACTATCAACGAAGCCGGTAACTACGTGATTACTCTACTCGCTGCGAAAACAAAGCTGGCGCCACGGGCCACGAAGACCAGTCTCCCACGTCTGGAGCTTTGTGCGTCGTTACTTCTTACAAAACTATTAAAGAAAGTAAAGGCCGCTCTCGACAACTACCAACTCATAATTAACTGCTGGACAGATTCCCAGGTGGTGCTGGCCTGGCTACAAGGGCCTAACACTAGATGGGATCGCTATATAACGAACCGCACTGTCCAGATAATAAACGTCGTACCTGCAACCTAGTGGCACTACGTAAACACGAAAGAAAACCCAGCTGATTGCGCAACACGAGGCCTCCATCCGTCTCAACTACTTACCTACAACCTGTGGTGGCATGGACCTCAGTAGCTAACGTCAAAAGACTTAAAAAAAGAGACAAAAACATTTACAACTGATAAAGAACGAGATTTCGAATGTTATGCAATTAAATCACCTAACTGTGGCGGTGAAATAACAAAACGACTCATCGAGCGCTGCGGTAGCCTGACACGTGTCGTACGATGCCTCGCATGGGTGTTACGTTACAAAACAATACTACGCCATCGGACTGGATTATCTGGAACAAACTTATCACTACGTGAACTTGATAATGCGACGACGCTTCTTATCAGGAACGTACAACACGAGTACTTTTATGACGAAATTGAAAGTATCAAGAAGACAGGAACAGTAAAACTAAGGAGCAAACTTCTGAACTTAACACCCTTCCTGGACGATGAAGGCATCCTGAGGGTCGGGGGTCGCTTAAATCTGTCCTCCCTTCCTGAAAAGGCTAAACATCCAGCTATCTTACCCCATGAAGGTCGCCTCACTACACTTGTAATCGAGCACGCACACAAGCAAACGTTGCACGGAGGCGCTCGAGTTACACTAGCGCAAACCAGACAACAATATTGGATAATAGGCGGAAATAGAGCAACAAAATCCGTCCTACGTTCATGCGTTAGATGCCACCGATTCAAACCTATTAAAAGTGAACAATTAATGGGAAACTTACCTGCCGTGAGAGTGACTCCGTCTCGTCCATTCTCCCACACTGGTGTCGACTACACTGGCCACGTGGACGTCAAACTAAACCGTGGGAGAGGGGTAAAAACAAACAAAGGATACATCGCCATCTTTATTTGTATGGCCACCAAAGCGGTCCATATTGAACTTGTATCGGATCTCAGCTCACAAGCATTTATAGCAGCCCTTAAACGACTATGTGCTAGAAGAGGCACACCTAAATATATCTACTCCGATAACGGAACCAACTTTAAAGGTGCCGCCAGATTACTGCACGAAGAATTTCAACAATACGAAACGATGACATCTCCAGAATTCTTCAGTGCTTTGAACGAACTTCATATCGAATGGGCCTTCCTAGCTCCCCGTTGGGCATCAGCAGCTGGAGTTTGGGAGGCAGCAGTAAAGTCGATGAAGTTCCATCTGATGCGTGTCATGGGTGACCAGAAATTGGACTTCGAACAACTAACTACGTTGCTAGCTCAAATAGAAGCCTGCATGAACAGCCGTCCGCTTTGCCCACTCACAGAAGATCCTGAGGACTTACAATACCTGACCCCAGGGCACTTCCTAACAGGCAGCCCCATGATGTCACTTCCACAAGAAAATCAAACTGAAGCTAAGCTTGATCTACGCAACAGATGGAAAATGGTAGAACTAATGCACCAACATATCTGGAAACGTTGGTCAAAGGAGTACCTACATCAGCTCCAGACCAAAAGCAAGTGGCTACAACCAAAACCAAACTTAGAAAAGGGAGATTTAGTGCTAGTCAAAGAAGACAACACCCCCCCCGGCAAGTGGTCTATGGGGCGCATCATTGACCTACACCCTGGTGAAGATGGATATGTCCGTATCGCCACATTAAAAACACAAACAACTACACTGAAACGACCTGTGACGAAACTATCACCGCTCCCTATAAACGAGCGTAAACAACAACAGAGCGATAACAATACCAACGACTCGACACATAGCGCCGACGCGCACCCGGTAACCCGATCCGCTCGCTTACGAACCAAAACACCAGTCAGCAGTAACGTCACAATGATGTTGTTTACATTGATAACATTATCAATGACTTTAACTGCAAGTTGGGCCCAACCTTTATCGAACTTTAAACTTACGCCAATAGAAGGCAACCGCCCAATTTATTTTGACGAAATTGGAGAACTGCAAATGATTCATGACGAATGGACCTTGTCAATTTTCTACAACATATCAACATATTGGCAAGGCACTAAACAAGTAACGAAATACATAACAGCTCTTAGCTACATTTGCCAACGAATAGAAGAACAACCGTGTGAACCAGTCATTGCTCAACTTCAACACGAGCTTAAACAGCTGGATGACTATAATGCACTAATACTTAACCCTCACTTGAGCCGCAAGAAGAGAGGACTTATCAACGGCGTTGGCAGCTTAGCGCGAGCTCTTTTTGGCGTTTTAGACGATGAATTTTCTAAAAAGTACGAAAGAGACATAAATATAATACAAATGAACGAGGATTATTTACTAGAGCTTATAAAAAACCAAACCAGCATTGTAGAAGCAGAAAACGACATAATAAAAAATAACGTGTACTTTATGAAACAGCAACTTCAGAAAATACGCGACTACATACTGGCAACCGAGAATAACCTAAACAGATTAACACAAAAAGTAGAAATAATGTCAACTATGAACGACTTCAATGCGGCGTCACTTACCGCTTCATTGATACTCGTCAACCTGAAAAGAACGCAAGACGTGCTACTGAACACTTTAACGAACCTCTACAACGGCCACTTCGATGTTCATCTCTTCACACCTAAACAGCTTATTCAACAACTGCATATGGTCACTGCCAAAGTAGCTAAAGGCCTATCACTACCAGTCAAAGACAATAACATCGAAGAGAACATCAGAGACATCTACGAGTTGTTGTATGTCAGAGCACGCATTACATCGACATACTTACTGCTGGAAGTTCACATACCACTGACAAGTGACGATGAGTATAAGATCTACCGACCAATCGCTCTGCCAATGAACATAGTAAACCAGCAGTATACGTCAGTTATACTTAGTACGTCATACATTGCTATCTACCTAAAGAGCAATGTATATCTACCCCTAGAAGATAGAGACTTGGATCACTGCACACAGCCTAGTGAAGGACGCTACATTTGTAATACGATCCATCCAATAACTAGCCTTCGAAGCCGGCACGCACCCTGTGAAGCACAAATACTAAATCAACAAACTAATTTGCAATGTAACACACAAACAAAAACATGCGTGAACAGCTGGATAAAACTGAACAAACAAAATAGATGGCTTTATTTATGCTGCAATTCATGTCAGGCAAGAATATTGTGCGAGAACAGGATTTCAACAATCAAATTAACAAAAGTTGGCATATTAGACCTGGAAGAAGGATGCCTACTTCAGAGCGACGATACCACTGTCTTCGCCTACAATCACTTTGGGAACAAAATAGAAATCAATCTCGATATTCCAGAGATAACAGACCCGAATCTACACTTCAGCAACGACTACCCAACGTTCAACTTGAGTGGACTTCAGACCTTAACAACGACAAACACAGAAGAAAGCCATCGCGAGTTGGACGCGAAACTGAAACTACTCAAAGAACGAGAAAAACTACCGGCTAACCTAAGCTCCCACGACATTCACCAATATTCAGTCCTTTATTTGGTGGTGGGAGGACTCCTGTTATCCGCTATACG
Organism: Athrips mouffetella; assembly: GCA_947532105.1. Lineage (NCBI taxonomy): Eukaryota > Metazoa > Arthropoda > Insecta > Lepidoptera > Gelechiidae > Athrips > Athrips mouffetella. The sequence continues at coordinate 22,121,596 of OX383970.1, read as the reverse complement.
TTACACACAAACGTTACAAAGGCAGGCATACTAATGGTAATGGCACAGCGATGCAACCACAACCCCAACCACAACCTCAACCACAACGACGCGAACGCCGTGATGTCGAGCGACAACCACCGGAAATCATTGAGATGTCAACCCGAGCCAGCAACTGCGACGTGTGCCCACCACGCAAAAAGCCACATAGAAGATTTAGCTTTAGTTCAACTTGTTAACTTTAAATTCTTACAAAAACTTAAAATTCATCCCTTACTTTCTTGCCCTCCCAGCATGTACGAGCCCGATCGTACATTAATTTTTAGCCGACGCGGCGCCCTACTTTTGCCTAATGTAGCATTAAATTATTAGTGTTCAATAAATCATTTACGCGACAACACGCCTTTTTGACTTTTACTTGTGCACTCAAACTACCAACTAACTAAAAGGAGTATGGGCTAACTCTGGCTCGTACAATATCAAACTAAAAATAAAAACTTTATTTTATGCGTAATAGTTCAATATTTTTAGAAATGGTACCCAGGACAAATTACGGCCGACAATTTTTTTTTATGGAAGTGTTCCTTAGGTCTATCCAAACATATCTAGAAAGTTCCCTGCCGATCCCATTTTCGCTCCCCCCTCCCCCCCCCTCAAAAAGGTCCCTAATTTTATTTTTTTCTATTTATCTCTAAAACTGTTGAAGTTAGGGGAAAGTCGTCAATCTAAGACTTGACGGTTATAAAATTACCAATCCATAGACACCTGTTTTATTTCAATGTGACCTACAGTACCTGGAATATAGCTACAAACAGTTCACCAAAAATTAAAAATTATCTTAAAATCATTTTTTGTACTTACTTTTAGTTTTTATTTTCTAAATTAAGTGTCCTGTTTAATCATATGTAAGCAGCAGTAACCACGACACAGGCTGTGCCTAGTGTGGGTACTATTGTAAAATCTGTTAAAGATAGCTGGACCATTTTAATAAATGATTTATGTTTTATGTTCTATGTTTTATGTTTTACTTTTAACAAAAACTACTGGAGTTGTGGCAAAATTATCTGAGAACATGTGAATCTTGATACATTTAGAAATAAAACGAGATATTCATCATTATTGCAGCACTGGTTCTCGATTTACAGCGAGTTACATCAAACACCCTGAGTTAATTTTATAGGACAAAAGAAGTAGGAACAGTGAAATTGACGTTGTCTTTCAGGATTAAATAATGGCACTTAAAATTTAAATACATTAAATAAAAATTAACAATTTCCCTCGAAAATCTAAAAGATTTAATCTTTAAGTAAATAGATGGCGTCACTTGTATAATAAAATAAGAAATAAAATATAATAACAAATGGGTTGCTTCTATTTTGAAACATGAGATGTCAGACGATAGCTCGTGTCATGTTCTATTAAAATATATATATAAAACATTTTTTCGAATGTTATTTGTTCGTTAAAATATGAAAAAGTTTCGCTCGAGGTTTCCGCTTAAACTATTTTTCACCATAAATCACATTTTCAGCTTATGACTCAGAAGTAAAATGAATTGAAAAGACTCTCATAAAATTATTTTTAATTTTGCAAGCTGTTTGGTGCAGGCCTTACTTGTATTACCTAAAATATAGCTACAGACAGTTCACCAAAAATTTAAAATTATCTTTAAATCATTTTTTGTACTAACTTTTAACAAAAACTACTGGAGTTGCGGCAAAATTATGTAAGAAAATGTGAATCTTGATACATTTAGGAATAAAACGAGACATAATTCGTCATAATGGCAGCACTGGTTCTCGATTTACAGCGAGTTACAGCAAACACCCTGAGATAATTTTATAGGACTAAAGAAGTAGGAACAATAAAACTGACGTTGTCTTTCAGGATTAAATTGTGGCACTTCTAATTTAAATGAATGGATTAAAAATAAACTATTTCCCCCAAAAAACTACAAGATTTATGGTTTAAGTCACAAGATGGAGTCACTTGTATAAGAAATAAATTGTAATTACAAATGGGCTGCTTCGATTTTGAAATGTGAGATGTCAGATAATAGTTCTTGTCATCTATCTATCTATATACTATTATAATATTAAATTCAATTACCACTGACTGACTCACTGACTGACTGACTGACTCATTGTTCTCCATGAAAGGAAACCGGTGAAAGTCATGTATGAAAGACTTGTACAACCAGGTCTGAAGAGGTCCAGAAAAGTCTTAAACCTTGGAAAAGTCTTCAGCATCAGGGTAGACCCCAACGGCCAGTAAAAACTGTAAGGGGTAGGTGGGTCGACCTCGAACAAAAGTTGACCTACACCCTGGTCGAATTGACGAAATGACGAAAAACAAGATGGCCGCCATACAAATTTTATAAAAATGTTATTCAAAGTCAAATAAATCCTAAACGAAAAGAGTAAAGTATAATGTTCTCTTACAAATGCCAAGGGGCAACTGACTGTAAAAAAAAATTTCAAGATGGCAGATTCAAAATGGCGGCCAAAATAAAAGTTGCTTCGATTCGAGTGAAATTCGGTATCTGGGGGTTTTAGGGGGTGAAGTTTACGTTATTGGTGTAAATTTTTTTTGCCGCCATTTTCCATTAGCTCCCCTTCCTTACTTTGCCTCTCCCCAACCCCTCCCCCCAAGAAATGTAAACAAACATGGCGAGGCCGAATGCCGCGCTCCGCCTAGAGCGAAGTTCAAAGCGTCCCCCAGCATGTCGTGCTTCCGCACACATCCATTAAGTCAAGTTTTATACGAGGCTGAAGGCCGAGCTCCGCGTAGGGCGAAGCCCAAAGCGTCCATCTAAGTAGCTTAAACCATATAGCGAGGCCGAAGGCCGAGTTCAAAGTAGAGCGAAGCTCGAAGCGTCCTCTAGCTGACCCTGCCCCCACCTACTACCAAAAGTAATTTACGAGGCTGAAGGCTGAGCTCCGCGTAGAGCGAAGCCCTGGCCGCCATCTTGATTTTTTCATGTCTGGACAGATTGCGTTCAAAATCGAAATCTGAGGATCCTAGCGATCTCCGATACCCAATCAAGAATAACATTTTGAAAAAATGTTTTTTTTTTGTTTTTGGGCCGATTGCCTTCAAAATTTATTTTGACAATTTACAACAGTCACAACACCTTACGCGGGATGCTCGCAGCCCACGCACCCACGCGACCTCTAGTTTTCTAATAAAAGTTGCATTTTTTTTTCAAAATTATATGTTCATTTAAATATTAAAAAGTTTTGCTTGACGTTTTCGCTCAAACAAACTATTTTTGTACATAAATAACAAGCAAACAAGGACCAAAAATCAGAACTCCTTGCATCGAAACAACATGTTTTTTTTTCTAATAGAACATGATAAGATTTATAGTCTGACATCTCACATTTCAAAATCGAAGCAGACCATTTGTACTTACTTACTACTTACTACGCTGGCTCAGCGACCCAAAGTGAGTCTTGGCCTCCAATACGAGATGTCGCCACTTCTCCCGGTCTCGTGCGGTCTCTTGCCAGTCGCTAGCTTGGAGCTCGCGTAGGTCCTGGCTGACTCCAACATCATAGGCGAATTTAAGGCGCACAGACTGCGCTGGCTTGGCCACCTTATTAGGATGGATGACGATCGTGGTGTCAAAAGAGCCTATCTAGGATGTCCAACAGGCAAAAGACCGGTTGGGCGCCCCCGGTATCGCTGGCAAGATGCGGTGGAAGACCATTTGTAATTACAATTTATTATTTCTTATACAAGTGACGCCATCTTGTTTCTTAAAGCAAAAATCTTGTAGTTTTTTGGGAGAAAAAATTTATTTTTATTCCATTCAATTAAATTGGAAGTGCCATAATTTAATCCTAGAAGACAACGTAAGTTTTACTGTTCCTACTTCTTTCGTCCTATAAAATTATCTTAGGGTGTTTGATGTAACTCGCTTTAAATCGAGAACCAGTTCTGCAATAATGATGAATTATGTCTCGTTTTATTCCTAAATGTATCAAGATTCACATGCTCTTAGATAATTTTGCCACAACTCCAGTAGTTTTTGTTAAAAGTAAGTACAAAAAATGATTTGAAGATAATCTTTAATTTTTTGTGAACTGTTTGTAGCTTTATTTCAGGTACTGTCGGTCACATCGAAATAAAATAGGTTTCTATGGATTGGTAATTTTATAACAATCAAGTCTTAGATTGACGACTTTCCCCTTACTTCAACCGTTTTAGAAATATATAGAAAAATCTAAAATTAGGGACCTTTTCGAGGGGGGGAGGGGGGAGCGAAAATGGGATCGGCAGGGAACTTTCTAGATATGTTTGGATGGACCTAAGGAACACTTCCATAAAAAAAAATTGTCGGCCGTAATTTGTCCTGGGTTGTCAAAGAACATTTGGATAAAAATATTGAGCTATAAATTGATAACCTTGAAGTCAACTTTCAAATATAAGACAAATGGAAAAAATAGCATTAGAATTATAGGAATTATGATCTCATTAATCTGTAAGAAAATTTCGGCAATTTCATAGGTAAAGACCTATTATATCGAGCGCGAATTTGATATTTGAAATTGGAAGGTCGCGTAGGCTCGCATATTCAGTACAAAAGACCCTCAGAAGCACCACGAGAATTCGCGGGTGGGTGCGCGCGGGGTGGATTGCGGGCGGGGGGCGGAGAGTGTCCATTCTGTATTATAGTCATCATCATAACATCCCATGAAACGTCCACTACAGGACAGGGAGCTCCCTCCAGAATTCTAGCTTTTGCTGGAAAATGTGGAGGGGAAGTACCATAGTCACCTCGCTTGTTAGCGTTACGGCTAGTACCATGGACCGCGGTTGTAGGTGACCGCAGTGAGTAAGATGTAAGACAAAGGAAGACGCTGCTGCCCATCCTCCAGTTAACCCTTAGTCGCCTCTTTAGACACCCACGGGTATGTATGGGTTGGTACTATTATTTGCCGGCACCACACGGGTATTATAGTACTATTACTTTATTCTGTGCTTAAAGTAAAATTTGTTCCAGGTTCATGGCTGGCAGTGGGCATGGAGAACTCTCACGTGGAAGTGCTCCACGCGGGCAAGCCGGACCGCTACCAGCTGCTGCTGCACGAGTCGTGCGTGCTCTCCCTGCGGTTCGCGCACAGCGGCAAGTGGTTCGTGTCCACCGGCAAGGATAACCTGCTCAACGCGTGGCGCACGCCCTACGGCGCCAGCATATTCCAGGTGAGCTGCAGCCTCCCATACGCCTCCGAAAACGGGCGTATTGGCAGGGATCATCATTGAATAAGAAGCAAACGGACGCAGCTATCTCTTATGTACCTTTAGTCGCCTTCTATGCCAGAATGGAAGGTCCGGACCAAAGACACTTAATATAGCGGCTAGCATATTCAAGTTAAGAAGTCCATATTCAAAACAGGCCTATTGGGATGAGAGGGATCATCATTGAATAAGAAGCAAACGGACGCAGCTATCTCTTATGCACCTTTAGTCGCCTTCTATGCCAGAATGAAAGGTCCGGACCAAAGACACTTAATCTACCTTCTCTAGCGGCTAGCATATTCCAGGTATGGAGTCCATATTCAAAACAGGCCTATTGGGATGAGAGGGATCGTCATTGAATAAGAAGCAAACTGACGCAGCTATCTGTTTGGTTTATGTACTTTTAGTCGCTTTTTATGCCAGACTGAAAGGACCAAATCAACGACACTTAATGTACCTACTCCAGGTTCTAGTATATTCCAGCTAATTTTATATCCATCTTAGTAAGAATTGTATAGTCAATTAAGAAACAAAATATCGCTGATGCTTGCCTGGTTTGGGGCTCTTACCCGCCTTTTATGACAGACAGGTAGGTCGAAACCAAAAGCCCTTGATCTACCTACTTCAAGGGCTAAGTGAAGAAATGAAGCAAACGGATTCAGCTATCTGTTTAGTTTATGGACACTTAGTCGCCTTTTATGACATACTGGAAGGTACCACAAATACTAAAGATAGGGCGTTAATTGCTATAGTTTTGGGGGTGTTTCAGTAACGGTAAAGATATACGAAAAAATATTTATGTTCTTTTGTGTTCCTTTATCGTTTCTGAAACACCCCCCCCCCCCCCCCCAAGCTATTGCCGTCTATATCCTCATATAGACTATAAATATCACAAGAAGCGTATCTCTAACCGAATATTTTACCTGTTTTGTTGCAGTCTAAAGAATCCTCATCGGTTCTGAGCTGCGACGTGGCAGCAGACGATAAGTTCATAGTGACGGGATCCGGGGACAAGAAAGCCACAGTGTACGAGGTCATGTACTGAATTCGTGTACCTACTGTAACTTAGCAATAACCATAGACAAACAATAAGAAAAGGCTGGCAATCTCCCACTGCAAATCGTAACCTGAAAGAGAGTAAAAATTATTAAAAAACTAGATGGCGCCGTCTAATAGTCATCGATCAACCCACACTGGATGATAATGATAGACAAGAAAGCTAAAATGTTCTATGGAGTATTCGGCTAGTAAAAAGAATAAATTTCTATTAAAAAATAGACGTATGTTGTTTGGTATTTTTACATGATACTCCATAGACCTCAATAACTTTCGACTATGAGAGAGCGCCATCTAGTTTTATGCTTATCTAAATAAAGGGATTGTCAATCCATTCTTAAAATTCGTCGGTAGCAATAACTGATCGAGGGCACAGTGAGATTTGTAGACAGTCTGTGGTCAGTTTGTAAAATAATACGACTTTTTGTAATCATCATGACATGAAGAAAGATTGGAATCACAATTTAAGGTCAAGAAAGTAAAAATTATTATGATATTTGCATGCAAGACATGACCGGCTCATTTTTATTTGTATTAGAAATTTGCATTCCCAGAAAATTATAAGAAATAACATATCAATATTTTTATATATTGTTAGTTAGTTAGTGGGCTCCTGTTTCCGCAATTAAACTCTGATTTGGTCCGTTTTTATTGTTTTAGACCAACTGAACACAGGCTGTCAATAGGCTTCATCTAATAGATGGAGTATTTTAAAATATAATTTTAATGTAATATTAATAGATCAATGTTGCACCGTTAAACATGGATATTTTAGTATTATTGTATATTTTTATAACGAAATAAGTAAAATCGTTCTTTTATTAATTATACTAAGTTGAACATTTCAACAGTCCATTTTTTACGAGTATTTATGCAATAAGTATAATGTGTTTATGACAGACTGATAGTTTCAGATTGTGAATGTAATTCTATTATAGTAATTTCCTGATTATTATAGTATTACAACTCAGCAAACACTGTAAATTCTGTTTTATGAGGTTATACAAGATTGGTATTTTTGAGCATATCGAGCAAATGGGTACGCCACTTGTGGTGATATCATATGTTTAATCACAAAACCGTTTTAATGGTAAAGTTTTATGTTACAAAATCTAAACACCGCATCTTTGGTATATCTTTGCAAACCTCTTGGTTTCTTGCTTTGCCCATGAAATTAAACTACTTTTTTTTGTACGACTGTAAAGAATTTTCAAAATATTTTTTTTTTGCTTTTTCACACAGAATGATAAGTGGATCAGGTCGATTTATATGTACAATCTTATAAACATTTTGTTTATTTCGAAAAGTTGTCAGGTTTTACCAGGGTTGACTGGCCCGTTGGTGTGGTTGGTAGTGAGCCTGCCTCTTACACCGTGGGCCGCGGGTTCGATTCCCGCCAAGGACAAACATTTGTGTGATGAACACAAGTGTTTGTGCTGTGTCTGGGTGTTATTTATCTAGCTGTCGCGTACTCTAGTTTTGTATCACCTTTACAGTTTTTGCTTAGTTGGTAAATATTTTCAATGATCCTCATGTAGAAAATGCACTTTATAATAAACTCAAACTCAAAATAGTTTATTCATTGTTGGATATTAAAATCTCTTAATGACTAGACTGCTTTGTCTAATATTGCAGTAGGAAAATGCTGATTATTGCGATTTTTTTTTATTTTTGATCATAATAATCAACATTTTCTATAATGTAGATTTCAACACTGACTTTGGTGTTGCCACTACATGTGTTCAAAAAGTGTGCATCCTCTTTTTGCGCTTATAAAAATTTAGTACAAGAATAAAAAGTTCCTTATAATTTTTTGTGAACAATTTAGTATTTGATTCTTGGAGGAAATAATTAGTTTCGTGTACTTATTAATGATCTGTAAATTGTGATAAATGGAATAAATCCAATGACGTCGAATGAATGCAATTTAGTATTTTATTGAATATGACACGAGAATTGATTATGGGTATGTAGATGACCAATTGTTATTTTCCAGCAAAACTTATGGATTTACTTTTAATTATATTTATTATTTCGATAAAATCGTTTTTATTTTCTTCCATTTATTTTTATCCAACAAACTGAACTAACTACTGTTAGGAGCCATCAGAGTAAGAGTTCACGAAATAACGCTATGTTTTGTAAGTAAACTTTTTTTTTCATATATTTAAACCTATATTGAAAATATTTCACGTTTGTAACCACAATACACTGAAAAAAGCTTAGGTGCAAGCCAGACAGAACGGGCGCGGCGCGCTTCGCCCCCGTGTTACACTTCGGCTGGACGACGCAATCGATGGCAGCGGACTGTGCTGTGCGGCGGTGCGCCGGTGGTGTACCGACAGTGCGCCTTAGGCATGCCGTCTCGTCGCCTGTTCAAATCACATGCATACAAAATGTAGGAGAACGACGCGGTGCAAGCCAGACAGAAGAGGTGCGCTGAAGGCGTGCCGTGCGGCGCACCTCTTCTGTCTGGCCTGCGCCTTAGACTATCATTTCACACATAAAGCTTAGACTATCGTTTGACACATTATGAAATACAGCTAGATAGAAATAGCCACATTTTTATCATTTTGTAATCCATTTTTTTCCGTTTTACAGCCATGTCACTAAAACCAGAGTATATTTGACGGAAAGTATAACACATTGTTTTACAAACATGTTTTTCTGACACATTTTTTTCTGACACATTTGCAAATGTGTTGATAAGCGTTCGAATATACGCGTGACGCCCTTTCGTAAACTCTGTATGAATAGAAACTTTCGTGAACGCTGTATGGCTGTGTTCCAAATTGTACAAACGCTGCTAAAAGCGTATACAGTACTGACGGACGGTCCAAATTGATTTTGCACGCTCACAAAGCTATCACTGCTTTAATGGCTCTAGTCAATTTGGAATGGATTTAAGCGCGCTCACGTGTTCATCTGTCAAAATGTCAGTTTCGTTTTTATTTTCTTTAACAAAGCCTAAGCTAATCGCTGAAAAATGTGCGCCAAATCCACTCTCATTTCCATTAGTGACAAACTCATTAAAATCATAACTTAAAAGACATCAGCTGGCTGCAAATGTGTGGGATTTTATGTGTCAAATCGATTTTGACATTAGCGCTTTCACTGCTCCACCTATTTGACTAAAGCACTGATAGCAGAAACGATGACGTCATCAATGACGTAAGGCGGTGAACGAGCGAGTGCTTTAGAGCACGCTTTTGGTCAATTTGGACCGACTTAAGCGCGCTCACAGTGCTCTAAAGCAGTCTGTTAGTGCAATATGGAACGCACAGTATATAGAAACTTTGATAGAAACTATAGCCTGCTATGCATGACCAACAGACAGGGATGCAGCAGCGTGAAAGAAAGAAATAGGAAATAACGGTATAACATAGGTACCTATTATTTACCACTAATCGCTCTGCATTCCTTTTTGTTAGGTTCCGCGGACACCAAAAGGAAGAGCAGACGAGAGCAGTTTTTGATAGCATTGCAAAATGGACTTTAAATTCAAAGGAATTAAATGCAAAATTGCCTGAGAGGCACAAAAACTGCTCGCGACTGCTCGAGCAGTCGCGCGGACGCAAGGTCGCAGTGTTGCCTGCTTGAAGGGTTTAGGGCTAAATATAGCATTTTTTACAATTTGTAATGCCCACGACCGTATTTTTTTCGGCCGATTTCTTGTATGATGATTAGGGAGGTGATCGATCAAAATAATATCGACACACGATGTAAGATAAGATTCCATGAACATAAGTCTCGGTATTATCAAAAATGCTTCCAATGGTCATTATTTGTTAATATACAGGGTGTTAGGCTAGCATGTTAGGGTAAGTACACAGGGTGTTAGGTTAGGATGACTACTATATGTACAGGGTGTTATGGTAAGTATACAGGGTGTTAGGTTTGGATAAATACACAGGGTTTCAGGGTAAGTATACAGGGTGTTACATTAGGATCACTATATGTACAGGGTCTTAGGGTAAGTATACAGGGTGTTAAGATAGGATAATTATACAGGGTGTTAAGATAGGAAAACTACACAGGGTGTTAGGTTAGGATTACTATACATATAATGATCCTAACCTAACACCCTGACAGACTGTATAGTTATCCTATCCTTACACCCTGTACACTTACCCTAACAGCCTGTGTAGTAACACCCTGTATTTCATTTTCATTCATTTCATTTATTCCTTAAACAATTTTACATTGTGTCGGAAATTAATATGTTACTGTATGTTAATATGTTACTGTATACTTACCCTAAGACCCTGTACATACAGTGATCCTAATCTAATACCCTGTGTACTTACCATAACACCCTGTATAGTAATCCTAACCTAACACCCTGTATACTTACCCTAAAACCCTGGACATAAAGTGATCCTACCCTAAAACCCTGTGTAGTGATCCTATCCTAACACCCTGTATACTTACCCTAACATCCTGTATAATAATAATCTTAACCTAACACCCTGCATGCACGTCCCAGTGTTGGATTACCGCTACAAATTAGTAATATGGCATGGCAACCCTGGGAAACTGCTCCGGACTCGCGCATGCTCGAGCATGCGAGAGCATTTTGCCGGTCGGTCTGCGCGGACCCTTAGTCGTGTCGTGCATGATGGATGGTGCGTAGCTAGTTTATCATCTTAAAAAAAAAACCACCATCTTATAAAAATACCGTTCTTATCTCCGAAGTTTGTTAATGGAAAAATCTGAATTAATTACAGTCGATAGAAGTTTTATTACAGCAAAAATAAAATGATCTTTCTAAGCTGCACAGTTTTTTATAAATCTGCAAAAAACCTAACAAATTTAGTTTTGCGGTCCTAAAAAAATGGACTTTATTTCTTCCAAAAATACTATAGGTTTATCGGAACCCTCGGCGCGCGAGTCCGACTCGTACCACAGATTAGTATATATGTAGAGGGCTAACTCGTACTAGAATAGATAAGTACTATACGTACAACGTCGTGAGCCACTCCTTTATAAAGCGGCGATTACATTTCACGATCCGTCAGGACGATGAGCAGAGACGATGGATAGGACGTTCTGATTACACTTGCACTAGATTGTCTCCCTAGGCACAGAATTTATAATAGTACTACATCTTAAAAATGCAGATAAAAGTGTGCAGATTACCTTAAGTAATGTGGAAGCTTCCTGAATGAATAAGAATCACACTTGACGACAGTAGTTACTTTGACCCTAGCTAGCCTACGTATTTAGCACTCGCGGTATTTAATTGATGTTGCGCACTGGATACACTTTTGTAGTTTATAATTATTTATTACGAGATTTACGTATTTTCTGTTTTTACAAGTCCAACATAAGTGACACAGTCACACAGTCAATAAGTCAGTAGCCTAGCAACGATTCATAGAGAACATGAATATGTATGCGAACTTCTTTCACTGACGCTAGACCTACCAACTTAACACTTTCCCTCATTGGTGTAACGGTGTTCGCAGCCCCAACCCAGCTCTTAGTAAAGTGAGCCTTGGCTTTGGCACTGCCTTCGTAAGCAAATCAGCTAGTTGCTGCGCAGAACTCGTCTTTCGTACGTCCACTAAACCTTCTTCCACAGTTTCTCGAACGTAGAAATGTCGCACGCGGATGTGCTTGGTCCGCTTGTGAAATTCGGGGTTGTGCGCAAGACGAATCGCTGCCTCATTGTCCACTTTCAATGTTGGTATACCTTTAAGGTCTGTAAGCTTGCTGTAGACTCGTTGTAGCCATACAAGTTCACGAGCACCTTCGCTGGCTGCTAAAATTTCGGCTTCTGTTGTCGAAATCGCGACCGATGGTTGTCGTTGGCTCATCCACGATACGGCACCTCCTGCGTATAGGCATACCACTCCTGAGGTGGAGCGTCCAGTGAGCTCGTCACCGCCGTGATCAGCATCACTATATCCTTCTATGATGGCTTTCTGGCTTCCAGAGCTATAACTTATTCCGTAAGTTATGGTTCCTTTAAGATATCTGAAGATCCTCTTCACCTTCAGCCAATCAGTCCAGGACGGATTTTCTAATTTCCTGGACACCACTCCGACTGCGTATGCAATGTCCGGGCGCGTACCTGTCATAAGATACGCCAGAGCTCCTACTGCCTCTCTATAGGGAAAACTTTTCTCGTCAGGGTTAGCTTCAACTTTCCCTGCTTCAGTAGTCCTTTCTATGGGCGTTGCGACTGGATTGCAATCTGACATTCGAAAACGTTCCAGGATTTTCTTCGCATAGGCTTGCTGAGAAATCGTAATAGAACCGTCATCCGATCGATCTATCTCCAGTCCTAGGTAATAGGATGCTGACTTGGTAGTAATCTTCAGCGTGTCTCCCAATTCTTTCAGAAACTGGTACGCTAATGCTTTATCTGTAGTGGCTACCAGCCCGTCGTCCACATACAGAGTAATGAGTATTTTCTTGTCTCCCACTTCCTTGGTGAAAAGACAGGGGTCAGCTGCGTTCTGTATAAAACCTTTCTCAAGCAGAATTTCCTCAAAGCACGAATTCCAACAACGAGGTGCTTGTTTAAGGCCATACAGACTTCTTTGAAGTCGACAGACTTTTGATGTGCCATCGCTGAATCCATCTGGCTGCTGCATGTAGATTTCCTCTTTCAGCTTGCCATTCAGGAAGGCTGTTGAAACATCAAACTGTGTCAGATGCAGCTTCTCCTTGGCGCTGACACTCAGCAAAGCTCTTATTGTAGCCATCCGGGCAACAGGGCTAAACGTCTGTTCATAATCTATGCCTTTGCGTTGCTTGAATCCTTTTACTACAAGTCTAGCCTTGTATTTGTCAACTGTACCATCTGGGTTTCGTTTGATTCTAAAAACCCACTTGCATGGTAGTGCCTTGCGGTTTGGTGGTAGTTGGCACAATGTCCAAACCTTGTTTTCGCCTAGGGATTTGATCTCGCTCGCCATGGCTTTCTGCCATTCGGCACTATCTACCCTCTCTTTAGTCTCTTTGTATGTCTGAGGAAAGCTTTCAGTTCCTACGAAACACACGTAGTCTTCGTACTTCTTGGGACGTGCGATGGTTGATCTATCTCTCAGGTTGTATCGAGGCTCCACTGCTACTAGCGGCTCAACAACTTCCAATTGCTCTTGCTCTTCATCAGCACTGGCAAAATCATCCTCATCATCACCTTCGTACACAGCTCTCTCGCCGGAACGAACGTCCTCAGGAACTCGTGAAACTCGAACTTGATCTTGACCTTTTGGTCTTTCTCCCTCTAGAGCATGTTCTTCGTTTTCCTCGACATTCACAGGTTCTGTATCTTTTAGCTCTTGCTCGAGAACACGTCCATTATCGCCTTGTTCAGCTCCCTCTGACAAAATAGGAACGTTGGTCGAAATCCTGAACTCAACATCGGATTGAAACGTTATGTCTCTAGACCTCACTGTCTTCGATCCGTCGTAGATGCGATAACCATCGTCGTTCTCGTAGCCTATCAGCCTGCCCTTGATTGCCTTCTTACATAACTTCTTACGATTTTGTTTAGGCACGTGAGCATAACAAATGCTTCCAATAACTCGGAGATGGGAAATCTTCGGTTTCGTACCGAGCCATAATTCAAAGGGAGTTTTTCCGTCGACTCTTGAAGGCCCAGTCCGATTAAGTACGTATGCTGCGGTATTCACTAATTCAGCCCAGAGTACTTGGGGTAGTTCTCCTCCAGAATACATCATTGACCTTGCAGCTTCGACCAAAGTACGGTTCTCCCTTTCAGAGCAGCCATTCTGCTCAGGAGTGTACGGCATAGTGAATCGATGCTTTATACCGTGCTTCTCCAATACTTTACGGACAGCTTCATTGTCAAATTCACCACCGTTGTCGCTCAATATTGTCTTGACAACGTGTCCTGCGTTCTTTGCTTCTTGTAGCATCTGTACTAGCTTATCGTTCACCTCTGATTTCTGTCTGATGAAATAGACGAAGCGATAGCTTGAGTAATCGTCCTTAAATAAAACGAAGTACTTGTACTTGGTGATACTGTCTGCAAATGGGCCGCAAACATCGTTGTGAATTAACTCTCCACATGCTGATGCTCTTTCCCTTGTTCCAAACGGTTTTCGGTGTGACTTTCCATATATACAGCCTTCACATTTCACTTTATCAGGATTCAGACTTAAGCCTAACTCGCGCTTCACTACGCGAATGACATGGTTCTTGTCCTGGTGTGCAAAACGCTCATGGTATAGCTGCAACATGTTTGAGCCAGTTATAGCATTAACCTCTATGGTCCTTTGCTTCTTTGGAATGACCGTCTTCATGTCCAACTTGTAAAGTCCGCCAAAAGGGACTCTCGTGCCAACAACCCTAGTCGTGCCTTCAACATCTAGTTTACACTCTCTAGTTGTTGACGTGAAAATGCTACTCTGCATCTTGTTTTGTGCCGCTAACGTCGAAAAAAGATTTTTCGTAAGTGATGGTACTAACCACACATCTCGAAGTGTCAGCCGTTCTTTCCTGCCATTGACATTTGACTCTACCTCTACGATACCCGTTCCTAATGCTGGAATCGTGGTGCCGTCTGCAGTTGTAACTGTGTGGTCCGAATCAAATTCATGAAACTCTTCAAAGAAGTCACTCCTTACTGCAATGTGCGTCGTTGCTCCATTGTCGACAAACCAGCTCTCTCGGTCTTGAATTTGTCCTGAAGAACATGCATTAACCATCAGCGAAATCTGTTGAACCTGATTGGATCTTGAGCCTGAACCTGACGTGCTTGGAGTTGGTTTAGGTGGCCTCCCATCCTTAATCCACTTCTTACACTTGCGAACTCTATGTCCTTTACTGGAACAATAGTTGCATATCAGTTGCTCATCCTTATTGCGCTTGAAATTTCGCTCCGTAGGCATAGTAGTCACTAGTGCTTCCTGTCTAGAGCTCTCTTGACTGCCTAGTTCTCTTTCGAATGCGCACAGATGACTTGTGAGACTGTCTATTGTCCTTTCTGTCTGCTTTAGCATAAGCCAGCTTGACTTGAAGTTAAAGAACCTTTCATCCAGCGTGCCTAAGACCTTACATATCAGGAACATTTCAGGAAGCTTAGCGTTGGCGTCAATCTTAGCAACTTCGGCCTTTAATTCGTTCCATAGATTCTTTAACTTCGACATGTGGGTTGGAATGTCGTCCGCCCTATCACGTTTCAGTTCAAAGAACTCTAAGCACAAATTATATGCTCTATCTTCCGTTTGTCCGTCAAATAGTCTATGTAGCTCCTGCCAGACTTCTCGAGCAGTCCTAAATCTCATAACTTTCTTGAGTGTATCTTCTGACATGTTCGAAGTCAACATGAGTAGAGCGCCAGTCTCAGCTTTCTTATAATTGGCCAGTGCCGTATTATAATTTCTGGTTTCGGCGTCACCTGCTCCGCTTGCGAGTGTGGGCTTTTCTAGTCTACCTTCTACTACTTCGAGGGCGTTAACAGTGCCTTCAAGCATAATGGTAACCTTGTATTTCAAAGTTGACCAGTTTTCCTTGCCCGTAAGTTTGCCAATGTCTATTTTCGTGTCGTATAATCCATCGTGGAAACTTATTACAATTCAGTTGGGACCGATAACCTCTTAAAAATGCAGATAAAAGTGTGCAGATTACCTTAAGTAATGTGGAAGCTTCCTGAATGAATAAGAATCACACTTGACGACAGTAGTTACTTTGACCCTAGCTAGCCTACGTATTTAGCACTCGCGGTATTTAATTGATGTTGCGCACTGGATACACTTTTGTAGTTTATAATTATTTATTACGAGATTTACGTATTTTCTGTTTTTACAAGTCCAACATAAGAACATAAGTGACACAGTCACACAGTCAATAAGTCAGTAGCCTAGCAACGATTCATAGAGAACATGAATATGTATGCGAACTTCTTTCACTGATGCTAGACCTACCAACTTAACACTACATACCCTAGGTCAGTTGGCAGCCGAACATGGTGTTGAAAGGATGTCTCCTGTGCTCTTCAAATATAAAAAAAAATTAGATCGCCTTTGCCACAACTGCATGTTTTGCGAAAAATAAACGTCAGTAATTTATATGTGTATTTCTTATTATGTGTGCAATAAAGAATCAATCTATCTATCTATCTTATATACTCATTGGCGAAGGAACGTTGGGTTAAACAATATCAATTTTAAGAAATGAACTGTGAATCTTTTTATTTTTGTTTTCTAGATGACTTTATACCACAAGTTCGGCATGCATTTTAGAACATTTTTTTAATTTTGGGATGATATTTTTATCGCACACGAGGCTAATTTCGCTCGCTGATATTCAAACGCCCTGCGGCAATTGAATACCCTATCTCCCTAACAGCGATTATATCTCCCGATTTACGCCCTAAATCGGACCCTAACTGCCTAACAATGATTACATTACATGGTTTTAGGCGTTTTAGGGCACTAACTGAGATAGGGCCCTATTCTATTTACCGTGAAGTATAATCCATAGAATACATGAAACAGTTTCATGTATTCTATGGTATAATCGCAGCTTAAATCTGTGTGCGTGAGTGCGTAATAAATATTACGTTCCGGTTTTCCCCTACGTTGCTTCCAGTCCAAGAATTTTTGACGTTCACATGCATAAAATGAAACGTAACTGTCATTTTGACAACTTGTGTTCCAAAATGTACAAATGCTGCTAAAAGCGTATACAGTACTGACGGACGCGTCCGGACGGTCCAAATTGATTTTGCACGCTCACACAGCTATCACTGCTTAAGTGGCTCTAGTCAATTTGGAACGGATTAAAGTGCGCTCACTTGTTCATCTGTCAAAAAGTGAGTTTTGTTTTTATTTTCTTTAACAAGCCTGAGCTAATCCCTCAAAAATGAGAGCCGACTGAAAATGTGTGGGACTTTATGTGTCAAATCGATTTTGAAATTAGCGCTTTCACTGCTCTACCTATTTGACTAAAGCACTGATAGCAGAAACGATGAAGTCAACAATGGGTGCCCGCACACGTTAAATCCGCGATCCGTGATTCTGCGATCCGGTAGAGTTGCAGATATAAGAAAGAAAGAGAAGGCTGAGCGGACACTCTGCCTTGACTTTGATCACGAAATTGTTTGACCGTCTCCGCCGCTGATGTACGGATCGCGACAAGATTTTATATATTTTGCGATCAGAGCCAGTGTTGCCACTAAAGACGATTTTTAGGTATATTTAGCCACTTTTTCTGCAGCATTTTTTTTAGATGTAATAACTTAATCAGCTATATAACCCAATCAAATCAGCTATCAACTTGATTTATGCAGCAATAAAATTCTAAATTTAGCATCAATTACGTTTTTTCCGAAATCGCTTACGCTTTTTCATGTTTCAAAAGTTGAAATTGAATGGCGTACCTACCTATAATTTCCCATAAAATATGAACTTCTAACAAACGAAGAAAAATATTTTATCGAAGTGAAAATTAAAAGCCAAATTGGCAGAAGTCTTTCACGATTGCATACAGATGGCTAGCTTTCTCTTTCTTTCTTATAGCTGCATCTCCACGGATCGCGGATCACAGACTGACCGTCTCCGAGGTTGACTGATGGCGCTGATCACAGTAATAATAATAATGATCGTGAAGTCTGATCGCGAAACTGTTTGACCATGTGCGGGGACCCAATGACGTAAGGCGGTTAACGAACGAGTGCTTAAGAGGACGCTTTGGTCTATTTGGACCAACGTAAACGCGCTCACAGTGCTCTAAAGCAGTCTGTTAGCGCAAATTAGAACGCAGACTAGGTGAGATATATGTTCCTTGAGTACATTCACGTAAGAAAAACGCTGCGTAGTTTCCAAAATCTTTGCTTGAGTAACATAACATCTCCCTCCTTATGAGATGTGAAAGCCATTAACAAAACCAAAAAAAGGTGAATCAGACACTACGGTGTAAAACCTGCATATGAGCGTTGTGTGTGGTTTTAGCACGCTAACAGTCGGTTCAAAACTTGCTCGTATTCACTCGTTTAAGCGACGTGACGTCATCAGTGGCGTCACTTTAGTGCGCTATCATTGCATACGAAAATGAGGTAGCGTGTGCGAAACGTCAAATTCATAAGACATTTATTTGTCATCAATCTCGTTTTCAAGAGATTTCTTTCAACTTTTTTTGGGGTTTTTAGATTTAATTATCTTATCGAATAATCATTATCTCTCAATAATTTCTCTTTTCTCTCAGTGACATTGACATAAGCGCGCTCTAGTTTGGTTTAAAACTGTATTCGATCGTTCGTATTCGACGAATGCATGCATATAAAACGACCATTTTCTCTCACGACCTTAGGTTGGCTGGAAGAAATCTCTCGTAGAGATAAGCCCGCCTTTGTAAATGTCCTCTTGTATGTAATTCTCTGTATGTTAATTGTGCAATAAAGAATATAATATAGAAATAAACCGAGAATGTAATGTGTGCGTTGTATTCAAGAAATAAACCGTAGTGAGATTAAAGTGCCTGATACACGGTCGGCAACATGAGTCCCGACAGAGGTGACCTTGGCTGGCAACCATTCGGGTTCTATAGAAAATTCGTTGTAAACTGCGAACTACACGGTCAGAACGCGAACTACACGGTCGAAGCGGACCAAGGTCACCTTTGTCGGGACCCATGTTGCCGACCGTGTATCAGGCACTTTAAACTATCCTGGCAAAATTAAATTATAATCTATCTAAGTAATCTATTTGTGTTGTGTTGTCCATAACATTGTCTTTCTTTTTCAGAAAACGTCAGTATTTTTAATTAATAAAAGTTTTCTGTTTACACTGTGATAATCTGATTTACCTGACATTGGCAGAATTGCAAATCACAGCAGCCATAAAATATAAAAAGAAGAAGCCAGCTGACGTTTCTCTTGACTCAATGGAATGAGAGTGGCATCAATCGGCATTAGCGCTGAGTGCCGGGGGATGACTGCTTCGTCAAACAAAACAACTCAAGACAAGACGTTCCTTATCAAACATACTGATGAGACAAAATTACTTCTGACAACTTACTACGAACAAACTAATTATGAGTAAGGGGGACTGAAGACAAAATCGAACGGACGAAAAAAGAAGAATAACTGAAGACGATAGGGGAAAACCTACTAACGAAGACAAAAATTTAAGTGGAGAAGAAAAATAACTGAAGAAGTTTTATTGAGAAAACCTACTGATGAAGAAGAAACTTAAGACGAGGCAGTATGGTCTTGATACTTTCGCCTGTCCCTAACAGGGACAAAGGGAATTAAAAAAAAAAAGGAAATGAGAGTGGATTTAGAGCCCATTTTTGAGGCTCAGGCTTTGTTAAAGAAAATAAAACCGAAACTGACTTTTCGACAGATGAATTAGAGCCACCAAAGCAGTGATAGCTTTGTGAGCGTGCAAAATCAATTTGGACCGTCCGTCAGTACTGTAGACGCTTTTAGCAGCGTTTGTACATTTTGGAACATAGCGTAAATACAGGAGAATCCGCTTGCCACAAAAACGCGTTTGTTGACGTGCTGGCAGAGTGATTTTCCTGTGGTTGGTTTTTGTGTATTTTCATGTAATTTTTAACTCAATATAGCTTACATGCAGACTCAAAAGTAGTAGAAATAAGTGTAGTGAAGTTGATACATTCAAAAATGTCGCAACCAAACTTATTGGATATTGTTCCGGACCAATTATTCCAAACTCATTCTATCAGTGATATAGATCATGTTCAAAAGAAATTGCAGTACGAAATTGAAAGAAAACGAGAGGAATTACGTGCTATGGTCGGGTAAGTAAAGATTAGTGTAGTAATTATTCGGTAAAATACAAATATAAGACTAGTTGGTGTAACAAATTTTTCAGGTTGTTCTATATTTTTTAGGGTTCCGTACCCAAAGGGAGAAAAACGGGACCCTATTGGTATGCCTCCGATGTCTGTCTGTCTCTGTCTGTCTGTCAGCAGACTGTATCTCATGAACCGTAATAGGTAGAAATTTGAAACTTTCACAAATTATGTATATCTGTTGCCGCTACAACAATTAATACTAAAAATTAATAAAAGTAAAAAAACTTAAGGGGGGCTCCCAAACAGCTAAAGGGCGTAGAGCGTATAAAAACGTTTGACCTACCTCATCGAGTGGGGTATCATTGTTTAGAACTTGTTGAGTAGATAAATACTGTAGTTTTTGTTTTACAAAATATTTATAAACAAAGGAATAAGGTGCCACCAAAGTCAGCTGTTTTTACAAAATTTTGTTTGAGCTGTATCTCATGAACAGTAATAGCAAGACAATGAAAATTTTCACAGATTATGTATTTCTGTTGCCGCTATAACAACAAATACAAAAAATAAAAAAAGTAATAAATTAAGGGCGGCTCCCATACTAAAGACCTGTTTTTTTAGGTGATTTTTATTTTAGCTCTATTTAAACGTAAAAATTAATACATTTATTGAATAAGCTAAAAAAAAAGAACAAACAATTAAACTTGGTCAATCGCGTGTCGGACTCAAAAAATCTAGCACAGTAACTTACTGAAATTTCAAATATTACAATTATGATTATGTGGTGGCACGGAACCCTCGGAGCGCGAGTCCGACTCGCACTTGGCCGGTTTTTTGCTTCTTACTTTCTTATTTTTAACAATATTCTTCTAAAATCTACTTACAGGAAAGTCCCCATACCCAAATTTATTTTCAGCGATTCAAAATTTCTTGGTTGCCAATTCTTATGTTCAGTAATATATCAGAAGTAGCTTATTAAGATCTATCCGTTATGGGTAATAATTACCCTTTGTCAGCAGTCTGTCTTGACCATACATAAGAAGATCATATCTGCTGTCAGGGTAATTTCTATCCAATTTAAAACGCACCCCAAAATCTTCAGTTGTTATGCCATTGATACCACGAGCCTGGAAATGGCTCATTCCACGGTGACGGGTGTGACATTTTTACTAATATTTTGTGCTGTAATTTTAAAATTTGTTATGGGATTTACTTGAGTGTTAATGTAATCCGCTAGGTTTTAAAGCCATTTATTAAATGTTCATCAAAAATCTGGTAGTAACTTTAATTTGTAAAATATATAGCAATTTTAGTCGCCATGACGGGTGTGACAAGTACAAAGGCAAAACTCAATACCTCTTGAAACAAATGCAATATTTCTGCTCTCTATGACATATTCATGTGAATATTTGTCATAATTTATATAGTCGATTGTTTTTTCTACATGTTAGCAATAAATTTATTTCAAGTAAGTTTGATTATCACCTTCTATATCCTTAATTACGTTGTGACGGGTGTGACGGATCATTGTGACGGGTGTGACAAGACCATAAAGGTTATACTTAAAATTCAATTTTAAGTGCTTAAAAGTTATATTTTGAAATTTTATTATAAAATCTATTAAGACTTATTCAAATTTATGATATATTTCCTTCATTTCAAGGTTTTTCTTCTCATAAATTTCAACTATATCAACAAATGCGTAGTATTATAATCCATCTCCTTTTTGTACAATTGCAGGAATGGGTTTTCAGCAATCTGTTCCAAAGGTATATCGGAAATGTCTACAACATTGAACAGTTTAGAAGCCTTGTCAGTTTTTCTTAATCAACATTAACATTCACAACAACACATTCTTAAAGAACATAATCGTCGTTTTTTAATATATTGCGGTTTATAAAGTCCACTACCTCCTGCTTTATGAAGGTCACCATTTTCATTCTCATCTCTTTCATTTGTTTCATGCATCTCATCTTATTTTATTATTATATCTTTTCTATCCGCTTCATACTTCACTTTTATATTTTTTCCTTCATTTTCATTTATTTCATTTTCGCTTCACACATCCCCTTTTCATTTTCCTCTTCTAAGTGATACATTAAAGTTTTGTCACAACCAAGCATCACACACAAAAAACATAAAGTTCTTATTAAAAGAAAGCTCACCCCACTAGACATGTCTTGACCCAGTACCGAGTTACTTCACTCAAAATAATAAAGAAAGACTTCATAGTATTAGCAATAAAAATAGTGACGGGTGTGACACGTGACGGGTGTGACTAATATGATGAGCGTCCTATATCTGAATAACAGCTTAAAAGCAACTAAAATCAATTTGAACACATTCCCCTGTGACACAATCTTACTTTTGCAAGCTTTTTTATGACATGCAAGCTGG
Source organism: Athrips mouffetella (assembly GCA_947532105.1). Classification (NCBI taxonomy): domain Eukaryota; kingdom Metazoa; phylum Arthropoda; class Insecta; order Lepidoptera; family Gelechiidae; genus Athrips; species Athrips mouffetella. Next base: position 22,099,183 of record OX383970.1, on the reverse strand, counting down.
TTTGACTATGTGACATAGACATTTATATGTATTTTGTGACGGGTGTGACACAAAAACATGCTTGAACATTATAATTAATGACAGACTAAGTATTTAACTTAAACATCCAAATTTTTGTGATGTAACAGCAGATTAATTATGCTCTCCAATAGTTGTCAAAACGGCGGACTGTAGAGTACACCATAGCCAAAGGAAACCAGTGTTGCAAACATTCACATATTTTTCCTTCTAAAAACAATGGAAGTTCGATCGATTTCAAGATAAAGAGCATCGAACATATTTGTATGGGGACTGGCATACCTACTTTCACCCCGAGGAGCCCCACTATGGAAAAAAAAAATCAGCGGCAGCTGATGAAACTAGTGCCATTCGAAAGATTACTAAAATACAAACAAAAAATGTTCTTTGATAAATTGTCCTAAGTGATAAACTTTCAGAGATATTTTAAGCTTCTTTAAGAAAAAATATATTTTTAATTATTTTTTTGTATTTTGCTGGACTTCCTAACACACGTTAGCATAAGTATTTACGTATTTTGATATTAATTACACCTCAAATATCCAAAATTGTGTAAACAAAAGCGCCATTTTTCTTCTCTTTCTTACCATCTTTACTACAAGGTTCTCCGGATCATAATAAAAGGATTAGAGAAGACATGTTACCATCCTTTCACACAAAGAGCATCGCTTCTTCATTCTTAATGCTCACAGTTAAGGAGTGGGATTTTTTTTACTTAGTTTTTTTTACTTTGTTTATAACTGACATTTTTGATTGCCCACATCATTTAAATTATGCAAGACTTCTTAACAAACGTCAATATAAGTATTTATTTCGATAAATGAAACCTCAAATAAATATAAAATATTGTGTAAAACTTAATAAAAAAAATTGACCTTGAAGTTTGTCAGATATACCATGAGCTTTATCGTTCAAAAAAGCGAGTAAAAAATATCTTTTAACAAAAGCGCTACTTTTCTATTCTTTTTTGACATATTTACTACAAAGTTGTCAGGATCATAATAAAAGTAACGAGAGAGAACGTATGTTACCATTCATTCACACAAAGCGCTTTGTTTCTAAAAACAAAAAATATATCTTACTCCCAGTAAGATGATAATAAATAATTATATACCGGCAAATGCCTAACGGTCTTCATTTTATTTAATGAAGATATGTACAAGTTTTTTTTTACTATGTATGGGCTTACTCTTGACCTCGATCTAGCCTTGAGGACAGAGATGAGGTGGACGATGAAACGAGCTTGCCCAGAAGAAGCCTATTCACTCGCGACTTAAAGTTCAGTTTGCTTCACAGAGTAACTTATGTAAACAAATTAGAATAATTTGTACCACTTAATTTCTGATTAGATTTATTTAAAGAAAATTACAAGTTTCGCAACTCTAATAACGAACTATTCTACTCAAAATTCAAAATTTTCAACCGTATTTATCCTTGCGATGACCTTGGGCTGCCGTGCCCTCTCTCCAGTCACTTGGGAGGGCACGTGCACGCGTCTGATTGGCTTACGAGTCTCGGCTTCTCTTATTGGTCGACGCGTCGTAGTACCATCGCGTAAGGACAGATGGCGCCCAAGATTGCTGATCGATCATTGCCAACTGAGTTGGACTATGTTGGCCCACGCACGATTGCCAACACTTATATATTAGGACGGGTTCGATACAGTAAAGGTAGTATCTTAACTTACTTTATAAATATGTACAGCTAAAAGCACGTCAAGCTTGACACTCGCAGTACGCCTCTAGCGCCTACGCGTTTGAAATAAGCACGGTACTAAGTCCAAAGTGTCAAGCTTGATGTGCTCTTAACTGTACCCATATGTTGGTCGGTCAGACTCACCTCGGATATAACGCGTGAAAAACACCACGTTATGGTGTAATTTGCTTTAAACAATAGCTGTATTTGTCTTCTCTTTCTTGTCATAATTGTCTCTGTCAGCGTGTACCAAGCGGTCCTAGTCGTTAATAGTGTGAGATAGAGTGCATTATCCCTTAACACCCTTTCGCTCAAATAACAAATATTGCTGTCTCACTCACACACATATTTTATTACCCCGCTGCCAGGAGAGTGAGTCGTTTACTTATTATAAGTTCAGTTTGCTACACAGAGTAACTTATATATTTGGACCGGTTTGCTACTGTGTTTCCTACCGTATGCAAGCTCAACTTGCGATTCTCTATTTGTGAGAAGTTTTCCGTTGTTCCATTAAGTTTTTTGTTGGTTTTTGTTATTAATTAATTAGTGTTTTTGTTATAATTGACTTCATATTATGTCAAACCACGTTGGCCCACTGTGATCACTAAGAATGAAAAAGCGAAGCGCTTTGCGTGAATGGATTGTAACATATTGTATTCTCTCTTCCTTTTATTATGATCCGGAGAACTTTTTTGTAAAGATGGTAAGAAAGAGAAGAAAACTGGCGCTTTTGTTTACACAATTTTGGATATTTGAGATTTAATTAATATCAAGATAAATACTTATGGTAACGTGTGTTAGGAAGTCCTGTATAATTCAAAAGATATAGACTATCATTAAACGGCATTTATCCTTTCAGTTGACTTAGTTTTTTTACTTTGTTTATAACTTACATTTATGATTGCCTACATCATTTTAATTATGCAGGACTTCTTAACACACGTCAGTATAAGTATTTATTTCGATAAATTAAACCTCAAATAAATAAAAAAGGACGGTAATATGTCTTCTCTCTTTCTTTTATTATGATCCGGAGAACTTTGTAGTAAAGATGGTAAGAAAGAGAAGAAAAATGGCGCTATTGTTTACACAATTTTGGATATTTGAGGTGTAATTAATATCAAAATACGTAAATACTTCTGCTAACGTGTGTTAGGAAGTCCTGAATAATACAAAAAATAATATAAAAAAAAAACTTTAAATATCACCGAAAGTATATCACTTAGGACAATTTATCAAAGAACATTTTTTGTTTGTATTTTAGTACTCTTTCGAATGGCACCAGTTTCATCAGCTGCCGCTGAATTTTTTAAATTCCATAGTGGGGCTCCTCGGGGTGGAAGTAGGTATGCCAATCAGGTAGGATGCTCTTTCGTCAAGTTGTAGAAAAAACATCGTTTATTTTATTTATTTATGTGAAAGTCTGATATATTGGCTCTTATAATCTAGGGTTAGAATGCACAAATTCTTAAACAATTTTTTGGCTTGTCTGGTATCAAATACCATGGAATGAGCCAAATGCCTACACAATAACTAACATACAACTGAATTATCACCCGTCTAGAACTTGGCCTATCTTTTATGGTCGCAAAGAGAGTACACCACTGGCCATAGAAAGAAGTGATAATAAATGGACACTTTCCACGATTTTGATACCTAAGCTCCAATACATATCTTGCGGCCATAGCCAAGGTTCTTAATGTTTATTAAACACGAGATCCTTGCTACTGGCTACTAGAAGAAAAAGAGTATGAAAGAACTGTTAGTGGGCAAACAAGCAGGTGCAGGTGGTTTAGTGGTCACCACACCCACTGTCTTATTAGTGAAGTAACTTGACACTAATAAGAGAGCAAAGTGCATTACCCACATGAGAACTAAGATGGTATGTCTCATGTGCCGATAATTTCACTGGCTCCCTTACCCTTCAAACCGAAAAACAGCAGTGCAAACACTGCTGCTTCATGGCAGAGAAAGGCAAGGGGCCAACTTCCCCAGATGGACTTTGCACAAAACCCCTACCACCATCAAATGTCAATATTGAGTCACCAGCAGTTTGCTAATCAATATGTTTTTTGAAGTGAAAGGTACAGAGACCTGATCCATGCAGCTGATACAATAGAAGAAATGAAGTTATCAACAGCTAGTACGCTCAATCACATCGGCGAGATGATGGCAGCTTGTAGGAACTTGCATGACACTCATTTAGTTGGGTTCAAGATTGAAGATAAGCCAGCGTCTTCACAAAGGTACCTTGTCAGTATAACAAAGAGAAAGTTGCTTAATCCTATCAGCTAACAATTTAAAACGTAATTACATAGTGGGGGGAGGCAGATTGTCAGCTTCTTATGGCTGTCTGTGTGGCCGAGGAAATGTAATAAAAAGGGTTGGCTACAATAGATCTGTGCAGGTCGCAGTGGCCGTTGGGAATTAGGAGCCCGGCCCCTTTACCCCCAAAACATAAACATAGTGGAGGAAAGTTTGTACTGATCAATTTCTAGGGAAAATAGTCTATGTCAGGTCTTTTTTGTTTGCCCAGATTTGTGCTAGAATGAGACAAATATCACTTAAGACCATCAATGGCCACCAAAACATCACTATTTATTGTTGATTATTTCAGCTATCACTTTAACACAAACCCAGTACAAGGACTAGCAGTACAAGTAAAGCTTCTAATGGAGATTCCTGAGAAGATCTGGAAATGTATTGAGGCAGAAGACTATGTTAAAGCTACACAGCTGTTTATTATGGCGAGGCATGTTAATACAGGTAACAAAACTTGTCTGGGCTATAATAATAAATTTCTTTATTTGAGGCATTCGTAATCTAAATGGACGATTTTAAAACCCTCTGGCTGTCTGTCTGTATGTAAATAACTATTCCCGTTGGTTAGAATGCAGCATTCCGTACACAGCATTTTTGTTGGGTAGAAATGATGGGTGAAAATAATATGGGCTATCCTTCCGACTATCCATTTGCATCAGCCGACGACCTTATCCACGTGTTGCCGTCAGCAGGAGGTTCTAGGTTCGACTCCCAGTAGGGGGGACACTGTCAATAAAAATTACTGTATGAGTCTACCCCAGTTAGTTTGGTTAGAACATGTTAGATGATACTGTGCTTTGGAAGGCACGTTAACCCGTTGGTCCTGGCTAATATCTATGGAATAATTCCTTAAATGAGCCATTTCAGAGGCTTTTGGATCATCAACTCTGACACGAGAGTTGTTGGACCTTAACACTACTGGTTTGTAATGATGTAAGATTACCAAGCTGCTGAGCTTATGTTGCTGACAGATACATTCTTATTTTCTAGGTTTACAGCTCCAAATAGGAGGTAAATCGGTCAAACCGGGAATGCAGTCGGTACAAAGACTAGTCCAGCAACAGTGGAACTCCATATCTAACTTCAACCAGACTATCATCAATGTGTGCAGGGAGAAGCTACAAGATATTGACATCAGTGTTGAGGTGAGATTCCATTATGCTAGTTAAAATTTAATACAGTTTTAGAGCCATGTCTCTTACGTGAGAACATGCAGTCTTTTTAGATCTCTATAGTTTTGTATAGGCGCTCCTCTGTCGAGGCAGATGACTGAAATTTCCCAATTGTGCAGATGGTAATTGCACTTTGCAATACCAGTACGAATCTAAATCGAATTCGTTGTCCAACTTTCGGCACTTCTTAAATCGTTTTTGGGCGACTAAGGGTTGAGGAAATTGCAAAGGGTGATGCACAAGTTTTGACAAAAAATTTCGGTCTGCCGCTTGTACGACCTAGTTGTGAAGAGGATGTTGATAATAGAGTTCCTGCAAGTACCGCTACATAAATTTCAATTTTTATAGTCTTCGAAGCATTCTCCTTACTAAAACCAAACCAATCAATAAGCTCTAGCTGTCACCTTCAGCTGTTACTACACAAAATCTATTACACTTTTCAGGTGGCCTGTTCCTGTCTAATAAGCTTGTACCTCCTCGACTCCCAATCAATGGTGGAACTACTAAACTTCCTCATAGCACTACAAAGCAACAGTAGTTTAAAGTCCACCCTACAATTCGACCTCACCAAGTTACTGGAAGGAGACGTTAAGGCAAAGATCAAGGAGAAAATTGTTAATGGGGTCAAGATTGTACTGAAGACGGTTGTGTTGGTTTATGCATGTTTTGTTGGTAAGTTTTTACCAGTCTGTAACTTATCACAGTAAAGTAGTAAATAGTATAAAAATGGTAAGTGAAAGAAAAAAATAATAATCGGAATTTTCATACATACATAACATCACGCCTCTTTCCGGTCACTGTAGGCAGAGACCACAGCCCTCCACCTTCTCCGATCTTGACATAGGTACTTCCCTCGCGTCCTATACTTTCATTAATCCTACTTATAACCTGGCCTTTATTTAGAACGTCCTGAATTTGGTCCTGATACGTTCGCCGAGGCTTGCCCCTTTCAACGTTTCCATTCATTGGCCTGGTAGATCTCTTTCGTCAATCTTCGTTCATTCATCCTCACTACATGACCAAACCATCTCAGCATCCCTTTCTCAGTTTTAGACACTACGTCTTTTTTTACGCCACTACATTCTCTTATCACACTATTTCTAATCCTGTCATGTCACTCAATTTAACTCCAATCAGCAGATGCAGTAGCATTCATTCTACTTTCATGCTTTTCTGCCAGACTTAGCTTTCATTGCCAAACTAGCCTTGTCAGACACCTTCCGACTCCTCATAAAAGCGTGCAAAGTACCATTCACCATGTTTCCAGCATTCAAAATTTCAGTGCACAATAACTTTATTTTTATAATTTAGAAAAAAATCTTCAATTGTTGTTTTTTTTTTCGTCTCTGGTAAAAAGATTGATGGGTTCGATATTGAATATAATAAATAAAGATAAAGAAAAATGTTATAAGTACTTTTGTTTGTTAAAAATTCCAGATAACGACGGAGGTGCAGTATTAGCTAAGTTAAAAGATTTGTTCAGAAAGGATTCTCAAGCTTTAGTTGATTTGGTGCATTTTAGCGATCCAGCGGCACTCAAACTTCTGCCGCCTGTTATTTCAAATTACAGGTAATAAGTTACTTGGGTTATTTTTGGGCAAATTTTAGTATTCTATTTAGAATATTAAACTGAACAACTGTTCCTTAGTGACATGGGTCGAAAAACGAGAAAAATTATGGTAGTACCTTAAAAGGTCTATTGCCGTCATAGGGTTTGCATAGGAGAGTAAAAAAAAGTTTTTCGATCTACGTTATTTTGGAAAAGTTGATCAGAAGTTGTAGGCCAAGGATCCAAAGAAAACCTAAACCTAGCTCTCTTTGACTAGGAATGGTGTTTAAATTCAGTTATCCCAAATAAAGTGTATTTTTCTAGAGATTATAAGTAAAATTAAATAAAACACGTAAAAATAATCTTGATGGCCTCGTTTTTGACTTTATTTAAAAGATAATTTTATGCCAGTCATGTTTAAAGATGATTCCGGGTACATGGGTGCCACCGTGGCACTGCCACGGCTGGCTCAACTGAAGCGAAACCTGAATCCGGGGCCGTAAATCGACGGGAAATTTGTGAACTTTGATTTCCATGATTGTAGAATTTTCGTTGCTCTGTTAAAATTGCGTTGATGTAGAAAGAGCTTGAAAATTTTTATTGACTGTAGAAAAAAGTCGATGAGCATAAATTGTCGCGTAATGGTGCTTTATGTACGTACGTACATAAAGCACCACGACCCGTTACCGTATAATTTCACTTCTTGGGATGGTGCCCACAATCCCACATGCATGGAATCATGTTACAACACAATTGGCAGACCAACATCTTTCCAGCGATGCCAATACCATGGCTACTTTCATAATTTTTAAAAACTAAAATGGTCCTTTATAAACAGGACCCAATACCGTGTGATATCACTTCTGGGGATGGTGGCCAATAGTCCCCATATGCACGGAATTCTGATAAAACACATTTACACTATTTTTATGGGACTAATTTAACTTTAAGGACCAAACTTAAAAAAAAAACACCCTTTAATTTGAGCGGAAGTGCAAATTTTCCCGAAAAAATAGAATTACTAAAGTTAATATTAAGTGTTTTGAATTCTGTTTTTTACTGACCGAGTTGTGTTTTTTAATCAAAACATTATACCCCTTTTCAGGTTAACATCAAACAAAGAAATAGATGCATTGCCCAAAGAAGAAATAACGAAATGCATTCAGAAATGGAGTGTTTGGGTGAAGTCTTTCATAGACGAAAATGTCAACACGCTGCTACAGAATGTTACAAGAGTCAAAGTTCTACACGAGATTAGGGAAGAGGCTTTTAAAATTGGTAATTAATATAAAAATTTATAAAATCTTACGAAAGAAAATCCAGTTATTGCATCAGTTTTACGTAAAGATTCAATCCCTACCACCCAAAATGGCCACAGATTGATAAGGCCCTAGATTGACAGGCTTGCCTCAAAGAGCTCCAAAGTAAGAAACCTCGTATGTTGGGTCGTCATGGCCATACGAGATGGGGCAATGAACGCTGGAATGAACAACATTTTTTATTGTTTTTTTTTTTTATTGGGGGGATATTTCACACAAGGTTTAGAGTAACATAATACTGGCGTACACAAGGTCATCTGATAAAGACGTGAAGTTTAACACAGTCCAGGAAACAACTTGAAAATTGGGACAAACGGTAGTTTTGATGGATGTCATTCAACAAGCTGAGTTTGAACAAGTTAAACACTACCCCTACTTACCAGATTTAACTGGCAGTCCTCTGGTGATACTAAGTTACTTCTATCTGTTTCCCAAATAGAAATAACACTAAAAGAAAAACAGATACGGAAGCAAAATCGAAGTCATGGATCCTACGCGGAGAGCCTTAGCGGGACAAAATAAAAGCTTTACCTTTTAAAGGGATCAAAGCTTCGGAAAACTGCGGGATTCAGGGTCCAAATAGATGTTATAGAGCTATGTAGAAAAGTGCATTTTTATCAATGAAAATAAACATATTGTCATTCTCACTACTTTTTGAACGCCGTAGTCAAACGTGTATAACTATCTCTGTGAGAAAACTCTAATTATTAAAATAGTAATGAAAAAACATATTTCTATCCCGTTCGTTCGAAATGCCTTAAATAAAAGAAGAAAAGATATAGTTGTGAATGCTCCTAAAACAAATACTGCCTTTGCTACACTGAGACAATACAATAACGCTCTGTGCATTTATATAATGTTTGTAATAAAAAGCTTAATATTTATGGCAAACAATTGTACGAATGTAGACAATTACTTACAAAATGGTTAGAACCAAAAACATATGACGAAACAGAGGCCATGCTAACTACATAACATAATTTTAAATTGGTATCTTCCAATTCTTATTCTTCCAGTTATTCCTATAATTTAATCTTACAAAAAGTGTTATCCCTTGCATTCACACAGGTATGCACACACTAACACATACACACACACGCACACATATACATACAAATACAATAATCATCATCCATGAGATAAATTAAGATTTGCGGATTTATTATCAGTAGAATCGTAAGAGTTATTTGGTTTTTTATTATAGTTTTAAATGTAAAAACTAAGTAGTAAAACTAAAAAAAATTAACAGCTAAAGTTTATAAAATAATATGTTATTACTACTGTTAATACACTTACTAGTTTTTGTGGCTCATATAAAAGTATGTGCATATTTAGGAAGAGTGGTGTCACTATATTGGAAAAAATTGTATGAAATGCGTTAATAAATTATCTTTATTTATTAATTATTTTTTTTATTATCCTAAAAGATGTGAACCCGCTTGAGCAAGGGCGTGAGAAACACTAACGTTGTGCACGCGTTTAAAAAAAATGATTTTTTTTCTTCCAGAAACACCTTTAAACTGGGCAACAATTTGCTCATCACTTGATATACCAGAAGTGCACGTTTGGTGTAACTACTTCCAACCGCTATTAACCTTCCGAGTGAAAACAATAATCGACAACCGCTGGCTCAAAATATACGACTCATTCAAGACGCAACTTCTCATAGATTTGACTAAAGTTTCTTCTGAAAGTGAGATGGAAAAAGAATCTGATATCAATTGGTTTGTATGGAAAGATTTGATCGGAGAGACGATTATTGAGTCCAGGAGTGATGTGGTCAAAGTTATGAATTCTCTCATGAAAGGTACGTATATTACAAATAGACTATAGTATTCTGAGGCGTTTTGAGGGACTCATGCCCTTTCACTTGATCCTTCACGAGTGATGATCATCAGCATCATAACATCCCATGAAACGTCCACTACAGGACAGGGAGCTCCCTACAAAATTCTAGCTTTTGCTGGAAAAATGTAAAGGAGAAGGACCATAGTCACCACACGCTTGTTAGCGTTACGGCTGGCACCATGGACCGCGGTTGTTGGTTACCGCAGAATGTAAGATGATGACATAGAAGGATGGCACGACTCTTACGACGCCCACGTGTGGAGATGGCTTGGTACTATTCTTTGCCACCACCACACGGGCAATGATCGACTGATGATCTTCCAACTCTAATTCAACGAAACTGAACAACTTTCTTCAAGAAACATATTATTGAAAATAAAAGAAAACAGCCTCTCCACACTAGTGTTGTCAGTTAGCTGTTTCACGTAGACACGAATTACTCGTACAATTTCACCAATTTTTTTCCATGTACTAGTTAGGTACATAGCTCTCAATTTTTGATAGGAGCCAATTTCCATACAAAATTCAAGAATTGGCTCCTATCAAAAATTGAGAGCTATGTACCTAAATAGTACGTGGAAAAAATGACTATAGGGGACCGGACTATACAAGTCCAGTCAGCTTATGATTTCGTGTGAAGCGGCCGCTTTTTTTCTTCATTTCCATAGACATACTTCTTGTGTTAACTTCAGTTTTGTAAACAGTCTGTATGAACATCTCATGGGCAGCAAAAAGTAGCATATTGTTCGAGAGTTACGCGGTCACTAACACTATTAAGAAAACATTAGGACGGGTTCTTACCACGATATGGGTTTTTGATGAACTCCCGATATTTCAGCGCTTTTGCAAGCACTAAGATCACGGATGAACTCAGAGTTCTGAGTTCTTCTGACTGGTTCCTACCACGATATGGGTTTTTGATGAACTCCCGATATTTCAGCGCTTTTGCAAGCACTAAGATCACGGATGAACTCAGAGTTCTGAGTTCTTCTGACTGGTTCCTACCACGATATGGGTTTTTGATGAACTCCCGATATTTCAGCGCTTTTGCAAGCACTAAGATCACGGATGAACTCAGAGTTCTGAGTTCTTCTGACTGGTTCCTACCACGATATAGGTTTTTGATGAGCTCCCGATATGTCGGCGCTTTTGCAAGCACCATGATGAACTCAGTAGAACTCAGACCTCTGAGTTCATCCGTGATCAGATCGTGGTGCTTGTAACAGCACCGACATATCGGGACCTCATCAAAAACCGTAACGTGGTAAGAACCCGTTTTAAGAAGAAATTAGCTTCATTTTATTTGATCAGTAACGAAAATATCTTTTCAATTTTCCAGGCATGTCTCGCCAAGATCGCGGCTTCACACCTCATCTAGAAAAACTCTGCCAGAGCCTAGATGACGAATTACTAAAACTATTAGATGACCTGAAGATCTACCTTTATCAGGACCGGAAGAGTGCAGCCAATAGGGAGAAACTTCTATTTGTCTATGATGAAGATGACGGAAGTGATCAGATTTATAGCGATAAAGAGGTCATAGAGCAGTATTTGAGGGATACTTCGGATAAGAATATTCAAAGGTAACAGTAAAGCAAGTTCCTAAGATGACTGCACTTAGAACACGGAACCAAAAAGTCTGTCCGTCCTTCATGACATCCCTTAAAACGTGCACTCCAGGACAGGGAGAACTCTACCAAAAACGCGTGCTACTTAGGAGGGGAGTTACCATAGTCACCACGCTTGTAAGCGTTGCGGGTGGCGACCGCAGCATATAAGATGCTACGATACACAGAAAGACGCTGCTGCCCATCCTCTGGTTCGTAAGCCGCCTCTTACGACACCCACGGGTAGAGATGGTTTGGTACTATTAGTTATTTGCCGGCACCACACGGCGTCTGTTCTTATCTGAATAAAAATCAAGCTTATTAACCTTTAAAAAGGCTAAAAAGCGAGGTGACTAGGGTACTTCCCCTCCACATGTTCCAGCAAAAGCTAGAATTCTAGAGGGGGCTCCCTGTCCTGTAGTGGAAATTTGATGGGATGTTATGATGAACCTTTACAAACTGAAAAACATTTTGAAACTGAATAACTATCTAATTGAACAACATTTGGTACTCAACAACATTTCGCAAAAAGGCACGGGAAGAAGTTTATATTTTTGTCTCTGACATCCGTTGCCCACTTATTAGAGAGGTCAAAAGCAACTACTTTTGATCAACGACTCAACAAAACAAACAAAAAATCACAAAAAAGATTTCCCAATTTCCCATACAAAGTAACGACCTACACATTTTGTATGGGAAGTTGAAATAACCTTGTCATGAAAATGGAAATGAAAAACTAGGTAATCTAAAACTAACTGTTATTGAAGCTTTAATTTTAAATATCAAACTGAAAATATAAAAAATATGTCTTAAGTAGATTAAGATATTTTAAAACAAAAAGCAAATAATGGAAATAGCCATAGAGTGCTTGTGAAAGAAACTTTCGGCAATTCACATTATACAACATATAACGAAAGGTGTGATAATACTGAAGGGTGTGAATCTGCCCATGAAACTGAACAACTTTTTCCAAGGAGCATAAGTCGAAATACGAAAAACTAAATTTGACCATACAAAATGCGCTATCAGCTGATGCAGTTCCTGTGGGAGGTCAAAATTGTTTTCATCCCATCTATTCGAAAATCGCTGAACGGTTCGTCAATAAAGGCGAACAAAATAGCTGTTTTCTGCAAGAGACTTTCGTAGCGGGTAAAAATGGGATTTAAAATTAGAATTTGAATTTAGGTCCACCATAGGGATATTTTAGGTCAACCATAGAACTCGAACCAAAATATTGTATGAAAAATGATACTGGCTGGTTGCACTATTAAAATTATTATGAATATAAAAAAAGAAATATACTTGAAATGTAAACAAGACTACCAACCAAAGAGGTTCTGTTCCTAGTCGATACAAAAATGTCAATAACATTTTCAGTGGTTACAAATAATACTTAATATGATTTTTAGTATTGTTTCAAGAAATAATATTGTAATGGTATTTTTTGTTTAAAATTAATGACGAGTGTGACTTAATGAGCCTCTTATTCTTTTCTCTTAGAGGGAGATGAAAAGTAGAGTGTATTACGCGGCAGCAAAAATATTTTTACCTTGGGCGACCTATTGAATCCCTCGCTACGTTCAGGATTCTACTTTAGAATCCCTCGCCATGCTCGGGATTCTACTCAAGAATCCTTCACTTCGCTCTGGATTCAAAATAGCGCCCTCGCCTTAAAAATATTATTTTACAGCCTTGTGATACAATGTACTATTTTGTTGTATGCCTTATGTTCCTTTGGAAAAGTTGTCCAGCTTCATGGCCAGATTCACACCTTCCCGTTAAACGCTATGTAACAGTCAGTTTACTAGTATCTAATTCTATGGTATCTAATCTGAGTTATTTTTTTTTATTCCAGTATGCTCCAATACATAAGAGCTTGCTTCGATGAACCCACCCTACAATCTACGGAGCTGAAGAAAAAAACCACCGCAATATACACCGCACGATTCACGCAAGCAACAGTCGCCCTTATGCCCAACTTACGCAAGTGCTATATTAACGAAACTTACAACCACTTAGGCGTTCCAAATGTCGACGAAAATGCTCAAAAGTCGTGGAATATGTTGTGCTCAGTTTTAAAGGAAAGTTGTTTGGTTTGCTGGGGAAAGTGGGTGGATATTGTTATGGAAAAAGTTGTGGATTTGACGAAAAGCTTGCCTCAGGAGTTTACTTTAGAAGCTAATGTTGATTACTTGATGATGGTGAGTAGGCTAGCGTTTAAATACTCTTATTTTTTTTCACCTCGGATATTTTAAGAGCAGGTTCTGTCCATGAAACTGAACAACTTTTTCGCTTTCAATCGGGCGCTTTCAAGCTAAGTGTTTCGCAGACGGATCCCTAAATCGAAAATGATGTTTGCAGACTCACGTTTTTTTTAAAATACCTATCTCACGCACGACATCTCACACGATGGGGTCGACAATAAAAAAAATATACCCCCACTTTACTTGTAGGGGCGGTACCATATATTTTTTTCAATATTTTATTTTACCACTTTGTCGGCGGTAAAATGTCTAAATTACAGTTTTCTAGTACTAAAGGACTCTGAGCTAAGCCGCGGACAGACAGACAGATGGACAATGACGAAACTTTAAGGGTTCCTTATTGACTACGGAACTTTAAAAGTAGTGTTTAGACCTATCTTTCTTGGGTAAAGGTGTTCAATTGCATGGTCCAAATCTAGGAATAAAATTTTCGGGAGATTTCTTTTCATACCCTGTATTTTAAGGATTTTAAATATTTGTCTTTGATACGTAGTTTTATGCGCAATTATAAGATTTAAGTCGAAATTACAAACAAAATTTATTTCTTCTATGTTCCAGCAATGGGACGAAATAAAAATCGAAGAAAAAGACGAAGAAGGAACTGCCATTGAATCAACAATAAAAGTACCAGCGGGACCATCTTTAAAACTACAAGAATACTTATATTCCATCAGTCGATTATTAGACGAAGTCGTACCACACACTATACCTATAGAAATCCACACAAACTTCATAGAAAAAGTAACAACTATCACTTTCGATCATTATAACAAAGTCATTAGAGAGAAAGAGACAGAAATAAATCAGAGATGTGCGCTTCAGTTGCTTATGGACGTCAGGCATTTGACTTTGTTATTAGTGCCGAGAGATAATAAGAAATGTATGGAATTGTCGCAGGAAATGTGCGAATTTTTGAGGCAGAAAATTGATCCATTCGATTATGATGTATTTTATCCGTTTATACAAACAAACTTGAAGAGGTCTGTCCAAAGAGTGCAGGTGAGTTGTTTTTATTACTCTACGCCTATACGAAAATTTTTGTATACAACTTCTTTTTGTGTCAACAACACAAAAAGTGTTTACAAAAATTATTTCAAAAAGCAAAATACATGACTGTGTAGAAAAATATGAACAGAAAAGAGAAAAAACAAGTTCTAAAAATTGCATGAGGTATTGCATGCGGGGACAAACCGGGGCGGACTAAAATTATGTGTTTGAAAGTGGTTTTTCAACATCAAATATATTTTGTAGTTTTTGTCCAAACACATAATTTTTAGAACCTCATGCAATTTTTAGAACTTGTTTTTTCTCTTTTCAATTCATATTTTTCTACACAGTCCGGTATTTAAAAAAAAATCTTTTAGTACTTTTTAATTTTATCAATAAAGATTTTTTTAATTTTTTTTATATGTGACACTCGCAAAATGAATACAAATCTAACGACACCCTACATGTTGAAATCTATCAAACCGTTTAGGCAGCAGAGCGCGACAAAGAAATTGACATACATACACTCGAAATACATAACCCTCCTGTTTTGGGGCAGTCGGGTAATAAACTTAGTTCAAAATGTAGGGCTACAGCCTATTAGTTGCCCTCAAAGATGGGAGCAAGAAATTGAAGATGTATTTGACTCAGACCATTAAACTGACCAATTTTCCTTATAATATGAAAGTTTGTATGTAAATGCAAAAAAAAGTCTCAGTTTCTTTCAGTTTTACAATCATAATACTAAAAATACAAAAAAATGCAGCAATTAAAAATAATACTATATTCATTAAAAGCTTGATAAAATAAGGTAATTCCCAGAAACATTAATTTATGACCTTCTTGTTAGTACCACCAGATCTCGATAGATGGCGCTACGTCACATAATTTAGCTCTCAAATTGTAGGAATTCAGCTATAAAATTGTTAATCGCAGGCGCATTTTGATAAGATTTTGAAATAAATTTACATGAAATTGAAGCAATATATTTCTACTAAAACATTTTGGCTTAGATTTGTATTTTGAGTTTTATAGTTGAAATATCTAAAACGCGGTATTGAAGTTTTTCTGTCAGTTGGTATATAAGCAAAGAAGTTTGTACGTAAGCTCGTGTCTATTGAAAGGAGAGACGGTTAGCACTCCCCTTGACAAGGATGGAACACATAAAATTGGTCGAGGCACGACCAACAGTTTTTTTTTTTAGTCTTTTGTTGAGTTGATTATGAATTTATTTATTTATAGTGTAGGCATTGTGAGGTCGGTAGCTAATCTAACTAAAACTGTTGACGCAGTTCGAGCTTTTTTATTAACGTGCCGTCGGCAGCGAACTAGTACTGTCGGAAACAAAACCCCTCTATGTCACGAGCGAGCGGTCACCCATCCGGTTTCCAGCCAGAACCGACGTTGCTTAACTTTCGTGATCGGAAAGAAAAGGTTGTTACTATCATTACTGGGAAATAAGTGCTTTCTGTTGTATGCAATGTTGATAGGTTTTTGTTAAGCATTTGGAGTGTAAAGGTGATAATGATAAGACATTTCTTTTTAATTAAATTGCCTTGGATCATGAATCTGACTGAACAATTTTCAACGATTTACAACTGGTAGTAACTTTTGGAACCTGGTTAGGATATTGATAATTAAATTTCCTTTTTAATACAATAAGTACGTTGTTCAGGTTATTTAATTTTTTTTTAAATTGAAATATTTAAGGTCTGATAAATTATGTTTTATAATTCAAATTAATTAGACAAAGTTTTGAAATTTGTGAATGCAGAATTTGATTAGTTTGCCAAGTTTGTTTCTTCTGATCGTATTTTCTCCGTTTAGTGATTAAATTTATTACATTTTTCTTGTTTTAACCACTTACAATTGTTTCCCCAGACTCTCCTTGGCAGTCTAATCGTGCACCACGGTCAGATAACCGGTATTATCGGGACCAAACCGGTTCTGTCTGGCGGCTCTGGTGACAAAGCGGCGTCTTTGTTGGCGACGGGCGACGCTCATTGGTTCTCGCTGCTTCCTGTCGCAGCCCCGCCCACCGCGACTAACAAACTTGATAAACCTGTGAGTATTAAGATTTTTTTAAATTATTGATTTGCCGCCGTCGAGGCCGACCCCGGAGATAATCCATCGCGATGGCGCGATGACTTAGACAGCTTTCTGAGAGAGGCTCATAACAGGGATGAACCAATAGAGCGGAGACTTTTGCCCAGCAGTGGGATCTATTAAAGTCTATAATAAAAAAATGGGTCCATTCCTTTAATATTTTTAGGTACCTACGAGGACGATAAGTACCTATCATAGTTTGATCAAAGATTTCATAAACTATGGATATAAAGGCAAGGCAATGAAGCGGATCGTTGTATGTAGACCCCCGCATTAAATCCTCAGTCGATGAAACTTTGATGGGGTATTATACTACATGAGACAAACCTTCTATAAAAAAATCCAAAAAAAAATCGGTACTTTTAATTTTTCCATACAAAAATTACAAAAAATGTATAAAAAAAATTTTTGTATTTTTTTTTTGCATATTTTGAATTAACATTTAATTCACGATTCTTTATCATCCTGTCAAATAAAATCTGCCTGAGAAAATTATTTTGGGGTCAACTGCTTCGTTGCCTACACTAATAGGCAGGTGTACCACGCCCGCCTAGATATTCGATTCAAAGTGTGAAAAATAAAATACCTTCTGTCAATAAATAGTGACACGGATGTATTGGCAAGCTGTGGTGAAAATTTTCTCTAAAAGTTTAATTTTACAGACGTTTAAATAGTGCGGTCAGTTAGCTGTTTCACGTAGACACGCCTTACAATTTCACCAAATTTTTTCCAGGTACTAGTTAGGTACATAGCTCTCAATTTTTGATAGGAGCCAATTCATAAAATTTCCGTAGAATTAATAATTGCCATTGAATTTCATAAAATTTCCATAGAAAATTCAAGAATTGGCTTGTATCAAAACTTGAGAGCTATTTCCTAACTAGTACCTGAAAAAAAAATTGGTGCAATTTGGTGAATTTGGCGATATAAGTGTTGCTGTCTTTCTTACTCCATAGGATGAAAAAAGTCGGCAACTCTTAGATATTTATTTAATGGCATCAAATCTGGTGTGTCTCACAAGGCTCGTTTGGCTGTTCATAGGGGTGTTTTAGTACCAACACTGATGTATGGCAGTGAAAGCTGGGTATGGCAGAAGAAGCATGAAAGTAGAATTAATGCAGTGGAAATGAGAGCGCTAAGGAGTATGATTGGTGTTAAATTGAGTGACAGGATTAGAAATAGTGTGATAAGAGAACGGTGTGGCGTAAAAGAAGACGTAGTGACCAAAATCGAGAAAGGGATGCTGAGATGGTTGGGTCATGTAGAGAGGATGAATGAACGAAGACTGACGAAAGAGATCTACCAGGCGGGAGTGAATGGAAACGTTGGAAGGGGAAGGCCTAGGCGAACGTACCAGGACCAAATTCAGGACGTTCTGAATAAAGGCCAGGTACCCTAAACCGACGAGCATGTATGAAAGGATTGATGAAAGTACAGGAAGCAAGGGAAGTATGTCAAGATCGTAGCAGGTGGATGACTGTGGTCTCTGCCTACCCCGACGGGAAAGAGGCGTGATGTTATGTATGTACATATATGTATGTATCAAATCTCATTACAAGTCGTATTTTGCCAGTGTCAAAGTAAAGAAATTATTACAAAATTATCGCAAGGTCGCCAATGTGCAGTGAAAGATTTACACAGGAATCTACATCAAGAGGCCTGTGTACTATAGACCAACACTTATAGACCTGCCAAATTAATTTAAGTTTTAATTTATGTGTGCCACATTTGACAAATATCATACAAATTATCTATAGTTGGTACAATAGCTCATTTGAGTACTCGCTCCGCGGATTACCTATATAATGTTTCGATCATACATTATACAACGTCACACAGCTATGCAATTTAATATTGAAAAAACTATAATAAAAAATATTTGGAACTGCCAATTTTGAATTCTGTAAAATTTACTTAAAAGTTTTTGGATACAGGGTGTCTTCTTCAACTCCTTCATACTCTAATCTACGAGTTGGTATGAGAAGCTTGGTTTGAGTGGAGTGTTGCCATTAAAAAAAATAAATGCATTTACAATCGAATTAATTAAACTTGGCAGTAGTGTGATCTCAGAGTAAAAAACTATAGAGTCCGCCATATGCATATTCTGTATGAGCTATCGAAGCGTGAAGGTCAAAAACCTCAGTTAAGTTTTACAAAAATCAAGATATCTTTAAAAATCTAATGTTTTAGTATAAACTTTGATTGCGAAAGTGAAAATATATCGTTTTTTACTTGTGAATTGATCATTAATACTAAGAACGGAAGCGTAAATAATCCGTAATAGGCATTTTATGCGTGATTTTTAACACCGTTTTTTTCCTGAATGGTAAGTGATTTCTCCAGAAAAACTGTGGTAGTAGCATTTATTAGTCCCATGTCACATATTTCTCAGAGAGAAAGATAAAAAATTTACGTTTTTAGGATTTGAAAAAAATTCCATACATTTTAGTATGGAGGTCCCTCGCAAGAAAGTGCTACGCTTATGGCTCCCTCCTTAGCAGCAAGAGCTGCTCTAAAACCTCCTTGAGTGTGACTGCAGGACGCACGGAGCGATAAGATATTAGAGCGAAATAGACACGTATCGCGTCGTTCTGCTCTCACGCATAGTTCTGTCGTGTTGTCATTTTAATTATTTGGATTGTAGATTTATGTTTTTTGGTCAATTGCATGAGTTTGTTTTTGTAAAGTAACTGTGTTCATCATTTTGTAAATATACAAAGAGTGCAACAGCGGAACAATTAATTCGAGTATCACGAGTTCGAGTTCGGACACCACTCGTGAGTGTCTTAAAAGGCGGCTAAGGGTTAATACACCGGAGGATGGGCAGCAGCATCTTCCTATGTATCCTACCATCTTATAAAGGGTGTAAGGACATGTTTCCGAAAACTGAAAGGGCATGATCGGTCATAGTAACCTAACAACTTGTAGGAAGAGAAAATAAAAAAAATCGGCCTCTATATGTGATTGGACAGTTTGTATGTAGAGGCCAAGAAAGAGAAAAATGTAAAGTTAATTTTCATTTCCTGAAAATTTTATTTACTGTAAGTTGTTCAGTTACGTTGACTGATCTGATCATGCCCTTTCAGTTTTCGGAATCTGTGCACCACACGGACGACTCGTTAGCTTAGTGGTCAGAGCAGGGACTGAAAACGGTAAAGGTTAAGGTTAAATAAGGGTAAAAAGAAGCGATATCGTTTTTTTAACCGTATTGTTTATACCGTTATAAAACCTTTATCTTATTTAACCTATATAGTATAGCGGTATCGTTTTCTCAACCCTTTTCACATCTAGTATTTTACCCTTAGTATTTTACCCTTCCTATCTAAAATATTGGAACGAGTAGTTAGCTATCAAGTCACTAAATATTGTGAATGTAACAAAATCTATCCTGACCTACAATCAGGTTTCCGCAAGGGACGAAGCACAGGCACAGCCATGTTGGATGTTGTAGGCAACTTGTTGACAGCTCAAGATGAAGGAAACGGCTCTGTGATTGTTTTGCTTGATTACTCTCGCGCTTTTGACTCTTTAAATACCTCTCTTCTGTTATCAAAATTGTCTTACTATGGGTTTGATCACTCAACACTTAAATGGTTTGATAGCTACCTAAGTCACCGTTCACAACAAGTTGTTATCTCTAAACCAGATGGAAATCATGCTGTTTCAACTCCTGAGCCAATTCTTCGAGGTGTACCACAGGGCTCTATATTGGGCCCAATATTGTTTATTATATATACAGCTGATCTTGCTCGTCAAATTCAACAATGTAAGTTCCATATGTATGCAGATGACGTCCAATTGTATCTTCCGGTTCATCCTAATAATTGTCAGGCTTCAGTTAGCAAAATAAACTCAGACTTGGACTGCATCGCCGATTGCTCGACAAAGAACTCTCTATTGTTGAACCCGACAAAATCTAAGTTCCTAATAACGGGTTCCAAAACGCAAGTACGCAAGTTGGAGGCCTGTAGTCTCGGCATTGAGATCTCAGGTGTGCCGGTCGAGCGCGTTCAGTCAGCTCGAAATCTGGGGCTACTCATGGACAGAAATTTGAAATTTGAGAGTCACTGTTTGGAGCTGGTTCGTAACTGCTTCTACCGCCTTAAGATTCTATACAAAATTAGACCTTTCATAGACACAGAGCTACGGATCAGGTTATGTGAATCTCTCATACTCTCCAAATTTAACCACTGTATCACTGTGTATGGTAATTGTATTTATAAAAAAACTTTGTCACTCATTCAAAGAGTTCAAAATGCATGCGCCCGTTTTTGCTTTACTATACCTCCTCGATCTCATGTGACACCGTTCATAAACTCCTCGAATATCCTAAAACTAGAGGGCCGTATCAAATTGTATTTTGCGAACCTTTTATTTGATGTCTTGAAAACTGGTAGGCCTCAATATCTATTCCACAAAATTTCTTGGAGGAGTGCAAATCCTCAATATAGACACAAACTGGTCGCACCAGTGCTGACAGTTCCTCATCACAGAACGGCAGCCTTCTGCGGAAGCTTTAAATACCGCAAGCTTCCAAAATTTGGAACGACCTTCCTCCACCTTTGCGATGCATCAACGTAAAATAATGTTTTAAAAATGAAGCACGCAAACACTTTTTATCACTGCAGAAGGCTGTGCAGTAACTTTGTAGGATATAATAGTTATATATTTTCCCGCACAAATCAACTTTATTCTTAAAAAATTCAGGCAGGTAGGTAGGTGGGCAGGTAGATGAGATTGAGATTGAAATAATTTTTACACATTCATTTATTTTCAAGTTTAAGTTTATGTTATAGTTTTCCCGACACAACTAACACTGCACTTTCAATCTATGAATGTATGTAAGTATATAAGTATTTTATGTTTATTAATGTACATTATTGTTATATTTATTTTATTATTACCTTTAAATTTATTGATTACTTTACCATTTCCTCTATTAGATTGCGCACTCGCACTTTTACAGGCGCTGACAGAATATCAGCGCTGTGGCGTGCTTTGCCGCTGCAGCATTATGCTGAGTTAGGGCCTACTTGGGGGTGCGGCACACTCTATAACTAGATTTAGATTTAATGTGCATTTTATATTGTTAAATATTTTGTTGTGGATTTGTGCTGTATTCCTAAATAAACAATTTATCTATCTATCTATCTATCTATCATCTACCTTTATTTAACCTTTATTTATTTCGGTACCGGAATGACATCGAGTAGCGTGATGCGGGGTGCGGGAAGAGTAGCGCACGCAGCGGTCGGCTTGTGTGATCGTGTAAAATCGTGTTGTGTCGTCACTCGCCATCTACCGCCCTATAGGTCAGAGCGCCGAATTTCTATAAAAAAATGCTTAAGTATGAGTCCAGTATACAAGAGGAAAATAGTGAGATTATAAAAATCCATTTCCAATATTTGCAGCAGGTACCTTTTATAGCACATTATAACTTACCTCTTTTTGTTCATTACAGACAAAGAAAAAGCCGATATCGTCAAGTCCAAGCAAGTCAAAATCGGAAATATCGGATTTAATGACCAGCTCCTTGCCTATAAACTTCGCCAATGCCCGGTCAGGTGCGGCTTCTTTCTTCAACTCTATGACTAGCGATTGGTTCAGTGGCTCTTAGACTATAATGTTAAGGGCCTTCCTGCAGTCAACTAGCGCCCCCATTATTTAAAAAAATATTGCTCGTTGAACCCAAAATTTATCGAAAATCCGGAAAGACAGATTGAAGTAAAGGTAGTTTATTTAGACCCTATCAATTCTGAAAAATGTAGTTGATTGTAGTTACAGATCCAAAAAGTGACAAAAACGGCCACTTTTAGCAGTTTTTGTATTTGTCACTACAGCAAACTTTATTTTACAGAGTAAATAGGTTCTACATAAACGATGGTACCGTTACATCAATCTGTCTTTTTTTTAGTTATGTATTTAGCGAGTAATATTTTTTTAACTGATGGGGGCGCTAGTGGACCGCAGGCCCTTAAGGTAATGTTTTATTGAATTTTTCTTTCAAATGCATTTAATTTATTTGATTATTATACGCATTGTAATGTGAATTATTTAAGTTAATTATGGTAAAATATTATTATGGAACTAATTATTTTAAAGAATAAAAATTGTTAAATCATGCAAAAAAAAATATTTTTCTATAACCCAGACCATAAATAATCTAATACCAGAACCATGCATAAACCATTCATAGCGCTGTTGGGATTCCTGCAATGAAGCTATACCCCTTTTCTGAAGCGTTGCGGAAAAACACAAAGAAAACGAATTCTCCCATGAGACCTAGCTAGATAGATTTTTTCACCTCCGAAAACCCTTATATTTTAAATTTCATGGAAATCGTTAGAACCGATTTCAGTAACGCGAACACAAATATAATCCGTTTTTTCGTTTATTGCAACGTTTACCATCACATCTGGCAGCCATGGCACTAAAACCAGAGTATATTTGACTTGTTTTTTTCTGACGGCTTTAGCCGATTGCTTTTGACAAAGCTCCAAAATGTGTTGGTAAGCGTTGGAATACACAAAAAAAATGGATTTTAGGTAACTATATCAAATATTGCCAGCCAGCAAAATAAAAAGAGAATTAAAAAGGAATTACGTATTTATGGTATAAATTTTAATAAGGTACATTTTATTATTTTGGTAACAAAAATCAGTGCAACGAGTTGCCTTAAATTAAACTTATTATGACACTTACTTATTAAAATTAGTATACTCTATTTACTTCTCAAAGCGAGAAAAAGTAAACAATAACCTAGCAAATACAGGGTGTACAAAAATGTCTTCCAAAACTGAACAACACTACAAGGAATTCGAAGTCGAATAATAAAAGATCTAATATAGGGTGACCTTTAATCAGTTCTTGATAGAAAAAGGTATGAATGTACTCATGGTACTGAACAACTTTCCCCAAGGAACATAGGTCGAAATACGAAAATCAAGTGTTGACCTCCCATAGAAACTGCATCAGCTGATAGCGCATTTTGTATGTGAGGTCAAATTTGGTTTTTCGTATTTCAACCTATGTTCCTTGGGAAACGTTGTTCAGTATCGTGAGTACATGCATATCTTTTGCTATCTAGAACGTATTAAAAGTCACCCTATATGGAAAGTCTAAAAGAAAGTTGCTTTTTTTCATGAGTAGAATCACGAGGCTTAGGGAATCAATGAAAATTCATGCTGTATATCGTAATACAGTTTCTTTGGTTAACCCATTTTTTTATGTTTTTTGAATATTCGAAAAGTTGTTCAGTTACATAGTCTGAATCAACAGTTTAAGTTTTCGGAAGATTTCTTTTTGCACCTTGCAACAGCTACAAGTTTTCACTCTTAAAAAAAACTCGCGTGAATTTCATGCCTAGGTATTCATACAAATTTCTAAATAGTACAAGTTAAACACACTCAGCGTAAACTAGTACAGACAAAAGCTCTTCAAGCTTGACACATTGAATTGTGTATCATTCTTATTGCATTAGCTTTAGAAGCTTACGTCGCCCTACGAGTGTCAAGCTTGACCTGGGTGCCTACTACAATTTTCTTCAATACAGTCGAATTTATAAACTGCAAAAGCTAAAGAATTTTGTTAACATCTGAACGCTTAAATATTGAAATGCAGTATACCTAAGTATACATATAGGGTGACTTTTAATTAGTTCTTGATAGCAAAAGATATGCATGTACTCATGATACTGAACAACTTTTCCCAAGGAACATAGGTCGAAATACGAAAAACCAAATTTGACCTCCCATACAAAATGCGCTATCAGCTGGTGCAGTTTCTCTCTCAGTATTTCGACCTATATTCCTTGGGGAAAGTTGTTCAGTATCATGAGTACATTCATACCTTTTTCTATCAAGAACTAATTTAAAGTCACCCTATATATGTATAGCGTGAATTTGTATTGGTTTTGCTCCCACAGCCCAGTGATTCTACTAATGAAAACAAGCAACTTTCCCAAAGAAAAAAATATCCTCTAAAAAAAAAATTTCGCCTCATACAAAATGAGTCGATCACGTGACCACTTTACTATGAAGAGGCGAAAAAATTTTTACGAGTAAAAAAATATTTCTTCGGGAAAGTTGCTTGTTATCATGAGTAGAATCACTGGGCTTAGGAGCAAAACCAATACAAATTCAGGCTGTATAAAATCAGTATTGAATGATTTCATTAACATTTTTTTAAGACATGCAACTACTCAAGTAATTTACAATGGTACGCTAATAAAAATAGGCCTGCATTTCTCATTTTTGTGTTAAATTCTAATTTACGGTGTTGTTTCTGCCAACTCAACAGGAAAGAGGAGTGATGTTTACGATTCAATAATTAAAATTACATTGTAGGCGCCACTGGGCGCTCGGCACATCCTTAAACATTTTCCTTCTATCTACATACCTATTTTACTATCTTGCTTGTCAGTAATGGGAAGAAATCCTACTAATATTATAAACGCGAAAGTTTGTAAGTATGGATGTATGTTTGTTACTCTTTCACGTAAAAACTACTGAATGGATTTTAATGAAACTTTACAATAATATAGCTTATACATCAGAATAACACATAGGCTACAATTTATAAACCTGCGCAGACGAAGTCGCGGGCACCAGCTAGTACTGTATATATACACAAATATACAGAGCATTGAGTATAACTTATTTATCCATTTTAGGGCGCACAACGAGAGATGAGGCCTTAAATTAAACTAAGGAGTGAGTACATTCAGGGAGTCAATTCTTGAAAATCACCGGGTGATAAAATATCACTCAAAAAATACAAAATCAATTATTTTTTTTTTCAAAAGTGAAGATTGATATTCAATAAATATAAAGTGCTGTATAATTGGAACTTTTCTTATCTTATTACAATTTTTTTGACAGTTATCAGGCTGAATTTGAATTTTTAAAGTTCAAAAGTGATATTTTATCACCCGGTGATTTTCAAGAATTGGCTCCCAGTTACAAACTGTAGTCGTGTCACTGAAATGCATAGAAAGTTAAAATTTTAATAGGGCAAGAACGTAGGACAACGTAAGTAGTCCGTTTTGACGTTTCCTTTACACCAACACAGGGTTCATTTTTCTTTAAAGGTCATAATTTTTCATACGTTTGACAACTGTCACAATGGACCTATTACGATGGCCCAAAGAATTCGGAATAGAAGGAATACAATCTTTTCTAACTATGGGATGACATCTGTCATTGTGTCCCAAGTTGAAGTGTCAAATCATCAAACGTGATTTGACATCCTCATACAAAATTAATGGAACGACGCCTATGCCGTATTTACAATGATTGAATGAATGTCAGAATACCTTGTGACACATATTTTCATTAATCTTCCTTCTATTATACGACGCACAAAATAACTGTGGCCCTGTCATTGATGCGCAGAAGAAAAAAATGGCCCATTTTTGCACATTTTTGACTTCTGCGCATCAATGAAAGGGCCACAGTTATTTTGTGCGTCGTATACCCATATATTTCTATTAGTTTTATTTTGAGTCAAATAGGGTAGGTGTACAAAGCGGCACACAGATAAGCACAAAATATGACGCGCTATGTATTTTTCGCTAACAAAGCGGCTATTTTTTCTTTCTTTCCGGTGCGAGTGAAACGGAAGATATCTAGCGTTCTTTATCTCTTTGAGCCCACTCATACAGATGCATTCCCATATGCGTGCAAACGAGACAAATAGCTTTTTCAGTAAGGTGAATTTTAGCTGTTTTACTTCTACGCATGAAAATAAACAACTTTCCGGTAGAAAAAACAACTGTTTTGACTGCCTTTACTAAATTGTCCACATAGTTACAGTGGTAAGAAATCGAGATCAAGATTAAGCCCATTGACAAAAAAAGAAAAGTATATTACGTACCTAGGAAGGAATAATAAAAAATGCTCTAGATCAAAAGTGTATTGCGAACTGAGGCGAAGTCGAGGGATTGAGGAAGGAGGGGTCCTTCGTCCCGCGTAGCGGTAAGAAAGTACCCACTTTCTCCCAACAGGCAGGAAAATAAAGTTTTGGAAAAGTGTTTTTTTTTCTTCAAGAGAGTTGCTTGTGTTCATGAGTAGACTAAACTTAAGGAGCAAAGTGTAAAATGTAAAGTTGTTTAAAAATTGTGCATGTGGGTCGCCTCATCTCTCGCTGCGCGACTTATAAGTGACGCGATTTGTTTTGTATCTAGTATCAATTTACGACAACACCATCAATTTTCTTGTTGTCGTCTGCGGTGATGGCTTTCCTTCCCAGCTGTCTGTAGTTGTCATTGAATCCGTCGCTGTAGCTGCTTAGGAAGTTACCCTGGGAAATATATTTCAAAGGTAAGTAAGGGCTTTATTTCACCGGGACACCATGGCGGCGCAACCAGTCGCGCCACCGTGGCGTCCGTAAGCTACCAAACTAGACACCACCACCTGCGGCCACAGTCCGACCTGGTCACGCCGCCAAATTGGTTGCGCAACCAAACGGACACCAGGTGAGTAACTCTATAGAGCTGTATACATTTTGTTGGTAGCGGCGACTGGTTGCGCCGCCATGGTGTCCCAGTGAAATATAGCCCTAAAAGTGTAGGTGGTAGGGCTTTTGTGCAAAGTCCGTCTGGGGAAGTACCACCCTCTTGCCTTTTTCTGCCGTAAAGCAGCAGTGTTTGCACTGCTGTGTTTCGGTTTTAAGGGTAAGGGAGCCAGTTAAATTACGGCACATGAGACATACCATCTTAGTTCTCAGGGTAGGTAACACGCTTTGCTGTCTTATTAGGGTCAAATTATTTCACTAATAAGACAGTGGGTGTCATGGGCGGTGGTGACCACTTACCACCAGGTGGCCCACCTGCTCGTTTGCCCACTTGTGACATAAGTTAGTTATGGTTTTTATAGTAAGCTGCCGTTATTCATAATCTAAGGTTTTTATTATTAGTTTTTGGCAGCTGGCGCCTTCTTGTGTCGGAGGCCATTTTTCTCTTTGGATCGCTAAGCCATCGTTGTAAGTAAGTAAATAAGTTTTTAGCACAAAAGACTTCGATCATACATTGGTAGATGCACAATAGCTGCTCAACAAATGACACCATAAAAAAGGGACTATATAAGCCTCTTTTGGCTCATAGTGGACAATGTACCAAGCTAATATTGATAGAAAGCCGCAAATCGATGTACGGGACTGCCGTTTGGTAAGCGGGTACTTTAGGTTACAACAATCATTTTGAGCGGCAGCTCTTAAAAATATTCTCCGGGTGGGGGCAGCTATGACGTCAAAAATTTTTTGTATGGGATTTGAATTTTTGAAGTGAAAGCTTCTTTAGCGGCGCTTGGCAATTTTTTTTTTATAAACTTATCGTGTGTGATATCAAATGAAAGGGCTTCTTATGCCGGTTCCAAAAATATACTACACCATGACTTTTCGGCCACCATACATACATACACATACATAACATCACGCCTCTTTCCCGTTGGGGTAGGCAGAGACCACAGTCCTCCACCTGCTACGATCTTGACATACTTCCCTTGCTTCCTGTACTTTCATCAATCCTTTCATACATGCTCGTCGGTTTAGGGTACTTTTAACCCACCAGCCACCAGCTTTTCGGCCACCAGTTTTGTAAAAACCTTAGAAATATTTTCAAAACATACCAAGTTTGGGCTCCTCCAGGCAGGAGACGGCTTGGTAAGTTTTTGTAAAACATACGCCAAATGTCTCTTAATATACTCATGTCTAACGTCATGAAGGCAATTTCCAAAATATTAATATTTACAATTTTTTATGAATTTTTTTCTTCAGTAAAAAATTGGACATATCTCTGAGATTAAAATTTCGAAGTCTTCTTTACTGTGCTGGCTGTTATTGTGTTTTATGGTAGTGGAAGTTGAAAGGAGAAAGTCAAATGTCTTCTTATTCGTCTTCCTTGTAATATAGAGAGCAGCAGCAGTAGGAGAGTTCAAAGAGTGTCTTTTCACTTTTGGCTCGCGTCGTGTTATCAGATCCTCTCACAGGTGTAGTAAGGAGTGGGGTTCGGGAAAGAAACCGTGAGAAAAACACATAAAAAGCAGCACAGTACTGTATAGTTCGATAACTTTCAAAAAATTCTGACAAAAATCTGTCGCTGAAAAAAAAATGGTAAATATTAATATTTTAAAAATTGCCTTCTTGAAGTTAGACATGAGTATATTACGAGACATTTGGCGTATGTTCAACTAAAACTTACTAAGCCGTCTTCTGCCTGGAGGAGCCCAAACTTGGTATGTTTTGAAAATATTCCTAAGGTTTTTACAAAACAGGTGGACGAAAAGTCATGGTGTAGTATATTCATGGTATCGTATATATTAGCTTTGTACAACAATAGAAGTAGGAGAGGAAACAAGTAGCAGGAGTTAGACAAGGGTGTCCACTTTCACCACTAATATTCAATATTTTCATAGAATGCGCAATAAAGAAAATAAATGATTCTGAAAAAGGGGGCATCAAAATTAACGGGAAAAAACTACAATTTATAAGATTTGCTGATGACATTTCTGCAGCAGATGAGAACACATTACAATTGGAAGAACTAGTTACAGAAATTGACGTAATATTTAAAGAATTTGGGCTTAAAATACAGTACGAAAACAAAAAAGTTAACAGTTTCGAAAAAACCAGCAACTAACGACACAATAATTCATCTTAATAATGTCCCAATAGAATCGGTGAAACAATTCAGATATTTAGGCAGTTTAATCACTAATGACTCCAGATGCACCCCTGAAGTTGTTTCTAGAATTGAAATGGCCAAAGCAGCTTTTAACAACAAAAAACACCTTTTAAAAGCTAAAATCTCTAGAAGTGTTCGCAAACGATTGATAAAAGTGTAGTCTGGAGCATTGCATTATATGGTTATGAGACGTGGACTCTAAAGAGAAAGAGAGAGGTTAGAAGCGTTTGAGATGTGGTCTTGGAGGAGAATGGAAGGGATCAGTTGGACAGAGAAAAAGACAAACGAGGAAGTTCTAGATTTAGTTAAAGAGAAGAGAAATTTGCTTAGAACCATCGAAAATAGAAGAGGGACGATGGTCGGACACCTGATAAGACTATCATTTCATAAGGAATATTATTGAAGGAAAGGTAGAGGGCAGGAGAGGAACAGGAAGACCAAGACGCACTTATTTTGACCAGATAAAAGAGAGGGTAAACGTCGAGTATTATCAGGATGTCAAATCATTGGTAGAGGATAGAGAGGAATGGAGATTCGATTGCTCCACCGACAAGAGCGCGGCTCTTTATTATGAGAAGAAGACATTGTCCACTAATAGCTCAGACAACTTTTACTTTGAAATTTCAAATTTGGAACTCACAAAAATGGGGACACTTTTTCGTTCGAATCTGGACTGTGCAAAAGCGCCGTGGTGCTGTGTATCTATGAAAATTAATGATCGTTGACTGATGTAAAAAAATTGTAAGCACTATTTTAACCTGCTACTGTGGTGGAAATACGAAAATTAACTTTTTTACGTCCTATACAAAATGCGAAATCATCTGGTGGAGTTTCTATGCGAAGTTGAATATTTTTTTTTTCGACCTACCTATAGGTATTCCTTAGAAAAAGTTGTTCAGTTTCAAGGTCTGAGTAACACGCTAAAATAGTGCTTATAATTTTTTTTACACCTTGTATAGACGAAGAGCGGGCAGTTGGCAACCCTGTCTCATGGCCTAACAAAAAGCTACCTATCTAGGCATGAAAACTTTAGTCTAAAGAAACAGGGTTGCCTGGGCGCAGCCTGGCACGTTCAGTAGGTACAGTCAACAAAAACTGTTAATTTTTTTTACAAATTCGCAAAGTGGCGCCCAGGCAACCCTGTTTTTTAGACTTATCTTTTCATTTCGCACAAGCCTAGATAGGTGGCTTTTTGGTAGGCAATGAGGTAGGGTTGCGAACTGCCAGCTCTTAGTCTAGTATACCTCCCTATTTACCTTTACTTTGTAAAAACAAAGGCACATCTAGCTTGACACATTGAACTTAGTACGGTTCTTATGTCAATAGCCGTAGAGCTTATCTTGCTGCGTTGTCATTTTGATTATCTGCTCTTGATTATTGTTATCTTAGACTCTGAGGGCACCGCAAGTTATCCTACGTCATCGGGTACAAGAAATTTACAACTTTTTTGTAGCGAGGGTAGTGCCCTATCAGGGTAGCTACACACATGAACGATTCGGCATGTTCGGTTCGGCTTTTTTAATAAAGCAGACAACTCAAGACCTCAAGTTCTAAGAAAAAGCCGAACCGAACATTCCGAATCGAACATGAGTGCAGGTACCCTCAGATACATTTAAAAGAGCGCGTGGGTTTTTATTGTCGCATCTTTTTTTCCCACCATGGCAACAATTTGTTTGTGAAGCGTTGTAGTTTAGCTGACGTCATTAAGAGATTTTAATATCCAACAATGAATAAACTATTTTGAGTTTGAGTTGGTCGGCCAATGCGCAATCTGGCAGGTTCGGTACAGGCGAAGAGAAAAGTTATTACGTCATAGAGTTTACGAATGAAACCTGTTCGTAGTAGTCGAAGATACCTTAGAAAGCGTGTAACGGAAAGTTATGATAATACTCATCATATCAGCCGAAAGACGTCCACTGCTGGACATAGGCCTCCCCTAAAGATCTCCATGACTCGCGGTCCTGCGCTGCTCGCATCCAGCGGCTTCCCGCGACCGCCACCAGATCGTCGGTCTGCCAACGCCCAATGATAATACTAAAGGGTGTCAATCTGCACATGAAACTGAACAACTTTTTCCAAGAAACTTAGGTTTTTGACCTTCCGTAGAATAGGTACTGCTGGATGCGAGCAGTGCAGGACCGGTCGTCATGGAAATATTTAGGGGAGGCCTATGTCCAGCAGAGGACATCTTTCGGCTGATATGCAGCTGATAGCGTATTTTGTATGGGAGGTCAAATTTGGTTTTTCGTATTTCGACCTACGTTCCTTAGGTAAATTTGTTCAATTTCATGGGTAGATTCACATCCTTCAGAGTTGGTATACAGTTTTTGTTACACCTTGTAGATTTGGCTACTAGGTATACCTGGGCGTGGTGTTTGAATGCGTGGCGGTAATTGGCATGACACCTATAAAGTAGTGACTACTCGTACAAAAGAGGAGAGTAATTTAAGTTCGTTGTTTTAAATCAGTAGTTACTTCTTCTTAGTTAGATTCTTTTCTGCTCAGAAACAAATCAGTGCATTAATGGAATTTATACACTGATTTGTAAGTTGAAAATTAAAAGTTGAAAACTTGTAACTCAATGACGTAGGATCACTTGCGGTGCCGTCAGTCTATCTGGTAAACCTACTTAACTACTACTACAACTTCATTCATGTGCATTTTCTTACCCGGTTGCCAGGGTACCGTTCGTACTGAGTATACCCGGGTCGGTATTGCGAGAGCCCCGGGCGGTACTGGTTGTAAGTGGGCCGGACGTAGCTGGGGTTGAGGCCGACGTTATTACCCGGGTAACCGGTGTTGAAGCCCGGGTAACCGGGTCTGAAACCGCCTGCGCCGCTGCTTTGGTAACCTGTGGAACATTGTTATTTTGACTACGAGATTTGAAGAGATTTCTGCGTAAGCGTGTATAGGGTTGATGAAGGTAGAGGAAGCGATAGTTTTTCAAGATCGTAGCAGGAGGAGGGCTGTGGTCTCTGCCTACCCCGACGGGAAAGAGGTGTGATTTTATGTATGTATGTTCTGCGAAACGAGGATCCAAAACTTCAAACTGATTTGTTCTAAAATGGATGATGTAGAGGCAATGCTGGTACCCATCTCTACGAGTACCCGTGGGTTTCGCAAAAGGCGACTAAGTGAGTTCGAATCGGAGGCTGTAGAACAGCGTCCATTGTGCCAGCCGCAACACTAACAAGCGTGGTGACTATGGTAGTTCCCCTGAGATCTTTCTACCCACACGATATGGTGATGGATGATTAATGTTGTCACGTCACACCCTTAACCGTACCTCTTGACTTGTAGGTTTACCTTAAGGATTAGTAGTCCTCTACCAATCTACCAATCTCTTTTTTCATCTCATCTCTTCCCTTTAGTATCTTAAAAGGCGACTAAGTGGTCATAAACAGGAGGATGGACTACCAATGAGATACGGTCACTGCTCATAGGCGGTCATAGCGCTTACAAGCATGATGACTTAAAAATCGACCCAAATATTTAAATTTTTAGGGTTCCGAACCAAACTGGTAAAAAAAGAACACTTATGGTGCGACTTCGTCTGTCTGTCTGTCTGTCTGTCACAGCTGTATATCTCAGCAACTACTCACGCTATCATTTTGAAATTTGGAATGGTTTAGAATATGCTTGCCCAACTTTATTACAATAAAAAGAATTTAAAAAGGCTTTACTTGTAGATTCCAAAATAAGATTTTGTATTTTTATACATATCCTCTTGTCTGTGGACTGTCATTTCCCCCATTTTGCTATATCTGTGGAACCGGCTCCCGGTGACGCCTTTTTGGGTGGTAAGATTTTTTTCTAACTGGAATTTCTCTGATTCCCAATAGGATTCTGATCAATTCTGACTAAAATAATATCCATACTAATATTATAAATGCGAAAGTAACTCTGTCTGTCTGTCTGTCTGTTTGTTTGTTGCTCTTTCACGCCTAAACGGCTGAACGGATTTTGATGAAATTTGGTATGGTGATAGATGGTAACTTGGAGACGGACATAGGCTACTTTTTACCCCGTGGGAATCTACACATACAATAATACTCTAGCGGGCTCTTTCACGCCTAAACGGCTGAACGGATTTTGATGAAATTTGGTATGGTGATAGATGGTAACTTGGAGACGGACATAGGCTACTTTTTACCCCGGGAAAATATCTCATTCCCGTGGGAATCTACACATACAATAATACTCTAGCGGGGTTGTATCTGCTACAGCACACCGAAACTACTTTACCGATTTTGATGGGACTTCTTTTTTTACTCAACTAAGTATCGCTGATTACGAAAACTACTACAATTTTGAAATCCAACGTGGTAGACGTAAACTACCATTATCCCCTGGGGATAAGGTTGAGGTGCGATAGGGTTGAAATGTCTAAAAATCAATATGGGTGTCGTTTGTAAGGTTTATCGAGCCGCTGATTACAAAAACTACAACAATTTTGAAATCCAACATGGTGGACGTGAAATGCTATCATCCCTTGGGGATGAGATTGGGGTGCGATAGAGTTGATATGTCTAAAAATCAATATGGGTGTCGTTCGTATGGTTTATCGGGTCGCTGATTACGAAAACTACAATGATTTTGAAATCCAACGTGGTGGACGTGAAATACCACCACCCCTGGGATGGGGATGGGATTCGATAGGTTTGAAATGTCTAAAAATCAATATGAGTGTCAGTTGTATGTTTATATAAGGATAGGGATAGCGGTTAAGATGGCGTTAGGGATAGAAGCAGGGATAGGGGTAGGGTCAGGGATAGGGAGAGGGAGAGGGGGAGGGATAGGGAGAGAGTGTAAGGGAGGGGAAAATGAAGGGAGAGAAAGGGGGAGGGAGGGGTAGAGGGCGTGGGAGGGGGTAGAGGGAGGGAGAGGGGGAAGGGGAGGATGAGTGAGGGGAAGGGGGAAAGGGAGGGGAATGGGAGGAGGGCGAAGGGGGAAAGGGAGGGTGATGGGGAGAGGGGAAGGGGGGAAATGGAGGGGGAAGGAAGGGTGAGGGGGGGAAGAGGGAGGGGCGAGGGAGAGGAAGAGAGAGTGGGAGAGGGTGAGGGAGGGGGAGTGGGAATGTAGGGGGGGGGATACAAAAGGATAGATAGGGAGGAATAGGGACCTTTTTTACTTTTATGAATACCTCCTCGCTACCCATTCACTTCACTCCCTTTATTGCCTTCTTTTTTAAGTTCGCCTGTAACGGTTTACAATGAAAATTCCGCACTACCTACCAGTTAAATAAAATCAAAAGATAATTAAGTTTGTAGTAAGATGCATTTATTCAACTTGGATAAGTACAAATGCATCTTTTACGTAGGGATCAAGAAGGATAAGCGCTCCGTAAAATATGTTTCAATTAAGTTCGAGTTCTGTTTTTTTATAAAATCTACGCGGACGAAGTCGCGGGTAACAGCTAGTACTTTATAAACTGATTAATCCTATTACAAAATCCTTCCTGCATAAGTATTCCATTCCACCTAAAGTATAACACATTTAGTATAGGGTAACCTGAAGCTTACTTATTACCCTAATTTTTTTTAAATATTACAATTAAATAAACATAAATTTAGTTTTTTAAATATTTTAGTTGGTTTTAAATTACATAAAACTCAAACATCACATGTCTCAGTACATTTTTTTCACAAAACACTTGTTTTCTTATTGGGTACAAAAACCAGGCCCTTTGTAAGTCATCAAAATTTTGCCATATTTTTTTTTGCTATTTACAATGGTCTATGGCATTGTGGATAAAGATCTTCTGTATACTGTAACTTGAACATATCAGCTACAAGTAACAAGAGTTGCACAATGTTATGTTGAATAGTTTTTAATCAAGAGTTTAACAAAAATGGTACCTAAACTTGGCACAAAAAATAGAACCTTTTTGTAACCTAAATTTTTGGTGAAAATGTAGTTACTTTTTAAAGAACTAATAATTTTCTAAGATCTACATGGAATAAAGTGTGCAATTTAATAAAAAATACAGTATGCTTCTAGGAAATATATCAAGCACAAAGCTTATAAAGTCAGTAAACAAAACACCACTTTGGTCTCAAGGATGCTTAAAAAGTATGGATATGACTTTTCGTAATTTTTCTTTAAGTAAAATTTTAAAATACCTAGCACCCATAGTTCAGTGGTTAGAGCGTATGCCTCTTGATCCGGAGGTTTCATCTTCAAAAAAATAACTTAAATTAGGTGCATACAAAAAATAAACCACAAGCGAAAATCCAAAAGCCGTATCCATAATTTCCAACCCCATAGTCTGTGGGAAAACCGGGCCCCGGTGGGAGAGATACTTCCATCTGATTTTAGTAAAAATATCACTATTCCTTAAAATTATATACGTTTTACTTGAATTGTAACGGAAATTCATTAATTTAGTGCCTAACATACATATACACTTCAGGATTTTATTCATGTTTTCGCGAGAATTAGTCAAAAACAAAATCATGTTCTTAGTTCGAAAAAAAGAGGGGTCGTATTCCGACTGATATTTTCACTGAAAATCTAGAAGCCACCGATATATTTATATGTAAAAATTAAACATAACTTACATTGCCATTGTTTTCAGCTAACAAAATCCCAAAAACACTACAAATTATCATTTAAAATTGCAAAACAATCGCGAGTGCTATCGTCGTTTCGTATCCTATGTTTGACTGGCGTATACTGCTTTTTTTTGTATGAAAAGGGTGCGAAATCAATGGATCACAAGCTAGCCTGTTTCATCATACACATTTTGTAATGCGTAAGAAAGGATAGGATAGAGAATGAACGTTATTTCGAGCGGGAAACCATAACAACTGATAGTCACCGGGTCCCGGAGGGCCAACAGACGCGGAAAAAATTACATCCTCCGGGACCCGGAGGTTCCACAGACAAGAGGAATTCGTTTTCAAGTTTTGATGAATAATGTCTAAAAAAGTACCACCCCATCCCTTGTCCCCGAAACTTGCGAAATAAAAAATCTGAATTAATTATAGTCGATAGAGATTTTTGTAAACATTCAAACAAAAAAAAACAATTTCTCTAAGTAACACAGTTTATTTGAAATCTACAAAAAATCTTTACAAACAAATTTAGTTTCGCGGTCCTAAAAATGGACTTCTTGCTTCTTAAAATGCTGCAGGTATATCGGAACCCTCGGCGCGCAAGTCCGACTCGCACTTGACCAGTTTTTTATGTAGAGATGAAGTAATACAGACAAGTTAGTGAAACAAGTAAAAAAATTGCTTCCGTTACACGCTGCGAACTCCAATGGAATTTAAAACAAGCGAATCTAATTTTCATTCAAAAAAAACCTTGAATGGCCTTGTCATACCAACATCGGTCGTCCACCCTCTACTTGTAAGGAATTAATAAAAAACATAAGTGCACGCAATGCAAGTGCAAAGTAAAAAAAAATCTGCGTTTGACATGCAACAGTCGTCAAGCGGTTGTAACATGTGTAAGAATTTATCATTATTTGTTAAAATGATAGGTTTTTTGTTGATAATTGATTTGTGAAATCGATTTAAAAATAAAAATCTTTCATTGACACAAAATTCAGCGCAAATAAAGTAGTTACGTTTGTGCAGTTAGTCGCACGTCAACACTATAGCCTTGAGTTGGTCTTTGATTGGACGCGTATGATTGGTTTTGCGTTTACTTGTTCTACTATTACTAGTTATCTGTGGCCGTGTGTACGGTCAACCGCGCGTCAGTGGAGACATTTGCAACTCTATTACCATGCCATAAAGTTCAAAGTGTTTGTACTGACGTGCTGTTGGATGTCAGTGAAATGTACAAAGAGGAATGTGATTTTTTGCACACGACATTGTTTTATATGTTAAAATACAGATTTCTAAATAAGAAGCTTAATTACACATTTTCAAAAAAGCATATTACTTGTTTTCAAATGTGTTAAAAGCAAATTTAATTTTGTTAACAGTGAAAGATATTAAAAATGTATTAAAATACCGAAATGTTAGTAAGTTAATCTAACCAATGATATATTCTTCACGTATTACAAACCTCCGTAACCGCCACCGTAGTTGTAGTCGCCCGGATAATACCCAACACTCGGATAACCGCCTGGGTATCCACCTGGGTATCCGCCGATTCCGCCTGTGCGTAATTATGATTTCATTAGAGAAATAATATTATAATACTATCATACAGAACGGACACTCTCCGCCCCCTTGCAATCTACCCCGCACCCTCGCGTGCTCCTGCCCTCGCGATTCTTGTGGTGCTTCTGAGGGTCTTTTGTACTGAATATGCAAGCCTACGCGACCTTCCAATTTAAAATTTAAAATTCTCGCTCGATGTATGTAGTGTCCGAGCTGTGGTTAATGGTTAGGTATACTACAAACATTGACAAACAGAAACCACTTCCCCTCGCCTGCTCTGTAGGTACCCCTTATAAGTGTGATTGTGTTTGCCTTATCTAACGAACGTATCTACGATTACAATTTTTCTATAGTTTATTATATAACATGTTCACAATCATTTGTTGACATTTATTACAAGGCAATAAATAAAAATTATCAGCTGCCTTCACAGAAAAATAAAGGTAATTAGAAGGAGGATTAAAGAAATAATTCGTCACAAGGTAGTGAAGGCGTCGTTCTATGGATTTGACGGCTTATGTTGAAAATTTCATATGGATCATCGATGATGGGCTTGTGACACTGACCTCTATATATACAAGTACGCTATAGAGGTGACTATTTCTTGTGACATGTTGGCAGATGTCATCCCCTACTAAAATAAATTAGCAAGGTATCTATTCCGAGCGAAGCAAGGAGGTCCGAAATCTTTGGCTGCCTTACTCCGAAGTGAAACTACGATAATATC
Source organism: Athrips mouffetella (assembly GCA_947532105.1). Lineage (NCBI taxonomy): Eukaryota > Metazoa > Arthropoda > Insecta > Lepidoptera > Gelechiidae > Athrips > Athrips mouffetella. Next base: position 22,060,773 of record OX383970.1, on the reverse strand, counting down.
GCGCCGATAATTAGTCTATGGTTCGGCCTTTGACAAAGAAATTCCCATGCAAAGTAAATTTCCGAACGTAATTGTTGTTGTCAATCTGATAATATCGGAGCTCCGATAAAATTTCGGAGTACGCACCGATCGTTAAAACACAATGAATAACAACGCTTTTTATGAATGAAATTTTAAACGAATGAATGAAATTAAACTAAAGAATTGAAATAAAAAATTAAATTGAAAAAAAAAATGGTATTAAAATAAAAAAAAAATGTGAACGAAATTAAACGAGCATGTATGAAAGGATTGATGTAAGTACAGGAAGCGAGGGAAGTATGTCAAGATCATTGCAGGTGGAAGACTGTGGTCTCTGCCCGACGGGAAAGAGATGCGATGTTTTGTATGTATGTATGAAATTAACTGAATTGATAGATTTTTAACCGTATTATTTTCTCACGGATTGCAAAACAAAAGACGAACAATAACAAGCAAGGAAAATATAAACAAATTATATTGTCAGTAAAAAGACATTCTTGACCAGTTTCATTAAAGTAAATAAACAAATGTAGTGAGTAATCGAACAACCCAATTACCGTTTTTCTTGTATGTTTCATAAACTTGGTAACATAACAAAGATGCTTCAGTACACATCAATTGTTCTGACACAAACTGTTTTGTAAACAATAATTTTACAAAGTAATTCATAGCTGTGAAAATATTTCGCTTAAATATATCAGGTTTACGAAATATCGAGGCAATTAAGTATTGTTTTTTAGTTCATAAACAAACAGTGTGTAACGGAAAGGCGTGATTATATTAAAGGGCATCAATCTGCCCATGAAACTGAGCAAATTTTTCCCAAGGAACTTTGGTCATAGAACAAAATATATTTTTGACCTCCCATAGAAACTGTATCAGCTGATCAGCGCGTTTGGTATAGGCGGTCAAATTTTGGGTTTTCGTATATCGACCTATGTTCCTTGGGAAAAGTTGTTCAGTTTCATGGGCAGATTCACACCCTTCAGTATTATCACACCTTTCCGTTACACGCTGCACAAACGCTGTAGCGTTGTGTTTTAACTTTCATCCTTGGGATTCCATACCCCGACAGGAAAGAGGCGTGATGTTGTTTGTTTTGTACAACGTGTTGATGGAATAAGCGAAACTGAGAAAATAGTTTGTTCAGAATCGAGAGTAGAATCAATTTCACAGGTTTTTGATAGGGGTAATTTATTTTTATTTTTATTATTTAAATTTTTGCCGCTTCTATTCTAAATATTTCTGTGTATACGCGCGCTGACAGCCGGCGCTGCGCAGTTTATGAGCAGTGAGGAGGATAGGATAGGGATTAGAACAACGATAAAACTACAACAATGATGAACAATATCTAGATAAAAAATCTTTTTTTAAGATATTTTTTACGGGAATGGATTTATTTGAATAAAAATCAGGGTGTATGAGGGTTTCACTTATTCCATTAACACGTTGTATATGTGATTTGTAAATGCATGAATAATCACTTTACCCGGTCAGTAATAATAATGACCACCCTATCTTGGGCAAGGTAATAAAACAGACGAACTGCCTGACCTAACGTTGCACGAACGGCCCAATTTATCATATTTCCAAGCTAGAAGTAGGTAAGGAATTATTCATAAAAACTATGCACTGTCAGAGTGATAAATTAAAGTTATCTCAAACCTTGATTTTTAAAATGGAAAGTAATAAATTTATCAATTTGACCAACTCTACTACTACAACTATTAATACTGCCCGGTTAATCAATTTGCCCGTAACATGGATGTATGATTCCATGCCTGCGTCTGTATTCCCGAGTTCATATTACCCGAATATAATGCATTTTGCGAGATCGAGATCATGTAATGCGGTCAAGATGAAGCTGATTGGTAAACAATAAACCCCGCCAAGAGGGTTTCGTACCATTAATGTAAAAATACCGTCTTTGGATCGCTAAGTTTTGCAGAAGTGTAGTGCGTAAATGCGCGCGAGTCCGATTCGCTTGTGATCAGTTTATTGCACTATAAACATACCAATTTTGACGCTTGTAAGTGTTCCCGTTTTCACGATCGAGCTAAAACAAATAAACACAAAAAAAACACATTTCTTGTACGGGGACCCCCTTATTTTTTAACTTTTCTTTTTTATGTTAATTGTTAGGTAATCCGCCATATCTGTGAAAATTTCATACATATATGTGCAAAAGATACAGCCCCTTTAAAGGTCGGACAGACAGGCAGTCGACGTAGGCTTGGTAATAGGGTCCCGTTGGCACCTTTTGGGTACGGAACCCATAAAAATAAATACCAAAAAGGCCGAGAACAGAACCTGAGGCAACCAGTTCAGAAGCAATAAACCTACAGATAATAACCCAAAAAATAAGCCCTTTGCATCAGACTCTACAATAAAAAAAATATTCATACTTCCATAACCCTGTCCCGGAAATGCTTGCGCCGGATAACCGCCAACCCCAGCATTATATCCGGGGTAACCGCCACTGCCGTAACCGCCTCCGTAGCCTGAGTTGTAACCGCCCTGGTATCCTGGGTTGTAGTTGTAGCCACCTTGGTAACCGCCTGGGTATCCGCCTTGGTATCCGGGTCTTAGTAGTCCATAGCCACCTGCGCTTCTTCTGTTGTGATCTGTAATATAATATATGATGCTTTTTAGTTTAGAATCTAGGTTTGTACAAGCGATGTCACGCCGCTGCTGGTAGCGTTAGAAGACCCTTCTGCACAATCGCTGAGAGACGTTGGACCTCCACACAATTTTTGGTGGTGGCCCTGTGTGGTGCCGGCAAAGGTTAGTACAAACCCATCTCTACCCGTGGGTGTCGTAAGAGGCGACTAAGGGTTAATAAACCAGAGGATGGGCAGCAGCATCCTTCTGTGTCATTCTGCGGCGGTCACCAACAAGCGCGGTTCATGGTGCCAGCCGTAACGCTAACAAGCGTGGTGACTATGGTACTTCCCCTCCACATTGTTTCAGCAAAAGCTGGAATTTTGGAGGGAGTTCCCTGTGGACGTCTCAAGGGATATCATGTTGAAGGAAGTAACCGATAGGGCTTAATTTTTGTAGAGTGGCCACCACGTAGCGTTGGCCCGCTACAAGGTGGCCCAACGATCCGACCAAGGTCGCGGGAAGCCGCTAGATGCGGGCAGCGCAGGACCAGTCGTGTGGATTTTTAGGTGAGGCCTTTGTGGCCGATATCCAATAAAGAGTGACTAATCAACGAGCTTTCTCATCACACCTTAGACCTCTTCAAGATTCTTTTCATGTCATGAGACCTATATAATAAATGACCAGGTGGGTTACATGAGTGGTCACCATCGCCCATACCAACCACTGTCATGGTATGTGTCATGTGCCCGGAAATGCGCTGGCTCCCTGCTTCGAACCAAAACACAGTAGTGCAAACGCTTTACGGCAGCAATAGGCAAGGGGGTGGAAGTTTTCCAGGCGGACATTGCACAAAAGCCGAATCACCTTCAAAATTTAAGCTTGCAATAGAGTAGTAATACCCGTGTGGTGTTGGCAAAGAATAGTACAAACCCATCTCTAACCGTGGGTGTCGTATGAGGCGACTTAGGTTTTATGAACTGGAGGATGGGCTGTAGCATTTTTATGTGTGTGTTACCATCTTACATACTGCGGTCACCAACAACAGCGGTCCATGGTGCCAGCCGCACGCAACGCTTACAAGCGTGACTATAGCACTTACCCTTCAATGTTCCACGATTACACGATACCATGAGTTCTGGAGGGAGCTCCCGTCCTGCAGTGGACGTTTCATGAGATGTTATGATGAATAGAGTAACAATGCAGTAAACCAACCGTTTTTACCTGTCAGCCCAGTCAGAGCCGAACCTGCGACATCTTGGCCCTCCCCTAGCCGCTGTGACGCGTTCGCCGCAACCAAACACGCAACTAATAACATACTCTGAAAAAGAAAAAATAATTAGGTCACAACAAAGCTTACAAGGCAATTTGTCTTGGAAATGAAGCGGATCGTTGTATGAAGACCCTCGCACTAAATCCTCAGTCGATGAAACTTTGCTGGGGTAATAGATTATATAAGACAAACCTTCTATAAAATTAAAATAAAATCGGTACTTTTAATTCTTCTATACAAAAATGTGAATAAATTTATAAAAAATATTTTTTGGATATTTTGAATTTACAATTAATTCATGATACCTTATTACCTTATATCATACTGTCAAATAAAATCTGCCTGAGAGAATTATGATGGGGTCAACAGCTGCATTTCCTACATTATAAGAGAGAAAGCAAAACTAATACTTTCTCACAAAAAAAAAATGTAAAAAGAAGATGAAAATTATTGTTCAGATTTATCACTCTCACATATGTGATAATGATGATTTTGTGTGATCATAGTGTCCGAGTTAAGGCTTGATTAAGGTGTCGTCCACAATGCACCTCTAGATCCGATGCATCCTGCGTCAGAGCGTCGCCGTCGTCTCAACCAGTTACTGATGATACCACGCGCACTGGATCTATACCCATGCGTGCCCATGCGCAGCTATCCCCTCCAAATAATCGTCACGTATGATTTGAGACTTAACGTCCTGATAGGCCGAGATCACCATCGCGCGACATATATTTCCTTCGTGATCGGCTGCTAAGGTTGGATGCCATCCATCCCAAAATCGGAAGGCCTGAGTTCTTCGTCAATGTCAACTCTGATATTTTTTCTTGGGTTCGTTAGTTAGATTCAGATTATTTTATTCAATATAATATATTCTTTACAGAATGCTTATTGAATGTCATTCATAACATGCAGAATACAATGCAAATAGAGCGAGTCTAGAACTGTTTCTGATCGTGCTATGACGGCGTGAAAGAAACGGAAAGAAACCACTGCAGCACGGCATACTTTAACAGTCAGCTTTGTACTATGATTTTCTTGTGTTTCGCTGGAATATCAGAGCACCATACCTCCTTGTCATGTATTCATCTAATCTATAATAAGCCTTTTAATAACGTTGGCTTTACACATTCTTGAAATTTAGTCTCAGGTTAGAAAGTTCCATGTCTCGTAGAGCCTCTGTGTCCATAAATTTTTGTTGTCTTTTTATTAAGTAAGTATTTTTTTTAATACGGCGGCGGACATTTAATCACCATACAAGGTCATCTGATCCCAAACTAGGCAACACCGCCTGTACAATGGGTATCGGGAACCGAAATACATAAATAAATAGATAAATAACATCCAGAAACAAAACAAGCACCTATGTTAATTACAAGAATGTCAAGCGTTTATGTAGCGTAACAGTTGTTTGTGTTTTGATGGCGATAGCTTCGGGTTTTTGACGGATTTCAAACGTTTTGTTTAAAAATAAGGCTGTCAAAGGCTTTGTTACTGTACTGTCAATTTAGAATTACTAAAGTCAAACCATCATCATATCATAAGTTGTAAGATTGATCTCACTAACCCTTGTGTCAGAGTTGTTTGCCGCTTAAGGGGCTGATAAGAGCTAAATACGCTTCACTTGAGCAGGTTTTTAACGAAAAGTGATGAATATATGGCCGTGAAAAAAATGTATGTGATAAATGAGCATCTTTCCAAGAATATGGCTGACTCCAAAAAACGATTCAATATAATTTGTACGCCATAAAAAAATCCAAAGTTACCTCTGCTTTTTGCTTTTAAACCATTTCTCTTAAATACTAAGTTTCTCCTGAGTAATCTATGATGCCAAAACTTTTAAACATTATTCAATTCATTATGCATAATAATATAGCTATTTGATAATTAATATTATGGGTACAGATTTTGAGAAAAATGCAAAAATGAGCGAAAAACGTAAAACAGCGCGAATCCGGTCCGTTCTAGCACGCGCATTCTGCCATTTGTTAAAAAGGGAGGTAATTGAGCTCTTATCAGCCCCTTAAGGCTTCTGACATGGCTCATTAATGACTTATTAACAAACGATTTAACGTGCCTTCCGTAGCATGGAATCATCTCTATTTTCGGACAATTAGCCTGCAATATACTGACCAAACTGGGGACGTTTGACAAAGCGATGTTGGTGTGATAGTGTCTCAATCGGAAATTGAACCCAGAACTTTCGGATCAACAGCCGAACGCTCCAACCACTAGTTTAAGGAGGCTTCTTCATTAGGCTTCTATTCTCTCGATCCCGGAGTTTCAGTACAAATTTAGGTGAATATAGTAGATTAAAAACCTAAATCACATTTGTTGTCGTTTCAAATAAAAAATATTAGTCCAAATTTTTTGCTGTTGCTTGAATTATTAAGGTAAATCGTAGTTTGTGTGAAAATTAATTTTCATTCAAAAACTTAATGGATATTGCTTTAATTAAGTTATTAAACAAAACTTAACAAAGAAGCACTTAAACCTGACATAAGCTTAATTATGAAATCAAATTGTTGTTAAACATTTAATTAACTTTAATTAATTGGCACTATTTATGTTAAGTAGTGTACAGGTTGTATGGTATATATCTGCAAACCTCTCATGTGGTTGCTCTACAACTTTAAAAAGAGCACACATCGAAATACGATTTTTTTTTACCTCCCATACAAAATGCGTTATCACCTGATGCATTCTCTATGGATCATTGAAGTTTTTTTTGTATTTCGACCTATGTTCATTAGGGAAAGTTGTTCAGTTTTATAGGTAGACCCGAGAGGATTGAAGACGTGTATCAAACAGCCTGTATTAATGTTGGAATATTTTTGATTGTTGTATTTTTTTACTGATTAAATTGAGTTAAACGGATGATGTATGTCTAAAATTTATTTTCGTATTCAATTTTCCTAAGGAAAAGGTTTTCTGTTTCATGCGCTGACTCACACACAACCGTCAGGATTTTTATTCCCTTACTGTTACACCTTGTAGACTATACTGTTGGTGACCTAATGTAATAAAATAAATTATAAATAAATAGAAAGTAAAAAAAATAACTACAACAGATCCACTAATCCGCATTTTACACTATTTCAACTGTACGAATAATTTTTTGAATAGCCTAACAATCGTTTAATTATTTTCAAATTTAACACTTCACAAATTTATTTAAAACTACAAATAAATCTTCAACATATCTCACCAAATAATTCATGACTCTAAGATCCACGACATGCGCACACGACTGTATCCTAGCACTGATTGATTCGCACTCGGGGTCTGGCTCCTCGCATACCTTTATATGTATCATTCTCAAGATCGCTGGTTTTTACGTGTGCATTCTGTTGCAGTGGGTGGCGTATTGTCTGATTTTGTCATCTGACAAGAGCTTTTTGTGTGGACTACCTAGTTTGAACTCCTGTCTCTCACTCTCGCCACTTTAGATGTTAACATGAATAAGAGTAATAAGTGCTTAGTTAGGTTATCCCACAAAATTATGCAGTGATAAAATCCCATATACTCGTAAGTACTTGGAAATATAAGAAAATAAACACTAGCCTCAAAAAAAATCTCAGGATTTCGAGAAGCAGTTCTAAAAGAAGAAGTCACTTATTGATTTTTGTAATGGTCAAAATAAAGAATTAAATTAAACTTTGATAGGGATGAATCATACCGAACGATGGAATGGGGCAGAGTAGGATACTAAGTTAACGGTACTTTGCCTTTTTTGCTTCCTTTAAGGATGAGATTCTTCGTTTTAAAGTTATAAGTTATTGTAAAGCAGCTAGCGATACAACGTGATGACTGGAAGTTACTCCATCGACAAGAGCCAAGCTCTTAAATTGAAGAAGAAAGTTATAAAAGTCATTATATCGAGCTTAATTGCAACACAATACTTAATTTTAATAATGATGATTACCCTAGCCTTATTCAGCTCTTATAAAATCGCTTTGACTAGGGCATTGACAATATCATACATTCATATCATCACGCCTCTTTTCCGTCGGGGTAGGCAGACACCGCAGCCCTACACCTACTACGATCTCAAGACATACTTCTCTCGCTTACTCTACTTTCATCAACCCCTTCGTTCACGCTCGTCGGCTTAGGGTACTTTAAACTGAGGGATGGGCAGCAGCATCTTGCTGTGCATCGTACCATCTTATATACTGCGGTCACCAACCACAGCGGTCACCAGCCGCGACGCTTACAAGCGTGGTGACTGTGGTAAATTCCCTCCAATGTAACACGCGTTTTTGCTGGAGTTTTGGAGGGAGCTCCCTGTCCTGCAGTGGACGATTCATGGGATGTTATGATGAATGAACCTGGCCTTTATTTAAAACATCTTGAATTTGGTCGTGGAACGTTCGCCGAGGCCCTTCCCTTCCAACGTTTCCATTCACTCTCGCCTGGTAGATCTATTTCGTCAATCTTCGTTCATTCATCCTACTTCTTAAAATTCCTTAAATATGGATATTGGTTACAAAATAACCAAATAGGATCTTACGGTCTGATGAAACTAAAATCCGGCCATACATGTGACAAAATCAGATAGTGCGTATCCCATGGTTTGATTTAAACATTGTCACACAATTATTGTAATTACGATACAAATTTTTGCCATATTAAAGTGCGGATATGCAGGTAAGTTATATAAAATTGATAGGTAAGTAGAAATTCTATTGGGAGGAAACGTTTCTTAATACCGTAATTAAGATGAAAATTGTTAGTTGTTAATTTGACATGACTGTGTTTGTTTTTACTGCTGATTAATAAGATTCCAATCTTATTATTATAGAGGTGCATTGTTGTGTTTGACGACATTATTATGATTAGTAAAAAGTAAATCATATGACGATGGAGTAATATGTAGAGAGAAATGTTCCTTCCTTTATTTTGATGGTCTTTCATGATTTTGTAACATTGTTTTAAGAACATGGCTTCAAATATTTATCTCATAGGGAATAGACCATCTGATCGCAAATTTTATATACTCGTAACAGGTTCAGACAGGTTTATAACATATGAAGGACCTCTCCAAAATGGCATAACACCTGTAATGAATATTATTTTATTAATAATAATCAAGTTGTATATGTCCAAACCTTAGAGTAATAATTACCACTCTAAGGTCCAAACGGTCAACGTCTAAAATAATGGTCGCGATCAACGGCTTTACGTGCCCCTTTCCCGTTCGGGATCGGTTAGGTAGAGTTTGTATTAACCTAATGAACCTATTTGCGGTCAGGTTGAGTAAGGACCACAACCCACGAGCGAAGCGAGCGAAGCGAGCGTGTCACGGCAGCAGCGGTAGGCGAGGGCCAGAAGCGAAATAAACCTGATGATTTGATCAGTTCCATTATATTTGGACATTTATTTTATCATACACCTACTCGTAGACCAGTTCAATTTTATAATAAAAAACCTGGAATTGTTTAGGTTTATGATAAAATAAAGTCATAATTTTGTATTCTTCCGATTTTTCATCATACTACGATATATACACACCAGCTTCTGATACCCATAGCACAGGCCTTGCCTAGTCAGTCGACCTTGTGTGAAATGTTCCCATAATCAACATTTTATCGACAAAACGAAGAAACAAAAAAAGTTTCGTTTTGTAGCACTAGCAACATTTATCGATAAGACCACGGGTAAGAAAAAATTGCCCATGGTTCAACATTTTTTTTTGGTAGGACCAGGGCTAAAAAAATGCCCGTGGTACTACTAGTAGGACAACGCGGTAGTAGCACGGTTAATAAATTTTATTATTATTACCGTAGTAACCGGGACGAGCAACGACGTACTTTCCGTAGCACGGGTAATGCTCGCACGCACTGGCAGTACATGCAGTTTCTTGCCTTTCGTGATACTCGTAAAGCGCTACCTGGGAGAAATGAATTTTCCCCGTAATGAATGACTGAAAGATTTTTCGCCCCCGGAAACCCCCGTATGGTAAATTTCATTGAAATCGTTAGAGCCGTTTCCGAGAAACCAAATATATACATATATTGCTTGTTTAATAGTATAGGAATATGGACCACATAATTAGTTTATTGCAAAGCGATGGAGGTCAAGCACATTGTTTTAAGTCTTCCGTTTCTCATACTCCATGAGAGTTGGCCTGATCGTTCATTGTTGTTTTTATGGAGAGTACAAAAATAAATTAAAATTAAAATTCGCAAAACAAAACCGTTTATAGGTTATACGTAAGTAACAAGAAAATGGTTGATATTGGTGTTCGGATTTCATATACCTACAGATTGTAAAAAGGAAGTAGGTAAGGTAGGAAAAAGTTTAGAATCACACCTTATAGAAGGATTATTGTGCTTTTATTACACCCTGTATAGTGTAAATTTGGTTTTACAGGTGCAAGAGAGTAGGTACAGCTAAGAGCACGTCAAGCTTGACCCATAAGACTTTACACCATTGTTATTTCTATCTCTGTTGCGGCTATAATCAAGGTTGACCTGCTTTTGACTGCACATTTTAAATTTTTAATCGGTTTTTAAAAGACGGACTAGCTAGAGGTTTATCTTATCTTATTACGTGGTGGGCCTGAGTTCCTTAATGGACCTCAGAGCACTTCGACCCTATGGGATGCTTTGTGCTTACCCTGCCTTATTGCTCCTGTGATCTTCCGCTGTCTCCGAATACGCTCGTTATGAGCTTCGATGTAGATTTCAGTGGAAGGAGTCTGTAGGCTTCTGGTGTCGGATAAGCCTGACCCAGAATCTTCATACACTTGCTAGCCATAGTGTTGCATATGGACATACAGCTTGAGGGTTACGGGAAGGACTGGAGACGCATTTTTGAAGCGTTCGAAGTGAATCGTAGTTCGCATACGAAAACGAATCGTGTACGCATTTAATTTCAAATTTTTTTTTTCCCACAATGGCGCCACATTGTTTGTGAAGCGATGTAGTTTAGCTGACGTCATTAAGAGATTTTAATATCCAACAATGAATAAACGATTTTGATTTTGATTTGATTTGATTTGAATGCAATCGATATTACGCATTTTTGAATCATTCGATAACAGTGTTGCCATTAAATTCAAATCTTTCAAAAATTTTCTTTTCACGCAGAAAAAATAAAAACCGGAAAGCAATTACTCATTGATTTTAAAAACCGGTAATGAATTTCGAGAGAATGAAACGCAAATTAAAAAGTTGATATGTCAGTTTAATGTCATTTGTGGAGGAAACGTCAATGTCGTTCTCATCACAGATTATACATACCTACTTTCGAGTGATAGAATTGCAAAACGAGTGGGTCGGACCACTCGTTGCAAAATTCACAGGTTTTACGGATTCGTATACGAATCTTGCCAATTTGAACGCTTCAAAAATGCGTCTCCTGGAGACGCATTTTTGAAGCGTTCGAACTTCAATTCGCATTCGAATTGGCAAGATTCGTATACGAATCCGTAAAATCGCAATTTTTGAATATTCATACTTGTGAATTCTGCAACGAGTGGTCCGACCCACTCGTTTTGCATTTCTACCACTCGAAAGTATGTATAATCTGTGATGAGAAAGACATTGACACATGACATTGTACTGACATATCAACTTTTTAATTTGCGTTCCATTCCCTCGAAATTCATTACCGGTTTTTAAAATCAATGAGTCATTGCTTTCCGGTTTTTATTTTTTCTGCGTGAAAAGAAAATTGTTTAAAGATTGTAATTTAATGGCAACATTGCTTTCGAATGATTCAAAAATGCGTAAAATCGAGAGCATTAGAAATTAAATTCGTACACGATTCGTTTTCGTATGCGAACTAAAGATTCACTTCGAACGCTTCAAAAATGGGTCTCCTGGTCGTTGTCTGGGCTGGTGGTCTATTCTGAATACCATCCTGTATATGATCGCGGGCCGGCTAGGTTGCTTGTTATGTTTACTAACATACTTGTAAGCTTATTAACCTCATGAGTCTTAGTTACTTGAATGAATATTATACAACGTATAACAGAAAGGTATGATAATAGTGAAGGGTGTAAATCTGCACATGAACCTGAACAACTTTTCTCAAGGAACATAGGTCGAAATATTTAATATTCTGCTCTATTGTCAATGACCGAAGTTTTGAATTTGAATTATTCGAACAGTATATCGTTATATAGAAGTTATATGTATAAGTTCGATATATCAAAAGTTGAGAGAAGACCACCTGCAATGTTGCTGATATCTTACGGTTTTGTGAAATCCATTTAATGAATTGGTAAGTAAGATAAAGATTTTTAAAATTACTTTAACAGATTTTACAAGGCCCCGCGTTCAAATTTGAATCAACACATCAATCGTCACATTTTTAATGCGCACAGCTAGGGAGTGGAATTCTCTGCCTGCGTCTGTGTTCCCGAGCTCTTATAACCCGAATCTATTTAAGTCGCGAGTGAATAGGCTTCTTCTGGGCAAGCTCGTTCCATCGTCGACCTCATCTCTGTCCTTAAGGCTAGATCAAGGTCAAGAGTAAGCCCATACATAGTAAAATAAATGGTACAGTAGCACTGCACTTACTTTCTCGCAATACTCAAGGAAAAACTATCAACCGCAAACTTAAATTTGTAATGCCATACACATAGTATGGAAATACAAACTTTTATTTACGTTTTTCCAAAAAAATGTTCAAATGAAATATACAGATCAATTCACAATTCAAATTGTCAAACATCAAAACAAACAAACTTCAAACGATTTCGTGTACTCGTAAATCACATGTTTAACTTTTGGTACACTGGATACTACCGTAGGATACTTGCATGCACATTTTTTTAATTTCCCTACACATGTTCCTTATGGATAATTGTTCAGTTTGGTCTACTGAGCAAGCCCTTTCAGTTTTTGGTACACCCTGTGTACTAAATTTTGTTGAAAAAAATCATAAATAATATCCAGTCAGGTAGACAACCAATCCAGGATTAATATTATAGAGAATTTTAATAAACTCAATGGAACCAATTTTGGGTAAATCACATATTTACGTTGTGGTGGTACAGGAACACCCCTTATATGAAATTACACAGATCAATTGATACTAGTGCATGATATCTTACATGAAGATGCTTGGTCATGCAAAGTTTCATCAAGATTCTATGAGTCGTTTTTGAGAAAATTTCAATTTTTAATTTTCGTTGTATGACAGCTACCCTCAAAATGAGAGCCAGAAGGAAACCACTCAGAACCCTTCGATGGATTTGCATAAAACTCCTAAATTCAAAATATGGTGTCAATCGGACCATTCGTTTAGCCGCTAGGCCAAAGCGTGACGGACAGACCGACCGACCGACGGACCGACGGACCGACCGACCGACGGACGGACATTTTTGGGAGACTTGTTTTTTATGATGTATAAGTGATATAGAACACATTTTTGAGAAAATTAGAAAAACTTTTTTTTTCACAAATACAATACCTTTCTCGCTCCGTTCGAAAGTAAAAAAAAGAATCGATTGGATTTGAATGTCCTTCTGTTCCAACGACTCAAATTATACTTCTAGTCAAATTATAAAATGACTCACAATAACAACCTCCGTGGTCTAGTGGTTAGAGCGTTTGACCCTCGATCTGAAGGTTCTATGGGTTCGATTTCCAAAAACCACTTTTTGGTACTTCCTAGTTTAGTTAAGACAATGCAGAATGAATCACATTCATCACCTGATTGAACAAAATTTGAAATTATTCCGTGCTTCGGAAGGCACGTTAAGCGCAGGTGATCCCGGTTTCTATCTACAGAAGTAGTCGATAGTATCTAATTGTAATAAGCTCAACAAGTCTGACATAAGAGTTTGTGATGTCCGTTATCAATCTTACAACCCACACGATGTGATGATGACGATTTTTAGTATAAATAGATAAACCGCCAGTTGCACAAAGCATTTTTAAAGTTAAAGCTCCTGTAAGTCTATTACTGACTCTTTCTATTTTGCTGTCAAAGAAAGAGACAGCAGTAGATTTAAAGGAGATTTAGCTTTAATGACGCTTTGTGAAACTAGAAGAAAATTTGACGCAAGCCGGATTTGAACCCGCGACCTCTGGCGTACCGTGCCGGTGACGATCTTCCAACTGAGCTATCGCGTTTTCAAGCGGCTCGTTCAAACTCTCCTCTCTATTCATACTTGGTGGCTAGCAAGACGCCTACTATGACGACTAAAACACTAAAATGACGATGAGTCACAATGTTTGCGTCTATGACAGACAGTATCGCACGCACGGTTCCCAGTGGACATTATAAATAGAATCAATTACACGGAAGGCAGCCATTATAATCATTATAATTTTTACGAGCTGTTTGTAACTTAGCACGAACATGATTTGTTTTGTTGTGGTTTTTATCTTGCAGGCGCCATTAGACCAGAAAAGGTTATTCCACTTTTAGTAAACAAAAATATTGCTATCAAGACGAGGTTTCTCTTCAATCACACGAGGCATACGTTTGCACCCACAATACACGCACACTATTTTAAATAATTTTTATTTAGTAATCTGACTCTAGTGCACCGCTATCCAACGCTTTGCAAAAATTATGTTCTGATTATGAGCATAATTATGACCTCATTAAATTCACACTTAAACACTTCAAAAGTTGATTATTGTTCGGTTAAATGGGTCTTCATAAAATAATGAAATTAAAACTTTTAGTGTTTTCTATCTCTTCTTGTTTAGATTTTTCATAAGTTGTCCATAAAACATGTATTGCATAAACTTTAAACAATATAGGGCCAAGCATACTACCTTGCGAAAAAACATTACCTCCCTATAAAAACTTGCGAAGTGTGTCAATGTTTTCATAGTTCACTTAACCTCTTTATGCAAACCCTAACTGCCCATACCCGTGAAGATATACAAGCTTGAACTATACCGGGTATTTTTACTATTACTGTAAAACTAGAATTGATCTACTTTGGTGAAAGCGCTCAATATTTCAAAGTACATGAAAATTTTGAATTCTCTAACAATTACAGTGCAATTATGTGAGTGTTAGGTCAGTTTTATTTAATTTAGTTGAAGCGGGCCAAGAGCGAGTCGAACTCGCGTTCTGTACCATCTGTTTTAACCATATACGCACTAAATCAAGGAAATACTCATAAAAACGCTAGCTGTCGTATGGAACGCTGATTTAAAAAAAAATTCGTTGTATTTATAAAATATCCGGCATAATAACATACATTAGGTGAAATTTCAACCGGCTAGCTTTTACGGTTCAAAAGATACACCCCTTCAAATATCGAACAGACAGACAGACTACATAGGCTCAGTTAGTAATAAGTTCCCATTGGTATTGTGTACCTATGAAACGAATCTATAAAAATAAATATTTTTTTACGACTCTGTATACCAACTTATTATTACGTGATTGTTATTATACTTATTATATCAGTAAGGCCTAAACAAACTATGGCGTATTATTGTGTGACCATAATCACCAAGGATAATGGGATATGAATAGAATGCTAATGTCACATTACGAATGTGTTTTATACGTTTTCAGAGCTGCTGTATATGTGGATGATCTGTTTGTTGTAACTGCAAATAAAATGTAAAAAACAGTATAAGAATACGCTATCACAATTTCGTAGGTCAGGGCAGCGGCTATCTGACTTTAACTATAAACATCTATCTATATTCAAATGAAATAGGTAAGATGAAAATGTATGGGTTTGACATTAACAAAAGAAGTGTCACGTAACAGCTAATGCCAATTTCATATATTTTCGTTATATTCTACTGGAGCTTTCTTAAATCTTGGTATATACAGTAGGAAACTGGTAAAATTCAGCAGTAAGCAATAATCTGGATAAATTTGTGTAAAGACAATTTCACGGACCGTACTTCAATGTCGTTTTTGTACCTTGCATATGTGGCGAGCAAATTGTATAATTCGTAAAGCCTAGGTATTTTGCAAAATGCTGAGAAATTGTGAAATTCGCCACTTTATATTTTGACTAGGCATTTTACAAAACGGCGCGTAATTAGTTTCTGCCGTGTTGTAGCCTAAGTTAGGTTTACCTTGGCTAACGGATCTAAAATGCACCTGCGATTTGAACCCATTTACAAACTGCTGATGCCCCTTAGCCGACCATATACAATTTTCCGGCCATTTGTAAACGGTGAATACTATTTGAAACGAGCAATATTTGTATATATATTTGTAATCGGTTTCTCGAAAACGGCTCTAACGATTTCGACGAAATTTTGTATACAGGGGTTTTTGGGGGCAAAAATCGATCTAGCTAGGTCTCATGCCTGGGAAAATTCGCTTTTATCGTCTTTTTAAATATTTCTTAGCGCGTTTTAGTGCGTCCAAGAAACTTACAACGCCATCTGTTGTTGAGTAGCATAGCTTGCGCACTCGATGATATTTTAATCATACAGAGCATAGCTCGGTCGCCCAGGTACTATATTAAACGAGCAATATTTGTATATATATATTTGTAATCGGTTTCTCGAAAACGGCTTTAACGATTTCGATGAAATTTAGTATACAGAGATTTTTGGGGGCAAAAAATCGATCTAGCCAGGTCTCATGTCTGGGAAAATTCGTTTTCACCGTCTTTTTTAATATTTCTTAGCGCGCTTTAGTGCGTTCAAGAAACTTACAGCGCCATCTGTTGTTGAGTAGCATAGCTTGCTCACCCGATGATATTTAATCATACAGAGCATAGCTCGGTCGCCCAGGTACTATTTTATTAATAACGTAAAACCAAACACTGATCAGCTAAAAAAAGTCTAAAAATAATCTTTTTGTGCATCGCAACTCGCATTTACATAAGCATTTCAAAACAAAAATCAAATTGTGTACAGTTAGCAATTCAATGTTACGATTTAAAGTTGGGATTTGGAGAATATTTATACTCTTAACCGCATGCGCCTTGTTTGTTTTGTTGGATTTTTTATTTACATTGTGAAGTTTAATTAGGACGGGTATTTCCATTTATGTCTAAATTGTACAAGTTATTCTCGCTTCGCTGTAACGGTGACGTTCCAGTTAACTTTAGTTTATTTGCTTAGCAATCGTTGTGAATTGTAGCAGCCTTTGTGTGTGCTAGAAGGCATAATAAATTATCTACTTACATTGTTGATTTTTTTAATATTAAAAAAAAAACTTAACATAGTTCGATGTTGCGGTGAGGTAGAGGAAAGAATGGAAGAAAGGTTTTTGGCCTACATTTGGTTACTTGGGGCCACAAATGTGATACTCCAGAAAATTAATTGCTTAGCAATCGTTGTGAATTGTAGCAGCCTTTGCGTGTGCTAGAAGGCATAATAAATTATCTACAAACATTGTTGATTTTTTTAATATTAAAAAAAAACTTAACATAGTTCGATGGTGCGGTGAGGTAGAGGAAAGAATGGAAGAAGGGTTTTGGCCTACATTTGGTTACTTGGGGCCACACATCGGATACTCCAGAAAATTCGCGTGAAATCACTACACTTGCCAAATATGTGACTGACTGTCAGTTGGCCAGCGAAATTAAAAAAAAGTAGAAGATTCTTCGTCTCCATTTTATTTTTCAATCCTACTTTGCCATTTTGCAGGTGCTCAGTTTAGTCCATACATCAATCTAGTGCTTTGATAAAGCCCTTTATGAGTGTTTATTATTAAGTATTTTTGGTGTTCTTCTATAACTATTCACTGTAAGGAAGCATTATAAATAAATTTTGGAAAGCTTTTCCCCGCCTGCTAACCCTATAAATAGCTCTTTCGGTGTGGGTAGGTTATGGATGTTCATCAACTAATATCTGATTGTTGTTACCAAGTACTCGTAAAAATAAAGTATCAAGTGTTTCTACTGACGTCCTGTTAGGCGGTGGCGGGTGTACGTAGGTTTTAAACGCGTTATTGTTCTTCAACCTCTTATCATAAATAATGTGGCTTGTAAGTCAGCGGCCTGAATTTGATAAGCGATAAAACGCAGATAGTAGAAAAGCTCCGAATGGCAATTCACAATCCAACTCATTCATTCCGATCACTCCCATTCTTTCCTTAAACCCGGCGAGAATAGAATCACGTTAATTAGCGCCGAGAGGAGTTCCGCGTGGCATTGTTCTTCTGGACTCCTATTCTGATAATAGTTTATATGTGAACGCACTATGCTGGTGATTTTTTTCTTGCTCATATTGTTCTACTACCTGGGCAAAGCAAAAAGCTGAGTTCAAGGGGGTCTATTACGGTAGGTGACGACCATTTCCTTTTCGTTTCAGCGGCTGAAAAACGACTCGCGAAATTAGACCACACTGATAGCGTGTGTTCGTATTACAAATTACTATTAGAAATAAAACATCATTGGTTGAAAAGGAAGTGGTTCGCATATGGCAGACATCTTCCAGCTACCGTAATCGACCCCCAGGCTGAGTTACAAATGGGAGCAGTTGAAACAGAATCGACCCCCAGGCTGAGTTACAAATGGGAGCAGGGAATTAAAAGTGGGTGCAGTGCAATTGCAACTAATCCAAGAAATTATAGGTGTGTCTGGCAAGTTGACATATTTTCTCGTTTCACCAAACCATCTCTACCCGTGGGTGTCGTAGGAGGTGACTAAGGGCTCATGAAGCGGAGGATGGGCCGCAGCATCTTTCTGAGTATCGTACCATCTTACATTACATACTGCGGTCACCAACAACAGCGGTCGCCAGCCGCAACGCTTACAAGCGCGGTGACTGTAGTATTATTTTTATTTATTTTATTTATTTATTTATCATCATTTATTACAAAATAAAGTTACAAAACACAATTAAAATGGGCCGTTAAACTTAACAAAGTTTGTCTCGGCACCAATCCGCAACAAACATTATTACAATTTAATAAGTAGATACATACAACATGAACAATAATAAATATAAGTAGGTAGTATAGCGCCGCGTCGCAGCGCAGCGCAAGGCGCACGCAACCGATGCCAGGCCGGGAACCGGTTTCCTCGGCAGTACCGTGCGTATGAGGTACGGGATGTTCCAAACATACATTCGTTGTCATTATAATCACATATAGTCAAAGCGTTTACGGCCTACAAAACCGTTTTCGCCACGTCTGACAATTGCCGTTATCGGGATGTTCCAATTAGCTATATTTTCCATTTCTTTTATTACTTTTCGGCCGGTATCCAAAACTGCCAATAAGCTCATTACAGATTGGTTTAGACAGTTTACCATTCAAAGTGATCTCTTCCCTACTTTTTGTTGATAGTTTATTGAGTAAGGTTGGCAAAATGTATTCTGTTGTTCGTGTTCCATAATAGTTTGAAGCTCGTGGTATTTGGAACATTTTGTTAGTTACTTTTCTCGTTATTTTTGAGTGCGATACCAGTTGTATTAGATCTGTCATCATATAATGTTCTTTAAGATATTGGAGTTTGTACTTAATATGGATAGGTAATACTTCGCAAAAATTAAATAATTCATCGTCCGTTTTAAGTTTAATTTTTAGATTGTATGGTACAACTATTTTTAAGAGCCTAACTTGTAGTAAATCCCCTCCTGAGTACCACGTATTTTTGCTGGACTTCTGAAGGGAGCTCCCTGTCTTGTAGTGGACGTTTTCATAGGAAGCAAAGAAAGTTGTTCAGTTTTATGGGCTAATTTACATACTTCAGATTTGTTCTAGCCTTTTTGTGCATTAACATGTACTTACATTTTGAAGGTACAAATGGATATCGATTCTGGATAAAACTATCAATCATACGAAACTTTCATCATACTGCTTCTTTATCAGTAAACCACCATCCTGCACCATATCAGAATCAGGCTCCTGGTCCCTTGATCCAGAATAGAGCTTGGAAGACAATGGCCACATTTACCCGGCGCCAGCGGATAAGGAAGCAAAAAGCAGGTAATTCGTTCTAGCCTAGATTGTCACGTTGAAAAGGACAGATTCATAACGGATCACCTGCGTAGATATTTTTTTTTTGACGTGGATTATTCGTTTGGGGGTTCATTTCGTGTAAAGTGTATATCTAGGCCCTCTGGCGGCAATAATTGGTACTACATCGAGCTTAAGATGGGTAAAAGTTTAAGAGGTAGGAGAGTGGGGAAGGTTGTGAGGGGAGGGTGGTGAGGTGCTACTTAAAACTTTCGGCCGTATCAAGGATACAGCCAACCAGGGATTTTTTTTCTACTAAGGCACAGAATAAAGTAATAGTACTATCATACAGAACGGACACATGGATTCAGACTAATAAAAAGAAAGAAATAATCATGTGTTTCAGAATGTTTGAAAAATCATCCCCCAAGAGAGGGAGATCCCTCCCGAGGGAAAGCGAGAGGAAGAGGGGCAGCGGGCGGGAGAGGTAGTGGGGCAAGGGGCGAGGGAAGAGAGATATACTGCACAATATTGCACATTGTCTGAATTCCACGCGGGAGAAGCCGCGGGCACAGCTAGTAAACTTATATTTTTTTCAGATTTTTCCTTTCGCAAGATAACTAGTAACAACAATGGACAATCATAATCTAAAACTCTTTCAAATTTCAAGTCGATATCACGAGTGGTTGCTAAGATATACGATGTGACAGACAGACAGACGAAGTCGCACCATAAGGGTTCCGTTTGTACCATTTTCGTTCGGAACCCTAAGAATACCGTGTTAATAAGAAAAATAAAAAGTTCCGAAGACAAATCAAGAGAATCTTCATTTATACATTAATTTGCCTTTTGCCTGTCCGTCGTCTTTTAGAGTAAAATTTGGAATATTTAATTGTCGTTCTATTTCAGATATTACCGAAAACAGAAAGGGCAGTAGACAAAACTGAACAGCTCCCAAAGAAAGAGGTGTTGGTAAAAGAAAAAAAATAATCCACTTTTTCATACAATCAGCCTGAACCAAGGGGTAATTTTATATAGATAGGTCGATCTTTTTGTCATTTCCTAACACAATATGTTTGTAAGGAAAGTTGTTCAGTTTAGTCTATGGAGCAGGCCCTTTCAGTTTTCGGTACACCGTCCCTTACATCCTGTATAGAATTTTTTTGTGTTTTTTAAACCTCTTCACGTGCATGGCCCCATGAGAGACGTAAGTAGGTAAATGAGGACGAAATAAGGTAACACGAACAAGGCTGCTGCACCACAATACCTGACGTCACATCACAGCCCAGCAAACCTCTGACAGATGAAAAGAATTGCTGTAGGGTCGCGCCTTTGTTGTGCGGAATAGGCTACATCCACATTTTGTATCATTTAAATGAAGAATAGATGATTAGACCCCCTACAAGGTTGGTGGTTGACCTACTATCTGGTAGCGGTGCGGGAAGCCGCTGGATTAGCTGGATGCGGGCAGCGCGGGGCCGGTCCTCGTAAAGAATTTTAACTATTCTTAATTGCCCATTTTCCCCTCTCAAGATCTTTTGAAGTATTGATTGTAGCGAGAAACTTGCAAGACCTTTTATGTAGATAATTTTATGACAACTAATTTTGTCCTGAGACAGTATTTGGTATGTGTCTTAGTTTTAGATATACTCGTATTCATGAAAGGTAAAAAAAAGGTACCTTTAAACCCCCCACCGTCCTTGCCTCCACCGCTAACCACGAACGCACCGAGAACTTTAAGGGGCTGATAAGACCTAAATACGCTCCACTTTAGCATATGCCGCGAAAAAAAATAATGTGATAATTGAGCATCTTTTCAAGAATATGGCCGACTCCGAAACACGATTAAACATATTTTATACGCCATAAAAAGAATCCAAAGTTACCTCTGCTTTTTGCTTTTAAACCGTTTTTCTTAAGTACCCATTAATCTATAATGCCAAAACTTTTACACATTATTCAATACATTATGCATAACAATATGGCTGTTTTAAAATCGATATTATGGGTGCAGATTTTGGGAAAAATGCAAAAATGAGCGAAAAACGTAAAATAGCGCAAATCCGCTCCGTTCTAGCACGCGCATTCTGCCCTGAAAGGAAGGTAATTCAGCTCTTGTCAGCCCCTTAATAAAGCGTTGTACATAGTCAAAATGACCTCCCTTTCTAACAAAGGACAGAATGCGCGTGTTAGAACGGAGCGGATTCGCGCTGTTTTACGTTTTACGCTCATTTATGCACTTTTCTCAGCTTTGGTACACTCAACACATTAAAAAAGTGGTATGTAAAATACTAGATTTAATAAAAAACTTTCTAACACAGCATATTTTGTGTCGATATTTATAATTGTCTTCAAGCGATTTGGTTTATAGTTAAGAAAAAAATATTCTATCGGGAAGTGTATTAGTAATTGTGTTTTTGCGTATGTAGAAAACTAGCTATTGAACTCAAGATGTACATATAAAAACATCACGGTTGAGGTAATTGTACAAGTATTTTATTTATGATATCTAAAATGCTACTTTTGACTGTGGACGGCGCCTTAAGGGAGGCCTATGTCCAGCATAGGACGTCTGTCGGCTGATGCGATTACGAGTAAGACGAGGCGTAGAGACCTTCTAAGTAGGCATGCAAGCGTCAGAACAAAATTCGTCATCGCGTCGCGTATACTTATCTCGGATACTAACAGCATGAGCGCGGATCAAGGGTGAACGAGGATACAGGGTGTTTGGTGCAAAGCTTTCAGGTGGTTGCTATACCCATGACACTGAACAACTTTCCCTAAGGAACTTAGGTCGAAATACAAAAACATTTTTTGACCTTTCATACAAAGTCCGCTATCAGCTGATGCAGTTTCTATGGGACGTTGAATTTTTTTTTCGCATTTCGACCTATGTTCCTTGGGGAAAGTTGTTCAGTATCATAGGTAGAGCAACCATCTTCTTCTTCTTCGTGTCAATGTACAAATACCATCGCATTGGATCAAATACTTTCCTCCCAAAACCTTGCCACTTCAACGGCTTTATCCGACGCCTCAAGCAGATCCTCGCCAGTGCAGGTGGAGGGGCACAGTGGACAAGACTCTCGCCGGTGCAGGTGGAGTGGAGGGGCACAGTGGACAAGAGAGCAAGTGCGCCATGTTCTGAGATGGAGCTCCACAGTCACAGTGCCTTAGCAACTGGTCTGCGAAGCCTCACCTCGCCATGATTTTTTTTTAGCAACCACCTGAAAGGTTTGTAGTCATTAACCAAACACTCTGTATATTATCTCTACCGAGAGTATAATTTGTGGTACTGGCATGCGCTTGACTGTACTCTTAATAGCTAACAAATCACGAATTCACGACCAAATTATTTTTCTAATTTCTTCACTTAAAATGTCGATAAAATTACTGCCGACCACAAAAAGCCACATTTTGACTTTATTTCCCCATTTTCCCGAATTATTATTGTTATTACCTCGTCTGTTAATTAACGCTTAGGAAATCAAATATCGGGAAATTGCTTTGCCCGTTCCCGCTCCCGGTAACTAGGGAAGAAGAAAATTGGAGCCATCGGGAAACAAAGAAAAGAGGGCCACCGCAGAATGACGAGCCTACTGGATTACCAAAGGTTTTAATGAAAATGATGACTTTAAAGTGAGAATCAAGTGAGATTATCATAATATTTTTATCTTCATCTAATCTTTATCATTCGTTTGTTTAGGTCCTGTTAAATCATATTAAAATCGTCTCTTTCTCAATAATTTTTTGATGGCCATGTCACAGCTGGGTTTAGCTTCAGTCGTCTATGTATCGAGCTCTTCCAGGAAGACATAAATATCGTCTTGCGATAGAAATACGGGTAAGTTGCCTGCCCTATTATCAGTGACCATACTTCGGTACCTTTTCGGTAGCTGATTTCGCCTACCTTTCGGAGTACATAGGGGTGATATCGCAGTGAAACACAAAAAATACATTGTAAAAAGCCGACTCTTAAAGTAGGACGTGCTGAAAAGGTTTTTTGCCGTTTCTTTTAATACCTAGTATGATCCGAAACGGTGATTAACTTGCTCTATTTGCATTGTATTCTGCATGTTACATTGTATTATATTGTCCCCGAATATTTAAAAAAAAAATGGAATCGGCTCAACGATTTGATGAAATTTATCATATGGGGGATCTCAGGGGCGAAAAATCGATCTAGCTAGGTTTCATGTCTGGGAAAAATAGTTTTAACTGTGTTTTTAAGCATTTAAAAAAATACCGCGTATAAGTCAGAAACCTACAGCGCCATCTGTTGGCGGGTACCAAAGCTTGCTCACCCGATGAGATTTTAATGTTGAGGCGGCTATTATAGAGCGGAGCTCGGTCGACCAGGTACTTTAAGAAATAAATCAGAGCCTCCAAGGACATGTCCAATAGTAGGAGCTACTGTTAGTAGCAAAGCGGAATATAATTAGGGGACTGGAATGAAATTAAAACTCGCAAGAAAAAATCTCGGAAAGTCTGATAATTGATCGCGAAAGTAAAAAAACAAGATAGAATAAGCGACGCCATCAAAATACGCTCTGCGTTAATTAAGAACTCGCAAATTTGTTTGATGTGATAATGGAGATTTTCCGTTTTTTTTAATTTTAGCTTTTATTTACTGACTTTATAATAACAGTCTTTTATAAGGTAAGTATACTGCGTGAGTACAGGGATATTTTTGGACTCCGAGCCAAACTCTATCATGTTATACTTACTTAAAACAATTACTTACCACATGAAACTGAACAAGTTTTCGACAAACGACGTACGAAAAAAAATTCGATCTCTCATACAAAATGTGTTGTAAGCTGATGCAGTTTGTATGGGAAGTCGAAAAATTTTCTTCGTGCGATCTATATTCCTTGCGAAAAGTTGTTCAGTTTCATGGACAGAACCACCTCTTAAAATATCCGGGATGATAAAAAAATAAGGATGTTCTTGAAGCAAAAGATTTGCTAGATTAGAAACAACTTTCCAGAAGAAACTAGGTCAAAAACGAGAGAAAAAATTTGTTCGCGCCAAGTTGGGTACGATACTAAAAATTTAATAGGAGGGCTAAAAATCTTGTTTTCCGACCCATGTTCCTGTAGGAAAGTTTTGTGTAATCACGAGTACATGCATATCTTTTATTTGCTTTCAAGAACTAATTAAAAGTCACCTACAGAATTTAATTATCGAAAAACGAGATTTCCTTACAACCCTTGGAGGTTTATACGATAACCCACACGAGGATTTATTCTGTTTTTTTTTTTAACAGTTGTAAAATAAGTAACCATATTGCGTAAACGAGCAGAAAGCCTAAAAGGGTATTTCGTTAATCTCATCAAGAAAGCAGTTGTCAAAAAGAGTTATTTTGTTGTGTAACAGTCCATTAACTTTAAAAGGCGATGACCGTGTCAATGCCACCCATCACAGCGCAGCGGCGCGGCACCCAACACTGGGTGGCAAAAAGTGGTAAAAAGGCAATTTAAGTCATAAGCTAAGATGTATTGTTCTTATAAACGAGCAATATTTGTATATATATATATATTTATTTATACAGGGTGTTAATTTGATTGCGTGCCATAGCTCAGGGGCGGGATCAGTATCAGTAACTGCACAATTTTCTCAAGGAACATAGGTCGAAATACGAAAAACCAAATTCGACCTTCCATACAAGATGCGCTATCAGCTGATGTAGTTTCTATGGGAAGTCAAAAATTGATTTTCGTATTTCGACCTTGTTCAGTTACTGATAGTGATTCCTCCCCTGAGCTATGGCACTCAATCAAATTAATACCCTGTATTTTTGTAATCGGTTTCTCCAAAACGGCTCTAACGATTTCGATGAAATTTACCATACGGGGGTTTTCGGGGCGAAGAATCGATGTAGCTAGGTCTCATGTCTAGGAAAATTTGTTTTCCCTATGTTTTTTAACATTTTTTAAAAATGCCGCGATTTAGTCAGAAACCTACAGCGCTATCTGTTGGTGGGTAGCATAGCTTTCTCAACGATGATATTTTAATGTTAGGCGACTGTTATAGAGTGAAGCTCGGTCGACCAGGTACTTTGTTGTGTATAATTTGAACCAAAATCCGCCAACAGATGGCGCTATAGGGTTTCTGAAACGCGCTATTTTCTTTTTCCAAAGAAATAATGAAAAAAATAAATAAAATAAAATGAATTTTCCTGAATATGAGATTACTTATACTAATATTTACTAATACTAATATTTTTTCTATTTCTTGTTGCCGTATGAATCATTTCAATTTATATTTAAATGGTTTTTCTTTAAAGTTAAATTTACTACTTATTACTTATTTACTACTTATTTATTTTTTTAGTTAATTTCGTATCCTGAGGCATTTCTCAAAAAAAAAAGAGAAGAGAATGTAAAATTGCGACATTTAAATATAATACGTTTGAATACTTAGAGTTAAGCCCGTGGATACCTATAATTGGTTCCCACATTTGAAATTAACTGTTGGTGTCCCTAATAAAAAGTTTATTTAAGTTTATTTATTTATTTACTTTCAGAACTTTTGACTTGCACCAAACTATTTTGTAGGTCTTGGCACCTTGAACATGATATGGTTATTAGATAATAGTATCGTGATTCATAATGTACAGCCAAGAGCACATCAAGCTTGAGACTTTACACTTTGTACCGTTCTTATTTCATTATTGTAGGGACTAGAGTCGCACTGCTTTATTTGATCTTGACATTATAGTCCACAGAACAACGATAGGGCCACTCCGCCTGCGCGCGCACCCCCCCATAGAAGCGAATATAGTAAAAGATTCAGATTCAGATAATTTTATTCAATGTAGATTCTTTACAGAATACTTATTGAATGTCATGCAGAATACAATTCAAATAGAGCGAGTCTACGCCGTTTCGGATCGTGCTATGGCAGCGTAAAAGAAACGGCAAGAAACCACTGCAGCACGGCCTACTTTAAGAGTCGGCTTTTTACAATGTGTTTCTTGTGTTTCGCTGGAATATCAGAGCACCATACCTCTTTGTCATAGCACCATACCTCTTTGTCATAGCACCATACCTCTTTGTCAAAAGAAATTGGTTTCTTATTGAATAGGTATAATATCCAATTTATGTAGGCGCTTATTTTGAATGCACATCATAAACACATTCGTTGCCATAGAGACGCTGTCACTGGATTTTGCATCTTACTATCTCGCAATAATGGTACTATGTTTATCGCACTCAAATGACGCTAGTAGTGCGGGTGCGGAAAACGTGTTAGTTTTAGTAGTAAATGGTGAAAATTATTTGTAATAAATGACATAAAGAATTCGTCTCTAGATGTAGAGCAAGACGCATAGACTTCAGAGCTCTGTGGTACAGTCTCTAACACTTCAGTCATTTACTTTTAAGTTAAAACGGCAAACGAGAAGGATGCTGTTCCACATCATCTGGATCAAGACCCCTTAATCGCCTTTTACGAACCCCATGAGAAGAGATAGGTGGTTCTGTTCTTAGCTGGTACGACACGGACTTAGGTACTGCCAGAGGTTCCTTTTATAATAGAAGCGCGCCATTATGTCCCCCAATATATATTTATATAGGCTCCTACAGAAAAAGCGAAAACAATTTTAGCATGTTACTGAACACGAAACTGGACAACTTTTTCCAAGAGAAATAGGTCAAAATCAATGATATTACAATTATGTTGAAATACGGAAAACCGACCTCCCATACAAATGCGCTCTCAGTTGATGCAGTTGTTATGGGAGGTCAAACATTGATTTTCGTATTTCGACCTATGTTCCTTGGGGAAAGTTGTTCAGTTTCATGGTCTGAGTAACATACTAAAATTATGTTCACTATTTCAGTAGGAACCCATATTTCTATGTATAAATTTTATTTAAAATTTTTTCCTAAAATCTTCCTATTCAGGCTCTTAACGAAACTTAGAAATTGTAACAGGAACTTAAATTTTAATATAACTCACCGGCTTCTCATTCTACCAACTCTAATCCACTTTAAGAATATCTACCGAAAAGTAATATTATTGAGAAAAGTTAATTGTGAAATTCTTTAATCTGATAAATCTGATAATAAATCCAGGAACACCTTGGCCGTAATCTGTGTCATTAACCAATTGTTTACTTAAAGGAGACCGGTTTTGGAGAAACCCAAAGGTCTGTAGCCTCCAAGGTCCGAAAATGGCACCATGCAACAAATCATAATGATGACTCTTGTACTGTGTGAGCTCGTACAGTCAAGAGCACACCAAGCTTGACAGAGTCAGTGTCAAGCTTTACCTGTCGTTGATTGTACGTACAAGTAGTGAAAATGGGGACATGGTTTTAAGTACAAACACGTGTTTAGTCGAAGAATTCCTTTTTAGGGTTCCAAACCAGAATGATAAAAACGGAACCCTGATGGTGCCACTTCGTCTGTCTGTCACACCCGTCGGTTATATAATTGCAATATCATTGGTACTCTGTACATAAACTTACTAATCTGGGATCATTGGTCACACCTGTTTATCTCAGCAACCACTCACGCTATCGACTTGAAATTTGGAACAGTTTTATAATATGTTTGTCCACCTATATTGCATTGAAATTATATATTTTTTTTGTCATTGGAAATGGGGCCCCAATCCAATATTGGGGGCAAAATTTCAAATTGTCGTGACCAGGTTGTGTGAGGTCTTTATTTGAACATTACAAAATAGATTTTTATATTTTTACGACTCTTAGTTTTCAAGATATGATGAAAAGTACAAAAAAACCCTTATCTCCGAAGTATGCAAAGCATAAAATCTGAATTAATTGTAGTCGATAGACGTTTATGTAAACATTACGCCAAAAAAAAAAACGATCTCTGCTTTTTGTACTTTTTAATTTCTTTAACATCTGTAATACCATGTTTTGGGCAAATAAAGTTAATCTAATCTAATCTGTAAGTAGCAAAGTTTCTGAAAAAATCTGTAGAAAACCTTTGAAAACAAACTTAGTTTCGCGGTCCTAAAAATTTACTTTATTTATTCCAAAAACACTAAAGGCTCTATAATCTTTTAAAAATACTATAGGTATATCGGAACGCACGAGTCCGACTCGCACTTGACCGGAGTTTATTGACTGAGCAGTGAAATAAAAACTTAAATTTAGTTAACCTTATTTCTAACCTTATAGTTTCCTTATAAATGTCCGTAACATTGCACAGTTATATAAAGCTCAATATAAGGGAATTCCAAAGGCCTACTCCCACAAGCTATGACGCTGGCATTGGCCTTGTTACCAAAAGCTGTCTAGCGCGGTAACGTCAGTTTTGTTTTGGTAATTTTTGACCTTAATGCGGTTGTTTTTGTAGATGATGCATAAATTGTAAATCCCTGATTGGTCATATCCTTCATACGGCCATAAGTTGACCCCTAGCCAAATTTTTGTATGTTACTCAGAATACGAATCTGATCAACTTTCCCAAAGGCACATGGGTCGAAAAACGAGAAAAAGTTTTGGTCATCCTATCCTTTTGGTTTATATGTAAACCACATTATTTCCGGCACAAGATTTGTACGGGAGGACCAACCTTTTTTTCATGTTTTTCGACCCATGTTCCTTTGGGAAAGTTATTCAGATACATGTTCTGAGCAACATACAAAAATTTGGCCAGGGTTCCAAAAATAACCCTGTATAGGTAGATAGGTAAACTTAAGATACCGACTCAGTCTCCTGTTATGTTTTTGTGTGACAATAAAAAAAAAAAAACCGGCCAAGTGCGAGTCGGACTCGCGCCCTAAGGGTTCCGTACCTATCTACCATATGATATACTAAAAGCTTTTGCTGTTTGATTTTAAAAACTCCGCGACCATCCAACTTGACCTCTCTTTTATAGAAAAGTTCTTGAAACGGGAGCTCACCTTAATTGGTTACTATTAGTTGTGAGAAAAATTGAACTATTTAATGATTTTAGACTCTTCCCTTTATTTGTACTGTGAGACCTAGCTTCTTGCCAAATTTCATAATTTTAGGTCAACGGGAAGTACCCTGTAGGTTTTACTTTTTTGCATAAATGTATGGAGATGAGGACATAAAAAGCCATATCTTTGATTGCGTCGTTGTAAAAAATTGAAATTTTCAGATCTTGTGTGGTTTATGGATTTTAATATTCGTTATCAATTTCAACCTGATACCTCGTCTCGTTCGTGAGAAAAGGGGTCTTGACAGACAGACAGACAGATAGACGGACAACAAAGTTATCCTATAAGGGTTCCGTTTTTTTCTTTTGAGGTACGGAACCCTAAAAAGCAAGTGAAGCTCTCACCTACGTCCACTCACCCCCCCCCCCCCCCTCGCACTCACCGCCCCTCCCCTTACCCCTTCACCTCACCCTCTCCACACCACTAGCCCCCCGCACCCCTCACCCTCTGACTCATCCAAAGCTCAATGTAGTACCAATTATTGACGCCAGAGTGTCTATGTCCACTTTGCACGAAATGAACCCCCAAACGAAAGCATAGATCCTCTGGTACAGTCTTAAGCACGTAAAGCGTGACACATTGGACTGTATATAACTCTCTCAATTCAATCAATGTAGTTAAGTAAGTAATGTAGTACCAATATTTGTTGACCTCTGCATACAAATTGCTCACTCTGGTCGACCAATTTTTCTTTTCATTTCCCATCGTATGTTTCTTTGGGAAAGTTGTTCAGTTTCGTTGACTGAGCACGCCCTTTCAGTTTTCGGTACACCGTCACTTACACCCTTTATACAACGTGTTAACGGAATAAGCGAAACTAAGAAAATAGTTTGTTCAGAATCGAGAGTAGAATCAATTTCACGGGTTTTTGATAGAGGTAATTTGTTTTATTTAAATTTTTGCCCCTTCTATTCTAAACATTTCTGTGGATACGCGCGCTGGCGGCGGCGTAGTGCGTGGTGAGCGTGGCGTGCGCGGACTAGAACAACGATGAAACTAGAACTATGATGAAACTTTAAAATAACAATATCTAGATAAAACAAACTTTTTTTAAGAATTTTTTACGGGTGTGGATTTATTTCAATAAAAATCTGTTGGGGTGTATGAAGGTTCCGCTTATTCCATTAACACGTTGTATATTTGTAATCGGTTTCTTGAAAACGGCTGTAACGATTTCGATGAAATTTAGTATACAGGGGTTTTTGGGGGCAAAAAATCTATCTAGCTAGGTCTCATGTCTGGGAAAATTCGTTTTCACCGTCTTTTTTAATATTTCTCAGCGCGTTTTAGTGCGTTCAAGAAACTTACAGCGCCATCTGTTGTTGAGTAGCATTGCTTGCTCACCCGATGATATTTTAATCATACAGAGCATAGCCGGGTCGCCCAGGTACTATGTAGTTAAGACTGTAAGGGTGATTTTTCACCAGCACTGCTTAGCTGTGATACAGAATAAAGTAATACAGTAGTTTCATACAGAACGGACACTCTCCGCCCCCCTTGCAATCCACCCCACACCCCCAATTGTGTGCGAAACAAAATTCATTCCTTATAGTCAAAGAAATTTTAAAAAGAATCAAACTTTTTTACACAAAGTAAGGCCAATAGTAATACGAGTTTTATAAAAAAAAAAGTTTAATAAAAAACATACCTAAATAAAGAGTTGGAGTAAGCACGTAATGAATTGCATTTTTTATGTCAATACAGAAAAACGCCACTGAAGGCCATAAAACACAGCTTAAGGCACTGATTTCAATATACAGGCTGTTTTCACTGAGTTAAGTTGTATGAAGTTAAGGTGATCCGTTTTCCATACAAAAATTCAAATGACTTGCATTCTTACGCGGGACATAAAATTCTGTTGCAAAACGAACGAATACTGCTATTTTTAGTTAAATTTTTCGCTAATTAATACAAAAATACAGTTAATGCACTGGAAGTACTATTTTGGTTAGCAATTTTTGGTTCAATATTACGATTGTGGGCGTGCGGTCAAAACTTTACGGTTGTGCTTTGTGTGCATGAGTGAGTGATCGTACTCATATAAACACGGAGTGACGAGAGTAATTGACTTTAGTGGACATATGGAGATATTTTTCTTATAGAAATTGTTGTTAGGCGTTGAAGTTGCACGATGAAATTTACGCGAATCAACTTTTTGCACATACATAGTTGGTACTTATTGCATTAAAAAATAAAACCTTATATTTGTAGCAGTGGCTCCATCTAGTTGCGTTCGGGGCTAAGCTGGCCGTCACAGATCACCTTAAGGGAGAATATCCTAAGCAGTGAGCTGAGAAAATTGTATTCAATAGGATTTTGCAATTTTCCTAGCTTGTCAAATGCGCTGTCAAATGGACAAATCCTATTAGCAGAAATTTTCCAGCCCACAATTTAGCTCGAGAGTTTTTTTTTAAATGTTACAAGTGGGTAACTGGGCCACTTGGTGTCTTATTAGTGAAATAATTTGACACTAATAAGACAGCAAAGCGCGTTACCCACCCTGAGAACTAAGTTGGTATGTCTCACGTGCTGTATTTTCACTGGCTCCCTTACCCTTCAAACCGAAACACAGCAGTGCAAACACTGCTGCTTTACGGCAGAAAAAGGCAAGGGGGTGGTACTTCCCCAGACGGACTTTGCACAAAAGCCCTACCACCTACAAAATGTTGTCTTTGTCGTAGAAAGAGAAGGATATAGAACGCTTCACTCGCACCAGAAAGGAAGAAAAATAGCCCATTTGCTAGCGAAAGAGACGGATTGTAATTCAGATTTATATGGAGCAAAATTTTTACACCAAATTCAGGCATGGTAGTAGGACAAGATCAATGCCTCAATGATGGATGATCTATTGTTGTGCTTACTATGATTAACTCTACCTTGATGCACAGCCTTTTTTACAGAGGGCCCGTCCCTTTCGGTTACATGCTCGGCTAAAGCTTGTACTGTACTTCCTTTGTCAACGATCATTAATTTTCACAGATACACAGTCTCATATTTTCAGAACGAAAAAGTGTCCCCATTTCCGAAGTCTTCTGCGTACCTGTACCACCATACCAACCGCAACTCTCGTGGTGAGTGTGGTACATCCACTTTTAAATATACCACGCATTTTATCATAATCATAAATCTTTATTGCTTACACATATGAAAAACAAAATGATTACCAAAAATTTTCGGAAATAAATCACGATCATTTCATGTTTTTTTCATTTAGCTGTAAAATTGTGAAGAGAGCTGCCCGTCCAGCAGTGGACCTTTCCGGGAAGTCATAAGTTAAGTGTAGTTAGGAAATTATTAAATATAAGAAACTAGCTGTTGCCCGTGCCTTCGTAGAATTTATAAAAAATGTAGCGAACCAAGGGTGGTTCCGACTATCTGCACACCAAATTTCATCAAAGTTGGTTGAACGGTTCAGCTGTAAAAACTTTAGAGACAGACAGTTACTTTCGCATTTATAATATTTGTTGGGTTTGGGATGGGATGGGATATCAATCGAAAATACATGACAGGACTATCGTTTTAAAATAGCTGTTCGGGTTGGTTAGTATGGCAAGTAAAATTGTGTATTATGCAATTAGTGTATAAAAGACGGATTTAAAGAGAGGGCCAGAGATGTATCACGAGCCAGTGAATGATTCTAACGACTGAATCATGACCGCAGGGAGTGATTCAAGTGTTAGAATCCTGAGCGACGCGAGTGATTCATGGCCCCTTTCAAAATCCCTTTTATTCAAGAGTTGCATACTATACTTTTTCACTTCTCATGCTCTGAAAGTGCTTCTTTGTGCAGGATATAGGCTGCACAAAATCGAATTTTGTGCACTAGGGCAAAAAAGTAATCGCGGTGGTGTAGTGATTTTAGAGGGGGAATGGTATAAACAATTTTATGACATGGGTTACATAGGTACCGAAATTTTTAAGACACTAACTCTCTTCCATGAAGGAACCCAATGTTTACCCGAATATAATTTTTATATAATCAATCACTGTCCACACCGGCAATATTTGTCGAATGCATGCAAGCTACAAATATCGTTAGCATTTAAGATCTGTCCACGCAATCGACATGCAAGCGATAAAGCAGTGACCTAACCGTCTATGAACTCCGGGTCATGGATAAAATTCGCGGAATAAGTGGCATTCTTCCTCTAAACAGTCCTGATATATTAGGTCAATGGCAGGATGCATCTGCAGTTGCAAGAGCAAGTGATTAAAATCGCCTGAGTGATTTATATTGATTGTCGCGTACGAGGACAGTGACGTCAGTGACTCATAATGATCGATGATGTTGTGACATTTCAATTTGGGACATGCTGGCAGATGTCATCCCATAGTAAAATCATTTAGCATTGTTTTTATTCCGAGCGAAACAAGGAGGTACAATTTTCTTGGTTTAC
The DNA here is from genome assembly GCA_947532105.1 of Athrips mouffetella. Taxonomy (NCBI): domain Eukaryota; kingdom Metazoa; phylum Arthropoda; class Insecta; order Lepidoptera; family Gelechiidae; genus Athrips; species Athrips mouffetella. The sequence goes on along the minus strand of OX383970.1, from coordinate 22,026,735 downwards.
CTAAACATCCTGTATATAAACTCGTTTAAGGCCATAGATAGGGAATTAAGGTGTTTGTGTTATTACAAGAGCATTTATGTTGTATTTACGCATTATACGCAAGAAGTTAATAGCTACTTTTAATATAATATGGGCTGGGGGCGTTCGTGCTAGCTAATACCAGGCCACTCAGAAAGTATTGCGAAAAATAGTTTTTATATATGGGAGACTGGCCGGTCAGAATCTTTTTCGAAAATATGATTACTTGTAAGTAAAAATATGTGTGTTCCATTTTCAAAATTTCCCTCCACATTTTTTGCGAGCCAATTCAAAGTATCGTGTCTTACTGAAAAATGGATCTGCGCCGGGAACATTTTAGAGCTATGATTTTTTACGATTTCAAGTGTCGCCTGAAACCGGATGAATCGTTCGATAGACTTCAAATGGCATTTATGGATGAAGGCCCCTCCAAGGCAACCGTGTATCGTTGGTATAACGAATTTAGGCGCGGTCGACCAACCTTGGGGGATGAAGAAAGAAGCGGTCGCCCTTTGACGGCTATTACGGAAGAAAACGTGCTAGCAGTGAAAAATTTAATCCAAGATAATAGGCGAATTACATATCAGGAGATTCAGCACATATTAAAGATTGGATCGGGAAGCGTTCACGAGATTCTACACGGGCATCTTCGCGTGAGGAGGATAGTATCGCGCTGGGTGCCGCACTACCTCACCGACGCTCAGAAGCAGGTCCGGGTGGAATGGTGCCGTGATATGCTGAACAAATTTGAAGCAGGCTCGTCTCGGCGTGTTTACGACATCGTAACAGGTGATGAGTCCTGGATTTATCAATACGATCCAGAAACCAAGCGCCAGTCGACAGTTTGGGTGTTTCAAAATGAACCAACGCCTACCAAAGTGAAGCGATCTCGAAGCGGGGGGAAGATTTTGATCGCCAGCTTTTTTAATTTGACTGGCCACTTGGCCTCAATTCCCTTACGAGATCAAAGAAGCATCAACGCCGAATGGTATACTACCAAATGTTTACCAGAAGTTTTTTCTGTTGTGAGCAACAAGCGACCAAACACAGGGCTCCGCGGACTACTGCTCCACCACGACAATGCGCCTGCACACACCGCGCTCAAAACGAGGGACTTCCTGGACAGCACACCAGTCAAACTCCTGGGTCACCCTCCTTACAGCCCTGATCTAGCACCGTGTGACTTCTTTTTATTTCCAAAAATAAAAAATCAGCTCAAGGGGATACAATTTTCGTCGCCGGAAGATGCGCTGGCTGCGTTCGAGCAGGCTGTAAACGAGGTGTCTACGGCGGACTGGAAAAAGTGTTTTGAAAACTGGTGCAGACGCATGAATCTTTGTATAGAGGCTGGTGGAGAGTACTTTGAAAAGATTTAATAAAAATATATGTACCTGTAGAACAATTTTTTTTAGTGTCGCAAATATTTCTGAGTGTCCCACGTATTTAAAATTATTAGGAAAAAATAATCATACGTAAAAACTATATACACATATTTTTTTATTGTCAATGGGCTTACCCTTCACCTCGATCTAGTCTTGAGGACAGAGATGAGGTCGACGATGGGACGAACTTACCCAGAAGAAGCCTATTCACTCGCGACTTTCATAGATTCGGGTTATATGAACTGGGGAACACAGACGCAGGCAGAGAATTCCAATCTTATGGCGCATTATAAAAAGATGTTTCAAAGCGCTTTGTGCGAACTTGTGGATAATCAACCAAGTGTGGGTGATATCCTGCGGTGCGTCTGGACTCCCGATGGTAGAATAAGCTCATGGAGCTCTTGAGCACACTCTCCGAAGTACAATCTGTAAAAGACCGACAGACATGCGACCTTGCGACGTTGGGCTAGACTGTGAAACTTGGTTTTCACCAGAATCTTATCACCAACGAGCTTCTTGGCTCTGCGATCTATCGAGTCAAGTGCGTGTGGTTGATATTTAGCTGAGCTATCCCAAAGATGAGTGCAATTCTCCATGCACGAGATAATGGAATATTTACATAAGTCCTTTCCACATAATTTTCCTGTCTGTTGTTTGCAGGGAAGTTCGCGTATAGAGAATATTTCTTCAGGAATGTTAATAAGTATTTTAGACTACATTTTCCAGCTATGACGAAATTCTTTTTTGTATGAGTTCTTTTTTTAATAAAGCCTATTGTGACCAGAGCACCTACCCGGTGGATAGATGCCATCTTGAAGTCCACCAACTGCAACACCCAGGGGGCAATCCACCTAGCCCAAAACAGAAATGTTAGGAGAGCCCTAACCCGTAGGGCTACTTTTGGTGGTCACGACCCTCAGCCATGAGGAAACGACAAAGAAGAAGAAGATTGTGACCACACATATTGTGGTATATTGAACAAAAGAGTGGTATATTGGTTAAAGAGAGCTGATTTTGAGCCCTTGAAATATACCAAGTTACATAAATATAAAATATACCACATAGGCCCACGCACAATGGTCCTTACAGGACTAAGTGCGGAAACCACACACTTAACTTAAAACTTATACCAAGTTTTGGTTACTCTAGGTAAGAATCGGCTGAATGTTTTTTTGTAAAAAAATCTCTCAATGACTCCTTGAGTGAATGAATACATCCTCATGAAACGCTTTTGAAAATAATAGGTAATATATTTTCCATAAAAACTGTTACTAATCATTTTATGGTTTATATTATTTTCACTCATATATTTTAGGTAAAGTTGGCCAGTTTTAGAGTGACAATAAATAACTCTACAAATACCTTGCGATTTTGGCATCATTCTGTACGACACCTCGAGAATAAATCATAATAAAATACACATTTTCTTTTAGTATTAATTTTCATAAATTTCTCTCAAAAGTTGGACTAGCATTTTCATAATCACTGCCAAATCTTTGATAAGGAGGTCAAATCTTTGAAAACCTTTGCCACTGCATTTGCCGTAATAGTACGCAACAACTGCTACTATACCTATTAGAATCACTGATACAACGCTTACAAGAGCAATAGTCCAGAAATTCCAAAAAGAATTTCATTTACACTTGGTGACAGGCTTGGTGATTCTGGTTCTGAGTCAGTAACGGATTCTGTAGCCGTTACTGACTCAGTTACTAGTTGTATTTCAGATACTGGTTCTGATTCAGTTACTGATTCTGATTCAGTTACTGGTTCTGATTCAGTTACTGGTTCTGATTCAGTTACTGGTTTGGATTCTGTTAGTGGTTCTGTTGCAGTTGCTGATTCAGTTTCGGTTACTGCTTCTGTTGTGATTACTGGTTCTGTTACAGATACTGGTTCTGATTCGGTTACTGGCTCAGATTCCGTTATTGGTTCTGTTTCGGTTATTGGTTGTGATTCAGTTACTGGTTAATAAAAACGTGCGGAAACCACACACTTAACTTAGAACTTATACCTAGTTTTGGTTACTCTAGCTCTAGGTAACAATCGGCTGAATGTTTTTTTGTAAAAAAGTCGCCCAATGACTCCTTGAGTAAATGAATATATCCTCATGAAACGGTTTAAAAAATAATAATATATTTTCCATAACAACGTGGACCATTTTTATTCGAAAAGTCTGTTACTAATCATTTTCTGGTCTATATTATTTTCACTCATATCTTTTAGGAAAAGTTGGCCAGTTTTAGAGTAACAATAAATAACTCTAAAAAATAACGCTTTAAATCCTTGCCAGATTTTCATTCAGCATCTTTTCTACTAATGACTTGCGATTTTGGCATAATTATGTACGACACCTCGACAATAAATCATAAAAAATACACATTTTCTGTTAGTATTTATTTTCATAAATTTCTCTCAAAAGTTGGACTAGCACTTTCATAATCACTGCCAAATCTTTGATAAGGTGGTACTGTCGATTTTACTCGAGGAATTATTCTAGGCGCCTCAAAATCAGAAAGATCTATTAAAGTTGCAGGTCCTTTGCCACTGCATTTGCCGTAATAGTACGCAACAACTGCTACTATACCTATTAGCATCACCGATACAACGCTTACAAGAGCAATAGTCCAGAAATTCCAAAAAGAATTTGGGTCATTTATACTTGGTGCCGGGCTTGGTGATTCTGGTTCTGAGTCAGTAACGGATTCTGTAGCCGTTACTGACTCAGTTACTGGTTCTGTTTCAGATACTGGTTCTGATTCAGTTACTGATTCTGATTCAGTTACCGGTTCTGATTCAGTCACTGGTTCGGATTCTGTTAGTGGTTCTGTTGAAGTTGCTGATTCAGTTTCGGTTACTGCTTCTGTTGTGATTAATGGTTCTGTTACAGTTACTGGTTCTGATTCGGTTACTGGCTCAGATTCCGTTATTGGTTCTGTTTCGGTAATTGATTGTGATTCAGTTACTGGTTCAGATTCTGTTACTGTTTCAGTTTCGGTTACTGGTTCTGTTGTGATTACAGGTTCTGTTACAGTTACTGGTTCTGATTCAGTTACTGGCTCAGATTCCGTTATTGGTTCTGTTTCGGTTATTGGTTGTGATTCAGTTACTGGTTCGGATTCTGTTACTGGTTCAGTTTCGGTTACTGGTTCTGTTGTGATTACTGGTTCTGTTACAGTTACTGGTTCTGATTCGGTTACTGGCTCAGATTCTGTTATTGGTTCTGTTTCGGTTACTGGTTGTGATTCGGTTACTGGTTCTGAGTCGGTGACAGGTTCTGATTCCGTTACTGATTCTGTTTCTGTAACTGGTTCTGAGTCGGTAAATGGCTGTTCATATTCGGTTGCAGTCTCTGTTTCAGTTACTTGTTCTGATTCGTTCACTGGTTCAGTAATTATTGGAGTTAAAGTAGTATCTGTTTCATCGTCTTCCTGTCTATTGTTATCTAGAATATAATAAAAAGTTTTTTTGTCGGTATCAACCTCATTATCGTCATATCTGTTATTTTCATAATTGTTATTTATTGCATCGACTGATAAAATGTTTGTGTGTTGAATATCATCATAATTTTTGACTAAGTTTTGACTAGGGATGTTTAAAGGGATTGTATCTAAACTTCTTTCAATTGCATAAACATTATCTCTTTTGAACACATTGTTTGAATGTATTTTTTTGTATGGGTATACCAAATTATCATCCGACATATCGCTTTGTGTATCGCTCGAAAAACTGTCATCAAAATTTCTTATTGTAGACATAGTATCATCTCGCATGTCTACATCGTAAATCGGATCTAGTTTACCTTTTTCAACAACCAAATTAAAAATGTCATATGCTTCTGTAAAGACGTTGGTGTGTTCTACCAGTTTGATTGTTTTGTCTTTATCTAGAAAAACATATGTAGCTGTACTGTCTTCTAAAGCTTCTAAAATAACATCCTTCTGTTCATTTTTATTCTCAGATACGAGATTTATGATTTTTATTTCTCCTGATTCAAAAGTTCTTTCTGATTTTAAGTCTGCTGTATCATTGTCGTCAAGTTTAATCGAGTCCACTAATAAAACATCTTTATCTTCAACAAAGCCAAGTAGAGTAACCTGCAAATAAAAGTAGAAATAGGTTTAAGTTAATATTTTCGAATTTTGTTTAATTTTTAAATTGATCGCGATTTCGTCGTTTTATTTGTCTTCAATTGTGAATTGTTATTCATGAATATTTATAATTTAGAGGCAGATCCAAAATAAAATATATGTTAGGTAATGTATCTAAGACAAGTCAGCATCCGGCCTTCCATTTAAGAATTATTCATTATTATCATGAATGCTGCATTTGTAGGGGCCAGGCAAAAGTAAAAATTACAACAAAATCTCGATACTATAAAATAGGTAAGAAAACTTACGTTAGCATTTTTTTCAATTCCAATTCTGATTGTATGCCATCCTTGGGCAAAATCGGTTTTGCTCTTGCTATACACGTAATTAGTTATAGTTACATCCTCGTCCCTCACTAGTACTTCTATTCTGCTATCGTCAAAAGCAGCTTCGAAGTAAAGAGATATAACGAGAGTACCTTGGGAAATAGGAAACGAGGCACAGCTGAACGAAAAAGCACTAATTACTTTCTTGTTATTTCCTGTTAAAGATACTGGAAGAATATTAGATTCTACAAGGGACCATCCATTACCGGCTCCACATTTTGAATTATCAATTGCGTTAAAATCTATTATCACATCACAATTTGAAGATTGTAAAATAAACAATGAAGTGAACACTAAAACTACTAATACAGTTGGATATGCCATTTCAAGCTATACTCTTTGTCAGTATTAAATTCGGAGCGCGAAAAAACAACGGGCGAATAAAGATAAAATGCAATCAGAGGGGTAGATAAGGGAACAGTGTAGCTATTGGTGTAAAAAGCGCGTAGGTAAGTATTGATCTTATCAAAGATAGGATAATGATTCAAAGTTTATTGCATTAATGATAATAATAAAAACCTTGACAATAAAATAACAAATTTGGTGTTTTATTTGTTTATAAATAGTACTGTTTTAATATACCAATTTATCAAAAACTTATGTACTAAGAACACGGACACTGCTGGCTGTAATAAAAATTGTTGCAGCCGAAAATCAGCGCATTAGCCCTTGGCTTTGACATATGTGCTGAGCTGGAGGCCAATTCATCATCATCATATCGTGTGGGTTGCAAGGTCGATGACCGACCTCACAAACCCTGGTGTCAGAGTTGTTGAGCCGCCAAAGGCCTCTGACATGGCTCATTAACGACTACATCCGTAGATAGTAGTCGGGACCAACGGCTTTACGTGCCTTCCGAAGCACGGAATCATCTAACTTTTCGGACAATCAGGTGATTCATCCTGCAATGTCCTAACCAAACTGGGGAGGTCGCACAAAGAGATGTTTCCACTTATGTTTTTCTTTTTGTATGCTAAATAAATATTACGAGTATTTCTTTCTGTCTTTCTAATACTGAAAGTTTCGAAGACTTAATTCATCAATATCTCTATCAACTTATCATATTATTATAACTTTTCTACGAAGCGGGAGGGGGGTTTACTGAATGTTAAAATATCACCTAAAATCACTTACCTAATTTTTTTAAGTCCTAGATTGCTTAAAAATATGTATGCCAGAATTTAATGAAATTAAGGCATTTTATGATATTTCTGATTTTATCATAATTCAGTAACTCATATTCCTTTTGAGGAATCATTATGTCTCTTTGTTTTTTTTTCAATGGTTTTCAGCTTGTTTTCAGAGTATTACTTTACTTTTTAGGGTTCCGTACCTCAAAATAAAAAATACGGAACCCTTATAGGATCACTTTGTTGTCCGTCTGTCTGTCTGTCTGTGTGTCAAGACCCTTTATCGCACGAACGGGTAAAGGTATCAGGTTGAAATTGATACCATATATTATGGTACATGAACCACAAAAGATCTGAAAAATTCAATTTTTTACAACGAGGCAATAAAAAGATATGGCTTTTTATGTCCTCATCTCCATACACTTATGCAAAAAAGCAAAACCTACGGGGTACTTCCCGTTGACCTAAAATTATGAAATTTGGCAAGAGGCTAGGTCTCACAGTACAAATAAAGGGAAAAGTCTAAAATCATTAAATATTTCAATTGTTCTCACAACTAATAGTAACCAAGAAATTTCCTATAAAAGAGGGTTCAAGTAGGATGGTTGCGGAGTTTTTAAAATCAAATAGCAAAAGCTTTTAGTATATCATATGGTAGATAGGTACGGAACTCTTAGGGCGCGAGTCCGACTCGCACTTGGCCGGTTTTTTTAATATAAAGGTACACTTTACAAATGCCTGACACAGTTGCCACGGCAAAGTATTATATTCATCATCTCAGCAAGTGGTAACAAATTGTCAGGAGCTAAAGTAGATAAAACTAGTGCGGGATGTTGTAGCCTGATCATCTACCTCACAAATTATATACGAGTATAAACGTAACCATAATCTGTTGAAAGAAGATTATTATTATTTATTTATTTGGGACATTATAGGCTAGATAAGATAAGATAAGATAAGATTTATTTATTTGGCATCCAATAAGACATTATAATTTACAGTAGTGTAGGCAACAAAGCAGTTGACCCCAACATAAATTTCCTAGGCAGATTTTATTTGACAGGATGATAAAGAATCATGAATTAAAATGTAAATTCAAAATAACCAAAAAAAAATTTACAAAAAAGTTTTTCATACATTTTTCGTAATTTTTGTATGGAAAAATTAAAAGTACCGTTTTTTTTTGGATTTTTTATAAAAGTTTCATCGACTGAGGATTTAATGCGGGGGTCTTCATACAACGATCCGCTTCGTTCCCTAGACTACAGGTACAAATCCCAATTCGATAAAATCAATTTGGATTTGTACCTCTTACGTAGTTTCTTTAATTAATTTCTTTGTGATAAACTCATACAATAATAGAAAGTCTTATAACTTAGTAGCATGCAATTTAATTAATTGCTAAGATGTAATATTCTTCAAATACTCATACTGATGTTCATTGTTCAGGATATGGGGTCCCAAACATTACATTGGATAGCAAGGAATATACTACTCTCCAATTGCATAGCTCGATGAAACTAGCTTATCATTACTAAAAGCTGTCCGAGGAGATTAAAATAATAAGTTTAGGTACTCAATAGTCAATTTCAAAATAAAAATAATCCTTTTTTAGAAATTTTTCATCATAACTTGAAAACAATAGTTGTAAAAAAACAAAATTATATTTTCTAATGTACAAGTAAAGTCCTTTCGTAAGATAGGTACCCCCCTCGACCTAGTTAGTAACGATGTTTTTTTTTTTTTTTTTTTTTAATTTGGGCCCCATTGCAATAATAAATTTTATTCTTTAATTTGCAATAAAGTTGAGCAATCATATTCTAAAGCTATTCCAAATTTCAAGTCGTTAGCATGAGACAGGGGCTGCTGAGATAAATAGGTGTGACGGACAGAGCCCGTGTGGTGACGGCAAGGAAAGTACCAACCCATCTCTACCCGTCGGTGTCGTAAGATGCGACTAAGGCTTTATGAACCGGAGGATGCGCAGCAGCATCTTTCTGTGTATCGCACCATCTTAGATACTGAGGTCACCAACAACAGCGGTCGCCAGCCGCAACGTGGTAGCGTGGTGACTATGGTAATTCCCCTCGAAAATAAATAATTAAACACACTTTTGCTGAAGTTCTGGAGGGAGTTCCCTGTCCTGCAGGGGACGTTTTATGGGATGTTATGATGATGATGACGGACAGACAGGCGAAGTCGCAACATAAAGACTAATTCGGCATACATTGCTCGTTGAAGCAAGGATATTGCAATTAACATAACCATGCCTCCCAGCAATGTATGCCGAATTAGACTTTGAATTCAGCTAGGTCTGATCACTCCTTAAGGGTTCCGTTGTTATCCTTTTGGTTCGGAATACTAAAAATGCAAATGAATTTCTATAGTTTGTTACGGTACAGTCGTACCTAGTCAGGTACGTCAAGCTTGACACGTTGGTTTTTGTATGGTCCTTATTTCAAAACCACTACGGGCTAGAGTCGCTCTGCAAGTGTCAAGCTTAACCTGCTCTTGACTGTACGCATTAATGCGTTAAAAGGTTTTCACTTGGCAGATTATGAGAGAAAGGCACCATATCAGTACCTTTGTTATTTATTACCATAATGACTTTACATAGTGAAAGATTGTTTCAATGTTTTGAATCTAGTGAGGTCGACTATGGAACGAGCATGCCCAGAAGAAGCCTAAAAATAAAAAAAAGTAAAGGTATAAATTCTCTTATTTCATAAATCTCGGATATTTAATGATTCTTTAAAGAGGGTGTAAAGGAAAGCTTAACTGTAACGTAACTGAACAACTTTCAGGAAGTGAAAAATCGCCCTCTGTATACAAAATTGCGAACTTGATTGGAGTTTATATGAAGAGGCCAACTATATTGAAAGTTGTTTAATTGTTAACTGATCATGCCATTTCAGTTTTCGCAAAACCTGTCCCTTACACCTGTTATATCTTAAAAAAATGTTGACTTGGTTGCCATATACAGGATGTACAAAAATTACGATGATCCTGCTAAGGGGTGATTCTATATTGTAAAAAAATACAATTTCTTAAAAAAAATCTTATTTTTTTAAATAACTTTACAGTAATTTATTGAAACGAATAGGTACTCGCTAGTGACCAATCACTAGCAATAGCAATATCCAGATATTATTACAAAAAAAATTCACAGATTTTATGCCTCACACGACTATCGAGCACATCAAATCAATCTACGGAATTAGTTTTTGATTTTTTCAAAAAGGTTAGACTGCAGGGCAAACCTTTAACCCGATCGTCTTTGTTTTAGTCTCAAATTGAAACTGACTAAATTTTTCAGAGCAATTTTTCTCAAGTTTTTGATATCATTCTTCGTTTCCAAAATATCAAGCGCCAAAATAAAAAAATCTGATAAAATAGATTTTTTTTTACTTTTCGGCCATAACTTGGACGTAGTTTAGCAGAAAGGACCCAATCCACACAAAGTCACTTTTGAGTTATGACGTTTTAAAGTTCAGACTGATATTCTTTACGGAAACTGTTAATCTGCAGTTTTGACTTCATTACATATCGATAGATATTTAAATTGTTACTACGTATCTATATGGTCAGTAAGGTTTTGTGATGTATTTTTTACATATGGAAGGAAAACTGGCAGTTGAGTCCTTTCTGTTAAATTGGTTTTTGTATGAAGCGGTTTTTTAATTTAATTATTAAAAGAGACCCAGAATAGCAATTGGTTGCAAAAATACACTTTCTATCATAAAAACAATATAATTTTACATAATAGGTAAGTATGTGTAACATCACTATGGTCTTCTGGCAACATAGCAAAATCCGAAACAATCCACATCTTCTACAATATTCATGTTTCCCTTGAGAGAATACATTTTTGAGTATAATGACGTTTAAAGTTCAGACTGATATTCTTCACGGGAGCTGTTAATCTGAAGTTTTGACTTCATTACATACGATAGATATTAAAATTTATATTACGTATCTTTATGGTCCATAATGTTTTGTCATATATGTATTTTTGACATATGGAAGGAAAAATGGCAGTTGAGTCCTTTCTGTTAAATTGGTTTATGTATGACGCGGTTTTTTAATTTAATTACCAAAAGAGACCTAAAATTGCAATTGGTTACAAAAATACACTTTTTCACATAAAACAATATTATTTTACTTAATAAGTATGTGTAACATCACTATCGTCTTCTTGCAACATAGCAAAATCCGAAACAATCCACATCTTCTACAATACTTATGTTTTCCTTGAGAGAATACACTTTTGAGTAATGACTTTTAAAGTTCAGACTGATATTCTTTACGGAAGCTGTTAATCTGAAGTTTTGACTTCATTACATATCGATAGATATTTAAATTTATATTATATATCTTTATGGTTCATAATGTTTTGGTATGTATATTGGCATATGGAAGGAAAAATGGTAGTCGAGTCCTTTCTGTTAAATTGGTTTTTGTATGATGCGTTTTTTTTATATAATCATCAAAAGAGACCCAAGATAGCAATTGGTGGCAAAAATACACTTTCTATCATAAAAACATATTTATTTTACTAAATGAGTATGTGTAACATCACTATCGTCTTCTGGCAACATAGCCAACATTACCCTAATATATGGTTAGTGTTGCCAATAAGTATCTACTAATTAATGATAGGCAGATTTATAGTTTGTAATGAATTTACTGATAAAGCGTCTTAATTCAAGGTTTTCATTTACTTAGTTCGTAGAATCTAGAGTAGATCAAACCCGTAGAATTTATGTCACATTACTATTAGAATTAAAAAACCGAGAGAGTATGCTCAGTGAAAGGAATTGTTGGTCCATAATAAAATTAACTTAATTAAGATCTATTCATGAGTACTTAGTTCATGTATTTGATATTTTATTAATTTAAACTTGGTCATGGAATTTAGCATTGACTTAGCATTCTCTTTCAATTTTTTGGTATCCTTCTCTGTTGCCTTAAGAAAAAACAATGTTAGCATCTGGGTACACTTTGGTCACTCTTGGTACGATGCGTGGAATAGATATTTCACTATCACTAGGTAATGACAGTAATCTATCTTTAGCTTTCCGTTTTCCACATTCATAGCTACATACTGTGATCATCACTAGTGCTATCAAAGCTAAAACAACTACCATAGTTATTGTAAACGGGTTCCAAAAGTTAAAATCTCTATCAGATTCAACATCAGATGCTTCTGTATTATCTTCTATGCTATCTTCTTCAGTAACACTTGCTTCATTTGTTACTGTATATTCAATAGTACTAATTGTAGTGTCTCCATCAGTAGTCCATGTTGTAGTTGCTGTAGTTTCATCACTAGTTGGTGAAGTCGGTGTGGGTAATGTTGCTGGACTTAACGTTACATTTTCTTCTGTTTCATCTGTAATATTGGAGTCGGCAGTATTTGTGTTTTCGTCAGTAATCAAAGTAGTAGATTCAGTAGTTACATCTCTTATGTAAATAACACAATCGTCTTCGTTGTTTGATGAAGGTATATATCGGAAAGAATCGACAAGTAGTGTAAATTCAACAGAAGCCAATGACATGAGGGTTATCTAAAACCAAAAATTTAAGGTCAGGTAGGTTATATCGTCATCATCATGACATCCCATCAAACGTCTACTACAGGACAGGGAACTCCCTCCAGAATTCCGGCTTTTGCTGAAACAACGTGGAGAGGAAGTACCATAGTCATCTCGCTTGTTAGCGTTACGGCTGGCACCATGGACGGCGGTTGTTGGTGACCAAAGTAAGTAAGATAGTATGATACACAGGAGGATGCTGCTGCCCATCCTCCAGCTTATAACCCTTAGTCGCCTCTTACGACACCCACGGGTACGTATGGGTTGGTACTATTCTTTGCCGGCACCACACGTTATATCGACTTATTTAAAACGATCATTTTACGAATTTGATTTGATTCATCCAAAAATAATAACAAAAAAAAAATATATTTTCTCTTTGTTTTAAGCATCACATCACAGCATGTATCCTAAGACATAGTATAGATAAAATAAACTGTATACTTACATATCCATCAAAAGTTCCTGTCCCTCCTATACTAATAGGAAAACTATTCCATCCCAGTTCATAGTTATCAAGTCCTGCCTGACTTACAAACTGACCGATTTGAACGTCATTCCCATTTTCTACTACCTGATTAACGAAAACTAGTAACTGGAACGCTGATACATTTGGGTCTATAAAGACATTTATTTCTAAAGTTGCGCCCATGGTTATATTGAAAATGAAAGATGATGTGCAACTCATATCTAAACTTGGCGTTATAAACGAAGTACTCAATGAATGAAATGGGTCTATAGAGTCCTCTGATATCGTTGAATAGAGGCCTGAAGTCCATTCCCCTGTAGCTCCAACGTTGACGCACATTCCAAAATCATTTCTGAACAGTTCCTCAAATGATTCTTCGAAATCATATGTCACACAAATTTCACCAGCCACTTTGTTTATTGCTTCTGAAGCACACAACAAAAAAATAAAAATAATCATTTTTGACTTGATTTACAACTTTATGCACCACTGATTTCACTGATCAGTATTAAATTGATGTTGGTAGTAATTAATTATTTTTTTATCTATGTCTAAGAATGTAATGGATAAGATTAAACTTCCGTGAATTTAGCTAGATGATAAAGTAGTGTGAATGTTTGTAATTTAATGTGTTTTTCGAGTTGAATAATCTTATCAGTAGCTTCTTATATCATAAATCGTAATAAAACGTTTTAAGTATCCTTGAACGCACATTTGTTGCCGGCCAAACCCGGTTTTTGGACAAATTAGTATTAGGATTTTGTGATTTATTTGCGCAGCCGCAAGAAACTTCGCGTACCTTCTGTCTGAGTGAACCGTTTGCAATGAAACAAAGCTTTATGTTGCACGAAAGTAAGCCAAACTCGTAATTGAAAACCCCGTTTAAATCGGTTTGGTAGTTGGTGAGTTATTTTCGCACAGGCAGTGTCGTGACGCCCCTGGGCCTGTTACTATTATTTTTCATTAGTTGTAGAGGCTAAAGTCGGGCCATCTGTCAAGCTTGACTTGTTGTATACTGTAACTACGTAGTCTGTTATGGAAGAGCGGAGCCTCCTGACACAGGCATAAACTAGATGGTAAGCACACTTCTGGTTAATGAAATAAATATTTTGTATTTTTTTTTTTTTTTGTATTTTGTATTTTGCCCCTTGGTTGGGGGTAACATCAGATCGACGTCACGATAAATAATATAAATCTTCATACCTGAATTTGCTCAGCCTCTTGGAGGCTTGTGAAGGATTGTGAAGGTTCCTCGCTCGCTGGCGCGGGTACCTGCAGCCAGCTTTCGTATCTGCTTCGCATATGGCCGACCTCTCGGCATCATGCTCGTCCGTCCCAGGAATCTCGCCGCCTCTCTTGGTTGGTTTAGGTTAAAATTAACTAAGCATCCCACGCATCCTCAACCCGCCTAAGACTCTAATACTTGCGATAAATTCTCGCTCTCATTCTCAATGATTCTCTTATGTAGTGGACAGAACTGTCATCTTGCATCTCTAGGATTCTCTTACGTGACTGGCAGGATCGTCACCCTGGTTCTCTCTTGAGCCACGTCTTCGGGCCTCCGCTAGGGAGATCTCCCGGCTCCTGGTCGACCACGGATTCTGTGGGCAGGCGCTCTCTCCGAATCCACTCTAAGATTCGGAGGTACCGGTCCCTTCCTGCCCACGTTAGGCAAGCGCTGTTCTCGATCTACTTCTCACGGATCGAGAGTACCCGTCCCTCTCTTGCCTAAGTACCTAGATAGCGAATCATATCTTTATTATTAGTAACTCAAACATTACGATCTTATACCTTAAGCTAGTTGAAATTACGCAAGATACTTAGCTATCGATCGAGAATATGCTGCACTCTCCAGGGCCACGTGGCGATGACGTCTACCTTTGTAGGTAGACTACTTTACTGCTTGCCGGCGCACGTCGTACTAAAAACGTGCTGCTTGTGGGTTCTTCTCGCTGCAGCGCAGCTGCAGCGGGGAGACCCTTTCTGGCTTGGGGCCACTGAGGCTGGTCTCAACCGACGCCTGCAGCAACAGGCGTGTCCCTGGGGCGGCCTCCGAAGGGGCCTATGTCCGGTCTTCACGCCGCGGTGAGGACAGCGCACCAGGTGATTCCCCGTTGGGGGAGGCCTAGTGAGCGCCTACGAGCCAGCGGCGGCTTCTCTTCAACGGAGGTGGGCGGGCGCGGTGCGGCGTCGGCACGCTTGCGCGGCTCGCGCGCACCGCGCACGTCGTGGTTGGGGGCTAGTAGTAGGGGCCCACAGTCCTGACTACCTGGTGTGGAGGAGAGGGGCCTCAACATCCTGACCACATGCGAGTCAGGATGGAGACACCCTCCGTGACAATCGCCGCCGGGTCTGTGCCTGCTCTCACGGCCTTGAGGACGGAGAGCAGGAGCTCGATGGCGAGGTCGATAGCGTCGTGGGCGGCTGTGCTTGGGGCTGCCCCCGGGTGCTTCACCATCTTGCCCACGTCTTGTGGGGCGGTGACCGCTTCCTGAGGCGTCTGATTCGCTGTGGGTGTGGCAGCTGTACTGGGAGGCGCCTTCGTCAGCTTCGCCTTCTTCCCCGCAGTGTGCGGGGCGGCGACCGCTTTCGAAGCCGCTGGCTGCGACTGGCTGAGGCCGGCTGCGGTGGCGGCGGCGGCGGCTGGAGTGGTGGAGGTGGTTCCCTTCCTCCTCCTCCTTCCCCTCCTCTTCTTGTTCGGCGTTGTCAGTTTTGGCGGTAGCACGTTTTTGTGGGACGAACAAAAACGTGCTACCGCCAAAACTGGTCTTATATAGTGACTGACAGCACTATATCTCTGTCTCGCTCACACGCCCAACTGACAGCTTGCGCAGGGCTGCCAGTATCGCTATTATATTTCGCTAGGTTTAGCGACAGGCAGCTTGATAATTTACAAGCTTCTGATTCAGCGAACCGATTTAAATGAAATATAGCCTATATGTTGCTCAGAGCCAAGCTTAATCTTCTTGCGAAAACCGCGAGAAAATCCGTTCAGTAATTTCGGAGATTATCGAATAAATACAGACACCAGGCAGACAAAAAATTTAAAAAACATATGTTTGTGTTCTATTAGTCCTTTCTTATCGCCCACACTCATTTATTGATAAATTCATCAAAAGTACAGACACACGGTTTTCTACTGTTTTATTATATGTATAGATAATTATGTGAGGTTACATTCAGGCACATATATAAAATCAGAACATTCGAAATAATAATGCTTGATTAGAATGAGAGAAGGACAGCGCTAGGCGTGAGAGCAGGACGGAGCGATATATGTCTTTGTCGCTCCGATTACTAAGCTGCAAGCCAGACAGAACGGGCGCGGCGCGCTTCGGGTGCGCCCGAGGCGCGCTTCGAGCGCCCCCGTGGTACACTTTTCGGCTGGACGACGCAATCGATGGCAGCGGACTGTACTGTGCGGCGGCGTGCCGGCGGTGCGCCGGTGGTACACCGACAGTGCGCCTTAGGCATGCCGTCACGTCGCCTGTTCAAATCACATGCATACAAAATGTAGGAGAACGACGCGGTGCAAGCCAGACAGAAGAGGTGCGCTGAAGGCGTGCCGTGCGACGCACCTCTTCTGTCTGGCCTGCGCCTTACGTATCGCTCCGTGCTGCTGTAAACACTTCTGTAATTTTTAACTGTACATAAACTTTTGATGCAACTATTTTAATGGATAAACACATTGATACCTCAGAATAAATCTTCTAAGATCTACACAAATACGACCTTCAATAAAGTCTCCAAGTGTATTTGCGATGTGTTCGTCAATTTCAATAGTTTATTCTGTTTTTAGGGTTCCGATACCAAAATGGTAAAAAAAAGGAACCCTTATGGTGTGACTTTGTCTGTCTGTCTGTCCGTCTGTCTGTCTGTCTGTCACACCTCTATATCTCAGCAACCACTTATGCTATCGACTTAAAATTTGGAATGGTTTTAAAATATAGTTGTCCAACTTAATTGCACATGTAAGACTTTTGAAAAAATTATGATTATTAATCTAAAGTTTATGTAAACTTTACAGCAAAAATAAAACTATCTTTCGAAGTTGCACAGTTTTTCAGAAATCTGCAAAAAACCTTTACAAACAAATTTAGTTTTGCGGTTCTGAAAATGGACTTTATTGCTTCCAAAAATACTATAGGTATATCGGAACCCTCGGCGCGCGAGTCAGACTCGCACTTGACCGGTTTTTTATATGTACTTGATCCTTTTAAATGGAAATTTACATAATTATATGCTTCTTTTTGCAAAATAGTCAAAATTGGCCTGTAGCCTGCGGTTTTGAACATTTTTTTTAGTAAGATTCGAGTGCCAGCTTTCTACCATGTTTGTGGCACGATGTTGCTGCCCAAAACAACACCATATTCTTGAAAAGCATGACAAAGCCAAAATCGTTTATTCATTGTTGGATATTAAAATCTCTTAAATGTAGTCAGCTAAAGTACATCGCTTGACAAACAATGTGGCGCCATGGTGGGAAAAAAACAAGTGACAATAAAAACCCATGAACTAATGAGATTAACGTCGTGACAAAATAATCGTTAAATTGTGAATAGTTTTCTTTGTTGGGACATTTTGACATTATACATAACCATCCGTCATCTATTGATTGTTGTGGTAGATGTGCCCGAGAAATACACCTTTTTACATATTTTCTACTCAATTTTCTCTTTTTTATCCTAACTGTTCAGCCATTTTCCAAAAATTTTGAGAAATGGAAATAACACCCTCTGATTATACTTTCTGGTAAACAGTTTCAATAGCTTGCATCGCAGCTTTTTCAATATTAATCCATTCGGCAGGTACTTTCTACCTGGAATCAATTGCGAATTTAATGTTATTTTGTAATGGTGTTTCAGGACAGTGTGGGGTATGGAACCTAAGTTGTTGACCTCGAGGAGCCTGTGGAAACTTGGTGGGGGGCCAAAAACCTCAAAAATGTCGGACTTTTTTTAAGATTTTCGCTTATATCTTCTAAACCATGCGCTTCTCTAGAAAAATGTAAAGGACAAAGTTGTAGGACATTAAATTTCCTTTAATTTTGGTTAGTAAAAATCATATTTTGACCATATACTTACAACGACTTGACTTTATCATGTCGACGAAGAAGCAAATATTCAATGATGTCTCTGTGATCAATGCGGTTAAAACCGGAAGCGATCACCGGTTGGTAAGAGGCACATTGAATATCAACGTAAAGCTGGAAAGAACTCGACTGATGAAGTCTACGCTCCGACCCGCACCCACCAATATCCAAAATCCCGACGGCTTTCAGCTCGAACTGCAAAATCGCTTCGAATGCCTTGGTGAATGCATAGATGTGGACGACTACAATAACGGGTTCGTGGAAACTGTCCATACAATTGGGTCAAAGTATTTCAGACCCCACCGTACTAAAAGAACCAAAAAGATCTCAGATCATACTCTCAAGCTAATGGAAGAAAGACGCGAAATGGTTCTGCAGTCTTCGGGAGATGCTTCTCAATATCGGCGGCTCAATAAACAGATCTCTAAGTCTCTGACTCGCGACATTCGGCTATTTAATACTAATCATATTAAAGAAGCGATTGAGCGGAACAAAGGCTCCAAAGTGTTCGCAAGAGATCTGTCTATTGGGCAGAGCCAGTTGACGAAGCTGAAGACCGAGGATGGCAGAACCGTATCGTCCAAGCCTGAGCTACTGAGGGAGGTTGAGAAGTTCTATGGACAGTTATACACGTCAACCGGCCCACCCGTTAGCAGTCTGGCCAACGATCCAAGAGCTAGACTTACCCGACACCATACCGAAGATATCCCGGACGTCAGCTTGTACGAGATTAGAATGGCTCTCAGACAGCTTAGAAACAACAAGGCACCCGGGCACGATGGAATTACGGCTGAGCTTCTGAAAGCAGGCGGAAGGCCAGTGCTAAAAGCTCTTCAGAAGCTGTTTAATTCTGTCATACTCGAAGGGAAAACGCCACAGGCATGGCACAGAAGTGTGGTGGTGCTCTTCTTTAAAAAGGGTGATAAGACCCTGCTGAAGAATTACAGACCCATCTCACTTCTGAGTCATGTCTATAAGCTGTTCTCGAGAGTCATTACGAACCGTCTCGCACGCAGGCTCGACGACTTCCAGCCTCCCGAACAAGCCGGTTTCCGTAAAGGCTTCAGTACCATAGACCACATACATACGCTACGGCAAGTTGTACAGAAGACCGAAGAGTATAACCAGCCACTTTGCCTAGCTTTTGTGGACTATGAGAAGGCCTTCGATTCGATCGAGACGTGGGCTGTGCTACGATCTCTCCAGAGGTGCCAAGTCGACTATCGGTACATTGAAGTGTTAAAGGATCTGTACAAAAACGCCACTATGTCAGTCCGTCTTCAGGACCAGGACTCGAAACCTATCCAATTGCATCGAGGAGTGAGACAGGGAGACGTCATATCTCCTAAACTGTTCACCGCTGCATTGGAAGACGTCTTCAAACTCCTGGACTGGAAAGGACTTGGCATCAACATCAATGGCGAGTACATGACCCACCTTCGATTTGCCGACGATATTGTCGTAATGGCTGAGACCCTGGAAGATCTCGGCACGATGCTCAATAACCTCAGTAGAGTTTCACAACAAGTGGGTCTTAAAATGAACATGGATAAGACGAAAATTATGTCTAACGCCCTTGTTGTACCCACTCCACTCAAAGTTGGAGACTCTACGCTCGAAGTTGTCGATGAATACGTATACCTGGGACAAACAGTCCAGCTGGGTAAATCCAACTTAGAGAAAGAGGTTACTCGTTGAATCCGACTCGGATGGGCAGCGTTCGGGAAGCTCCGCAACATCTTCACGTCCAAAATACCGCAGTGTCTCAAGACGAAAGTCTTTGACCAGTGTGTGTTGCCAGTGATGACATATGGAACCGAGACGTGGCCGCTCACGATGGGCCTTATCAGGAAGCTCAAGGTCACCCAAAGAGCTATGGAAAGGGCTATGCTCGGAGTCTCTCTGCGAGATCGAATCAGAAATGAGGAGATCCGCAGAAGAACAAAAGTAACTGACATAGCTCTGAGAGTCGCTAAACTAAAGTGGCAGTGGGCAGGGCACATCGCAAGAAGAACCGATGGCCGATGGGGCGTAAGGGTTCTAGAGTGGCGACCACGTACCGGAAGACGAAGCGTTGGCAGGCCCCCCACAAGGTGGACCGACGATCTTGTCAAGGTCGCGGGAAGCCGCTGGATGCGAGCAGCGCAGGACCGGTCGTCATGGGGATCTTTAGGGGAGGCCTATGTCCAGCAGTGGACGTCTTTCGGCTGATATGATGATGATGATGATAGCGCGATACAGAGGTTCAAATATTTACAAATTTCTTAAAAAATTAATAGGCGACAATTGCGCTTTTTTGCCTCGTAACTTTTATTATTCAACATGTCTATGTATATATTGGTTCTCGATATTTCGGAGGGAGTCGATGCGTCAGCAAAGAAACAACCGTGCTCCAGGTTAGTTTTTATTCGACTGCCGGCGGGGCGAGGGACGCAGCCACTCGCAAAACAATCTTGACTTACCTACATCACTAACACCCCTCCACCTCTAATTCTTAAAACTAAAAGAACTGTCTGTAATTAACATCTTTACGAGCTCGTCGGGGGTGGAAGACTCTTACAGCGGTTGGTTCTGCAGGTGACGAAGAACGCTCGTTATTTGTCTGTTCAGAGTTATCTGGGAGGAGTCCTTGAGCGGCGGGTTCCGCAGATTTCGCTGGTTGCTCGTTAGCTGGGCGTTCATAGCTCTCTTGGTATAACGCTGTCCAGTTCTCAGGTTCTACATGAGTATCCTCGGTTAGCTGAACAGAACTTCCAGATGCAACTACTCCTGGTTCTACTGCCACGTCGACTGTTGGACCATCTCGTTCCGCTGGTGTAGTAACTATCTCTGTTGAACGAGGTTGTTCATGTCCTGCAAGCTGCGCTCTTGGTTGACTCAACCTTACGACAAAAGGAGGCATTTCTGATTGTTCCGTTCCAACGGACACAAGTGGATTCTCTCTCTGTTCCTCTGTAACTTCTATAACTTCCTCCCCCTTAAATTTCAAGAGCTGATTTGTGTGCTTCTTTACTGAACGATTCGTATCTAATATAAGTACTATATAGACTGACGCGCCTATTTTCTTAATAATTTTTCCTTTTGTCCATTGAAACTTTTGATTTTGAAATATTTTTACTAAGACAATTTCATCAATTGCAAAAGTCGCGTTTCTGTTGCCGCGATATTGTTTACACTGTAAATACTGTTTTTCTTTTACTCTCATGTCTAGTGCAGGATCGGATGACGACGAAGAGCTGGGGAATATTAAATCTAATCTACTTCTTAATTTACGCCCGAACAAAATTTCAGAAGGAGATCTGTCAGTGGTAGAGTGTTTGGAACTTCTGTAATGGAATAAAAATTCTTGTATTTTTAAATTCAAATCTTTATTCTTGGTACCCGAAAGTATAATTGATTTTATCGCTCGCTTTATAATTTTTACGTAGCTTTCAGCTTGTCCATTACTTGCAGCATTATAGGTAGGTGTTGTAACGTGCTTTATTCCATTACGGAGACAAAATTGCTCAAATTCGTCAGAAACAAAATAAGTACCGTTATCCGAACAAATAATTTGAAATATTCCAAATCGCGCCATAACTTCACAAATTTTCTCTATAATAACCCTCGAACTATAACCGCTGGATACATCAAAACACTCAACCCATTTCGAGTACGCATCGACTATGACTAGGAAGGTTTTATTATTGATAGGACCAGCCAGATCAATATGAACCCTATGCCAGCTACACGGCGGGTAGGGCCAAGGAGTGAGCGGGGCGCGCGGCGGAGCGGGGCGTAAAGATGCGCACACGCTGCATGACGTCACACAGCGCTCGATGTCTCCTGTTATCTGAGGCCACCAAAACCTATCGCGAGCTTCTGCTTTCATTTTATTTATTCCCATATGGCCTTTATGTAATTCGTCTATAATTCTATCTCTATAGATTTGGGGCACTACCATTTTATGTCCACGCATTAACACGTCATTTTCTACCGCTAATTCATGTCGACATTCGTAATAGGGTTTAATTAACTTGTCATGAATCTTATTTGGCCAACCGTTCATAACATAATGCAACACACGGGGCAAGACGATATCGGTACGTGTCCCTTTAATGATTTCGTCTAGTGATAAGAAGCGCTCACCCTCACAAACAAAGTTTACATACGCTGTCTCATCACTCGGTTGTCGTGTGTTCATAGGAACCGGTTCTTGGGATTCGTTCGTCGATCTACTCAGAAAATCAGCTGAGTTACGCGCGCTGCTTACGTATTCGATAGTATAGTTATAGGCTGACAAAAATATTGCGTAGCGCTGTAATCTATTTGCCGATATTTCTGGTACTCCTTTATCTGGATTTAGTATTGACAGAAGTGGCTTATGGTCAGTCCTGAGAATAAAGGGAACAGCCCGCCCGTATAAATATTGGTGATATTTACGAACCCCAAAAATTATGGCGGTTGCCTCTTTTTGAATTTGGCTATATCGTTTTTCAGCCGACGTTAAAGAACGTGACGCGTATGAGACTGGTTTTTCCACCCCTTCTTCAATTTGTGAAAGGATTCCGCCCAGGCCGGTTGGGGAGGCATCTACTGTTAAAATGAGCTGAGCGTTTGGGTTAAAATGTGCTAGATTCCGATCCGACGCCAACTCTTGTTTAATTTTATTTACAGCCTCCTCATGCAGTGGCCCCCAACACCACGGCTTATTTTTTTGCAATAGCTCATGAAGCGGATTTAATATAGATGAGGCGCTCCTGACGAAATTCCTATAATAATTTACAAGCCCTAAAAAGGATTTTAGTTCCGAAATATTTGTAGGGGTTTTCGCTTCTAAGATAGCTTTAACTTTTTCTGGTGACTTATGTATGCCATTTCTATCAATTTTAAACCCTAAATAAGACACCGACTCCTGGAACAGGGAACACTTTTCTTTTTGTAACACTAATCCGGCTTGCTCTAGTCTACGAAAAACCTCATGCAATCGGTCTAAATGTTCTGTCGTAGATTTTCCCGTTACTAGTATATCATCTAAATATAAAAGAACTCCGTCTAAGCCCGACAACAACGTTTCCATGGCTCTTTGAAAAATGGCTGGAGCGCTGGACAATCCAAACACAAGCCGTGTATATTTAAATAGCCCTTTATGAGTATTTATACACGTTAACATTTGAGAAGGCTCACTCAAACGAAATTGATTATATGCCCTCGATAAATCTAGTTTCGAAAATTGAACACCCCCGTTTAATTTAGAAAAAAGCTCATCTATACGCGGTAACGGGTATTTTTCTATAATTAACTGCTTGTTGAGCGACACTGAATAGTCGGCACAGATTCTAAGTGATTTGTTAGGTCGAATCACCGGTACTATAGGACTCGCCGACTCTGCATACGCAACTGGCACTAATATACCTAAATCGACGAGGCGGTTAAGTTCTTTTTCCACTCCTTCGCGTAAGGCAAATGGCAGTGGTCGCGCTTTGCAAAAAATGGGCTTTGCGCCCTCTTTTAATCGTAAATCGACTGTTAAATTTTTGCAACAGCCTAACCGTTCTGAAAATAAATTTGGAAATTTTGCTGGTAAATCTTCTACTTCCTTTTCAGATAGTTGGTTCACGGAACAAACTCGTAAGTCAAAGGCCGATATAAAATCTCTTCCTAGCAGTAATGGACCTTTACCGCGTACAATATAAACTGTTAATTTACGCTTTTTATTTTTATACGTGAACGGTAAACTAAGCGTCCCGAGTGTATCAATGCGACCACCGTTATAGCCTTGTAAAATAAAATTACTAGGTTTTAATTTAAAGCACGAAAACAATTCGCGATATACTTGTTCAGATATAACGGTCACAGCAGAACCCGTATCAATTTCAAAGTTTAATTTCCTTTCGTGCACTAGCACAAATTCCTTCATGGGCTCACCGCCGAAGGTACGAATATTACAAATTATTCGCTTACCGTCGTCGTCGTCATCATCCGCGTTGCACTCGACATAATGTTGTCGCACTATACGTTTCGAACACACTCTTTTTAGGTGACCTTTTTTTCCGCACTTTTTACAAGTATGCCCGGCAAAACGACACGTTTTCGCTTGATGACCTACATAACCGCACACTGAGCAAGTAACGCCGGTTCCGCCGCTGACGTATTCCCTGTCACGGGACGAGCCCGCCGCCGCTGTGCTCGCCGTTCTGCCTCGCTGCTGATATGCCTGGCTCGACGTTGCTGATGATAACTTTAATACCTGCAGAGGATCTTGGAATGCATTCGGCCCTGCGCTTGTGGCTGATTGACGCGCGCCTAACCGAGCGCTATGCATACCTTCTGCAATCTCCAATGCTTTACTTAAGGTTAAGTCTTCCAAATTCTTTGTGAACAGCTTATCTCGCTCGGGTCCTTGTACCATTCCCAGTACAAAACGGTCTCGAAGATGCTCGTTTAACACCGACGTGTTGAACCCGCAATGTATGGCCAATCCGCGCACACGAGCGGCCCACTCTGCCATACTTTCATTAGCTTGCTGCGTAGCACCGTGAAATTTTGAACGCTCTGCAAAACCGCACTTTTTGGGTTTAAAATGGCCGTCGAGCAAGGTCACCACTTCGGTATAAGATAACGTTGCCACATCCTTGGGTAACGCGAGGTCACGAACAAGCTTGTAGGTCGATTCGGCGAAACTACTTAACAGAATTGCCCGACGCTTGCTACCCGTTTTATCTTGTTCCTCCACAATATCGTTCGCTTCAAACCATTGTTCGATTTTGCCTCTGTAAATCGGCCACTCTTGCACTTCGTGATTAAACGTGGATAAAGATCCGATTGACATTGCCATATTCACACGCGAACCGAATTTTCCGAAGTCGCCAGTATTGGTTCTCGATATTTCGGAGGGAGTCGATGCGTCAGCAAAGAAACAACCGTGCTCCAGGTTAGTTTTTATTCGACTGCCGGCGGGGCGAGGGACGCAGCCACTCGCAAAACAATCTTGACTTACCTACATCACTAACAGTATACTATACACACTTTGTATACCCACTGACACCCCGACACCATGACTCCTTGACTCCCTGTACTGCAGCCTTACGCAAAAATGATAAAACTCCAGGCATTCATGTGTCCCGTAATTTTTTGTTCTATGTACGACAGGTACAACTTTTACTCTTTAAGGAGTGATCACTCCTGGCTGAATTCAAAGAGTAACTCGGCATACATTGCTCGTTGTAGTAAGGATATTGCAATTAACATAACCAAGCCCAACAGAACCAAGCAATGCATGCCGAATTAGTCTTTGAATTCAGCTAGGTGTGATCACTCCTTTATCTTAAACAGTCAACATTTCCGGAAAATACAATATTAATAAATAAGGTTCCAAACTTTTCGACCTTAGGCAAGATTAATTAGTGATCGTGGAGAATCACGTCCAACCCTCAATTAAGTAATAAAACAATAAGTTTGCTAATAATTATGTATTTATGAAAATATTTAAGTATACAATTAACTCTATGTACATTGAACTTGATTTAAAAATACTCCGTCTGCCGTGATCTTTTTGGAGCAAGTGGTAAATTGTAATGAGAGACTTTCCGGTGTATGTTCCTCAAAAATCTCATAGATGGCGCTGATAGTATGCTCCAGGTTCAACACTCTTTGCTTTTGGTCAGAATGAGCTAAAAGAAGTTTTTACTATGACAAAAGAGAATCTATACGGCGTTATTTTTTTATCACTCCGGATGCAAGTTCTGCCCATGAAACTGAACCACTTTTCCCGTCGACCTCAGATTATAAGACTGCGTTCGCTTCGCTCGCTCACCTCCTGCGTTGTGGTCGAGTAAAGAGACACAACCTAACTGATTCCGTTCGGGATGTAAACATCAAAACAGTTTTGGCTGATTTCCGCCTTGAAAAGTGGTTTTGACTGATAATGAGATTTAGTGAAATGTGGTTTCGATCAGACTAGAGTTTTGACTGTGACATACACAAATAGTATTTAAGGACCTTTGAATGAGTACGGCTTTTTTTCCGGTTCGCTTAGCATTGCGCTTTTCTAATTCTGCTTTAAGCGCTGGTAGTGACCAAGAACCAAAGTCTTTAACCATGATAGGTCTTTATATGAGTGTAGTAGTAGTTCTGAGTCCAAAAAAATAAATAAATTCAGCAAATATCACACATGCACAAAGCCGCCGAACTAAAAGTGGGATAGACCCAAAGAATCGCCCTGGAATCGCCAAATGGCCAAATGAAACAATGATAATGATAGTGAGTGACTGTCATGCATGTCATATCAAAATGTCATAAGAAAAAGTATACTCTTATGACCAGTTTTCTTCAAAGAGGTTCCAGCGCGCGCGATTGGTAAGTGTCCCCAACTCACCGACGGTATGAATGAATTCTAGGTCTTAATGGTAATCAAATCATACCCATGCGCCCCGTGTGGTGCCGGCAAAGAATAGTACCAACCGATCCCAACCTGCGGTTGTCGTAAGAGGCGACTATGAACCGGAGGAAGGGCAGCAGCATCTTTCTGTGTATCGTATCTTACCTACTGCGGTCACGAACCACAGCAATGGCTAGCTGCAACGCCTGCAACGCTTACAAGCATTGGTGGTTCTTTCATGATAAGATCTGTAAAATTGTGTCCGCAAGTCATCGTTTTGTCGATGAATATCGAAGGAAGAACAAAAAATAATTCGTTTGTTTAGCCAGAGTAAATAAGTAATAAAATACGATGATTCAAATACCTGCGTAAACTTAGGTTAATTCGTAAATTCGCACTCACTATAAGCATGTGTAAGCAAATTTAGTCTAAGTTATCTTTGTCTATAAAATTTAGAAGTACATTCTCTTTTGTCCAATATTATAGTAAAAACTTCTTTTAGCTAATTGCAAAGAGTGTTGAACCTGAAGCATACTATCAGCGCCATCTATGAGATTTTTGAGGAACATACACCGAAAAGTCTCTCATTGTTGGTTTTAACCCACGCTACGGCGAAGCGTAGTAAAACCTCCTTGCCGTAGCCTAATCGAAAAAGTGTCAACTGTCAACCGTATTGTTGTTACAATACGGGTTTTTATTCAGTGACATCAAAGAAGTACGCGAGCAATGGCGCGATTGACCCTTACAAAAATATTTAAAAATGCAAGTTCTCACTTCTGCTGGCACTCCCGGAGTGCAACCCGTCCCTTTTTTTAATTAATTTCGTTTTCAATATAGGTGGACAAACATATTTTAAAATTGTTCCAAATTTCAAGTCGATAGCGTGAGTAGTTGCTGAGATAAACAGGTGTGACAGACAGACGAAGTCGCACCGCACCATAAGGGTTACATTTTTTAGGGTTCCGTAGCCAAATGGCAAAAAACGGAACCCTTATAGATTCGTCATGTCTGTCTGTCCGTCCGTATGTCGGGTCGTATTAGTCTAAAAACACCCTAAAATAACAGATGTTTTATTTGCGTCTAGACGCAAAACGGAAGCCTTTTTCTCAAGTTTTTCCCTGTCTATTAGGCTTCCGTCTGTTCCGTATCGCCTCTAGGGGCGTTACGTGACAGCTGTTAGTTAAGTATACGCGACGCAATGACACAGAATTTTGTTCTGACGCTTGCATGCCCACTTCGAAGGTCTCTACGCCTCGTCAATCGTATCAGCCGACAGACGTCCTCTGCGTGACATAGGCCTCCCTTAAGGCGCCGTCCACAATAAAAGTAGCATTTTAGATACCATAAATAAAATACTTGTGCAATTACCTCAACCTTCATTTTTTATATGTATATCTTCAGTTCAATAGTTAGTTTTTAACATACGCAAAAATACAATTACTTACCCGGTAGAATATTTTTTTTAAATGTGCTTTTTTCGTAACTACACCTAAACCAAAATTGCTTAAATATCGACACAAAATTAGCTGTGTTAGAAAGTCTTTTATTAAATCTCGTATTTTACATACCACTTTTTCAATGTGTTGAGTGTACGCTGAGAAAAGCGCATCGGAAAACGTAAAACAACGCGAATCCGCTTTGTTCTAGCACGCGCATTCAGCCTTTGAAAGAGAGGTAACATATGACGAAACAACAGAAACTGTTAAAGTTACAACAGAGCCCAACTACAACAAATGACACAACAAAGGAATCGGTAACTATTACAATAGATCCTGCAACAATGACAGCAGATGTAACAACAACGGAAACTGTAACATTTGCAACAGATCCTTCAACAACAGAAACTGTGACTATCCTGCCAGATGGAGAAACAACAGAAACTGTATCAGTTACTACAGGTCCCGTACTAACTACAACAGATGACACAACAACAGAATCGGTAACTATTATAAAAGATCCTGCAACAATGACAACAGATGTTGTAAAATGAAAAGAAAATTGCAACATGCATATTATACCAATAAATCAAAACACAACAGGCAAAAGTATTACAACTATAAAAAAATACTTAAAAAATGTACCACCCACGCTAAACGCCATGTTAATAATAATTATATAATAAATAGTAAAAATATCAGTAAGGCTACATGGATGGTAATAAATAATGAAATTGGCACAACATATTTATCTAGAGATATTAAACAAATAATTTTAAATGAAAATATTATTACTAATCCGTACCAAATAGCAAACAAGTTTAATGAACATTTTATTAATACAACGAATAAAATAAATGACCAGTGTTTTAATACGAATACTAGTAGTATATCACATTCGATTTATCTGGCCCCAGTTGATGATAATATCATTAAAAAAACTATAATGTCTCTCAACAGTACAAATTCTGTCGGCAATGATGAAATATCTACTAAAGTGATCAAGGCATGTAAAGAGCAAATTGTTCCAGTGTTAACATACCTAGTCAATTTATCGTTAGAGTTCGGTATTTTTCCAGAGAAATTAAAGGTAAGTATCATTAAACCACTGCACAAGAAAGGAGATAAGAGTACTATTGAAAATTACCGTCCAGTAACACTCATATCTATATTTTCAAAAATCTTTGAAAAGGTATTTTATGACAAGCTGAGCTCATTTCTTTTGAGATTTAACATCTTAGTACCAAACCAATATGGTTTTCAAAAAAAGAAGTCGACGACCCTAGCAACTTTTGATCTAGTCAACCACGTATTGCACAGTCATAATGCTACGCACTACACGACAGCATTATTTATTGACATGTCGAAGGCGTTTGATTTTGTTAAGCATGACTTGTTATTGTTGAAATTGGAACAATATGGCATTAGAGGTCCAGCAATTTCTTGGCTAAAAACGTATCTGAGCAATAGGAACCAATGTGTTGAAATTAGTCGACTAAACGTTGAATTAGAGTCACAAACGTTCAGATCCGAGTCGAAACAAAACAATTTTGGGGTACCGCAAGGAAGCGTGTTGGGTCCTCTCTTATTTTTAATCTATATAAATGACTTCACCAAAATCACAGAACACAAAAGCATTTTATTTGCAGACGATGCTACTGTCATCATATCAACAAGTAAGTCTATGGGTCTAAAATGGCATGAATCTGAAATCAATCAGGTATTATCCTCAACTATAACATGGTTACAGAAAAATAATTTGAAAATCAATCTTAATAAAACATGTTACATAAATTTCACTAGTAATACAACCTTAAATATAAGTCATGACAGTATTGCTATTCAGAATTTGCAGGCCACATTATTTCTGGGAATACAATTAGATGTTAATTTAGACTGGAAAGAACAGGTAGATCGGGTATGTGGAAAAATCAATAGTTTTACCTACGCCCTATATAGGTTAACCAAGGTAGCGACAAAGCAGACCGCTACTGTCGCTTACTTTGCCTACGTAGAGTCGGTACTCCGTTATGGCCTCT
This sequence comes from Athrips mouffetella, assembly GCA_947532105.1. Classification (NCBI taxonomy): domain Eukaryota; kingdom Metazoa; phylum Arthropoda; class Insecta; order Lepidoptera; family Gelechiidae; genus Athrips; species Athrips mouffetella. Next base: position 21,996,739 of record OX383970.1, on the reverse strand, counting down.
TAATTTGGGGCAATGGGACTACTAGTAAAAAAGCTTTCATAGCACAAAAAAAATGTATAAGAGCAATCTTTGGTGTAGCACCTGACACGCCTTGTAGACCTCTTTTTGCTCAGTTGAAGATACTGCCACTGCCCTGTCTCTATATATTAGAAGTCGCGACTTTTGTTAAGCAGAACTACGATTTATTTATAGAACACAAATATACGACTGAAATAAACCTTAGAAAACCAGATAGACTGGTTCATGATGTAATACCAAAAAGTACACGGTATAAAAAAAATTGTTATGCTATGTGTATAGACATATTTAATAAATTACCCAAAGAAATTAGGGATCTGCCCCAGTCCAAATTTAAAAATGCATTGCGTTTGTGGTTGCTGCAGCACATGTTCTATTCTGTAGTTGAATTTCTAAATAACTAGCTATTAATTTGATGTTTTCCTTGTGTTGTCTTTTTTAAATCTTGACATTTTAAATAAATAAAAAATAATTAATTGGTAAATCTTGAAAATAGGAATAAATTATTATTTAGAATTAAGTTGTAAGTACTAATTGAATTAAATTTGCATGCTATTAATAGGCTAGATGTGTGATACTAAGAAAAACATTGTCATCCCTTTAAAACCATGTCTAAAGCAAATAAAGCATTCTATTCTATTCTATTCTACAACAACAGAAACTGTAATAATTACAACAGATCCTGCAACAACAGAAACTGTGACTAACACAACAGATGACGAAAGAACAGAAACTGTTACAGTTACTACAGAGCCCTTACCAACTTCAACAGATAACACAACAAAAGAATCGGTGATTATTATAACAGATCCTGCAACAATAACAACAGATGTTACTACAACAGAATCGGTAACTATAGTAACAGATCCTGCAACAATGACAACAGATGTAACAACAACAGAAACTTTAACAATTACAATAGATCCTGCAACAACAGAAACTGTGACTATCACAACAGATTGTGAAACGACAGAAACCGTTACAATTACTGCACAGCCCGTACCAACTACAACGACAGGATCGTTAACTATTATAACAGATCCTGCAACAATGATAATAGATGTAACAACAAAAGAAACTGTAACAATTGCAACAGATCCTACAACAACAGAAACTGTGACTGTCACAACAGATTGTGAAACAACAGAAACTGTTACAGTTATTACAGAGGCTGTACCAATTACAACAGATGACACAACATCAGAATCGGTAACTTATATAACAGATCCTGCAACTATCAGAACAGGTTTTACTACAACAGAAACTATTATGACAGAACCCATAACAACAGAATCTGTAAACTTTAATACAACAGATATATTAACTACAGAACCAGTGACGATTACAACTATTACAACAGAATCTGAAACAACAACGACGGAATTATCACTTTCTACATCTGATATAACAAATGAAGTAACAACCTCACCACCTGAAGAAGAAGAAGATGATGTTAGTCTTCTATCATATCCTGTATATATTACTCTTATGTAATTGTGTCAATCATAGTGATTACAGTGGTAACTTTATGTGTTAAAGATAGATGATGATGTGGCTTCTTAGGATAATGATAAGGACGCTCCGATGCTCGTAACCTTGCTGAGAATTACTAGTACATATAGACGAATATAATTTGGGAAGTGGTCATTACTTTGAAAATGATAACTCGAATCCTGTTTAACTAAGAAAGAAGTCATAGAGTTTAAAACATGGGTTTATAAATTCACGTCCGTGCCGCGCCTGCGCCTTGTCACAAGCCTTGCGCTAACCGTATGCCCTTTATTTTAAGGTCTAACAAAAAGTCCCAAAATCCCGAGGGATGTGAAACTACCCATGAAACTATTGAAACTGAATATTCTATACTGTATGTTTGTTCTTGTCTGTAAAACTGCCTATATCTTTATTTTATATGCGAGTACAACAATAAATTTTTATTTTCGGCTTAAATTTCTTGGGAAAAGTGGTTGAGTCTCATGGGCAGGTTGTCATATTTTAGGTTTGTTAGGGTGGATGGTTTTCCACCAGAGCTGTGCGAGTTAGCTTAGTTGTGAGCTGAAACATTCAAACCAAAAAGATAGCTCCATTTGACAGCGCATTTGACAAGGTAGGAAAATGGCGCAATCCTGTTGGTTGGAATTTTATCAGCTCACAGCAGCTCCCTCGCACAGCATTGGTGGAAAACCACCTTACTCTGTTGTGTAAGATAGGGCAGGTGGCCCGGTTCTGGCCATTTTAAGACTTTATTCTCACTTAAACGTTTGTCCTTTCGTCTTTGTAGTTATCTTGGACATCATTTTCATTATAAGTCATCAAAAATATATTATCCTTACCTTAAAGAACCTTGTTGTAATATAACTCTTAGTATTTTTCTTTAAAAATAGGATAAAAGCCGAGTAGTGGTTTAAGAGCCATTTTTGGCCACATTTTACCCATTTATGGCCATGCTTTGCGCCAGTTCTGGCCATAATAAAATGAAACATCAAGAAACTCAAAATAAACGCAGTACATTTTTATTGCACGATTTATTGGCACAACGCTGAATAGCAACATTTAAGATTATTTTCAACACCCACTACAAGCAGGTTTATCACTAGGAAGCAACATATCTTTAACGAACTAAGTAATTCCTATAGTCTTAACAAACCAAAGTACGTATTAAATATTTGCATACAAATTTGCAGTCTTATAGTTTAGAATGAAAGAGATCAAACATAGGAATGTTGCGATAAACCATTACTTAGGTATTGAATACAATTAAAATATTTTCAGTCTTAAGCTAATTAACACATTTTAAGAAATTTTTGTCTTAATCAGAAACCAGTTAAACTCTAGTCTTAGGTACATCTTAGGTATTAGTACAGGTAAGTAATATCATAGAACACATTTTTGATCACAGAGAAGAACAACAAAATGTTAATTTACAAACTTAAATTTCTAAACAAATTCTTCAAAAATAACTGAAATTATATTAACTTGAACTTAAATACCGTTCTTTTATATATTGTATATGTTAGGCAAATTCTTCTCCATCTCCATAACTTTGAAAAAGCCCCTGTTGTTATGTTTAGCTGGAGGATTTATGATTTCCACAATATCATGTGCTGTATACCATATTTTATCTGGCCGTTCCGGCCATCTGAAAGTGTTTCCGGTAGATAGTACCATCGTACTAATTTCATAGGATAATTCTTCTTTTTTCTCTATTCTACCAGGAAAATATTCCCCTTCATATTTAATAATTACGTAACAACCCTTTTTTAAATTTTTTTTTTTTTATTAGTTGTAGAATTTGCTGCCTGATTCAAAGGTATTTTTGATTCGGAACCACTGTCCTCCGTTACGGATCTTTTTCTTTTCCTCTGCTCTGAATCTTTTCTCAGTTGATTGTCTGGTTTAATTTCGTGGGCTATCGGTTGTTCATAATTTGAATTAGAATCACTCTGCTCATTCCATTCACTTTCACCACTTTCGACATACTCAACTTCACCATCTTCTTCGGAAGATGAGATTACTTTGGATACTTTTTTCTTTTTAGCTTTGTTCTTTTTCTCCCTTTTTTTTATGTTCCGTTTTTCTTTCTTTTCATTTTCGACTATCTGCATAACTTCACCATCTTCTTCACTATGTGCCTTCATAATTACGCTATCATCTTCGGAAGACGAGAGTTCTATAGCCATTTTTTTCTTTTTAGGTTTAGTTTTAGTCTCTTTTTTCTTTTTGTTGGTCTGTTTTTCTTGCTTTTCATTTTCAGCTGCCTCCATTATATCCCGCCATTTGTCTGAAGTGATAACTGAAGGAATGTACATCGCTTTTTTATTTTTGCTTGTTGAAGACATCTTTCTTATTTTTCTTTTCCTTCTGAAAATAACATTAACGTCACATTTAATCACGTCACATTCATCATATCAAGCGTTAGACATCCACTGCTGAACAATTTCCCAAGTGAAATAATAATACTGTTCCATTATTCAATTTAACTTTTTAACAATAACGTGAATAAATTGCATTAAATGTTTGGGTAAGCCAATGTGACGTTTTTGCTATGTCGAATATAATTAAAAACATTTACATCGCGTAGAAAACCAAAAAAAGACCTCATTGAACATTAAGTGGCCAGAACTGGGGTTTCTGCGTGTGCCACTTTTGGCCAGTGACTTGGCCAAAGATGGCAAATCGCATAATATGCGCCCCGTTTTTGGCCATTGGCTTATAACCTCACTTCTCGTACGCTTAACCAGTAAATAACTAAAATACTATTTAGACAATACGGTTTTATGGTAATATAAACAATAACATTTCAAAAATAATTTAAGATTCCAGATATAATGACTGATTACTCACCCACTGTCCTTATTGTTTTTACTAAGAAATTAACACGTTTCACGCACATCGACACTGTATGGCTGATAAAATCTTAATGACGTTTGTCATATGAAAGCTGACAACTGCATTTGTGTTGCCATAATTTGATATTTTAACTACCATACACCATTTACTTGTTTCATTATCGATGCCTTGTTACCATCGCTTTGAAGGTGAAAATGGCCAAAATCGGGTCAGTGGCCAGAACTGGGTCTCCTGCTACGATCAGACCTTGCGCTCTTGAATACGTCAAGAGCACAAGGTCTGATCTTGAAAGAACTGGAAACAGCGCGGTCTCACAAGGGTCAATAATGGGCAATAATCTGTTTTTTAAATACTAGTAAATGACCTAACTATGACCAGTAACGATGCTGATTATGTCATATTTGCTGTTGACGGCTGTGTTATGGTCAATGCTGAGAATGATGATCAACTTAGATCAAAAACCCAGAAAGTAATGGAGTGCTTGGCAAAATGGTGCAGTAGTAAACTAACGGTATGATCTTAAATGTCAAAGAAACGAACATAATGCACTTCCAGCTACGCAAAACAAAAGGTCATGACCTCAATATAACATGCAATGGAACCAGGGTACCGCAACACCGCAAGTCGAAGCCTTACGTGGGGTACTCACATTGACTTACTCTTTGATCGCCTTGCATCAGCATCTTTTGCCCTATCTAGACTTAGGCCGAGCTTAAACGATAAAAATCTACTTAGCGCGTATTATGGATACTTCAGCTACTTACATATGGCATTGACATATGGGGCAATGCCGCTGAACGCATCAGACCTATTAGGATGCAAAAACGTGCCATTCGAACAATTGCACGGGTTGCCTGGGATCACCTAGCCCGAAACTTGTTCATTGAGTACAACATCCTCACCTTCCCTTGCCTTTATATCTAAGAGGTAGCAAAATACGCAAGGTCAAATCTGGAAAGATTTTCATCCAATGCTGGAAGCTGCACTAGGCGTCGTAATATGCTCATTGTACCTGCAACGAAACGTTCAAAAGCTGACAAGCAAATAAGTGTTATCGCACCTAAAGTCTACTCGTAGCTTCCGGACGAAATCAAGGCTGCACCCAGCCACCCAATCTTCATCACTAAACTAAAACAGTTTTTGATTAGTAGGGCCTTTTATTCAGTAAGAGTTTTTCGAAGACAAATAGCTGACCTCATCTATCCAATCATGAGTATTGTTATAAAATTTATAACTACTCGTATTTATTAGGGTGGTTCAAAAATTTATGAATTTTTTTTTTACTTTTTTCCATTATGTATCAAACTTCATTAATATTTTTTTTGAATTTTTTGTATCATTTTTAAGGGTCGCTACAAACTATGAAAGTTTGAGAAATAAAAAACAAAGTGAGTATTAACAAAAAGCCATTTATTGTTTACAACACAACTACTTTACACTAAAATTTTTACAATTTCTATAATACTTAAGATAAAGAAATATGAAAACTTGAATAAGTAACAAGTACCAATGTCGACTTTTAAAACCGTCGACAATAATCTTTGAAAGTCTAAAGTTATAGTACATTACTGCAGCGGTCGAAAAAACGGGTATTGAGGGACGAACGTGATAATGTGGGCAGAGGCGTCAGCCGAGGCCCACATACGTGAGTCCATCAGTCCAGAGGATTTGCCTTTCACCATATTCTTGATGACAGAGTCAACTTATATGGCAGAAAACCTGACCGTTATTTTTTGTGCATAGGCGTCAGCGTCAGACATCTGAGAGGAGCATTTAAACGGCGAAACTACATTGAAATGGTTTTTAAAGATATTTGCAATGGCGGTTGGTTCATGCGCTCCCTCCCGCCTAGGGTTTGCACTATTCGTTTCATTTTACTATTCGAATAAAATGAATACTTCGAGAGCTAAATATTCGAATATTCTGATATTCGAATATTTTTTTAACATTAATTTAAAATAATACAATATCAATTCAACATAAAGAAGAGCAGCTAGAATGGGACTTGGTATGATTTCGGCATTGTTCTATTCAAATAAAATCAAGTATTTTAATTAGTTTTATTGTTGAATGGTCAATAAAACCACATTTACCGCTTTACAAAGTAAACTTATTTTAGTCTTCGCACTGACTGTTATATTTCTTTTTGTTACTAATTTTAATTTAAGTATTTGCAAAAAATCATACATAAACACGTATTTAAGCGTTTCTTGAAAATCATCCTCTAAGCTTCATCATTAGTACCGGAGTTCTATACAATTTTTCATCTTTCAATTCATCTGATTTGAGTATCGACACACCTGAGAAAATCCCGCGCCTGAATAATCCACGACGGATCTTTCTGTAGCGGGAAGTTCGGCGGCGGAAACTCAATGTCGGAACTTTTACCAAGATCTTGTCACTTGATGAAACAATGGATTATGAAATAAAATATGAATGCATTCTTTAGGTAATACATTACTTTTACTTGACGGAAAGAGGGGATGCATTTCTGAAAACCATCTCAAAATTTTCATAACGTGAAATATACAAATATTAGCAGGTTCAGAGTTCCATACAATATCTCTTCCTTCTCAAACTTCCAAAAAACTTAAACATGTACTTTTTTACTTTTTACGAAAGCTTAAATTTCTAATTTATATAATTAAATACCTGTAACTTCAAAAATGAAAACTTTTAGACAAACAAATTGACAAAAAATCATCTCTTCATCATATCAGCTGAAAGACGTCCACTGCTGGACATCATCACTCATCTCTTATTTTACCCCATTTCTTAAAAAAATTAAAAAACGCTAAAACACGTATTTCTTTATCTTTTACCATAAGCTTAAATTCAAATTTGCAAAAAAATTACCACATAAGCAAAGGACTTTTATACAGCCAATTTTTTAAATTAATTTCTAATCGCGACCCTTCATAACATGAGAAATACATCCTCCAAATTTCATGTAGGTATTTAACATTAGCACTTTCAGAATGCCATACAAATATCATCATTCAATCTCCTTGAGGAATGAATTTCTAAAATAGCTTCAAGAAAAGCCAAGGTACAGCGAATGAACTTAACCTTAAGTCGTGTCTCCGAGTGGGGTGACAAAAATCCGGTGAGTTTCAACGCCACGAAATCTCAGGCGTATATCTGTTCTACACCAAAAGAAGTCCGTTCAATCTGGCTCCTACTTTTTGAGGTATATCTGTACTAGTTACTGACAGCCTCGAGCTTCTTGGCATCAAGTTGTGTGCAAACCTGAACTTCGTCGCCAACGAGTCAAAAAGCCAAACTGCGCCAAATAAACTGGGTATCCCCAATACAGTTAAGCGATAATTCACTCCTGAACAGCTTCTAGTTTTATATAAAGCACAAGTCCGATCTTGCATGGAGAATTGCTGTCACCTTCGGGATGGCTCAGCTAAATACTAACTAGACGCACTTGAATCGATAGACCACAGAGCCAAGAAGCTCGATGGTGATGAGATACAGGGTGAAAACCATGTTTCATAGTGGCCCACCGTCGTAAAGTTGCATGTCTGTTGGTCTTTTACAGATTGTACTTCGGAGAGTGTGCTCACGAGCTCCACGAGCTTATTCCACAATCCCCCTTCTACCATCGGGAGACCGGATGCACCGCAGAATTCCACCCACACTTGGTTGATATTCCACACATTCGCAAAACCACTTTGAAACATCTTTTATAATGCGCACGGCTAAAGAGTGCAATTCTCTGCCTGCGTCTGTGTTCCCGAGAATCTATTTAAGTCGTGAGTGAATAGGCTTCTTCTGGGCAAGCTCATTCCATCGTCGATATCATCTCTATCCTCAAAACTAGATCGAGGTCAAGAATAAGCACACTGACAATAAATAAAAAAAAGCTTAAACACGTACTTTTTGAATTTTTACAGAGCTCAAATCCAAATTAGTATGTCTTTAACTTCAAAAATGATGGACTTGACGACCAACGAACTGACAAAAATTCATTCCCTATTTCACCTCCTTGGAAGATGACTTTCAAGAAACTATTTCTTTATTTTTATCGAAATCTTTAATGCATATTTGTATGAATCTCACTTCACAAATAATGGATATTCATTAGGTATTCATGCAAAACATTTAACTTCATTTCATTTCACTCTTCCTTAAAATCATTTTCTGTACATAATTTGAAAAACATACCGTTCGAATTTCATGCTTCTAGATTCATCTGTAGTTTCGGCTGTGCTTTGACGAGTCAATCAATCAATCAAGAATTTCCTTTTTAATATATTCTAGGAAAATATAAGTACCTTTTTGACTTTTTTAACTATTCGAATATTCGGATAATTTTAATTAACTATTCGAATTTGAAATTGGAGCGGATATTCGAATAAAATGAATATTCGAATTGCAACTCCGGAATAATTTGTTGGTAGATTTCCAAAACTTTCCAAACTTTTTCTCAGAATGAAATTTAGCTATTAAATCCATTTTTATTTGCTGCTGCGTGTTAAGGCAATATTTCAATTAAAAGTACAGTTAACTTAATTAAGATCTATTCATGCGTACTTAATTCATGTATTTGATATTTTTTTAATTTAAAGCTGGTCATGGAATTTAGCATTGAATTAGCATGCTCTTTCAGTTTTTTGTATCCTACTTCAATGGCTTATGAAAAAACAATGTTAGCATCTGGTTACACTTTGGTCACTCTTGGTACAATGCGTGGAATAGATATTTCACTATCACTATTCAATGTCAATAATCTTAATTTAGCTTTCCGTTTTCCACATTCATAGCCACATACTGTGTTCATCACTAGTGCTGTCAGTGTTAAAACAACTACCATAGTTATTGTAAACGGGTTCCAAAAGTTAAAATCTCTATCAGATTCAACATCAGATGCTTCTGTATTATCTTCTATGCTATTTTCTTCAGTAACACTTGCTTCAGTCGTTACTGTATAATATACAGTAACAACTAAAGCACTACAAATAGTACTATTGTATATTCAATAGTGCTAATTGTAGTGTCTTCATCAGTAGCCCATGTTGTATTTGCTGTAGTTTCAGCACTAGTTGAAAAAGTCGGTGTGGGTAATGATGCTGGACTTATTCTTTAACGATACTTTTTCTATAACGTTTCATCTGTAATATTGGAGTCGCTCTCAGTCGTTACTGTACCCGTATCTTCAGTTACACTTGGTTTAGTTGTGACTATATATTCAATAGTACTCATTGTAGAAGTATTATCCTCTGTCGTTTCAATGCTAAAGATATCTTCGGTAACACTAGAATCGGTTGTGATTGAAGTATTTGTGTTTTCATCAGTAATCAAAGTAGATAATTCAGTAGTTTCATCTCTTATGTAAATAACACAATTTTTTTCGTTGTATGATGGAGGTATATATCGGAAAGAATCAACCAGTACTGTAAATTCAACAGAAGCCAATGAAATGAGGGTTATCTAAAACCAAATATTAAAGGTTAGGTAGGTTTTATCAACTTATTTAAAATGATCACTATACGAATTTGATTTGATTCATCCAAAAAAAAAAATAATATTTTTACTTCCCATTCATATCATGAGATAATTAGGTCTGTTAGTGTGGGATGATAAAGAAACTGAGATTCCGACAAGAGTCTCACAAAAGTTGAGAGTGTGATGATAATTCATGAAATTAATAACTGGTCATCTGTGTATCAGATAATTTGAGTCGGAAGGACGTTTGCATTACCTCTTTGTTAGAAGCATCACGTCACAGCATGTATCCTTTTACCCAGTATAGATAAAATAAGCAGTATACTTACATATCCATCAAAAGTTGCTGTGCCTCCTATAATACTAATAGGAAAACTATTCCATCCCAGTTCATAGTTATCAAGTCCTGTCTGACTTACAAAATGACCGATTTGAACGTCATTCCCATTTTCTACGACCTGATTAACTAAAACTAGTAACAGGAACGTTGATACATTTGGGTCTATAAAGACATTTATTTCTAAAGTTGCGCCCATGGTTATATTGAAAATGAAAGATGATGTGCAACTCATATCAAAACTTGGCGTTATAAATGAATTACTCAATGGATGAAATGGATATACAGAGTCTAATGATATTTTTGAATAGACGCCTGAAGTCCATTCCCCTGTAGCTACAACGTTGACGCAAATTCCAAAATCATTTCTGAACAGTTCCTCAAATGATTCTTCAAAATCGTACGTCACACAAATTTCACTCGAAGATACGACTTCAGTTACATTTGGTTCAGTTGTGACTGTATATTCAATGGTACTCATTGTAGAAGTATTATCCTCTGTCGTTTCAATGCTAACGTTATCTTCGGTAACACTAGGCTCGGTTGTTAATGCAGTATTTGTGTTTTCGGCAGTAATCAAAGTAGTTGATTCAGTAGTTACATCTCTTATGTAAATAACACAATCTTCTTCGTTGTTTGATGGAGGTATATATCGGAAAGAATCAACCAGTACTGTAAATTCAACAGAAGCCAATGAAATGAGGGTTATCTAAAACCAAATATTAAAGGTTAGGTAGGTTTTATCAACTTATTTAAAATGATCACTATACGAATTTGATTTGATTCATCCAAAAAAAAAAAATAATATTTTTACTTCCCATTCATATCATGAGATAATTAGGTCTGTTAGTGTGGGATGATAAAGAAACTGAGATTCCGACAAGAGTCTCACAAAAGTTGAGAGTGTGATGATAATTCATGAAATTCATAACTGGTCATCTGTGTATCAGATAATTTGAGTCGGAAGGACGTTTGCATTACCTCTTTGTTAGAAGCATCACGTCACAGCATGTATCCTTTTACCCAGTATAGATAAAATAAGCAGTATACTTACATATCCATCAAAAGTTGCTGTCCCTCCTATAATACTAATAGGAAAACTATTCCATCCCAGTTCATAGTTATCAAGTCCTGTCTGACTTACAAAATGACCGATTTGAACGTCATTCCCATTTTCTACGACCTGATTAACTAAAACTAGTAACAGGAACGTTGATACATTTGGGTCTATAAAGACATTTATTTCTAAAGTTGCGCCCATGGTTATATTGAAAATGAAAGATGATGTGCAACTCATATCTAAACTTGGCGTTATAAACGAAGTACTCAATGGATGAAATGGGTCTATAGAGTCCTCTGATATCGTTGAATAGAGGCCTGAAGTCCATTCCCCTGTAGCTCCAACGTTGACGCACATTCCAAAATCATATCTGAACAGTTCCTCAAATGATTCTTCGAAATCATACGTCACACAAATTTCACCAGCCACTTTGTTTATTGGTTCTGAAGCACACAACAAAAATATCAAAAGTATCATTGTTGACTTGATTTACAACTGTGTGCACCACTGATTGCACTGATAAGTAATTAATGTATGTTAGTAGTAATTAATATTAATTAGTAATTCATATTTTTAGGGTTCCGTACCTCAAAATATAAAAACGGAACCCTTGTAGGATCACTTTGTTGTCCGTCTGTCTGTCTGTCAAGGCCCTTTTTCTCACGAACGAGAAAGAGGTATCAGGTTGAAATTAATAACGAATATTAAGGTCCATAAACCACACAAGATCTGAAAATTTAAATTTTTTACAACGACGCAATTTAAAGATATGGCTTTTTATGTCCTCATCTCCATACATTTATGCAAAAAGCAAAACGTACAGGGTACTTCCAGTTGACCTAAAATTATGAAATTTGACAAGAAGCTATGTCTCAGAGTACAAATAAAGGGAAAAGTCTAAAATCATTAAACATTTAAATTTTTCTCACAACTAATAGTAACCAATTAAGGTGAGCTCCCGTTTCAAGAACTTTTCTGTAAAAGAGGGGTCAAGTTGGATGGTCGTGGAGTTTTTAAAATCAAAGAGCAACAGCTTTTAGTATATCATATGGTAGATAGGCATGGAACCCTTAGGGCGCGAGTCCAACTCGCACTTGGCCGGTTTTTTTATCTGCCTATGACTAAGATTGTAATGGATAAGATTAAACTTCCGTGAATTTGGCTAGATGATAAAGTAATGTGAATGTATGTTGTTCAGTGTTGCTTTTTTCTACCGTGAAGCAGCAGTGCTTGCATTGCTGTATTTTCGTTTGAAGGGCAAGGGAGCCAGCGAAATTACCGGTACATGAGACATTTCATCTTAGTTCTCAAAGTGAGCTACGTGTTATGGGCGGTGGTGACCGTTCGCTCACTTGTAACATAAAAAAATGTGTTTTTCGTGTTGAATATACATATCATTACCTTCTAATACCATAAATCGTAATGCTTGAACTTACATTTGTTGCCGGTAAAACCCGGTTTTAGGACAAATTTGTGTTATTACCTTAGCCAAAGTATTGGCCTAAATTATTATTTTTTTATTTTATTTTATTATTTTATTTTTATTTTTTTTATGGAAGGCCTATGTCTAGTAGTGGACGTCTTTCGGCTAATATGATGATGCTATACGCGACTCTATTGCATTTCGCCACGCTTCGTTGAAAAAAAAAACAAATGGAACTATCTATATCGAAAGCATTGGTAAGGTTGTCTGGAGCGCTATTACGGTAGGCGGGACGTGTCTACCACATGCGGAACGTGTCTATATTTGACAAATATCACAGCATGACCCGAGCAAAGGTCTTGGCTTTCGAGATATAGCACCATTTATGAATTTTCAAAAAAAAAATATCACCTTAAGAAGGATTTTCCCATGCCATTTCTACAAATTAAGCTTTACTTACGATTTCTATTTTTACTGGTCTTTTTTTCTAGAGTAGAATCTATAAGGTAATTTCTTTAGGAAAATAAAATAATATTTCTGAAATTTTTTACCCCAAAAATTTTAAACTTTAACTCTGTCTTTGACCACTCACAATTTAAACAGAATGTATAGAGCATGACGTGCTGAAAACTGCCACGTTAATGAATATTTTGAAATGGTTTATATGATTTAACTTATCAAATTGTTTTGGTTGCTGTTGAGGCTCAATTATACTAGCCATTTCAACCATGGTCAATTTACATAATGCTGTATCGAAAATCACATTATGATCGGAGTTAAGTCTTGAGGTTATCAAAATATCGCAAAATGTATGAATGTAAAAAAAAATATCACCTTGAGATGGATGTTTGCGTACCATTTCTACAAATTAACACTTACTTACCGATTGTTTATTTCTTTCTTTTAATCTAAATCTAGTAGTAAGGGGAGAACGGAACATTACATCTTATCCGGCCCAAATGTCAACCCCACCTGCACGCGCTGGATGGCGACGGCGACCAACTGGTCTCCGTGGTGCTCCCTGCTAGACAACAGACGGGGCTCTGGCGACCGAGTCAATGGCGGTATAACCATTCCCCCGGCTAGACCTCTAGCCGGAGAGGCCTGAACAGCCTTGAGGTCTAAATAACCTCAAAAAGGAACAACTCGTGCGGAAGGACTGGGGGCGCCACTGCACTGTATGAAGCCCTAAGAATACCATCTCTCTGAATTACAAATTATGAAATATACAAACAACAATAAATACGTGAAGCCAGGCAAACCGACTAGCAACTGGCGTCAAGGGTTTTCCGGGCCCTCTGATGAAAAATGTGTTACCGGGGAAGAAGATGCGAACATGAGGATAAACAAGAAGAAAAGGAGTCAATACTTAAAATTAGCTACATGGAATGTTCGAGGTATGAAAAAACCAGGAAAACTTGAAAATACCATTCTTGAAATGAAGAGACTAGATCTGGACATTCTAGGTGTCAGCGAAATAAAATTGGCTGATAATGGTAAAGTAACCACAGACGACGCTACACTCTATTATTCGGGCAAACCATCAACCGAGAAAGGACATCATCACGGAGTAGGGATACTCGTCAAAAAAGAGTTCTGTAAATACGTCACCAACTTTGTCCCAATGTCAGAACGCTGCATGCTTCTGCAATTAAATTGTAAACCTTTTAAACTCAACATTATACAGGCATACGCCCCAACGTGTAATGGTACAGACGAAGAAATAGAAGATTTTTATAAGCAGCTTGACAACATCATGAACAGTATCAAGTCTCAAGAAATCACAATGGTGATAGGCGACATGAATGCAAAAATTGGTGAGGGAAGTGTCGGGAAAACAGTTGGTAACCATGGGTTGGGGGAAAGAAATGAGAGAGGAGAGAGACTTTTGGAATTTTGTATTGAGAAAGATCTTGTGATAACCAACACCTGGTATGAGCACCACCCTCGCAGGCTGTACACATGGGTGTCACCATTAGACAAAATAGGTCATGTCGTCAGGAATCAGATTGACTTTATAATGATTCAGTCACGTTTCAGGAATTCGATTGTTAATGTAAAGACCTTCCCAGGAGCAGACATTGGCTCTGATCATGTTCCGTTAGTCGCTAAACTTAACGTCAAACCTAAAATATTGAAGAAAGTTAATCCAAAAATACAGAAAATAGACATAGACAAGTTAAAGGATAAACAATATCGAATTAGAACAACAGCAGTCTTAAACAACGACCTTGCAGAAATTACTTTAGTTAGCAATGTTACAGACAAAACCAATGAAATTGAACCGACCTGGGCTACATTGAAAACCACCATGGTCAAAACCGCAGAAAAATGCTTGGGACAATACAAAAAGAAAACTGAACACGAATGGATTACCGACGACATACTAGTACTCATGGAGAAGCGAAGAGAGGTTAAGAATATAGATAAAAATAGATACAAGGAAATAGATAATGAAATAAGAACGGAAATAAGGAAAGAAAGAGACAAAACTATTGAAAACAAATGTGTTGAAATAGAAAACTTACAAAAGAGGCATGACACTTTTAATTTACACAAAAAGATAAAAGAATTCACCAAAACCAATAGGAAACCTATAACAGGAATATTAGTTAATGGCAGAAACGAAGTAATTATTGATAAAGCTGAGCAGTGTGAAGTATGGGAACGATATATAGCAGAACTCTTTAATGATGAAAGACCGAAATTATCAGAGGAAAAGGATAGTTCACTAGAGGGACCACCGATCCTAAAATAAGAACTAACAAGAGCAATTCGTAGTATGAGAAATGGAAGAGCGGTTGGCCCGGATGGAGTTTACGCTGAAATTTTTAAACTTTTAGAAGATGACAACCTAAATTTAGTTCTACAATTATTTAACAATATTTATACCACCGGACAAATACCACAAGACTGGCTCAAATCCACCTTTCTTCCCTTGCCAAAAACAGCAAATGCAAAAACGTGTAACAATCACAGGCTTATAAGTCTTATGAGTCATGCGTTAAAAATATTTCTTAAAATCATTCATCTGCGCATCTACAACAAAATTGATGATTACATCGGAGAAACACAGTTCGGATTTCGCAGTGGTCTTGGAACAAGAGAAGCTCTAGTCGCTATACAAGTACTAGTGCAGAACTGTTTAGAACATCAAAAAGACGTTTATATATGTTTTATTGACTTCGAAAAGGCGTTCGATAATGTCCAACATGCAAAACTTTTAGAAATCTTAGACAAAATTGAAATCGATGAAAAAGACAAGCAAATAATCAAAAACCTTTACTGGAATCAGACCGCACATATAAAATTAGACGCTAACATTACATCAAAAGACATGAAAATTCAAAAAGGGGTTAGACAGGGATGTATATTGTCACCATTACTATTCAACATATACTCAGAAATGATATTTAGGGAAGCATTCGACAACATAGATATTGGGGTTAAAGTAAATGGAAAATACATAAATAATTTGCGATATGCCGATGACACAGCACTGATAGCAAACTCAATAGAAGAACTCCAGTGTCTGCTGGATAAGCTGAATTCAGTTGTTGAGGCCTACGGATTGAAAATGAACATCTCTAAAACCAAGTTTATGAAAGTTACAAAGCATAATGCCGAAACAACTCAACTTCATATAAATGGGTGTCCAGTAGAAACTGTTGATAAATACAAATATTTGGGCTGCATGTTAAACTCAAAATGGGATCCAGAGAAGGAAATACGTATTAGAATTGAAATAGCACGTGGAACATTTATCAAGATGCAATCATTATTCAAAAACAAAGATATTAAATTAAAACTTCGCTGGCGAGTGGTCCAATGCTATGTTCTATCAGTCCTTTACTATGGAGCGGAAGGCTGGACGTTTAATAAGAAAATGATTGACAAATTGAATGCCTTTGAGATGTGGCTATATAGACGCATGTTAAAAATATCATGGCGCGACAGAATCACAAACGTGGAGGTGCTCAGAAGAATGAAAAAGAATCTAGAAATAGTAACAACACTTAAGAAGAGAAAAATCACATACTATGGGCATATCTACAGGAACCACAAATATAGCATACTACAAACAATAATAGAAGGGAAAATAGAGGGGAAAAGAGGAAGAGGGAGGAGGAGAACATCTTGGTATGATAACCTCATGACGTGGTCTGGACTGAATGCCGCGGTTGATTTAAGAAGACTCACAATGGACAGAGAGAAATATAGAGAGATGGTCGCCGACATCCGTTAGGATATGGCACAGAAAGAAGAAGAATCTAAATCTACCAATAAATTATTCCGGTAAGCGTCGCGGGCGCGCATGAACTAACCGCGATTGCAAATATCTTTAAAAACCACGTAGTTTCGCCATTTAAATGCTCCTCTCAGATGTCCGACGCTGACGCCTATGCACAAAAAATAACGGTCAGATTTTCTGCCAAAGAAGTTGACTGTCTTCAAGAATATGGTGAAAAGCAAATCCCTGGGCATGCAGACCTCAGCTTCGAGCATCTGAGGCATGCGGGTGTGCTGTGCATTTGCGGAGGGTACAACCTTTGTGTCAGTCACTCTTACTTAGATAGATAGATATAATATATATTTATTAAAAAATGTTACAGTTTTTCTTAAAAACTAAACAAGCACCCGCAAAACTGTTAATACAGTTTGACTGCGGGAACAGTCTTGACAAAATATTACGAGTATGAACTAAAATTAATTAGATAATTTAAAAGAACAACTATTAAGTTACGCTAGGCTAAACTATTCAATAAATGTTGTTTCAACAATTTCGAAAATTTGTTTTTATTCGGTTCATGCCTAATATCAGGGGGCAAACCGTTCATAAGGTACGTAGACGTTTGTTAAGCGTTCGATCGCCATAGTAATTGTGCACCCTAGGATCAATAAATTTACCCGCCGATATCGACCTGGTACCTTGATCATGTGTTAATAACAAGAGACGCTCCAGACTGCCATGGTTATTCACTAGAAGTAAGTATTTATGTTTTAGACTAACCGGAAGTACATTGCAAATTTTAAATAGTTTATTATAATCTCCTTTACAACCCCTTTTTGTTTTTTTAGACACAATTAATTTTAAAAATCTTATTTGGAATGCTTCCAGCTTTTGAATATAACTTTTGAATGTGAGACCATAACAGTCTAGAGCGTAGCTCAGTATAGACTTAATTAATGACACATATAAACATTTTAGGGTACTAGTAGGAACTTTGAAACTTAAGTGGTAAAATTTACCTAATAGTATTCGTAATTTATTGCATACAAATTCTATGTGGGAAGACCAAGAAAAATTTACGTCAATTTTCATTCCAAGGTAGATGACAGTTTTGGCTCTATCTATAGCTTTACAACTACAATTTTCCATTCGGTTATGCATACATGAGAAACTGTGAGTAATGATCTTTGGAAGAATATCAGGTAGACTTAGGTACGGGGAATGTATAAGCAAGAAATTAGTCTTAGCAGCATTTAACACAATGCCATTGTCATAAGACCATCTGACAACTGCATCTACGTCAAGCTGGACGAGTCGACAGGTCTCGACGAGGTCGGTGCCGGCGCGCAGCGCACACAGGTCGTCCGCGAACATGTGTGCCGAGCAGTGGCGCAGCACGCCGCACAGGCTGTTCACATGCAGCAGGTAGCACACTGGCCCGCACCCGGACCCCTGTGGGGCCCCGCACCCCACCCCCCTCGCGTCGCTGTACGTCTCGTCCACCTTGACCCTGTAGGACCGTGCAGTGAGATAGTCACGAAACCAATTGTTTAGCGGCCCTCCCACCGCACACTACCCCACACTTACCAGACGATCTCGTGTTTACTACAGTAGTCAATAGTGAAGAATAAGACAGGGGATGCCTCTGACGTGTCCAGTTACAGGCCCATATCGTTGAATACGATAGTGGCTATATAAGGTTCTGGATAGTCTGTTTGATAAACATCTGGCTCCACATCTAGATATTCACGATAATCAATTTGGCTTTAGGCCGGGTTTATCAACGGAGAGTGCTGTATTTTGCCTCCAGCAGACTGTCCAGTATTACACTTCCTTTCAAAGGTATTCGATTAAGTGTGTTACGATTTGCTTTGGAACAAATTATAATCGGAGGCTATCCTGCCTCCTGAGCTTATATCTGTATTTCGGTACTAGTATAACAATCAAAGGAATAGTGTGAAATGGGCAGGTGCACACTCGGAAGTGTACGGGTTGGAGTGTCATTTAGATAGATAGATAAACACTTTATTGATGATGTAGATGGGGTGAGCATTTACATTATCTCGTATGCTGTGGCCATGGACTCAAATATATTGCCAAAAAAAGTGAGATGTTGGTCTTCAAGTCAAGTTTGACGAATACTTATGTGCCTGAAATCTCACTTTGTGGAGCTCCCTTATATCGAATCCAGTGAAGAGGTTCCGTGGAGGTGTAGCGCCTCTGGGATGTTTGCGGAGGCACATATTGACGGCTATAATGATGAAAAGGTGCGCATTTTTCTATCCCGCGTCTGCGAAACCACCAGCAGCATCCTGAAAGATAGGTGGTCTTCTCCCCTGTTGCAGAGATGGCTCCAACTTCACAAGCCAGTAAAGACAGGCGTAGTCTGGTAAATCCATTTTTTATGACATTATTATGACATTTTTTATGACATTGATTGGAATTTTATGAATATTGTAATTTTTTGACTATTGTAAGATACTAACTTAGATTAAGCTTCTACTAACTTACAAATTATAGTATCAAATGTTCTGAAATAAATTTATTATTATTGATTAAAGGCAATCCTTTCTGAATGAGCTTGACACTAAATAACTTCGTAACCACTTTATACAATAAATGACGAAACTATAAGGGTTCCTTTTTTACTACGGAACCCTAAAAACGGTATCAGCTAATACGCATTTTGTATGGGAGGTCAAATTTGGTTTTTCGTATGTACGTACCTTTCAGTATTATCACACATTTCCTTTACACGTTTTATTCTCTGACTTTATAATTTGTGATTGGATTTTAAGAAATAATTAATATTCAGAAAGATATTTTTTGTACTGACTTAGCTCCCAGATTAGTAAGTTAATGTACAGACTTAGCTTTTGTCATCATCATTCCTTTAGAAATTATGATGTACTAAAAAAAATTTTTTTTTTTTATGTATGAATATTTGACGTTGTTTGTTACGCAGGCGCTAGAAGCTACGCTTTGAAGTGCCTGATAGAAGATTTATCATAAAAATATAGATTGCATCCTTGGTTTACAATTTTTGTTACATTTGGTATACAGGGTGTACAAAAAGGTTATACTAACTCTGAAGTATATGAGTCTCCCTATGAAACTGAACAACTTTCCCCAAGGAAATAAAAATGTCGAAAAAAAAAATTACATCCATAGAAACCAAGGAGGTTTTGCTTCATTCACGCTTCGCTTCCTAGAGCGTAGCGTGGGTTAAAACCTCCTTGATAGAAACTAAATCTTTTTTTTTTTAATCTTTTAGTGTATTATTATTTAGGTACATTACACGTTATGAATAAATTTTACTTTCTTCAGAACTGTTGTTTTTGTTGCGTTTGAAATAAGTTAAAAATTTGACACAAAAATTTACAACCAATATGATTGTGACATTTCTTTGCTTGTCAAATGGAGCAATCCTGTTCACAGTTTAGCTCCCTCGCACAGCACTCGTGGAAAAGCAGCCTTTACTTATTGAAACACGAAATTTTGTTGGTAAAATAATACCAAGATTCAGGCTTATAATGTTACCCATCTAAAAAAATGTACCGGTTGTATTTTAGGCACAACAGAGTAAGGGTGGTTTTTCACCAATGCTGTGCGAGGGAGCTGCTGTGACCTGAGAAAATTCCAACCGACAGGATGGCGCCATTTCCCTGCCTTGTCAAATGCTCTGCCAAATGGGGCAATTTTATTGGTTTGAATGTTTCAGCTCACAACTAAGCTAACTCGCACAGCTCTGGTGGAAAACCATCCACCCTAACAAACCTAAAATATGACAATCTGCCCATGAAACTCTACCACTTTTCCCAAAAAATTTAAGCTAGAATACTAAAATTTATTTTTGACCTCGCATATAAAATAAAGAGATAGAGAGAGTTTTACAAACAAGAACAAACATATAGTATGGAGTATTCAGCTTCAATAGTTTCATGGGTAGTTTCACAGCCCTCGGGATTTTGGGACTTTCTGTTAGACCTTAACATAAAGGATATTACATAGGTTGAGGGCAAGGCTCGGGCAAGGCACAGGCAAACTCTAGGACTTCTTTTTAAACTCTAGGACTTCTTTCTTAGTTAAACAGGATTTGAGTAATCATTTCCAAAGTAATGACCACTTCCTAAATCATATTCGTCTATACTAGTAATTCTCGGCAAGCTCACGAGCATTGGAGCGTCCCTATCATTATCATAAGAAGCCACATCATCATCTATCTTTGCCGAAGACAAATTGTAGACAACACATAAACTTATCACTGTAATCACTATGATTGACGCAATTACTAAAAGAGCAATAAATACAGGATATGATAGAAGACTAACATCATTTTCTTCTTCAAGTGGTGAGGTTGTTACTTCAGTTGTTATATCAGATGTAGCAAGTGATAATTCCGTCGTTGTTGTTTCAGATTCTGTTATTATATAATCTGTTGTGATCGTCACTGGTTCTGTAGTTAATATATCTGTTGTACTAATGTTCAGAGATTCTGTTGTTATTGGCTCTGTCATAATAGTTTCTGTTGTAGTAAAACCTGTTGTGATAGTTGCAGGATCTGTTATAATAGTTACCGATTCTGTTATTGTATCATCTGTTGTAGTTGGTACGGGCTCTGTAGTAACTGTAACAGTTTCTGTTGTTTCATTATCTGTTGTGATAGTCACAGTTTCTGTTGTTGCAGGATCTTCTGGTGTTGTTAAATCTGTTGTCATTGTTGCAGGATCTGTTGTAAAAGTTACCGATTCTGTTGTTGTGTCATCTGTTATAGTTGGTACAGCCTCTGTAGTAACTGTAATAGTTTCTGTTGTTCCGTCATATGTTGTGGTAGTCACAGTTTCTGCTGTTGCAGGATATGTTGTAATTGTTACAGTTTCTGATGTTGTTACATCTGTTGTCATTGTTGCAGGATCTGTTATAATAGTTACCGATTCTGTTGTTGTGTCATCTGTTGTAGTTGGTACAGGCTCTGTAGTAACTGTAACAGTTTCTGTTGTTGCGTCATGTGTTGTAGTAGTCACAAATTCTGTTGTTGTAAGATCTGTTGTGATTGTTACAGTTTCTGTTGTTATTACATCTGTTGTCATTGTTGTAGGATCTGTTATAATAGTCACTGATTCTGTTGTTGTGTCATCTGTTGTAGTTGGGATGGGCTCTGTAGTAACTGTAACAGTTTCTGTTGTTTCATCATCTGTTGTGATAGTCACAGTTTCTGTAGTTGCAGGATCTGTTGTAATTGTTACAGTTTCTGCTGTTGTTACATCTGTTGTTATTGTTGCAGGATCTGTTATAATAGTTAACGATTCTGTTGTTGTGTCATCTGTTGTAGTTGTTACGGGTTCTGTAGTTATTGTAAAAGTTTCTGTTGTTTCGTCATATGTTGTGGTAGTCACAGTTTCTGTTGCAGGATCTGTTGCAATTGTTACAATTTCTGTAATTGTAACATCTGTTGGCATAGTTGCAGGATCTGTTATAGTAGTTACTGATTCTGTTGTTGTGTCATCTGTTGTAGTAAGTACGGGCTCTGTAGTAACTGTAACAGTTTCTGTTGTTTCGTCATATGTTGTGGTAGTCACAGTTTCTGTTGTTGCAGGATCTGTTGTAATTGTTACAGTTTCTGTTGTTGTAATATCTGTTGTTGCAACATCTGTTGTCATTATTGCAGGATCTGTTATAATAGTTACCGATTCTGTTGTTGTGTCATCTGTTGTAGTTGGTACGGGCCATGTAGTGACTGTAACAGTTTCTGTGGTTTCGTCATGTGTTGTGGCAGTCACAGTTTCTGTTGTTGCAGGATCTGTTGTAATTGTTACAGTTTCTGCTGTTGTTACATCTGTTGTTATTGTTCCAGGATCTGTTATAATAGTTAACGATTCTGTTGTTGTGTCATCTGTTGTAGTTGTTACGGGTTCTGTAGTTATTGTAAAAGTTTCTGTTGTTTCGTCATATGTTGTGGTAGTCACAGTTTCTGTTGCAGGATCTGTTGCAATTGTTACAATTTCTGTAATTGTAACATCTGTTGTCATAGTTGCAGGATCTGTTATAGTAGTTACTGATTCTGTGGTTGTGTCATCTGTTGTAGTAAGTACGGGCTCTGTAGTAACTGTAACAGTTTCTGTTGTTTCGTCATATGTTGTGGTAGTCACAGTTTCTGTTGTTGCAGGATCTGTTGTAATTGTTACAGTTTCTGTTGTTGTAATATCTGTTGTTGCAACATCTGTTGTCATTATTGCAGGATCTGTTATAATAGTTACCGATTCTGTTGTTGTGTCATCTGTTGTAGTTGGTACGGGCCATGTAGTGACTGTAACAGTTTCTGTGGTTTCGTCATGTGTTGTGGCAGTCACAGTTTCTGTTGTTGCAGGATCTGTTGTAATTGTTACAGTTTCTGCTGTTGTTACATCTGTTGTTATTGTTCCAGGATCTGTTATAATAGTTAACGATTCTGTTGTTGTGTCATCTGTTGTAGTTGTTACGGGTTCTGTAGTTATTGTAAAAGTTTCTGTTGTTTCGTCATATGTTGTGGTAGTCACAGTTTCTGTTGCAGGATCTGTTGCAATTGTTACAATTTCTGTAATTGTAACATCTGTTGTCATAGTTGCAGGATCTGTTATAGTAGTTACTGATTCTGTGGTTGTGTCATCTGTTGTAGTAAGTACGGGCTCTGTAGTAACTGTAACAGTTTCTGTTGTTTCGTCATATGTTGTGGTAGTCACAGTTTCTGTTGTTGCAGGATCTGTTGTAATTGTTACAGTTTCTGTTGTTGTAATATCTGTTGTTGCAACATCTGTTGTCATTATTGCAGGATCTGTTATAATAGTTACCGATTCTGTTGTTGTGTCATCTGTTGTAGTTGGCACGGGCCATGTAGTGACTGTAACAGTTTCTGTGGTTTCGTCATGTGTTGTGGCAGTCACAGTTTCTGTTGTTGCAGGATCTGTTGTAATTGTTACAGTTTCTGTTGTTGTAACATCTGTTGCCATTGTTGCAGGATCTGTTGTAATAATTACAGATTCGGTTGTTGTGTCATCTGTTGTAGTTGGTACGGGCTCTGTAGTAACTGTAACAGTTTCTGTTGTTTCACCATCTATTGTGATAGTCACTGTTTCTGTTGTTGCAGGATCTGTTGTAATTGTAACAGTTTCTGTTGTCGTAATATCCGTTGTCAATGTTGCAGCATCTGTTATAATAGTTAACGATTCTATTGTTGTCTCATCTGTTGTAGTTGGTACGGGCCATGTAGTGACTGTTGCAGTTTCTGTTGTTTCGTCATATGTTGTGGCAGTCACAGTTTCTATTGTTGCAGGATCTGTTGTGATTGTTGCAGCATCTGTTATAGTAGTTACTGATTCTGTTGTTGTGTCATCTGTTGTAGTTGACACTGGCTCTGTAGTAACTGAAACAGTTTCTGCTGTTTCATTATCTGTCGTGGTAGTCACAGGGTTTGTCATTGTGGCATCAGTCGTGATAGTCACAAGTTCTGTTGTTATGGTTTCTAACGTAGTGACTATAGTTTCAGTAGTCCCAGTGTCGGCTATAGGTTCTAATGTCACAGTGTCAGTTGTTATCGTAACTGGATCTGTTATAATGGTTTCTTCTATAGTTATTGTAGGTTCTGTTGTTGTTTCATTTGGTATCATCGTTACAAATGCTGTTGTTGTATCGTCTGTGATAACTGCTATAGGATCTGTTATAATTGTTACAGAGCCCGTTGTGACCATTTTAGGTACTGTAGTTACATCGTTCATTGTAGTAGTTACTGTTGTCGTAGTTGTATTTTCCATTGTTAGCGTCACAGGATCTATTGAGAAAGTTCTATTTTCTGTTGTAGAATCATCCACCGTAATCATATTTAAACTTGCTGTAATCGTCGCAGTTTCTTTTGCTGGTACGTGTGTTGTGATCGCAACAGAATCTAATGTGATGTTTTTATGTACTGTTATTATATTTTCCGTTGTAATGATTACCGCTGTGTTTGTTGCTTGTTCTGTTGTTATATTTTTCATTATAATAGCAACAATATCTGTTGTTAAGCTATCGCTTGACATCGGCAAAGTTTCTGTTGTCAAAGCATTTAATGAAGTCATTTCATGTTGAGGTGTAGCATCTTTTGCTGTCGTGCCAAATCCTGCTGTAATTAATTCTGGTACTTCATTGGTTCCTGTTGAACTTATGCCTGACATATCTGTATCAATTCCATCATACACCATTTCATCTGGATATGTCTGAGCGTTATAGTTTCTAACATGTTTTATAATAAAATCTCTCTTGTTACCTTCTTTGTTTTTGCCAGTAATTGTGAAAGTATCTTTGATGATGTCTTCTGTTAATTCGTGAGACACGAATCGAATATTTTTGGCTTTTATAACCGAATTTTCAGAAGCTTGGCCATTTAATTCAACCTGAAAATTATTATCAATTTTTTCATTAATTTTGGGTACCTTTCGAAAATAATTAAAAATTTTAAAATACACTTTAGAATATAACTTCTTCAATAAAATCTATTAATAAAATAAGACAAGTCTAGTCGTTTTAGGCGCAAAGGTACGTAAAAGCTAACAACATTTTATGCACTGAAGAGCGATTCCTAACCTATGTTATTTTGATATTTATTAAAAATACTTACGTAGTAGTTAATATTCGCTTCGTCTATCTTTAAAACAATTTCTGCAGTACTGTTTAAAAATTCCAAGTCTGATCTATAAAATCTTCTTGAAAAGTTTCTAAAATCGTTTTTGTAAATGTTTGCTTCTAAATAATCATTAAGAGATGCTGATTGAAAATATACAGTCACTTGTAACACACCCTTAGCATCAGGCACAAAATATTTAGTCGCACATTTAAATTTGTTTTGTTCAATATTTTCTAGTCTGAGATTCTCATTAACACTATATTTACACACAATTTTATCATCACTTTTGAATTCGTTGTTTGCACTTATGTTTAACATTAAACTTAATAAAAAAACTACATGTATTTTTTGTAGAATCATCTTGTTTCGAATATTAGGTACACTTTTCATTATGTAATATACATTTTTGATATTTGTAATCCTATTCTGATTAACTAGAAAATATTCCGTTCGCTTCAAGTAGTAATTAGTATTTGGCTGAGATTTTGTCTGTATCAAAACTCATGATCGATATTGTACGGATAACAGGTATGATAAGCGACTTCATCAAAAAGAAGTTAAGGCACCGACTGTGATTTCAGAACATTTATAATTGATATTGGTTTTATCTGGTCAAATATCTCTCATAATATTATGTATTTATGTCCCAATAGGGATAAGGAGATATATAAGACAAATATGGGATTTAAATAAGAACTAAACATGATATAAGTAAATAAAAATAAAAGTAAATCAAACCGATTCCAAAAAATCCTTCATTTATAAAAACTTTGCTGTGCTTGATTATGATAAGCTATTTTTGCAGTGTGACATATCTTATTCACACGAGAAAAGTATTACAACACAGACAATTAAGAAAATATTCGAAAAATATTACGAGAACGAACTTACTGTAAGTACTATTAAATACTATACTCGTATGCGATCGCATGACAGCTAATAAGAAAATGAGGACAATTATATTTTTTTCTGAATTATTTAAGCTGAAAGTGTATTAAATTTTCAACATTGCAATTCAAAATGTGAAACCATTTAAGAATTATGTTTTTCCTAGCTTCTCCGATTGCTTTTCAAAAAGAAAAAAATTCTTTGTCCTTCTATCATGGGTCCGTTAGCGAAAGTTGTTTAATTTACCTGTACCAAAGACAGTATACTACATTAAATACTTAGTAGAGTGAAGAAGAAGAAAGGAAGAAGAAGAAAAAAAAGTGGAAGAAGTGAAGTGAAGTGTGGTGTGAGAGTAATAGTGGTCTATACTTAGTAAATTGTTTTTTCTTGGCTGACACTAAGTTACATCCTTGAGGGTTTAATCTGCCACCCTGTTTTTTCTTACAAGCCTTGTAATACCATTCCTACATCTTATATCGCAGCTTATACCAAAACTCAAAAGTTTAAACATCAAGTTTGGTCATAAATTCCAAAGTTTCGTCTTCCCGCCACTCTGCCTGATTTACTTGTGCCGTAAATTAAAATTTTGACGCTGTTAATGGCCTTATAATTCAGACAACAATATTTTATGGCTCTAAATATTATCTTCTGTATATTAAAGCAGACTGATCACAGCGGGTTGGGCAGCCCTGAAAAATACACCTCATCGTCAGTGGCCATTTTGGTGGCTCGAAAAACTCTGATAGATAGATAGATAGATAAATTGTTTATTTAGGAATACAGCACAAATCCACAACAAAATATTTAACAATATGAAATGCACATTAAATCTAAATCTAGTTATAGAGTGTGCCGCACCCCCAAGTAGGCCCTAACTCAGCATAATGCTGCAGCGGCAAAGCACGCCACAGCGCTGATATTCTGTCAGCGCCTGTAAAAGTAGAAAGATAGCAATGTTTGACCACCGTAACTTGGTAAAGCCTGATCTAGGCATAGAATAATATTATACAGGGTGTAAGGGACGATGTACCGAAAACTGGAAGGGCGTGCTCAGTCAGCTAAACTAAACAACTTTTCGTAAAAAGCATTTTTGGGTAATGAAAAAAAAAAATTGATCTCTAAACTGTTCGATCAAAGGGAGCAATTTTAAGGATGAATGAATGAATGAATCAATAAATTCTTTATTGCACACATAAACATAAGAACACACAAAGAATAACACTTAAGGTTATAGTGGGCAAAGGCGGTCTTATCGCTGAGAGCGATCTCTACCAGACAACCTTTGTATAGAGGAAAAGACATACATAAATAATCACAGCAGGACTACCTGTACACTACCTGTACACTAGTACCAATAAAAAATTGCATACAAAAAACACATATATATATATAAATAAAATATAAATATAAAATAAATACAAAAATATAAACAAATAAATATAAATATACATATATATAACTATAGTGTTACGAATACATGTATACTCAGTTGCAAACAGAAGAGGAACGACTTAGGAGATAATTATGCAGTTTTGTTTTGAAAATAGCAAGCGACTCGGAGTGACGAACTTCAGATGGCAAATTATTCCACAGTTGAGCAGATTTTAAAGCAAAAGACTCCTTGTAGTAGCCCGACCGTGGTCGATTTCTTTTTTTTTATTTCCCAAAGTTGTTTATTTGGGAAAGTTGTTCAGTTTCGTTGACTTAGCACACCCTTTCACTTTTCGGTGCACCGTCCTTTACACCCTGTAGTCTGGTTTGCGAAAGTCAGATAGATGGCAATCGCTTTGTGTAAAAAACCAGTGCAAAAGAAAAATCCTGTGTGGTGCAGTGGTAGTTCAAGCTGCCAGCTACACTGAAGGTTCCGGGTTCGACATCCGTCCGGGGCAGATATCCGAACGATGAGTGGGTGTGTTGAAGCGCGTGTTTGTGTGTGTTCGACACGGATGACCGCGACAGACCGTAAAATGTTTGAAGCCTGCACAGTCCGTTCAGTCCGATGCGGAACTATTCGCTTCGCATCGCACTGAACGGACTGTATAGATTTCAATACATTTTGACATTTTGGCTAACAGCAAGAGAGAGCTATGTGAGAGAGTTGGGTGAGAGCACAACGGAGCAATACGTTCTCTGTAGCTCCAATATCTTCCGCATCGCTCCGTCTTGCTCTCACAGTGCTGTCATTCTAATCAAAGTTCATTATATCGACAGTAATCTAGGGCTGTGAGAGTTCTAATGTATAGTTGTGTCTTTGCCTATGGACATTAAAGCTTTATTATAGCGCACTATAACAATGCTACTTCAGGTTTGCGCCTCATGATAATCTGCTCTAATTGACATCATAGCTAACTAATTAACTGTTAATACACCGCTTGACAATAACCACCACATCTTTATTAAGGACTATCTGTTGCCCGCGACTTCGTCCGCGAGGGATTCAATATATCTATCTATCTGACCATCCATCCTTCCGTCTATCTGTCGTCCGTCCAATCATCTGTCCAACCGTCCGTCAAACCATCCCTGTCCCTGCCCCTCTCCCTCTCCCCTTCCCCCTCGCCGTCCCGCTCCTCCTCCCCTTCCCTCCCTCTGTCCCTCTCCCACTCCCTGTCCCTACCCCTACCTCTATCCCTTTCCCTAACGCCATCTTAACCGCTATCCCTATCCTCATATAAACATAGAAATGACACCCATATTGATTTTTAGACATTTCAACCCTATCG
This sequence comes from Athrips mouffetella, assembly GCA_947532105.1. NCBI lineage: Eukaryota > Metazoa > Arthropoda > Insecta > Lepidoptera > Gelechiidae > Athrips > Athrips mouffetella. The sequence goes on along the minus strand of OX383970.1, from coordinate 21,967,623 downwards.
CACCCAAACCCCATCCCCAGGGGATGATGGTATTTCACGTCCACCACTTTGAATTTCAAAGTTGTTGTAGTTTTCGTAATCAGCGACCCGATAAACCATACAAACGACACCCATATTGATTTTTAGTCATTTCAACCCTATCGCACCCCAACCCCATCCACAGGGGATGATGGTATTTCACGTCCACCACGTTGGATTTCAAAATGGTTATAGTTTTTGTAATCAGCGACCCGATAAACCATACAGACGATACCCATATTGGTTTTTAGACTATTTCACCCCATTTCCCTTTTTAGGGGTTGAATTTGGGGTGGAGTTTCAATAACAGTGATGAACGTTGCCTAGAATTACAACCCTAATGCCTTAATAATAAATTATGTGGATTTTACTTTAAAAATAAAGGATTTTCAACTACATCCCCCTTCACCCTTTATGATGTCGAATTTTCAGAAACCCTGAGATACGTAAATATTAATTTTTAGTCGTCAGCCTAAATACAAAATTTTAAGATCCTAACTTCAAAACTGACGGACTATCATACAAACTTTCATCCCCTATTTTACCCCCTTAGGGAAGAAATTTTGTAAAACGCTTTCTTAATGCACCCCTAGACTTCATAAGGAACCTACATGCCCAATTTGGAATTTCTAGACCCAGTGGTTTGGGCTGTGCGTTGATATGTCAGTCAGTGAGTATAGATATAGTCCTGCTCTCACGCGTAGCTCCAAGGCCAACGTAAGTAGTCAGTTTTGACGTTTCCTTATAACCAACACACAGGGTTAATTTTTCTTTGGGTTTTTATTGTCGCTTCTTTTTTTTCCCACAATGGCGCCACATTGTTTGTGAAGCGATGTAGTTTAGCTGACGTCATTAAGAGATTTTAATATCCAACAATGAATAAACGATTTTGATTTGATTTGATTTGATTTGATTTGCAGGTCATAATTTTTCATATCGTTACGAGCTAGCGGTTCGGGATTGGAGTGAAACGCCAATGTAGGAATTTTCCGTTTATTTAGGAGTTATTTACAATCCGAGCTTCTTATTTACACGTTACCGAGTTCACCCTCTGAGCCTCGTCGTGCGGTCTCCTCTCCTTGCACTCTACCCTCAGGGATCTCGTTTACGGAGTTTTCCCTCCGAGCACCCCTCGCTCTAGGACCTCTTCAACGGAGTCTTCCCTCCTTGCACTCCTCCCTGTGGGACCTCTTCTTCAGAGTCTTCCCTCCGAGCACTCTTCCTCCGGGACCTCTTCTGCGCACTCATCCCTCCGAGAGTTCCTCTTGCCTCCGGGACCTCTTCTATGCGCGACTTCCCTCCAAGCACTCTTCTACTGAACTACGGCGTAGTTACTCGGCGGCCCGGCTTTTATTCCCGTGCTACTCGTTCCCGAACATTCTAGACTCTAGAATTTAGGTTTTTGTTAGATTTTTCTAGTAATTGGCTCTCTTTCTTCAGCTATCTCTTTCTTTTCTTTCTAGAATTTTCTAAACAAATTACAAATATTAAAAAATTCTTGGGTGGGTGGGATCCTTGGTAGTCCGACATCCTATCCCCTGGACTACGCGGCTCTTAGCTGACTTGTCGAAATTTTGATACAGTTCTTTCGTATGACAGCCGACAGCACGACTTGACAGCACGTTCGTGACAATATGTTTGACAGCTGTCACAACGGACCTTACTTTAATGATATAATTTGCATACAGGCCAGTGAAAAGCATAACCCGATAGATAACGCTTTGACTTGCCCACATCATCATTAAATCCCAGACTTCATCCCATAAAATCTACCCTACAGGAATGGGAGCTCTGTTAAATATTCAGAACAAAAGTATTTTGTATAAAAAAAAACTGATCGCAGGGCAGGGATCCTACGACAAGCAAATGGAGGCTGCTGCCAATCCTGTGGCTCCATATCTCTTAGTCGCCTTTTACTACAGCATGGGAAGCGATGTGGCACCTGGTCTGTGTACCACACGGGTAGCCCGCATGCAGGGAAATAAAATTCCAAAAACTCCTGCACCCTGCAAAAATGAGCCCTAATTTTTTTGAAAAGAATTTCTGTTTACGTCGTAAAATTACTAATTATTTATTACTTAAGAGATAAGACCGAAATTACTGTAAACAGAGAGTTAAGGTAAACATTGTGATTCCTTGAACTGTGCATTGATACCATGAAATTGAACAATTTTCATTCAGGAACATTGGTCGAAATACGATAAAAAATCGATACGATAAACTTCCCATAAAAACTGCACCAGCTGATTTCGCATTTTTTTTCGTTGTTTGACCTATGATACTCAAGAAAGTTGTTCAGATGGTCTGAATGCATGGTTTCAAGGATAACAGTGTTAACCCTAACCGGTATAATAAGAAACCGTCTTAGCTCTAGCTGCTAAGTTCCAGATAGCCTATCTGCTAGAAGTGCGACTTGACAATCTGCGTTTTGAAGCCTAGTGAAAATGTTTGAACACATTTGAATTACAGCGTTCTAAACTTAGAAGTTTCAGCAATTTCCGGGAAATGAGATTTTTTCCCTTTTTCAAAGGTGCATATCTCCATTTTATAGGAAATTTCATTCTCTACCACACTGTGCACAACACATTTCTAGCTAAAATGCATGTAACCGAAAATATAAGCGAAAGATATGGCAGCGGGGGCCAAGGGGGGGAATTGTGCATTTTGCATTTTAAACACTTACTAACCATCCTAGACAATGTAGTGTACACTTTCTGTTAGGAAAGTCTAAAGACCCAGTCAATGCGCTCAGGATAGCAAATAGGCCGATTCAAGTCGAGAAATATGCGACGGCGCGTCACTAGCCGAAACGAGTTTTAACTAACGACGCTGAGGAGCGCTCAGCCCATTCCGCCGTCGATCACTTGGCGAGTCAGACCTATATCCGCCCGCTTTCCGCGGCCGTTACTGCCAGCCGTGCCGGATTTATTCTTTATAAATATATCCAATAATCCTGCGGTCTTAATTTTAAAAGTGCTCTAGGATCCCACTCTTTTTGGGAACTAGCCTACAACTAAGCTACAACGAAGCTAAGCTTGAGCACAACGAGAAGGCTAGGCTTAGGCGACGGTACGCCTACAGCTAGCGAGAAGCGGGAAGCTTAACGGCCACCTTAGAGAAGAGGTTCTCCTGTCTACCTTCAGGGCGGGTCACCGACGTGCCTACCTGAGCATCTGCGGGTCCCGCTACTCGACCAGCTCACCTGTGACCTTCCGCGGCGAACGCGGTCACGCCCCGTCTACGCAATACAGGACATACCAGGGGAGTCTTATTTTAAAGGAAGCACAGTGATAAATAATTAACGGACTTTTTCGTGGTAATCTCGTTCTATCATCAAACGTAGGGTTTACGAATCCGTCCCTGCTCTTTAGTTTCGCGTAAAAACTGTAAGATGCTATTTGAGTAAAATTATTAGTGCAATTTTCAATAGAGCATTTTTATACTTACGAGTACCTTCCGTTGTAACAATTTTATGTAACGGTCATTTTGGGTCGACGTCTGAGTCCGCCCCTGCCTCAAAATTGTTACTAGAGTCATTCCTTTCGCAATAAACGTAGTTTAATTCTATTCTAATTTGTCGTTTCTTTTGAATTCTCTCTTACGGCTAGAATTCCCACGACAACAACATATCGAAAATTTGGAGACGTTGCACCGTTTGTAAGCTAACCCTCCACTTTTATTCTCTATTTAGTGGATTAAAGTGCCTGATTGCTCTAACTGACAGATAACAGGCAAAAATCGTATATAACTTACCTGATATTATTTATCTGTCAGGAACTTCAGCAGAAGCGGCAAGCGCTGACAAGAGGCTACCTCCCGTCCACCAGCGCCCCCATCAGTTAAAAAAATACTACTCGCTTAATACAAAACTTATCGAAAATCCCGAAGATCAGATTGAAGTAAAGGTAATCTAGTTTATTTAGAACTTATCAATTCTGAAAAATATAGTTCACTGTAGTTACAGATACAAAAAGTGCGAAAAACGGCCACTTTTAGCAGTTTTTGTATCTGTAACTACAGTGAACTATATTTAGCGAGTAGTATTTTTTTAACTGATGGGGGCGCTAGTGGACGGGAGGTAGCCCCTTTTGATAAAATTATTTCCGTATTCGTAAAGTCGGGAGATAGTTGTAGAACAACTTTTCATTTGAAGTCATACTCACGAACGAGTACATCATTAATTTGAGGTATAATCCCACCTAATAGGGCGACTAATTATTGGCAATGGATTAGCAAACGCGTGTTCATAATATACGATTATAGCCCGCAAATCGCATCTTTGATTTGTGTAGTCAATGGAATCTATAGTGTTTGTGTATGGTGTGTTAGAAATTAGGTGAATCCATTACAAATTAGGTAATACTATTGAGTGAAGCGATTATATATGTAGTGAAATGGCAAACACAAAATCTGGCTATTCGTTTCATCTTTGGTCTTCGCAAATATGATCATGATCATGAGATCTCTTACAGCTTACCTTTGTTTAGCGTAATATTATATATTCTTTGCCTTTGTAAACAACTTTAATGTTACAACCTTACAAGTTTTTGTCATTTGTGTATAATGTGTAAATTCGTAGTAGGTTACAATTCGACTGATAGGTTATCATTATGTTTATCACAACATTTATAGAGACCGCTTTGGAACTTGTAAATTACAGTGCCCTGGTAGTCAGAATTACACCTGCTACGATATTGATTTACTTCACTTGATTCAAACCTTTGAAATGCTTGTCTGTTTAGTGTGCTGGAGTGATCATCCCGAAACAGAAATTCCACAGGTGTGTCAGACACACAATCCTCACATTCATCTTCAAATATTTATAAATCTGAACATTTCCGTAGGTGACTGATTGATGGTATCATTAGCCAAATTGATACACTTTTTTAAAACTAAAACAGAGCCACAGATTAAATAATAGTAAACAGAGCGTAAGAAAAACATCGCTTAGAGATTCCTTTTCCTTTTAGATCAAAAAGTTAAATATTGTCAGTAGACCAGCAGTTCAAGTAGCTCCACCTGAGCATTCTTTGATTCCATTACTGAAATGTAATAACTCTTCAGTAAGTCTGTCGCCTCCTCTTACCGCAAAACGGTAAACATGGCGCCCGGGGGAGCCGCACGACTTCTGTTCTTACTAAACTATCTTCACTCTATTTTATTAATATCATGGAAGTACCGACTTCTTGTTAATAAACACACATCGCGATGCTTTCATTTAGGGGTAAACAGAGACCACACTCTTCGATCCTGCAATACATCCCTGATTAATTTTTCGCTTATCAACCCTTTCATACACGTTGCCCGAGGTCTTACGTCTGCAACCCCAGTCACTGTGCTATGCTGACGAGAGACTAGTCACTAGGCTTAAGGCACCAAGCAAGCCATCTGAACACTCTGCGTGCTTGTGTAGTAAAAAAATAAACTTCCCGCACGCTGAATAGCCGGCCAATGTAAGTAGGTCAAAAGGCGGGAAAAATTTGCAATTTCGGAACTGTCATTCTATTTTGCACGGTTTTGGCCACAGGTTTTGGCGAATGTTTGTATGGCGGAGGTTATTCTCCCGCGCTAGACGGAAATATTTTTACTAGGTTATTTTTTTTGACCTGATTTGCGTATGCCCACGTTATTACAGAGGTGAAAAGCAACAACTTTTGTTCTACGACTTTTCTAACAACGCACAAAAAAATTTCGACTCATACTAAAGTGGTCACGTGACCGACCCATTTTGTATGGGAAGTTGAAAAATTTTCGTGCGTTGTTAGAAAAGTGGCAGAACAAAAGTTGTTGCTTTTGCCCTCTGTAATAACGTGGGCATACGGAAATCAGGTAAAAAAAAAACCTTTTACCTATATTTCTGCCGTGCTGTAGAGGTTAAAAGACTTACTTTAATCGCATTCGTAAGGGCCAACGCAAGCTGAGGGGCAGGCCGCAGGACGCAGGACGCAGGCCGCAGGCCGCAGATTTTGCAGGCCGCAGACGTAGGTGACCAACGCAAGCTGGGACGCAGATAATAAACACATGCGGGCACAGAATACTATTACACACCTACGGAAGGAAGAATGACAACTTATAGCGAAAAAAATACTTTTTTTTTTATATAATAGAAAGAAGGTTTGAATTCTCCCTTCTCATAAACTGTAATGATATTTTGTACTGTATCTAATATCTACATAGGGATTTAAAAAATAGGTGTAAAACCTATTAAAGGCTTATTTAGGAGGCTAAATGCAACAACTTTTTAGGGTTCCGTAGTTAACAAGGAACCCTTATAGTTTCGTCATGTCCGTCTGCCTTTCTGTCCGTCTGTCTGTCTGTCCGCGGCTTAGGCCAGAGACCATTAGTACTAGAAAGTTAAAATTTAGTGTAGATATGTATTTCATCCACGCCGAGAAAGTGGTCAGATAAAAACTTAAAAAATATTTTTTTTAGGGTAAGTACCCATACAAGTAAAGTAACTTCATTTCGAAGATGGCACCCCATGATGATGATACAAGTAAAGTGCGAGTGATATTTTTTTCCAACGTGTGGGATATCGTTGGGTAGGTCTTTTAAAAATAATGTACAGTCAAGAGCAGGTCAAGCTTTTCATTCGCAGCGCGACTTTAGCTCCTACAGCTAATTTAATTGTCAATTGTTTAAGCTGTCATCCGAAATGTAGATCTCATCGAGACCTATCATTTGTCTCAGCACACGAATAGTCTAGGGTCTGTAGTTTTCGAGTTATAGCGATTTTTAGTTTGACAGCTGTCATCCGAAATGTAGATCTCATCGAGGCCTATCATTATCTCAGCAAGCGAATAGTCTAGGGTCAGTAGTTTTCGAGTTATTGCGATTTTTAGTTTGACAGCTGTCATCCGACATGTAGATCTCATCGAGACCTATCATTTGTCTCAGCACACGAATAGTCTAGGGTCTGTAGTTTTCGAGTTATAGCGATTTTTAGTTTGACAGCTGTCATCTAAAATGTAGATCTCATCGCGACCTATCATTTGTCTCAGCATACGAATAGTCTAGGGTCAGTAGTTTTCGAGTTATAGCGATTTTTAGTTTGACAGCTGTCATCCAAAATGTAGATCTCATCGAGACCTATTATTTTCCCAGCACAATAGTAGTCTAGGGTCAGTAGCTTTCGAGTTATAGTGATTATAAATTTGACAGCTGTCAACCAAAATGAAGATCGCGACGGGATCTATCATTACAAAATAAAAATTTGAAAGATTTTAGCCATAGACAATAGGTGCACCACGGGCGATAGTTTTGAATTAGTTTTATATCAAAAGTGATCAGGTGTTCCACGGGAGAAAAAAATCTTCCGTGGTACTCCCAGGTGAACCACGCGGGTGTACCACGGGCAAAGCCTGCGTTAAAGTACTAACCCATCGCTACCGGTGCCGTAAGAGACGATTATGGAATTATGAACCGGAGGATAGGCAGCAGTGTCCTTTTGTGTATCATACCACCTTACTTTCTGCGGTCACCAGCAATCGCGGTCCTTGGTGCGCAAAAGCGTGGTGACAATGGTACTTCTCATCCACATTTGAGCAATTAACCACAAATTAATTTTATCTGTGGCATAACTTTTTGTTGTTTCTAGTTGCGAGAGTCTGCTTTCACACGCAATAGTGTGTTATTTATTCTGTGGCATGCAGAAACAATTGCCGAAAGAAACAAGGCGCAGACATGTGTCTGCGTACACATGTCTGCATCCCAGCTTGCGTTGCTCTATGAAGGTTCATACATTACAAAAATCTGCTCTGCTCTGCTCTGCCCTGCCCTGCGCCATCTGCGTGGCAATATACGCTAAGCCTAAAAGTTGCATTGCGAGCGAAACCGTACCCAATGATTTTGAAAACCCAAGCGCAGGCAGAGCGCGTTTTTCGTACGTCGATAAATGTACAGTCAAGAGCACATCAAGCTTGACACATTGGACTTTGTACCGTTCTTATTTGCCAAAGACGTACAGGTTAAAGTCGCACTACGAGTGTCAAGCTTTAATTCTTGTTGATTGTACCAGAAACATTGACGAATCGTAGACAAAGGACATACGATTAAAAACTTTATATATATATATTCTTTATTGCACATTTAACATACAGAAAGTAAACAAACAAAAGGACATTTACAAAGGCGGGCTTATCTCTACAACTTTCATAACAGGTAGGGCATTTCCCTCGGGTACTTCCTGATGATGATTGAATTGGTCCGAGAAAATGATTGATTGAATTATAATGAACAAATGAACTGAAAGATTTTGATAAGAATCTAACCCACCATCCTCTACTTTACAGCAAGGCATGTAACAACTCCACAAAGTGAACCTTTCAACCGATGTAATAAAATAAATATGGCAAATAAATAATATTAGCGGCTGTATAGGGACCTTTCTGTTTCAGACGTGACTAGCCGTTTCTTATCCATGACCCTGAGGATTTCACAAAGGCACATAATTTTTCTATGCACAAAGCTTATAAATAAATAGATTGTAAAAAGACAGAGTAGTGTAGTTTTCATTAAGGTTTTTCCAAAATGGCACAGTACTAGCCGACCGTTATAATTAGGCGCATGACAGATGTATGATCCTTACCTCGTCTTCATCCGGCGCTCCTCTCGTGATCGTGAACGTGAAGTAGTGACGTGCCGTAGACACTGTCAATTGTCAATCGTCATCATCATCCTCCTTGCTTTTATCCCATTATTTGGGGTCAGCACTCCTAATATGTTTACACCATTCTGGTCGATTGCTTGCAATTTCAGGCGTTATGCCTAGCGTCTTTAGGTCATTTTCAATCGTTTTGGTCCAGGATATCGGTGGGCGCCCTCTGCCACGCTTTCCTTCCGGTATTGCCATCACTTGTCTAATCATGTGGTCGCTGTCTCGGCGCATCACATGGCCATACCAGCGAAGGCGGTTTTCTCTTATTTTATTTTGTATAGGAGCCACTTTAAAGGTACCCCTTATGAACTCGTTTTTTATTTTATCTAAGCGAGTTACTCCACCGGACCATCGATGCATCTTCAGTTCTGTCACATGCCTTTTCTGTTCCTCACATTTTCTCGCAGCCCAGCACTCTGATCCAAATAGCATAGCAGGTCTCACGGCTCGTTTGTAGACATTGCCCTTGGTTCGAATCGGCATTTTGTTATCGCAGAGAATTCCCGAGAGGGATCTCCACTTTGTCAGTCGTCGGTGTAACAGAAAAACCGGCAACAAAAAAAAAATGTGGAAACACCACAAAAGTACACAGGCGCTACAAGTACCTACAGAATACGAATATAAACGAAAATAATATATTATTTTAAGATTTGCTTCAAAAAATAAAATATTTACTACTACCCAATAGATCTAACTGTAACACATCTGCCGACAACCCTACCGGAGCGCCGTAAAAAACCGTAACAATATGCATGGACCAGTCAATGCAGATAGAATTCAGTGGATTCCGACCAAATGGGCCTCGCGAGGTCGTTTTTGGAAACTATAGATGTGGCACTTAAGTTGTGACAAAAATACATTGGATTAGAATCTTTTCAACACATTTGCTCATAAAACAGCTCTATTTGCACTGTATTAAGGTCCATAATCCAGCTCATTAAACACGTCTGTTTTTGTCATAATATTACTTAACTAGTGTTTTTTTTTTGTTTTTTTTTTTAATCGGCCAAGAGCAAGGAGTTTTTATGCTTATTATGTTACTATAATTTTCAAGCTGACTTCGAGAAAATATCATGAATTAATGTTGATTTTATGAAATTATTTATAGTAATTAACTAATTAACAATAAATTTGTCATTTACGTAACAAGATATTAAATTTTTGATAATTTATTTCAAGGTAAATGGAATAGGATGTTTGGGTACCGAGTGACAATTACTTTTTTTTATAGCTTGGTTACTAGATTGACTAATAAATGATAAAAGATTGATGGTGTAAGATAACATGGTAATGTTTTGGGGGCTCCTCACGCGACGTATAATCTGTGACCGCTGAAAAAGAAAGAATGCGCGCCATTTTACAAATATTTGTCGTGTTTATTATTGTAATTATTTCTGATAGTGTCGACTTCTACATATAAAAAACTGATCATCCTGAACCGTCTAAAATACTCATACACGAAATACAATTTTGAAATTTGGTAAAATTAAAGGGAAGCATGAACATATGCAGCCGACAAAATGTTCCGGTGGACGTGCGGTGGACGTGCGGTGGACGTAAGGTTAGCAAAGTTTAGTATTTTAAAGGTAACCAATTTGATTTGTTTTTATTCGCAAATGTGTTGAAAAACGTCGTGCAATTTCTGAGCCTCGGCTGTAATATCCAAAATAGCGCACTTGCATTTTAATGTACTACTACTGATTTTTATTATTGTTTTCACCTGCCTATCTTATTGAGATGTTTTAAACAATTTAGATTAGTTTTAGTTTTCTGTATCATTCTTTTCGGGTTGCTAAGATGTACGAGCTAGCGAACATACATAAACTTGCGAATATAATCCCTCTTCCTAAAATTATTAATACTACTTCATTTTCACAATTCCGTCCCATATTCATCCCACCATTCGTTTCGATCCTTCAGAATATTATTCATAAGCAGCTAGCTGATTACATAACATCTTACAATCTACTTTTCCAATTCAGTTTGGTTATCGGCCAGGCCAGCACAACCACTAAACTATTAAAAATCAACAACGATATCCGCCATGCTATGTAAAATAAGACTGTGACTCTTCTTAAACTACTTGATTTCAGTAGTTCCTTCAACTTTGTAGACGTTGATCTTCTTCTCGCTATTTTTCGCTCACTCAACATCTCCTCTTCGGCTACAGCCTGGTTGGATTCATATCTTCGTGGTCCTGAGCAGTGGGTCCGCTCTGACGAGGCTCCCTCAGATTGGTGTGATCTCGCTGCCGGTTTACCGCAGGGTGGTATTTTCTCTCCTCTTCTGTTTTCTATCTTGATAAATACTGTTAGATCTTCTCTAATTTTTATCTCTACGCAGACAATCTGCAAATCTACCGCAGCTGTCAGAATATCAGATAATCTCAGATAGATTCAGATTCAGATTCAGATAATTTTATTCAATGTAGATTCTTTACAGAATACTTATTGAATGTCATGCAGAATACAATGCAAATAGAGCGAGTCTACGCCGATATTAACTGCACTACTGAGAACTTAAATGCAGACCTCAAACGCATCTCCAGCTGGGCTGAATCTTTTGGTTTGCAACCCAAAAAAGTCACAGGCTTTGGTTTTAGGCAGCCCTTTTATGTGCAGACCACTAGATTCAGCCAATATCCCACCAGTTCTCTAGAACGGCACTTGTATCCGCTTCAGTAAAACAGTCAAGAACCTTGGTCTAACAGAAGATTTTAACCTGATTTGGGACGCTCACTTAGACGAGGTTAACCGCAAGATTTATTTTTTATTTCATTCACTCAAACGCCTTCAAAGTTTTTTTTACCCCTGAAGACTAAAATTTCCTACGCACAATCTCATCTTTTTCCTTTTCTTGACTACGCCGACTCATGCTACTTGGACTAAGGAGCGCTTAAGATGGCTTAAGTGCATTCCATTTATTTTCGGATTGCGCAAATATGATCACGTGTCTCAGTTTCGTTCGCAGCTCAAGTAGCTCCCTATTTGCTTTCGCAGCAATACTCACATCCTTTCCCTTCTCTTCAACATCTTGTACCACCCCTTTTGTCCTTTTTTGCGTGAACAATTTAGTTTTTCTCGCTCACAAGTTGTCCATTGCCGCTCTAACGTCAGGAGCAACTAAATCATCCCATTTTCTTCACCACTCCAATTTTCAATCCTACTCCTTCACTGTTCATGCGGCTAGGCTGTGGAACTCCCTCTCTTACACCTTACTGTTCGAGATAGTCCTTTTATCGCCATCTTTAAAAAGCGGGAAAAAAGCATTATCTTTCCATATTTAATATATTCATATAAATTTATATATGTATGTATATACTTATTTATTTCTATAAAATATATACTTGTTTAAATATGTACTAGTACTAGCTGACGTGGGTCGGAAGACAGCCAGGCTCAAGTGGGACTGGGCTGGGCACGTGGTCGCATGCATCCGCGACGGTGGGCGACAGTTGTCACACAATGGAAACCCCCACGATGGCCAACGCCGTCGGGGTAGACCACGAAAAAGATGGCGTGACGACTTAGACTCGTACCGATGCGGTTGGTGGGAATTCGCTCAGGACCGCGATGGTTGGAGGGACGAGATGGAGGCCTTTGCCCAGAAGTGGGACAGTACAGGCTAGAAAAAAAAATGTGTACCTACCTACGATTATATATGTATAATTATGTATCTTTTCCTTATTATAATTGATAATTTTAGGTTAGCTTAGTATTATTATATTTTTTGTGTATATCTTTGCGCACGAGCTATCTGCATTGTTCAATCTTAATTCAGTTGCCGTTGCCGTAGTTAAGGTCTGCTGAAAGACATTTCTTAGTTGAAATAAGTAGTACCTGTTGTGTTTCCTTTCTGTATGTGTTGTCCATTGTAATTTATTGTGTGCAATAAATAGGTATATAAATAAAATTATTTAATAAATTTATTGACCTTTAAGTAACGATTTGCCGACTTAAAAGCAATAACTCAGAGTGCGACCACTCGTCGGGTTTGGATTTAGCTCTCTTTGGAGTCATCATCCCTTAGCGTTTATACCTCAGCACCAGCACTCAATGTATGTTATAAAAGGTTTATACCAACCCTGAAGGATGTGAATCTGCTCATAAAACTGAACAACTTTCCCTGAGGAACATGGGTCGATAAATGGAAAGAAATTTTTGACCTTCCATAGAAACTGAATCAGCTGATAGCGCATTTATTATGGGAGGTCAATTTTTTTTTTCATATTTCGACCTATGCTCCTTGGGAAAGTTGTTCAGTTTCATGGGCAGAATCACATCCATCAGGGTTAATATACCCTTTCTGTTACACCTTGTATTGCTGTTTATACAGTGCATCAAATAAACTAACATGACACATCTCTTGTTTCTTTTACACAACAACCCAGCCCAGTTCAAAGCATTCGCTCGGCGATCGTTTCGCGCGATTTACGCCTACCGATAGCGATTCTTCGGCGAATAATCGTTAAACAGAATAGGTACATTTGTTTTTGTACGACGTTTACATATGTTAAGTGAAGTGTCAGGTTGTTTACTTTAGCGATTTATTAGCCGTTTTTGTTTTAGTTCACTTTCAGACCGGTTGTTAGTGGTGAGTTATTGGTGATTGTAAGGGTCAAGATGGGCCATTATTTTTAGGCGATGTAATAGAAAGTGCCTATGGTGGACCGACGAACGGCTTATGCCATTTTCCCACAGATTTAAATTAAAGCACTTACGGTCTACAGTAAGGCCAAATAAGATAGCGACCACAATAAAATTGTCAGTTTTCTTTACGTTTGTCAAGTACGTTTTTAGGGTTCCGAACCAAAATGGCAAAAACGGAACTTCGTCTGTCTGTTTGTTACACCTGTATATCAGCAACCACTCATGCTATCGACTTGAAATTTACAATAGTTTTAATAAATAAATACTCGTACCCAACTTTGATAGCACAGTTTTTTAGAAATCTGAAAAATCCCGTTTTGCGGTCCTGAAAATTGATTTCATTGCTTCTAAAAATACTAAAGGTATATCGGAACCCACGGCGCGCGAGTCCGACTTGCATTTGACCGATTTTCTTAAGTGTCGATTGGTGGTATGCTGACCACTGTTGGTAATATCTAGCTAGGTGTCTAAAAATTACCTGGTTTACAGCGTAAATTTCCATTGAATTCACTCCCGAAGCCCCGTGATTCTACCCATGAAAACAAGCAACTTTCCCCATAGACTTTCCCGAAGAAAACAATAATTTTTCTTTGGGAAAGTTGCTTGTTTCCATGAGTAGAATCACTAGAACTAGACTTTGGGAACGAAACCAATGAATATTCACATTACTTCACATTATATATCTGCAACTACGCAGCAGCAGTTGTCAAAGCCTACGAGTTTACAGGTTCGTAGCAAGTTCGTAGCGTTTGTAGCTATAAACTAAGGCTCACTGCACACCTCCGATCAAAGTTAGCAAGCATTAGAATCAGAATGGAGGCTGATTGGCACACAGAGTAAACTTTACCGTCAAACCTTGGCAAAACGTGCAGTACACGTAAATTTTTCTACGAGTATGATGTAGGGGTTGCAATATTTTCTGGCCTTTTCAAATCAGAAAAATACTTTTATAACGTGTAAAATCTTATTCAGACTTTAGAACTGAACAACTTTTAGCAAAAAAGAAGAGGAAAATAGGTAAAAAAAAGTAAAAAAAAGACGCGCCACATAAACTGAATCACGTAACACGGCAATTTTCCTGTATCTTAGCCTTTGTTCCTTGGAGACTGTTTAATAAACAAAACCATAAACTCAAATTTGACAACATCCATTGATATTCATACACGATTCTCCAATTCTCGTACAAACTGTTTATCTTTTTCACCACTCCATAAAGCCATGAAACTTTTAAATAACATCCTTGACTTTGATCCTACTAGGACTTGTTCAGCACTCCTGAAACGAAGCTTCTAGCTGCGGCTGGAAGATACTTGGAGCAACTCGCTCCTCCTACAACTATTACAGACCTTATACCAATGTAACATTGATAATTAATCTGTTATAATATTAAAAACAATGTACTTACTTAGTTTTAAGACTTCTCTTCCCATCATGTTTGGCTAGACTGTAAGTGATGTATTGGAAAGTGTATAAATAAATAAATAAATTTATGTAAAAGGTGTAAAAATGTGGATATTTCTGACTTTCTGTATGTAAGAGATGTGGTGTTGGCGGCGAATGCTGAGGATCCCGTGGACGGCTAAGAGAACCAATAAATCTATCCTAGAGCAACTGGGGGTCAAAATACGTCTGTCCACAACGTGCTTCCAAAGGATTCTGAAATATTTCGGGCATATAACCAGAAGAGAGCCTGCTAACCTCGAAAAGCTGATTCTTCTGGGCAAAGTAGAGGGCAAAAGAGCGCGGGGAAGAGCACCACACAGGTCTGACCAAATTAAAAACATTCTGGACCTCCCTATTACCAACGCCCTTCGATTGGCTGAAGACAGACAAAAATGGAAGAGACTGGTTGAAACATCCACGATGGCGTTCCAAGTCAGACACGACCTTCAGTAACTGAAGAGTACAACTAAGAAGAAGTATGTAAAACGCTAGACAAAGCGGCGTTTTTTCTGTGTATGTATTGTGATTACAAACGTGTACCTCGAGTAATTACAGAAAAATATTTTCTTAACTGAAAAATGTATGTTTACAAAACACCCGACTTTTAATAATATAACTCTCAATTTATTCTAAGATAATACCTTATGGAAAAAATAGCCCGAACAATTTTCGGCACAAATTCGTTCTATGACGTGAGGCATCTGTACTAGATAACTTATCTATTGCGGACAGCCCCCGTTTGGTTATTTCCCAACAACATCGCCTCCTTTGATGCTGCCATTAAGGACATGATCGAGTCGATTATCAACGTCTCCCTGAGCATTGACCAGTGGACACAGGCGGTTCTACCAATTCGGCACGGGGGTATTGGAGTACGGTGCGTGCGGCATGTGAGCCTCCCGGCTTTCTTGGCGTCGGCCCATGCTGTTGCGGACCTAGTCGCTAATATTCTCTCTTTGAATGGTGACAGGGCGAGCATCCCGTATGTGGTCGACGCCTTGACGGCCTGGTTGGCTCTCAACTCGGGCGCAGTCGTGCCCCAGAACCCCAAAGTCCAGCGCTCGTGGGATGAGATAGGGTGTAAAGCAACTATAGACAGACTTGTTGGTAGCGCTACGGGAGCGGGTCTGGCGAGACTTCTGGCGGTGTCGTGCCCGGAATCAGGGGCATGGTTGCACGCGCTTCCTTCGCCTTACATAGGCACTTTGCTCGACGGTGACTCATTGCGTGTGTCTGTTGCTCTCCGCCTGGGCTGCGATGTATGCCAACCACACCTATGCATCTGCGGTTCCATGGTGGAGGCGAATGGTCATCACGCATTGAGTTGCCGTCGATGCACTGGTAGGCACTCACGTCACCATGCCCTCAACGATATCGTCCAGAGGGCACTCACGTTGGCTGGCGTTCCGTCTGTGCTTGAGCCATCGGGCCTCAGTCGCACCGATGGTAAACGGCTCGATGGCCTGACGTTGATTCCGTGGGAGAGAGGGCGGTGTTTGGTGTGGGACGCAACGTGTGTCAGCACCTACGCTGCTTCTCACATCAATCGCACTACACGCAAGGCCGGAGCGGCGGCCAAAGCACAGGCGGCGATTAAACGCCAAAAATATGCTCCTTTGGGACATGGCTACATTTTCGTCCCCTTGGCGGTGGAAACGGCGGGCTGCTGGGGAGCGGACGCGAAAAAATTTGTGCGTGACATAGGCAGTCGGCTCCGACAAAAGGGATGTGACCCCCGCTCCGAGTCGTTCCTGGTGCAAAGGCTTTCCATAGCCATTCAACGTGGTAATACTGCGAGCATTATGGGCACTTTTGCACCGGGAACGTCAAGGGGCGGTTTGTTAGACTAATACATTACTGTATTTTAATTATGAGTACCTTCTTTGACTTTTGTATTTTTTTGTGACTGTATTGTTATGGAATAAATATATCTGTATCTGTACTAGTATAGTATTATATTATCTGTGCCCTTGTGCTACTGTCATAACAGTAGCACATAAAAGCTCTAGTTAATAAATATTATATTTAATTTTACAATACAATACAATATTCACAACATAAATTTTTTATTTTACATGTATAACGAGAATCAACTGATCCTACAGTCAAACTGTCTGTGTACTTTGGTGGGACTTTGTATAGTTTTTAGGTTATATCTGTATTTATATGTATCAATAAATAATAATAATGACCAAAGAGATTTTAACCTCGCTGCGCTCGGCGAGGTTAAAATCTCTTTGGAAATAACATATAAGTAATAAATATACCGACTACTAGTAAATAGGTTAACATTACGGAAGTTATGCAAGGTGATGGCCAAGAAAACCAGGTTAATTTTTGATACAGTTTCAAAACCATTTTAGCCCTCCATCCTATAAACTTTACACCTCCTAAAACCCTTTTATCTAAAAATCTTACAAGTCTTATAACCGCGGTATGGTTACCATGCTTCTATGTCCCTACTCTGTACTTCCAATATCAAATCGATATGAGTCTACTTCATTCGTTCATTGTTTTAGAGATGAATTTCATTCGGTTGGAGGCTTGTCAAATTTGATTTGTCAATATATTCGTAGCTGTTATCACTTTCAGTTAGGATTTGAATAACATAATGTTAAAGTAGTATCGTTCGGTTGTTTCAAATTAGGCCTCTAGATTTTAAGCATTCTGTCCGGATCAGTTTTAGGCTAAATAAGTTAATTAGGGTTCCAATGCCAAAATGGTAAAAAAAAGGAACCCTTATGGTGCCGCTTTGTCTGTCTGTCCGTCCGTCTGTCTGTCACACCTGTATATCTCAGCAACCACTCATGCTATCGACTTGAAATTTGGAACAGTTTTAGAATATAGTTGTCAAACTTAATTGCACGTAAAAGAATTAAGAAAAAAAATATGATTATTGATGTAAAGGGGGCCCAAATAGGGGGGGGGGGCAAAATTTCAAATTGTCGGTACTATGAGTAGGTTGAGTGGGGTATCATATGAAAGGGCTTTACTATTCTTAAATATATTTTTGTATTTTTTTACAACTCTTAGTTTTTACGTTATGATAAAAAATGTCAAAAAAATACCGTCCCCCCCCCTTATCTCCGAAGTTTGTAAATGGAAAAATCTGAATTAATTAAAGTCGATAGAAGTTTATATAAATATTACAGCAAAAATAAAACGATCTTTCTAAGTTAAACAGTTTTTTAGAAATATACAAAAAACCTTAACAAACAAATTTAGTTTTGCGGTCCTGAAAATGGACTTTATTGCTTCCAAAAATACTAAAGGTATATCGGAACCCTCGGCACGCGAGTCCAACTCGCACTTGACTGTTTGTTTTTAGAAAGAACTGCCTTTAAATGTGTTGATGTGTCCATGACGTTAAAAAATTGTTATGATTCCTAATAACTATGATCCACACTAGGAGCTCCACGAAGATAACTGTATGATTTTTTTTTTCGTTTATTCCTACGCTTACTTATATACTAGGTTATTTTTTTGGACCTGATTTGCGTATGTCCACGTTATTACAGAGGTCAAAAGCAACAACTTTTGTTCTACGACTTTTCTACTTAAAATTTTTCAACTTCCCATACAAAATGGGTCGGTCACGTGACCATTTTAGTATGGGGAGTCGAAATTTTTTTGTGCGTTGTTAGAAAAGTCGTAGAACAAAAGTTGTTGCTTTTGACCTCTGTAATAACGTGGGCATACGGAAATCAGGTCCAAAAAAATAACCTAGCATAAAGGATAAAGCTGCCAGAAAAAACAATGTTATTTTTTCCGTAAAATATACTTTGGTTTTAGTGCCATGGCTGCAAAATGTGTTAGTAAGCTTTGAAATAAAAAAAAATTAATATAGTCATTTTAGTGGTACGAACATGACCAGCGACCGTTGTATGCCAAGTTTAGCCACCTTTTAAACATTTTAGGTTATTTTTTTAATAGCTGGCGTAAAACGAAACCACGAATTAAGATTATTTTGAATTACAATTTTTTGAGCAACACATTGACTGTGAACGATATAAAGGAGATTTATGGTTTTCTAGTAGTGATAAAAACATCATGGTCACCCTACTTTCGTTCCACTTTTGCCCTCTCGAGTCCCGCTACGGCCCCGTCCCGCTATAAATTCATACGGATTTCGGGACATGTTCCCGTTAACTGCTCCCAGGCAATAACCTGTCCTCCGGACCTGATTTACGTCATGTGACGTCACGGGACGACGTGGGAGCGAGCGTCTTTTGTTTTCAGTCTCTAAAGTAAGTAAAAATATAAAATTAAGCAACAACGTGGTTTCTTGCTTAGTGCTAAGCAAGATCGCTATATGTTTTTAAAGTTTTTAAAATTAATGATTACGTTTTGTTAGTTATTTGGAGTAGACTGAAAAAAACGACAATAAGGGTTCCTTTTCTAGATCTTTTAAAAAAATTGCTTCTACAAATAGTAAAACGAATTGCTTGTCAAGGCAGCCAAAAACATATTAAATCGCAAATTTATTTTTGATTTTAGTATACTGAAAATCTTATGTACAAAGGTGTTTTTATTGAAAACAAAACCATTTTTTTTGTTTGATATGAGCAAAACTTTAAAATTATTTATCGACTAAGAACTTTAGGATACTGAGTATTAGCTAAATTACGGCATTTGGTAGTTTACGTACGTCTAAATGTGAGACAATTTGTATAATAGAAATACGAGTCAATACGGTATTTTCCTATAAAAATTTTTTTTTAGCATTTAAGAAAGATTAA
The DNA here is from genome assembly GCA_947532105.1 of Athrips mouffetella. Lineage (NCBI taxonomy): Eukaryota > Metazoa > Arthropoda > Insecta > Lepidoptera > Gelechiidae > Athrips > Athrips mouffetella. Next base: position 21,948,118 of record OX383970.1, on the reverse strand, counting down.
TGTAAAATGCATGAGAAACTATTTATATTCTTATGTTTTTAAATTTACACAATTTGAATGAGTTCGCTCGTGGCCAAGTGGTAGTTACTCTTTCTTTCCAATCACGAAAGTTAAGCAATGTTGGCCGTGGTCAGAACCCGGATGGGTGACCGCTAGTGGCACAACAACGAGAGCGTTTCCGTGCTTCGGAAGGCACGTTAAGCCGTTGGTCCCAGCTACTGTCAATATTAGTAGTCGTATACTACAAAGAATAGTACCGACCCATACATACCCGTGGGTGTCGTAAGAGGCGCTAAGGGTTATAAACTGGAGGATGGGCAGCAGCATCCTCCCTTGTATCTTACATCTTACTTACTGCGGTCACCTACAACTGCGGTCCATGGTGCCAGCCGTAACGCTAACAAGCGAGGTGACTATTGTACTTCCCCTCTACATTTTCCGGCAAAAGCTAGAATTCTGGAGGGAGTGGACGTCCTGTAGTTGCCGATTCATGGGATGTTATGATGACTTATTAAATTAAAATTCTATCTCTACCACATCCCTTCTCCACATCTTGTGTATTACAACGTTCTTTTCTGCTAAGATAAATGCCAGATTCAATGTAAAAAGTGGTAACGAAGTTATTCAGTTTCAAGGTCATTCAGGGAGCATTAGCCTTAAGTTTTATGGTCCGAGTAATATCAAACATTCAACACTCCTTCTTCTTTTCACGCGCATTCTTCATTTTCTACCTCTATCCTATTTGCACCTAACCTACTAGATAACTATACTAACTTCGTGTGAACGCTCCATAAGGTTAGTCCAGGACGCGTCTTTTATCTCCTTACACTCCATGTGCCCCATTATATAAGAACGACTCTCATGATTTTGCAATCCAACCTTCGACTCGACCTTTCATACAATTCTCATTTCTAAATCTTTTCACCATACGTACCATATTTACTAGAACCAATCGCGATCGTTCGGTTATATTGGTATCATTTTCCTCGGTACATTCGACTTTGAATACAAATGTTTGTATTCTGTGAGAATACCACCTGTTTTATTGTTATTATTTGCGTTGTATGGTTATCTTTATCTCATTGTGTTAGTTATAGGGCCATTCTACTTATTTCGAAGGAGGTTTGCACGTGATTCTGATACTACAAGTTTAATCTTAAGGTGGGTTACCCACTGGGTATTGGAAGCTAAGTAATTGTTTGTTTTATTGGTGTTTTACTTTTTTATGGTTTTATCTATATTAAGACCCATGTGAGGTCGGTCATCGTCCTTGGAACCCACACGATATGATGATGATGAAGACCCCTTGTCAGATTTTCTTATGCTAATGAGAACACAAATCCAAACAACTTTTCCTAAAGATAAATTTGTCGAAAAAATTTTTTTTGTTATGCCAGTAGTAGTGGAAGTTGTATCGGACGAACACATTTTTGGTTGTGCCGGTAGTAGTGAAATTTTTCTTCTTTCGACAAGTCTCTTTGGGAAAGTCGTTCCATATTCCGAGTACACAGAAAAAAAATCCAAGGGCCCAAATATAACTGTCGACAAATCCTCTCCGGACCCACCATACCCCTGGGGTAGGGTAGGACTGAACCATACCAACATAGTAGTGCTGGGTTTTTAAAATTTTAAAAGCAGTATACTAGGTTCAAATAAAAATTTATTTATTTATATTTCGCGACTATTTTAAATATTTTACGGATTTGCAACTTTGAAATCAAAAGCTATTTTATACCCCCTGAGACTTGAGTTTCCAGAACGTATGGTGTAGTCGACACAAATTAAAAATATTTAACAAATTAAGATTTCCATCAAGTGCGTTTCCTAAAGTTCTAAATTAATATCGGCGTACAAAAATGTAAATAAGAGTTTATATTTGTCAAGTTTTATTATTAGACGTTAGATTTTAACGTGTCGTGTTATAATATCTACAAAGTAGATAAATATATAAAAAAATAACACTTAAAAATTTGTTACAGGTTTCTCTTTTAAAAATATACCAAATTATTTGATAGATAAAGAGTAGCGTTTGAGTGTTAATTTACAAATGTCATCAGTTTATCAAGCCTTTCTTTTAATTTTAAAGTCACATGATGGCAAAGAATTGGGAAACTAAAGTGCAGGCGTATTATATAGGGTGACTTTTAATTAGTTCTTGATAGCAAAAGATATGCATGTACTCATGATACTGAACAACTTTTCCCAAGGAACATAGGTCGAAATACAAAAAACCAAATTTGACCTCTCATACAAAATGCGCTATCAGCTGATGCAGTTTCTATGGGAGATCGAAATTTGATTTTCGTATTTCGACCTATGTTCCTTGGGGAAAGTTGTTTAATTCAATTCAATTCATTTATTTGTCAGTCATATGGTACAATTAAGGTGTTATAATAATTCAGACTTAGAGCTATACATATGACACCCCGTAGGGGCACCGCAAATATTACGATAGAGAGAGAAGTACATAATTTTCATTAATTTAACATTTTGAATCTGTTGATGTCTAAAGATACAACAGTATCATGAGTATATTTATACCTTTTTCTGTCAAGAACTAATTAAAAGTCACCCTATAGAAGCGAAGCGCGCGTTTTCTTAGGTCAATGCTTGATAAAAATTAATCGCTTGAACCATATAAACTGAGTTTGTGCTAAAGGAGTCGTTTCAGGAACCCCGGCCATGTCTTTCTACACCTGTCATTTGACTCGAAATACCTGACTAGAACGCCTATATCGCAACCCCCCGAACGCCTGTTTTTTGTTAAAATCGGCATAGTTTACTTGTAATACCATTACACATATCGTACGAATGAGCGTATTTTTGATGATTTTTACCGTAAAAAGTATACCGGATAATAAACTAAAATAGTTGGTAGGTAAGACTAAGTAATTTATTTTCTTATTTTCTAACATTTGTACATAGAAATGGCCGTAGATGAAACACATCCTTTAGGACTTCAGTACTCAGGAGGCTCCAAAGCTATAGGTACAAACCAAACCTCTTGGGCAGCTCAAAACATTGCATACCTATATCTAATCTTAAAGGAAACTTGAACAAAAAGTGTGATTTACTAGCATTCGACTGAAGACGTGTGCTTATTTATGCGGATGTTGGTTTTACGGCAAGCAGTCGGGTGCAAAAACCAGGGCCGAGGTAAGTAAGCAATACAAATAAATAGGTTCATGAATAATGTGACCGTGTTTATTCTGGACATGGAGGTAAGAAAGAGTTTGAAAGAGCGAGCTTATGGACTACGCTCACAACATCTATCTAACTTCACCAATGAAGGCTCTGACTTTAGTCGAGGCAAAGCTGCAGAGCTTTGAACATCGTCGCAAAGTGGCCCGCTTGTCGATATTTTACAAAATGCATTTTGATGAGTGTGTGTCCGCATTGCAAGACCTGGTACCACCATTTCCCTTCCCTTAACTAATCTAGACTGTCCCACGTAGGAGGAACCAACCCTATGTCATTGACATACCACCTATTCGCTCAAAGCGTTTTGATTCTTCACTCTTAATGCATACAGCTGGTACTCCGTGCCGATCTATTTTCTGAACAGTATAATCTAGCCCTTTTCAAAGCTAGAGTGAACAGACATTATCTAAGTGAGCAAGCTACATCTCTAACCCCAATAGTGTATTATAATTCTATGTTTGACCCCATCGTCACGTCACTTACCACCAGGTGAAATCGGGGTCAAATCACTACATAGTATAAAACAAAGTCGCTTCCCGCTGTCTGTCCCCATGTATGCTTAGATCTTTAAAAGTACGCAACAGATTTAAATGCGGTTTTTTTTAATAGATAGAATGATTCAAGAGAAAGGTTTTTATGTATAATACATGCATAATATAGTAGAAAAACACTGATAACTTTAGAGGTTTCTATTTTTTTTGGGCTTGCATTGCAAACGATGGCTGAACCCTACGAGATAAATCAAAATAATGTACTACAGTATTGTACAACTTAAAAAGTTCTACAAAAAAGTCTGCGATGGTATATGTCTATTTCTTAAGGATGACCCACAATAACAATTCTTTATCCTTTATTTTTTTCACGAAGCGATTTTAAGCTATACAGGATTAATCCTTATCCAATTATTAAGTACCTAAAATACTTGTGCATTTAATATAGATCAATATGGCCCTTTACAGCATGTAATTTAAATGAATATTTTCGAAGATATTACAGATGTAAAATGCAGGGACATAGCCGTTGCGGCGGTACCGGCCGGGGCGTGCCTATAAATAGTATATTTAGTATCAGCATTGCACCCGTGCGTAGCCGGGGCGGGTCACTAGTGCTAAATAAAAATAAGCCAGCGTCTGTGGTAAAATCAAACCCCACCCCTTTTAACGTGCAAAATATGAGCAAATGACTTACTTGACATTTAGTGTTACGAATCACCTAGGGATAAGTCCGCCTTTGCTTGTAATCTTTCAGACAATAGCCACTTTGTAATAAAGAATAAGCAATAAAGATTTTACAACAACAACAACGAATTCATCAACCTTCTGTCGATAAATGCTGTGAAAAATGGTGATACCACTGGGTGAAACCGGAGGTAACGCGAGTGACATTTTAGTCTCTATTTTACTTATTTACGATATTTATCAATTCAGAACTCGAGTTTAAATAATTAACAGCATTGACGCAAATCAAATTTACATTCCACATAACGAAACTCAACTAAACTCAAAGTTTATTACAAACTTTCACACTTTGCCAACGTGGTGTCAAAGCCAGTTAGAGATACTTGTATATTCCTTGTGTCAAAGCCTGCGCCAAACATGTGCGTGCGTGTGGCTGTGTGTGTTTGGCGCAGTAATATCCGACCAAGGAGGTTTTAACCCACGCTACGCTCTGCGAAACGTAGTAAAACCTCCTTGGATCCGACCAAGTAAACCTTCAAAATAATGAAGATGACCAAAATATCTCCTCTTTTACTCCTTTCACCTGCGTTTTCCCAGCTCCACAATTCGGTAGGTGTTTTGCCTTGCTGACGAGACGTTTCGGAACATTCGCTGCAGACTTAAACTCTCGTTCTCATAATGGAAGATAGTTTATTTTGTGACGTAGTGCGGACACTGTAATGGGGATGATATTTCTCATGAATCTTTCCTTTTTTGAGGGTATATTTTTATTTCGCGGTGGAGTAGTTCTCTTGTGGACAGGTAAGGTAGATTACCCTCTTGTACAGAGAATAGTATCTAGATGGTTTTGAAAAATGAATTGTATTTTTTTTAACTTACTTCATTAGAATCTTCTTCTTCTTTATCGCACGTTACACTTCAAACACTAGAGGATGACAGCTAGGCCGAGAAAAGTGTAAGATTCAGGGACTAGATAAGTACTATACGTACAACGTAAGATTTTGACCATCATGACAAGCATGTGTTAACCGTGTGTTCGAAAAAAAAAAACCGGCCAAGTGCGAGTCGGACTCGCGCACTGAGGGTTCCGTACCACCACATAAACATTAGTATTAGTTGAAATTTCAGTAAGTTAATGTGCTAGATTTTTTGAGTCCGACATGCGCTTGACCAAATTTTATTATTTGTTGTTATTTTATAGCCTATGCCCTATAAACATACCAATTTTCAAGTTTGTAAGTGTTCCCGTTTTTAAATAGAACTAAAACAAAAATCGCTTCAGCAACCATCCAACTTGACCCCTCTCTTATATGAATGTTCTTGAACCGGGAGCTCACCACAATTGGTTACCATTAGTTGTGAGAAAAGTTGTAATATTTAATGATTTCAGACTTTTCCCATTATTTGTACTGTGAGACCTAGCTTTTTGCCAAATTTCATAATTTTAGGTCAACGGGAAGTACCCTGTAGGTTTTTCATTTTTGAATAAATGTATGGAGATGAGGACATAAAATGCCATATCTTTTGATTGCGTCATTGTAAAAAATTGAAATCTTCAGATCTTGTGTGGTTCATGGATCCTAATATATGGTATTAATTTCAACCTGATACCTTTACCCGTTCGTGAGATAAAGGGTCTTGACAGACAGACAGACAGACAGACGGACAACAAAGTGATCCTATAAGGGTTCCGTTTTTTTCTTTTGAGGTACGGAACCCTAAAAATGGGATTCGCTTCATCTGTAACGACCTTTCTCTTTTTTTTATGTAAGTGACTTCAAAGTGAGGATTAACTTAGGTTATATCTGCTTTAGTTGATCTGCCTCCTTTATCCACAAAACCGAAGTATTTTTAAATGTGCGATAAAACTAAGGATAAACCTTAATTAAACTTCTCTGTGTTAATTTTACAAGCTATTTTGATTTTTACTTTAATTGGCTCTATGAAGCTCCAACAGACAAAAAAAGACTTATTTAATCGAGCGATGCTAGGAATTAGGGCGCGGGCACACTAGCGATTATCAGGTGGGGTGATGTCGCGGCTTCCATACTATTTAACTTCTGCGAAAGAGCGATGCCTCTTGACACAGGCGTTTCTATGCTTAAAAGGAGGTATCACCTTACTATACCATACCATTGTTTAAAGAAATAAAGAATTTTTAATTTTTAATTTCATTTTCATTGTCATTTAGTGTCCCGGCGATTTCACTGCGATAAATAATCATACAAACAAATATTATAATCGCCGTGATATCGCACCTCCGGAAATCGTTTGTGTGTACGTGGGCTTAGAAGTAAATACTTTTTCATTATTTGTCACGTGTAATACATAAACTTGCTCTACCAAGAAGGTCAGTACTCTTATTTACCCATTCGTCCAATTCTTTTAGGAAGGCAGATCAATTCAATCACTATAAAAATGGTTCGGATCGCGATCGAAGTTTACGGCCGAATGGCGGGAAATGCCCTTGCGTCAATATCGTAAATTTGATTTTACGGCAGGTAAGTCCCGCACCATATTAAAATGTAAATCACATGGCCGATTTAATTTCAGGCTTGGAGAAGCTTAATGTAATTGGCCAAGTAGGAGGCGAGAGCGATATTTCAACTATACTAGATCGTGAGCAGTATTTGTTGATGATATTTTTACCGTACAAGAGGATTTTCACGAGACCCCTCATACATTTAACAGTTCTATAAAATAAATAAATAAAATTCATTTATTGCAGACAATAAAAGTCCACATTGTCAATATTAGGTATTAAGTACATTAATTAATTAAATTAAAGGCTTTTTATGCTGTTGTTTATAACTTTAATTTTGACTGTTATTGTTTTTTAATTTGTTATTGTATAAATCTTTGACTTGTCATTATGATGAAATAATTTAAAAACATATGTATCAATTAAATTAACTAAAATGAAAAAAAAATCAAAATTAAATTAAATAAAATAGAAAAAAAAAATACATAAATCCAATTACATTTTTATATTATTCTATAGTCTACATTCTGAGTTAATTTTAAATAGGCATTAACTATTTTAGTGTTCTGAAAAAAAAAGGTAAAAACGGAACACGTATGGTGCGACTTCGTCTGTCTGACACACCTGACTTGAAATTTGGAATACTTTTAAAAATATGCTTGCTCAATTTTTTTATCACTATTGTAAATGGAGGCAAAATTATTAACTGTCGTTAGTGAAAGGGCTTTACTTGTACATTCCATTTGATGAAGAATTTCTTTAAAATACCATTCTCCCCTTATATCCGAAGTTTGCAAATCGAAAAATCTGAATTAATTGTAGTCGATCGATAGCGGTTTAAGTAAATATTACTTATAAACAAATAATAGGTTTTTACCTATGAAATTGCCGAAATTTTCTTACAGATTAATGAGATCATAATTCCTATAACTCTACAGCATTTTGGTTCATTTATCTTTTATTTGAAAGTTGACTTCAAAATTATATTATTACGCATAAAATAAAGTTTTTATTTTTAGTTTGATATATAAAATTAAAGGTTCGAAAATGGTTCATCGATTTCGTCATTAGATTTGTTATATTTTTTTGCAAATAATATTTTCCGAAAATTTAATTAAAGCTTCTGTTAGCTTAATGTCTTCCCAATCATGCTTAAAAAAATGAAAAAAGTAGGATATTTAATTTCTAAAAAAAATGCAAAAATGTTATTACTGAAAATTTAGTTTACCTAAAATTCGCTATACAAAACGGCAATTTCATAGGTACAGACCTATAACGATCACCTTGACCGGTTTTTTTGTAAACTTTTCCGGTTGATTATGAAAATGGTTTACATTGTTCATCATATTTGTATAAAACAGCACCCAAATACGGAAGACTTGGGCATATTTAGTATGATGGTGGGTTGGTCCCATCGTTTCAAGTTCATTTTGCATGGGAGGTCAAAACTGTTTCCTGTTTTCGACCTAAAGGAGCAGGTTCTTATCCTACCTAGACAGATTCTTATCCCACAAGCGCCTATAACTTGACCACGCCTAAGCTGCCAACCCTAGTATCCCGCCTCTGTTATTCAGGATAAACAAATTGGCTTCTACGCTGACCCCTACAAAATATTCCAATGCAAAGCCACTCTAGGGGCCTCTAGTGAACACCTTAATAATAATACTCCTGTAACAGGTTCTACACATCACTGGTTTATTATTACAAGAGAGAATACGTTTTCTACTACTTTCTTAGAAGACTAGCGTTTCGCCTTGCGGCTTCGCTCGGATAGAATTTATTTTCCTGTTTTTCCTGTAAGAATAAATGATTATTGTCTATTATTTTCTAATACATTTGCACACAGACACGCACACTTAAACAAACAAAAAACACTGCTTCAATTCCTCCTTATGGGAAAATTTTGCTAAAATAATAAAATACGTGTTTCTTTTTTTTTCTTAGCTTAAATCTAAGGGGCAATACACACTAAGGCGCAGACCCGCTGACATATTTTGGCAACCTTTTATCGGCGGGCTGGCTATGTTGGCGACTTCACTAATTGCAAGTTGGAAAACTTTGTAGGCGACATATCGGCGGCTCGATATGAGGAACGTCACTACACCTTGGGTGTCGCTGGGCAAATGAGTGCTCTCGAGCGTACGCTAGTTGCCGACATGTCGCCAACATGTCAGCGGGCAACATGCGCGGGCGCATGTTGCTGAGATGATTCTTTTAATATAGGCCGCCGACTCGAATCGGTGGGCTATGTCGGCGGGTCGGCGACTACCGTGTGTATTGCCCTTTTATTTTCAAGCAGTTCATGTTACAACTGTAGGCACTCGACCCCTTGGGAGATATACTTCAGTGAGTAGGTGCCTAGGGTACGTTCAAAAATACTGTTGTTAGTTGTTCGCTAGACTTTTCTTTGGTATCGTCTTCGACGACCTGGATGGTTTTATTAAATAATGGCGTAAGACTGAGATGCACAGAGAGAATCAAGGAAGGCCCTTACCCCGCAGTGGTACTCGTAAATATTCTGGAATAACGAATACTAATTCTCATCTACACAAATTGTAGTCGAGCTTAAATTATTCTAATACAGCCAATTCTAGGCGATCTTTCCTGTTTGTTCTGGAGCTAGAATTGTGTGGTTATGTAGATCCTCTCGCAACAGGTAACTTAGCTTGACTGTGTGCATTTAAGTTGGACTCGGGCTTTTGAGCAGTTAATGTACTGTCGGTTAGAGAAGTGGTGGTCACTTTTAATGTGTTTCTTTTTTTGTTTTTACGGAACAAATAACATATTGGTAGGACATATATAGAACATACAGTACCACAAACGGATTTTGTACAGGCAGTTGCAGAAAACGTCTTTAAGGTTAAGGCTCCTTTAAGTCTATTTCTGACTCTTTCTTTGTCAACAAAACAGAAAGAGTCGGCAATAGATTAATAAGAGCTTCAACTTTTAAAACGCTTTGTGCAACTAGTTTTTTATCAACAGCAACTCCAGCAAAAAAGCGTAGTACCTACTTTGGATTAGATTTACCATGGTCACCGACATATTATTTATTCGTAGTAGTCACCACGCTTGTAAGCGTTGCGGCTGGATACGTCTGTAGTTGCTGACCGCGGTAATTAAGATGGTATGATACTCAGAAAGATGTTGCTGCCTATCCTCCGGTTCATTAGCCCTTAGTCGCCTCTTATAATACCCACGGGTAGAGATGAGTTAGTACTATTCTTTGCCGGCACCACACGGTCTACATCAAATTTATCTTCATATAATTATAAGTAATGTTATATGTTACAGCGAATTGGTCTACGCAAAATTATCAAAAATGTAGTATATAATAAAATTTTATTTGTATTTTTTTTATTATTCCCGTAGAAAAGTAAAAAAATTATCAACATCTATTTAGATGTAAAAACCAAAAACAAACAACTTAACATTTAGCTTTACAATATTGACCTACTTAACCTGCTTTTCTAACTTAGCGACCTGAGGAACTTGGCCTCCAACTCCAGCAAGAACTAATAATGTTTAAGTTTTCGGGGTGGCTGGGCTTTTTTGTAGTCCTTCAGGGGAAGTATGACCCCTTTTGCTATTTACGCAGTAAAGCTACAGTGCTTACACTGCTGTATTTAAGGGTAAGTGTAAGTGAGCCTGTGAAATTACTGGCTCACTAGCTGTTGCCTGCTACTTTGCTTCGTAAGCGTGGAATTCAGAAAACATGTAGCCTTTGTCTGCCAACAAACTATTTTATAGTTTGGCGGAACTTGTATGTAAAATTTAAACTGTTTTTTATGTGCAATAAACGATTTTTTTTATTTTTTTTATTTTTTTTATGTCCTTTCCCATGTTTCAATCCATCTTCATACTTAAAGATTGAACTGATTGGTTTAGCACAGTGGTTCTTAACCGGTGGTCCGCGGACCACCGGTGGTCCCTGGAAGCATCCCAAGTGGTCCGCCAAATTAGGAAGGTTGATAGAAAAGCTTTTCTACATTTGATACGCTCAGTAAAATTATTGACGAGCAGAATGCTGTGATTAATGGAGAAATGTATAAGAACATGGTACTCCACATGAAATACTTAAAAATTGAATTCAATCGCTATTTTCCTGACTGCGAAGACAAAAGTATTCAAATACTGATCCGCAATCTTTTCATTGTCAACGTTTCAAAGGTGCCTGATGAAATTCAAGAAGTGATTGAAATGCATCACGACAATAACAAGATACATTCGAATCAGAAATTAATCTTGAACATTTTGGAGCCAAAAAGCAATCGCTTTACTAGTTCCTAGTTACTAGGTGGTCCGTGGCAAGACAGAAATTTTGTCAAATGTCATGTCTAAAAGGTTAAGAACCACTGGTTTAGCAGATCAGCCGTGAAAACGTTACAAACATAGAGACGGAGTTACTTTCGCTTATGCAACGTGTAATTCCAAAAATACGTTCTCGGGGTGTAGATCTGCCCATGTAACTGAACAACTTTTATACTACAACTTTTGGAAATTAAAATAAAAAAAAATGGATTTCCATACAAATTGACAGTATCTGATTTTCATTTCGTTTGAAGATTATTATTTTTTATTTTAATTTCCAAAACTTGCAGAACAAAAGTTGTTCAGTTATTACATGGGTAGAACTACCCCCCCGAGAGGTATTGCGTTTTAGAATTTCACGTTGTGTATAACTACTTTTAAAAATATTAGTTGGGATAGTTTGGAGTTTGGATTGGATTAACCTACCTATCTATTCGATTTTCAAATATTATTACTATCCATTATTATTCAAGTATCAAAGTATGTCATCACTAAGACAGTAGGCGCTGTATGCGGTAATGACCACTTACTACTAACTAGGTCACCAAACTGTTGGTTTGCTCACTTGTGACAGGCCTGTGACACTCCGCATAGTAGGTATGCAACGCGGCGCGGGAATGCGTCTGCCCAAGGCAGTCGATTTTACTCTTAGTTTTACTTTTCTTTATGTCATCTTAAGCTTATGGCGGCAAAATAGGTAAGTAAGCATTTGCATGTTTGATTGAACAATATTACATAACTACTTGCATCTCGTAAAGTGACAAAGTCATCGCCTTAGCCCACCTGTCCGCGATCACCCGCGATTTAAAAACTTGTTCTAAGCGGTACACTGCAAGTATCGACTTTATGCTTAGACCATATGGTTGAAATTTGTCGGCACCCCGCCTGGGAGTGACGGATCTGTAAATGTTAGTTTACTATTATTTAATCTGTGCTTGTGACATACAAGTATTTTAATTTAAACTTTTCGCACGTACCTGTACTTGGTAACATAATTTGGTGTATCCAGCGCTTCCTAGCTTGCTGAACGCTTGAAGTATCCAGACATTAGTAACAGCTTCAGCAGTTAGAAATGAGCTGTTGCAGGTAGTTTGTTGAGGTAATTCATGGAAGAAGGTAGTAAGTAGGAAATTAGTTGTGTTCCTGTAGGTACATATTGTTTAAAGGAGATGTTTTATCTTTGGCCATTTTTTCAACTATTAGAAAAAAGGCAAATTACAGAATTATTACAGAATTTTACTACTTTACTTACAATATTTTTTAATATTTACAGAATTTTATAGAATAATTCTTATCGTTTGTTTTGCTGTAATTTTACCGTGAGAAATTATTTTAATATCACAAAAATAAGCTTATCCGTGCAATATAGCAAAGCTAGGATCCTATCTCAGGTCCACCTAATCGAAATTTAGCGAAAAACGTCACATTTTCCATCATATTGTGCGCAGCCAAAGCGGCCAGTCGATAAAAAATTCAGGAAATTACAACCAAATTACGCCCGTGGTGCTTGGGCCCTCAGGGTTTTTAGGATACAATGTCATATCATCGAAGTAACGGGTATATTCGCGTCTACTACTACTTTACACTAGTGACGGCTGACATCAGACTGACCCCGCCACGTACTTGTGACTCATATTTATTGAGTCAATGTGGGGAAAGTAGAAGGAAGCTAGCTTCCTTCAATCAATCAACCTTAAGACTATACTCATGACTGTGAGGGATGTTAACCTTCCTCATTCATATAAAATTATAAAATATGATCACAATACACTACAATGCCAAAATAAACAAAAATGTATACACAAAGACATTTTAGTAATTTATTTGGATTCGACTTACATGTGTACAAATATGTAGCCAGGGTCCCATAGTAATGTGAAACGTCTCCTTTGAAAAAATTGCACGTTCATACATAGCTAAAAATCAAGTCGTATGTTCAAGAGAAGGTCAAGTTTGACTATGTCGCGTATATAATAACAGCATATTTTAAGCCTTTTAACATGCTACACTATTAAACGAACAATATTTGTATATACTTTTGTACCTATTTATATTTGTAATCGGTTTCTCAAAAACGATTCTAACGATTTCGATGGAATTTACCATACAGTGGTTTACGGGGACGAAAAATCGATCTAGCTGGGTCTCATGTCTGGGAAAATTCGTTTTCCTCGTATTTTTAAGCATTTTATTTAAATACTACCTTTTAGCGTTCGGGAAGCTCCGCAATATCTTCACGTCCAAAATACCGCAGTGTCTCAAGACGAAAGTCTTTGACCAGTGTGTGTTGCCAGTGATGACATATGGCACCGAGACGTGGCCGCTCACGATGGGCCTTATCAGAAAGCTCAAAGTCACCCAAGGGGCTATGGAAAGGGCTATGCTCGGAGTCTCTCTGCGCGATCGAATCAGAAATGAGGAGATCAGCAAAAGAACTAAAGTAACTGACATATAGCCCTGAGAATCGCTAAACTGAAGTAGCAGTGGGCAGGGCACATCGCAAGAAGAACCGATGGCCGATGGGGCGTGAGGTTTCTGGAGTGGCGACCACGTACCGGAAGACGAAGCGTTGGCAGGCCCCACAAGGTGGACCGAAGATCTGGTCAAGGTCGCGGGAAGCCGCTGGATGCGAGCAGTGCAGGACCGGTCGTCATGGAGATCTTTAGGGGAGGCCTAAGTCCAGCAGTGGACGTCTTTCGGCTGATATGATGACTACCTTTTAGAAAAAAATCTACAGCGCCATCTGTTGGCAAGCATAGCTTGCTCACCCAATGATATTTTAATGTTGAGGCGGTTATTATAGAGCGAAGCTCGATCGCACAGGTACTTTTATTATTAGAAAAATTCGTAAAGGCTGAATATCCGAGACACCTGGGCCAAAAAAAAAGATGGAATACGTAAGCGCCGTGCTATATTAATGGTAGGTATATGTTGGATATGTAGTGGCAAGTTCGCGCCTTTTTTGTTAAAGTTTGCAAGTTGGATAATTTTCGATGCAAAAACGCAATTTGTGCGTACTTTTTCTCAATAATTTTTTTCAATATTGAAAAATTGCGTCAGTTACATGTCCGTTACGGGGTGGCAAATGATTTTTTTTAACACTTCCTATGTACGGATAAATCTACAAAGTTGAAAATCGCAAAATGCAGTTGTGAAATATTGCGATTTTCTATTTTGTAGATTTATCCATAGGGGTTTTTACAAAACTCGTGAAGTCGTGACGATGGTCAACCCTCGACTACGTCTCGGGCTAACAAAACGTCAACTCGTTTGTAATAACCGTACCTATAAACTGTTGAAACAGTTTTGCGGGGCATTGTTTTATTGTATTTTTAATATTTATTAAGTGTAATAATTTAATAATAAATAAATAAATAATAAATAGAACTAGTATCTAAAACTACTTTGTTTTAAGCAAATTTATTGAAATAAATATTAAGAAAAACAAAAGAAACTTTTCATAAGTGAACTTAGATAATTAAATTTTACGTAAAACAACATTATCATACAAAAAGATACCAAGACTCATTAAAACGTAATTAGTTCCTAGTTTTTATAAAGGCCTGCACATACCATGACAGAAACTTTCACTAATCACGTGCTGTTCGTAAAAAGAGAGATAAACTATGTAAGTAAATACGGTACAACCATGCTACTATAACGAACCTGGGGGGTTCGTGGGGGCGTTTGCTCTTAGTTAGAATTGGCTACCTGTAAGTCCTACCAGCTGATCCTCGACATTCAAACAACGCTTCAAGTTTAAACAAATATAGGGTTTATTGTGTAGTAAACATTGAATACACTGCTGAAAGAAATAGAGCACCGCAATACATTTAGTAAAATTAGAACGCTAAGTGGAAACGCGAATATAAAAAAAACACGAGTTATCACATTCAAGGACGCAAAACGAATGAATAATGGCATATTCGATGAAGGGTGTTTGAACGTTATATTATATTATGGACCAAATGTCCTTTCGACAATAAATCACCGCGGAGAATGCATAGCAAGCGCGGTGTACTTGTTACACTACTCAATAAAGTAGCTCGATTTGAATGAACAGAGGTATGCGTGAGAGCGGGACGGAGCGATAAACTTAAGGCTAGGCATTCCTACTTGACCCTAAAATTGAGTAACTTTGTAACCACTTTTAGATACTAAAATGGCAGATTTTTTGACGAAAATAAAATCTAGTAATATACAAGATATGAAAAGTGATGTGGTCGGCCCCAAAAATTTATTTATTGAATATCATTCAAGAAAAAAAAAAAACAAAATGACCCCTAGTTTTTCCACTTGTAACCACTTTACTGCTGCAATTCTTATCAGAAATATACGAAAATTTATAACCTTATTTACAAAACCACGTTTGTTGATGTGGTCGGCTTATTTTTTTGAAATTTTATAAAAATGTATCTAACTCCTTAAAAAAACCGACTAAATTCCCACCCTTACCCAGCCCATACCCCGCCCTCGTCTATGAAGTCAGTGCGGGGCGAGTCGTCATGCTAGACGGACCTGTGCTGTGCTGTGTTGCGTAGTGCGAGCTGTGCGAGCAAGCAAAATTAAACCCTGTGCACCCTGAGTAACGTACCTCTAATTTAACTATACTTTTGCGGGTTCAGCGGGGAGAGGGTATAAGCTCCGCCCACACGGCAAGGTCATTGGCGTAGGTAGTAGCCTTAACCGGTCCGTCGTCGTCCAGCTGTCCCACTAGTATTATAATAGTCTAAGGTTCCACTGCTGTCATTTTAATCAAGCTACTGTCACGGAGCGGGGCTGCATGCCTCGCATGCTGCCTCCTTTCGTGATCCTGGCTCTATTGTCCTGGCCCAAAATTCCAAATTCCTATTTCAAATGTCTTCTATCTCTGTCTTTCGGTGACATTCGTGTCAAAAACAGTTAGTTTACCTTTGATTCTGGTCGTGCTCGGACGTGCCCGCGCGCAGCACGACCACCGCCTTGTATTTTGTACCCACTTTATCATAATAAACTCGTAACTTTATGTTGGTTGTTGTTGTTACCTACACCCTGAAGAGTCTCAACTTCTGTCTGCCGCTGAGTGGTTTTCGGTTAAGACTGTAAATAGAGGTAAATACTGACAATAGGAAATTGGGAGAGGGAAGGAGTTATATAACGGCGTGACGTCAATGCTCAGTGCTCTACGTCCAATAAACTAACTACATAAGGTGTAACATGAAGGGTATACCAACCCTGAAGGATGTGAATTTTCCCATGAAACTGAACACTATTCCCTGAGGAACATGTCTCGAAATATGGAAAATAAAAATTACCTCAGATACTCAATCAGCTGATATCGCATTTTGTATGGGAGGTCAAAAAAAATATTTCGTATTTTTTCGAAAAGTTGTTCAGTATCATGAGCAGAATCACATCCTTCTGGGTTAACCTTTCTGTTATTGTACTAATCATGTTTTTCCAGTTTCTTCAAATAAAAAAAAATCTAAACTTTATACACGTTACACATATATGACACAAATTTCGTCACGGTGTCCTAACCCAACATAAAATATCCATAAATATTAAAAGTCCACGGCTGGAGAAAGAGATTATTTTGTAAAAGAAGTGCCATAGTCACCACGCGTTGCGGCTGGCACAATGGACCGCGGTTGTTGGTGACTGCAGTATGTAATATGGTACGATACGCAGAAGGACGCTGCTGCCTATCCTCCGGATCAATACCTTAGTCGCTTTTTCCAACACCCACCGTTAGCTAGAAAAACAAAACCGGCCAAGTGCGAGTCGGACTCGCGCCCTAAGGTTTCCTTACCTATCTACCATATGATATACTAAAAGCTTTTGCTCTTTGACTTTAAAAACTCCGCGACCATCAAACTTGACCCCTCTTTTATAGAAAAGTTCTTGAAACGGGAGCTCACCTTAATTGGTTACTATTAGTTATGAGAATTTTTTTAAATATTTATTGATTCTAGACTTAAATCCCTGCCTCTCCCTTTAGTTGTACTGTGAGACCTAGCTTCTTGCCAAATTTCATAATTTTAGGTCAACGGAAAGTACCCTTTGCTTTAGTGCATAAATGTATGGAGATGAGGACATAAAAAGCCATATCTTTTGATTGCGTCGTGGTGAAAAATTGAAATTTTCAGATCTTGTGTTGTTTATGGACTTTGATATTCGTTATCAATTTCAACCTGATACCTCTACCCGTTCGTGAGAAAAAGGGTCTTGACAGACAGACAGGCGGACAACAAAGTGATCCTATAAGGGAAACCGTAACACTTGTAATACCTATTTTCGACAAATCAATCTTATCTTATCTTATCACAAATTTATGATGCGCCAAACTGTACATTCAGTTTGTTGGCGCTTAAAAAACTTAAATGAGTTCTAGGTGACGTTGTACCTTTACCGTTCCGTGCCAATATTAACCACATTAGCAACAAAAACCGACTAAAGGTTAGGGTGTTGCGACACAGCAAACATTTATACAGGGTGTTATCAGGGGCAACAAATTTAGCCGCTAATGCGTTTGCCGTGTACATGCAAGGCATTAGCGCCGGAAGGAATAACGCTGGACTGTGGTTCCTGCTGTATATCACCGGATTATAGGTTTGTTTGCATGTGTGCGTGGAACGCGGCGGTTTTCCTCAAACGTGATTGATATCATATACCGGGTGTTAGTGCAAACACTGTGATCCTTGAAACTGTGCATTGAGACCATAAAACAACTTTCCCTAAGGAACATAAGTCAAAATACGAAAAAAATAATTGACTTCCCATAGAAACTGCACCAGCTGATTGCGCATTTTGTATGGGAGATTATTTTTTTTTTCCGTATTTCGACCTATGATAGGGAAAGTTGTTCAGTTTCATGGTCTCAATGCACAGTTTCAAGGATCACAGTGTTTACACTAACACCCTGTATAGGCTGACTTTTAATTAGTTCTTGATAGCAAAAGATTAGTACGTACTTTTAGTTACAAACAGCTTCTCAAAATAACATTACTATGCCTGTAAGGTGTTCCACAGCTGGGCAAAGGCCTCCCTTGTTTTGGGTCAAGAAACAAGAGAAAATCTTGGTCATGCCAATTATAACTCTTGTTGGCGCAAGGTTGGCGGAATGCAAAAAAAAAAGAATGTTTGCGACCCATGTTTCTACGGGAAAATTGATTGTAATCACCGCGTCGGACATTGTACCTCATTGCATAGTAAGTTAAAAAATCGGCCAAGTGCTAGGCTTTTTTTCTTTCTTTTGCTCTTTTCAACCTATACACTTAATGAAAAATGAAACCCGATTTTTGGGTTAGGTTTGAATATTTAGAACCGCGGCGGTTTCTTGTCACGTGTGTCCTAACAATGATCAAGGCATAGTAGGTGGTTCGCACGTGCAGAACAATAATTGATGGAGTGGACAAGCCAGTACACTGTATTAGTACTTGTGGTGCTATTGTTGGTATAACGACAATGCTGGCTAAGGCTCTACACAATTGTGAAATTAACGTAAAGTTTTTAGAGCTTTCAGCAAAGTTTCATTATTCCTATACTTAGAGCAACGCGTCAAACCGCGCAAGCCCGGGCCTTGCGCGCGAAAATCGTGTTACTCTATGTTCCTATACGTCCACTGCTGGTATATTTTAAGGAAAATTTTTAACTCAGCCAATAGGGTTGATTCCTGAGTTGAAAACAAAATAAATAGTGTTTCCATAAAAAAAACCTGCGGAATTGCTGAAAAAGTTACCGTTTTAAATTTAGTGTGCTGTTTTAAATTTATTTAATTACTTTTGATTCTTGAAAATATCGTAAAATAAGATATTGAGCTATGATGCCATAACTAGATGATTTTATACAAAATATTATGGAAGATTTTCGTTTTGAAATTCAATTAAAAGTTGTTAATTTGACTAGGCTTTCATCACGCTAAAATTAAAATTATGTAACTATTTTGTTAAATGTACAGGGCCTAGAGCCAAGGGGCTTTCTTCAATCGCAAATGCTAGTAGAATAGAATGAAAATGTATGATAATGACATTAGCTATTAGCTACAGAAATATTACGTGACAGCTAATGTCAGTCCAATACATTTTTATTCTATTCTATAGTGTTTGCCATAGTAGAAAGTGGTAGAGAGCCACTTGTTTCAGGGCACAGGAATTGTCAAAATACTTTCACTTCAGCCAGATTACATTCACTTCTGGACAGTGGCCTTCTCTCAAAATATCAAGGATCTGTCTTCCCACGTCTTCGCGATAAATTGTATATAGTCTTTGACGTGACTGCAGCAAAAATGTTCAAAATGTTTTTCTTGAATTCGTAATTAATTCAAATTATCATTTTTCCATACATTTTGGTTAAATCGCAAAAGACGGTGGCGCTACTTCTATCGGTTCGTAAATATAAACAAGAAAGTTTGCAGAGGATCACTTCAGATAAGAAAACCGTGAAGTGAAGATGCTGTTCCAGTCTAGCTCGCTAGAACCATGCCAATCTTGGGCAAGTCGCTAACATTTACTAACTCTATCAGTAAAAACTTCACAACCTGACTTAGAAGACATTGTTTCTTGAACTGACTAAAATATTCAATGGACCAAGTCAGCCTACTTGTCCACGACATTAAACTGAAAACGATAAATACCGGTATGTTTTAGCAAAGTATGATAGTCAGCCAAGTCCAGAAAGACCTGATGGTGCTTCACTGCACACAACAAAGAAGAATGGCGGACCACCGGAGGCCAAGCATGCCAAGATCCGCTCCCGGTTGCTGAGCAAGCATATCCTGCTACGAGTATATCCTACTATAATATAATTATTATAATAATCCTACTAATATTATAAACGCGAATGTTTGTTACTCTTTCACGTAAAAACTACACAATGGATTTTTATGAAACTTGGCGCACATATAGTTCAGGTCTTGGAATAGCACATAGGCTACTTTTTACCGCGGGAAAACACTTCATTCCTACGGGAAAACGCATTTAATGTTAATGAAAAATGTGACTGACTCTTTGACTGACATATCAACGCACAGCCTAAACCGCTGGGTCTAGAAATTCCAAATTTGGCATGTATGTTCCTTATAAGGTTTAGCGGTGCACTAAGAAAGGGTTTTACAAAATTCTACCCCTAAGGGGGTAAAATAGGGGATGAAAGTTTGTATGAAAGTCCGTCAGTTTTAAAGTTCAGATCTTCAAATTTTGCATTTAGGCTAACAATTAAAAATTAATATCAACGTGTTAAGAGTTAGGAAGCTTATGCACGTGATGAAATCGTTACGGAGCGCCGCTGATAATCAAGTCTTGCGGCTTGTTTATACAGCTCTGGTAGAATCCATTCTCAGCTACTGTATTGCAGCGTGGGGTGGAGCTGCGGCCTCTTATATGTTGATCTTGGAGCGAGCTCAAAGAGCAGTGCTAAAAGTCATGTATGGGAGACCGTTTCGACACCCCACGGTCGAGCTTTACCAGGAGGCACAAGTCCTGAATGTCCGTCAACTGTACATCACAAAATTAGTGGAATACACCCATCGTAGAGTCTTAAACTCTAATCAATACTCTATGATGCTAAAACAAAGAGTTTTAAAACTTGGGTCGGTCTCTGTTAGATCTCGTTTTGCCCAACGTTTCTTTGAGTTCATGTCTGTTTTTGTTTATAATAAAGTTGCAAAATTATGCGAGGTTAAACATTGCACAGTCCCACAAGCAAAGAAGCTGGTAACCAAATATTTATTGACCCTTTCTTTCTCCCAAACAGAAAATATTATCAAGCCGTTGATCTAATCCCGTAGTGCTAGTATTTCGCTAACACACACACACATCACACTTATACTCACTCACTCACTCACACACATGTCATCTCATAGTATTTTTTGGTATTATTATTCTCTTTCTCTTTTTCTGTATTTTTATGCAATATAAATTATGTAATACTACAAGATCTGGAGAATCTAGGCTATTAAATTGTAAACTGTCTTTTTCGTTAAAGTTTGTTTTAGGCTGCCCACGATACAGGCTTGACCTAGTGTGGGAGTCAATGTTTTGCCTTATGGAAAGTTACCAATCTCATTGTTTTATTTTTAGATGCTATAAATTTTAACTTTATTTGATTAATATACTATTTGTATTTGTATTTGTATTTGTTTCAGGGTTTTTGAAAATTCGACACCCTAAAGGGTGAAAAGGGGGATAAAGTTGAAAATCCTTTCTTTTTAAAGAAAAATCCACATAATTTATTATTTAGGCATTAGGATTGTAATTATATGGAACGTTCATCACTGTTATTGAAATTCCACCCCAAATTTAACCCCTAAAAAGGTAAATGGGGTGAAAAAGTCTAAAAACCCATATGGGTATCGTTTGTATGGTTTATTGGGTCGCTGATTACGAAAACTACAACAACTTTGAAATCCAACGTGGTGGACGCGAAATACCATCATCACCTGGGGATGGGGTTGGGGTGCGATAGGGTTGAAATGTCTAAAAACCAGCCAAGTGCGAGTCGGACTCGCGCACTGAGGGTTCCGTACCACCACATAAACATAATTGCGACACGCGCTTGACCAAATTTTATGATTTGTTGTTATTTCATAGCCTATGCACTATAAACATACCAATTTTCAAGTTTGTAAGTGTTCCCGTATTTAAATAGAACTAAAACAAAAATCGCCTCAGCAACCATCCAACTTGACCCCTCTCTTATATGAATGTTCTTGAAACGGGAGCTCACCACAATTGGTTACCATTAGTTGTGAGAAAAGTTGTAATATTTAATGATTTCAGACTTTTCCCATTATTTGTACTATGAGACCTAGCTTCTTGCCAAATTTCATAATTTTAGGTCAACGGGAAGTACCCTGTAGGTTTTTAATTTTTGAATAAATGTATGGAGATGAGGACATAAAATGCCATATCTTTTGATTGCGTCGTTGTAAAAAATTTAATTTTTCAGATCTTGTGTGGTTCATGGATCCTAATATATGGTATTAATTTCAACCTGATACCTTTACTCGTTCGTGAGATAAAGGGTCTTGACAGACAGACAGACAGACAGACAGACGGACAACAAAGTGATCCTATAAGGGTTCCGTTTTTTTCTTTTGAGGTACGGCACCCTAAAAATCAATATGGGAGTCGTTTCTATGTTTATAATATGAGGACAGGGATAGCGGCTAAGATGGCGTTAGGGGTAGGGATAGGGGAAGAGATAGGGATAGGAAGGGGTAGGGGTAGAGAGAGGGACGGGGAGTGGGAGAGGGAGAGGGAAGAAGAGAGGGAGGGGAGGGGTTAAGGGGGCGGGAGAGGGAGAGCGAGGGAGGGGGAAGGGGAGAGGGGCAGGGACAGGGATGGTTTTACGGACGGTTGGACAGATGTTTGGAGTTCCTTAGGGGAAGCTTATGTCCAGCAGTGGACGTCTTTCGGCTGATATGATGATGATGATGGACAGATGGTTGGACGGACGGACGGACGACAGATAGACGGAAGGTTGGATGAATGGATGGTCAGATAGATAGATAGATGGAATCCCTCGCGGACGAAGTCGCGGGCAACAGCTTACTTACTTACTTATTTACTTTCGCTGGCTCAGGGACCCAAAGAGGATCTTGGCCTCCGACACCAAAAGCCGCCAGTCGGCCCTTTTCTGCACCTCCTCACGCCAATCGGGTCTTTGGAGAGCGCTCAGGTCCTTCTGCACTTCGTCACTCCAGCGGTACCTGGGACGTCCGACCGGCCGCTTTACCGTCGGTCGTCCCAGGTAGGCTCTTTTGACTGCACGATCTTCCTCCATCCTCTCTTCGTGGCCCAGCCAGCGAAGTCGGGCTGACTTGGTCTCTCCAATTATATTGGGTTCAGCCACTAGGTCTTCTATCTCCTGGTTTTTTCGTGACCTCCAAGTGCCATCATCACGCCTAGTTGGTCCCAAGATCTTCCGGAAAATCTTCCTCTCTGCCACTAAGAGCTTACTTTCCTCTTTTTGAGTCAGTGTCCATGATTCGCATCCGTACATCAAAATTGGTCTAATAACCGTTTTGTAGATCCGAATTTTGGTCCGATTTTGATCCGAATTTTGGCTGGCAACAGCTAGTAATATAATAATAATAGCCCGTGCAATTTTGGTAGATTTACTCTTTTAAATAAAGAGAGAAATGAAAAGATAACTTTAAAATAGTAGTATAATATAAGATATAATATAATATTATAAACGCGAAAGTTTGTAAGTATGGATGGATGAATGTTTGTTACTCTTTCACGCAAAAATTATTGACTGAATGGATTTCAATGAAACTTGGCACACATATAGGTTAGGTCCTGGAATAGCACATAGGCTACTTTTTACCGCGGGAAAACACTTCATTCCCACGGGAAAACACATTTAATGCGGGTGAAACCGCAGGCGAAAAGCTAGTAAGTAATAATAATGACAGTTAAGGTGATCCTAACTAAACCTGTCATTTTGTAATTGGATGTAAAAAAAGTACGATAATCCTTAAGGGCTTCTACATCACTAATAGTTAAAAACTAACACTAACTATATATATATATATTTTTGATTTTATTTTTTTGGGTGACCATAAAATTTGGTTTTCCTTCGAATTACATACAGAAATTTATTGAAATGAATAGGTACTAGTTAATAAAACAAAAAAAACAACTTTGTCTGCATCACCAGCTGATCATAGAGCTTATTGAACCCTCCAAGCGCTTCACTTCTTCTTGAGCTAGTTACTTTTTTTTAGGAAAAACTATTTTTTATATATTCTTTACATATACATCATGAAATCATCACATACCTGTACTAACATGTGACCTAAATAAACATATACACACATAAACATGTACACAAATACACAATCACATCCATATACAATCACACACACACACACACACATTCACATATATACATATACACACACTCGTACTTATGTTTACACACATTGTTCCACACAAACACACATACCCTCTTTCAATACTATGCTCACTACGTACATACATTGGTCTACCTCACTGATTTCCTAACTTAAGTTTTATATTTATTTTTTTTATTTCATTGTATTATGGCGTTTAAATCGTCTTAAACCTAAATCCTAGATATAGAAGAGCGGTGCCTCCTAACACAGGCGTTGAGCTTGATAGGAGACACCTGCCCCTAGCATTTAAGCACTCTTTGTCTACATTAAATAAAGATTTTTTTTATCCATTAGTGATTTAGAATGACCCGTTAGAAGGATCATCGTATTTTTTTTACACCTGTTTAGTGAGGAATCAGAATATTAGTAAAAATAGAGAAAAAAAAATATACGAGTACATACATGTACTTTGTTTCAACCAGAAAAGACTAAAGAACAATAAGTTATCGGCCAAGTGTGAGTCTTACTCTCGCATTGAGGGTTTTGTACCACTACGAGTACACACACATATCAGAGAAAAGTTTGTAAATCACCTAGAAACATGGATAAAAGAGAAGGAAAAATTGTGTTCAGTTTTAATAAACACACTGATGAAAAAATTACCTTTTATAATTTAATTATTTAAGTGGTTGAACTTTTCCATCGGTTTCGAAAAGCGTCATCCGGCATCCGACATCGGATTAAGCCAGTGGAGAAAACATGAGTTACAATAAAGTTATACAGTTTTATAACTCGGGAAACTTCATACAAACAATTCCAAACTAGCCGAGTTTGGTCTAATATTAAATGTGCCGTGGAAAATGTACTACTTTATTTATGAGTTTTGTTACTCAATTTTGAGTTCAGACACAATTTGAGTTTGTGAAGAAAGTTTGTGGAGTGATTGTTCACTGTGACGTGAGATGGAAATGGAATCGGGAAGTGATAGACAGAACTTGGCGGAAACTCCGCCGTGCGCTGTAATGATTTATACTTAACTTTTATTAGTGGAATTAACGCATTATTTGTATACACATTTCAAGTTTTCGAGGTTGCCAACGCGCGTTTGCTGTCTTATTAGTGTCACGTCACAATATAGTCCAGGCGGCGTGTATATTCAACATTAAAATTCGCGCATCTTAAATGTTTTATAATAGTTTTGAGTTTAACAGAGAATAGCAGAAACGATCAACGAACGTCACCCAAAGGGCTATGGAAAAGGCTATACTCGGAGACTCTCTGCGGGATGAAATGAGGAGATCCGCAGAAGAACTAAAGTAACTAACATAGCCCTGAGAATCACTAAACTAAAGTAGCAATGGGCAGGGCACATCACAAGAAGAACCGATGGCCGATGGGGCGTAAGGGTTCTAGAGTGGCGACCACGTACCAGAAGAGGAAGCGTTGGCAGGCCCCACAAGCTGGACCGACGATCTGGTCAATGTGTCGTCAGAGAGATCTTTAGGGGAGGCCTATGTCCATGATGAGCAGAAACGATTTTCAGATTTTCAGACTATTCAGTTTATTTTCGAAAACTACCACTCTAAATTACATCTTATATAAATGAGATATACTTATTTATTAACACGGGTATACTCGTAAGTCGTATGTACATAACGTGCACACAATTTATTATAATTCATGACTTTGTTTATGAACATTTACGAGATTGTGTAAGTAATACACTTTGCTCAAAACACCGAATAATGTAATCCTGGCAAATTACATGGTCCTTCATCACGGCCAGGTTATTACGCATACCATTACTCCCGAAAATTGCAGTGTAATGTTGCAAGATTTTCGTATGATAGAAATAAATTATTGTGTTAACGTACTGGCTTCAATATACAAGGTGTGTAAAAAGCATCGACAATTTCTGTAAAATTACACCTATGATTCTAAGAACAATATAAATTAGACAATATTTTTTTTACTTACGATTAAAAGCAAATGAAGCTTTACATATGCAGCGCCGTAAGGGGAGATTTTGTTTTCATCTTTTTCGTTAAAATGTCTATTGCTTAGTTAGCACACTTTTTGCAGGAAATACGAGACTTCTCTTCAATCCAGGATTTTACAATACAAACTAGTCAAATGTGCTAATTAATTAAAATAAATGGTACAGCAGCACTGCTCTTACTTTCTCGCGATATACGAGAGTCATCATTCAGCAGTGTCCCCGCCGGGAGTCAAACCCAGAACCTCCGGATCAAGAGCCGAATGCTTTAACTACAATATTATAAAGGCTGCGGATAGTAATGAGTAAATAAGTACCAACTGCAAACTTAAGTTTGTAGTTACATACAAATAATATGAAAATACAAACTTACCTATACCTACTAAATTTATGTAAAAATGATGTAATGAAATATGCAGTCAGATAGAAAACCAATTTAGAATCCAAATTGTAGAATATCAAAATACGCGCAACGAAACTGATTTTGAGTGAATCACGTTTTTAAATTTTAGTAGTAAGGGAACACCCCTTATATGAATTTCTACAGACCACTTGATACTGCCGCAATATACCTTATATGGAGATGCTTGGTAATACAAAGTTTCATCAAGATTTTATGAGCGGTTTTTGCGAAAATTACAATTTTTAATTTTCGTCGTATGACAGCTACCCTCAAAATGAAAGCCAGCAGGAAACCACTCAAAACCCTTCGATGGATTTTTATAAAAATCTAAAATTCAAAATATGGTGTCAATCGGACCATTCGTTTAGCCGCTAGGCCATAGCGTGAAGGACAGACCGACCGACGGACCGACCGACCGACCGACCGACCGACCGACGGACGGACTTTTTGGGAGACTTGTTTTTTATGATGTATAAGTGATATAGAACACATTTGTGAGAAAATTAGAAAAACTTTTTTTTCACGAATACAATATCTCGCTCCGCTCGAAAGTAAAAAACGTTAAAATTAGAGATTTTCCATACTAGTTAGACATAACTATCTATATTTTTTGCATCAAACAATATGTAATTATGAAATGGAATAAATAATACAGTTTCATAAATCGCCGCAATAATACCTATGATAAAAAAAAACTATGTTATGACGTTTGGATTTGAAAATATTCAATAAATATTTTACATCGCGCTTCAAATTAAAAAATCTATTATACCAAGTCTGCAATGACAGATAATTAACAATTATCAAACAATATGCAAGTTGAAAAGTAAATTTTGTCCTCGTATCACGATATTACCTATAAGGCCTAAACATGACGATTTAAATTATATCCCCCGTACCAAGGTATGCATCGGGGGCGGTAACATGACGTTTTCAATAAAACTTGGGGACCTCATTGTACGTGACTCCATTAACGTAACAAAGGCAACTGTCTTTCACAATTTTACCAATTCCTGTGTTTAGTGATGGGATTGGCGTACGGTGATTGAAATATACTTTCTTTATATTTAAATATTTACAATAACCGGAAGAGTCATTAGCTATGAAAGTGCTACCTACATAGCGCATGGGAGTGTACATTCTGTATAGATAATAATAAATTTTAGTACTTATTTTACTTTATAGAAAACTAACTTTATTTCCTGATTAATTTTTTAACTTAGGGAAACCTGTTATAGGCTCATGTACCATTAATATATAAGCAAACTATTCTTTTTGTAAACAGCTGTTGGTTTTCTAAAAAAAAAAAAAATTGAAATTTGAATTTGGTTTGGTTTCTGTGATTTTGTGTGAAAATCGTTGTACGTACATGCATATTATTTTTGTATTAGAGTGAGAATTTTTTTATAAAAATCTGTCTCTAGGGCTGGGGATGAGTCAGGGGAAAAAAAAAGTATAGTGCGAGTTCGGCTAAGGGTATCGTACTATCCCATCATTTGTATTCAAAGGAACTACAAAAGTTTCATTGCATATATTTTGCAATGAATTTGCTCGTGTGATATGTAATTCAAGACCATTACTTTGCAATGAGCATATATTTTAAATTATGTAAATAAAAATATGAACCCTCATCACTAGTAATTTTAAAACTGGAACACAGAATTTGTCTTTAGTTGTTGTTCTTTACTTTAATGTCAGTTAAAGATCCGTTCCGGATCCGCGTCGCATGACAACTGGTTGTTTTATTTCATTAACTACCGACCGAAAAAAGTGAGTGACAAAATCTACAAGTCCAGACAAGAACACGTTTTGCTTATATTTGGAACGGAAAGCCCGCACACCCACAGCACCCCCTCGTTTCTCTGTTCCTCTTCATACCAAAATTTTGTATGCAAATGCGCCCGCTGGCGAGCCGAGAGGTGCGCCGCTCCACACGCACTGGCATACAAAATGCATGAAAGGGACGCAGCGCGCATGCCAGACACAATTGAATTTTACGGTATGAATAACGCACAAATGTTAAAAACTGATAAAAATATCAATTGCATCAATTGCTCTAAAAATAACAAAAGCTAACGAGAATCTTAAGAGAGTTCCTCTCTATTTCAAGTGTCTCTTCTCTGTGAGCTCGTTCCAAGGTTGGGTCAAGATTAAGAACAAGCTCATAATGATTGACAAACATTTATGTGATGGACACAAGTGTTTGCTCTGTGTCCGGGTATTATTATCTATTTATGTATGTATATCAGTCTCTTTGCCTAGTTTGGAATCAGGTAAGCATGTGTTAAATGTCCCCCAATATTGATTTACCTATTTATTTAACATGATAATTAATAAGTAAATTGGTTGATTTATTTTTTAATTTAAAGTTTTTATTTGATTGCGTGGAAAAGATGCAGCAATAACGCCATTATGGACGTTAAGTAATGTTAATGACGGTTTCTGATTATAAAAGGGGAATTGTTGGCGTTTTGAAGCGCAAGTTTTTGTTTGCGAGTACCACGACATTTTCCGTCATTCGGCCATTCCTATAATCATAAAGAAACGGCTTATTATCGAGGAATCTATTTCCATCAAGATGTTGATACACTAACAAAAAATTTGAGAATGACTGAAAAAAAAACGTCAGTTTCTATGTGAAAACTTCATTAGCGGCGCGTGGCACTTTTTATATGGGTAGAAAATGTTAAACTCGCGTCAGATCTGTAGCCTGATCAAGGAGGTTTTAATCCACGCTACGCTCTAGGAAGGAGTATTTAATGCAAAAATCTTGCTATACAAATTTAGTCAATCGTGTATTGTAATACGGTATAAATTCCTTTGATTTGCGAAGAAGAGAAATTGTGCCGAGCGAGAGGTCAATTAGTCGCGGTTGTGTCACGCTCACACAGTTGCCATAGCAAAACGAAATTGCGGGTTGGTAGGAAAAAATCTTTTGACATTATGCTTGGTCTTCATATAGAAAACCTTTTTAGAGCTATATCTTAAAAATTTTATATTTTTCGGGTGCTTTTGGTTCTGTGATTTATGTCGGAAACTCTATAAAATATTTTTGATCTAATTGTGTTGTTTAAGGTCAAGCAGGTTATGTACTTCTTCATTCGTCATCAACCTTTTTGGTAATTGTTATATATTAAATTAAACCACGAAATTAATTAATTGTGATTTATTTCACTGAGACACAAACACCACCATACAAGGTCGGAACCAGAAGAAGGATGCGTTCACACAAATATTTAAAAGATAAAGTTATGAACGCGTTCAGGTTATCACACTCTTCCGCACAAAGTGTAGAGAGCAACTTACTTAAATACAACAACAAAAAGAAACAACTTAAACAACAATCGGCATTTCACGCGCGAGCGCTTAACAGAGCATACACGTTGTAATTCTACTCCTCGTTATAAAAATAATTTGTGGGGATAAAGTTCGTAGTTTGACATGATAGTTATATAAAATTATTCGAAATTATAAGTGCTTTCTTGTGAACTGATCAGTTTTAACTAAAAAGTGTTAATAGTGCCAAGAAATACGATAATTAGTTCAAAAATGACGTTACAATCTGCAGTGCAGTGAGTTCAGTGACCGAGTAATGAACGACCTTGACTCCACTTAGAGCAACTTTTACTTTCAATCACTGATACACTAGCTGTATTTCGTCAGCTTTTAAAACGTACCGTTGGTGTGTGGCGCTAACCTTTTGCCTGTGGAACTACGTTGAACTTGAAATCTGCGGTTCGATCCCCGACTCCAAGAAATAAATTATTATTTCTTTTTATTATCTTTTTTGCCATATTTTGTCAATACAATATTTTACTTGTATACTAAAAAAAAAAAAAGTCAAATATAATATTTAAAAAGAGGACAACTCAAGCACTCACTGCTGCGCAGCGTTGATGTGATTCATCAATGAGGTAGCGAGCGATCCCGCACCACGCTTCCTAACGATCATTTCGTCGCTATTCTGTCGCGACCTACGAACAACGATTGTCTACAACCATGAAAACTTGTGCGGGTTGCCATCAACCGACCTCACCCGAAAATACTATTGTGTGTATTAAGAAAGAGTGTAAGAAAGCGTTTCACCATACGTGCGTCAATTTGAATAAGAATACATCTATTGGTGTCAAAGCTTCCTGGATATGTCCCGACTGTCAAAATGCCCTGAAAAAAGGTGTTGACAACTCGTCGACCCCTGTACGCGGTCATGTAAATGTGACAATAAGGAAGCCTCAATCAGGAACTCCTGATCCCACTTTATCACCTGAAGTAGCCGGAACCAGTCCAGTGCCATCAACTGAAACAATTCCTGATATATCTCCCACAGCTGAAATTAGGGAACTTACACGTGTCATTATGGGTCTGTCGCTTGAGATAGTCTCACTTAAAGAAAAATTCGACACTGTCACAGCTTCATTAACAAGCTGCCATGCACGTCTAGATGAGCTAAGAGCCACCGTCGACCAAAATAATGACCGTGTTAACAAACTGGAAAAACGAAACGAAGAAAATGATGTACTGCGAGCCACAGTAAACCAACTACACGCAGAATTGAATGCTCAGGCGCAATCCAACCTCCGCAATGAATTAGAGCTGTCGGGTATTCCGGAAACCGCGAATGAAAATCTCCATCATCTGATACTCGTCGCAAGTAATAAAATCGGCGTAAACTTAGAAGATAAAGAGGTTGATTGGATTCACAGAGTCGGACCTCGACATCCTCCTACTGGAACATCACTGAACGAGCCCAAATTCCCACGTCCCGTGGTCGTGCGCTTCTTACGTAGAGCTAAACGAGATCAAATACTTAAAGCAGCCAAGTTGAGACGTAATATCACGAGTAATGACCTAGACATCGCTGGGCCTCCAATAAAAATCTTCTTTAATGAGCGACTTACGAAGGAAAACCGAATGTTATTTCGCGAGGCGAGAACAAGAAGCAAAAACCAAGGCTACGCACAGTGCTTCTGCAGTCAAGGTATCATTTTCATTAGAAAACATGATGGCAAACCAGCAACCATTGTGCGTAGCTTTGCTGACCTTGATAACATTACAGCTGGTCATAAACCAGATGATTCTCTGCCTAAATAGCTATGTCTCTCTTAAGTGTTTGATGGTCTGTATGCGTGAGCTTTATAACTTTTTTATAATGAAATGGTTGTTGTTAAATTGTGTATATCTACTTATATATGTCTACTTTAATATTATATATATTTTATATTTATATAATATAGTTATGATGTATTACAAAAACGGCAAAAATCTAATTAACCTACTTTATTATTCACATACAACCGACCAAATCTTAGCATTCTCTACTAGTGGCTTTCTTAAATGTTTAAAACAGGATTACTTAAAGGATTACTTAAATACATACAAATTACTACGATAAAATGGACACGAACTACATAGGAACTGAATTAGACTCGATGGAAATAGAATGCCACTTGGTTTCTGAAGCAGAGAAATGTGAGTCGGTGTTAACAACAAAATATAAATTTAAAGTAATAACACATAACATAAGAAGTATAAATAAGAACTTTGACAGCTTCTGTGTGGCACTCAAAAGACTAAAAATTGAATACGATGTTGTTTGCCTTACTGAATGCAGAATAAATGAAAACTCTATTATACCTAAATTACCGGGATATACTTCATATAAGACTTGTAGTTACATTAACCAAAACAGTGGTGTCGTTGTCTTTGTTAGAGACATATGGGTAGCAACTGTAAGTGAACCGAAATTTGACGACTCCGATTGTTTGATCGTTGAGATTGCGGACATGGTTACCATTTTAGCCATTTACCGATCCCCGTCGTTTTCTAATGTTGATAGATTTCTTGAATCATTGGAAACCAACTTGGAAAACCTCTGTGACAAAAATAATCTTATAATTACTGGGGATATAAACATTAATATAACAGGCTGTACGGGAATCAATAAATGTGCAGAATATCTTTGTCTAAACGCGGAATTCGGTCTACTTCCAGCAATCACCAAACCCACAAGAGGCCTTGCCACGCTGGACCATTTCTTTGTTAAAACTGAGAAACAGGTCATAGGACTTGTTTGCAATTCGGACGTAACCGATCATGATATGATCATGCTTGGCATAGACTTGAACAAACCAAAACAAAAAAGATTAAATAGAACACGAATAAAAAGGGACCTAGAAGCTATACAAAAAGAACTGGCAGAAGTTAAGTGGGACGAGGTCTTAAACAAATCGAATGTAGATGAATCAGCACTCATTTTTATGAGCATACTAACTAATATCATAAACAGGCACACACGCCTTGTCAAAATTTGCCGTTCAAAATTCAACCTTAAACCATGGGTTACTCCAGGTTTGATGCGCTGCATGAGGAATCGAGACCATTTACATATGCTTGTTAGATCTGATCCCGATGATAAGCTAGCAAGGCACGTATACACCAGATATAGGAACTTTTTTAACGATTTACTCCGTAAGTTGAGAATAGAGTATGATAGTAATGAGATCTTAGAGTGTCAGGGTAACCAAAAGGAGTTATGGAAGACGATAACAAATGTCTGTCACCTGTCAAAAAAGAATAAAGACCCATTAGAGCTACTGTCTACGGCCAGTAGTACAAAAACTGCTCTTAACAACTGCAACAACTATTTTACCCATGTTGGTCAAAGGTTGGCAGGCACTATCCTTGAAACGCTAAACGTGGATGAAGGAGACTTAGCTAAAGCTGCCTTGAAGAAAGATGTACCAAAATGCTCTTTTTTCATGCAGCCTACTGATAGCGGTGAAGTGGAGAAGCTTATTCTACAACTAAAGAATGGTAAGGCTCCTGGCATAGACGGGTTTGAAAATTCTTTAATCAAAGCCATTAAAAATGAGATTGTGGAACCACTCACTTCCATATTTAATAAGAGCTTATCTAGCGGAATTTTCCCAGAAGCTTGGAAAGTTGCTGTGGTTTGCCCTATCCACAAAAATGGCCCCAAGGATGTGCCTGATAATTATCGTCCCATATCACTCTTAGGAACATTCTCTAAGCTATTGGAAAAGGTAGTAAATGTAAGACTTGTTAAATACTTGGAGTCAAACAACATAATTTCTGGTAGGCAATTCGGTTTTAGGACGGGTAAATCAACAGATGGTGCTGTTTCACTTTTAACAACAACAATTGCCTCTCATCTAAATAAAAAAGAAAATTGTGTTGGTGTGTTCCTCGACTTGGCTAAAGCCTTTGATACGGTCTCCGCACACATTTTGCTCCAAAAGCTTGAAAACATCGGTATCAGAGGCGTAGCTTTAGACTGGTTCAGGAGTTATGTCTTGGGACGGAGACAGTGCGTCAAAGTTTGTCAGTCAGTTAGTGATCCTCAAACAATATCATTTGGAGTGCCTCAAGGGAGTATATTGGGCCCTACACTGTTCATAACGTATCTTAATGACCTACTTGAATTACCCTTGAAAAACGCTGATATCATCTGCTACGCAGACGATACAGCCATTATTTTCTCGGGTAATGGTTGGGGTGAGGTACTTAAAAATGCTGAGGTAGGCATGGAAGTCATCAGCTCATGGTTGTCACGAAACTTACTGACATTAAATACACAGAAAACAAAATACATATGTTTTTTAAAAAAACAAGAGCTTCTGCACCGCCAACACATCCAGGCATAATGGTACATACATGTCAAGGAAACACACCTTGTAACTGTCAACGTATTGAGAGAACAAATGTTATTAAATACCTCGGTATACTAATCGATGATAAACTAACCTTCCAGCAACATATAAATCTCATGTCAGGTCGAGTACGCAGGGTGATAGGCATAATGAGAAAACTAAGGGATATTGTGTCTCCAGCCATTCTCAAGATGACTTACTACGCACTGTGTCAATCACTCCTGACCTATTGTATATCCAGCTGGGGTGGCGCGGCAAAAACTTATTTAATACAGTTGGAAAGAGCTCAAAGAGCCGTTATTAAAACAATGTGTAAAAAACCACGTAGATACCGGACCGCCTTGCTTTATAAGGAAGCTGACTTGCTGAGTGTTCGTAAACTTTTTATTTTGAAGGTATGCCTTTTTACACATAAAATAGTACTCAACTCGCATGAATACAAGTCTATGCTAGAAAAGCGGGTTTTCAAAGTTTGCCTCCCGCCTACGCGTTCTGTTTTTGCTAGACGCCTGAACCCTTACGCTGCCATGTATGTTTATAACAATATAGTCAGGCTATGCAAAATAAAGAAGTGTTCAATAAACGAAGCCAAAATAGCTATTCGCAATTGGTTAAATGACGCCACATATGAAAAAACAGAAACTCTCTTGACCTCTTATGTTCATTAAAAAATAAAAATAAAAAATAAACTGCCGTAACTTTATCTAACTTTTATAAAGCTATTTATATATAGGTATTATAAATGTAAATAAATAAATATATGTATATCTAGGTATATATTGTGTGTATTATATGTATATGTAATACTTTCCATAAATGTATAAATATTTAATAAATTTATGTTATCATTATTATATCATTTTTGTAAACTATGTTTAATTTAACTTCCGATGTTTTGATTCTGGAACTTTGACTGGACTTGTAAAGATTTGTATGGTGTCCACGATACAGGCTTGCCTAGTGTGGAGACCATGATTTAACCTGTTACTTTTTAAAGTAGATAGTCCTCAAAAAGTGTGCAATGTTTTGTTTTGAAATCAAAGTTATAAAATATGTTGTAACTTCTATGCACATTTGAATAAATAATTTTGTATTTGTATTTGTAATCTAACTAAATTTGATTTTAAATCACATTACATATCCAACTACGAATACACAATTATTCACCTACAGTTTGAGCACATGCTAACATCTGATTAACATGACGTTTCCATGTTAATCCTTCAACATCTACTACATAAGTGACGCCTGGAATTGACTCTTCAATAACCAAACCCAGAACCCATGGCTTACGGTCTTTTCTGTAATCTTTAACCATAACCTTCTGACCAATTTCAAATTTTGTTTGTCTATTTCCCTGATCTAGATTTTGCTGTTTCCTTTCTATTTCTTCTGCTAATGGTGGTGGACGAATCAAACTGAACCTGTTTCTTAGTTCTCTTCCCAACATTAAACGAGCCGGTGATACTCCGGTTGTTTGTTGAGGTGTGCTTCTATAATCAAACAGAAACAAGTTTATGGCGTATTGTGTATTTTTGCCGGTTTGTATTATTTTCTTAATGGCTGATTTAAATGTATCCACAAACCTCTCCGCTGCTCCGTTAGTTGCTGGGTGATACGGCGGTGAGAAGGTATGTTTAATCTGAGTTATTTTACAAAATTCTTGAAATTCTAAACTTGTAAATGTTCGTCCATTATCGGTAACTAGGTGTACTGGGTATCCAAAACGAGAGAAAACAGCTTTAAAAACTTCAATTGTACGCAATGATGTAATATTGGACATTTCAAATACTTCTGGCCATTTTGAGTAACTGTCAACTATTACTTCTATTTATATTTACTTCTATAATTCTTTAAACTAGTTCATACGACAAAAGAGGGTTTTTCTAAACAAAATTTTACTGAAGTAAATGAAAAAAAACCTTCTGGCAAAAAACTTCCTATAGCAAAGACAAAGGAAAAATCTAATATTTTGAAAATTTTACATCAAAATATTCAAGGTTTTTCTGGAAAAATTTTAGAATTAGAATTATTCTTAGAAAGAACAAAATTTGACATTATTTGTCTGACAGAACACTGGCAAAAAGACTATCAAATGTTGATAAATTATGAAAATTATTGTATAGCCAGTGCTTTCAATCGAAAGTCTGCTTTACACGGTGGATCACTGATTTTAGTTCGTAACAGTTTTAAGATAAAGAACCGTAAAGATATTGTTCGACTTTCGGTTGAAAGATGTATTGAAATATCTTGTGTTGAGCTGGACGAGCATGTTGTAGTGTGCGTATACAGACCTCCCGCTTTTCAAAAATTTTCAATGTTCGAGTTAGTAATGGAAGATGTTTTAAAAATAGTGACAAAAGAAAATAAGTTTGTGATAGTGTGTGGTGACTTTAACGTCAATATCTTAGAAAATAATACCTATAGTAACAAACTTATAAGTCTTTTCAAATGTTTTAATTTAGAGCATGTATTTTTTGAACCTACAAGGGTGACGTCATCCTCGGCTACCTGTATTGTTAACGTCTTTTGTAATTGCGATTATTTTGAGAAAAGTATCATAAACTCGATTCAGTCTGACCACTCTGGTCAAAGTGTTACTTTTAATTATTCTCGAGTAACCCAGAAGATAGATATAGAAACCAGGAGCCTAACGAGTGGTAGGTTAGAAAAGTACAAAAACACGTTACTAGAAAAACTGCCCTGTCACAATTATAATACTAACAACCCTAATAACTCATACGAAGATTTATTCACATTGATTAATACTGAATTCAGTAAAATTTTCACTATTAGAAAAAAGCAAATTATTGTAAAATTCAAATTCAGTGACTGGGCTACCGCTGGTATTCGCAAAAGTAGAGAGAGACTTTTTGAATTATATGAGCTAAGAAATTATTCAAATGACGACAATTTCATTGAATATGTCAAAAAATATTCAAAATTGTTTAAATTAGTTTGTTCAAAAGCAAAGTCATTTTTTCTTCGGAAAAAAATACAGTCTGCTGATAACAAAATTAAGGCTGTATGGAATGTTATAAACAGTGAAACTGGAAAAGTGAAACCGCGTGACAATCAAATCACACTTCATACAAATCGCGGAACTATTAGTTCAAACGTAGAAGTGGCTCAAGAATTCGAAACCTTTTTTACTAATAATCCTTTGAAAACAACAGAGTCACTCAATTCTTCATCTTCACTTGCTAGCGATTTACTTCAAAAGAATGTGGACGCCTGCGAAACTGAATTTGGGTTCAATCATGTCACCCCTAACGAAATTATTAAAGCCTTTAAAAGTATTAAAATGAAAACTACTGAGGACCTATGGGGAATGTCAGTAAAAGTCTGTAGTGCGATCATTGATACTATATCTCCATATTTAGCTGTTATATTCAATGATTGTGTCGATCATGGTACATTTCCTGACTTAATGAAAAAAAGTAAAGTAGTTCCATTATTCAAAGCTGGTGACAAAAAGGATCCCAGTAATTTTAGACCAATATCAGTCTTACCTGTACTTAGTAAAATTTTTGAGAAGGTCATACTCAATCAAATGCTTTCACACTTCAATAGAAATAACTTACTACATGACCATCAATTTGGTTTCACGAAAGGGCGCAGTACAACGGATGCCGGGACTGCACTTTTAAAATACATCTTTTGCGCGTGGGAAAAATCTGAAGATGCTATTGGTATCTTCTGTGATCTATCCAAGGCATTTGATTGCGTAGATCATAGCACATTGTTGCTAAAACTTGAACATTACGGTGTTAAGAATAATTCACTTAAACTACTTAGGTCATATTTGGAAAACAGGATTTAAAAGGTACAAGTAAACAGGACGAAATCACTGGGATCTGTTGTCAAAATTGGCGTACCTCAAGGGTCCATATTAGGGCCATTTTTATTCCTTATTTATATTAATGACCTTCCTTCTGTGGTGAAGAATCTGTCAAAGATTGTGTTATTTGCTGATGATACTTCATTAATATTCAATGTAAGTAGGAAATCACAAAATTATAACGAAGTCAACGATGCACTTGGACAGATTCATGCATGGTTTACTGTTAACAATCTAGTCCTAAACGCCAAAAAAACTAAATGTATTAAATTTGCACTACCAAATGTAAGGTCTACTTCACATAACATAGTATTGAATAATGAGCCATTAGATTTTGTAAATAGTACAGTTTTCTTAGGGTTAACACTAGACTCTAAACTTCAATGGGGCCCTCATATAACGGCTCTTTCTGGTCGATTGAGCTCGGCTGCATATGCTGTTAGAAAAATCAGACAACTTACTGATGTAGCTACTGCAAGGCTGGTTTACTTTAGCTACTTCCATAGCATTATGTCTTATGGCATACTGCTTTGGGGCCGAGCAGCTGATATACATTCAATATTCGTTTTACAAAAGAGGGCTATAAGAGCAATTTATTGCCTGAAGACTCGTGATTCCCTGAGAGAACTGTTCAAGGAAATCAACATTATGACAGTGCCATGCCAGTATATCTATGAAAATATAATGTATGCTAGAAAGAACATTCATCAATTACCAAAAATTTGTGACAGGCATAATTTTAATACTAGAAATAAGCATAAAATTGATCAACCATATACTAGATTAACTAAAGTCAATACATCTTTCGTTGGTCTGTGTATACGATACTACAACAAAATACCTGACAATATAGTGCAATTACCTGAGAGAAAGTTTAAAGAATGTGTAAAGCAAACGTTATGTAAAAAAGCTTACTATAGATTGGATGACTATATGAATGACAAAGAGGTATGGTGCTCTGATATTCCAGCGAAACACAAGAAACACATTGTAAAAAGCCGACTCTTAAAGTAGGCCGTGCTGCAGTGGTTTCTTGCCGTTTCTTTTACGCTGCCATAGCACGATCCGAAACGGCGTAGACTCGCTCTATTTGCATTGTATTCTGCATGACATTCAATAAGTATTCTGTAAAGAATCTACATTGAATAAAATTATCTGAATCTGAATCTACTAGGTACATTTTGTTATTAAATGGACCTAGAAAATCTGCATGTGTTCTGTACCAAGCTGAAGGAGGCATTGGCCATGGTTTCTGGATTGTGGGTGGACTTTTTCTATTTTGTAAACAAATTAAACAACTTTTAGTTATTGACTCAATTTCTGTGTCTAAATTGGGCCACCAAAAATATGATCTTGCTATTTCTTTCATTCGTACGGTACCAAAATGACTTTTGTGAAGTTCTGTTAAAACTGAATCCTGAATTGAATTTGGTATCACAATTCGGTAGCCCCAAAATACACAACCTCTATCAGTAGTTAGTTCTGCTAACCTATTATAATACGGTAACAATTCTTTTCTTATTTTATTTTTTTCTGGCCATCCATCCGTCATATATCTTATAACCGATGACAAGTTCACATCTTTTTTTGTTTCTAATAGAACCTTTTTCCAATCCAGTGATTTGATATCAGAACTCTCAATGTTATAAATATTACTTATATTACACTGATATTGCTTTTCAATGCTATTTATATCTTTGGTGCTATTTAATGAATTTCTTGATAAGAAATCTGCTGGATTTTCGGATGTTTTAATGTGCCGTACTTTATAATTAAACGCAGAGAGAAATATGGCATAGTGTTGCAATCTTTTAGCAGCCATTTTCGGAATGCTTTTATTTGGTCCAAATATTCTTGTTAATGCTGCATTATCAGTTTCAAGTTCGAAAAATCTACCATAGATATAATTATAAAATTTAGTTATACCGAAAATAACTGCCATTGCTTCTTTATCAATAGTTGAATATTTTTGCTCTACATCATTTAATTTTTTGCTTGCAAATGAGATTGGTCTCACTATACCATTCTTATCTCTATTCGACAGCACTGCCCCCAGCCCTGTGTCTGATGCATCACAAGTTAAAATTACAGGCAAATTTGGATCATAATGTCTCAAGTTATTTACTGATGCTAATCTCTTTTTAATCTTTTCAAATGCGTTGGTACATTCTGGTGTCCAACTAAATTTACCTTTCTTCGTACATTCATATAAGGGGGATATTACTGTAGCCATGTCTTTCAAAAAACGTGCATAATAATTTATTTTGCCCAGGAATGATTTAAGCATTGATAAATTATTTGGAATTTTAGCATCTAGTAATGGTTGAATATTTGATTTAATAGTGCTCACACCCTCCCTGTCAACTCGAAATCCAAAAACATCTAGACTTTTTGTAAAGAACTTACATTTTTCAAGTTTCAATTTAAACTCACAATCTTTCAATTTACTTAATACTTTACATACGGTATCAAAAGTATCTTGTAAACTGTTTCCCTTAATATAAATGTTATCTATAAATACAATAGTATTTGGTATGTCATTTAACTTTTTTGACATTAATCTCTGAAAAGATCCTGGTCCAGTACTTACACCATAAGGTAAATAATTATATTTGTATGATCCTATTTCAGTTACAATAGTGGTACATTCCTGGCTATCAGGACTAAGTGGTGCCTGCAAATAAGCCTCTTTTAAATCAAGTTCGCAGTAGTATTCTCCATCTCTTAAAGTATTTAATATGTCCTCAACGTGAGGCAAGGGGTAGTGATCCATTTCCAAGTGTTTATTTACTGTTAATTTATAATCGCCACATAATCTAACAGAATCATCCGGCTTTAAAATTGGAACGACAGGAGTGGCCCAAGCACTTTGTTCTACTGGTGTTATTCTGCCATTATCTATTAAACGTTTAATTTCTTTGTTTACCTTGTCCCGAAGAGCAAATGGTACCCGACGAGCTGGCAGTGCCTTGGGTGTCGCATCTGGTTTCAATTTTAAAGTGATCACTTCACCTTTAAAGTTTCCCCAACCCGGAGAGAATACTTCCACAAACCTGTCTTTTAAGAGTTGCCGTGCATCTGAAATATTTTGAAATTCATTAGTTCCTATTTTTAAACATTGTTGTAGACATGGTGGCCACAAATTCAAAGCATGAAGCCAGTCACGACCTATAACTCTGGGGCAGTTATCAGAACTATAAAGACATTTAAGTGTTTTTGATTATTGTTATATTGTACCAGCACATTTCTAATTATCCCTAAAGGTTGTGAGAGACTCTGATCAAAGTTTTTAAATAATACATCACATTTCTCCAACTCAAATTTATCAAAAAACTGTTTTTTATCTTTTAATGATATAACCGATACTTCAGATCCTGTGTCAAGTTGAAAATTAATTTTTTGATTATTAATATTTAGTGTCACAAAATGTGGAGGTACCCTACTTACACTGTTAAAGGAATAGGTCTCACGTTCCTCGTATAAATTTTTAATGGAATCTTCTATGTCCTCCTCATTTTTTTCTTCTGAGTTTGATGTTATTTGGAGTACATTTGTGTTTCTGTGCTTCCTAGGACACATTTTGAAAATGTGGCCTCGTTGACCACACTCCGAACAGAATTTATTCCGCAACGAGCATTCAGCTTTCATGTGATTGTTTTTTCCACAGCAAAAACATCGACTATTCTGTTTGTTCTTAGTCTTTGATTGGTAACTGGACTGTTTAGCCTTGGCTTGATAAAACATTTCTGTTTTCTCTCCATTTGTGTGTATCAAAGCTGCTTCCACTGTCCGTGCTACTTCTACACACTTTTCCAATGTTAATTCTGCTGAACTCTTCATCAATTCAAACTTAATTGACTTGGAACACACTCCATCAATGAATTTTTCTTTGATTTGGTCATCCATATCTTTGAATGCACATTTTGCGGCTAATTTCTTTAGTTCAAATACATAATCTTCCACTTTTTCGTTTGACAGCTGGTTTCTTTTCCTGAATTCAGCTCGTTCCAAAAATGTTGATAGTGATTTTACATATTTTTCTTTGAGTTTTGTACACAACACTTCATATGTTAGATTGTTTGGTTTTGATGGTGAACACAAGTATGTTAAAGTTTCAAATACTTTCGCTGATAATTTAGTAATCAAAAGTGGTACTTTCTTCTCCTTTGGGATTTCATTCACTAGCATAAAGCAGTCAAGTTGCTGTTCGAAAACTTCCCATTTGTCCCCGTCAAATGGTTTTAACTCTCCACATAAAGACATTTTTATCAGCCGTCGATTCTTATTACCACTGTTGTTATCGTTTGTTTTGCTTTTGTAAAAATTACTCAGCAGTTTTCGTAACTCGTCGACACTTGCCCCTGGTGGTATCACCAGCTTTTCCAATGCAATTATTTGAAGTAATTCCTCCTTATTACACTGATAGATGTAAGTTCTTTTACCTGATCTGACCAGTGCGATTTTCTCGGGTAAATTCAATGGTAAGTTATCATTTGCTGTTTGATATTCCGAGTCCGAACTGTGGTCCGAATCTGACAGCTCGGGCATCACCTACTTTGACGTGACTTTAACAGCGAAAGTCCAACCATTCACTCAACCAACCAGTCTGTATTGGTTCCCTCCGAAATGACTTCTTAATTTGGTCATATAACCATGAATCAGCACAATTATACCGTTAATTTATGGTACAAAAATGATGCTCCGCAGTCAATTTCACTTTTATTTCTGCATGTGGTTCGTTCTTATCGTCGTCAAATTGTTATTTATTAAATTAAACCACGAAATTAATTAATTGTGATTTATTTCACTGAGACACAAACACCACCATACAAGGTCGGAACCAGAAGAAGGATGCGTTCACACAAATATTTAAAAGATAAAGTTATGAACGCGTTCAGGTTATCACAGTAATAGTTTTTAATACATTACTGGTATCCCCGTCTTTGACACATTTTTATGTCATGCTAAATTTTGTTTAAAATCGCGTATTTTTTCTGCAAAAACAGCGAAATATTGTAGAGTAAATGGCTGAAAAATTGATAGTTATGCTATTTGCGGAATATTCTTCTATGGGTATCCATTATTCCTTTAATTTTTCTATGAAAAAGCCGAACTGTTTTACATATGAAGTAGGGTGGCTGTAATGTACGATATTTGCACACAAAGGAAACTAAAAAGGTACAACCACATCAGTATTGTGGGATGTGAATCTGCAGAATCTGCCCATAAAACTGAACAACTTATCCCAAAGAATATTATGATGAAATAACATTATGATGAAGATATCTGAATCTAAACATGAAAGAGAAAAACAGCTTGCATTAGTTTTAATAGAAAATCAAACAAAACAACGGAACCTGTACTGTTGTACAATAATAGGAAAATAGTACATCTGATGCTGCCGGTTATTTTCTGCGTTCTTATTGACGACATGCGGGAAGCCAATAATTCACGCGCCTGCCCTGCGCTCCCTCGCGATAGATATTTCGAGCCATTTACGGTCAGCATCAAAGTTTTGTTCCAGGCATTATTGAGGTACTCATGACATGCTTGAATAGTATTCATGACATGCACATACCATGCTTGAATTATATTCTCATGTTGTACATGACACCCCATGAAACGTACACTGTACGTACATTACGATACCCACGGGTGGAGATGGGTTGGTAGTTGGTACTATACTTTACCGGCACCAAACAGACTTGACTTCATTTACCTCTATGACTCTACATATAATTGAGCCACGAGCCAAGCGAGTGGTTCTAAAGAAGAATCCTCAGCGCTGCGAGGATTTTAAGACACGAAACACTTTGTTGCCGAGGGAAGCACAACTTATCAGGTAGAAACTAAAGGATAATTTCCTGCCAAATAAAATATTAAAAATGAAGCTGCTGTTCCAGAGGGCTTTAATAATATTACATCCCCAAGCGTAAAATAGTTAGGTCACCCTTCTGTGTGAAAGAGATGCCACCGCGACTATTGGATATACTCGTCATCACGCTTTTTTTGGCCATTCATCTCTCCTTCCTAGAGCGTAGCGTGGATTAAAACCTCCTTGAGCCTGATCGAAAAAGCGACAACTGTCAACCGTATTGTTATTCTATAATACAGGTTTTTATTCTGTGACATCAAAGAAGTATGCGGGCAATGGCGCGATTGACCCTTACAAAAGCATGATATTCGAAAAAGGAGGGTTTCCTCTCCTGCCGGCACTCCCGGAGTGCAACCCGTCATTTTTAAAACTTCAGCTCGCTTACACCCCAGAAGCGCAGCGAGGTTCAAATCTCTTTGCCCCAACACTACATACAATGAGCGAGAATTTAAAATTGGAAGAAGTGTAGGCCTGCCATAATCAGTACCACTCAGTACCCGTACTATACTTACTAATAAGGGCTCAGACAACTTACCCGCAGGAGCACCACGCGAATCGCGTGGGTGGGTGCGCGCGGGTGTGCGGCGGGAGAGATTGCTAGCGGAGAGTGTTCATTAGTGTTAGTACTATTACTTTACTGCTCACTATTTTACTGCTTTATTACTTTACTCACTATTTTATTACTTTACTGCTCACTCACTATAAGGAAAAATTTTCCC
Organism: Athrips mouffetella; assembly: GCA_947532105.1. Classification (NCBI taxonomy): domain Eukaryota; kingdom Metazoa; phylum Arthropoda; class Insecta; order Lepidoptera; family Gelechiidae; genus Athrips; species Athrips mouffetella. The sequence goes on along the minus strand of OX383970.1, from coordinate 21,903,622 downwards.
TCCAGAGTGGGTAGAGTTACAATTGCAATAATCATTCAAATCTAGCCGACAGTGCATGATGCATGACGGTAATAATTGAAACTTTTTATGTATACAGTCAAAATGTAAGCAGTCAAAAGAAATACATAATTCACGAGAAAGTTCAAGGAATTCACATCAACTTAATTAAGTTGCCTATAATGTGTGCGAAAATATGATAATTAGTAAACACTAGATTTAGGTATGGACTTGGAGGAAGGTATGAACGAAAAAATAAGAATTTGAATAAATGTCGAGGAAAATATACTTTTATTATATTTTGAATTTTTATGTGGAGAAACGTATGTATTTGTTCTCGATGTTAAGTGAGAATGGGGTGAAATGTATACCAGGTAATTAATGCAATGCCTGCTTAGCGGATACTGTTTAAGGGGCTGATAAGAGCTAAATACGCTTCACTTGAGCAGGTTTTTAACGAAAACTGATGGCCGGATGGATGGTGTATGGCCGTGAAATAAATTAATGTGATAATTAAGCATCTTTCCAAGAATATGGCCGACTCCGAGACACGATTAAATATATTTTGAACGCCATAAAAAAAATCTAAAGTTACCTCTGGTTTTTGCTTTTAAACCGTTTCTCTTAAGTACCCATTAATCTATGATCCCAAATCTTTTACACATTATTCAATACATTATGCATAATAAATAATATAGCTATTTGATAATTAATATTATGGGTACAGATTTGGAGAAAATGCCAAAATGAGCAAAAACGTAAAACAGCGCGAATTCGCTCCGTTCTAGCACGCGCATTCTGCCCTTTGTTAGAAAGGGAGGTAATTCAGCTCTTATCAGCCCCTTACAGGATCCAAATTGTGTTCAGTTCGAGGAACAGTTGTTATTTTTACTCCTTAGTAGAATCTAAAACCGCTTCATGAAAATGAGTAGAGTGGAACTACTAAATAAGTCCCACGACTATGGAAAGGGTCGGTTGTATTTAGATGTGCAATTCAAACGCATAATACAGTTCGAGTACGAAGAGATGTAGCATACCAAGGTTGTGGCGGTTATTATACTAGGTTATTTTTTGGACCTGATATGCACATGCCCACCTTATTACAGAGGTCAAAAGCAACAACTTTTGTTCTACGACTTTGCTAACAACGCACAAAAATTTTCGACTCCCCATATTAAAGTGGTCACGTGACCGACCCATTTTGTATGGGAAGTTGAAAATTTTTTGTGTGTTGTTTGCGTAAAGTCGTAGAACAAAAGTTGTTGCTTTTGACCTCTGTAATAAGGTGGGCATACGCATATCAGGTCCAAAAAAATAATCTTGTATAAAATCTCCTAATATAGTTTATCAATAGAATATGAATGAGGATGTAAGCGTCTATCTATTTGCCTAAGCGTCTGTTCTAAATTATTTACAAGGGTTACTTTTTCTCTTTCAGCTTTTTTGAAACCTAACCAATAAAAATACATTCCAGATACGATTAAAATGACCAAAATACTTAAAATAATCGTTGTTGCTCTCCAAAGATTGTAAGTATTAGGTATTGTATCATCGGGTGTTATTGCAGTTGGATAAACATTTGTGGTTGTGATGTCATCCGGTGAAACCGTAGTTTCTTCAAATGTGGCCGTAGATGAAGTAATGATGTTATCAGTTGCAGTTGTGACATCTTTAGTTAAAGCCGTAGTTGTTATGTCATCAGTTATAGTTGAAATGTTGTCAGCTGCAGTTGTCATGTCATCAGTTGTAATTGTGATTTCGACAAATGTAGTCGTGATGTCATCAGTTGTAGTTGTAAGGTCTTCATTTGTAGTTTTATTGTCATCAGTTTTAGTAGTAATACTTTCAGTTGTAGTAGTGATGTCGTAATTTTGTGTTGCTGTAGTAAAAATGTCGTCAACTATAGTTGTAGTAAGAATATCTTCCAACGCAGTGGTGGTTATGATGTCAATGGTTGTGAATGTTGTGTCATCAGCAGTTTCAGTTGTGATATATTCAGTTGTAAATATGTTGTCATCAGTTATAGCCATGTTTTCCGTTGTAATTGTGAGGACATCAGTTGTAGCTGTGATAAATTCAGGTGTAGTTGTGATATCGGTAGGGGCAGTTATTATGTTGTTAGTGGTAGCTGTAATTTCATGTGTAATAGCTGTGATGTCATTAGTTGTGCTTGTTTCATCGGTTGTTAGCGAAGCTGTTGGTGCAATATCATCAGTAGTAGTTACGATGATATCGGAATTAGTTGTGGTGTCATCAAGTATAAGTGTAGTTGTAGTCTGGATATCATAAGTTGTGTTTGTAACGATATTAGTTGTGCTAGTTATGTCAATTGCGGGTGATGTTATCGTGCTTGTAAAACTAGTGATATCAGTTTCATCTGTTGGCGCATTTGTTACATCTGTTAAGTCGGTTTGTAGTATCGTTGGAGTATTAGTTACATCAAAATCTTCTGTTGTAAGCATTTCTGTTTTAGCAGTATCTGTTGTTGTTGGTCTTTCCGTCACATCTGTTATATCAGTTTCTTCTATTGGTGTTACTGTTACATCTGTAAAGTCAATTTGTTGAGTAGAAGGAGTGTTAGTGTCGCCTGTATTATATATATTATCTGTTGTTGGCGTTTCAGGTACATCAGTATCCACCGTTGTTGGCCTTTCAGTTACACCGGTAATTCCGGTATCTTCTGTCTGTGTTTCTGTTAAATCTGTCAGCTCAATTTCTTGGGTCGTTGGAGTATTCGTTACACTTGTGATATAGTCATCTTCTGATGTTGGTGTTCCTGTAAGGTCAGTGTCTTCTGCTCTTGGCGTTTCAGTTACATCTGGTATATAAATTTCTGTAATTCCTGAATCAGTTACAATCGTTTGAGTGCTGCTTGTGGTAGTTTCAAAGTCTTCGTAAATTAAACAAGTATTTTCAGTTCCCGTTATGATTAAATTTGGAGAAATGTACCGAAAGGAATCAACAAGTATGAAGGAACCAGGTGATTTTTGTCCAGTTAAGGACATCTGAAATAAATCAGGAGCATAATAAGCACGTGTACATAAAACTAAATGTGCACAAATTATCATGGCAACAACTAGACAATAAAGTCAATTTTGGTACTACATTTAAATAGTGGTTACTTAAGCCATATCAGAGGGTTTTTGGCAGCAGCTTTAAAACTCTGACAATTTTGTTAGTTTAGGAAGCCACTGGCTCAACGATGCCTACACAATAACTTGATACGATGCTTTAGAAGTTTTCATTGCGCAACTACTTACATATGCATTGAAATTTCCAATCCCTATTAATTGAATCTCTAAAGTATGCCACCCATGATAGTAATTCGGCATAAACGGTCCCATAATAGCTATTCCCAAATTATCATCACTTTCTTCTCCATTAATAAACACAGCTAGTTGATCTTCATTTTGATGCAGCTCCATATAAACATTAACTTCAACGATTCCACTTGCAGTAATTGAAAACTCAAAAGAAGTGATGCAACTGAGAGTATCACTAGGAGACATATAAACAGAACTAAGAGGATGTGGGCTTTCTATATCCCCCGTAGAATAGTTTCCAATATACCAATTCGTTGATTGATCCAAACTAGCGCAAACTCCGAGCTCGTTGCTAAATTTAGTATCAAAATCATCTTCAAAATTGTATGTGACACAATCTTCTATACTGTTAACCACATTTATAACTGTCAATATAAGTATAATTAAATTTCTCATTTCACAACACATTATTTTAAAGGTAGGTCCGACCCATGATGTTTACTATATCGCAACGATTGAAACAAGTCTAATGTTAATCTACTTTGTCCATCTACTAAAACGCTTAATACTAATAAAAATACACTCTAGTAAAAAAAAATGTCTGATTAGTTGCTTTGACTTTGCTCTCTTTAAAATAATTTTACTCAACACTTCCAGTATTGCAGTGTTTTAACGAACTGGCAAACATTATTTTATTTTATCCATAGTATAGAAAAATAACATCAAAGAATACATTTGATACTCCTAAAAGCATTGTTATCGATTTATATCTCGTCCAAAATGTAAAAAATGTGTTAACTTAAGTGTTATACAGATTTTTATACAGGGTTATAGAAAAAGCACAGTGATCATTAAAACCACATATTCTTCTCACGAAATTGAACATCTTTTCCCTAGAAACATAGGCCGAAATATTTTTTTTATTTTACTTCCTATATTAATGAAATGTAAGCGACTAATAAAGTAATAAAGTAACAGTATCTAAAAATCATTTTTAAATTGTGAATTTGAATAATTTTCTTCGTGTTTTGACCTGTTCCTTAGACCCGAACTACACGTAAAGTGCATACGGTGAGGGCGAGGTGCAGGCACGGCACGGGCGTCAATATCTTTTAGAAAAGGCGGCGAAGCGATATGCCTGCGCCACGTTTTGCTTGTGTATAAATTACGACGCATCGGTTTCAAATATTTTGTATTAACAAGTTTTGAAGTGGTGCCCCACCTTCTCTTCGCCTGTCCCTCTCCCTCGCCGTACGCCATAGAAGTGTAAGTAATTCAGACCTTAAGCAAAGTTATCTAGTCACACGCTTAGAAAATGTGGTAAAGGATCGTATTTCTTCTTCTAACATCCTGTATAGCTTGATAGGTATTATTGTTACTTAATTAATAATAAACTACATTATGTTTTTTTTTATCAAGGCGATAATTTTCATTAATAAAAATGTATTTGCAGTCTTAATCTTTGAAAATGTTATACTATCTTAATTAAATATCTCATTAAAGTTTAAAACAATTACAAAGTTTGTTTTAATTACTATTTTAAATAACAAATAATAATATAAGTTTAGCTCCCATTACAAGTGCATTGTTCTAAAATTAAGGGAGGGTCAGGTTTAAGTGACCGCAGAGTATACCTACCTGTATATCCTGAAAGTTTTATTTACTGAGAGTTGTTCAGTTTCTCTGAATGATTTTGCCCTTTCAGTTTTCGGAATGCTTTATTTTGTATAGTAGTAAAAAAAACCGATTCCGATATAGCTGTAGTATTTTTAGAATTTTGAAGACCACAAACTGAATTTGTTGTAAAGGTCTTTTTGCAGATTTCTGAAAAACTGAGCTACCTACTTAGAGAGATCGTTTTATTTTTGGTGTAATATTTACATTAACCTCTATCGACTGTAATTAATTACGATTTTTCGTTTGGCTAACTTCGGAAATAAGGGGAGAGCCATGGTATTTTTCTGACATTTTCCATCATAACTTGAAAACTAAGAGTCTTTAAAAAATAAAAATTATATTTTGGAATGTATCCTCCTTTTCCGCTTTTTACAGGGTGTAAGGGACAGCGTTCCGAATACTGAAAGGGCATGATCAGTCAACGTAACTGAACAAATTACAGCGAATAAAAGTTTCAGGAAATGAAAAAAAAATCAGTCCCTCCATACAAACTGTCGAATCAAGTTTGCAATTTTATTACTTTTATTCCCTGAAAGTTGTTCAGTTACGTTGGCTGATCATGCCTTTTCAGTATTCGGAAGGCTGTCCCTAACACCCGATATATTTCATTTCATTTATTCATTGCTAATGCAATGACCTATGTAATCATGTAGTTACATAGGTCTTATAAGTAATAGAAAGGATCAGTACATGCACCCTGTTAGGGCATAGCAATGTCAAGGCCACGCTTATAAATTAGATTAAATTCAAATTATGTCCATTAATTACAAAAAAAAAGAAGTATAACAATAGGATCAAGTAATACAAATTAAAATTATATTTTATTTAAGCCCCATCAACCCCTTTGCAATAAAGTTGGGCAATCATAGTCTAAAACAATTTCAAATTTCAAGTCGATGGCCTCAGACAAAAAGGTGTACAGAGAGACAGGCGAAGTGACATCATAAGGGTTTCTTTTTTACCGTTTTGGTTTGGAACCCTAAAAACACGGGCAGAGTTTTTTACTATCAAAGGTCTAAAGTTAGGCCTTGCCATGCGGTGGGAAATGGTCCTTAAATTGAAATTAAAGTAAAATAAAATTCTACGCAATGCGAAAACCAAAACGCGTTACACCCTTTTATTTTCTTTCTCAGTTTACCTTGTCAGGATAATTATTATAAATCTCAATTAGGGTACCTCATTTATCTTTCGGTTTATCCTAAGCGTCACGCACATTGCCCAAGCACTGCCCCTTGAAAAGGTTAAAAAAATAAAGGAAAATTTTATTTTTATTCCCCAGTTTCATGTAACAATTAAAGGTAGGGGGTAAAAGGCCACGCTTAAGAAGGGACTGCTATAAATTACTAAAAAGACAAAGTTGTGGCGTTTCACATTTCTTAAAGTGGTTGTCAAACTGTTATAAAAGTTTCACATCCTTACCCAAAAATCTTATCAGCCAATATGAAAGAAAAATGTTGATGTTCATTCCTCGTATATTTGTTGACCTTTCATTCCTGTCGAACCGTCGTTGCGGCGGTATAGCCTTTAAAAATGCAGATTTAGTTTTTAAGCGGCAATGAAAAACAATACTCATGTTCAGACCAAAATGATCAAAAAAGGAGCCATTATGGTGCATCTACCTTCGTCTGTCTGAGCAACTATTGATGCTGGTCAAAAATATTGATTTCAATCGAACGCCGGTCAAAGTAATTCGAATTGTTTTAAGGCTCAGCTGAGAAATATGATATTATGTCATAGGTCTTGTAATGTAAGCTAATTTATTAGAAGTTTTGTCGTTTTAGAAATACATTTTTATTATTATATTTAGCCGGATAAGTAGTTTTTATTTCGGAAAGATTAAAGTTAAACCTGTTCTGTAAAGCCTTCGTTCTGTGTAATAAAAAACACTGAAAATCGGCAAGGCAGGCACTGACTGGCAATTTTTTTGAACGTGACGTCATTATTCATAAAATATTCAAATTCAAATCAATTTTGGAAAGATTTGCGAGCCAACTCTGCTAAAAGAGGGCTTCCCAGGAGGATCACTACAGTACTATCCTAGATTTTTTTTTCTTTTTATTTCTTGACTTTTATTTTATAATATATTACCTAATAGATTACCTAGAAGTGTGATTGACGCATCACCACTGGACCCTTTCAAAACTAGACTTAAGAACTGGCTAATCGAGCACACTTTTTATAGCGTCAAGGAATTTTTTACGACCATTAAATTGGTGGATTGACAAATGTATGTACATAGTACCTACCCCAATGGTTTTTTTTTACTATTCTGATATTTTCATTTATATTTTTGACATTTTATTATTATTATTATTTAATTGTGATTGTAATTAATATTTTTGACAGTAATTACCATTTTATTACCAAATAATATCAATAAATTACGAATATAATGGTCATCGCATTTTTTCTATGACATTTTCCGCATGAAAGATTGAGAACCGCTGCGTTTTGTCTGGAGAAGCCATTAATCCTCTAAGCGATGTATTAAACGGGATAACACGATATTACGACCCAAGTCTTGTAAAAAGGCGATTTAAAATAATCTCAAAGCCTCTATAAACTTTGAACAAGCTGGAAACAAAGTCTATAAGTGATATTTTTATGTACTACCTCGTCGTAAAGTTTCGGGTTCTAGTGATTTTTTTTTATTTTAAGATTTTCAGTTTCTGGATGTTTCTCTGAATCAAGACAGAGAAGGTGCAAGTTTGAATCCTGCATTTGATCTTTGCAATTTTTTTTGCTACAATACTAACTATATCACAAAATATGGAAGGCACTGACTTATGAATCCATTTTTTCCAACCAAAGACTTCGGACCCCCTTGCTTCGCTCGGAATAGATACCGTTTATTGTCAAATTTAAATTTGTGTGCAATGTGCAAATTTAAATATCACATCATCTATGATCACTAAGAAATATTCAAAATAACCCGTCAAATCCATAGAACGACGCTTTCACTACCATGTGACGAATTATTTCCTTAACCCTTTCTTCTATTACCCTTATTTTTCTGTGATTCCAACGGTAACACATTCTGCAGCGATGTCAAAAGCAATCGCCTAAAGCTGTCAGAAAAAACAAGTTTGTAAAACTATATTATTTTTTTCGTCAAATATAATCCGTTTTCACTATCATGACTGCAAAATGTGTTGGTAAGCGTTGTAGTCTAGGCAACGAAGCGGATCGTTGTATGAAGACCCCCGCATTAAATCGTCAGTCGATGAAACTTTGCTGGGGTATTACACTACATGAGACAAACCATCTATAAAAAAAAATCGGTACTTTTAATTTTTCCATACAAAAATGTATAAAAAAAATTTGGGGTTTTTTTTTGGATATTTTGAATTTACATTTAATTCATAATTCTTTATCATCCTGTCAAATAAAATCTGCCTGAGAAATTTATGTTGGGGTCAACTGCTTCGTTGCCTACACTATTGGAATAAACGAAAAAACTATAAGGGTTCCTTATTGACTACGGATCCCTAAAAATGTATGCTTAATAGTAGAAGTCCAGTAAAATAATCAAGGAACGAAATGTTTTTTGTACTTTTCAATTGATACAATTTGATAAGAAAACTGATAACATGATAGATTAACCTTCAAATTGTAAGATATAAACTAAAATAAACTTATGATACATCAGACAAACTAATGTATTTTTATTACATTACTGCTTTGATAAGATAAAACTGTGTAAATTACACTGATTTGAAATTATAGTGCCAAATAAAAAACTATTGGTCCAAAGCTATTTAATGGTCACCCATCCGGTTCGCCACTAAACAGTATGTATGTAAATATGTTATTGTTTATTCCGTCGAATATATATATTTTAAATATGTTTACTACATTTTTTTTTCTAAAATGCGTGCCTCTGGATAAACCCTTAGTAATCTTATAATTTTTACTTTCGAGCGGAGAGAGAAAGGTATTGTATTCGTGAAAAAAAAAAAGTTTTTCTAATTTTCTCAAAAATGTGTTCTATATCACTTATACATCATAAAAAACAGGTCTGCCAAAAATGTCCGTCCGTCGGTCGGTCGGTCGGTCGGTCCGTCGGTCGGTCTGTCCGTCACGCTTTGGCCTAGCGGCTAAACGAATGGTCCAATTGACACCAGATTTTGAATTTAGGAGTTTTATGCAAATCCATCGAAGGGTTCTAAGTGGTTTCTTGTTGGCTCTCATTTTGAGGGTAGCTGTCATACACGAAAATAAAAAGTTGAAGTTTTCTCAAAAACGGCTCATAGAATCTTGATGAAACTTTGCATGGCCAAGCATCTCCATGTACGATATTTTGCGCCAGTATCAATAGATCTGTGTAATTTCATATAAGGGGTGTTCCTGTACCCCCAAATCGTAAATATGTGATTTACCCAAAGTTGGTTCCATTGAGTTTATTAAAATGTTGTATAATATTAATCCTAGATTGGTTGTCTACCTGACTGGATATTATTTATGATTTTTTTAAAATAAAATTTAGTACACAGGGTGTACCAAAAACTGAAAGGGCTTGCTCAGTAGACTAAACTGAACAATTATCCATAAGGAACATATGTTGGGAAATTAAAAAATCTCCATGCAAATATCCTACGGTAGTATCCATTGATCTATGAAAATTCATATAAAGGCTGTTTCAGTACTACCAAAAGTTAAACATGTGATTTACTCGAAATCGTTTGAGGTTTGTTTGTTTTAATGTTTGACAATTTGAATTCTGAATTGATCTGTATATTTCATTCGAACATTATTTTGGAAAAACGTAAATAAAAGTTTGTATTTCCATACTATGTGTATGGCATTACAAATTTAAGTTTGCGGTTGATAGTTTTTCCTTGAGTATTGCGAGAAAGTAAGTGCAGTGCTGCTGTACCATTTATTTATTTTCGAGCGGAGCGAAAAAGGTATTGTATTCTTGAAAAAAATATGTCTAATTTTCTCAAAAATGTGTTCTAATATCACTTATACATCATAAAAAACAAGTCTCCCGAAAATTACCGTCCGTCGGTCGGTCGGTCGGTCGGTCGGTCGGTCGGTCGGTCGGTCGGTCGGTCGGTCGGTCCGTCGGTCGGTCTGTCCGTCACGCTTTGGCCTAGCGGCTAAACGAATGGTTCGATTGACACCATATTTTGAATTTAGGAGTTTTATGCAAATCCATCCAAGGATTCTAAGTGGTTTCTTGCTGGCTCTCATTTTGAGGGTAGCTGTCATACAACGAAAATGAAAAATTGAAATTTTCTCAACAACGGCTCATAGAATCTTGATGAAACTTTGCATGATCAAGCATCTTCATGTAAGATATCTTGCGCCAGTATCAATTGGTCTGTGAAATTTCATATAAGGGGTGTTCCTGTATAACCGAATCGTAAATATGTGATTTACCCAAAATTGGTTCCAGTAAATTTTCTATAATATGAATCCTTGATTGGTTGTCTACCTGAATGGATATTCTTTATGATTTTTTTGAAAAAAAAAAACCCAAAAACTGAAAGGGCTCGCTCAGTAGACTAAACTGAACAATTATCCATAATAAACATGTGTTGAAAAATTAAAAAAAAATCCATGCAAGTATCCTACGGTAGTATCCATTGATCTGTGAAAATGCATATAAAGGCTGTTCCAGTACTATTAAAAGTTAAAGATGTAGGTAATTTACTCGAAATGGTTTGAGGTTTGTTTGTTTTGATGTTTGACAATTTGAATTCTGGATTGATCTGTATATTTCATGCGAACATTTTTTTGGAAAAACGTAAATAAAAGTTTGTATCTCCATACTATGTGTATGGCATTACAAATTAAAGTTTGCGGTTGATAGTTTTTCCTTGAGTATTGCGAGAAAGTAAGTGCAGTGCTGCTGTACCATTTATTTTTTGTTATTTTGACAGGCGGATAAAATGAGAACCTTAGATAAATGATTCGCTGCGCTCCGAATCATTTATCTAAGATTAGAACTAAAACCACCTATTGAAAACCACTGCTAAGGGATTTTGACATTTACCCAAAGTCAATTCAATTCAATTCATTTATTTGTCAGTCATATGGTACAATTAAAGTGTTATAATAATTCAGACTTAGAGCTATACATATGACACCCCGTAGGGGCACCGCAAATATTACTATAGAGAGAGAAGTACATAATTTTAATTAATTTAACATTTTGAATCTGTTGATGTCTAAAGATAAAACCTTATTACTATCCTTATTCTAATACTCAAGTCAAAATAATCTTTTAGTCAAATCTTATATTCCTTAACCTAATATTCTAGTCAATTTAATATTTTAGTCAAATATATCATTAAAAAATTCACCTAGTGTATAGTATGCTTTATTGATTAAGATTTTTTTAAGATGGTTTATGAAAGTTGGGTATTTGTCATGATTTTTTATACTGTTTGGAATGTGGTTATATATACGAATTGTCATGGAAAAAGGACCGGATCTGTATAAGTTGAGAGTTGTTTGTGGCCGGTTTAATTTATTCAAGTTTCTGTTATTTCTTTTAATTGTTTTGATTGGAGAATAGAGATTTATGTGTTTTCTGACAAATTTACAGCATTCTAATATATATATATAGTGAAGTAACGGTTAATATTTTGTATTCAATAAAAAATGGTTTACATGTATTGATTTGTTTGATATTTGCAAGTATTCTTATAATTTTTTTTTGTATCACAAAAATATCGTGTATTTGAGAACAATTTCCCCACAAAATTATTCCATACGACAGTCTCGACTGGACATTCACGTAGTATGAGGTTAATGTAGTTTTAAAATTTGTTGTTTTTTTAAGTTGCATAAGAGCATAAGCTTAAGAGGATAATTTTTTTGACAAGTTGAAGATATGTTGTTTCCAATTTAAGTTAGTGTCGATTTGAATTCCTAGGAGAGTAAAAGTATTTTCTGTCAGTATTTTTGTACTATTGTAGTTATATTGTATGTGGAGTGATTGTTTTTTAAAGGGCCGAAATTCTATTATTTTAGTTTTTTCGTAATTTAATTGTAAGTTATGTGCGTTTAACCAATGATTAATTTTATCCAAAGTTTTATCAAGTTTTATTTTTATTTCGCTAGCGTTTTTACACGAGAAGAGTATAGACATATCATCTGCAAAGAGTGTGCAATGGTCATTCAAAATTTTGGGAAGGTCATTTATATACACAAGAAATAAAAAACAACCTAACACTGAGCCTTGTGGGATTGAGTTATTTACTGCAATTTTTTCGGATCTTATCTGTTCCCCCCTACCAGTTTCGAAGTCTGTATTTTCTACTTCCACATACTGAGTTCGGTTTGTCAAATAAGAGGACATCCATTTATGGGCAATGCCTCTTATACCCGTGCCGTATAGTTTTTTAAGAGTATATTATATTTAACGCGTTCATAAGCCTTGCTTAAATCGAGCATAAGGCCTACTGCATATTCCCTTTTATTTAGGATTTCTAAAATATTTTGTGCATACTTGAAAATTGCCAAAGTAGTGGAATGGTTTTTCCGAAACCCATTCTGATTTGCATCAAAGATATTATCTCATTATTCTCATATTAAGTCTGTGCCAAGGAGTCTCATATTAAGTCTGTGCCAAGGAGTTAGTATTGTCTTATAGTAAGCTGCCCTTAGATTATTGAAGCTGCCTGAAACCAAAGCGAAAGACCTTAGACTATATAATACTAGCGAAAGACGGTAATCACCGCGTTTTGGCCATTGACGTAAGAAAAACGCTGTGCTTGTAGTTCTGGCATATCAATCTCGCAGGCAAATTGTATAAGTCGTCTCTTTACAAAATGCCTTGGCATTTTACAAAATGCCGAGAAATATTTCAATTCGTCATCTTACATAACGCCTCGGCATTTCACATAAAGACGCGTAGTTCGTTTGTTTAGTGGTTTGCAAAGCGGAAATAAATAACTGTCTCGGGGAAGAATATTTACGGTATTGAGATTCAAATCTTCGAAGATAAAACACATTTTTTCTGTTAATTTTGCGGATTTTTTCACCTTTTTGAACAGTTAATTTCTACTGGTAATAATTCCTCTTCAGGCAAGCCGCAGGAGGCTATGGCAGGAGGACATACCTAATACTTTTATAAAACTTGTCTTTCATCCGTGTGTCGCCTCCCAGAAGGTCTTTGTGCTGTAATAAAATCTGCCGTGACATCTCGGGTCCCTCACTCCCTTTACAAGGCTGTAACTTTTCCCTCTTACACCTCTAGATAAATAGATATACTTAGAGAAATGTTGTTTTGAAAGCTTTGTGTCCTTAGAGATTGTAAATATAGGAAAATGGTTGTTTACGCTTTCCATTGCATTTTGGTTGATATTTTTAAAAGGACGTTTATTTATTCAATGCTGTAACCTCGGAGTCGGCGTACACACGGCAGCAAGCACGTGGAAACAAAACCAGTCTAAGCTGAACCAGCGCTACGCTACAAACGCCCGAGACCAGAGACCCGCTCAAGGTCAAAGAGTTTCCACCGACGAGCGGTCGTGTGTACCTAACATCCCATAAAAGTCCGCTGCAGGACAGGGAGGTTCCTCCAGAATTCCAGCATTGGAGAGGAATTACCATAGCCACCACAGTGGTAAGTGATGTGGCTGGCGACCGCAGTATATGCTACACAGAAATATGCTGCAGACCATCCTCCGGTTTATTAACCCTTCGTCGCCTCTTATGACACCTTTGGCGACGTATTTAATGGGTATGAATTTTTAACAATCTTCTAGGATAATATATACTTATAAGTGTAGCGACACACATGCAATCGTTCCGATGCGGATATTTCCGCTGATTACGCTCGCACCGCTTTTTAGGTTATGTATGACACATCTAGCGGAAATTCCGCTCATATCATACTTGACAGATGTTTCGGTCGCGGAACTTTCCGTGTCAGAATTTCCGCAGGTTTTTTTTAAATGTTACAAGTGAGCAAACGAGCAGGTGATGGTAAGTGGTAGGCACCTGATTGTAAGTGGTCACCACCTGATGGTAAGTGGTCACCACCGCCCATAGCACCCACTGTCTTATTATTGGCATGTTTTGACACTAACAAGACAGCAAAGCGCGTTGCTCACTTTGAGAAATAAGATGGTATGTCTCATGTGCCGGTAATTCCACTGGCTCCCTTGCCCTTCAAATCGAAACACAGCAGTGCAAACACTGCTGCTTCACGGCAGAAAAAAGCAAGGTACACTTCTTCTTTGTGTCAATGTCCAAATACCGAATCAAATACTTTTATCCCAAAACCTACGGCTTTGTCCGACGCCTCGCGCAGATCCTTGCCAGTGCAGGTAGAGGGTTACAGTGGACAAGAGAGAATGTGCGCCATGTTCTGAGATGGAGCTCCACAATCACAGTGCTTTAGCAACTCGTCTGCGAAGCCCCACCTCGCCATGTTTTCCCTGCTGCGGCGAACCTGAGTTCGCAGACGGTTTAGCGACTTCCAGCTAGACCACTGCAGAATATGTGTAAGTATATTAAATTCGTTATTTTTTTTTTTACTTTGTCATCTTTTTGACTTATGATTTCTACCTTGGAAACACAAGCAGGTCCCCACAATACAGTTATCTCGTCAACAAGTAACTGTATTTGATGTGAAATTTTTGATAACTAATTATTTTTTATTCTTACTGGTTTTCCCACGATATAATCGCCATCATGTTCCAGATTTCAGATTTGTTTATTCAATGTCGCTGATGTGTGTAGCAACCCTTACTCTATGCACCCCGGACATTGCATACATCGAGCTTTAATTTGAAATTGGAACGTCGCGTCGCTTAGGCCTGCATATTCAGTCAAAAGACCCGTAGGAGCACCACCACAGATTAAATAATAGTAAACTAACGTTTACAGATCCGACACTCCCAGGCGGGAGTGTCGGACTTGCCGATAAATTTCAACCTTACGGTCTAAGCATAAATAGTAAGGGTGATGAAGGACAAATTTCTATATGATTTGCTCAAGTCTGCCTCTTTGACTGATGATAAGGAGCATTATCTAGAAGATACAAAAAACATTGGCGGACATCCACACCCCTGCGTTTTTGAGGAATTAAGTTTTAACTATTTTGAAATTTGACAGTGAAACGTACACATGGCAGACTATGACTATCTGATTAAATACAATGTATCAAACCCCAGAAAAATGCTCTGCCACCATAATAGCCCTGCGTCGTAAAGTTAAAGCTCTTCAAAATGCAAAAATTCGCTACTTCGTCCCGTGATAATGCAGAGCCCGGCATGTCTGCCTCTGAAGTATTTTAAACAGGAGCCACAAAGGCGGACCAAAAAAACATTATTTAGTATCTTATTTTTTTTTTTTTGCTTTAACTCAAAAACGCAACGACGCACAGAAAAACTTGTAAGGACCAAATCGATTCGTATTGAGCTGATCTATCATCCCTATTAATATGAATCATGAGCAAATCATATACCCAAATTGCAGCCAGCACCCTAACTAAAAGTCTATACTTGCAGTGCACCACTTAGGACACGTTTTTAAATCGCGGGTGATCGCGGACAGGTGGGCTAAGGCGATGATTTTGTCACTTTATGAGATACTGAGCGAGATGCGAGTAGGTATGTAATATTGTTCAATCAAACATGCAAATACTTACTTACCTATTTTGCCGCCATAAGATTAAGATGACATAGAGAAAAATAATATCGACTGCCTCACCCAGTCGACTTCTAGCGCCGCGTTGCATACCTAGAGTGAGGAGTGTCACAGGCCTGGGAGGCGGAGAGTGTCCGTTCTGTATGTTAAGTAATATTTTTTTATTCTGTGACGGAATACTTATTGAACGTGATTATTTTTAGGCATGTATTTAACGCGGCGACAAATTAATCTGAATTAGGGTTTCAAAAAATATTAAAGCCGGTAGCAAAAATAATAGGTTGGCAGCTACAGTGAAGTATCATTTTAAGCAGAAAATGGCAGCTTTATAATCAGTTGTAAGCTTTGTTTTAATTTAAAATGGCATCGATTTTATGTTTTGGCAACTGAATTTATTGTTAAGCGAACACTTAACGGCGGATAAAAACTAGAAAATAGGCTTTCTTAAATAATAAAATGAGGTTGTATATAAAGTTAACTAGGGTGTGAAGAAAATATGAACATGGTCATAAAAAACATACTTTCTGCGACATTTTAAGAGCTCTAAATAAAGCAAATAGTGACATGCATAAAAAAATATTTGGCTTAGAATTTTTATTATATGGCTTAAAAGTTTATTACAATGGCGAAAGAGTAAAAGTTATAAAGGTACAATAATTGTCTTCATTTATTTAACCCGCAATATTTATTTATTTATGCCAAGCTGAGTGTTCCTCTTAGTTCATTGGTTATAATTAAAGCTCCATTAAAACCCTCTTGACTGTAGGTTAGTTCGACGGGGACCCGCTGTGCGGGTCCCCCTATTTCTGTCTGCGAGGGATCACAAGGGAACCTAAACCTACCGTGTATGTGTCGTCCTGTCTGGAGTTTGTTTTTTGACGGCAAGGGGATCCGCCCCCCGAACCCCCCATTCTGGGGAGCTGCGCCCCCTCATCCTCCCGCTTCGTGATGGTAGTGGTCATTTAGAGAAAAGCAGTAGTCATTGTAAAAAGGTTAAGAAGCACGTGGAAGTATGATTTATTGATTACAAAGTAAAGCGAATTTACAATTAAAGCTCCAAGGTCATGTTCCCAAGGTCATGTTCCAAGGCCAAGTTCCCTTGATACCCCTCGCAAACAGAAACAGGAGACCCTCACAGCACAAAAAAATATAAAATCTTTAAATATATTCGACCCGCACTCTGTTTCTTTGCAATGACTAACCTTGTCGCCGTTTTCATTAAATTATGATTCTACAAACAAAAATACTGACATCCAAATACTTAATAATAGTACCTGTTTTAATTTTTACAGCTGCCTACAAATCGCAGCCCAAAAGTGTATTTTTATATGGGAGCGTATTGTTGCCAATAATACAATCTTTGTTATCCCACTGTTAAAATTAGTTGCCAAGTCATTATTTATAGTACCTCGCTTATGATTTCAGTGCCCCTGTTTAATATATGTGCTACCTTAAAGAATCAGCCATTATTTAGTTTTTTAATATATCAATACATCTTTCGTTGGTCTGTGTGTACAATACTACAACAAAATACCTGACAATATAGTGCAATTACCTGAGAGAAAGTTTAAAGAATGTGTAAAGCAAACGTTATGTAAAAAAGCTTACTATAGATTAGATGACTATATGAATGACAAAGAGGTATGGTGCTCTGATATTCCAGCGAAACACAAGAAACACATTGTAAAAAGCCGACTCTTAAAGTAGGCCGTGCTGCAGTGGTTTCTTGCCGTTTCTTTTACGCTGCCATAGCACGATCCGAAACGGCGTAGACTCGCTCTATTTGAATTGTATTCTGCATGTCATTCAATAAGTATTCTGTAAAGAATCTACATTGAATAAATAATCTGAATCTTAAATCCTTGCATTTTGAAGCTCATCTATTATAATTGTTGCTAAAATATTTAATCGCTGCCAGATTAATTTATTAGATGCAAACTGTTAGTTGCCGTTTCATTTGTTAGTTGCCTCAAAAATAATAAGCCTTATTTTTATTTGCCTGCTACATATTATGTATGATGACAAAAATTCACCTTAAAATTCAAAACCTACTTCTTTCCACTTTTACGATGTCTCCGGCATTTTATTCTCCCATAATGTTTTTCGGGTAAAATCCTTTGTTTCATTAAATTCTGGCTGGGTCAGTTTTATGTTTCACGGATGTGGTGACGCCTTTAGGGAACCCTTGTTTATGGTCTTATTAAAAACTTGTTTATTGAGGGTAGATAGTGAAGAAACAGAGTGAAAAAATGCTCGTAAAGCGTACGCCATTCAAGAAACTCGTTATCTCGGAATAAAGGTTTGGTTGTAGGTACCTAAATGTTTGCTAGGATAGAAACGATTTCATACATTTTTTTTCTTTTTTTATATTAGACGCTGAGTACAAAATTTCAGATTGAGGTAAAGGTAACGAGTTTATTAAAAACCTAGAATAACAACAAATACGTTATTTACCTAAATCTTATATTTTTATCAAAATACTAGAAAAACTGCCAAGACGATGCAAGGCAGACCTGTTGTTTTTGACTTATATGAGTACCTTCTATTTCTACGAATAGGTTTCATTTGTGTACTCTATCATGTAACCACTTATCGCTCTGACTGTACAAA
Source organism: Athrips mouffetella (assembly GCA_947532105.1). Taxonomy (NCBI): domain Eukaryota; kingdom Metazoa; phylum Arthropoda; class Insecta; order Lepidoptera; family Gelechiidae; genus Athrips; species Athrips mouffetella. The sequence continues at coordinate 21,885,464 of OX383970.1, read as the reverse complement.
CCTGCCAGGTTGCGGATTGGCAGACCAAAGTTTTGTGGACCTAGTAGGCCACTACTATCGCTACAAATTTACAAATTTCTTGTGCTCGATGACGTAGGATAACATGCAGTGACATTAAAATCTATTCATTTGGACCTATTAGATACAAAAAGTGCGAAAAACTTTTTTTGTGTTTGTAGCTGCAGTGAACTATATTTTACAGAGTTGATTTAGTCTAAATAAACTAAGAAAATTTACTTCAGTCTTATTATACTGAACAGTTTTACGATAAAGTAATTTTTTTACTGATGAGCCATGAGCCAATGGACGGCGAGTAACGTATTAATTATTATTTTGTACGACTACTGTCTGCCCGACGCGGCGCTATTTGGGACAGTGGGAAGCTAGACATACAAATTTAAAAAGTATTCTATATCTAGTATTTTTAACTTCCTATTCTCATTTCTTTGGACCTTTTTCATTTAATTGTTATACATTGATTTTGGTCTCAATAACTGCAGCGCAAACCCATAAGCCGTTTTACTTCGATTTTCTGGCAAAATTACCTCTCCATAGAATATAAATTACAATAAAAAATAAATAAATAAAATACAAATATAAAATGTAACTAATCGTCTGTGAGCTCTCGCCTGGAGAATTCTAATTAATTGCGAATATTTGAGTATGTTACTCAGACCATAAAATTGAACAACATTTTCAAAGAAATATGAATTTTTAAAATCTATAAGTCTTTGGTCCTCCCATATAAAACAAAACCATTTCTTCGCGGGGCGCGACGTTTGTATGGGAAAGCCAAAAAATCACGTATTTCGTCTTAAGAGCATCTGTATATCGATTTATTCAAAATTATGCCTTATTGTTTAAATTTTGTTCCAAATGTGAATATACAAAATGTTTTTTTAATCTGCGATTTGTAAATAATGATCTCATTAGGTATAGTACCTGGGCGACCGAGCTATGCTCTGTATGTTTAAAATATCATCGGGTGAGCAAGCTACTCAACAACAGATAGCGCTGTAAGTTTCTTGAACGCACTAAAACACGCTAAGAAATATTAAAAAAGACGGTGAAAACGAATTTTCCCAGACATGAGACCTGGCTAGATCGATTTCTTGCCCCTAAAAACCCCTGTATACAAAATTTCATCGAAATCGTTAGAACCGTTTTCGAGAAACCGATTACAAATATATATATATACAAATATTGCTCGTTTAATAGTATAGGATTTTGTAATTCTTAAACTTATTTATTATAGTTATACAACACTTATTTGATTAATAATGGAAAGTTGACTTTAGAAAGATAAAATCTATAAATTAAAAGTTACAGACTAGAAGTCAGTAACTACGTTTTCTTTTCCATTATATAAATTTTTGACACGGCGCTACAGAGGTTAGGAAAATTTTCAGTTATATAGTCGGAGGTATTATTGCAGTCAATTAGGAAGCACCCTGTATTCCTTGTCTGAGACAGTATTCTTCGTACAAAATAATTCTGGTTATGAGCGTTAGTGCAAAGAACTCAAAAAACCGGCCAAGTGCGAGTCGGACTCCAAACCCAATTGACCAAATTTTATAGCTTATGCACTGTAAACATACCAATTTTCAAGTTTGTAAGTATTCCCGTTTTTAAAATAGAACTAAAACAAAAATCGCCTCCGTGACCATCGAACTTGACCCCTCTCTTATACTCGTATGAATGTTCTTGAAACGGGAGTTCACCACAATTGGTTACCATTAGTTGTGAGGAAAGTTGTAATATTTAATGATTTCAGACTTTTCCCTATATTTGTACTGTGAGACCTAGCTTCTTGCCAAATTTCATAATTTTAGGTCAACGGGTAGGAGTAGTACCCTGTAGGTTTTGCATTTTTGCATAAATGTATGGAGATGAGGACATAAACTGCCATATCTTTTGATTGCGTCGTTGTAAAAAATTTAAATTTTCAGATCTTGTAAGGTTCATGGACCTGTGATATATGGTATTAATTTCAACTTGATACCTTTACCCGTTCATGAGATAAAGGGTCTTGACAGACAGACGGACAACAAACTGATCCTATAAGGGTTCCGTTTTTTTCTTTTGAGGTAAGGAACCCTAAAAATTAAACGCGGGGGTGAGCACGGCAGGGTGGGGGAGATGAACGCATTGTTCATTGGCTCTCCACCTGTCACCCATGCGCAGAAGATAACCGTGACAGCAAAACTTATCCTGCGCCCGCTACACTTTTAGCTTCGTCCATTTCACGTTGTAAATCTAAATTTTAGACGACTTTCACAACTTAGAACATCAAAACATTTTGAATTTCCTCCTAATCCCATTCGGAGGAGTTTAAGAAAATTTAATTAACTTAAACTCAGCTCGCTTATTTATTATCGTTCATAAAATCTAAAGTGTTGCGATAAAACATCACTGCAGGCGGATGTTCTAAGGAAATAACAGAAGTGACGTCTTTTACGGCATGAAGAAAAACCACAGGAGGTATTAGAACCTTGATTTTTGAACTGATTCTGATATGTGTGAAATTGAGTGACAGGATTAGAAATAGTGTGATAAAAAACACTCTTTATTGCAGAGAAAAGAGTAAATATAGATAGCAATATTGTCAACAGGAGTGGACATGGACTTTATTCGCCATTGTGGGCGGTATTGTGAAAATTATAGTTTTTATCAGAATAAAATTCTAACTTGCCATTTTTCAAAATTGCTCTACGTTTTAAATAAATAACAATCAATCTTAAAAGCCTTATCGAAGAAATAACTCTTTGAACCGACCAACTAGTCTACTAACTAATTAGTGGGCCACACTGGCGGGCTGTCAGAACAAAAAGTCTGCCGTCTGCTGTGCCTCTTCTCTTTGTGCCAGCTTTTTAGGGTTCCGATGGTAAAAAAAGGAACCCTTATGGTACGACTTTGTCTGTCTGTCAGTCTGTCTGTCCGTCTGTCTGTCTGTCACACCTCTATATCTCAGCAACCACTCATGCTATCGACTTGAAATTTGAAACAGTTTTAGAATATAGTTGCTCAACTTAATTGTACATGAAAACATTTTGAAAAAATTATCATTATTAATGTAAAGGGGGCAGAAGCAGGGGGGGCCAAATTTCAAAATGTCGCTACTAGGTCGAGTATCTATGAAAAAGCTTTACTTGTACATTTTAAAATATATTTTTGTATTTTTTTAAACCTCTTAGTTTTCGAGTTATGATGAAAAATGTCAAAAAAAATACCCCCTTATATCCGAAGTTTGTGAAAGGAAAAATCTGAATTAATTACAGTTGACAGAAGTTTGTGTAAACATTGCAGCAAAAATAAAACAATCTTTCTAAGTAGTACAGTTTTTTAGAAATCTGCAGATAACCTTTACAAACAAATTTAGTTTTGCGGTCCTAAAAATGGACTTTATTGCTTCCAAAAATACAAAAAGTCTATGGGAACCCTCGGTACGCAAGTCCGACTCGCACTTGACCGGTTTTTTTTAATTCTGTGATAGGCTAAAAATAAGTTCCATTCTGACGTAAGGGAATCTAAATTTTGCGAAAAAATAATGGCAACTGTGTTATTTGCAGGGACTAGATAAGTACTATTTATTTGTGTTTAATTTTTTTTTAGAAACATAATGACATTATTGACCCCTTCTCTAAATAGAGCCATGAAAATCCCCATAAATATGGGCCAAGTTTCAAGATCCCTTACATTTGAGTTACTGCTGCAAATTCTAAAATTGTACCATTAAATATTAATAAAAAAAAAATCGTTAAATAATACCCCCTCTACATCTATTTTTCTTGATCCATGCTTAGTACATCCAAACTTTTTTACTGCCCTTAAACCGACATTTCAGAGACGCCTAATAATGGTGGCATGAATAGAATGCTAAGATATAATTTTATACTTTGAGTAGCCTACCTAGGCAATTTCTTTTTTCAGTATTTTGGACAACGGTTTCAGCTGTTTTGAAATGGTTGCTGTTTATGGTGACTTTAATTAGTTCTTAGTAGTAAAAAATATGCATGTACTCATGGCAATGAACCAACTTCCCCAACGAAAGTACAAAATTTTGTTCCTTGGGGAAAGTTGTTCCATGAGTACATGCATATTTTTTGCTATCAAGAACTAATTAAAAGGCCTTCCCTATAATAATTGTTATAACCAAAGAAATTTGACCTCATACAATAATCCTATAAACTTTGTAAATGCAATGAACGCGTCGTTCATCTAATTTGGTAGGATGTGATCACTGACGACTTGACATGGCATGAGACATGCTAGCAGTTGTCATCCCATACTGAAAAAAAATAGCATGGTTTCTTCTCCGAGCGAAGCAAGGAGGTTTTTGTTCTGAGGTTATAACGCTATAAAACAATTTCTATGTGGAAGTATCTTTATAGCATCAAGAGCTCCACGATCTTATTCCTTCATCACCCTTCTACCATCGGGAGTTCATACGCACCGCAGGATATGACCAACACTTGGTTAATATTCCAAACATTCGCACAAAGCGCTTTGAAATATCTTTTATAATGCGTACGGCAAAGAGTGGAATTCTCTGCCTGCGTCTGTGTTCCCGAATTCATACCGAATCTATTCAAGTCGCGAGTAAATAGGCTTCTTCTGGGCAAGATTGTTCCATTTTCGACCTCACCTCTGTCCTCAAGACTAGATCGAGGTCAAGAGTAAGCCCATTGACAATAAAAAGGAAATCTTTTTTAACTATACAAATACAAAATACAAAATAATTTATTTAAAAAGTCCGGCTAACAAATAAAACAATTTTTCTCTGATAACCACACTAGGCTAGGCCTGTGTCGTGGTTATCACGACCAATTGAGGAACATCGGGACTAAACAGGGTAACATAATTAAAATTACATAGTTATATTATAACTTAACTTTAAATACATTATACTACAAGAAAGATAAGTGCAGAAAAAAAAAATTACAGAAACTAAAGCGACAATAATTAAGCTAACAGTAGACATTAGAAACTAGTGCATGGGTTTTGTATGGATTTGTGGATGGGTTTGTGAGTGCGTGTGTGTGTATGGGTGTGTAAATGTATTATTTAGTTTCGAAAGCGTCTCGTCTCTATTTTAAAGGGGTTAGCAGTTTCTCAGTTTCATCGTAAGTCAAGTTTATTAAAACTCGTTTTACTTTATTTTTAAATTCGTGTACCGTCAAGTGTCTCATATCATGTAATTTTAACATTTTATTGTATAAAAAGGGTAACATAAAAGGGGGAAATCGGGAGGCGAAATTTCATTTTACTGTTTCCTGAGGTATTTTGAAAATTCGACGTTTTAATAAGGTATTATAGTTTTCCGAGTTCAGTACCGCTTTATGCGTACTAACGACAGCCCTTAATATATAAAGTTGTCTTACGCTTAACACCTGCGCTTGCTCATAGAGTTGACAAGTGGGATATCTATACGGCAAGTTAAGCATTACCTTCAAGATCGCCCTTTGTGCTCTTTCCAAGGATATCATATAAGTTTTGGCTGCCGCTCCCCATACCTCCATACAGTATGTAAGTATAGGCTCACAAAGCGCTGTGTAAATTGATGTTAAGAATTCGATGCTGGCTACATGTCTCAGCTGTTTAAAAACATGTATTAATTTTCTAGCCCTAGCTGCCGTAGCCTCGATGTGATTCCTGAAGGTAAGTCGGTCATCAATTACCACCCCCAAGTACTTAATTGTGTTTGATCTTGTGATGACATTGCAGTTACAAGAGTTTCGATTAATTATGTTAGTTTGACAAGTATGTATCATCATGTTAAGCAAGGGATCAGGAGCAGTAGCGGCAGTTTTGTGAAAACAGACATATTTAGTTTTATTTGTGTTGAGAGACATTAAATTTTCAGTCAACCATTTGCTCACAATAGTCATGCCTTTCTCTGCGCTCAAAAAACATTCTTTCCAAGAATTGCCATGGAATATGATCGCCGTATCGTCCGCATAGCACACGATATCTGCGTCTTCTAAATTCAGCATGGTTAGACCGTTTAGGTAGACCAAAAATAGAGTCGGCCCGAGGACAAAGACTGAGGACCTATGGGGAATGTCAGTAAAAGTCTGTAGTGCGATCATTGATACTATATCTCCATATTTAGCTGTTATATTCAATGATTGTGTCGATCATGGTACATTTCCTGACTTAATGAAAAAAAGTAAAGTAGTTCCATTATTCAAAGCTGGTGACAAAAAGGATCCCAGTAATTTTAGACCAATATCAGTCTTACCTGTACTTAGTAAAATTTTTGAGAAGGTCATACTCAATCAAATGCTTTCACACTTCAATAGAAATAACTTACTACATGACCATCAATTTGGTTTCACGAAAGGGCGCAGTACAACGGATGCCGGGACTGCACTTTTAAAATACATCTTTTGCGCGTGGGAAAAATCTGAAGATGCTATTGGTATCTTCTGTGATCTATCCAAGGCATTTGATTGCGTAGATCATAGCACATTGTTGCTAAAACTTGAACATTACGGTGTTAAGAATAATTCACTTAAACTACTTAGGTCATATTTGGAAAACAGGATTCAAAAGGTACAAGTAAACAGGACGAAATCACTGGGATCTGTTGTCAAAATTGGCGTACCTCAAGGGTCCATATTAGGGCCATTTTTATTCCTTATTTATATTAATGACCTTCCTTCTGTGGTGAAAAATCTGTCAAAGATTGTGTTATTTGCTGATGATACTTCATTAATATTCAATGTAAGTAGGAAATCACAAAATTATAACGAAGTCAACGATGCACTTGGACAGATTCATGCATGGTTTACTGTTAACAATCTAGTCCTAAACGCCAAAAAAACTAAATGTATTAAATTTGCACTACCAAATGTAAGGTCTACTTCACATAACATAGTATTGAATAATGAGCCATTAGATTTTGTAAATAGTACAGTTTTCTTAGGGTTAACACTAGACTCTAAACTTCAATGGGGCCCTCATATAACGGCTCTTTCTGGTCGATTGAGCTCGGCTGCATATGCTGTTAGAAAAATCAGACAACTTACTGATGTAGCTACTGCAAGGCTGGTTTACTTTAGCTACTTCCATAGCATTATGTCTTATGGCATACTGCTTTGGGGCCGAGCAGCTGATATACATTCAATATTCGTTTTACAAAAGAGGGCTATAAGAGCAATTTATTGCCTGAAGACTCGTGATTCCCTGAGAGAACTGTTCAAGGAAATCAACATTATGACAGTGCCATGCCAGTATATCTATGAAAATATAATGTATGCTAGAAAGAACATCCATCAATTACCAAAAATTTGTGACAGGCATAATTTTAATACTAGAAATAAGCATAAAATTGATCAACCATATACTAGATTAACTAAAGTCAATACATCTTTCGTTGGTCTGTGTATACGATACTACAACAAAATACCTGACAATATAGTGCAATTACCTGAGAGAAAGTTTAAAGAATGTGTAAAGCAAACGTTATGTAAAAAAGCTTACTATAGATTAGATGACTATATGAATGACAAAGAGGTATGGTGCTCTGATATTCCAGCGAAACACAAGAAACACATTGTAAAAAGCCGACTCTTAAAGTAGGCCGTGCTGCAGTGGTTTCTTGCCGTTTCTTTTACGCTGCCATAGCACGATCCGAAACGGCGTAGACTCGCTCTATTTGCATTGTATTCTGCATGACATTCAATAAGTATTCTGTAAAGAATCTACATTGAATAAAATTATCTGAATCTGAATCTGAATCTGAATCTGACACTACCCTGTGGCACTCCAAAAGTCACTTCCCTTGCAGAACTAGTCCAATCGTTTACCTTAACCTGTTGGGTTCTGCCTTTTAGGTAGGTTTCAAACCAACTGAGGGCAACACCGCGTATACCTATTTGCTGTAGCTTCTTTAAAAGTATTGGAATTGATACTGTATCGAAGGCCTTGGCGAGGTCAAGGAACACTCCGATACATGATTTTCCGTTATCCAATAGTGAGGAAACTCTTTCAGTTAAGGTTTTGACGGCACCCTCCGTAGATTTGCCCCTTCTAAACCCAAATTGGCTAGCTGACAATATCCCTTTTCCTTCTAAATAATCAATCAACCTTTTGTTCATAACTTTTTCCATTATTTTAGATATTGCAGGTAGTAAAGAAATTGGCCGGTAGTTATTTAAATCCAAGATGTATAGGAGTAACTGCAGCTATTTTGAACGCTTCCGGGACGACTCCTGTCTCTAGACTTTGGTTAATATTATATGGTTTGGTTAACTTTCCACACAAAATGATTAAGTATAATAGTCGGGTTTAGTTGGTAAGGGAAATCTAAATGAAAACTAAGATTAAGACGTGGGCCACAAATGGAAAGTAGTTTTAATAAAGAAAGATCACAGTATTTACTTTTACACATTGTACCTATGTGTGTTTTACTTTTTCTAAGTATACATAATATTGTTATCTCAACTAAATAACTACAACAGTGTCTGTCATTAAGGCAGATACAGAATTAATAGTAAACTTAACTTGAAATCTCTTTCATAAGTTAATTTTATGCGACATAAAACGTAGCGTAGCGCCCTTAAGAAACCGGAGCGCAGAGTAATAGTGTATATCTTAAACCAATTTAATATAGTTCAGGAGACGACTGCTAAGAAACTACAGTATAAGCGTTGAAAGATAATACTCTAGATGTGACAGACGTGTACACCTGCACGGGACTCATACTATAACTGTGACAATTGTGTCAAAATACGAGTACATGCAAAAAATTGAGTCAAACAAAAAAATAAAAAACCGGCCAAGTGCGAGTCGGACTCGCGCCCTAAGGGTTCCGTACCTACCTACCATATGATATATTAAAAGCTTTTGCTCTTTGATTTTAAAAACTCCGTGACCATCCGACTTGACCCCTCTTTTGTAGAAAAGTTCTTGAAACGGGAGCTCACCTTAATTGGTTATTAAAGTTGTGAGAAAAATTGAAATATTTAATGATTTTAGACTTTTCTCTTTATTTGTACTGTGAGACCTAGATTTTTGCCAAATTTTTGCCAAAAAGGGTTTTGAAAGACAGACAGACAGGCAGACGGACAACAAAGTGATACTATAAGGGTTCCGTTCTTTTATTTTGAGGTACGGAACCCTAAAAAGGTAGGTAATCAGTTGGGCCAAACAAACAAAAATGAGATTCAGATGAAGGCAAAAGTTCTACTCACCTATCTAAATGATTATTATTTGTACTAAAGATAAAAACATACTCATATTAAAATAACAAATACATTTAACAGGTAGCCTGTTAATTCATGGATTAAGGTATCAATAAAAAAAATCAAACAATTATTTACTAAAAATGATTTTATTTTAACACTTCCAGTGTTCGGATAAATCTACAAAGTAAAAAGTAGTGAAGAAAAAAAAGTAAAAGAAGAAGTAGTGGAAGTTAGTGGTTCTGAAATATTGCGGTTTTCTACTTTGTAGAATTATTTACTAGTAATCCATTCCACAAAAGAACAGGAGATTTTGTAAACAAATATTATCAGTTGAAAACAGCGTGAATTTTCATTCTTTTTGCTCCTGAAGTCCAGTGATTCTACTCATGATATCAAGCAACTTTCTCGAAGAAAAAATTATAACATTGAATAATTTTTTGACTCTATATTAAAGTCGTCACGTGATCGATTCATTTTGTATGGAAAGTCGAAAAATTCGAGTGAAGAACTTTTTCCTCGTGAAAAGGTGTTTGTGTTCGGGATTCGGGAGCAAGACCAATGAAAATTCACGCTATACAAGGTGTAACAGAAAGGGTATATAAACCCTGAAGAATGTGATTCTGCCCATGAAACTGAACAACTTTCCTTAAGGAACACAGAAACACGAAAAAAAATTTTTGACTTCCCATACAAAATGCGCGATGAGCTGATTCAGTTTCTATGGGAGGTAAATTTTTTTTTTACATCTCTCATATTCGGTAAGTAGGTCCTTATTACCCCCAAATGGGGCTTGTAGGTGACCAATTAGCGCTCTAGGGTAATAATGTAGCTAGAAAAGCCCTAGGGCGGAATGTAATTACAACGTCCGCCTTGATGGCCGCCTCCAGCAGCAGGGCGGCGGGCGTTTTAGTTACTTTCCGCCCTAGGGCTTTTCTAGCTACATTATTACCCTATACGAGTAGCGCTAATTGGTCACCTACAATTTGGTGGTAATAAAGACCTACTTACCTCACAATCGAGATGTAAAGCAGAATAGTTAGCTCGGGTGTAAGCATCAATTGCACCCTCGAACTATAGGCGCCCTCGCTGCGCTCGTGCGCTTGTTACCCCTTGTATACACACATGATTTGATAGGTACATTACACCCAGATACTTAAGTTTATCATAAGTGCCCAACGACAGGAACAGGACCGTTGCATTAACAGGCAAGTAAAAATCAAGTTTTGTGTTTTATACGGTGGTCTCTCGGACTAAAATGAATCTTTCTGTGAAATCACCTGCGATTCATATTCAAATTGTGCGCGCGAGCAAAGAAGTTTCAGTTGAATACCTGCACAGAGCTAAAGAAAGAAATACTTCTTGAAAGGAAGACAACCAGCTTTATAATTTTAGGGATAGGAACTTGATTGGAATTGAGAATTTGAATTAGAACTTGCATATTTTGTTTTTGTACAAGTAAGCAAACGAGCAAGTGGGTATAAGTGATAAGTGGTCACCACCCAAAGCGTCCTCTGCCTTATAGAGGCACACTTTTACACTGATTATTTGTTTGTATATTCATTTATAAAAAACGCTAAAAATTACAAAAATATCTAAGGCTTTTAACATTTCATAAATCTATAAATAAACATTAATTAAAATTATACAAGAATATCAAGTCAATTACATTACATCACATTCAGTCTATATATACATTCGTCATTAGAAAGATAAAAAAAATATCATCATATCCATCATTCACATGTACAAATGTTCGCAATACAACAAACACTCTCTTTCAACTGTTGCCCATTCATCAGCAAACAAATCAAAGGCTGCGAGTGGTGAGAGCATTGTGCGCTTGCAGCGCCCGCGGTACCGGTGACTGCTGATGCGCGGCGGTACGCCGGGATGGTATGTCTCTTGTGCTGGTAATTTCACTGCCTACTTTATCCTATGAACCAAAACACCGTACTGCAAACACTGCTGCTTTCGGCAGAAATACGGCACAAGGGCTCGGAACTTTCCCAGTTGCAGAAAACTTTTGCATAAAACTTACACTCCCTTCAAATTGCTCATAAAAAACTTCTACTACAAACCAACTCTAAAATCATATAAAACTACAGACGTCTGACCGCACTACTGCTGCTAGTAAATAATTATGAGGACAAGTTCAAAAGTTATTCTCAAACTGTAAAACACTGACTTCTATTCACCTACATCGAGATGTATCCGTTTCCTGTACGATATAAAGTCGAATCGCTCTTAAACTTCGGTTTAGCTCAAGTTGAGTTTCAATCTAATTTCGGTAGAGAATTGAAACTTTGTTGCTCAATTTACGAGACTTGAATAGAAAGTGCTTCTAGTCTGTTTCTAAGATTACTTTGATTTACTGGCTTAAAAAGATTTTGAGATTTGGTATAGAATTGAAAATACGAAAGAAAGAAAAACGCGCCAGTTATAAAATTTATACAATATGATTTTTCAATGCTTTCGCTCCCGAAGCCCACTGATTCTACTCATGAAAACTGGAAATAATCCAAAGAAAAATAATTATATCAGAAAAAAAAATCTACTACCCAAAAAAGTGTTGATTTTGAGACCACGAGCATAGAAAGTATTTTTTTTTATTTTTTGCGGAACCAATGAAAATTTATGGTGTATGAGTATTTATCCAACTTGTGATGTAGCAAGTGGTAGATGCAGATACATTAGTGACGTTGATAAAATGGATGACTGTGACAAAAGTATCGATTGAAAAAAACCTACCAAGTGCGAGTTGGACTCGTACCACCACACGAAATATTTTGAAAGACGGAGTTTTTGTGGTAATAGGTTCAAAATTACTGTGCTTGTGTCTGACTCGCACTAAACTAGCTTTTCTTGTTATATTATTATCGTAGCTTATATTCTACAAACACACCAAGTTTCACGCTTGTGACCATTTTAACGATAAAGCTAAAACAAAAATCTGAGCTGCTTAGAGTTTTAAACATGGTTTTGTCCAAGTTTTACGCAGTCATATTTTATTGCATAATACTCGTAGATAGGAATAGAGTAGGTTATGCGATTCTAAAGGGTACCACAAAATCGTTGAAACAAAATGACGCAATTGGTGTAAGTAACACTCTCAAAACAAGCACGTAAGCGGCAAAAAAAGCATTTTCAAACAAAAACATTGTTAAAATCTTTACAAGGAAATCACTCGGTTAATAATAAAAAAATAAACGAGGGCAGAAAACCTTTTATCTGGAATTGAAATCACCGGTTGGATCCCAGAAGATCCGCCGAACGCATCCGACTCAGATCCGATTTTAACTAAATTGAGTTTTATAAGATTTCTGCTACCTCGCTCTGAAATAGGGCTGCGAGCATAGAAGACACAATTTTTGGTATAGAAATGCCTTGTGAAATAATTAAGGTGAGCAATTCGTGTTGCATGCATGGTCTGCGATTCTGCGTCTGCGACTACCCTGTGGACGTGGGCCTTCTGACTCTACCTTAGTTGTTGTTGTATAATATTTATTGTTACAATACTATTCTCGGAACTATTGTATGCAAAGGCGGGCTTATCCCTAGGTGATATCTCTACCAGTCAACCTTTTTGTTTTAAATCTCACAGTGTTTTGTAAAATTCCACAAATTAGAAAATCACAAATTTTACAGCCACGGACAGGATTCTAACCGGGTATTGCCCATGGTCCACCTGCGTGATTCACCTGTGTGTACCACGGGATATTTTTTTCTCCCGTGGTCCACCCGGATATAAAATACAGGGTGTAAAGAAACCCTCGTGGACCACATGCAATGACTGATTCTAACAAGCGTTGTTAAACGTATAAAAAATTATGATCAGCAAAGAAAAATGAACCTTGTGCATAACGTAAAGACATGTCAAAATGGGCTTCTTACTTGCTTCTTACGATAATGTTACTTAAGTGCAGAATATTTTCGATGTGAGTTAAGCAGATCCGTGTTTAGATATAGTTCTTGCTACGCACAGGGTGTCATTCAAAGGCATTTCGCTAGTACAGTAATAACTTACCATTAGCCCTGGTCTATGCCCGATAAAAAAAACCGGTCCAGTGCGAGTCGGACTCGCGCGCCGAGGGTTCCGATATACCTATAGTATTTTTGGAAGCACTAAAGTCCATTTTCAGGACCGCAAAACTAAATTAGTTTGTAAAGGTTTTTTGCAGATATAGAGGTGTGACAGACACACGGACAGACAGAAAGACAGAGCGACACCATAAGGGTTCCTTTTTTTACCATTTTGGTATCGGTACCCTAAAAAACGTATGTAGATTGACAGGTTTTATAGTAATAATCACCGGTGATAGCGTTAGATCAGCTTTGGCCTCGTGCTAGCGAATCGTCTTTAATGAAACCCATGTTTAACGCAACGGGCGCCTTTTAAATATTTCTCAGTATTTTTAAATACGTTCCTCAAGTAAAGTGCCACACAAGGCACTTCTATCGATATTTTTTTCTGTATCTATGACATTAGCAGTAGAACTGTGGTTATGTATGACTCCAATTTGTTTCAGCCTGGCTTATGTAAAGTAGAACTAATGCCCATGTAAGTTTACGATGGAATTGTTCTGCTGGTTCCATTTAGCATAGTTTTTATAAACCAACAAATAGAAGAAGAAAAGCGATATGGGCAGTAAAAGACAAAATTTACGGTAGGCGAAACGAACTTATTCTATTAAAATAAAAAATCAGTCATTGTGGAAAAAGCGCTTCAACGTCCACGTGTTACCCAGAAACTGAGCCGGCAACGCCGAGACGAAATGCATTTTCGAGAAAAATCTTTTCGGCAAAAAAAATCGGTAAAAAGTAATTCGATAAAAGTGTTTTCGGTAAAATACATAGGACCCCAGATCAGGACAGACATATGTCTGCGTTGTTTGCGCTGCATCATACATTACAATAATCTGCTCTGCCTTACGCTGTACAATCTGCATTCCAGCTTACTCCCTTCCTCACTTTGGTCTTTGAACCACAATATATCTTTACTAAGAGTACAAACATAAAAACAAGCTACCTTACAAAGCAAATAAGTGTCTTTTCCTTATTTAATCTTTTGGTGCAGTCGCACACAAAGAAACAGGTGTCCCGTACCTACCTGTCCTGTTGACAGGCCGACAGACAGTAGCTGCTATAACTTGTAGAGGTAGATTTTCCAATTTACCATGTTTTTGCAACTAACTAACTCTTCAAAACTCCGTCAGCTGCATACAACACGTAAATCAATGCCGTTTCACAGCTCTTATGTAAATTAATTCATGCTTCAACTGCAGCAAACTTAGCAGATACCACCGACTAACTTAATATCCAGAAATAACAGAGCGGAATAAACAGCTTTTGGATGGCAAATGTAATTTGGTCGTCGCTTAAATGATTGCCATAAATCCACGTCTGTCGACGGACTAAGTACACAGTATGTTTTGGGTCGAATTATGATGGGATAGGAGAGATAGCAAATCCACACTTTGCTATTATACGAGCAATTTATATTCTTATCTAAATTGAAGTTGTGTACCTCGTGGGGTATCGCCCATACTTGGTTACTATTCCATACAATTGCTCATAGCGCTTCGCAACATCTTAGGTGGGAGTTCTCTGCCTGCGTCTGTGTTTCCGAGTTCATCATCATCATCATCATCAACATCCCATGAAACGTCCACTACAGGACAGGGAGCTCCCTCCAGAATTCTAGCTTTTGCTAGAAAAATGTGAAGGGGAAGTACCATAGTCACCTCGCTTGTTAGCGTTACGGCTGGCACCATAGTTTCCGAGTTCATATTACCCGAATTTATTAAAGTCGCGAGTAAACAGGCTCCTTCTTGGCATGCTCATTCTATCGTTGACCTCATCTCTGTCCCCAGGGCTCGATCGAGAACAAGAGGAAGCCCATTGACTACATAAAAAAACCTCTTCTTAATATTTTTGAAGTTTGAATTTAGCCAAAAATTTGTTCCAAGTTCCCAGGTTTTAGTTTAGTATTTTTGTAGCGCGAGATTTTTTTTGTGTTATCGTTGTTCTTTCAGAGGTAAGATATTTTTCTGGGTAGAGATAGGGTGGTACTAAAGTCAGCACACCACGAATATATATCCGCCAAGATATAGGTTAATTTTTGCCCGTGTGGTGCCGACAAAAAATTATAACAACCCATCTCTAATCGTGGGTGTCGTAAGAGGCGACTATGGTAATTTGAGGTACAGCGTCCTTCTGCGTGTCGTACCATCTTACATACTGCGGTCACCAACAACCGCGTTGCTAGCCACAACGCCAACTAGGCGACTATGGTACTTGATTGGTCCAGCAAAAGATGGAATTCTGAAGGGAGCTGCCTGTCCTACAGTGGACGTCTTATGGGATGTTATGATGAAGTTGGATTATAATAATATTCTTATGGTTATGACTATATCCATAAATAATAGTTTTATGCTTATCGTTATGTATGATCGTGTATTGTATTGTAGTCGTAAAGCCAAGTCAGAGGCCATTTGTCGGCTTGAAAACTCTGACAGCCAGGTTGGCCACTAACCTCTGGTCTGGTTTGCCTCCTTAGTTGCGGAGGTTAGATGGAAGTCGCTCTGTGTGAAAACCAGTGCCCTCGTCAAACACCTACCCTAGATTAGGTAGCCGACTCTGCAAGAACCATCTGGCAAAAATGGAATAAGTAAGGCTGAAAAAATGCAATAATGATGATACTTTTGACTATTTCCCTGCGACATTGTTACAGCTACACCTAAGTAATGCAGTAGTGGTAGTCCACAAATTAGAACAGGTATTGGACCAGGTGTTCGCAATGGAAACCAATTAATGTTATTGCTAGCTCGGACCTACATTAACTGGGAGGCTTATTAGGCCGGTCGGATTGCGGCGGTGTACTGTACTACCGATTTGAATGTATTAACTAGCTGCTCTGAATTTCGCAAAGTACGGTAAACTGCACGTCGGTAGAAACTTTTTCAACTCTATTACCACGCCTTAAGGTCCAAACGTGTTTCTACTGACGTGCGGCCGTGTGTGCCTAGTAAAGTAACTCATGCTTTGTAAAGGATGTTAAGCTGTTGGTGCAGGCCATTATTATTGAAGTAGTCATTAAACCAAGCTAGAGGCCATAGTAGGTTGACACCTCTGGCAATCAGGTTGACAAATAACCAGACTTATCTATGATTTGCCCTCTGTCTCACCGCGGACACTACATACATCGAGCGCGAATTTGAAATTTGTAATTGAACGGTCGCGTAGGCCTGCATATTCAGTACAAAAGACCCTCAGGAGCACCACGAGAATAGCGCGGGCGGTTCGCGCGGGGATGCGGGGTGGATTGCAAGGGGAGAGTGTCCGTTCTGTGTGATAGTACAATTACTTTATTCTGTGCTTCTGTGTTGTAGTCGTGGTGACAGTTACCTTTAAAAACTAGTGCTTTCGTGAATGTGTGTTAGGTTAAGGCCAACTGTTAAACGGAATTAGGTTAGGCTAGTAAAACAATAATAATAACCTTTTTAGATTATGTATGGTACAGCAAAATTACTTGAAAACTGGAATGTTTCTCAATCTCTCGTCAGATTGTCCCTTAAACTTTTCTGGTATACATTTTATGTAATTAGCATCTCTTTGGAACGATACGGTTCTGCCGTCCTCGGTCTTTAGCCTCGTCAACTGGCTCTGTCCAATAGACAGATCTCTTGCGAACACTTTGGAGCCTTTGGTCCGCTCAATCGCTTCTTTAATATGGTAAGTATTAAATAGCCGAAGGTCGCGAGTCAGAGACTTAGAGATCTGTCTATTGAGCCGCCGATATTGAGAAGTATCGTCCAATCCTGAGCTACTGAGGGAAGTCGAGAAGTTCTATGGGCAGTTATACACGTCAACCGGCCCACCCGTTAGCAGTCTGGCCAACGATCCAAGAGCTAGACTTACCCGACACCATACCGAAGATATCCCGGATGTCAGCTTGTACGAAATTAGAATGGCTCTCAGACAGCTTAGAAACAACAAGGCACCCGGGCACGATGGAATTACGGCTGAGCTTCTGAAAGCAGGCGGAAGGCCAGTGCTAAAAGCTCTTCAGAAGCTGTTTAATTCTGTCATACTCGAAGGGAAAACGCCACAGGCATGGCACAGAAGTGTGGTGGTGCTCTTCTCCAAAAAAGGTGATAAGACCCTGCTGAAGAATTACAGACCCATCTCAATTCTGAGCCATGTCTATAAGCTGTTCTCGAGAGTCATTACGGACCGTCTCGCGCGCAGGCTCGACGACTTCCAGCCTCCCGAACAAGCTGGTTTTCGTAAAGGCTTCAGTACCATAGACCACATACATACGCTACGGCAAGTTATACAGAAGACCAAAGAGTATAACCAGCCACTTTGCCTAGCGTTTGTGGACTATGAGAAGGCTTTCGATTCGATCGAGACGTGGGCCGTGCTACGATCTCTCCAGAGGTGCCAAGTCGACTATCGGTACATTGAAGTGTTGAAGGATCTGTACAAAAACGCCACTATGTCAGTTCGTCTTCAGGACCAGGACTCGAAACCTATCCAATTGCAGCGAGGAGTGAGACAGGGAGACGTCATATCTCCTAAACTGTTCACCGCTGCATTGGAAGACGTCTTAAAACTCCTGGACTGGAAAGGAATTGGCATCAACATCAATGGCGAATACATTTACCTTCGATTTGCCGACGATATTGCCGTAATGGCTGAGACCCTGGAAGATCTTGGCACGATGCTCCATAACCTCAGTAGAGTTTCACAACAAGTGGGTCTTAAAATGAACATGGATAAGACGAAAATTATGTCTAACGCCCTTGTTGTACTCACTCTACTCAAAGTTGGAGACTCTACGCTTGAAGTTGTCGATGAGTACGTATACCTGGGACAAACAGTTCAGCTGCGTAAATCCAACTTAGAGAAAGAGGTAACTCGTCGAATCCGACTCGGATGGGCAACGTTCGGGAAGCTCCGCAATATCTTCACGTCCAAAATACCGCAGTGTCTCAAGACGAAAGTCTTTGACCAGTGTGTGTTGCCAGTGATGACATATGGCACCGAGACGTGGCCGCTCACGATGGGCCTTATCAGAAAGCTCAAAGTCACCCAAAGGGCTATGCTTGGAGTCTCTCTGCGCGATCGAATCAGAAATGAGGAGAACCGCAAAAGAGCTAAAGTAAATGACATAGCCCTGAGAATCCCTAAACTGAAGTGGCAGTGGGCATGGCACATCGCAAGAAGAACCGATGGCTGATGGGGCGTGAGGGTTCTGGAGTGGCGTCCACGTACCGGAAGACGAAGCGTTGGCAGGCCCCCAACAAGGTGGACCGACGATCTGGTCAAGGTCGCGGGAAGCCTCTGGATGCGAGTAGCGCAGGACCGGTCATCATGGAGATCCTTAGGGGAGGCCAGCAGTGGACGTCTTTCAGCTGATATGATGATGAGCTTCTCTTTAACTCCTAAATTGCGTTTTTTCTGTAAGTCAGGTCTTTAGCTCTGTAAGTTTTACATGGTTTTACCCAAAGTTCCTTTTTTATGCAATTTGATCTTAAGCGATATGGGGGGTAATCGTGGTAACTTGAACGATATTACCAAAATAAAAACGTTTGCCTCTAATACCTAGTTAAGTCTTACCGTAACGTTTGAGGCAAACGTTTTGTTTTGGTAATATCGTTGACATTACCACGATCACCCCCATGTTGTCGTTTGACATCTACTGAAAATTTCTTCCTATATAGGGTGCATATAGCAAAATATATGCATGTTCTTTCCCAAAAATACATGGTATACTCAACAGCTCGTCAGTAGAAACACTTTTGGACCTTATGGCGTGCTGATAGAGTTGAAAAAGTTTTCTACCGACGTGCGGTTGACCAATTGGCCATACGAAAAACGAGAGTTTTTTGTCGCGCAGAAGTAAGGAAAGGCCAAAAAAGTCTTGTTTTTGATCTAAGCTTCTTTGGTTAAAACATTTTTTTATTTTTTTTCTGTTTATTCCAAAGCTTTTATGTTTATTCCAAAGCTTACCAATCTATTTTGCAGCTGTGATACTAAAACCAGAGAATATTTGACGGAAAGAATTATATTGTTTTACAAACTTGTTTTTAGGGTTCCGTACCTCAAAATAAAAAAATGGAACCCTTATAGGATCACTTTGTTGTCCGTCTGTCTGTCTGTCTGTCAAGACCCTTTTTCTCACGAACGAGAAGAGGTGTCAGGTTGAAATTGATTACAGGATCTGAAAATTTTAATTATTTTCAACGACGCAATCAAAAGATATGGCTTTTTTTGTCCTCATCTCCATACATTTATGCAAAAAAGCAAAACCTACAGGGTACTTCCCGTGGACCTAAAATTATGAAATTTGGCAAGAAGTTAGGTTTCACAGTACAAATAAAGGGAAAAGTCTAAAATCATTAAATATTTCAATTTTTCTCACAACTAATATTAACCAATTAAGGTGAGCTCAAGTTTCAAGAACTTTTCTATAAAAGAGGGGTCAAGTTGGATGGAAGCGGAGTTTTTAAAATCAAAGAGCAAAAGCTTTTAGTATATCATATGGTAGATAGGTATGGAACCCTTAGGGCGCGAGTCCGACTCGCACTTGGCCGGTTTTTTTTTCTGACATATTTAGCCGATTGCTTTTGACATACCTGCAAAATATGTACGTAAGAGTTGAAATAAACAATAAAAATGCATCATAAGTTGTTTGTAATCACGTGTATAGCATAACTTTCGTTATCAAGGATTAATTAAAAGTCACTTTATATAACAAACACCTTAAAATTTATTACCAAATTAAAATTTTATAACTGCTACTTACGGCGTCATAAAACTAATAAGGTGTATATATCAAGCGTTCCATTTCACGCATTAAATAACACTACCTGGTTTAATTACACGCTGGTAGGGCGTATTGTTGTGGTTCCGCCATCGTCGCGTAAGGGCTTAATGAGTTATATGTGGCCCTTCTATGGGGGGCACAGAGGTGAAAAGAATGGGCGATCACTCAAGCGAGGGACTTTAGATACTTCCAAAAACTAGAAGTTTTTTTTTCTTAAAGTGGGTAAATGAGCAAAACGCGTTGCCCACCCTGGATGGTATGTCTCACAGCAGTACAAAGCATTAGTGCTTTACGACAGAAAAAAACCGGCCAAGTGCGAATCAGACTCGTGCACCGAAGGTTCCGTACCACTAAGGTAAAAGTACCAACTGAAAAAAACGTTAGCTATGAACGCACAGTCACGCAGTAGTTTATTAAATTTGCGCGAGTCCGACACGCACATGACCAAGTTCTGTTATATGTTGTTTGTTTATTTTTTAATTTTATTATTTATCGTTACAGAAGTATATAATCTGTGAAAATTTCAACTATCTACCTATACGGTTCATGAGATACAGCCCGCTGACAGACAGATATCGGACGCATATTAATAGGATCCCGTTTTTCACCCTTTGGGTACAGAACCCTAGAAATGGTGTCTGTAAAATCGCTAGTACTATAAGGCTTATAAAAACGTTTTAACTTTAAATTATTTTTCATCTTCATCATCATAACATCCCATGGAAACGACCACTGCAAGACAAGGACCTCCGTCCAAAACTCCAGCGAACAACCTCGCTTGTTAGCGTTGCAGCTGGCACCGGGCACTGGACCGCCGTTGTTGTTGACCTCAGTATGTAAATAAATATTAAAATGTCATTTTAAAAATAGTACGAAACTAAGAAGGATGCTGCTGTCCATCCTCCTGTTCATAAACGCTCTTAGTCGCCTCTTACGACACCCTCTCGGTACTTTTCTTTGCTGCCTTTGCCGGCACCACAAGGGTATTTTTTAAACATTGAAAATAACTAAATAGCTTCTACATTATGACCATAAAACATTTTGCTCGAATTTAATAAAATCTTTTATAGTGCTTACCTATCTCCATATTCATACTCGTATGTCCGATAAATTTTGTTTTTATTGTTAAGTATTACATTTCCGCATTAACAATTTCAGTTAGAACCTAATGAAGAAATGGTAGTAATAAAAGCTCCGACAAGAAAATAAGAATTGTCCTTACTCAAAATATAAAATCTACTGCCTAAAATACTAACTTTCCGACTACTTTTGTCCGAATAAAAATGACGAAACGACCGAATGTGATACAGAAATCTTCGAAAAATTAACGTGTTTTTTCATTGCTGTAATACCAGCAATAAAAAATCACGATAATCAATCAAATCTTTTTTACCAGCTTTAAGTAAGTTCTGGTAGTTCTTTAAGTAAGGCGAGTGAGTGAGTAAGTACCTATTTGTGTAAGTATGAAAAGTTGGTACTTAATTCCTTCATGTGTTTATGTCGGTCAGCTTGGCTTGGCTGGTTAATTAGAATAATAGTCGGCCACAGATTGTTGGAGATTAACTTGTGTTTCGGAACCATTATTATTTCCCATAAAGAAATTGGGTGTATTTCTACGGCATCCGTAGCCCTCAAGATTCGAAAAGGTGCTACGGTGCTACGTCGTAGCAAAGTGCTACAGTTTATGTCATGCGTCGCTAGGTTTCCATGAGATTATATCGACGCATTAATAATAATAAATCTTTATTTCTCTCACCACAAAGTATAATTTTCATGACAACATAAAACACAATACAGGGTGTTAATTTGATTGCGTGCCATAGCTCAGGGGCGGGATCAGTATCAGTAACTGAACAACTTTTCCCAAGGAACATAGGTCGAAATACGAAAATCAATTTTTGACCTCCCATAGAAACTGAATCAGCTGATAGCGCATTTTGTATGGAAGGTCAAATTTGGTTTTTCGTATTTCGACCTATGTTCCCTGGGAAAAGTTGTTCAGTTACTGATACTGATCCTGCCCCTAAGCTGTGGCACGCAATCAAATTAACACCCTGTATAATACATTTCAGGATTTACGAAAATAACTTATTGCTAATACATGTTACTTATAGTAGTGAGGTTAAGAGTTGTGTGTTTGGCTCGGCAGCAAAGTCATTTCGCTCTCAGCAAGATTTTTCTCTTGAACTACTCGCATCGCTCCTGGCTGAATCGAAGCACTCGCGCCAAATAACAATTATGCTGCCTTGCATAGTAAATAACTATTGTTTATTGAGTACATTTTGCAGCGTAGATTTCAGTTGAAATAATTAGTAGGTACGTACAATACCTTTTTTTATTTTTCGTTAACTATGATATTTTTTGTACGCAAACAAACATAATCAGACTTTTTAGGGTTCCGATACCAAAATGGTAAAAAAAGGAACCCTTATGGTGCCGCTCTGTCTGTATGTCTGTCCGTCTGTCTGTCACACCTCTAAATCTCAGCAACCACTCATGCTATCGACCTGAAATTTGGAATAGTTTTAGAATATAGTTTCCCAACTTAATTGCACATGAATTTTTTTTGAAAAAAGTTTGATTATTAATGTAAAGGGGGCCAAAATAAGGGGGACCAAATTTAAAATTGTCGCTACTAGGTCAAGTGGGGTATCATATAAAAGGGCTTTACTTGTACATTTTAAAATATATTTTTGTATTTTTTTATATTTCTTAGTTTTCAAGTTATGATGAAAAATGTCAAAAAAAATACCATTCCCCCCGATATTTCCTTACTCAAACTTCGGAGATAAGGGGGGCCTTAAGTTTCAGTAAGGAAATGTCTGAATTAATTACAGTTGACAGAGGTTTATGTAAACTTTACAGCATAAATAAAACGATCTTTCTAAGTTGCACAGTTTTTCAGAAATCTGCAAAAACCTTTACAAACAAATTTAGTTTTGCGGTCCTGAAAATGGACTTTATTGCTTCCAAAAATACTATAGGTATATCGGAACCCTCGGCACGCGAGTCCGACTCGCACTTGACCGGTTTTTTTTACAATGACCTTGCCCTTGACCTGAATCCATCCCTGAGGAAAAAGTAGGTCAACGGTGGAACGGGCTCATCCAAATTCACTCGCGAATGATTAGTTTCGGGTCATATCAACTCGGGAATACAGACGCAGCAGGTAGGGAGTATCACTACTTGGCTTAGCACATTTTTCTTTTATACAGGGTGTTAATTTGATTGCGTGCCATAGCTTAGGGGGTGGTACAGTAACGATAAAGGAACTCAAAAAAAAATCCTACTTAATTTTATTTTAACTCCATTGAAACTAAACTAATGCGGAGGGCAATGATCTTGAGCACCGCGCTATCGAAAGAGTTTCAGTTATGTATGTGCCTACCTTATCCACTGATACTGCATGTACCACTGATGCTTCCTTCCGGGTCATTGCCCTCCGCGTTCGTTAAGTTTCAATGGAGTTAAAAAAAAATAAGTAGGATTTTTTTTATATATTTTTTGTGTTCCTTTATCGTTACTCAAACACCCCCTAAGCTATGGCACGCAATCAAATTAACACCCAGTATACTATTTTATCTTTATATACGATGGGGCGTAAGGGTTCTAGAGCGGCGACCACGTACCGGAAGACGAAGCGTTGGCAGGCCCCCCACAAGGTGGACCGACGATCTGGTCAAAGCCGCTGGATGCGAGCAGCGCAGGACCGGTCGACATGGAGATCTTTAGGGGAGGCCTATGTCCAGCAGTGGATGTCTTTCGGCTGATATGATGATGATACTGTTTTGAACATTATTAAGCTACTTATCCTTATATTATATTTGAAAACTCAGAATAGAATTTATACAAACTTTATTTTAGATGAAATCATTTTAACATCTCTAGAATTAACTAGATGTAATTTTCAAACCCTAAGAAATATATTTCAGAAAACTGCTAATTAAAACTATCCATCTGGAGGCCTATTATAATGAAATTAATGTTGGGCTCAGCTGCTATTTTGGATTCAATTCCCAGGACTGTAATTAAACAAATTTCCAGCCGTAGTAGGACCTATTAATTTGATTGAACGCCATTTGTACGATTTCAAACGTTTGTGTTGGCTATTATAGAATTTTTTTTTATGTACGAGTAGAATAAAAAGTGTTAAAATCGCACTTATTTTAATAGCTTTTCTTAAGAAATATGATACGAAAAATTTCACTTCAACAATGTAAGGTATATGTTACCATCTTTATTTTATAATATACCTTGTGAGATTGTAAATTATCGAAAATTGGGAAGCTGGTTGGTTCAGGTCCGTTAGGCAAGGCAAACGACATTATACGTTAGGGTTAGGTTGTGTTAGGTTCTCTTACGACCTGTGGGGGTGTCCTAATTGCAGTTCACAAAAAACATAAATGCTACAGAGTAAGGTAAGCTATGAAAGTACCTGTGAAGATCTGTGGGTAAACATTACTGTTGGCAATAGTAAACAAATACGTACTTTAACAATATGTGGTGTGTATTTGCCTTCTCCCCTAAAAATGGAAGTGCTTGAAACGTTTTGTAAATAACTCAAGTTGTGTAATATCCAACATTAATAATTCACAAACATTAATTTTCGGAGATTTTAATCTATCTTCTATTGACTGGAGCTGCAACAGTCCCAATGATTATCTTATACCTATATCATATAATGGCAAAATACGCAGCATTATTACTGATTTTATGTCTGAGTGCGGGTTATACCAAATCAATGGTTTGCGTAATAGGTATGGCAAGTTGTTGGACTTGGTGTTTAGCTATGACCAAAATCTAGCTGAGGTAACTGAATGCATGAACCCGATTAGCATAGTCGACAAATATCACCCTCCCCTTGAATTTTCGGTCAAACTTAACTCAGTAAAATATATTGAACCTGCTGTAATATCAAAACTCAACTATTTCAAAGCTGACTATGACACCATTAACTTAGAATTGGCAATGATAGATTGGGAATTTACTTTTAAAGACTGCTCAACCATAGATGAAATTATTGGTTTATTTTACTCAAAGCTTCGAAAAATTATAGAAGAACTGGTCCCAAAAACGAAGCCAAGACCTAACAATTTCCCTTTCTGGTACTCTCACAGGCTGATTAAAAAATTAAACGAAAAGCAAAAATTTAGAACTCGTTTCAAGAAATATGGTAATCCCCTAGACGAAGTTAAGTTTAATTTTCTAAGAGACGAATGTGAAATTCTGATAAGTGATTGTTATAAGAAATTTATTAACTCAGTTGAAAGTAGTATTAGAATAAACCCTAAGTTTTTCTGGTCGTACACCAAAAAAAAATCGGAAAAATAAATTGGATTACCCAGCAAATATGTTTCTTAACAATCAAACCTTTTCGGACGTGAATGATATTTGCAATAGCTTTGCCGGACATTTTTCTAGTGTCTATGGGACAAGTACAGCACCATCAGATACAAATTGCATAGTACAAAATAAGCCGAATCAGACGTTTCTTACTGAATTAACAATTTTAGAAGCGGAAGTAGAAGCCAAGCTGAAGAAACTGGATCAAAATAAAGGCGCTGGGCCAGATAATATTCCTCCTATCTTTGCTAAAAAGTGCGCAACCAGTCTGGCGAAGCCTTTAACAATAATTTACAATAAATCATTGGCAGATGGATGTTTCCCGAAAATATGGAAAGAAACAAGAGTTATACCGGTTTTCAAGGATGGTGACAAATCTGACATTAGTAAGTATAGGCCAATCTGTATACTATCTGTGTTTCCAAAAGTCTTAGAATCCCTTGTGTGTCCGGTTATAAACTGGCATATGAAGACCTCATTCGATGAGAATCAACATGGCTTTCTTAAATGTAAATCTACCGTGTCCAACTTAACCCTTTACGTAGACAATTTGTCTGAAAGTATGGATAAGAATACCCAGGTAGACGGGATCTACACTGATTTTTCTAAGGCATTCGACAAGGTCGACCATTTTATCTTCGTCGCGAAACTTAAATCTTACGGGTTTTCTGGATCTTTTCTTAGCTGGCTTAACTCCTATCTAAGTAGCAGACTTCTTAAAGTCGTTATAGGTGGAGCTGAATCCAATGAATTCACAGCCGGTACTGGGGTTCCCCAAGGATCTCATCTTGGTCCTGTGCTTTTCAACATTTTCATTAACGACATAAGTCAATGCTTTCACTATAGCCGGTATCTGCTTTATGCTGATGACCTAAAATTGTACAAAGAGATAAAAAGTATTGAATGTTGTCGACAGTTGCAGGAGGATTTCACTAGATTACAGCAATGGTGCGATATAAACAAAATGACTTTGAATCACAACAAATGTTATTATATAACATTTACAAAAAAATCTAAACCAATTAACTACGTCTATAATATCAAACCAAATCCCCTTGTAAAGTTAAATGACATTAGAGATCTGGGAATTCAGCTTGACAGCAAGCTTAGCTTCATCTCTCACGTTGATAGGATTATACAGCAGGCATTTTAAATCTCCGGTTTTATATTGCGCACAACTAAACAGTTTAAAAACTCCAAAACTAAACTAACCTTATTCAATGCACTCTCTAGGAGCGTATTAGAATGCTGTTCTACAGTATGGAATCCCTGCTACAAAATACACTCTGAGCGTATTGAACGGGTACAAAAAAAATTCTTACGTTCTCTTACTTTTAAGGACCGGGCATTACGTATCTATCCGTCATATAAAAAACAATTAGTAAAATACAGGGTTCTCCCTCTGTCCGACCGCAGAACTATGCTCGATCTTTGTTTTCTTTATAAAGTCATTCAGTGTCAAATTGACTCTCCACAAATCTTACAAAAAATTAACCTGCTTGTTCCTAAGCCAAACAGCCGGCCGAATAAAAATCGTGCAACCTTCAAAGTCACTTCGCATAGAACAAATGTTGGTTCTTCGGCTCCTATAAATCGATGTTTAAAGAAATACAATGAACTTGCAGGACACATAGGCATTGATATATTCAATGATACCTTTACAATATTTAAAAACAAAATAAAAAAATATTTTGATTGCATATGTGATACCAATAAATAATAAATAAATAAATTGTGTTTATAGTGCGACAGTTTTATTGATGTTAATACAATTTAATTTAGGTTAAATTAAATTGATTATAATTTTAATATAAATTTAGTTACTTATATAAGTTAAAGTTTGTGTTAAATTAAATTAAATCAGGATCTAAAACATTTATACATATATAGAAATTATACTTTATGAATGCTGTGTTGACTTGTAAGTGTGGTACATAAAAACCTTAAAGCCTTATATATTAAGAAACCTTTGTAAAATAACTTTATGTACTATGTTAGTTAACCAATTTAAATAAATAAATAAAAAAAACAAGACCTTAGCGCACGAGCCTAGCAGCGAGCGTGCTGCGACGACAGCCGGCGAGTACCAGAAATATGTTCGGTACAGTTTACAATTCACGATAATATAATGTATGGGCTTTTCAAAAAAGAAACATGATATGAATGTTTGCTAAATATTACGAACTGGAATTTCGAACTGGAAGATGTAAACTAGCTTCTGCTTACCTAATCATTACGGTCACCATCATCCGCGGTCTATGGTGCCAGCCTCAAGGGTGACTAGCGTCTTGACCGGTATCCCCCCCCCCTCCCCACAACCCCCCATTAGTGGTCGTCTAATCGGACTTTAAGATCTTATACTATTAAACGAGCAATATTATATTTATATATACGAGTATGTAATCGTTTTCTCAAAAACGGCCCTAACAATTTCAATGACATTTACTATTGCACTGTTTTTTTGAACATTTCTAAATATAACGCGATTCAAAAACCCTACAGCGCCATCTGTTGTTGGGGTTTGGTTAAGATTATATAGAGCGAAGCTCGGTCTCCCATGTACTGATGAATATAAATTAACAAAAAACGCATATTTTGAATCCATATCAATACCATAGAACTCTGCCAACAAACTATTATACAGGATGTTAATTTGATTGCGTGCCATAGCTTAGGGGTTGGTTCAGTAACGATAAAGGAACTCACAAAAATTATAAAAAGAATCCTATTTAATTTTTTTTTTCGCTCCTTAACTATCAAAAGCGCGCGCGTACCACTGATGCTCCGTCCGGGTAATTGCCCTCCGAGTTCGTTAATTTTCTATGGAGTTTTAGTTTTTTTTAAGTACGATTTTTTAATTTTTTTTTTGTGTTCCTTTATCGTTACTCAAAACACCCCCTAAGCTATGGCACACAATCAAATTAACACCCTGTACAGTTTGGCGGATCTCAGGTTGAAAAATGTATCTACTGCTTTTTTTATACTAAAGAAAAAAGCAAAAAAGAAACTTATTTTAAGATCCGGTATAAATCGATTATTTATAAAAGCTCCTAAACACCAAGGGAATGAGACAATTTTCAGTCAGAAAAAGCTTTTCAAACTTAATGCGATGGTTATCAGTAATATTTCTGTGCGTTTTTCTTCCAAATTACATTTTACTGTAATTGTAACGGCTTCCGCAGCCATCTTCGAGGATTTTTCAATTAATTTCATGGTTTTTTGTCATGACAGAGTGTCATCATTGTAAGAGATAATTGTTTCTATAAATCAATTTAATATTAAATTTATTATGCAGGTTATTTAAACTCAAATAATGTTTCTTTTCTCTGAAAATGTGAATAGGTTGCTGTATTTTTTGGCGGGTTAACCATAAACAAAACATATATAGGGTGAATTTAATTAGTTCTTGATAGCAAAAGATTACCTGCATATCTTATCAAAAAATACAGCAACCTATTCACATTTCATCTATATCTTTCATCATGATATTGAACCACTTTTCCCAAGGAACATAGGTCGAAATACTAAAAATTAAATGTGACGTCCCATACAAAATGCGCTATCAGCTGATGCAGTTTTTATGGAAGGTCAAAACTTGATTTTCGTATTTCGACCTATGTTCCTTAGGGAAAGTTGTTCAGTATCATGAGTACTTTCATACCTTTTTCTATCAAGAACTAATTAAAAGTCACCCTATATACAGTGTGTAAGGGACAGGCGTCCCTGTGTGTCCTGAACTTGTCCCTTACACTTTGTATGAGAAATGATCTTTTCAGATTTTATTCGGGGATTGATAATCCGCAATCAAATATGATCGATAAAAAATTCAGTTGTTTTTGTGAGTATTTATTTTGTCAGCATTGGTTCAACTTGTTTCATCATCATCATAACATCCCATGAAACGTCCACTGCAGGGAGCTGCATCCAGAACTCCAGAAAAACGCGTGTTACTTTGGAGGAGATTTACCATAGTCACCACGCTTGTAAGCGTTGCGGCTAGCGACCGCAGTATGTAAGATGGTACGATACACATAAAGACGCTGCTCATCCTCCGGTTCATAAACTCTTAGTCGACACCCACGGGTAGAGATGGGTTGGAACTATTTTTTGCCAGTACCACACAACAGATCCGTTACTCCCAGGCTGGGTGCCGACAAATTTCAACCTTACGGTCTAAGCATAAAGTCGATACTTGCAGTGTACCGCTTAGCACACTGTTAAATCGCGGGTGATCGCGGGCAGGTGGGCTAAGGCGATGATTTTGTCACTTTATAAGATACTGAGAGAGATGCAAGTAGGTATGTAATATTGTTCATTCGACCATGCAAATACTTACTTACCTATTTGGCTGCCATAAGCTTAAGATGACATAAAGAAAAGTAAAATCGACTGCCTCACCCAGTCAACTTCTAGCGCCGCGTTGCATACCTAGAGTGCGGAGTGTCACAGGCTTGACCACAAAGACTGCTAGTGTTTAGGATCATATATAAACACTTGCCTACAACCACATAAATCGATTAACCACTAACCTTTCGTCATGCGTGCAAATAGATAAGTTCCAAATTAACAAAGTTCACCGCTTACTTATCACTTCACTGAACTTTGCAACAATTTCGTTAAAGCTTGGATATTGATAAAGTATGATCAAATTAATTCCAAACACCACCCGTACAGGACTCGCTCGCGCAGCTAACGTTTAAGATAAAACTTTAGAAGGCAGTATGATAATAAATCGTCAAGTTTCCCGTTCGCAAGTCTAGCGTGAGAGATGTGGCGGTACTGGAAGTGGCTAAAAGGAGGTCGTACAAATCTCCATTAATAATAAAAAAAATGTACTAGCTTTTGCTTGCGATTTCGTACGCATGTTAAATGATTGTAAAAACTAAACGAAATGAGAAAAAAATAAATGAATGAAAATAGGAAAAAAGTATATACTGGGTGTAAGGGACAGGTTGGCAAATACGGAAATGGCATGTTCAGTCGACTTAACTGAACAACTTTCAGTAAATAAAACTTTCAGAAAATAAAATCGGCCTCTCCATACAAAAAATTGCAAACTTGACAGTTTGCAATTTTTTATGTAGAGGCCGATTTTTTTTTAATTTCCGGAAAGTTTTATTCACTGAAAGTTGTTCAGTTACGTCTATGATCATGCCCTTTCAGTATTTGCCATTCTGTCCCTTACACCCTGTATACAAAAGTATATACCACTGTTTAAGTCAAACTCTAAACTATCAAAAAATTTTTTTTATCGTTTTTGTAGTTTTTGCGTGATGCTCGAACAAATAAACCCAACAAAAGGTACAAAAATATATGAACGTGATAATTTTTTTATAAATATCTTCAATGTACAGTCAAAATCAATATATAATTTTATACTTAATAGTAGATACAGTTTATATTAAATGATATTTTGAATACCTATTTGAACAGGCTAGATATATAATATGTGGAACACTAAACTGCTATCACGGATATATGTATACTCAAACAAAAATCTAGCAAATTGAAGACAAAACAAATAAAACATGATTTGGACATAGCGACCAATTTTTTTACACATATCACATTGCGAAATTGTATATTTTTTTACTTTCCTATAAATAACTATTTTGGAAACTGGCATTTTTCTTAAAGTCACTGGGCTTCAGGAACAAAACGAAAAAAAAAATGCACATTGTGTTTTCCTTACCACACACGTCAATTCTAGTAAAACTTTACATCTCAATCCTGCCGTGTCCCACCTTATGACTTAGCTACGGCATAAATTAAGCCCGTGGACGTAATGGGGCAATATTCGGGACAAGCTTGTTTTATTACCATACTTCGGCGGGAGTTCTTGAACGTGCGCCCTTTTGCATATAAAACCGAGTTCGGTGTTTCGAACGGGTTATTGCGAACGCAGCGAGGTTCCAAACTCTTTTGGTTAGCGGACTTTTAGTATTGGCCTTCGTACGCAGTTAGATTCGTTACGTACCTAATACCTACAGGTTATTTTTTTGTAGATTTTTTTTGTATAACACACATAGTGGTTACTGCGGTCTCCAGCTTTCATAAGGGTGGTGACCTGGCGACTATGGTAGTTCACCCGAAATTGAACCTTATGCTTCTGCTTTGGGAATCTGTGTCTTTTAGAAAAGGAAGAACAAATTTGTTACAACTTCTTTTTCACTATTATGTATTAAGTGACTAAACTTATTACATATCTTTATAACACATATCTTTATATATACATATCTTTTTCACTATTATATATTAAGTGACTAGGGAGCTAAACAACATACCTGCCATAAAACCGTTATATAATGCATTAGTGCGAAGCCAACTAGAGAATAACTCAATAATTTGGAACCCGCAAAAGTAAAAGTACAATAATATGATAGAAAAACTACAAAACAAATTTCTGAGGCACCTATACCTAAAACAGTTTGGAGTCTATCCGTGTATCCGTTAATGTACCCGACACTGTTTATCATAGGAATGGTAGGCTATTATTCACTAGAGGTCAGAAGACGACTGACTGTAGCCACATACGTCTTTAAAATATTCCGTGGACAATTAAATAATCCAATCATATTGGAAGCAATTGGAATTCAGGTACCAAACACACGGCTGCGCCATGGACCGAGACAAAGGACATTTGCTCTGGCAACGTGCAGAACGAACTTGATGAAGCACGCACCTATTACCACTGCCTTAAGCATATTAAATAGTGTTTCTGAACAACACATTAATATTTTCCATTGTACATTGGTGAAGTCCACAGAGACCACTTTAAAGTATTTACGAGTATGTAAAAATTGTTAGAAAATAAGGCATGTTATTTATATTTTAATATTTTGCTTTGTCGTTTTGGGCGTATACCTGTGATAATGTATTTGTAATATTTTAATAAAAATAAATAATAATATGAATAATATTTTATTAACGGCGGCATCGTCTCAGAAGGATTTTCTTGGTGTCTCTATCTAACTTCCTGGACTTGACATTTCTTGACAAGATTTAAGATATGAAACGCCAGCTTTACGAATATCTACAAACACAACAAGCTGACAACGAAAGTGAGCACAAACTTAATTTTCCAAGTTTATTTGTCATTGTCAGTGAATTTACTCAAATTTACAATTCACATATGTGTCAAGCAATCAGAGATAAGTCAGGACGCGTCTAAGTTTGGGACGCCCCAGGGGAGTTGTACTTTGCATTAAGGTGTCACCACACATCAACTATCGACAGTTTTTCTTCGAAGTATGTCGATAATAATATTATTGATCTTCGACGAAGCTTTTATATACTCATCAACGTAATTTCATAAAATAACATTCCTAATTACCGCGATTCAGTAATACACTAGTGCCATCTATTTACACAATAAAACAGGGTTGTAAAAATAGATTTTAAAGAATGTTTTATACAAATCGTGGAAAACGTAACCGTCCACACGCAAAATTGGTCGGTGTGGAGTTCAGTGTCTCCTATCAGGGTCGGGTAATGGTGATATATTAATTAAAACAGCTTTATTGCAAGATCGTCATCCGCGCAGGTTTAGTTACCTCAACTCCCCAGTCATCGTGTTGCCAGCAAGAAAGTCCGCAGTCGACCATTTATTTCCAATACACTACACCCGGGCATAAACGGCTGATTTGGTCAATTGACGTCAACCATATATCATTTATTATAGTGTGGTTGCACCTTAATGGAAAGTAGTAACATTGATAGTAGCTCGAAACCTACATTGCGCCTATCAAGAAGTTTGTGTGCTGTTTACTCGCAGCAGTGTGATTTGTTTGATTTAGATTTGTCAAAGTAACTAACATTTGAACTAATTTGAGTTTACAACCTTGATTGCGTGTTCGAGATTTTGCAAAATATATTTATTTTTGGAGCAGACCAAAAAAAACCATCGACTGCATACTTACGCACCCTAGGGGTTGCATATTTTGGTTTATTTTCTTTATCTGTCTGTTACATTTCAATACAATGCACAAACAACGTTACAAGAATTTAGCAACCGGTAATCTAAACATATAACTATGCATATAATAAAATAGTAGAAACCGTGTGTCTGTACTTTTGACAAAATTTATTTAAAAAAAGTGAGTAGGCGATTAGAATCAACTAACAAAATACATATTTTTTTTTCATTTTTGTCTGTCTGTCGTCTGTATGTATTCTATAATCTCCGAAAGTACTAAACGGATGTTGTCGCAATTTTCACAGGTAGATTGAGCTTAGCTCCGAGCAACATATAGGCTATGTTTTAATTAAATCGGTTCACTCAATCAGAAGCTATTAATAAAATTAGTTAGTCGACATAAAAAAAAAACCGGCCAAGTGCGAGTCGGACTCGCACCCTAAAGGTTCCGTACTTATACAAAAAAATATTTATTCAAATGTGCATAGAAGTTACAACATATTTTAAAACATTGATTTCAAAACAAAATATTGCACACTTTTTGAGGACTATCTACTTTAAAAAGTAACAGGTTAAATCATGGTCTCCACACTAGGCAAGCCTGTATCGTGGACACCATACAAATCTTTACAAGTCCAGTCAAAGTTCCAGAATCAAAACATCGGAAGTTAAATTAAACATAGTTTACAAAAATGATATAATAATCTACCATATGATATATATACTAAAATATTTTGCTCTTTGATTTTAAAAACTCCGCGACCAACCAACTTGACCCCTCTTTTATAGAAAAGTTCTTGAAACGGGAGCTTACCTTAATTGGTTACTATTAGTTGTAAGAAAATTTTAATATTGAATGATTTTAGACTTTTCCCTTTATTTGTACTGTGAGACCTAGCTTCTTGCCAAATTTCATAATTTTAGGTCAACGGGAAGTACCCTGTAGGTTTTGATTTTTTGTATAAATGTATGGAGATGAGGACATAAAAAGCCATATCTTTTGATTGCGTCGTTGTAAAAATTGAAATTTGAAAGTGTGGTTCATGGACCTTAATATTCGTTATCATTTTCAACCTGATACCTCTTCTCGTTCGTGAGAAAAAGGGTCTTGACAGACAGACAGACGGACAACAAAGTGATCCTATAAGGGTTCCGTTTTTTTGAGGTACGGAACCCTAATAACAGCGCCTCTAGTGTGAAGTAGAAAAACTACAGTAAAAGTATTTGCTGCATTTTGCACGGGAAATTATGTCGTTGCTTTGCATGTAAAAACTTTCTTTGTATGTAGAAATTTCCCTAAAAGGCCTAGATTACCCTAAATATTTTATAAAGGAACCTGCCAGAGTTGTTTTATCAATAAAATATTACCAGGTGAGCAAGACATGCTGCCCACAAACAGATGGCACTGCAGGATTTCTGAAACGCGGTATTATCCCACTTGTCTATGGCTTTCTACCGGCTCCATCATCAGATCACCTCATTGTTAGAACAATATTGCATTGTCTTCAGTTTCACAGACGTATACAAAATTCCATCTCAATCGGAAACCGGGAAGTAAGTTAAATTGAGCTTGCAAGATTTGGTTACAGACAGACAGGACACCGCGACAGGTGAAACTAAAAGCTTTTAATAAATACTTACGAGTATATAAATACATTAATGTAGCCGTTGGATGCTAGCTTTAATACTTGATACAAGATAGTTACGTACTGAATCAAATTCTTAGATAAAATATGAAGTCTCCGTTCAAATCGCATAAAGGCACATTCACATCCAAGTCGTCTAGCAAACAAGCTCCGAGATGGATAAAGTTACCCAAGACCCTTACTGGAATCCCGACTAGTGATGTCTTTACGGTAATATAATGTAAAGCTGTTACGTATCAAAGTTTATAAAGCGACTAGTGTTATTTATCAGTACCTGGGCGACCGAGCTTCACTCTATACTAGCCGCCTCAACATAAAATATCATCGAGTGAGCAAGCTATGCTACCCGCTTACAGATGGCGCTGTAGGTTTTTGTCTTAAACGCGGTATATAAAAAAATGGTTAAAAACTAAGCGAAAATGATTTTTCACAGACATGAGACCTAGCTAGATCGATTTTTTTTCCTCCGAAAGCCCTTTGATATGTATCTTTGCAGTTAGCAGCACTACCGTTACTTTTATATCATTTGAGGTATTTTTATGTATGTTTTTTTTTTAGTGGAACTATTTAACGTAATACTTTTACATGACTGTATGATCCCCAAATAATAATCAAAAAAATCTCTAAACGTGGATGTCGCAAAAGGTGAATAAAGGATTTTGAATCAGAGAACGGGTAGCAGCGCCCTTCTGCGTATAGTACCATCTTACATTCTGCGTTCACTGACCAATGTGCCAGACACTAGTTAACACGGGTAGTAAATATAGTAATTGGTGAAATTATAGAGGGAGCAGTCCAGCAGGGTGCTTTAGATTGAATATTATAGCATTTGCACAAAAATCTAACATAAAAAAAATTAATAAAATAAATAAATAATAAAATATAATATTCTATCGGTTATCGATAGAGTTACATACAACCCTAACTCAAACTGACTTGCGTTATAAAAGCGGGAAAGATAACGACTGGCCTTTGATGCCCTTGTTACTATAGTTCCCAGAAAGACTCTGATATAGTTGGCAAGTTTGTAAATCAAAGCCAAGATTGTGATTGTGGAGGGTGAAAAACCAAAATACTTCGAAACCGGCATCCAAATTAGATCCTTTATTTTTTACTTCTTTGTAACTCAATATTGTTGTGTTTTACTTTTTAGAATTGCTTTTAAGCTAAAATAGGGTTCCGTATCTGTGATAAAAGTGACACAACAGACAACAGGATGAAAACGTAACCCTTTGACATTTTTTGAAGTGAAAACTTCTTTAGCGGCGATTGGCACTTTTTTAGATGGGTAATAAAATTTAAACTCGCATCCTTAGTACAATGACGTATAACTCGCATCAGATGTCGCGTCAGATCTCGCGTCAGAACTCGCGTCAGATCCGAAGCCCAAGGAGGTTTTAACCCACGCTACGGCGAAGCATAGTAAAACCTCCTTGCCGTAGCCTGATCGAAAAAGCGTCAACTGTCAACCGTATTGTTATGACAATACGGGTTTTTATTCAGTGGCCTCAAAGAAGTACGCGAGCAATGGTGCGATTGACCCTTACAAAAAGCATAATATTCAAAAATGCAAGTTTTCACTTCTGCCGGGACTCCCGGAGTGAAACCCGTCCCTTTATTTTTGTTGTTTGTTTTCTTGATAATTCCATACCAAATTCCAACTCCACATTACGGACAGAAATTTAACCTCACTAATAGAGATTACCAATTAATGTGCCGACAATCCCGGGGGTCCGTCAGTTACCTCATGCCAATCAAACTGATAGCACATTAAATATGAATATTAATGGAGAACTTGCCTACGTCAAGGGTTAATATACGGAGTTATACGTATGACTATTACCAATTATTTGCCACACCCACGCATTTGACATGCCCGTGTGGTGCCGGCAAAGAATAGTACCAACCCATACATACCCGTGGGTGTCGTAAGAGGCGACTAAGGGTTAACTGGAGGATGGGCAGCCGCATCATCCTTTGTATCTTACATCTGACTTACTGCGGTCACCTACAACCGCGGTCGATGGTGCCAGCCGTAACGCTAACAGGCGAGGTGACTATGGCACTTCCCCTCCACATTTTTCCAGCAAAAGCTAGAATTCTGGAGGGAGCTCCCTGTCCTGTAGTGGACGTTTCATGGGATGTTATGATGACCATAGATTATGGAAACCCACGCACAGGGCTTTTTGAAAGTGGAGCGCGCGTTTACTTACGTCAATGATCTGTTTTCACAGTTAAGTGTCAACTGAGTATTCGAAGGTGTCGATAGATTGCACTGAAGACAGTTGCTGAAGAACTTGAAATAAATCTGTCATAGATGAAGCGTGAAGTACATAAACCTCCTTATACTTAGACAACAGATAGGAAAAAGGAGTTGACAGGTAAATTTTTCAACAACGACGCTATCTATTAAGAAAACGAAAACTAAACTTATTTTTTTTTTTAAAACGGCTAATTGCCAATACCTAGTTGTCTCTGTGTACCTCTTTTATATTTTACAAGCTTTTTGCCGCAATTCCTGCAAAAATTTTTTGCAACAACAAGTTGACAGACAGATAGATGGAAAACAAAGTTCTTGTAAGGGTTCCGGATTTCCATTAAACAGATATACAGGGTTTCCATTATACAGTGGTATATGTCTGCAAACCTCTCGGGTAGTTGCTCTGCACATTAAACTAAGGAACATAGAAAAAGATATAGGGAATATAAGGATCATAGGAGAATTTGCTAAGGAACACAGGACAAAATATTTTGACCTCCCATACAAAATACGCTATCAGCTGATGGAGTTTCTATGGGACGTGCAAAATATAAATTATTTCGACCTATATTTCTTAGGGAAAGTTTTTTAGTTTCATGGGTAAAGCATGGCATGGCTGATAGGTTTGCAGACATATACCAAACACCCTGTATAGCTAGAATAGAGATATAGAACCTTAAATAACTTCTTTGACCAATGACATTCCGAGGGGAAAGTTGTTGTTCTTTACTATTCTATTTTGTGTACTCTAATCAAATCTTAACATCACAAAATTACCAATTTTGTATAAAGTAATCTGGCCAAAACTCAACGCAAGGGAGCAAAACACTTCAAAACATAAGCATATCTAAAATAAAACCGGTCAAGTGCGAGTCGGACTCGCGCGCCGAGGGTTCCGATATACCTTTAGTATTTTTGGAAGCAATAAAGTCCATTTTCAGGACCGCAAAACTAAATTTGTTTGTAAAGGTTTTTTGCAGATTTCTGAAAAACTGTGCAACTTAGAAAGATCGTTTTATTTTTGCTGTAAAGTTTACATAAACCTCTGTCAACTGTAATTAATTCAGATTTTCCCTTACTCAAACTTCGGAGATAAGGGGGGGGGGAATGGTATTTTTTTTGACATTTTTCATCATAACTTGAAAACTAAGAAACTTAAAAAAATACAAAAATATATTTTAAAATGTACAAGTAAAGCCCTTTCATATGATACCCCACTCGACTTAGTAGCGACAATTTGAAATTTGGCCCCCCCTATTTTGGCCCCCTTTACATTAATAATCATACTTTTTTCAAAAAAATTTCATGTGCAATTAAGTTGGGCAACTATATTCTAAAACTATTCCAAATTTCAGCTCGATAGCGTAAGTGGTTGCTGAGATATAGAGGTGTGACAGACAGACGGACAGACAGAGCGGCACCATAAGGGTTCCTTTTTTTTACCATTTTGGTATCGGAACCCTAAAAAGGATCTTAAAGGGAGAGGATGTAAAAAAACCCGATCCCTCCTTCCGATTTAGTGGATAGGAGAATCGATTTTATATCTTTGAATCGAGATTGTATGCAGCTGATTTATCTCGCCGCCCATCGAGGTGAGATTTACAGCCTCCATCTGGATTACACTGGTTTTATCTGGTTAAGAAGTGCGTGGTTTAATTTGTCTTATTGGACGTTAAAAAGAAGTTACTGCTTTTGAGGGAACTTTTTAGCTGTAAGTAATTTTGATTGTATTGTTGTTGCATATACCATGTGGTGAAGGCTAAGTAAAGTATAACTCTATATCTTCTCTTGGGTGTCATAGCAGGCAACTAAGGGATTTTAAATGGGCAGCAGCATCCTTCTGAATTGTCCACCTTAGTTCAGTTCAACGCGGTCTATTTTGTCAGACGCAACACTAAAATCCGTGTTACTCTAAACGCTTTGGAAATACAATATTTTTTACTAAGGCCTCAGTAGACGGGAACAGGTGGTAAGGCTTTTATTGAAAGTCCGTCTGGGGAAGTACCACCCCCTTGCTTCTTTCTACCGTGAAGCAGCAGTGTTTGCACTGCTGTGTTTCGGTTTGAAGGGCAAAGGAGCCAATGAAATTATCGGCACGAGACCACGAGACGTACGGTCAACAGCTTGTCGGTAGAAACTTTTTCAACTCTATTACCAAGCCTTAAGGTCCAAAGGTGTTTCTACCGATGTGCGGCCGTGTGTACCATCTTAGTTCTCAAAGTGAGCAACGCGCTTTGCTGTCTTATTAGTGTAAAAAAATGGCATTAATAAGTCAGTGGGTGCTATGGGTGGTGGTGGCCACTTACCATGGCCCAGCTGCTCGTCTGTTCACTTGTAACATAAAAATGAAAACGAATAATCCACCAATCAACTGTCGGAGCTGCGATTGTTGTAAAAGTTACAGTTTTTGTCTTTGTGTGACTAGTTTTTTATTCTGTTCTATTTATAGTCCAAATTTGCTCATTATCAATCAGTTAACTAATCTTCAAAGTGTCAAAAACAATCTTTAGTAGTTGACAAAATCTAAAATTTTCTTTTCCAACCCTCATATGTTAACAAATGAGAGGGAGTTGAGAAATATGTTAAATAAAACACTCGAAGTCTACTTACGTTTTGTAATAAGTTATTCACTTTACACAGTGTTAAAATGGGTACATTAACACAATACCATACATATGAAGAAGAGTCTTCATAATTTTACACAATACGTGATTACTCCTTTAAAGGTAGAATCTCCCAGTTTGAAGAACAAAATACGACTGCCTGAGCGAGGCTGGCTCGAACGTTCAAGAGACCTCTCCCACCACAATATTACCCTTTCCATAAAACGCTGGGATTGGTCGAGAAGCCGCCGCGCTCTGACAGTTCGTACAAAGGAGTCAATACAACAACCATTTATGAACAATATCGTAAAGCTATGAAAAGTTAGTAAACACTGGTGACTTAAATATTATAATATTGGAGATCAGAATATCTGTCATGACAACAGTCGGCCATCCGATTGTGATAGGTACGTCCTCGTACCGTCTCTCAAAAACGAATACATGTACAACACTATTCTTTATAAGTTATAGAGATCCGAATGTTTGCTATAATATGGCACAATATTATTTAACAGTGCTTTTACATTATGTGAAATTGATCAAACACAAGATTTAATTATGATTATGAAGTAATCTGACAGAATTAATAAAGATTGTCAAGAAATATTGACGTTGAATATTACAAGACGTCTCATACAAAATCTAAATAACAAAAAGGTTGGGAACTCGTAGTTTTTTGAAATATAGTTTGTTTACATCAGTTGTTATCACGTAAAGTACGAATTCAAAAAGATTTTAGTTATTACATAGGGCAACAATGCCTATATAACATTACTACTTACAATAAAATAATGATGATATTAACTCTAATACAAGGCAACATGGCAACAAACAAACAATGATAGTAATAAAAATTATGTAGAACTGTAGATAACAAAACCAAAATTTGGCACTAGGACACGGTTTGGCAACAAGGCCAGGATTTGGCAACAAAGACATGGTTTGGCATCAAGGCCATTATTTCTAATCTGAAATAAAAGATTATTATTTATATGACAATGAGTTGAAATATGAAATAAAAGATTGTTACATGGTTTGGTTTGGCATCAAGGCCATGGTTCGGCATCAAGGCCATGGTTTGGCATCAAGGCCATGGTTCGGCATCAAGGCCATGGTTTGGCATCAAGACCAGGGTTTGGCATCAAGGCCATGGTTTGGCATCAGGGCCATTATTTCTAATCTGAAATAAAAGATTATTATTTATATGACAATGAGTTGAAATATGAAATAAAAGATTGTTATTTATATGTAAATGAGTTGGGCTATAAGACCATAATATGTCAATGAATTGGGCTACACGGCCGTATATCAATGAGTTCGGCTACAAGACCGCATAAGTTACGCAACAAGGCAATAGGTAAGTTCCTAAGTGCAAGGTTAAAGGTTCCAATTTTCATGAAAGCTTTATTTATCGTCACCAAAGGCCTTAAGGTTATGCCCAGTGTAGTAAAAATACTACAAAGTAAAGAGTTTAGGTGTGATTATAAATAATTAGCAAATTATTAATAATAGTCGCATATTTAAGATTTATTAATTCAAATTTTAATCTCAGTGGCCGAAGATAGATGCGAAAAATTTATTGAAACGTAGTATCATTGTTTATACAAAACATGCATACTCATAATATGTGAATAAAGGCCTTTTCCTTAATGAAAGGTGTTATGTGCATAGGTACACCCAACTGCACGTCAGTAGGAACACTCTGGACTTTATGGCATGGTAATAGAGTTTCAAAATTACAATTTGGGAACAGTAGAGGTATTAAAATGTTGACACTTAAACTAAAGTAATATTTAGTTAGCCAAATTTATTAAGCTTCTTTAACTGTATTGTTAGTTAGGGATTTGCACAGTGCTAGGTAACTTGCACATCTATTTTGCAATGTATATCACCTTTAGCCTCAATAATTGACTGGAAGAAGTTCCATTTCGAGGTAAGTCCGCATTTTCATGTGTTGTAATGGATCTTAAGTAATACGTCTCAATAAATTGAAGTGCAATATAGAGCCACCCTACAAAATCACAAAACCTCTGAAGATAAGACAATAGATGAAGCAAATGTAGCTCTTTACGCCTTAAGGCAATTCTACATAAAGTGCAATACATTTTCCATAAATTCTCAGGGAACTCTATGAAAAATTTACAAAGGGATTATAACTAGTACTTAGGGATTATAATCAATATTTTCCCGTGTCCAATCGAGTATTAAGAACTCTAGAGGATGTTCACACTCGTTTGAAGTGTCATATTTCTTATGATTCTTTCCTTTCTTTCTTATTAATTAATTACAATAACTACACCATCTTTTTGTTTTATTATTATTTTGA
This sequence comes from Athrips mouffetella, assembly GCA_947532105.1. Lineage (NCBI taxonomy): Eukaryota > Metazoa > Arthropoda > Insecta > Lepidoptera > Gelechiidae > Athrips > Athrips mouffetella. Next base: position 21,843,349 of record OX383970.1, on the reverse strand, counting down.
TGTAGCATGCAAGCATGAAAGGAGGTAAGCCTCGCTAATGCTTGTTCACTCTAGCTTTGAAAAGATTCAGATAAACATAGGGAAAAGTTTTAGTATTTCCTTTGGAAAATGTGTTTTCGTTACTCTTTCGCTAGATCATCGCAGACGAAGTCGCGGGTAATAGGTAGTTAAAGATATTCTCGCTTTTATTTCTGCTTAATATAACTGATATTTATCGTTCAATGTATGGAATAATCATATGTATTTTAAATACAGTATTTTTCTAAAACAATTTTTTTTTTTTTTTTTTTTTGGTTTGACTCAAATTAACGCACACATTGTCAAATCAAAATTGGTGACGTTAAATCGTGATACATGTTTATCTATACGCCAATATATATATATTTTTTTATTTATAGTCAAGTTACGTGTAATTTGGGAAAGTTTAACTACATTATAGGTATGGTAATATATAAAAGTATCAGAAAGTTGATCTAATGTAATGATTTGGGCTTTATCAAGTCTTAACTATTAATTAATGTGCTATCAACCGAACAATTTTCATTTTCTCTCTTCTGTGTACATCACTTCGGTCGATAAAAGTGATATTATAATTATAATTAATCGATAAAAGTGACCGTCTTCGTTGTTTTGATAAGATTTCAAGAGACGAGCGATTGTATAACGTGATTGGTTAATCAACGAATTTTGAAAAGGAGGTATTTGTCAAAATCATCAAATTTGTTATTTTAAAGTAATGTAAACCTCGCTTACTAAAAGAGTTAGTTAAGTAAGGAATACAATTAGTGAGAATTGTGACCAACAGCAACGAAAAATGGTAAAGTGCAGTGTTCACCGACCAGCCAAAATAAATATACTTCAATGGTCAGTTTACCACGGTATATATCAGCAGTCTCTTTTGTAAGTGCAACAATACTTCGTGGATTATGCTTATGCCGCCGATCATCTCACATACTTTAAGTCGGCCAAAATCACATTCTGACGAATATTGTTTTATTGAAGATTTTAATTAATTATGTTTTACTGGCAGGGCTCACCATATGGGCAGGGCATATCGTAAGACGAACCGATCGCCAAAGAGGCGTAAAGGCACTAGAGTGGCGACTCCCGTACCAGTAGATGAAGCGTAGGCGGGCCTCTCAGAAGGTGGACCGACGGTCCGGTCAAGGTCGCGGGAAGCCGCTGGATGCAAGCAGCGCTGGACCGGGCATCAAGAAGATCTCTAGGGAAGACCTATGTCCAACAGCGGACGTCTTTCGGCTGATATGACGATGTTTTAATTACCGACATAGTGCAGATAATACGAACGATATTTAGTGTTCGTGATTATTCTGCTTAAGGGCTTAAATTAACAATAAATAAAATTGTGATTCCTATCGACCAGGCTGTCATTTCGGTCTATTTTCAAAAGTGTCAAGTCTAAACTATTGATATAATTGATCTAAGTATATGTTTTTTTTTTGTAATTCAATAAGCATGTTGAAGAAAGGTTAAAGAGAACTTCCAATATATATATAATTTTTGTTTTTTTGTTTTACCCAACTACTTATAATGTTATTTTGTCACACCATAAAAAGGGGACTTTGCCATAAAACTACCTAACAAAAGATACCAATAAAACTGAATAAAACACAGATCTATGCGGCATAGAAAAACCACTTAGTTCGTATTATTTTTATGTATATAGAATCGAGTGTAAATTTATTGCGAGCATCCACCCAGAGATACAAGAAAGCACACTTGAACAGAGTGTTTTCGACCACATTTTGAAATGTTCACTGGATGGCGCTGCAAATCAGCACGAGGAAAAAAATAATGCCACCGTGTAATCGGTATGAAATTGATTAAAATTTTATATATTTTACTATGATTATAAAGATTAACTACCAACAGATACAGATATCACCTATCGACACCGAAAAAACGCAGTGACAGACGTCAGGCAAAGCTGCTTATTTGATTGATTCGGCAAAACGGTTGGGCGAATGGGGTCTATTCTCAACAATCAGAATAGAGAAACGACCGGAAATCCACTCATAAAAATATTTAAAACCAAAGCAAGGAACTATTCGACCGAGTTACAAGCTGTCAAAACTTTCAAACGAATTGAAACTATGTAAAATTCAGCGTAATAACTAAAAAGATTTGAGTGGTTAGAGTGTCCCTCGCTGGAAATAAGATTGTTCACTAATCTACGCTACAATAATATTACAGATAAAATGTCACTGGGTTAATCAATTACTACAGAACAGATTTAACTGTTAATATTTCAAAAAAATACAACACTATCCCTAACATAAGCTACGATTTTTTTTAATAGAAATTGGTATGTTTTGAGATGAGTATGTGCCTTGAACTAATTTAACGGTATTAGTCACTGTTATATAAACCTTTAAATATTAAATTGTAAAGCTACTGATTAATAAATTCTTCTACCCTATTCTGAAGAGAAGTGCAGCTTAGTTCAGACATTTATTATGAAACTTATTTTATTTGCTTTAGCAGTTCTTTTTTTCTTCGTTTTTAATATTTTAATTTGGACAGTTTGTTTGATTTGGAATAGATATGTAGTTTTATTTCTTTAAGATTTAGTACCTAGTCGACCGAGCTTCGCTCTTAGCCGCCTCAGGTGAGCAAGCTGTGGTACCCGCCAACAGTTGGCGCTCTAGGTTTCTGTCTAAAACGCGATGTTTTAAAAAATGCTTAGAAACACGGGGAAAAACAAACATGAGACCTAGCTAGATCGATTTTGCCCCCGGAAACCCCCGTATGGTAAATTTCATTGAAATCGTTAGAGCCGTTATCGACAAACATTTTACAAATATATTATGGCTCGTTTAATAGTATAGGACTAAATTGGCTTGAAACATTCTAACAAAATAGTACCATGGGTATATCCTTCATGCTATTGTAGGACATTGTTTCCTAGTCCAACAGAAGATTGTTAAAATTTGTTTAAACTTAACGACATCGTTTACAATTTTTATTTTTGTACTGTCGAAATCAGTCACCGCATTGTTATGGGTGTCTGCCGCATCAGGGTCAAGGAAGGTTAACTACAAAGCCTAACTACTGAGACTCTATAAAAAGAACCAAAAACCAAGTCATTGGTGTTACCTCCATATGCCCGGAGTTGACTACTCACTGGGCTGATTGTGCGAGTGGCAGCTGGTTGCACGCACAGCCTGCCGCTTACCAGTCGCCTTGTGTTGTGGCGCTGGCTGCACGGCCTGCTGTTCATCAGGCGCGGATGACCGTGGTGCTGACTGCATGGCCTGTTGTCCACCAGGCGCCGACTGCCAGCTGTGGTTCTGGCTGCATGGGCTGCTGTCCACCAGGTGACGACTGCTGTGGGCTGGCTGCATAGGCTGCTGTCCACCAGGCACCGACTTTTGAGGGCTGGCTGCATGGCCTGCTGTCCACGAGGCCCTGACTGCTGTGGGCTGGCTGCATGGCCTGCTGTCTACCAGGCTCCGACTGCTGTGGGTTGACTGCATGGCCTGCTGTCCACGAGGCCCCGACTGCTGTGGGCTGGCTGCATGTCCTGCTGTCCACCAGGCACCGACTGCTGTGGGTTCACGGCATGGCCTGCTGTCCACCAAGCACCGACTGCTGTGGTCTGGCTGCATGGCCTGCTGTCCACGAGGCCCCGACTGCTGTGGGCTGGCTGCTTGGCCTGCTGCTCGCCCGGCGCAGTCTGCTGCGCTGCACAGCTAGGCAACGCTCGAATCGAAGCTAGACTCTTGCCACGGTTACGGATTTTGTCCATTATGACGTGCTGAAATGTAAAAATTCCAGCGCGAGTATCTATTGTATAGAAGCGATCAATGTTTGAAACGCTTTTAAGGCTTTAAATTGAATGAAATCTATAAACGTAATAGTGGACACTTTTAAGTAGCTTTTACTCGTAGTTAGATATTACGTGTTTTTTGCAGCAGTAAATTTCAAACAAAATAAAGAACATAATTAATTGAAACAGTGAACTACGCATGGGAATACGAACCAATAGACCTTCAGACTATTATTTTGAATACGTACCTACACCAAAAATTATTACAACCATATGTAAAACACAACTAAAAGATTAATTTGTCTGAATGAAAGCACAAAATGTTGTTTGTTTTAAACTCAGGCTTGATAATAAATGGTTAAAGTGAACTGTGTACACTTATTCCTTAGCAACGTCTAACGATTTTGTGAAAAAATGATTTAAAATGTAGGTAGCATATAGGTAGTATACAATCATAACTATTTACTTTAAATAATCACTCGTCCTTAACACAACGTTAAAAAAAAGGTGAAAAAAATACCACATGAGAAAAAAAAACAAGTAGTTGATTTTCCAGTTTTTCCACTCATTTCAAACAAGTCAGTTTTTGAGATACAGCAGATGTATTTTTGAACATTATTAGTCCATTTTGTGGGAAGTGAGGGCTCGTATCCCGCTTCTGACATGTTAACAAATGAGAGGGAGTTGAGAAATATGTTAAATAAAACACTCGAAGTCTACTTACGTTTTGTAATAAGTTATTCACTTTACACAGTGTTAAAATGGGTACATTAACACAATACCATACATATGAAGAAGAGTCTTCATAATTTTACACAATACGTGATTACTCCTTTAAAGGTAGAATCTCCCAGTTTGAAGAACAAAATACGACTGCCTGAGCGAGGCTGGCTCGAACGTTCAAGAGACCTCTCCCACCACAATATTACCCTTTCCATAAAACGCTGGGATTGGTCGAAAAGCCGCCGCGCTCTGACAGTTCGTACAAAGGAGTCAATACAACAACCATTTATGAACAATATCGTAAAGCTATGAAAAGTTAGTAAACACTGGTGACTTAAATATTATAATATTGGAGATCAGAATATCTGTCATGACAACACATAAGTTAAATCCTATTACCCCGTTTAATAAATTTGGCTATTTGGGGTTCCGTACAGGATCCCGAGGTTAATTTAGTTAGAGAAAGGTGCCGTAACTTTTAACCTACGGGTAAGCAATTTTTCACTGCCTGTTTACACCAATATTTTTCTGTCCAGTTTTAGCTTGGATTGATTGCACTATCCTCGCTTTAGTACAGGAAAAATAGTATATATTGGCGGCAAAATTTATACATTAATGAAAGTTTTATTTACAGCGTTATCTTCGTAAATGATGATTTAGGGGCCTATTTAAAATGGCGAAAGAACTAGACTAGTGAAGTATTATTTTCTATGTAGTTTTTGCGCTGAATCGAATAAAACCGTTCCAAGGGTTAAAACATAAATATTTTGCGAGATTTTGAAAAAAATATAATAAAATTATTTTTAAGTTAAAAGTAGGACCTATCAGCGGTCTACAACAAAACCATTTAAAACCATCAAGATTTTCGGGGGCGGAAAATCGATCTAGCTAGGTCTCACGTCTGGGAAAATTCGTTTTCTCCTTGTTTTTGACTATTTCTTGAAAATAGCGAGTTTCAGAAACCTTGCAGCCCCATCTGCTGGTGAGTAGCATAGCTTGCTCACCCGGTGATAATTTTAAGATCATAATACTATTTTTATTTACGTTTCAAGAGGCTAATTAAAATTTTTACAAACCGTAAAAAGGCCGTTCAAGAATTGGGTTAGTCTTTCTACTCCACACTATATGGCGCTGTATGTGATGGGCATTTTTTTCATGGCGTACAAAATATATTTAATCGTGTTTCGGAGTCGGCCATATTCTTGGAAAGATGCTTAATTATTACATTATTTTTTTTCACGGCCATATATTCATCACTTTTCGTTAAAAACCTGCTCAAGTGAAGCGTATTTAGCTCTTATCAGCCCCTTTAACAGAGCAAAGCTCGGTCGCCCAGGTACTGTATGTAATGGGACTCAAAACTTAACGTGCCTTACGAAGTACAACAGACTCTCTAGTTGTTTTGTCACTAGCCCTGACGTTGCTTAACTTTAGTGATATAAAATTAAGGGCAACTACCACTTGTCTTATATCATCTCGATGTTAGATATTTCTGAAAAGGCCTATAAAATAATCTAATACTGAAAACTATATTTTTCAATACAATTTCGTATACAAAACGTAGCTCGTTTCTTGCCACTTGATATGCACCAAAACAATAAAAACACAGCGTTATTAATTTTTTATCACCCCGGATAGTTTAAATGGTGGTTCTGCCCATGAAACTAAACAACTTTTCCAAAGGAACATAGATCGAAATACGAAAAAAATTTTTCGACCTCCCATACAATGAGCTGATGCAGTTTGTAAGGGAAGTCGAAAAATTTATTTCGTATTTCGAACTATGGGAAAAGTTTTTCAGTTTCATGGCCAGTGTCACCTCTTAAAATATCTGTAGTAACAAAAATAAGGGTGTACTTACCTAAATGTAGACTCAAACTTTCCCTCCCAAGACCCCAGACCACTAAACCAAACCAAAGTTGGCTCTTCATAACTCAATAGCAATATCATCTAGCACCCTCAGCTTGTAGATTGGCTATTATGCAAATATCTTCTAGATGGCGCGTGATAGGAAAATTCATATTACATGCTTTGACGCCACCTATTGGTGTCGTTACCCTATAAGGGTAGTAGTTTGAATGGGTGGTTTAAGGATTGGGGCTAAATAACTAGCTGATTAAGGGTCGTATTGATAAATCCCTCTCAAGTCTGCGATTGCACTTAAGATGCATGATTTGTATGTGAAAAGTACATCTTGAGAGCAGTCTTACACTTAAGTTGGATTTATCAATACAACCGTAAGAGACTTTTGGGGAAGTTAGGTTAGGCTTTAGTGTCGAAAAATTTTCTTGTGCTGCCGATGTTGTGTTGTGTACCCTCGAGAGGCCCTCAGTAAGGAAAATAGGACAAATAATTTAACATAAAGTAAAGTATGTACCTACATAAAATCGTGTATGACTAACATTAGGATGGGCCAATCAACGCAAAATCTTTTATAAGAACCTCTTTTCGTGTGATTCCAATTTTGAGCATTCCTATTAAATCGCAATAAGTCAGATTTGAGTAGATAAAGTTATTTTCCTCTTGAATAAAAAAAATACAATAGGTTAAAATTCCATTGTTTATAACATATTGAATGCTTTTGTATAAGAATCCTTTCCGACAGCATGGCCGTACTAATGGCACTGCAGAGTAATGTATTTACCTCAGGGCTTATCTACGAGTGTCACCTTGCACTGGAGCGCATTGCTTCAAACAACAGGGTAATCCTGCAATGGATCAAGGGACACAGCGGATCACTGGGCAACGATGCCGCGGATGAATTGGCAAGGCGTGGTTCACAAACACCAGTGGCAGGTCCTGTACCACTATTACCACTGCCCTTCAGTCAAATCCGCACATGGCTTCACGGCTTTACCCAGAACCAACACAATGCCCGCTGGGCTAGCCTAACGAGCTGCAGACAGTCAAAGGAGGTGCTATCCACTAATTCACCTAAGCTTACCCACCGACTTCTCAGCCTCAATCGAACAAACCTCTGAATAGTTGTGAGCACTATTACAGGACATATCTCGCTCAACAAACACCTATTCACAATCGGCGTTACCGATAGCCCACTATGTAGGGGCTGCCTTGACGCGGAAGAGACGGTCAATCACGTGATCCTGGAGTGCGTTGCGTTGGCCGACCAACGGGCTAAAATCCTCAACAACACGAGGTCGCTCCGCGAAGCCTGCGAATGTCCCAGGAGACTTCTGAGCTTCTGGAAGGAGCTGGGCTGGCTTAATTAACCAGACTAACCTGTACGCAAAAAGGACCAAATCAGAGTTTAATTGCGGAAACAGGAGCCCACTAACTAACTAACATATTGAATGCAGCAACTTTTGCTTAACAACTTTCAGTATTTCGTAAACATATTTTGAAATTCCGTCCAGGCCCGATAGTCAAATGATTTGGCAAGTCTATTATCGTTGCTCTCTAAAAAACTTGTTGCATTTAGCCAGTAGAATAAGGTCCCAAAAGAAATTGAATTTGAATAGGGTGTTTTCTAGCGCCTTTTTTATTGCCATTGTTCTTACTCTTGATCTCTATCTAGTCTTGAGGACTGAGATGAGGTTGACGATGGAACGAGCTTGCCCAGAAAAAGCCTATTCACTCGCGACTTGAATAGAAAACCTAGGTAGAATATAGAAGCCAGAAGATAGATCGCGCCATCAAGCCAATCTACAAGCTGAGGGTGCTTGATGATATGAGATTAAGGGGAGGGGTCGAATCAAATCTCACGACATCTCACCAAGGGGGGTGGGGGTCGAAAAATCGCTAAAATCGCTTCATGTAATTAATGGACGCCCGCCCTTTTCCCTGCGCTGCGCCAGCTTACGCGTACCCTAATTCTACAACATTTTATTACATATTTCAAATTAATTACTGTTACTCAAAGCTTACCGCTTGGAATAGCCAATAGATGCATAAAATTAAATTGAAGTCCCAAACCGTCCCAATGTTGTGATGTTAACCGAGACAACTTCACTGCAATATTTAGTGGGTTAATAAATGTAAACTGGTTCAATCCCAGTTGATCTCGTTGGTAGAGGTTAGTTTAAAGGGTTTACAACTTAAGATTTGTAATTACTCCATGACTGTACGGACTACGCTGTACGGTAGTAAAGTAGATTCCACGAAAGAATAATTGTAATGTGTATATAACAAATTTCACGAGGCACAATTTTTGCAACCACTATTACAACATGCACAGAAAATTTCTAAACTAGACATAATAACAGAACATCGATATTGACACAACTACTCAGAAATATTCTAATAAGTCTTATTTTTCACATTTAAAATGGTCATTATTTTCTTTTTGAACGTCATATTCTTTCATGGAACCAATCATGAACAAGCATGCCTGTTTAAGGGTGGCTTTCCACGAAAGCTGAAAAAAAAAATTCAACCAATAGGATTGCTCCATTTTCTTAGCTTAGAACTGCACTCGAAAATGGAGCAATGCTATTGGCACACCTCGAACACTACATACAACGAGCGCGAATTTGAAATTTGAATTTGGAAGAAGTGTCGTGCGGGCGGGAGCGCACGGTAGCGTAATATTATATATTTTTTGCGTGCTGTCATTCTTGCAAAAATGTAAGTCATCATCCTCATCACTATCATGACATCCCAGAAATGTCCTCTGCTGGACAAGGAGTTCCTTGAAAATTTTACAGCGAAAGTTTGTAGTTAGGAGGAGTTCCATAGTCACTACACTTGTATAGCGTTGCGGTTGGCACAAAGGAATGCCGTGGTTGATGACCGCAGTACGACACGCAGAAGGAAGATATGCTGATCTCTTAGTCGCCTTTCACGACTCTCATGACGGAGTGGTACTGTACAGGCACCACACTTGACCATTGCATACGAATACCTATGCAATTGTAACATCCCATGAAACGTCCACAGGAGGACAGGGAGCTTCCGTCAAAATTCCAGCAAAAACGCGTAGGGAAATTACCACCGTCTACCGCTGTTGTTGGTGACCGCAGTATATAAGATGGTACGATACACAGAAAGTGCTGCTGCCCATTCTTCGGTTCATAAGCCCTTAGTAACGTCACCTAAGGGTAAAGATGGGTTGGTACTATTCTTTGCCGGCACCACACGGATCTATGTAGTACCTGTGTAGTTAATTTTAACCTAAAGCACAGAATTCATAATAGTACTACATACCTAAAGTACCACCGTACAGGCACCACGTTTAAACTCAGTTATAACTTACTTAGGTAGATGACTAGATGCATTGGTCTTTTAAAGAGAGTAATAGCACCGTCTGTTCTGCTTAGGATATCTCTGCAATTGTGGTTGCTCTTTGTTATGCTAATTACTGCTTAGGGGCACTTGCCAGAGTTATGGACTTTATTTGTAGTTAGTAGTAATGTACTATTACAAGTTAGTGGACCTAAATATTGTTCGGGCGATTTATCTGTAGATTCTCCTTACTACATTATCTTATTAAATAAAGTTTGTAAGTAATAATTAAAGGTCTAAAATAGGTGTTTAAGAATAATCGATGAAAACATTGATAACCACATCCACTTTAAATAAAGGAAACAATTAAACTGAACAATTTTTCCTAATGAACTTAAGTCGAAAGATAACAAAATGTTACGTCCGCCATACAGATTGCGTTACAATCTAAAGAAGTTTCTAGTTTCATTGTGAAGTCGGTCATCGACCTTACCAACCCAGACGACATAATAATTATGGGGAGTTTTTTGATGTGATATTTTAGGTGAGCATTTGATACCGATCCTAATGCTGGTAAGTGAAGTTCGTTTCTTTCGGACCACGCGCAGTGTGGGGTTTCGTTATTGCCTCAGGAATCATTATTGTAAAGCTAGTTTTGTTTTTTACTTTGGAGCGGAGAGAGAAAGGTATTCTATTCGTCAAATATTTTTTTTTCTATATTTCTCAAAAATGTTTTCCATATCACTTATATGAAAAGCAAGTCTCCCAAAAATGTCCGTTCGTCGGTCGGTCGGTCTTTCCGTCACTAAACTAATAGACCGTCCAGTATTTGAACTATTACTCGGTCGGTAACCTGTAAAGTCTTTTTAGCTGTGATAGTTTTCGTTTCCGATATCAACCATTTAGCTGGCAGTGGGGGGGGCAAAAACTTGACACTAATAAAATTTGCGCTTTTAAGCTAAATATTACGCAAACGGATCTCTAAATCAAAAAAACGTTCTTAAAATACTCATAATAAATTTAAAAGACCTATGTTACGACACCTCACTCTCCATGGTACACGAGAAAAAAATTTTCATCCCCACTTTACGGGGTCCCCCAAAAAAATTTTTTTTTCAATATTTTATTTTACTACTTTGTCAGCGTAACCACATATTAAATAACAGTAAACTAACTCGTAATATGTATACTCTTAACAAATTACAAGTCTCTAGTACTTAAGGTCTCTGAGCTAAGCCGTGGACAGACAGACAGACCGACAGACAGATAGACGGACTTTTTGACTACGGAACCATAAAAATGAGCATTTTTTCAAAAAGACCCCATACTCGTATTTTGTGTTTAATTTCAAGTATTAGAACAGGTTAAAAAGTTTATTACCATTCGCCAAATAACTATAAAACAGCATTTTAATCAAAATCAAGTGTTGGCTGGCTAGAATTTCATGGAATTTTTATGGTAATAACTGGTTACCTGTATGTGGAAGGAAGTGTAACTTGCGGGCGTAAAATATACCCTTATCGTACGGTATTACCTGGCCTGCGATAGAAATTGTACGTTATGCGATAAGTATGGAGCGTTGTACAGTCAAGAGAAGGTCAAGCTTGACGCTCGTTGCTTGACTTTAGCTTCTACGACTACTGAAATAAAGTACAAAGTCCAATGTATCAAGATTGGGCCGTAGAGAAGTGGCTTTTTACTAAAGTAAACGCTAGTAAAAAAGCAAAGAATAATAATGGTAATAGAAGGTGGATTAAAGAAATCATTAGTAATTATTAATTATTGTTAGTTCATCACAAGGTAGTGAAAGCGTAGTTAAATTAATTTGGTGGGTTATTTGAATACTTCATAATGCTCGTGTGACATTGCAATTTGGGACAAGCTGGCAGATGTCATCCTTATCTTATCTAGCCTATATTGTCCCACTGCTGAGCAAAGGCCTGTTTCTCTTCCCTCCATTAGTCCCTATCTAAAGCCCGCTCTTGCCAGGCCTTGCAAAAGGCGTCAAGTTCATCACGACATCGGCGCCTTGGTCGGTCTCGACGCCTTTTTTTGGTTTGCGGCTGCGTGGTAGGAAGTTGGCCCATAGGTCCGGCGCCATACGGGACACGTGGCCTGCCCAGTCCCATTTGAGCTTGGCGGCGGTGTAGGCTAAGTCGGCTATTTGTGTTGTAGAGCGCAGTATGGTGTTTCTGACCCGATCAGTCAGCTTCATCCTACAGCAAAAAATAATTTAGCACGGTTTGTATTCCGAGCAAGGAGGCCAATTTACTTTTAGAAAAGTATGAATATATTCATCCAAGGTGAGAATTTTGTATGGGATTGACATTAGCTGCTACGAGACATTACGTTAGCTAGTCTCAAAGACAATTGTCTACGGCCCCTGGACTTCGCACCGTTTCTATTCAATAGTCGTAGAATAGATAAAAGTAAAACTTTTAAAGTCACTCAAGTGTCAAAATTATGTACCTAGACCAAGGTTTAAAGTAACTTTCTATTCTATTCTTCTTTTCTATCTTTAGTTAGATGGTTTGACACTTAACGAAGAAGAAAGTGTATGTATCTCTTATCATATTCAAATAATTAAATTGAAATATAAAATCAGATGCGGTATAAACCTTCTCAGAAAAACCAAAATTATATCTTTGTACCTAACGATAAATCATTAGCCCGTTTTTTTTTCTCAGGCACTTCTGCGTGACGCTAAAATTGTTATCAACATTATTCTTGAAAATAAAAAATAAAGTTCCCTTTTCAACTTTCCAATAATTCTTGGATATGGAGTAATACTCTCGACAATTACTACTCCGATGGGATTGTATTTAAGCCACGGGCCAATTTCATTAAAATAATGGATTTCATATTACGAGTACTTACTGGATTTTATTCCAATTTAAAGATGGCATAGGGGGAAGTTTATTTTATCTTCAAATGAGTTTTGTACGAACTGTAAATGCCTGTACTGGAATCCATTATCTTTGTAACTTGGGAAATATACAGGTTGTGTCCTAATCAACTGCGATCCTTTTAGTGTGTTATTCTTCTAACAAACTAATAACTTCCCCTTATTGACATAGGTCGAAAACAATAAAAAATCTGCATCAGCTGATAACGCATTTTGTATGGGAGGTCCAATTTAACTTCCTTATTTATATTACGTTTTATGGTTAGAGTAAGGAAAGTGTGAAAGTGATATCGAAAGAAGAGTGAATGCTGGAAACATGGTGAATGGTGCTGTGCATGCTTTTATGAAGAGTCAGAAGGTGTCTCACAAGCCTCGTCTGGCTGTTCATAGGGGCGTTTTGGTACCAACACTGATGTACGGCAGTGAAAGCTGGGTATGGCAGAAAAAGCATGAAAGTAGAATTAATGCAGTAGAAATAAGAGCGCTGAGGAGTATGATTGGTGTGAAACTGAGTGACAGGATTAGAAATAGTGTGATAAGAGAACTTTGTGGCGTAAAAGAAGACGTATGGACTAAAATGGAGAAAGGGATGCTGAGATGGTTTGGTCATGTAGAGAGGATGAATGAAAGAAGATTGACGAAAGTGATCTACATGGCGAGAGTGTATGGGAACGTTGGAAGGGGAAGGCGAACGTACCAGGACCAAATTCAGGACGTTCTGAATAAAGGCCAGGTTAAAAGTACCATAAACCGACGAGCATGTATAAAAGGATTAAATGAAAGTACAGGAAGCAAGTCATGAAGTATGTCAAGATCGTAGCAGGTGAAGAACTGTGGTCTCTGCCTACCCCGTCGGGAACAAGGCGTGATATTATGTATATATGTCAGAGTAACATACTCAAAGGAACGCAGTTGATTAAGAAGCACCATATAGTGTAGCTTAAGCTATTCTTACATAAAAGTATTCTTCGGTGATGATGATGGGATGTTATGATGACGATGGTGACAAAAAAACTGAAGAAATACGAAAAAAAATATTGACCTCCTATAAAAAATTCGCTATCAGCTCATCCAGTCTCTATGGTAGTTTTTTTCTATGTGCCGAAAGTTGCTCAGCTTTATGGCCCGAGTAACATACTGGAAGGAACACAGTTTAGCAGGAAGCACCCATTATAGTAAGTTTCAAAGCCACCAAAGCTTAGCTGCCATATTCCAAAGTGAAACTATATATATTCTTTATTGCACATTTATCATACAGAAAGTAAACAAACAAAAGGACATTTACAAAGGCGGGCTTATCTCTACAAGAGATTTCTTCCAGCCAACCCATGGTTGTGAGAGAGAATATTCATAGCGGGATACAATTGTGCATGTAAATGGAAAAAAAACAATAATAAATAATGAATACCTACAATTTCATAGTAAATAATTAATACCTGTATATAAAAATATATACTATTATAAACACTATATACATATATATAATAAATATAAATACATATAAATAGATATATAAAAAAATGATAATATCGCGCCGATAATTTAGTCTATGGTTCGGCCTTTGACAAAGAAATTCTCATACAAAGTAAGTTTCCGAACGTAATTGTTGTTGTCAATATGATAATATCGTAGCTCCGATAAAACTTCGGAATACGCACCCTGTTCAGTTTAAATATCCCCATTAAATATTTTTTTAATTCACATCGAAACGAACTTTCTTTCATCTTTTCAATAAATCACAAAGTTGCCGGCTAAGCGATTTCCAAAGACCAACATGAGGCCGGCGGAATAAAGACCCAGCTTAAGAGAGTATTAAAAGTCAACTTAAGACGGGATCAACTCGGTGTATTTTACAGTTTTCACCTTATTCCAGTCCAAGTTTCGGGCACATTTGAATTGTAAAACACGTCCGACCACTGTTTAAATTTTCGAAGCTAGGGATGTAAGAATGTTGAGTTTAAAAACCATAAACAGTTACGGTAATAGTCATCATCATCATATCGTGTGGGTTGCAAGGTCGATGACCGACCTCACAAACCCTGGTGTCAGAGTTGTTGAGCCGCCAAAGGCCTCTGACATGGCCCATTAACGACTACATCCGTAGATAGTAGTCGGGACCAACGGCTTTACGTGCCTTCCGAAGCACGGAATCATCTAACTTTTCGGGCAATCAGGTGATTCATCCTGCAATGCCCTAACCAAACTGGGGAGGTCGCACTAAGAGATTTTTGTTTGACAGTGTCCCCACTGGGAATCGAACCCAGAACCTCCGGATCGAGAGCCGAACCCTCTAACCACTAGACCACGGAGGCTGTTGGCACTAGACCACGGATTCATTGTCATATGTTGTGAGTTTTATGATCTTCTTTACAGACCCTGGGGCTTTAGCATGTAAACTACAGTTCCACTGATTTGATAATATCCATACATTTTAGTATGGAGGTCCCATGAATGAAATGGATACACTTATGGATCTCTCCTTAGCAGAAAGTGCTGCTACTTCAACCTCCTTGATGCGATAGATGAGTGCGACGTCGCCGCCTGAACAAATAAGTCGGTGGCAGTGTAAATTGCATAGGTAAATTGGAATCGTTTTCAAACTGATTGAAAGCTGTCCAAGATCGATCGTTCATTAATAAATCCAGATGTACGAGTGATGACTGAGGTTGTCCAGCTGATAGCGTCTTTAATTGTTCTAAAACCATACCAATATCTTTTTACAGTGACAGGTGTCCACTGATAAATCTAGTATTCTCGTTACAACCCTATTTTCAACAGTTGCAACGTAAGTTCCTGAAGTCGGCCAATAGAAGTTGCTACTTAAACTCGACCGTTCACTGTTTGGTAAGTACGTGATTTACATTGTTTTAGACTTTTACCGCGACCGTGATAACGGCCAAGGGAAGGAAGTCGTATTTATGAAGTTTATGAGTGCCTTATTGTTATGTCTGATTTATTTTAACTTAGTAGCTTCGTTTCTGGTTTCGATAGGAGGATGAGAAGAATTGAAAACCAACGAATAATATCTTCTTAATAGCCCCTAAACGTCCACTGCTGAGCAAGGAACCATACTCAAAATTTTCACAGTAGACAGTATCACTTGGCGTTAAAACTTACACTGTTCTTTTGAATCTCAAGTTATAAAACTATCTGAGTGGGTGAGACCAGGAAACCTACAGCACTGGGTCTACCGCTAGTTCAGATTTTAATATAAACAAGACAATATTATGCCTGCGACATCAACCGCATGTTAAAAAAAACCGGCCAAGTGCGAGTCGGACTAGCGCCCTGAGGGTTCCGTACCTATCTACCATATGATATACCAAAAGCTTTTGCACTTTGATTTTTAAAAACTCCGCGACCATCCAACTTGACCCCACTTTTACAGAAAAGTTCTTGAAACGGGAGCTCACCTTAATTGGTTACTATTAGTTGTGAGAAAAATTTAAATATTTAATGATTTTAGACTTTTGCCTTTATGTGTACTGTCAACGGGAAGTACCCTGTAGGTTTTGCTTTTTTGCATAAATGTATGGAGATCAGGACATAAAAAGCCATATCTTTTGATTGCGTCATTGTAAAAAATTTAAATTTTCAGATCTTGTGTGGTTTAGGGACCTTAATATTTGTTATCAATTTCAACCTGATGCCTCTTCTCGTTCGTGAGAAAAAGGGTCTTGACAGACAGACAGACGGACAACAAAGTGATCCTATAAGGGTTCCGTTTTTTTTATTTTGAGGTACGGAACCCTAAAAAATATACAGGTGTATATGTCAAACTACTTATTAGGTATCAAACAATAAAGTTTCATTCAAATCGGTTTAGTAGTTTTTGCATGATGCTTGAAAAAATAAACAAACAGACGAAAATTCCAAAAATCTGTGATAATTTTTTATATAAATGTATTCAATCAATGATGAATCGTCAATGTGCAGACAAAATTATTTCACAGTTTTATGATAGTAGACACTAGCTTATGTTTGTGACTTCTTCCGCATCTTAAATGATTGAATCCGGTTCCCATTCCAATAATTAAATAAATACTATTGTTTAATTCAAACTATTAACTCAAACAAAAAATACTTGACTAATAGGAAATCTGTAGTGACAAAAATTATTAAACTAATTACCTACTTAACTATCACTATTTTAATTCTGTAGCTCATTGATTATCCTAATAAAAACAAGTAACTATCTGAAGCCTGTGCGTTCCGAAGCACGGAAATAATTATCTTACTTTTCAGACAATAGGGCGATGCATCCTGCATTGTCTTAACCAAGTTGTCAGTGTCTCCATTGGGAAACTAGCCTATAACCTTTTGATCGAGAGACGAACACTTTAACCCAAAGAAATAATTCATAACAAGGTACACACGGCCGCACATCAGTAGAAACACTTTTGGAGCTTATGCTGTGGTAATAGAGTTGAAAAAGTTTCTACCGACCAGCGGTTAACCGTACTTACCTTGTGAATACATCGTCCTATTAATTTGATAGGATTATTTTGAATATTTCATAATGCTCGATCACGCTCTTCTTTATAAATCTGTGGCTCGATCTTGATGCTCGATGACAATGTGATGCTGGCAAATATCATTCCAGCCAAGAAAGGATGTCCAATTAATTTTACTTTATCCTATACTATTAAACGAGCAATATTTGTATATATATTTGTAATCGGTTTCTCGAAAACGGCTCTAACGATTTCGATGAAATTTACTATACAGAGGTTTTCGGGGGCGAAAAATCAATTTAGCTAGGTCTCATGTCTGGGAAATTTCATTTTCACCGTCTTTTTAATAATGTCTCTTCGCGTTTTAGTGCGTTTGAGAAACTTACAGCGCCATCTGTTGTTGAGTAGCATAACTTGGTCACCCGATGATATTTTAATTATACAGAGCATAGCTCGGTCGCCCAGGTACTTTATTTTATTTTATTAATTTTAGGAAGACCAACAGCTAGATTTAACTTAATTAATAGTTACATAAGCACCAAAAAGCCAATTACAGGTCTCCACTACTAAACAACAGAGCATTTAAATGAAAAAGGTTGTCATACACTCATTAGGTTATAAACTTTTCGCTCGCGAAGATTAAGTTCCGTCTCTGGTTCTTAAAAAAAAAAATTCTGTTTAATAAACGCCTTGCTGAATCAGAACTCGTGTTGAATAAGTAGAGATCGAAATCTTTAACTAGTTTATTGAAATTGTTGCACGCACGCCAAAGAATTGTATTCTGACGGTATGTATTTCCTTGACAACATCTGACACGACATTGTAAAAAATACACTCATCTTAGTTTTCAAAAGCAATAATTAATTAAAATCAACCGACAGTACAAGCACACGAGCTCTTCTCTCTGTCAATATTGTGAATGAAAATAATGCAGACCTTTTACAAAGGTGAATTTTGGAGCATAATTGGTTTGCAACAATGCTTACACAAAGTGTTCTGTTTAATGTAATCGATGGCTTTTTTGGTGCAGTTGTAGTGCAGTCGCTGTTATTTCCGGGTAGATTCCCAGTAATTGTTTTCGAAATTGAATTAATACATAACAAACTATTCGTGCATCTGATACATGATCGTAAACGGTTGTAGAATAGAATGAAAATGTGTACTAAAGATGAGTGGCTCTCTATTATCGTAAATGTTAATAGAATATAATGAAAATGTATGGGATTGACATTAGCTGCCACGCATAATTTTATTAGTTAATGTCAATTCTATTCATTTTATTGTATTCTACTAGCGATTAAAATACTAGAAAGCCGCTTGTTTGCCGCCCTCTAAGAGATTGACATTTACGGTAGCGATATGTCATGTGTCACGTAATAGCTAATTTATTTATATTTATTTATTCACATACAACATACATTTACAGTCTTACAACTAAACATGCAAGTCTTAGTCAGTAGGGTTAGAGTGGATCACTGGCCGGCGAGCAGGGCGCGTGGTATATCCACTACTGTGCTCCGGGCAGTGATCAACTCTAGGTAGTGACCAGCTGATGTCAGATACTTGGTTTCCGAAGTATTATATAAGTCAACGTCGCTAATCAGACTCAAGGCATCAATTAACGTTAAGGCTTCGAAAAAAGGCGTGTGTGTTATAGTCTACGTGCGGGAATAGTTTAAAGCAAACATTGGATGCCGTCGCGGTCAGAGGGCGTGGCGCTGGTATGGTGGGATATTAAACGGAATTTGCACCAGCAATGAAGGATTGGTAGTCTGTCCTCGAATGAGATAAAAAAATATTTCACAAGTGCTAACTTTCGCCGAACTTCAAGGCTTCTATATGAAACCATCCCCTGAATAAAAAGTGTTGGATACATGTATGGATAGTATCCACTGACGTGCACTTCCTGGTGGGGACACCATACAAAGGCATTGGTTCCTAATTTCCTGCGAATAAAGGCATTGTATAAGCAACAAATTGCTTCGCGAAGATTGAAAAATTTGGACTGGCGCTTGATAAAGCCAAGGATTTTTCTTGCAGCACTACAAATATTGGAAATATGATCCTTGAATTTTAGCTGCGGATCAAACGTTACTCCCAAATCTTGGACTGACTGCAATCGTTAAAGTGCCTGACCATCGAGAGTGTACACATTTGATATCGGGCTATTGCGACAGTATGACATCACAGCACACTTCGAACTATTCAACTCTAAACAGTTTTCACGTCTCCAGGATAAGACATTGTTTATATCGTTCTGCAGTTAAATTACATACGAACAACACAAATGACATTAAGACTACTATAGAGAAATTAGATACAGGAAATGGAATAATTGGGGACATGAACGATATAGCTAATCACATGAACAACCTTTATGCCACACAAAATTTAAATGATAATTTTGTTGATCAGTACAAGCCCTCTCACTACACGGTTAGCGTGAGAAATAAGAAAAATTACCCCTATCAAAAACCCGTGAAATCGATTCTACTCTCGATTCTGAACAATCTATTTTCTCAGTTTCGCTTATTCCGTTAACACGTTGTATAGTCGGGTTAAAAGTGTACATGAGAACCCTTATCGAAACACGAGTTAGATGTAAAATGTATTTTCTGTTTCTATCAAACAGTGATTTTTACCTTACGTGCTCGATAAAATATGTACGATATGCACATCCGAATCCGACAACCAACATCCAAACTCATATGCATTCAGATATCTGTGCCACCGGGAATCAAACCCAGAATCTTCGGCGCAGCAGGTCCGCATGGCAGCATGCATGTAGAAAAAGAAAAGAAACAGCTCTACGCTATAAACACCCTAAACCAGAGACTCGCTCAAGGTCGAAGTGTTTCCACCGGCGTGCTGCCGTGTGTACTTGTATTATCTGAATTAAAGTCTCGCAGTTATTCAACTTTTCACTCGGAGTCCAAACACTTTACTTATCAAAGAAAGAAGCACAATTGAATTGAAATACATTTGGCTTTTACAAACAAAACACGTCAATTACTTTTTACCTAACTAAACAAACCATTCCAGAGCGTACCGGGCTCAAAGGTATTGTGCACTTGCGGAACCCTAAAAAATTTTTAAATGCATAAAATACTATTTAGAGGAAGTGTCAAGAAGTGTAACGATAAACGGGGAGTAGAAAAATATGACAAGGAGTGACAGTCGTGACAGGGTCGGGAAAGGGTCGAAAAAAAAGAAAATGAAGGAAAAAAGCTATTTTTGCTGATAAAAGAAATAGTTGCTAAAATTTTGATAAACGAAAGCAACAGAAGAAAACTAAGAATCAGGATTTGTTGAATAGTGAGGGCAATGGAGCTCAAATAGAATTTTGACTTGTTTGTAAAAGTTGCAGATGATCCCGAAAAACAAAAGTCCACTGCTGGGCAAAAGCCTAACACGCAAAATCGTGAAACGAACCATTTATTTCGAAAGGATCTTTGGGCCATCCAACAGATTTGGAAGAAAGTCGATAGTATGCTGGTTTTCTGTGAGTTATAATTTTTTTTGTTTTGTAGCTCGCGAAAAAAATAGAATTCATACAGCTGATGAGACGAATCTTTTGAAGGAGGCTATGATCCTGGATTGTGGATTCCTTCAATCGAGATAAAGATAGGGATTGCTTCGTGTAGGATATAGTATAGGAAGGTTTATTTGCGCATAAATTCAAGATGCTAACATTCAGGGTTTGATTCCAAAGTGTAAAGAATAAGTGGAGTGAAACTAATGTTATGTAAGTATTCAATTTTGTGGTTTTCATCTTTTATTTATTTTCGGTTCAAAGTTGTTGTGTGTATTTGAGTTAAGGTGAAATGTGACTTAATGAAATTTATAGTTTCTTCCAGGTTATGTGAGCTAAATAACGTTGAGAAAATCAGATTTCAATGTCAAAAGAGGAAGAGTTGATTGGAGAATATTTGCAGCTTTACAGATCTACCTGCGAGGTCATAAGAGGCTTGTACTGTGTGATACTTTAAGTAAATTGATATTCCCACTTAATGATTTTCGTTTGTAAACATTAATAACTCTGCGGAAATTATAACATACTGTGTTTCTAATCTGAGTCGTTATTTGTAGATAGTAATAAAGATTTTCTTTTCCCATAATTAAGTATAAACTAGTTCTACAAGTGTCTTTGTTCGCGTATAGCTAGGCAGGATAATGTTCTATTTCTATACAGGTACAGGAATTACAAGGAACATTATAGACATGGAAAAGCAAACCACAAATGATAAAACGTGAAGGCTAAAAAAAGGTATTGCTTGGATTGTAAAGGTAATGTAAATTTCATTGTGTTTAATTCTTTCCTTTACAGAGAAATTGATTAAAATAGTCCTTGGTGAAATCATGGAAACTGGACTCTGATGTATATATATTGTCATCGATTAGGGGTGGCTTTAGATGTTGTATATTTTGTCAACATATCAAAGAGACTTTGGACGATGTATATTATTATCATCAATTCAAGGAGACTTTAGTCAATGTATATTTTTTATACTTTTTTAGGTAGAATTGTCTATTTGACTTTATTGTCAAATAGTCAACAAATAAATCATTTTTGATTTAGTTTTACTCAAAGCTAGACGCTATTTTGAAATCTTTATAAATTTTTTATCTCTTTAACTAAAAATAAATCAAAACCCAAAATCAAAATGGAAGAAAATATTAATACATTAAATAATTACCTTTTTTAGAAAATAATATAAAATCTTTGGCCCTAAATCAAAATTCCAGTTTTGATATACTAGTGTCATCATATGATAAAATTTAAAAATATTCCGTCAGATCAAAAGAATTAGAACGTCAATTCAAAATCTTAAAATAATATATCTGAAAACTAAAACTTGGATATAGATTGTGATATTTTATTGTGAAATAAAGGGTAAGTTTAAGTAGAGTGAATATTATAAATAATAATATTTCAAGTAATAATAAATTGCTTTGATAGTGATTTTGAATCTTCTGCCTCAATTTCCCAAAATTGGAACATGCTGAGAGCATTGCTACATCTCTGTACTCAAGCTCATAGGAGGTGCTTATCTTTCCTTTTACTTTCATACTATAGGAGTCCCAGATTTTGAGATTAAGAAATGCCTGCTCTCAGGTTTATTTAGTTCAACCAAGCATGGATGGATGCCCTCGTGACATGTGTCCCCGATGTCCACTATATTGGATGTGGCTAATGTATGTCGCGTGTCACTGGAGTATCTGTCTAAGTCTATCTGATAATATCAACCTTCGAATTTATTTATTTTAATCATTCTTGGGCCGGAGCTCTCAAGCCTAAAAGGGTCTGATACTAAAGTTCTTCTCTTTCTATTTGTGTGAGGTTTCGCTGATTCATCCTGAATTCCCCTTCTGTATGTGTGGGATGAATTGGTGTTATTCCGATACAAATGGAGGGATATTAGCAAGGTGTTTTAACGTTGGATTTTGGAAATAATGTTTCTTGTGTTATGTGCTGACAACGCTTGCCCGCTATTGGTTGCGTCGTTTGAGTGGCATATACCGCGGGAGGACCTCCTGATCTTAGCGTTAGATTACCAAATGTAGAGTAGTTAGACAACATAAAACTTTCTTCTTTTGTGTAGGGACATTCTAGTTTAGTCTAATGACATTAAATTGTTTATAAGGAATAAATTAGAATTGTCCTGAATCAATAGGAAGAATATTCTTGAAGGAGACATTACATTCGTTCGTGGGTTGCTTCTTGTAAAGTGTGTTGACGACGTTCGCCCGTAAGGCTGCGACGGCTGTACGACACTCTGACCTTGGGGGACCTCTGAACTTTATGTGTGTCATCCTAAAGTAGTTAAATAATCTATTTAATCTTCATTGAATCATACAGGAATCTAAACCTTATAAGATTCTAAGTTTTATTTTTCCTTAATAAAACTAGTCATAATTTATCATACTTAAAATTATACTTTGACTCAGAGTGAAACCACCTTTAACATTACTAAATAGATTCTTGAAAACAATAATGGAACGGAAATTATAATGTTTAGTTTCTTTCATTATAGATATGTTTCGAATATTTAAGTATATACAATAACCCCATTTTTATACTTCTTTTGAGTCCTCTTTTAAAGAACATCGAGTTTTAGCTAGTGTTGTTTACGCTAAATTCTCCCAGTGTTCTTGGTTTTGAATACTCGATGCTTTTGATTTTCCCTTAAGATCTTAAATCATAAATGTTTGGCCCAACCTAGCTTAGATACTACTATCCCGTATCTTCTCGGTTCTGGTCATCATTCTTCACTCTTATTTAAGGATTACCTTCAGTAATCTTTTGTCATACTTACTTCTTATATGTTCTTCTTCGAAATATGCTGGGTAATCCCATTATAGTTTAGATGCAATTCATTTTATTTAAATGAGTGTTTAGACTGGGGTTACTCTACATAATCCTTGTCCTGCGTGGGTTGGTAACGGAAAAGAGATTTAGCTACGCATCACAAGTGAGAGCTATGAAGGATATACGGAGACCTTGTTGGTGCAATAAAGTCACTCAGTGACTGGGGGGAGGGAGATTGCCCTTCAAACTCTTTATGTCTCTCGTTATAAAACCGTTATTGATCTAGGCTGGCCATGCAAGCAATAATACTATACCCGTATCTAGTACAGACTTCACACTTGGACGTGTGGAGCTGGCTAATTATTTTCAGTTTAACTTATTTCAAAACAAACTAAGGGATTCGATGATGTCGGTCATTGTCTGCCCGGAGGGATTACAGGAAGAGCTCTTATAGCTCATGATGGAGAGTGCCCTGTTTTCCTAAAGGAAGACTGTATGCTTCGTGTGCCTGGCGGGCTCGGTGACCAGCTCTGGTATGGGTGACTAAAAGAAATAGTCAATACCCTGTGAACCCTGGATGAGTCAGTGAACGTCCCTTAAAGGTGGGCCACGTGGAAGTCGGGTTTGACGCGGGGCATGAACATACCGGGGGGAGACATCATCACCGTCTGGGTTGTACTGTGGTTAGTTGGTTCCGCACTCCACATACATTAACCCTAGTCTTTACTGTAGTTTGAGTTTTCGGTGGGATTTCCAGCTCCGCGAGGATGATCAGAATCCTGACGATCCAGTTGGATTGTTAGGGTAGTTTAGCGTCATGTCATCGTGAGCTGGGTGATGATATGCCTCGGACCTAGGACTTAGGGTAGAGGAGGCCTAGGACGAGCTGCTTGGGGCGATGGCGGTGCCCCAAACCTGGGGATTGTCCCCACATTATTTTTATTACTTCGTTTATATTAACATAGGTTTCTTTTCAGAAACTTATCGGCTCTAATATTGCATTGTAAATGAGATGAAACCTTTCCTAAATTGATGAAACTACATGAATTCAGATGAACTACTCCTGTCAATATGAAACTAAATTTAAATAAATAGTGATATAAAATAAAATAAATAACATAAATTAGACATGTAAAGATTAGGTTTATATTCTAATATAAGTATTAAAATAACAAGTGTGTTTCTTTTTCATTCTTCTATTGCCACTCTCCACCGAGCAGAATCTGTAAATTACAAGATATTATAAATATATAAGACGGAATGACGTAGGATTCAGGAAAAATATAATATTCTTAAAGGATATTATTCTAGACGATCAACCTTGGCCAAAACTTTCACGTATCTGATTTGAGGATCCTATATGAAGGGACTTCAGATCTGTACAGCTGGTGCCGTGACCAGGATATGCTGGTTTCAAGCGAGAGAGGTATTGAAGAGTGAAAAAAAGAAACAAAATGAAAAATACACTAATTTCTAGTTTTGAACTGAAGAAACTTGAGAGTAAAGTTTATCTAAGTTAAAGTTGTTAAGCGGGACGTTAGAATTGGTTTTAGCTTAGGGTTATTTGTTTTGGAAACCATAGAAAATATGATGCATTCCTTGTTTCAGAATAAAGATGGGAAATTTTACAGTCTCAATGGAAGGAAACATAGGGTCAGGGAAGTCTACTTTGTTGGCAGCTTTGGGAGGCAACTCTGATTTTGAGATAATACCAGAGCCAATTGATAAATGGACTAATTTATCTGGCGTTAATCTCTTCCAGTTATTTAAGGAAAATCCTAAGAAGTGGGGTTTCTGTTTTCAAAATTATGTTCTTCTAACAATGTTAGAGAATCATACGAAAGAATCTAGCGCTAAGATTAAAGTTATGGAACGTTCCATCTATTCAGCCAAAAATTGTTTTATTAGGGAATTGCAAGAGAGTGAATTGTTGCACCCGACTGAGTTTGCAGTTTTAGATGAAACTTATTCTTATTTCAAGGAACAGTTTGTTACTCGAATTAATTTAGTAGTTTATCTTAGGACTTCCCCTATGGTTTCTTATCAGAGAGCCCTAAGTCGTGGTCGACCTGAAGAGACAGGGATAACGTTAGATTATATAGAGAGGATTCACAACATTCATGAGGAATGGTTATTGAACCCTAATATAAAGGAAGATTTTGACAGGATAGAGATTATCGATGGAGATCAAAATATTAGCTCCATAAAGCAACAGTTTTGGGAAGTTAAGGAAAGAATATTAGATAAGCTTTCTATTCTTTAATTTAAACAAAATTCCAACCTATAATTTGTAATAAACTTTCAGTATCCAAAGAAAAGAAAAAATGCCTCCTCGTTATAATCTTAGATCATCTCAGGGACAAGATGAATTAGAAAGGACAGGTCAGCAAGAAGAACGTCCACGACCTTCTTTACGCAACTCCACTATGTTTCGCCAACTTCGAAGAAACATGGGAATTCTGACACAGAAGGTGTCGAATTTAGAGAATCAGCTGTCGCAAGCTCGGGAAACTAACGCTGCATCAGCTTCGTCTGAAAGGCATGAAGCACCGATTAATATATGCCCGGTGATTGATACAAGAGTCGAAAAACCACGTTTTCCTGGAAGATTTGGGGTACATCCAGTGTCGTTTTTGGAGGATCTTCAGAATTATTTACGGAGAATGCCTAATGAAGATGCTACAATTGAAACTATAATCAGTTGTTTAGAAGGTGATGTTCGAAAATGGGCCAGAATTTATAGACAGAGATGGTTTACACAGTCGGATTTCAAAAGAGATTTTTTGGATGCTTATTGGGGAGAAGCCGAACAAAACACCTTGAGAAGAATGATTGTAAATGGCACTTGGTCTAAGGAAAATGGAACAATGCTAGAACATTTCGTTAGTTTAGCAGGGCAAGCAAAGATGATGTCTAGACCAATTCCTGAATGGCAAATAGTGGAGGATTTGATGAGACACTTTCCGAAGGATGTACAATATGCTTGGCGGATGAAGAAAGGAAATACTTTGATTGAGGCAACAGAGTTTCTTCGTGAATTGGATGACGTGAATAAACAATGTGGATCTTCTTCCTTTGACTCCTCTACTGGAGCTGATAGGGGAACAAAGCGTCAAAGTCCATTCGTTTCAAATAAAGACAAGCCATTTTATAAAAAACCAAAAGTGGTGGCTCACATCGAGGGGGAGACTTCAAGGGGAAGGATCACTGATGAAATAATTCAAGAAGAAGATTTAAACTAGTTGGGGCCATTTCCAATAAGCAGGAGGTGGCCGCAATTAACAAAAAACTAAATTATCTTTTTCCTGTAAAATATTTAATAAAACAAGGTTGGAAGCCAGGGGTAGGATTGGGTTGTGACCAAGAAGGGATCTTATATCCTGTTTCCCCGAATAATACTAGAACGAATTGTGATAGAGAAGGTTTAGGATATTCTTCAGAAGATTATAATAATAAACAAACAGTCGTAAATTTAATTAAAGTTTTTGACGTTTCCGTGATTAAACAAAATCAACCAATGTATAATCAGTTCATTAGAGAATATGAAGGTAACTCTTTATATGATGAAGAGGTTTGCTTTGAGAATGAGGGGCCCAAATTTAAATCAGAAATTGAGTTACAAATTTTGGGGCAATCTATAGTTCTCTTGGTAGACACTGGAAGTGAAGTAACTTGTATTTCGGAAGAATTCTTAGAGTGTTTACAAGGAGAATTAAAGTTAAAATTCCCTGCGTTACCAGTTAGACCAATATGTGTGAGGGGAGCCGTTGGACAAAAGAGTCTCCAAATAAAAAACTAGTCTCTATACCGTTGACGTGTGGTTCATTTGATATTGATACGGGATTTTTAGTGATTGCTAAGTTAACTTGTTCTGCTATCCTTGGGGTAGATTGGTTAGTTGCGCACAACGCTGTTTTGCATTTAAAAGAACCACAAACATTAGAATTGGGTATCGTTGGACAAGGAGAAATTACTATTCCGTTTCGAAATCTTTCTAGTGGGTTTTTAGAAGAGAATCGGATAAATCTAATATCTGGAATACAGGAACAAAACGAAAAAGAAGGCGGTGAAGAAAAGCAATTATTAGATTTGTTTAAAAGTATTCGGTTGGGAATGGATTTGTCTGATGTAGAGAAGGAACAAATTTTTAATGTTTTGAGATCCCATATGCAAGTTTTTACAAAGAAACTTGGAAGGGCAAACTGTTATACTCATGACATTAAAATGATTGAGGGTACTCCAAGGATACAACGAACCTATCCTATACCATATGCACATAGGGCAAAAGTAGAAGAAAAGTTGAGGGAGATGGAAGAATTAGGGATTATATCGAGGAAAACTACAAATTTTTGTAGTCCTCTAACTTTCACTGGAAAACCCGATGGATCTGTTAGAATATTACTTGATGCTAGGGAAATCAATAAATATATGGTTCCAGAAGTAGAAGCACCGCCTTTACAGATTGACATACTTAATGCTTTTCTTGGTGTAAAATTTATAACATTGATTGATTTAAATAACGCTTATTTTCAAATACCGTTGACAGAGGACAGTAAAAAATATACTGGATTTACAGTTAATGGAAAGTCTTACGTATACAACGTGCTTCCGCAAGGACTTAAAACGTCAGTAGGGTCCTTTTGTCGCGCAATGGACATTATATTGGGTCCTGGTGTTAGAGAGTTTTGTGTCAATTATTTGGATGATCTTGCAATCCTAACGAATGGGACTTGGCAGGACCATTTGGAACATATTGATATAGTTTTGGATCGTTTAGAATCAGCTGGAATGACTTGTAATTTTGCAAAGTGCAACTTTTTCTGCAGTGAAGTAAAAATGTTAGGGCATATAGTTACAACTTCGGGAATTAAACCTAACCCGGATAAAATAAAAGCTATAAAGGAATTCCCTATTCCAAAGAAACAAAAACAGTTAAGAGGATTTTTGGGACTTTGTAATTATTATAGACGTTTCATTAAAAACTATAGTATTTTGACTGCTCCATTAACTAGGTTATTAAAGAAAAACCAAGCATGGTTTTGGGATGAAGAATTAGATCGAGCTTTCAATAATATAAAGGAAGAATTTATTACAACGATTCTATTGAGCCATCCAGATCAGGATAAATTATATTATTTACAGACCGACAGTTCAGGGATCGGAATAGCCGGATCATTGTTTCAGATTGGAAATAATGGTGAGGTTAAAATTTTGGGATTCTGTAGTCGTGCACTACGGGGTTCTGAATTACGTTGGACTGTAACTGAACAAGAGTTGTGGGCTATTATTTATTCTGTGAAAAAGTTTGAGACTTATTTAAGAGGAGCGAAATTTGTTGTTCGTACAGATCATAAGGCATTAACTTTCATGAAACAAATGAAATTATACAATAGTAGAGTCACACGTTGGATTTTATTTCTTGAACAATTTGACTTCGAAGTCGAACATGTAAAAGGTGTAGAAAATATTGGGGTAGATATTTTATCTAGATATCCGCCAGGGGGAGTTTTGCAAGAAGAGAAGGTGTGGTATCCAACTGTTATGTATGTAGGTGTTTCTACTGACCGTGACTTGAAAAATAAATTACAACGTATGATGGAATATCAACGGCTTGATAACGTCATATGTGGGATTAAGGAGAGAATAAATGGTTCTAGAGTACCCGAAAGAACAGATAGATTTACACGTATAACTCTGCGTTGTATTGTCAATAATGATCTACTTTATTTTAAAACTGTACGTGGAGATTACGTTTTGTTTATGCCCAAGGTTCTACAAGAAGAGATTTGTAAACAGGTACATATAGAGATGGGTCATCTTGGCGCATATAAAACTTTGAAATATTTACAATTAAGGTGTTATTGGATAAATATGGGTAAGACAGTGAAGTCTTGTATTCAGAAGTGTCATGTTTGTCAGCTTTCTAGACCTGACTATATAAAAGGGGTAGGGAAATGTAAATCGATTTTAACTGAAAACCCGGGTGAATTAGTAATGGCTGATATCTTCGGACCACTACCTAAAACTGAGGCTGGTTATATTTACATTTTTGTAATACAGGATTCTTTTAGTAAATTTATTAAACTTTTCGGACTTCGAGGAGCTTCAGCAGACTCAGTGCTTTATTGTATGAGAGTGTTCACTGAAATAATACAACCTAAGGCTGTTATGACAGATAACGGAAAACAATTTATTAGTCACAAGTGGAAAAATGGACTCAGAGCCTTGAGAATTAAGACTTTGTATACTACTATTCGTAATCCTCGACCTAACACTACAGAACGAGTGAATAAAGAATTAAACAAATTCTTTAGAATTTATTGTCATGATGACCATACTAGATGGGATCATTACTTGTTGGAGATTGAGGAATTGTATAATAATACGTTCCACGAGAGTACGAAATTTTCTCCTAATGAAATATTATTTGGAAATTCAGAGAAACTTAAAGTAGACTGTTTTCTACCACGGGCACTCACGAATAAAACGTTAGACCAAATTAGAGAGGAAGTTAGAGAAAACCTTAGACTTTCGAGTCAGAAGCGGCAGGATAGATTCAATAGAACTCATAAGTTGATAGATTTTCAAGTTGGTGATTTGGTAAAATTAAGGAGGCTTAATAAATCGGATTCTAGTCGAAATAAAACTAAGAAATTTGATTTATTATATGATGGACCATATCGAATTGGAGGAATAAAATATGCTAATGTGTATATTCTCGTTGATCCTGAAACTCAAAGTGTCAAAGGAGTTTATAATGCAGTCCATTTGGCTAAATATTATACTTAGGATGTTAGCTATTGAGATTTTCACGGGACTATATCATAAATTTTAACTTTAGAGGAATTGAGATATTCCTGGTCACAACCTAATTAATATAATTTTACTAGTTTTAATTTAATAATTAATATTAGAAGACTATTTTGATTATAGTATATAGTGAGTCAATTTGTTAGAGAATTGACTGGCATTATTAAATCGACTTCGTTTTAAAAAAATAATGAACTATAATAATTTATAATTTAATACAAATTTAATTTGGTTATATAATCAGGGTTGAACTGAAATAAATCTAAATTTAGATAAACATGTTAAATAATTTTAATAATTTTGAATAAAAAATTAATTTAGTTTAATGATTTATAATATTAGTAGTTTAGTTATTTGTTTTGTTTATTGTATTTGTGAATAAAAAAAAAATTAAGGGCCAATATAGGAGGTTTTATTTTAATAAAATAATAATAATAATAAAAAAAAAAAAATAATTTAAAATTGAAAATTTTAGAATTCTCGAAAAAAAAAAAAATGTTTTCTTAGATTTTTCGAAATAATAAAATTTTGGGGGAGGCTGTGCACTTGCGGAACCCTAAAAAATTTTTAAATGCATAAAATACTATTTAGAGGAAGTGTCAAGAAGTGTAACGATAAACGGGGAGTAGAAAAATATGACAAGGAGTGACAGTCGTGACAGGGTCGGGAAAGGGTCGAAAAAAAAGAAAATGAAGGAAAAAAGCTATTTTTGCTGATAAAAGAAATAGTTGCTAAAATTTTGATAAACGAAAGCAACAGAAGAAAACTAAGAATCAGGATTTGTTGAATAGTGAGGGCAATGGAGCTCAAATAGAATTTTGACTTGTTTGTAAAAGTTGCAGATGATCCCGAAAAACAAAAGTCCACTGCTGGGCAAAAGCCTAACACGCAAAATCGTGAAACGAACCATTTATTTCGAAAGGATCTTTGGGCCATCCAACAGATTTGGAAGAAAGTCGATAGTATGCTGGTTTTCTGTGAGTTATAATTTTTTTTGTTTTGTAGCTCGCGAAAAAAATAGAATTCATACAGCTGATGAGACGAATCTTTTGAAGGAGGCTATGATCCTGGATTGTGGATTCCTTCAATTGAGATAAAGATAGGGATTGCTTCGTGTAGGATATAGTATAGGAAGGTTTATTTGCGCATAAATTCAAGATGCTAACATTCAGGGTTTGATTCCAAAGTGTAAAGAATAAGTGGAGTGAAACTAATGTTATGTAAGTATTCAATTTTGTGGTTTTCATCTTTTATTTATTTTCGGTTCAAAGTTGTTGTGTGTATTTGAGTTAAGGTGAAATGTGACTTAATGAAATTTATAGTTTCTTCCAGGTTATGTGAGCTAAATAACGTTGAGAAAATCAGATTTCAATGTCAAAAGAGGAAGAGTTGATTGGAGAATATTTGCAGCTTTACAGATCTACCTGCGAGGTCATAAGAGGCTTGTACTGTGTGATACTTTAAGTAAATTGATATTCCCACTTAATGATTTTCGTTTGTAAACATTAATAACTCTGCGGAAATTATAACATACTGTGTTTCTAATCTGAGTCGTTATTTGTAGATAGTAATAAAGATTTTCTTTTCCCATAATTAAGTATAAACTAGTTCTACAAGTGTCTTTGTTCGCGTATAGCTAGGCAGGATAATGTTCTATTTCTATACAGGTACAGGAATTACAAGGAACATTATAGACATGGAAAAGCAAACCACAAATGATAAAACGTGAAGGCTAAAAAAAGGTATTGCTTGGATTGTAAAGGTAATGTAAATTTCATTGTGTTTAATTCTTTCCTTTACAGAGAAATTGATTAAAATAGTCCTTGGTGAAATCATGGAAACTGGACTCTGATGTATATATATTGTCATCGATTAGGGGTGGCTTTAGATGTTGTATATTTTGTCAACATATCAAAGAGACTTTGGACGATGTATATTATTATCATCAATTCAAGGAGACTTTAGTCAATGTATATTTTTTATACTTTTTTAGGTAGAATTGTCTATTTGACTTTATTGTCAAATAGTCAACAAATAAATCATTTTTGATTTAGTTTTACTCAAAGCTAGACGCTATTTTGAAATCTTTATAAATTTTTTATCTCTTTAACTAAAAATAAATCAAAACCCAAAATCAAAATGGAAGAAAATATTAATACATTAAATAATTACCTTTTTTAGAAAATAATATAAAATCTTTGGCCCTAAATCAAAATTCCAGTTTTGATATACTAGTGTCATCATATGATAAAATTTAAAAATATTCCGTCAGATCAAAAGAATTAGAACGTCAATTCAAAATCTTAAAATAATATATCTGAAAACTAAAACTTGGATATAGATTGTGATATTTTATTGTGAAATAAAGGGTAAGTTTAAGTAGAGTGAATATTATAAATAATAATATTTCAAGTAATAATAAATTGCTTTGATAGTGATTTTGAATCTTCTGCCTCAATTTCCCAAAATTGGAACATGCTGAGAGCATTGCTACATCTCTGTACTCAAGCTCATAGGAGGTGCTTATCTTTCCTTTTACTTTCATACTATAGGAGTCCCAGATTTTGAGATTAAGAAATGCCTGCTCTCAGGTTTATTTAGTTCAACCAAGCATGGATGGATGCCCTCGTGACATGTGTCCCCGATGTCCACTATATTGGATGTGGCTAATGTATGTCGCGTGTCACTGGAGTATCTGTCTAAGTCTATCTGATAATATCAACCTTCGAATTTATTTATTTTAATCATTCTTGGGCCGGAGCTCTCAAGCCTAAAAGGGTCTGATACTAAAGTTCTTCTCTTTCTATTTGTGTGAGGTTTCGCTGATTCATCCTGAATTCCCCTTCTGTATGTGTGGGATGAATTGGTGTTATTCCGATACAAATGGAGGGATATTAGCAAGGTGTTTTAACGTTGGATTTTGGAAATAATGTTTCTTGTGTTATGTGCTGACAACGCTTGCCCGCTATTGGTTGCGTCGTTTGAGTGGCATATACCGCGGGAGGACCTCCTGATCTTAGCGTTAGATTACCAAATGTAGAGTAGTTAGACAACATAAAACTTTCTTCTTTTGTGTAGGGACATTCTAGTTTAGTCTAATGACATTAAATTGTTTATAAGGAATAAATTAGAATTGTCCTGAATCAATAGGAAGAATATTCTTGAAGGAGACATTACATTCGTTCGTGGGTTGCTTCTTGTAAAGTGTGTTGACGACGTTCGCCCGTAAGGCTGCGACGGCTGTACGACACTCTGACCTTGGGGGACCTCTGAACTTTATGTGTGTCATCCTAAAGTAGTTAAATAATCTATTTAATCTTCATTGAATCATACAGGAATCTAAACCTTATAAGATTCTAAGTTTTATTTTTCCTTAATAAAACTAGTCATAATTTATCATACTTAAAATTATACTTTGACTCAGAGTGAAACCACCTTTAACATTACTAAATAGATTCTTGAAAACAATAATGGAACGGAAATTATAATGTTTAGTTTCTTTCATTATAGATATGTTTCGAATATTTAAGTATATACAATAACCCCATTTTTATACTTCTTTTGAGTCCTCTTTTAAAGAACATCGAGTTTTAGCTAGTGTTGTTTACGCTAAATTCTCCCAGTGTTCTTGGTTTTGAATACTCGATGCTTTTGATTTTCCCTTAAGATCTTAAATCATAAATGTTTGGCCCAACCTAGCTTAGATACTACTATCCCGTATCTTCTCGGTTCTGGTCATCATTCTTCACTCTTATTTAAGGATTACCTTCAGTAATCTTTTGTCATACTTACTTCTTATATGTTCTTCTTCGAAATATGCTGGGTAATCCCATTATAGTTTAGATGCAATTCATTTTATTTAAATGAGTGTTTAGACTGGGGTTACTCTACATAATCCTTGTCCTGCGTGGGTTGGTAACGGAAAAGAGATTTAGCTACGCATCACAAGTGAGAGCTATGAAGGATATACGGAGACCTTGTTGGTGCAATAAAGTCACTCAGTGACTGGGGGGAGGGAGATTGCCCTTCAAACTCTTTATGTCTCTCGTTATAAAACCGTTATTGATCTAGGCTGGCCATGCAAGCAATAATACTATACCCGTATCTAGTACAGACTTCACACTTGGACGTGTGGAGCTGGCTAATTATTTTCAGTTTAACTTATTTCAAAACAAACTAAGGGATTCGATGATGTCGGTCATTGTCTGCCCGGAGGGATTACAGGAAGAGCTCTTATAGCTCATGATGGAGAGTGCCCTGTTTTCCTAAAGGAAGACTGTATGCTTCGTGTGCCTGGCGGGCTCGGTGACCAGCTCTGGTATGGGTGACTAAAAGAAATAGTCAATACCCTGTGAACCCTGGATGAGTCAGTGAACGTCCCTTAAAGGTGGGCCACGTGGAAGTCGGGTTTGACGCGGGGCATGAACATACCGGGGGGAGACATCATCACCGTCTGGGTTGTACTGTGGTTAGTTGGTTCCGCACTCCACATACATTAACCCTAGTCTTTACTGTAGTTTGAGTTTTCGGTGGGATTTCCAGCTCCGCGAGGATGATCAGAATCCTGACGATCCAGTTGGATTGTTAGGGTAGTTTAGCGTCATGTCATCGTGAGCTGGGTGATGATATGCCTCGGACCTAGGACTTAGGGTAGAGGAGGCCTAGGACGAGCTGCTTGGGGCGATGGCGGTGCCCCAAACCTGGGGATTGTCCCCACATTATTTTTATTACTTCGTTTATATTAACATAGGTTTCTTTTCAGAAACTTATCGGCTCTAATATTGCATTGTAAATGAGATGAAACCTTTCCTAAATTGATGAAACTACATGAATTCAGATGAACTACTCCTGTCAATATGAAACTAAATTTAAATAAATAGTGATATAAAATAAAATAAATAACATAAATTAGACATGTAAAGATTAGGTTTATATTCTAATATAAGTATTAAAATAACAAGTGTGTTTCTTTTTCATTCTTCTATTGCCACTCTCCACCGAGCAGAATCTGTAAATTACAAGATATTATAAATATATAAGACGGAATGACGTAGGATTCAGGAAAAATATAATATTCTTAAAGGATATTATTCTAGACGATCAACCTTGGCCAAAACTTTCACGTATCTGATTTGAGGATCCTATATGAAGGGACTTCAGATCTGTACAGTATCAATCACGCTGGATAGTTAGCGAGAGGTGCTGAACCAGGTACGCTCCAGAACGGGGGTCACGGGTATGATCACGCAGCTGGCGCCCAAGCTCGCGAACGAAATGTTTTGCCTCCTTGCACCAGGGTCCACCAGTCTCGACAGCGAAGGGAATAAAAGTGTATTGCCGTTCCAGCTCGGCATATTTGGTGTGTTTCAGCCTAGCCGCAAGCTCCGCAGCAGAACTCGCCTCCCGGGTCGTGTGAGGAAGGTGCGACGCCGCGAATGTACTCACACAAGTAGCGTCCCAAAACAGACTGATCATTTAATTAAATAGCAACACAGGAAGAAATAATAAGGTCTGCTGGAAGAAATTTCCAAGCTGAAATAAGCAGCACCTGTTGTGTCTGTTCTCTAAATGTTTGTTTTATTTGTATTTTTATGTGTACAATAAACAGTTAAATAAATAAATAATACAGCTGAAAGTGGTAAGCCTGTGTTCAGAGAATTTTTATTTCGCCCCGTGGTTAATATGCGATTTTTTGTGCCACCTACTGCGTACCCACTTTCTCCCCGCAGGCACGAAATAGTTATTTATTATACACGGTAGCAAAATTACCGATTAAGGCAAAGTTGTACGGGCTTGAGAGATGAAGAGTATTTTCAGTATTCTAATTTTAAATCACTAAAAACAAGGTTCTTTCTAGGCAAATAACTCCCTTATAGCCAATGCCAACTTTAAATCTGCGTTTTCGAATTTTCTTTGTGCAAATATGGCTCCGCCCGATATACGTTGGCCTCGGGCGATATTTCGATATAGAAACAAAATAGTCTGACGAAATGAAAGGCTGTATAAAATCGGCTAAGCAGAGTGAATGATAATTTCAAAGGTTCCGTATTAAAAGAAGAAAAAAATACTGTGTACACATTGCGTATGATCAAACATTTTGAAGTACGCGATGATATAATTAGCTCCTTAGCCTTTGAACCTAAGCAAGAAAAAACAGCTGTATTGTAGCAGATATATGGAGGTGGTACTTGCTAGATGGACTCAACATTAAGCCACCTGAACGTAACAAACAAGCAGGTTGATGTAATTTAATTACAGCTTTTATAGTGATTCTGCGTTGATTGGATTTTGATCGGGTTTCTTTCCTTCAGCGTTTTAACTTTGTGAAACGTTAAATTATATTTTATTTCAAGCATTAAATTTTAGTAGGTACTTAGTTAAAATCATGCAAAATCCAAAAGGTTATTAAATAAATAATCTTTCTAAAGTTTTTGTGTAAGTACAATCGGCAACACACTTAATCGTGCTTGGACGATTCTAATCGACGAGAAAAACTAAAAAGTCCGTCCGATCATCGTTCGATTCACAACACAATCTTGAAACATTTATGGTGGAGTATAGTAGAGTTACTGGTGCCATCCATAACGCTGACAAGCGAGGTGGCTATGGTACTTCCCCTCCACATTTTTCCAGCCAATCCAGAATTCTGGAGGGAGCTCCTTGTCCTGTAGTGGACGTTTCATGGGATGTTATGATGATGAAAGTAGAGTTTCTATAACATAGTAATGAAACCTATAGAGTAGAAACCTTTTTCCTAAGGAACCCTAATAAAAAAACACATTTCGCGTTTCCCCCGCGATCGGTATCTCGTGTTATAAGCTTTATTGACATTCGCTCGTGAGTACCGTTACGTTTGATTGGCTTTTACAAGAATTGGAAAATAACGAGCCCGTGTGTGTACTACGCTTTATACGTTTTCAGTAAGTACTATTTGCAGCTCAATAGTATTTGGAAACATTCTAATTGGAGTGGTCGGATGATGCAGGACGGGAAGCTCCTTCCAGACCTCCAGCAAGAACGCGTGGTACTAAGTACATAGTCACCACGCTTGTAAGCGTTGCAGCTGACGACCGCTGTTGTTGGTGACCGCAGTTAAGATGGTACGAACAATGATGCACAGAAAGTTGCTGCTGCTCATCCTCCGGTTCATCATCCCTTGGTCGCCTCTTACGACACCCACGGGTAGAGATATTTTGATACAATTCTTTGCTTGCACCACACGGACATATACGGCATATAGCGGTTTCGCAAAAGTCAATGCCCCAAAGAACAATATTTTTCACACCAACGGCAGAATAACTTGTTTACTGTAGCCTGACAGGAATAGAAAAAGTAAAAAAGATCCGTTGGTAACTGAATTCTCGTGGGTCGTCCCAGCTCGCGCGTTGATTGGCCGATATTCAAATTTGGAACTAACGAGATCTACACGGTGTATGCGCACGACATCGATGGGGGGCTAATATCTTGTAGCCCTAAGGCAAAGGGCGTAAAGGCAATTGAGCGCAAAATGGCGTCGAACGCGGTTGGGTGTCGGTAAGTGGCAATACGTTTTTTTTTGTTAAATTGTAGCAACATTAGCTTTTTTCGCACTAGAAGTTTATCGACGGCAGGTAATAGGTTGAGGTAATTGCGACTGCCGTCAACAGGTTAATGCTGTATGGAGCTCGATTTATGGAAAAATATGTAGATTTCTTTTAATTCTCTATTTTATATGTTCACGGACACACTATTCCATAGTACTTTGAGACGTGAGGTACTTACCGAAACGAAATTTCAATTTCCCGTAGAAAGTTTAAAACATTATTTTCGTATAATTAAACGTATAACAGGGTGTAAGGGACGGTGTACCGAAAACTGAAAAGTCGTGCTCGCTCAGTCAACGAAACTGAACAACTCTCCCAAAGAAACTTTTTGGGAAATGAAAAAATGTTTGACCTCCATTCAAATTGCTCACTCTCATCGAACAGTTTGTACGGAGAGGTCAAAATTTTTTTTCATTTTCCAAAAACGTTTCTTTGAGAAAGTTGTTCACTTTCGTTTGCTGAGCAATCTGTTTCAGTTCTCGGTCCACTGTCCAAAAGTTGTTCAGTTTTCACATCCCTGTTTCACTTACACCTTGTATTTTCAACCTCTTGTCGGTTAGAATAACAGTGTCAGTTTTTCTGGTTAATTTAAAGTGAGTTCGTTGATTTAACGGTTGGCTTTATGTACGCTGTTTACAACCCCATAAAAGATTGAGCTAGGGATGTGTAGATGATTTAAAACTTGGTTTAAAATAAGGATACAAACATTGGCTCGATCATTATCATCATCAGCAAATATAACATCGGTTATAAAGTAGTACTGCCTAAATGAGTCCTCGCCCGCGGGGTACAAGGGCAGGTGCGGGGGACGGATGCGCGTAGAGAATGAGAATGCCCCACCGCCCGCCGCCGCCCGCAAATCTTTTGTTCCCCCTTTGTCGTCTTACCCCCGCGCCCCTGTACCCCGCGGGCGAGGACTCATTTAGGCGGTTCATCTTAGTCTTTATATGATGATGACCGTGATAATTCTATTTGGATAGCAGAATTTACATTTGTAAATTTCAAGAAGTGCCTATCTCGTAATCATCAGAACAACCATGAAACGTCCACTACAGGACACCAAACTTTCTCCCTCCCTCCAGCTTTTGCTGAAACAATGTGGAGGGGAAGTACCATAGTCACCACACTTGTTAGTGTTACGGCTGGCACCATGAACCGCGGTTGTTGGTGAACGCAGAATGTAAGATTATACGATACACAGAAGGATGCTACTGCACATCCTCTGGTTCGTTAACCCTTAGTCGCTTTTTACGACACCCAGAGATTGGTTGGTACTATTCTTTGCCGGCACAATAGCATGAACCCTTGAAAAAGTCGATTCGGAGAGCTGAATTAATTAATTTTTCAAACAAACCGTGTGTTTTAAAAGAAAAAAAAAAAACTGGTCACTTTTTGTCACCACAATTTGTCAAAAGTATTTTTTTTATGTTCGTCAAGGGAAACCCGATTGGGCCTCCACAATTCACACAAGGTATACTACGAGAGTTGAAGACTGATGTACATACGAGTACATACATAAATAGATACATAACACTCGGACTCAAAATAAACAACCATGTTCAGCACATCGAGATTTACCCTAGACCTATTATTTAATCTGTGCCTAGACGGGGATTGAACCTGTGACCACTACACCAACAAGCCTGTCAAACTGTGAGAAGTGGAAAAAGAATGGACCTTAGAATGTAACAAGAAGGTAATATAGCCGGTCAAGTGCCAGTCGGATTCGAGTGCCGAGGGTTTCGTCCGATATGAAGTAAATTTTTATGACTGCAGAACTACATTTTTTTGTTAAAAATCTATGCAATTAAATAGATAGTTGTGAATTTTCACGGTCGTATCATATGGCCTTGCACCCTGGCGGCCATTGGCCTACTCAAATCGGTAGGGTAACACCACGTGATTCGGGATTCTGAACTTGGTCGGGTTATACCTCCGATTCCCGCCAACTTTGTCTATGGCTTATACGTCAGTCGAAAGGTAATTTCAACAGGTCGTAAGTCATTGTACATCAAAATAAACCGTAATTTCTACGCAATAAGGCATAATCTCGAGCTCCACCCCGGTCGCACTTAGCGATGCCGATCGGCATCACTTTAGAGGTTTCAGATTTTTCGTTTAGCAAACTTCGGAGATAAGTATTTCGGAGAAATTTATCACCATAACTTGAAAACTTAGAGTCGTAATAAATACAAAAACCTACAAATTTTGAAATTCACAAGTAAAGCCTTTTCATATGACATTAGTGACCATTTAAAATTACGCCCCCCCCCCCCCGCCCCAAAAAATATTTTTATATTTTTTTTTGCAATAAAATTTCACAAGCATTCCAAATTTCAAGTCGATAGTTTTGATAGTTGCTGAGATAAACAGGTGTAACAAGCAGACAGACTGACCGACAGACAGACGAAATCCCGCCATAAGGCTTCCGTTTGTACCATTTTGATTTGGAACCCTAAAAATTATATATAAATTGTTATAATTTTTATATAAAAACGGTTGTTAACGGTTGTTGTTATTGTATTTAAATATAATAATAACAATTTATTATTACATTTAACACAATTATAGAGTCTATAAATTAAATTTTCAGTTTTTTCATAATTAGCCACCCAGACGCTTGTAAGCTTTACATAAGTCCTGAAACGGTTTCACTCAATAATATTGAAAGCTCTTTATGTACTTAGTGCTTAAATTTAATTTTAACAGAATTAATTATAATCTCATTATGTGTCACATACTTATGAAAGGTTTCGAACAGAGCAATGTTCATTTGCAAAGTTCATTGTTTTACGTTTGAAACGCTACGCTAACAATATTTGCAATAATATATATTTTTTTATATTTTTTTGTTGCCATGTGAAACTAAAAAAACTATTTTTTCACATGGGGTCACTTTGTTTGTGAAGCGACATAGTTGACATCAAAGTGACGAAGAATCCTAATATTAATAAATGATACTTCACTTTACGTGCATAAGGATGTGAATCGAAACTCATCAACTTTTTTTAGGATAATAGATTTGTTTACCAAAACTTATAGTATTTCCATGGATCAAAAAATATCTTTATTGCACATAATATGCAATTTTAATCAATAGATATTATTTTTAATCAATTTTGCGACTCACAGCTCTGCCAGGCCTGTGACACTCCGCACTCTAGGTATGCAACGCGGCGCTAGTAGACGGAGAGCGCGTGGTCGTCAACCCTACCTCATCGATTACCAAGATGCGACTAATCTAGGGTGATGCACGTTAAAAAGTTGTATCCGAATCAACAGGGTTGCCTGGGCGCAACCTGGCAGGTTTTGTACAGTGGGCAAAAAACTTGTCATTTTTTGGGCAAAAATTACCTCATCGAATACCAAATAGGTACATAGTACATTCGATAGTACTCATCAAAGAGT
Organism: Athrips mouffetella; assembly: GCA_947532105.1. Lineage (NCBI taxonomy): Eukaryota > Metazoa > Arthropoda > Insecta > Lepidoptera > Gelechiidae > Athrips > Athrips mouffetella. The sequence goes on along the minus strand of OX383970.1, from coordinate 21,802,185 downwards.
GCCTAAATCAACAGGGTTGCCTCACTCAATCCTGGCACATTCGAGAGTCGGCCTGATTTTAAGGTGGTCAAAAATTACAAAAACTACCTCATCGATTACCAAGTAGGTACTTATCACAACAGATAGAGCTCTTCAAGAAGGGGCAAAATCAACAGGGTTGCCTCCCCAAATCCTGGCACATTCGTGAGTCGGCCTGATTTTAGGTTGGCAAAAAAATACAAAACTTACTTACGATAATGAGTAATGAATTGAAACTTATACCATTTGAAGGTTCTAGACATCTTAATAATACTTGCTATAGTATGCCTACACTTAAACTCATGGTTCATATTATTATACAGGATAGAAAGTTAAGATGGGGTACACACGGCAGCTACAATAAGCATTATAGCTACATAAAAACTTATACTAAGTACTAAACCTAAGTAGACTAAACCTAACTTTTAGAGATATTTTGACCTACATTTACAGATTTTGGAAAAAATGTACAGTCAACAAGAAAAATGGCAATTTTCACATAAATTTTTATCATTTCATTTAATCTTCTTATTGATTAAGAACATAATTTTCTATGGGGTCAACCAAGGTTAATGTATTAGAACTGTCAGAAAGCACAAAATTATTTTCCCATACATGTAATAGGAGAAACAGAAATTTTCATGTACCTTTTTTACGAAACATTTTATCCTCTTGTTACTAAGAAACAGAAGTCTGTAAAAGGTCCACCAGGGTCAAGGTTAAGAATTCTCAGAAAATGCAAAATAAATTTTTACCTTACTTTAAGGGCGATTTGCATTTTCTAAGTGGGAAAAACACTTTTTGGGTAACAATTACCTGTACGAATGTAGATGTAGTAGATGTATGTGTGTGTCTGAGTGTGTGTGCGTTTGTGTGCATGTGATGTGTGTGTAGTGTAGTATGTGTGTGTGTATGTGTATGTTGATGTAGTGCTCTTTAAGTGGCAATATCAACACGGTGGCCTCGCTTTCCTGGCACTTTCGGCCTGATTTTATTTTATTACTGAATGAATGACTGATATATCGACGCACAGCCCAATCCGCTGGACCTAAAGACTTGAAATTTTGCACATAGATATTAATTATACTTTCTGCACTATACTGTCCCACTGATATTAACTTTCTCACTGCCTTAGGTTGGCTGAAAGAAATCTCTAGAGAAAAGACTGCTACTTTGTTGTTTTGTTTTTCCTTAATGTACAATAAAGAATATTTACAAAATTAATAGGGTTACCTCGCCAAATCCTGGCACTTTCGTCAGTCGGTCTGATTTTAAATAATTAGTGGTCATTTTTGTTTATGATGCTTATGTTTTTCAGTTAATTTTATTTATATTATTAAGTTCGATTATTTTTAAGGTTTCGTACCTCAAAAAGAAAAAATGAACACTTATAAGTTTACTTGGCAGTCTATGTGTCTGCCGATGCAATGTCTGCCATTTGGATCAGACTCCCATCATCATCATCATCATATCAGCCGAAAGACGTCCACTGCTGGACATAGGCCTCCCATCAGACTCCCATATAACTCTGAAACTACAGTTTCAAGACAAATAAGAGGTCTCGTCAAAATCTTTATTTTGTTTGACAGCTGGCAAATTCAAAATCGCTGTAACTCGGAAAATAATGACAATAGACCACTTGTATGTTCGGACAAATGATAGACATCGTCAAGATCTTTATTTATTTTACAAGCTACAACTACAAGCTACAACTTGTAAACTACTGACCCTAGACTACTTGTATGTTCAGACAAATGATAGATCTTGTCGAGATCTTAATTTCAGTTACAACAGCTATCAAAATAAAAACGGCCATATCTTATAAACTAGCTATGCTAGACTAGCACTGTTTGAGGAAAAAATATATGACTCAGAGAGACCTAACAAGTGTCAAATTATTATTTTTCCTACATTTAGTATTTTCATAACGTTAGTTTACGAGATATGAGACTTTATTTCACTAGAAGTGAAGACCAAGCAAGAACACAATTTTTTTCTATTAACAGAGATAGTAGTCTTTCATCGTTAGTTTACGAGATATAGCCGTTTTAATTTTGTGTTACGAGATATAGCAGTCGAAATGGAGATCTCAACGAGATCTAGCATGATTCCAAACAAACGAGTAGTCTAGGGTCAGTAGTAACCGAGTTATAGCGATTTTGAGTTTGACATCTGTCAACTGAAATATATAACTCGACGAGATTTATTATTTGTTTACTGAGTTATAACGATTTTGAGTGTGACAGCTGTCAACCGAAATAAAGAGCTCGACGAGATATATCATTTGTATGAACATACGAGTAGTCTAGGGTTAGTGGTTTTTGAGTTAAAGTGGTTTTAGATTTGACAGCTGTCAAACGAAATAAAGATCTTGACAAGATCTATCATTTGTCCCTGTATGCATTTCGTCTAAGGGCAGTAGTTTCTTACTTATAGCTATTTTAATTTTGACAGCTGTCAAACGAAATAAAGATCTTGACGCGATCTATCATTTGTCCGAACATATGAGTAGTCTAGGAATAGTGGTTTCAGAATTGTTACGGTTTTAACTTTAACAGCTGTCAACTGAAATATAGATGTTGACGAAATCTATCATTTGTGCGAATATATGAATGGTCTAGGGACAGTAGTTACAGATATATCGGTTTTAAGTTTGACTGATATTAACCGAAATGAAGATCTCCACGAGACCTATAATTTTCCTACAAGAGCTAATTGACTAGGATCAACAGTTTCCATGATTCCAATTAAAGTTCAAAATAATTCAATTCCAATAAAAATTTTATTCAGTTCTAATTTAGTTTCAATTTAGTTCCATTTCAATTGTCCGAGAATTATGAGAGTTCTAATACTTTGACCTCAGTTGATCCCACAGAGAATTCTTATTTATCAGTAAGAGGATCAAATGAAATGATAAATATAAGTTTTGTAAACATTGCAGTGTTTTTTTTACTGTACATTTATTAGAAATCAGTAAATGTGAGATAAAATTTCTCCAAAATATCGGGTTAGTCTCCATAGTATGTTTTCATGTAGCTATATTTTGTATTTTTCGCCAACCCAAAATCAGGCAGACTTACGAAAGTGCCAGGATTTGGCGGGTAACATATTCCTTATTTCACACAAAGGTAAAATAAAACAACAAAATTAAAGGATTTCTTCTAGCTAATCTGAAGCAGTGAAAAAGTGAATAGTAGCGGGACACAATAGTGCAAAAGTAAAATTTAAATACTTTACAATAACTTATGATAAACTAAATTAAATACAGATCAGAAATCAGGCTGACTCCCGAATATGCCAGTATTGGGGGAGGCAACCATGTTGCCTACACTGTATGAGGTAAATTTCAAGTTTCTAGGTCCAGCGGTTTGGGCTGTGCGTCGATATACCAGTCGTTCATGCAATAATAAAAAAAAATACAGGCCGAAAGTGTCAGGATTTGGCAAGACAACCGTGCTGATATTGCCACTTCTTAAAGAACTTTATATCAACATACACACACACAGACGCACACATCCTACACTACACACATACACACATCACATGCACACAAACACACACACGCTCAGACACACACATACATCCACTACATCTACATTCGTACAGGTAATTGTTACCCAAAAAGTGTTTTTCCCACTTAGAAAACGCAAATCGCCCTTAAAGTAAGGTAAAAATTTATTTTGCATTTTCTGAGAATTCTTATTACCTTGACCCTGGTGGACCTTTTACAGACTTCTGTTTCTTAGTAACAAGAGGATAAAATGTTTCGTAAAAAAGGTACATGAAAATTTCTGTTCCTCCTATTACATGTATGGGAAAATAATTTTGTGCTTTCTGACAGTTCTAATACATTAACCTTGGTTGACCCCATAGAAAATTATGTTCTTAATCAATAAGAAGATTAAATGGAATGATAAAAATTTATGTGAAAATTGCCATTTTTCTTGTTGACTACATTTTTTCCAAAATCTGTAAATGTAGGTCAAAATATCTCTAAAAGTTAGGGTTAGTCTCCATACTAAGTTTTTATGTAGCTATAATGCTTATAGTAGCTGCCGTGTGTACCCCATCTTAACTTTCTATCCTGTATAATAATATGAACCATGAGTTTAAGTGTAGGCATACTATAGCAAGTATTATTAAGATGTCTAGAACCTTCAAATGGTATAAGTTTCAATTCATTACTCATTATCGTAAGTAAGTTTTGTATTTTTTTGCCAACCTAAAATCAGGCCGACTCACGAATGTGCCAGGATTTGGGGAGGCAACCCTGTTGATTTTGCCCCTTCTTGAAGAGCTCTATCTGTTGTGATAAGTACCTACTTGGTAATCGATGAGGTAGTTTTTGTAATTTTTGACCACCTTAAAATCAGGCCGACTCTCGAATGTGCCAGGATTGAGTGAGGCAACCCTGTTGATTTAGGCACTCTTTGATGAGTACTATCGAATGTACTATGTACCTAGTTGGTATTCGATGAGGTAATTTTTGCCCAAAAAATGACAAGTTTTTTGCCCACTGTACAAAACCTGCCAGGTTGCGCCCAGGCAACCCTGTTGATTCGGATACAACTTTTTAACGTGCATCACCCTAGATTAGTCGCATCTTGGTAATCGATGAGGTAGGGTTGACGACCACGCGCTCTCCGTCTATAGAAGTCGACTGGGTGAGGCAGTCGATTTTACTTTTCTTTATGTCATCTTAAGCTTATGGCGGCAAAATAGGTGAGTAAGTATTTGCATGGTCGATTGAACAATAAACTACGATGATACAGAAGCGCTCCTTAAAGCAATAATTTAATATTAAAAGAGTTATTAAATTTGTTTGTAATTGATTCGCCGAACTATATATATAGTCATGTATATGTAAGTAAATATTTATATTTATTGATTTGAATTGTAAATTAAATGTATTATTCCTTTTATAGTTGTTTAATAGTTGTATCAAAGTTTCTTAGTATTGTTTATTTTTCGTTTAGTTTTTAATTAATTATTATAACCAATGCAACCACTTTAATTTGCTCAATCTCTCTTGGACGCTCTATTTGTAATCTATTTTAACTGTTATGTATTGTGTTAACTTGGATAGGGTAGCCCACGGCACAGGTTTACCTAGTGTGGGGACCATTGTCAAAATGTAAATATGATTAATCTCTTGTTGTTAAATAAATAAATTATAATTATAATTACAATATTACATACCTACTTGCATCTCGCTCAGTATCTCATAAAGTGACAAAATCATCGCCTTAGCCCACCTATCTATTTTTTTATTTTTTATTATTTATTTTATTTATTGATCTTTATAACATAAACTTATAACTAACTTATAACTAGCACCGTTAAACCTATGTAGGTTTGTCTCGACGCTATCCTCATCCGCACAAAGATTAATACAAAATAAATTATAACGAAAGCACGAAAAGATAAATAATCAATAACAAAGTGTAAAACTCACTATAAATGACAATCTATACGCTGCATACATAGCCGAGCGAGTGGGCTCTGCACGCAGTGTTCCTCCAGAAACCGGTTTGATGTCTCTGTACAAACAGGCTGCTCCAATTTTCTCAGTCAAGAGTTGATTTAAAAAAGATTTATTTGAGCTCTGCATCAAGTTTTTTGAACATTTCTTGTTTGAGTACTGAGGCTATATTATTTGGTGTGATACTGTTCCTAATTTTGTTTGGTATTTGGTTAATTAGTTCGGGTACAATATACTCCGATACTCGTTTACCATAGTAATTTATAAAAGTAGGTTTCGTTAGTATGTTGTTGGTCACTTGTCTCGTTATTATAGGTTTTTTATAAGAAATTGGATGCTGAATTTCAGTCCTAAAAAATTGTTCTTTCAGAATTTGGAGTTTGAATTTCATATTTACTGGTAGTATTTTACAAAATCTAAATAGTTCTTCATCCGTTTGTAGTGTCTGTTTAATATTATATGGTATAATCATTTTAAGAAGTCTTAATTGGAGCTTATATATCTGATCGAGATATGATTTAAAAGTTCGACCGTAACTGCTTAACCCGTAGGATATAATATTCCGATCACCCGCGATTTAAAAACGTGTCCTAAGCGGTGCACTGCAAGGATCGACTTTGTGCTTAGACCGTAAGGTTGAAATTTGTCGGCACCCCGCCTGGGAGTGTCAGATCTGTAAACGTTAGTTTACTATTATTTAATCTGTGGCTCTTCCACCAGGGTTTGTTAGGACAGATCATACCGTCCGAATCATATAATAACCTTAACTTACATCGAACGGACCTTACATCTTACACCAAATGTTCAGTATCAATTTGGATGGAGCCGGAGTGCCATTTTAACTTATATAAGAGGAACGAAGAAATTCGTACATCCGTTAGGTACATCCCTATTTCTACATAGACGGACCGTTAATCTAGAGTAGCATCGCATTGTTGTATAAAATTAAAAAGTGTTTTGAAGACGAGCGTGAAATTGCTAAATTCAGAAAAAATTACGTCAATAATGTCATAAAAAAATGGCTTCGTAAAACACTGTTATAAAAATATTTTAACATTTGAGAAAGATAAAGAAATCTTTCTATACATGAGTTCAAGAAAGACCGTCACGTTTTGTAATTGCGATAGAAATGAAGAGATCTGCAGAAGAACTAAAGTAGAGAATCGCTAAATACTCCAGTAAAAATACGGTTTTGCAAAACATTAAATGTTAATAGCTACTTTTTTGTGTATATCGTATTTAAATATGATGTTAAGACGCAATATTTACGAATCCACCTAAAATTTAAAGCGTAATATTTTTTTCGAATAACAGCTAAGGCAAAAATAGTAATAGACAATTATATACTTTATATCATAGATAAACGTATACTTTACATATAGGCCTAAAAATCCACCATAAATATATTTAAAAATATCAATTTGTTTCAAAATATAAAATCTACACTTATATTTACATCTAAGATCCAATAAAGTCGAGGTAAAATAATATAAATAAACTGAGCTAAACTCAACCTTTTTAAATATAAGTGATTCTTATATAAATTCACAAAAATGCCAAACTAAATAAAAAAAAAGTTTTTTGTAATCGCTGGTTTACAATGATTTTGTAAACATTTATGTTGAATTTGCCATTTATTTGAATTACTTAGCACTATTTAAATTATTAGAAAGCAAAACGGATCTATTACTATTTTTGGTTGCGAAGATAAGCTTTATTTAAATTTCGTGCTATAAAAGTTAAACAATACAAAAAAGTTAATATTTTATTAATATTTTTAGGTGGATTCATGTAAAATATGAAATTATGAATATATAGCAAGCCGTAAGTAAAAAAAATTATCTATTAACATTTTTTTCCGAAATTCCATATTTTTTTAATGTTTGGACGGCAAAATAAATAGATAAATGAAGTAAATTTAGGTGGATTCCATTAAAAAGCTTTACACAGAAATATAATCTATCGATCTAAAAAAGAAACACGGCTATTATCAATTATTTCCGTTTCGCCATACAATCTCTCGTAATTCTACTGGAGTAAAAGTGGTAGTTGGCAGGGCAAATCGCAAGAAGAACCGATGGCCGGTATTAAGATATTATTAAGATATTGATGATCGACTCGATCATGTGCTTAATGACAGCGTCGAAGGAGCCGATATTGTAAGGAAATAACGAAACAGGAACTGTACGCAAAAGGTATGTTACCTTTGGGACGGCAAGGCTCTGTTGCATTAGAACCAGAGCAACTTGTGGTAAAATCGTTAAATAAGCGAGTAAAAGAAGCTCCTTACAAGTTTCCAGGGCCTCAGGAACTGCCGATGAAAATATAGGTGCACCCAGTTATGAAAACGACTCTGAGTCAAGTTCCCTGAGGCCCGGAAGTAACGACGAGAAGAAGATTCTCAAGTACAGGGGAAAAACTCAGACTTGGCAGTGTTCACCTCCAGTTTGTTAGAAAGTAGAACAGTCGAGAGCACATCAAGCTTGGCACATTTGACTTTATACCGTTCTTATTACAACAGACGTACCCTGTCAAACCTGTTTCTTTTGACGGACCTTTTGAGATGCACAATCATGGTTTGTTGTTATTTGGTATGCGATGAGGTAGGGTTTCCTACTGCCAGCTCTTAATTTTGAGTATTTCTTATATGTTCATACTAAAATATTGTGATCCACGTGATCTCAGAATTGTCAGTCAAATTGAAGACTGATTAAATAATTATTACTGTTGATTTATTTCCTATAAAAGTTTTTAATTGCATTACGTAACTCTTAATACCTATAATTTAAGATTATTTTAGGTCCAGTGAGGATATTTAGTTTAGGTGGCGCAACTTAACATTAGTTGTGCAATTTTCAGTTTTGGTGGCGCGATTTCAGATTAGATCTGCGATTTTCAGTTTTGGTGGCGCAACTTCAGATTAAGTGTCCAATTTTCAGTTTTGGTGGCGCTTAAAATTAGGATTGCTATTATTTCTGTACCTAATTATTGTGTTTATTCCAGGACAAAAATTAAAATATACATAAATTCGGCCTAATGTTTAATATTTTCACTTTATTTTTCCATAATTCTAAAAAAAATATGCGCCACTGAAACTTACAAAAATGGCATATGTTGATATTGACTCAAATAATGTTAAATTGTACTCTTATATTTTATTAATATAGCTTTATGAATTTCTAAATTTCTAAATAGAGAATATAGAAATATAAAACCGGTCCTATTAATTGAATATATCCCAAGGGCCAGATAATTCGCAATAGTATCAGGCCAGAGGCGCTGGGGAGTCAGTTGTTTTGCGTACCAGACAATGTATGCGAGCCTGGGGGATGAGTGTGAAAAAATCGGTAAGAGGGAGCTGAGTTAAATGTTTTTGGTTCTGATTGTTTCGTATGGGTCGACATTGTCAGATGTTGCGTTACGGATAATGTTAAAGACGGGGTATAAAGGCAAAAAAAAATATATAACAAAGAATTCAATTATTTTGAGTCCCATAACTACAAAAAAATACAAAATATTTATTGGGATTAACCATTTTTTAGTTTTAACAAAAAGTTGACGTAGTCTCATTTTAAGCATTTTTATATGCCTGTCCCAGGAGGCTCCGCTCTTCCATAACAAGTGTTAAATTTATTGCAATAAAATAAACAAATTGTAATGAAGGTACAAAAGTATAAAATAGAAATGAAAAAGAAATGTTAATTAATCGGTAATATTATAACCTGAGTGTAATGTATGACGTGTTGTGTGTGTATATGTGTGGTGTTCTGTATGTTGTAACGTGAAAGTAATTTAACTATCATATTTCATCAGGAAATTAAGCATCTAGCTTCAAGAAGAGATGAATGTTAAATGAGCCATTTATTTGTGTTTACCTTGTGCTGACCCACTGTTGGGCAAAGGCCTCTCTTATTAACCGTCTGAGCACCAAACCAACCTCGCCTCGGTAGTAAGTTATTGAAAAACGGGCTTTAATCCAAGGATTTTAAGCCATTAATAATAAAAAAAACTGTCATACTTATTTTCATGATCGGATACGTTGAAGGGGTTTTCTTTATACATTTTAAGCACAGCAAATCGGAGTCTTATTTATGTTACTCCGATTTTGTTGAGAACTTATGTAAGAGTATAGGCAAGTCAACCATTCATTGAGTCAGTATACATGAGCAGCAAGTAACCGTAAAAAAATTGCTAAGAACTTCGATTTACAGCAAAGGTTTTTACTCATAACATATCATAAAAAAAAAAAAAAAAATTTTGAAAAACCCACGCCGGATAATAAAACGTGATTTTAAAAGGAATAACTTTTTGAAAGTCCCCCGACTAGAGGTAAATAAGGAACAACAATAAAATAAAAACATTTTAATAGAGTTGGTTTGTCTCGAATTCTGCCATACATTCAAATAATTATGACTTTTCTTAGTGCTTTCCACATTTACTTACCTACCTTATGGTTTTTCGGAGAGATAAACACAGTAATAATATAAAAAATAGGTAAGCACTATATATATTCGACTAACTATAATATAATTACAAATTCAAAAAAACCCGTCGGGGGCTGCCATTGCTCTCTCTTATTCTGATAAATTATAGCAATATATGTTACAAACATTGTTTGTGAAGCGATGTAGTTTAGCTGACGTCATTAAGAGATTTTAATATCCAACAATGAATAAACGATTTTGATTTGATTTGATTTAAAAAAAAAACAATCAAATAAATTTACAATTCATATTATGGCACATATTAAATGTATTTAAGTTCTCATATCATGAGTGTCAATGTTAATTGTATTTATTTAAATTTTTATATTTACAACACAAAATATTATTTTACAATTTATATGGTTCCATGTACTTTGTTTATTTCAGAGCAGATAGTGGCAGCCCCCGACGGGTTTTTTTGAATTTGTAATTATATTAAAAGCTTGTAAAAAAAAGGCCAAGTGCGAGTCAGACTCACTCTGTGATTTTTTTTTTTCATATTTCCAATTATAGCCGTTTAGCTGGCGGCAGCTTGGTTCTAGATACAGAAAACATGCGCTTTTAAGCTAGATATTTCACGAACAGATCCCTTAATCGAAAAATGATACTAGCATACTCACAATATGCTACGAGAGAGACGAGAAAATATATTTTTCTCCCCACCCATCCTGGCCGCTGCAGCGCCCCCTGGTAGTCCACAACCGAAAAACATATCTAACAACCTGCTCTGAAACAGCAGCCATTAAATGCAAAAAACCGCATCGAAATCGGTTCAGTAGTTTAGCTGGAAAATGGTAACAGACATACAAACATACACACACACACACACAAACAACCTCTAACCCCAAACGCATATACCGCCTCCGTTCCGTCGTGGGTAAAAAGAAAAAGAAAACAAAGAATCAATGTACTATTTATAATAATTTTACGTATTTGCGTAGCCTACATTCATTAGCTGAACCTTTTCTTTACGTATTTCTAAAAGTAGAGTATTTTCCCAGAATATTTGCGTGCTGGGATAAAACTTTTATTACAGTTGCTGCATGTGTTATTTTTAGTATAGTTTTTTATTTGTTAATTATTTTACAGACTTTTCTATGAAGTCCATACTAGAAAAATTGCTACAGAAATCCTAATTAAACGAGAATTCGGTTTATACATACATACATACACAACGGTTTATCTGTGTTTATTATTATAAGTTGGGCCCTCATGCCATGACAAATTATTATTTTCTATGATTTTTTATTTTTATGCTAATCATCATCATAGTGTGTGGGTTGCAAGGTCGATGACGGACCTTAAAACCCTGGTGTCAGAGAAGATGAGCTAAAAGTGAGCAAGCCGATGGGCCTAACACCTCTGCCTATAAGATAAGATTTATTTGCAAAGAAACATGGTTTATAAAGTTGGTAAGTCTTAGACATAATTAAATTATCACATGGTTCACTACTAAATTAGCATGCAAACATTTCATTGTAGTCACAACAGCACATCAACAGAAACACTCCGGACTTTACGGCATGGCAATACAGTTGCAAATGCGTCTACCGAGACGTGCGGTTAGCCGTACATGATTGATATTGAAATTATTATTATATATTTCATTACATGTTACTGTTCAAGTTCTATGACACCAATAAGACAACAAAATATACACTTTGTTAGCAATTTGAATTGCAACCTTAATCTTTTAACAGAAAAAAAAGAAACAAAGAGTAACGCAACAGAATAAAGTAATAGTACTCTCCTATCATACATAACTAACGGACACTCTCCGCCCTCCTTGCAATCTACCCCGCACCCTCGTAGGCACCCGCCCGCGCGATTCTCGTGGTGCTCCTGGGGGTCTTCTCCATGTATGTAAAGGTGTGCCATCGCTTTGTAGCATAAAAAGGCAAGGGATGGTACTACTTCCATAGACGGACTACGCACAAAACTCTACCACTTCATATTACAAAACACATTCTCAATCGTCAGAAATCATAGGGCGGAAATCTAATTGTACATCCAACAACACGTCAGAAGAAACACTTTGGAATTAATGGCTAGAAATGCAAATATTTCCGCTGACGTGCCATTGACCGTACATCACATACGGCCAAGTACGACATACTTTCATGCTTCTAATACAAGGAGAAAACCTGTTATGACTGCGACCTAGAAGTTTATGGCCCCTATTATGTGACCGACAGGGAATTCGGTGAGTGAGAACTTCTCTTTAGTTCCATACGAGTGGAAATGTTTCCGGGTTTAGTGATGTGACCGACACTATCAAATAACAGCTGTCAATACCTAGTATCACTACATTACTGGTAACAAGAATGCTACCTTTTCTTCCTTTTTAGAGCGTATAATAATGTCGATTACAGAACAAAGTAAATCTTTATTTTTTCATTTAATGATAAGGTTGCAGAGATCAATACAGTTTTAGAGAGTAATTATAGTACGACGACCTGAAGGACGACGTGGATATGGAGCGCGAAAGGAGGGCACTGTCAGTAAGAGCGAACATGATCGCCCGCAGGTTCAAGCGTTGCTCGAAGGAAGCCAAAATTACGATATTCAGAGCCTTCTGTACGTCCTTCTATACAAGCAGCCTGTGGGTAAACTTCACGCAGAAATCTTACAGTGCCCTCCGAGTTCAGTTCAACAACGCCTTTAGGGTGCTGTTGCGATTGCCCCGTTTCTGTAGCGCCTCAGGCATGTTCGCGGAGGCGCGCATGGATTGCTTCTACGCCACCATGCGGAAGAGAGTGGCATCGATCGCGCGCAGAATACGGGACAGCCGCAACAGCCTCCTGATGATGGTCTCCGGACGGATGGACAGCCCGCTCCAGAGGCATTGGATGTCGATGCATGCACCAATGTCTCTGGAGTACGTCCATTGCCGCTTGGCTGTATTTTTATGCGATAGTCCTGTTTGTCTTACTAACATAGTTTTAAGTCCAATTGTACTAACCATTTTTATTTATTTGTCTAATTTGATTTTAATTGTAATTATGGATGTTTTTCCGAAATAAAATGAATATTATTATTATTATTATAGTGACTTTCTAAAGGAGACGGTTAAATAAAATATAGAAATATGTAAGCTGAAATCATATAAATTATTCAAACAAGTTAAATATGCTTTAAAATAAAAATAAATTTAAAATAAAATCAAACTGGAAAAGGTTTTTTAAAGTATAAGAGTTATACGCCAAAATGCGCGATGTAGTATACAAGATGATCAGTCAACGTAACTGAATATATTTCAGTGAATAAAACTTTTAGCAGATGAAAAAATAATCGGCTCCTCCATACAAAATTCCTAATTGGGTTGGATGTTTAACAGTTTGTATAGAGAGGCTTGTTTTTTAATTTCCTAAAAGTTTTATTTCCTGAATTATGTTCTGTTAGATTCCCTTTCAGTTTTCGGAAGGCTGTCCCTTACACTGCATATATTGTTATTGGATTTTTAATCTTATACTTGAATGCGTTACAGGGTATAACCACGGCGATCTGCGATTGCAGTATGAGGGTATGACTAACAGAAGAACAATGCTGCCGACCCCAAGATATAATTTATTTATTTATTTATTTATTTCTTTTTTTTTGGAGAACCAACAGCTTATAATAAACATACTAATAATACCTATAGCTACAAACAGCCAATTAAAGGTTTTCACAACTAATGACAAAATTTGACAAGCAAAAGACAAAAATACAATCAAACGCTCACATAAATCACAACGCAACGCAACGTTTAGATAAAAACATACAAATAACAATTACACATTAAAGAACCTGTCACTCAACTGGCGCCTAACTAATATAAGGAGGTACTGTTTTACCCAGCACCTCTTCAATTTGTTTTCACGTAATTAGTAAAAATATTCAATGACTACAGAAAATTTAATAGTAGATACTAGTGTGGCTTTTTTAAGTACAAACTTGTGTAAATAATGTACTTTGTGTAGGTTTATGATAATTATTATATATTTTGCGCATATTTATGAAAGTTTGAAAATATAGACGCCCTTTTATTTTGTATTTTTCCTAGAAAATAAGAAAAAAGTAAAACAGTAATTAACAATCTCGTTTAGTAAAACAGAAGTCTGCTGGTGCCTCGCAAGTGCTCGGTTTTGCCACGTCCTTCGAATAATTCTCAGCTTTATTTCTTTTCTTTATTTCAAGTCTTGACAGTAACTATTCGAGCTCTTTAGAATTGATTCATAATTATAGATTGCTTAGCTAAAATCAAAGAATTAGGAAACTCACGCGCAGGGCGTTTTGCGCGTTTTTCGCGTCTGTGGCAATTTTTTTTAAACTGTTGCCGTCACATCTACATGACGTAAGCAAAGACAATACAATTTACCAACGTACGGTCAACTTCACGTCAGTTGAAATAATTGCAACTCTATTATCATGTCATAACGTCCAAACGTTGAGTTGATAGGTTTAAAATATAAAATTTTAAGGAGGGTGTAAAGAAAAGTAACGATTTCCTTTTAACCACATGTTGTGTAAGTAGTACATAGTTCATATTAATTGTAAAAAATAACATAAAAATAAAATACTTCCTATGAAAAAAAAAATCATTTTGCCAACCCTATTCTAAGAATCGCAACGCGCCCCGCACCCCCATTCAATAAAGAACTTCATTCACAAGCGAGCAACAGAGATAGTAGATAGAAAACTACGTAAGGACGACACTTGAGGCAAATACTCACGCTAATCGGTGCGATAGTCTTGAGTCTGCTGAGGGTTGAAACAATTAAATTTTAATATGAATTTTTTAAATCTGTTTTTTATTTCATTGTTTAAACATGCTTGAGTTGAAGTGGCAGTGGGCAGGGCACATCGCAAGAAGAACCGATGGCTGATGGGGCGTGAGGGTTCTAGAGTGGCGACCACGTACAGGAAGACGAAGCGTTGGCAGGCCCCCCACAATGTGGAATGACGATCTGGTCAAGGTCGCGGGAAGCCGCTGGATGCGAGCAGCGCAGGACTGGTCGTCATGGAGATCTTTAGGGGAGGCCTATGTCCAGCAGTGGACGTCTTTAGGCTGATATGATGATGAAACATGCTTATTTGTTCTTCATTCTACTTCTATAGAACATGCGGTTAAAAGGAAATCGGTACTTTTCCTTACACCCTGTATAAATTTTAAGATTTTTTTAAATTTCGAGATGCAGGTAAATCTGTGTCTAAAGTAATAGTTGTCGACTACCAGGTAACTGTTTCTTTATACTAGGTTTTAGAGCAACACTATTCCATTCTAGTTTTATACGGACACTCTGGGGTAAAGTGCGAATAGGAATGTAGATAGGTAGCAATGCTGTGAAGATACGTCTGCTCGTTTGGAAAACCGTTTATAGGACGAGAAATGTCGTCATTTTATTACACTGTAGCTGTTAAGTGAGTTTTCTAATGCAGGACCTTAACGAAATTTTGTGAAACCTTATATTTTTTATATATGTTGTGAAGTTGAAGGTTTTTGAAGCATAAATTTCACAGTCTTGTCCACCGGCGCAAAGTTGCATGTCTGACGGTCTTTTAAAGATTGTACTTTGGAGAGTGAGCCCAAGAGCTCCATGCACTTATTCCGCTATCTCCTTCCTTCTATCGCGAATCCAGACGCGCTGCAAGATAGCACCCATACTTGTTTGATATTCCACACATTCGCACAAATTCCTTCAAATTTGAAACATCATACTTATAACCTCATTATAATATTTTAAAGGTGAAAGTTTGTATGTTTGTTACTCTTTTTCGCCCTAACAGTTGAACAAAAATTGCTGAAATTTTGTAGAGTTGTAGATAATGACCCAAAAAAACCATAAAATTGACTAAGTCTCGAGTAACTGCAAGTCCTTTATCATGCGCACGACCAAGAAGTGGAATTCTCTGCCTGCGTCTGTGTTCCCGAGTTCTTATAACCCGAAGAAATTTAAATTGCGAGTGAATAGGCTTCTTCTGGGCAAGCTCGTCCCATCTTCGACCTCATCTCCAGGGACTAAATCGAGGTCAAGAGTAAGTCCATAGACAGTAAAAAAGACTGTCAAATCACGAGACCGAGACGTCCTAACGTGCATAGCGTATCACAGAACCATAATTATTTCTTGTCGGATTGGTGAATCAGACTGAATTAATTGAACTGAAAACAGATTGTAGATCCTTTTAATGTTTCAGTGATACTTTTCTGTAAACCAAGCAGAAAACGCATAGTAAGACATTTAATGTGAGATTTAAAATAAGTAGGCCTTTCTGATATTGATGTAGCGTAGTTTGAACCTTAACCGCTTGTTTAAGAGACCATAATGCTCGCAACGCTTGCTTTTAACCCTTTATAGGTCAGTGGTCGCTTAAAAGACCACTAAAGACTTTGTAAAATAGACTTAATTGTTCATTTCACAATGTACTGACTCACCACTACTGAGCTTTTATGGTTAAAAAAAAAAACAAAAAAAAATTGTAAATAGAGTTCAGTTTCCAAACTCTCTACCTGGGTGTCTGCCCTATAAAGGGTGGTAAGGGGAAAAATAATAAGAATATTTAAGTGATGCATTTTTTCCACAATATAAGTAATGTGTAATTTTTTTACTTTGTTTTCAAATTTGTCTGTCTTCTAATTATTATTTTAGGGGTTTCAGGAAATATATTGACTCTTTATTTGACACCATCAATCATCATTGGATTAAGGGAGCGTCCATTAATTAATTCAGTAAAGATATTTCTTGAATAAATCTAACGCAATGAAGCACAGTTTAATGTATGTACACTAAAATGCGAATTTATATAAACCTCACGTGAGATTAGGAGGGGAGTGGAGGGGTTCAAGCCAAATCTTACGGTATCTCACCTAGGGGGGAGGGAGGGTCGTAAAATTTCCAAAATCCTCTCACTTAAATAGATGCCACCAAAAATTTGGCAGAAAACCTACTGTAGGTCTTTGCCACCCAGTGTCAGTCAGTACAAATGATTCCTTTCATTATAAGTACTAAATTCAGATCAAAAGCAAATATTTGTGACTATAAGCTCTGTAAGCGGCGCATTTCACAGATATTATCCACGGTATTAATAAGTTTTATTCAATTAAAATGTATAAGAAAACCGCATAAATTTTACAATAGAGTCACTAACGACGGCTATTCACGACAACAATACAATCTCGATTCTATAAAGCGCCCTATTCATAAGACGTATGCCTTTCAGATGAATTTTCTTAAAGCAGGGGTGATCAACCATTTAAAAATTTTAAATTTCTTTGTTTGTTTTAGGATCATAATGTCAAATCAAATCTTTATAAGGGTCTTTGTAATTATTGGCACTTAGCGCTAAGCTTGTGATGACTGATGAGTTATAAAATATAGAACTACCACATATTGTCGCGAACGAACATTACTAATAACAAATTAAGTATTTGTGAGTCACAAAACACACAAATCACAAATTCACAAATTGTGACGCATTATTTTCCAAAGTAGCAGGATCTCTGCGCCGAGCGCGATCTAGTGTGGAGTGGGAAAACTACAACAGATTGATCAACGGTGGTGCTGTATGTTTTCTAAAACGCGCTTTTTTCGTTTCCTAAGAAATATTTTAAAAAGGAGAAAGGTTATTTTCCCAGAAAAGTTAAGTTGTAAGCCGTTTTCGTGAACGATATTACATAATAATGCATACAAAATATACAAAATATTGCTTGTTTAATAGTTTGCAGTATAGGTAGGACTTCATAAACTAACTTGCACCATGTGGAAAAATTGCGACAGGAAAGAACCCAAGTGCTCTTTTAAAATATGTTTAATTAGTAATAAACTAAGGTTAATTTGAATTAGCCTACATACTGAACTGTGGTTCTTACAAGAACTTGGCTAACGAACCTTGAATGCACCAATGATCTAAACCCGTTTAAAATTTGCCGGCCGTTAAGGCCTATAGGTACAGACAGTTGCAAAACTCTATTAATTGCTGTCACTTTGTATTTTGATCACAAAGAAAATCATAGCAATAGAAATAACAGAGTTATAATGTGTTGCTTAATTTAAATTACACACAAACACAGGATATACTGCCAACACTGGGATACTGACGCAGCTCTAGATATTCGTATACACATTAAATTACACATACACACACAAAACACAACACTCACTCAGAACTGTGGGTTCTGTTCTGTCTATTCTATCCTATTGTATAATAGATTTTGACGGCATTCCTGGATTAGTGCTTAGAGCGTTCGGCTCTCGATTTGGAGGTTCCGGCTTCGATACCCGGTGGGTACACTGTCAAACAAAAACACTGTGAGCCTTCCCCAGTTTTATTAGGGCAGTGCTGGTTGAATCGTCTGACAGTCCGAAAGGTTAGACGGTTCCGTGATTCGAAGGCACGTTGAGCCGTTGGTCTCGGCAAGATGTGTGAGGTCGGTCATCGATCTTATAACCTACACAATATTACGGTGAATAGCTCAGATATAAGGTATTACTTTTTTTGGCTCCACCACATGGACCATAAAACCGATTTAGGAAAAATTATAAGAATGTTCTAAATCCTCTAAATCCTTATAAGAATGAAGGTTTACCACCCCTGCCTTAGTCTGAAGTGAATAAGGCTTTATCACAATTCATTATAATACCACGTGCAGATGTAGAGATATCCCCCATTGTGCAGGGGCCATTATAGACTCGTCTACCTTAGCTTATGTAAGCTCGTGGATTTAGATATTTAGTGAGAATTACTGTATTATTGAAATATATTTTCTTTTAAGTGACATTACAAAGGTGATAGAAAGATCATCATCTAATAGCTAGTGTATTCTGTAACGAAAATTTGCTTTATGTTCCGAACTCTTCATGGTTCTTTGTAACTCTATGGCCAAAGAGCTTACAGTTATGAATTAAACACTAACATGCAAGTTCTCTATTTTTGTTATTTATTTTTTTTTATCACCGGTTTCCTGTGTTACTTGGGAAAAGTTGTTCAGTTTCATGGTTAGAACATAGAACCACCAAAAAAAAATTAATTAAACATTAGTATACAGGGTGTAAATGCAAAACCGAGCGCCAGCTCAAGGTTGTACTCAGGACACGAAACTGAACAACTTTTCCAAAGAAACATGGCTCGAAATCGGACAATTTTTTATGGCTACTCCATATAAAATGCACTGTCCACTGTTGAAGGTTAGTATGGAGAAGTCAAAAAAATCTCTACTTTTGACCCATGTTTCTTTGGAAAAGTTGTTGAGTTTCGTGGTGTGAGCACACCCTTAAGCTGCCGCTCGGTTTTGCATTTACACCCTGTATGAAAAAGTATCGGTGATTAATAAAAAGTGTGTTAATAAAATCAAAGCAGTGTATACTCACTTCGCATGTTATCTTGGTAAACATAATGCTTTTGTAAATGTGTGTGCTCGAGCCACATCCTCAAACTCTGCAGCATAAATAATATGATGCCAAAGAAACTTAAATATATTCTTTACCTTCGATCATAAAGGTGAATTGAAACGTCTGAAGGGGAAGGCCTAGGCGAACGTACCAGGACCAAATTCAGGACATTCTAAATAAAGGCCAGGTTAAAGTACCCTAATCCGACGAGCATGTATGAAAGGATTGATGAAAGTACAGGAAGCAAGGGAAGTATGTCAAGATCGTAGCAGGTGGAGGACTGTGGTCTCTGCCTATCCCGACGGGAAAGAGGCGTGATGTTATGTATGTATGTATGTATGCATGAAGGTTGGCAGATGCACGATTTCTGCTCAAATATTGCACCGAAAAAAAAAACTCTTTTTGCTCTCTGTACGGTCAACCGCTCGTCGGTAGAAACTTTTTCAACTCTATTACCTCGCCATAAGGTTCAAAAGTGTTTCTACTGACGTGCTGTCGAGTGTATAACTTATACGTAGCCCAGGTATACTTTGAGTTTCTTTTGGGGCTCTGTACATAAAGAGTGTAAGATAGTATTTATAACTTAGTGGTATGGAACCCTCTGTGCGCGAGTCCGATTTGCACTTTGCCGGTTTTTGTTAAGGGGCTGATAAAGGCTAAATACGCTTCACTCGACCAGTTGTTAAAAATTATGTGATAATTAACCACCTTTCCAAAATTTCCTTCACTATGACTCTGAAACACGATTAAATATATTTTATACGCCATGAAAAAATTCCAAAGTAACCTCTGCTTTTTGCCTTTAGACCTACTTTCTTAAGTACCCATTAATCTATGATGCTTAAACCCATTATTCAATATATTATGCATTATCATATAACTGTTTTATAATTAACTAGCTGTGGCCCGCGACTTCGTCCGCGAGGGATTCTATCTATCTGACCATCCATTCATCCACCCTACCGTCTATCTGTCGTCTGTCCGTCCGTCCAACCACCTGTCAACCGTCCGTCAAACCATCCCTGTCCCTGCCCCTCTCCCCTTCCCCCTCCCTCGCCATCCCTTTCCCGCCCCCTATCCCCCTCCCTGTCTCCTTCCCTGTCCCTCTCCCACTCCCTATCCCTCTCTCTACCCCTACCCCTCCCTATCCCTATCCCTACCCCTAACGCCCTCTTAGCCGCTATCCCTATCCTTAAAACATAGAAACGACACCCATATTGATTATTAGACATTTGAACCCTATCGCACCCCAACCCCATCCCCAGGGAATGATGGTATTTCACATCCGCCACGTTGGATTTCAAAATTTTTGTAGTTTTCGTAATCAGCGACCCAATAAACCATACAAACGATACCTTTATTGGTTTTTAGACTTTTTCACCCCATTTTCCTTTTTTAGGGGTTGAATTTGGGGTGGACTAGCAGTGATGAACGTTGCATAGAATTACAACCCTAATGCCTTAATAATAAATTATGTGGATTTTACTTTCAAAATAAAGGATTTTCAACTTCATCCCCCTTTTCATCCATTAGGGTATCGAATTTTCAAAAACCCTGAGATATGTCAATATTAATTTTTAGTCGTTAGCCTAAATACAAAGTTTAAAGATCACAACTTTAAAACTGACGGACTTTCATACAAATTTTCATCCCCTATTTTACCCCCTTAGGGGTGGAATTTTGTAAAACCCTTTCTCAGTGCACCCCTAGACCTCATAAGGGTCCTACATGCCAAATTTGGTATTTCTAGACCCAGCGGTTTAGGTTGTGCGTTGATATGTCAGTCTAAGAGTCAGTCACCTTTTTCATCAAATGCGTTTTCCCGTGGGAATGAAGTGTTTTCCCGCGGTAAAAAGTAGCCTATGTGCTATTCCAGGACCTAATCTATATGTGTGCCAATTTTAATTAAAATCCATTCAGTAGTTTTTTCGTGAAAGAGTAACAAACATCCATCCATCCATACTTACAAACTTTCGCGTTTATTTCGCGTTTATATATTATAATAAGTAGGATATCATAGGTACAGCTTGAGCGAAAAACATAAAACAGCGCGAATCCGCTCTGTTCTAACACGCGCATTCTGTCCTTTGTTAGAAAGGGAGGTAATTTAGCTCTTATCAGTCCCTTAACAAATCTTTACATTTCTTGAATCATTCACTGCAGAATTTCATTGTAAAAGAGTATGTTGTATTTTGAGGTGGATGTACACCCAACAGCCCGTCAGTCGAAACACTGTAGACTTTATGGCATGGTTTTAGACTTGCAAATGTTTGCACTTACGTGCGGTTGACCGTACCATAGTCACCGCACCTCTTGGAGGAACTACGACGCACCTGATAGCGTCTGTGATGGTTCGCGCGGCAGGACAATGCTGCCAATCTTTTTAACCGACTTCAAAAAAAGGAGGAGGTTTTCTATTCGATTGTATGTTTTTAGGGTTCCGATACCAAAACGGTAAAAAAAAGGAACTCTTATGGTGCGACTTTGTCTCTCTGCCTGTACGTCTGTCTGTCTGTCTGTCACATCTGTATATCTCAGCAACCACTCATGCTATCGACTTGAAATTTGGAATTGTTTTAGAATAGCGCTATCCAACTTAATTGCACATGAAAGAATAAAAAAAAATTATGATTATTGATGTAAAGGGGTCCCATATAGGGGGGGGGCAAAATTGCTTCCACAGGTATATCGGAATCCTCGGCGCGTGTGTCCGACTCGCACTTGACCGGTTTATTAGTGTAGCGACACAGACATTCCGCGTGGGAACGAACAGCGACGGAATTTCCCGTCAAGTCTGACATATTTTACTAGAGCGGACTTTACCGGACGTGGTCACTTGTGACATTTGCTTTGTGATAGCGGATCATTCCGACGTTGTAATTCCACTCTAGTGTATTCAGCTTAAGGTAAAATATCTAACTTAAAAAAAAACAGTATAAATAAAACAGAGAAAAAAAACAATCACTAAAAGTATAGAATAGAAATTTATTGAAATATTTAGATTTTGCACGTAATGTGTGTATTTTTCTAGTATATTTTTGTATGTTTTCACGAAATGTTCAGGTATTTCAAATGTTCATCAAAACACAAAAGCTTCTTCGATATGAAGATAATATTTTCCTAAAGAATAACAAAGTGGTACCTTAGCACGTGTTTTGAAAGAACGTATTATTACTAAGTTATAAAGACTTACATTTGTTTAGTGAGGATAAATCTAACGTGAGATGAGAAGTGAAGATGCTGAAGAAAGTGAAGAGATGGAAAGTGTGAAAGTGATATCGAAAGAAGAGTGAATGCTGGAGTCAAAAGGTGTCTCACAAGGCTCGTCTGGCTGTTCATAGAGGCGTTTTGGTGCCAACACTGATGTACGGCAGTGAAAGCTGGGTATGGCAGAAGAAGCATGAAAGTAGAATTAATGCATTAGAAATGAGAGCGTTGAGGAGTGTGATTGGTGTGAGGTTGAGTGACAGGATTAGAAATGGTGTGATAAGAGAACGTTGTGGCGTAAAAGAAGACGTAGTGACTAAAATTGAGAAAGGGATGCTGAGATGGTTTGGTCATGTAGAGAGGATGAATGAAGGAAGATTGACGAAAAAGATCCACAAGGCGAGAGTGAATGGAAACGTTGGAAGAGGAAGGCCTCGGCGAACGTACCAGGTTCAAATTCAGGACGTTCTGAATAAAGGCCAGGTTAAAAGTACCCTAAACCGACAAGCATGTATGAAAGGATTGATGAAGGTTCAGGAAGCAAGGGAAGTATGTCAAGATCGTAGCAGGTGGAGGACTGTGGTCTCTGCCTACCCCGACGGGAACAAGGCGTGATGTTATGTATGTATGTATGTAAATCTAACGTAAATGTTGTGGTAACAGTATTTATACAAGGTTTCTAGAAATTACATCTTCCATAGAAACTATGAGAATAAACCATACATGTGCTAGTCGGTTTCAGTCACCGAGGGTTCCGTACCACTAAGGTAAAAATACCGTCTTAGTCAAAGACGCTCAGTCGCGCAGAATTGTATTAAATGCGAACGCAAGCTAGTCTAGAGCTTTTGCACTATAAATATACTAATTTTCGCGCTTGTAAGTAAGTGTTCCTGCAGAGCTAAAAAAAACGCCAAATAAACATGTTTCTTGTATGCGTGTGGTGCCGGAAATAGTAGATTTTACAACAAGTGCACAAAACGAACCATTTTTGTATTGTATTGTATTGTGCTGGACATTAGATCATAGTGCACGCACTATGATCTAATGTCCAGCACAATACCCACGGGTCTGATATCAGCCATCAGGAGAAATACCCAAGTCTGAATACAGTGAGACACGATGTGGCTAAGATAATGAGTGGTTGTAAATTTATAACTATCTAGGAAGTTTTTTTTTATTGACAATGGGCTTACTCTTGACTTCGATCTAGTCTCGAAGACAGAGATGAGGTCGACGATGGAACGAGCTTGCCCAGAAGAAGCCTATTCACTATCGCCAATGACATATTTTTTCACTCAGTCAGAATTTCCATAAAAACAACCAGCATTTAAAGTCTAAAGAACTGACTCTGAAAACACATTCATGTGTACACTAGTCCGAGTTCATACAAAACTTGGTTCGTTGAAGTTCCAAACTTGAAGTTAAAACAAATAGGGCATTTGAATATCAGCCAGAAACTGAAGCTTGCTAATACACAGTTCTACATTTTACAGCTTTGCATGAAGCATAGGACTCTGAGCCACCAACGCACCTACTTTGAATTGAATACCAACTTTTACTTCTATTCTAAGTAGCATTTTCAAGTCATGTTTTTAAAAGCTCTGAACTACAGATATTTGGGTGGATGAAAACTTTTTATTACGAATGTTTTAAACGATAAGGATTTCGAATATAACATAAAAAACGGGTCAAGTGCGAGTCGGACTCGCCCACTGAGGGTTGCGTACCACTAAAGTGAAAATACAGCATGTCAAGTAAGTTAGGGACACGCAGTCACGCTCAAGTGTATTAAATTCGCGCGAGCCCGACTCGTTCTGGAACAGTTTTTACTTTTTGTTGTTATTCTGTAGTTATGCACTATAAACGTACCAATTATTACGCTTTTAAGTGTTCCCGTTTTTTAAAACACCAAAATAACACGTATTTCCCTTCCCCCTATTATTTTTTTTACTTTTTACTCTTTTATTACTTGTTAGGTAATCCGCCATAATAAAAAATATTCCGTGTAAATTTCAACGACATAGCTACTACCAGTACTTGCTTACTTTAGGTGGCTCAGGGATCCAAAGAGGATCTTGGCCTCCGACACCAAAAGCAGCCAGTCGTACCTTTTTTGGACAATGCTACTACGATTCAAAAGATAGAGCCCTTGGACAGACAGACGACTTAAGCTTAGAAATAGGGCTCCGTTTAGATCCTTCGGGTACGGAGCCCTAAAAACTACTGCTGTGGTAGAGCTAATTCCGTCTGAGAAAGATCCAGTTGCCAATTTTTGCCGTAAAGCAGTAAAGTTCGCGTTACAGTGTTTCAATTCGAAGGGTAAGAGAATAAAACCAACCCTTAAGACAAGCCATTTTGCGGCTTAGGATAGGCAACGTGCTTAGCGGTCTTATTAGTGTCAAAGTACGCAACATATAAGACAGTACGGTGACCACTAACCTTGTGACAAATTTTACTGTACATAAAAATAAGAATCAATTAAAACAAAAATACATTACAATTAATTCAATAACATAGACCTATAGGTTGGCTGGAAGAGATCTCTTAAAGAGATAAGTTCGCCTTTGTAAACAATTTTCATTTAAAAACTGTATGTTATTTGTGTGCAATAAAGAATATATATAGATTCATACAATGGTTATTAAATAGGCTCACATTTGGTTGTACATCACAATGAGAGTTAATAAAAAAAATAGAAACATCAATCCCTAAATTAGGTTAAAACCTGTGTTCTATTGCTCACTGTATTTAAATAATCACTCTTAGTACCTGGGCGACCAAGCATGGCTCTGTATAGTCTTAACATTTTTAACCAAAGCTCAATAACAGATGGCTCTGTATGGGGTTTCTGAAACGCGAAATTTTTAAGACATGCTCAAACAAACGGACCAATCGAATTTTCTCAGACAGGAGACCTGGTTAGATCGATTTTTCGCTCCTGAAAACCCCCGTATAGTGAATTTCATTGAAATCGTTAGAGCCGTTTTTGAGAAACCGATAACAAACATGTATTTACATATACACAAATATTGCTCGTTTAATAGTATAAGATGAAATATTCAATATTGAAAGCTGACACACTTACAAACTTGTTGACAACTAATGCAGAATAAGACACAACACACTTAATAATAATTATAGCGAAACTTCATAATAACGCCAAAACAAGTCTACATTATGGCGCAAGTCACGTACCAAAACTAACAACGGCATACGACACTTGCCTGCCTTGTCCACAGACCATTTGAAGTCTAGCATATGTCGGTAATTCAATACAAGGTGTAACAGAAAGGGTATATCAACCTTGAAGGATGTGATTCTGCCCATGAAACTGAACAACTTTCCCCAAGGAACTTAGGTCGAAAGAAGAAAAATAAATTTTGACCTTCGACACAAAATGCGCTATCAGCTGATTCAGTTTCTATGGGAGGTCCTTATGGAAAGTTGTTCAGTTTCATGGGCAGATTTACATACTTTAGGGTTGGTATACCCGTTTTGTTACACCTTGTAGTATGTGCGCGAAATCACTATAGCGCGTTTCACTTCACAATTTCCTTGCAGTCATTTTATCTTCCATACAATATGTATGACAGCCAACATGACAGGAAGGGAACGTTTGTATGAAACGGGCTCTACCAGTCAATGTTCGATCACAGAAGCCGCAAGCGACAAACCTCACTCAGCAATGTCCATGCCAGACGCGAAGGAGGTAATGTGTCGAAAATGGTGGAGAGATGAGACGGTTCCCGTAGCTGTTTTACTACGGCGTAGCAAGCGTAGCACTGGCTACGATATATTTAGTTGTAGTAGGAAAATGTCATGGAACAGTCTGTAGGCTATTTTCGTTGAGGATTTCTATTATCTATCTTATTTGTTGGCGTATTTGACCATCCGTAAATAAACCCCGATGCGATGTTACAGTGCGTCACGATTATTTTGGCAGGTGGATAAAATCGGAACTAAATGAACTGTAAAGGGATTTTGAAATTTAAGCAGCACCTTACTGACAACAAAATCCAACTGCCAAAATACCCATGTCGCACTGTAGATGAAATTTTTGGTTGTAATGTATTTCATGTCTAGATGTTTCCTAATCTGTGCTTCTAAAAACCTCCCCTCCCCACCTCTCCTTTCACGTTCCTCCTGATCTATGTGACAGTTGAATGATTAATTTAATACCAGTTAATGTTGTCTCGCTTCGTCAGAGGGTAGTTGATTAATTTTGTATGTTACCGGGAGAACGGAAGATCAAGTAGCTGAGAAGTTGGAAATCGTTGTTAGTTAAAAAAAAAAACAGTTAAACATGAAATTTACGTTTAATTGGGAATTTTTTTGTATTTATCTTTTTCGATAGATCCACGCGGAAAAAGTCGCGGGTAACAGCTGATTTCAGAAAACAATAACCGTGTTAACACACTCGAAACTGGTATAAATTAGATACTTTATTAAGAGAGAGTTTTTGTGGTTTTCAATCAGCTTGTATGTCAAGATCGTAGCAGGTATGGTCTTTGACTACCCCGACAGAAAAGGGGCGTGTACGTTTTACAGGTTTTCTTGTACTGGCTGAGTGACCCAAGGAGGATCTTACACCAATAGCCGTCCCTTCGTCTACGGTCATCATAATAGGTTGCAAGATCGAAGACCGACCTTACACACTCTTCTGTCAGAGTTATTGAGCCGCTAAAGGCCTCTGACGTGTCTCATTAACGACTATTGATGACGCAATTTTAACTATATAGGCTGACTTTTAATTGGTTCTTGATAGAAAATGGTATGAATGTACTCATGATACTAAACAACTTTCCCCAAGGAACATAGGTCGAAATACGAAAATCAAGTTTTGACCTCCCATAGAAACTGCATCAGCTCATAGCGCATTTTGTATGGGAGGTCAAATTTGGTTTTTTTGTATTCCGACCTATATTTATGGGAAAAGTTGTATAGTATCATGAGTATATGCATATCTTTTGCTATCAAGAACTAATTCAAATTCACCCTATATAGGGTGAAAAAAAAAGTACTTTGATTCTTCTAAGGGGTAATTCTACATCACTAATAGATTGTATAAAAAACATAAAAAAATACTGTTTTTTAAAGTAGTTTTAGCTATTGAAGAATTGCAGCGCCTGAAGGGTTAAATGACTTCTATGATCACCTGGTGATGCAGACAAAGATGTGTTTTGTTATAATATCCAGTTACTAGCAAATTCCTATGCATTTCAGTAAATAACTGTCATGTAATTCGAAGTAAAATCATACTTCGTGACCACCCAAAAAAAAAAATATATAAAATCTCTTTCTACAATCGGCCCCTTAGAAGGATCATTGTACTTTTTAAACACCCTGTATAAGTTTTCGTTCAGAGACGGTGTGGTAGTATGAGGTCAAATCGTGCAAGCAAAATACTGGTCGAACTCTGTCACCACTATAAAAATAACAAACAATACAGTGTCGGTAGGTAGCAAAAACCAGTCACTCTGAGTGGAAACTTTGTTGATATGGACGTAGAAAAAGTACTAATAATCAGGCTGAGTTCAGGATCAGGGTGAGTTCAACCTGAGTTCTAGATACTCGTAAGCCACGCTTTATAAATTCGGGCCAAAAGGTAGTGCTAGCTTTAGCAAACTCAGTATAACACCTTATTTGTTTCTTGTTTTAAAAAGTATCCTACAATTTTAAAATGCTCTTTTTGTTACACTTCTTTCAAAAAAGACTCAGTCATGACATCTCATGAAACGGCCACTACAGGACAGGGAGCTCCCTCCAGAGCTCTAACAGAAGCGCATGATACTTGGAGGGGATTTACCATAGTCACCGAGCTTGCAAGCGCTGCGTCTGGCGACCGCTGTTATTGATGACTACGCAGTATGTAAGATGGTAAGATACACAGAAAGATGCTGCTGCCCATCCTCCGGTTCATAAGCACTTAGCTGCCTCTTACGACACCCACGGGTAGAGAGTCAGTCCTATTTTTTGCCACACGGACCGAAACAGACTGAGTATCAATTTCTAAATGCATAAAACATTTACAGAAATTAATAATGTATAAGTCACTTCGGAAAATTTCGTCAAAACTCCGAAAGATGGGAAAACTTCGTTTAATCTGTCATCAATCAATTAAATAGTAGAAACCAAGATCACTCAGAATCTTATAACTTTTCCTTTGAAATATAAACTCAATAAAGTGGCCAGGCCTT
Source organism: Athrips mouffetella (assembly GCA_947532105.1). Taxonomy (NCBI): domain Eukaryota; kingdom Metazoa; phylum Arthropoda; class Insecta; order Lepidoptera; family Gelechiidae; genus Athrips; species Athrips mouffetella. Next base: position 21,773,429 of record OX383970.1, on the reverse strand, counting down.
GCCTTAGTCCGATACTTGCTTCCTTAAGAGAACGCTTTAAACTTTGAGAATCTCAAATTTGTTGGTAAATGGACATTGTTCGATGATTAGCTTTATGTTGTCGTTCGTTTGAAGTGTTTGGCCGGTTTTTAGAAAGATTTTTATTTATACGTTTGTATGGAAAGATTAGGTTTAAAGAATCTTTATTCTCATTAAAGATAATATGCCACTTACATGAGAAAAAATTACAAAAGCAGGTAGACACATCGTTCGCTTAAACACAAGAATGTAGGTTAGTACAAAAATTTCACACAATAAGAAACAAAATAAAGAACAAACAGAATTCACTAGTACTGTATACATTAATCAGTGTAATTTATAAACAACCTTTTTCTAAGATATGGTCTGCTAATTTGTGTTTAAATTCATTAAGCGACTCCAATTTTTTTATAGATGACGGTAATTTGTTGTAGAGTAGTGCGCCTTCATACGTAAGAGACTGTTTGCCTTAGTTAGTTCGTATTTGAAGTAGGATTATGTAGCTTGCTCGTTTTGTGCTCCGTTTAGTAACATGTTTTTTCTGGGCTAGTGATTATTCGGAAGATCAGATAAGCATTAAAATAGGGAAAGCACAATAGATCCCTTTGGTTTGAAATGCTCTTAGGTCGAACAGGAACTCGACATCATCATCACAAACGTCCAGTGCAGGACAGGTAGCTCCTTCCAGAATTCCAGCGAAAACTCGGGCCACAATTTGGAGGAAAAGTACCATAATCATCCCGCTTGATAGCATTGCGGCTGGTACCATGGACCGCGGTTATTGGTGACCGCATTGTTTAAAATGGTATGATACACAGAAGGACGCTGCTGCTTGTCCTCCAATTCATAATCCCTTAGTGGTCTCTTACAACACCCACGGACCCACCCACCCACAAGATAAAACGGAATAGCAAAAAAAAATTGTCAGAAAAATGTTCAAATTTTGTGCTCGAGCAACATATACAAATTTGGCTAGGGGGGCCAAAATTACCCCGGTATAGAGCTTTTTAAAGGCCTCTTTATAGAAGAATCTTAAATTGACTTGAGCTATTTTTATATGACATCATTTAGGGTAAGTAATACGATATGTCGGCAGTAATTTGTAATAAAGGCATGAAAGATATATTAAAAAAGTACGCCTCACTTATATGTGGGTGAATTATGTCTGCCATTTACATAAATAGCTGGTCATAATGTATAATGGCGGAATTTTCACACATCCACAATTTTTAGGGGGATACACCTACATACAACGAACGCGAAATCAAAATTTGAAATTGGAAGCGCGTAGGCTTTTTTTTTTAAATTTGGCTTTCACATCTCATAGGGGTGGAGCATATTCAGCTGCCGTATTCCGAAGTGAAACTACAATAATATCGCGTCGATAATAAGTCTATGGTTCAACCTTTGACAAAGGAATTCCCATACAAAGTAGATTTCCGAACGTAATTGTTGTTGTCAATCTGATAATATCGGAGCTCCGATAAAACTTTGGAATACGCACCCAGTATAAATAGGAGCACCAGGCGAATCGCGTGGACGGGTGTTCGCGGGGGTGCGGGGGTGGGTTGCAAAGGGGACAGTGAGTGTCCTTTCTGTACTTTATTCTGTGGAGTTACACTAGGCGGCAAGTAAGATCAACAATAACCGTTAATACCAAGGTTAATACACAGAATTAAAAAATATATTGCGGGGGAAGGACGTTGTGCGCGGGGGACATTCCTGTGTAGCTATCCCCTCCAAATGTCAGTTGATGTAGGAGATTTTCGAAGGTGATAGGGCTTTTGTGGAAAGTCCGTCTGGGGAAGTACCACTCCCTTGCTTTTTTTTGCCGTGAAGCAGCAGTGTTCGAACTGCTGTGTTTCGGTTTGAAGAGCGAGGGAGCCGGTGAAATTACCGGGACATGAGAGATACCATATTAGTTCTCAATGTGAGCAACGCTTGCTGTCTTATTAGTGTCAAGATTTGTCATTAATAAGACAGTGGGTGCTATGGGCGGTGGTGACCATTTACCATCAGGTGGCCCACCTGCTCGTTTGCTCACTTGTAACATAAAAAGAAGATACTTACCCCGACGACGGTAATTGGTGACGGACAATGGGTAGTAGGATTTACAGTAAGTCGCTGCTACCTGTCTGCCGTTGAAGTTACCTTAGTTCCCTTTAACAATAACCAATTGAAGAGACATGACAGTTCTTTGCTACTTTCGTACTTGCTTATAGTTTCTTCAAAAAACTCCTTCTTCAAAGTTTTCTTTTTCAAAACTGTGTTAAATTTTTAGCTGTCACTTTCTGTTTTGATGACAAAGAAAGTGACAACAATAGATTTAAAGGAACTACTGAATATTACGTCATTTACTTAGGATATTACGTCATTTACTAGGAAAGAAAAAAATGCATTTGGTATAAGATAAAAAATATCAGCCTCTCTATGAGTACTGTCCAATCAAGTTTAAAGATTTTAATGGAGGGGCTGATATTTTATTTTTATTTCCAGAAAGTTTTTTTTCACTGAAAGTTGTTCAGTTACGTTGACTGATCAAGCCTTTTCAGTTTACGGAAACCTATCCTTTACACCGTGTATGTATCCATGTAAGGTCAGGTTAGGTTTGGTTAGGTTAGGTTGAATAATGAATGTACTGAATGAAATGAATGAACGTAAATGTAGATTTCTTGGGAAAAGTGAATAAAGAGATAAATAGATAAATACTTTACTGTCACACGGTACACATTAATAAAAAAAACACACAAAAAATTTTCATATAAAAAAGAATGAATATAATGAATTATGATGAATATATCATAGATTTACTATCTATTACAGGAAATGTACACATTTTCTAGGAATTGTATACAAGGACGGATAAGCATACATTTCCGTTAACTTAAAAAAAATGGAAGACCATTAGCACTGAAACCATTTAAAAACCACCAGTAAGATAAGGAGGAAGTTTATTGTAGAAATGAGAACAAAGCATTATTAAAAACGTGAACGTTATTGGAGGCGCGATACAATTAAGTGCGCGGAGTCAATTGATGGCATGCATACAATACGTTAGGATATCAAGTAGGCTCAAGAAAGGGCGCCAACTTTCACGCATGCGCTGTAAAAATCCACCAGGAAACTCACTCAGTCACCCTTAGGCAGTCTTCGCGAGACCTCCGTTGAGAGAGGACGCGTCAAACGCCCCCGAAAACCCCGCGATTCGCGCTCCCGAGTGAATTTGACACAAATGTTATGAGAGTAGTTAGGTAGAAATTGACGTGCAATGCGCGTCGTGCGTGATGATAGCGCTCGGCGTGCTCATGTTCCTTTCAGTGGTGGACTGTGTACCCTCGCAAGATGTGTACCATCATCAGTTTGCGATCCACGTCCCCGGAGGGTACCAGAGGGCCACGGAGATTGCTCATCGGCACGGTTTTATCAATCATGGACAGGTGAGCGGAATTCCAAATTCATTGGGTTCTATTTAAGAATTTTTTTAGGAGCGGATTTTATCGGGCTACGCGTGTTTTATTTTATATTTGTAAATTTGTTTCAAAACGTTTTATAAAACCAATAAGCGAAAATCATTTCGTTTCCTCTTTGAATTTGATTAAAATTGTAAAAAAAAGTCCATTCTATTCGTCATACAGGAATATCGATTTATAGACCCCTAGTCTTATTTTCAACCTTTGTTTTAGTATTCAGGACATAAATCCGAACAGTTTTCCCAAAAAATCATAGGTTGAAAAACGAGAATTATGTGTCTCTTTCATACAAACCTTATGCGGTAATAGTGCAATTTGTAAAGGACAACTACTATTTAGCTATTTTGTTTTCCGATGCAAGTTTTTTGGAAAATTTGTTTAGTTTTGTCAGAGATCCAGAAATAAGCCTGTATATAAAACTGTATGAAAATTACTAATATCTAGGTTGAATCTGAAGAATTTTAATATAACGGTGGGAATCCCAAGGGTTTATATTACGCTTGATATGAAACAGCATTACGTAAGCTATCATGATAATAATGCTCTTCAAAATGTAGTCTAGGCAACTTTGAATGTAATAATGTCAGAGTCTAGTAGTATCCCAACAAATAAGATATTTAATATCTACACAAATCAGGAATGAAATCATTTCTTTCAAAGACTTGTTTAGGTTGCCGTCTCGCTAATCGTAGAAAAATTACGTAACATGCAAGTTTTCTCGCAGATTAGGAAATGAATCATTACTAACCTACAGTGTTCGTTAGAAGCAATCTCAAAAATACTGAACTAATTTTTATCCTTGCTATATAAATACTAACAATTGAATGTAAAAGGTAGGTAGTTTAATCAAAAACGAAAACTTCAAACGCAAGAACTAAAACGAAATGTTCTGTCTTGAGTATATTTCTCAATCCATGCAACTAGGTATTTAATGAAAGGGCGCTCTTAATCCTTATTTACTTTCTTGTTTGGGAAACATGTCTAAGAACTATTATTAAAGTGATCCGTGATGCTGGCTCCATGGTGCTTGCAACAGCGCCAAAATATCGGAAACTTACCAAAAAACCCATATAGCGGTAAGAACCCGTCAAACTGTTTTTATAATCGTATTCTTAGTGTTCGAAAACTAATTATCAGAAATGAAAAGTGCAAGAACTTTAACGAAAACTCAATTTTGATTCTTTTTTTAAACAATTGTCGTGTAAGGCACCACTTTTCGGCGAAGTCCGGGGCATAAGAGTAAAGAGCACCTTACTAGCGTTGTAAATAAAATTCTCTTTTCTTACTATAAAACAAAACAAAGTTTATTAAGTTACGAATACATCATTAATATCATACCAAAGTTCACGAAGAGTGTGACGTTTGTTAACGAAATAATAACCACAATTTATGTAAAAAGTCGTAAAAATGTGGATATTTCTGACAAATTATAAATAATGTATGGGACAGGTTTCAATATTTTTTTAGTTAAGGAAAGATTACACGAAGTACACGTTTGTATTGTAACCGTAATACAAACAGAAAATCGCTGGGGATAACGTTTTACATTATACGGGTGCAAGGAATCAGTAGGTATCCGATAGGTGAAAGAACTTGATCAGTCATAGTAACTGAACAACTTTCAGTAAATAAATTTTTAGAAACTTTTTAGGCCTCTCCATACAAACAATTTCGTATGTAGAGGCAAATTTTTTCTATTTCCTGAACGTTTTATTTATTGAAAGAAACGTTGGTTCTGCGTTTTTCTGTGTGCTTGTTTTGGTAGCGAACGTGTAAATTGATGAGAAATATTTCCAAAATCATTGTTTACAAGATGTCACAATCTTACGTGAGCTCTTACTAAATATTTTTCAAACTTTATTTAAAAGATATGGTAAAGTCACGTTATGACGTCAGATTTAATGGGTTCGTAAACATCGACAAGAAATTATAGCGTAAATTGTTACGCCACAACAACTTTTCCTAAGTCAAAGATTGCTTTGACTTAGAAAAAGTTGTTCAGTTTCACGTACAGATCTTTCAGTTTTTCCCCATTTTAATACACCTTGTAGATCGTAATCATTCACGTTCACGCAAACATCATACCGAAATTTGCAATATTTCTTTATTTTATTTATCATCATCCTCATATTATTATCATGGTGAAAGTTTCAATGTATGTAAGTTTGGAACTTGTTACTTTTTCACGCTTGAACAACCAAAGAGATTTCGATTACTTTGAAAATAACTTTTTGTATGTAGTTTACGATTTTCTTATTGTTGCTGGGCAAAATTTCTTACCTAAGGAAAGCTCAAAATAGTTGATAATACTTGATAGTATCAGTTTTATAAATGTGTTTGGTGGAAGAAACATTTGATTTTGATAGAAGTTGCCCTACCACTTTTGAACCTTTATAAAAACCTCTAAACTTCGAATAAATCAAGGTAAAATTTGTTTCAAATTTCGTTCTATAACTATTAATATTTAAAAAAATTAAGTGATTTCCGATCAGCTAATAATTTCTTCAAAGAAACAAATTTCTTTTGAATGCGAATTCTAAATTGACTTTTACGAATTCGATAAAATACTTTAGTCTTTCACGACCAACGGTCCTTCCAGAAAGACTTAATACAATTTTGATAGGTACATAAGGAAATTTACTTGAGCTTGCAATAATTTATATACTTAGATCATTTAGTTTTCTGCATGAAATCCAAAGTTTTCATGAAAACATTTTTTTATATTTTGATAAAATTAGTTTGTTAATGTACGAGTAAATTGGATTATTTTATTCTAATGAATGAACACACAGGTAAAAGGATTAAAAATGGTGATAATAGAATTAGAAATTAGGCGCTAGACCTCGCTAAGTGGTATAAGGTACAAGATATTTGAATGTGTTCCGGACGTATTCGCCTGTAACAGCCTAGTATTTTATATAAATCCATATTTCTTCTTTCGAAGGTTTCGCAAACTTGAGATTGATTCTAAACGCGACTCGTTCCTCGTAATGGCTCAATTCAATCTTCATTTGTACCGAAATGGAATATGATAATTTTTATTGGAACCGCTGAATTCTGTAGGTAAATAAATTTTCCCGTACGAATAGAAATGAAGATTCGTTTGAACATGAACTTTTAGAATTAAAGGTTACCTAAAAAAATGTTTTCTCAAACACGCTTGGAAATTCGATCATTATTTTGACAACCTTCTTAATCAAACACAGATTAAATTGAATATGGAAGTGAAAAACTGCGATGAATATAAAGGAATATATTGGTAAGTATAAAACCTTTAATGTTTGTCGCAAATTTATTGAGAAAAGTACTATCATATGGCTATGCCTCTGCCCATTGCAGTATTTATGGCAGGTTATGTATTATTACTGAATTGTCATTTCGCTATGCAGGGCAGGGCTTTAATAAATTCGCACAAAAAAGTCGATTGATAATACAAATTGGAATAAGCTGGTCATTTTGTATGGAAAGGCGTTTGTATCTGAGTTTCCAAAAGCCGCAGATCAAAAGTTATTCTTTATTACACCATAACACATGACAAACAGAAGAATAGTATGTAAAGGCGAACTGATTCATGAACTGATGATTTAGCCCCCAGATGAATAGTTTAAAGGTTTTACACAGACCAAAACCCAGCAGTCGTACTCCGAAGTGACATTTCGATAATATCGCGGCGATGATTAGTCTATGGTTCGCCCTTTGACAAGGAAATTTCCATTCCAAGTAAATTTCCGAACGTAATTGTTGTTGTCGATCTATATTGGTGCGATAATATCGGAGCTCCGATAAAAACTTCGGAGTAAGAAAGCTGATAACATACAAAAGCTGTGCTACTCCAAAACCATCAATCTCCAAACAAAACCATCAATTTCAAACAAAACCATCAATTTCAAACAAAACCATCAATTTCAAACAAAACCATCAATTTTACTGGTTAGTAATCTTAATTGTATGGAATCATTTTTTCTAGCTAAGCAAAAAAGTCAATTGATAGGGAGAGACATTCATAAAATCCCACGAAACGTCCAATGCTGGGCAAGGAGATCCCTCCAGAACTCTAGCAAAAGACCGTATTACTTTGGTGAGGATTTATTACCACAGTCACCATGCTTGTCAGCGTTGCGGCTGGCGTCTCTCCCTTTTATTCATTCCACGTACCATAATCACTAAAATTGCTTCTTTTAGCATTTAAATTTCTTTTTATGTATTTCGCTGTCATGTCAAAGCCATTCTTGTAAGAAAATTAATTAGATTTCAGTTTTTGATTGACTTTTTTCATCGGCGCGGTTAAAAAGTAACTCAATAAAATTCCACTGTCTGTGACATTCACCCAAGACTTAATTTAATATCTGTGCTTTTTAGTCATATTTAAAAGTACAAAGGGTATAAGAAAAAGCACTGCGGTCCTTAAACTACAAATTCTACACCTTCAATTGATGTACACTCAACAGCACATCAGTAGAAACACTTTTTGACCTTATGGCATGGTAAAAGAGTTGAAAAAGTCTCTACCGACGTGCGGTTGACCGTACGGCAGTGAAATATAGGTGCAGTAGAAGAAGCATGAAAGTAGAATTGATGCTGTAAAAATGAAAGCGTACGAAAATGAGAAGTACAATAGGTGTGAAATTAAGTGACAGCATTAAAAATAGTGTGATAAGAAAACGTTGTGGCGTAAAAGAATATGTAGTGACTAAAATTGAGAAAGGAATGCTAAGATGGTTTGGTCATGTAGAGAGGATGATTGGATGAAGATTGACAAAAGAGATTCTACCGGGTGAGAAAGAACGGAAAAATTGGAAGGAGAAGGCCTCGGTGTAACTTAGGACGTTTTAAATTTATTTAGAACTTTAGGACCTTTAGGTCAGGTTTAAAGTACCCTAAACCAACGAGGTCGAAATACGAAAAACCAAATTTGACCTCCCATACCTTAGCTGATGCAGTTTCTATGGGAGGTCAAAAATTTATTATGGTCTATGACCTATGTTCCTTGGGAAAAAATGTTCAGTTTTATGGGCAGATTCACACCCTTAAGTATTATCCAAGTATTATCCAACAAGTATTATCCGTTACACGCAGTATAGAACTCACAGAGGCTGTGTTTACCTATATTTTGTATTTCCAAGAATATGCTCGTACTTGTTGTTCTTAGGATGAGTTTGGTTTTCCTGGGGCAATATGTTTATCCTCGCATAATATAAATATTGACTATGTAGTCACGTCTGCCCACCGGTATGTAGACCGCGTGGTCAGCATCAACGCAGCTGCATCGCAGACTGCTTAGTTAAGCATATCCTTTGTCTAGCGAGTAAGAATATTAATTAATAAAATCAGTCTAATATCGACCACTGAAGGAATAACTTCTCTTTTTCTTTAAAAGTAGTTTTTTTAAAAACCTATTTTCCCTCCGTCGCTTTTTGACTGGCGCTGCGGACAGGATATCGGCACGGAAATCCTGCGCCTTTGAAGACCTCGAAATCGGTCTGAGTGTGGTGTTTTTCGTGAGCGTTTTTACGTGAACCGGTATCCGTGAACCAAATAAATTTTGTCTTGTGCGAACCGGAGGATTTGGTTTGGAGAACCCTTCACCAAGGCCATTTTTGGCGGAAATGGGAAACGCTATACTGTGAGTAGACCTCTTCACTATATCCCGTCCATCCCTAAATCTCTTCCATTGGCTGTGTATTTTAAGTTAAGTTAAAGGAAACTCTAGTATAGATCTTCTATAACACATCTATAGAAAATTTATACAGGGTCTTAGATCATATAAGGTAATAAAGTGTTAGTTTTAATAAAATTTTTAAAAAAATAATTATTTACCGTTTTGAACTAGTAATTAAATTCTGTAAAAGTTTAAATAAGATAAATTAACTAAAAATGGATGAAATTCGAACCATCCCCTCAGAAATCATAAACATCGTCCCAAAATTCGATGGTGACGGAAAATTATTAAATCTGTTCTTAAAAAAGAGTGAATATGTAATAAGAGCCTTCAGATCTGAACCTGTAAACCCGGCGCAAGATATTTATGTGTTTCATGCTATAACTAGCCGCCTGATAGGTAAGGCCGCCCACCTTATTAGTGAAAGACAGGACATTACTACTTGGGGTGAATTACGACAATTATTATCACAACATTTCGGTGATCCCAGGTCCGAAGAGTGCATTGCTATTGAGTTAGAAAATTTGAAAATTTCACATGGCGAATCTTATCTAAATTTTTGTAATCGGATCCAAAATGTCAGAAGCACACTATTTTCTAAAATAAATTTGATTGAGGATGAAGACGTAAAAGAGGCGAAAATGACCATTTACAACCACACTTCCTTAAATGTTTTTCTATATAATTTGCCAGAAGACATGATTCGGGTTGTAAGACTACATAATTGCGATAAATTGGAAGATGCACTTACGATAGTTATGGAGGAAGTAAACTTTTTGAATCAATACAATGCCCGCAATAAAAACCGGCAAAACTCTACCCAACAGAAATTTTCCCAAAACAGTGCACCAATGCCAAATTATAAGCCAATTTTCCCGCCTAATAATAATTTTGCACAGAACTTCAGATTTCCTAAACCACAAAATCAAGGCTTTAGATTCGGTAGCCCTTATCAATCTACACCTCAAAATTTTAAATTCGGAATTCCCCAAAATCAGGGTTACAGACCAATTATGCCCAATCAAAACTTCAAATTTGGAAACCCTCAAAACCAAGGTTATAAACCAATCATGCCTAACCAAAATTTTAAATTCGGTATCCCACAACCACAGGGTGGATACAAGCCCTTCCAACAAAATAACCAACCCCAATTTCGATTTGGCATAAACCCTTCATACTACCAACAGCAACAAGGTCAACGACCTCTACATAACACATATGATAATGACGTTTCAATGCGCACAGCGCCCCAATTTAAGCCAAATTATGTCGCACCACGAACTTCCAATAATCTATTTTACACAAACGAACTGACTGACCCACAATACTCAGAATACATGACAGAAAACCCATACATGACGGAAAGTGACTTTTCTCATGAATTTCAACAAGTAGATAATTATGACTATCCTGAAGAGTACTATACTGAACTTGAGCAAGCTCAGGCCCAACCAGAAGTCCCTGAAACTGAAAATTTTCAGCTACTGGCCTCGAAAACAGACCATCCGAAATAGTACATCTGAACCATCACGGTGCTTTAAAATTACCGCACATTAATATCCCGGAATTAGACACAAAATTCATGATCGACACAGGAAGTACTCGATCCTTTATCAGCCCTGAAATCGCGAACCAATATTTTTCAGCATACAAACATAACGAACCTTTCGAAATCATAAGTACACACGCGCGAAGCAGTCACAATGAAGTTATACACATACCTCTCTTGAAAACTTTCCGAAGCACAGATACTCACAAATTCTATGTATATGACGTAGACAGCAGCTACGGTGGATTGATAGGCTCAGATTTGCTAAAACAGTTAGATGCCAACATTGATATGAAAAACCAAATACTGAAAACAAGAGATACTGAAATACCAATCATCTACAGCCCACCTTATACAATTAAACTTGAACCGCGAACCGAAACTAGAGTAAAAATCCCAGTAGATCTGTATAATGGTGAAGCAATAATAAATCACATAAATTTCGGAAAAGGAGTAAGAACGCCTTCAGCACTTGTAACTTGTGAACGTGGATACGCAACCACCGTAATACAAAACACATCAAATAATCATTATGAGATTAAAATTACTAAACCCTTAAATGTCACAAAATTCGAAAATGAGGAAATTCAAATACATAATACTCGCGAAATAGATGATCACACAAAAGATGAAATTCTGAAACAAAACTTATCCAAATTACGTCTCGATCACATGAACAACGAGGAACGTCACAAAATTTATAATCTCTGTTCCGAGTACAAAGACATTTTCTATTCTGAACACTTACCTTTAAGCTTTTCTAACCAAGTCAAGCATAAAATCCGAACAGTTAATGAAGATCCTATCTATGTAAAACCCTACCGACAATCTCCGGCTGAAGCCGCTGAAATAAGAAAGCAAGTTGAAAAACTACTGAACGATAACGTCATCCAAGAGTCTCATTCACCATGGGGTGCACCCGTACACCTGGTGCCCAAAAAACTTGACGCAAGCGGCGAACCAAAATACAGGATGGTGGTCGACTACCGACGCCTCAATGACATCACAGTAGATGACAAATATCCGCTGCCTAATATAACCGACCTCTTTGACAAATTAGGTAAAAGCTGTTACTTTTCCGTACTTGACTTAGCAAGCGGCTATCACCAAATTGAAATAGAAAAAGAAGATCAACCTAAAACCGCCTTCTCGACTCAGTTCGGCCACTATGAGTTCCTTCGAATGCCGTTCGGCTTGAAGACAGCGCCGGCGACATTCCAAAGAGCGATGGATAATGTACTGAGAGGACTGCAGGGTATACATTGCTTGATCTACCTCGATGACATTATCATCTTTTCATCCAGCCTCGAAGAACATTTGACCAAACTTAAAGCCGTTTTTAACAGACTTAGGGAAACCAACCTAAAAGTTCAATTAGACAAATCAGAATTTTTATGCAAAGAGACAACCTACTTAGGACATACTATTACACCTGAAGGACTAAAACCTAACACTGACAAAATTGACGCTATACTAAACTACCCAATACCAAAAACAACAACTGAAATAAAAAGCTTTCTAGGACTCATCGGCTATTACAGGAAATTTATAAAGGACTTCTCAAAAATAACACAACCCATGACAGCATGCCTGAAAAAGAATAGTAAAATTGTGATTGACGAAAACTACCTAAAAGCATTTGAAAAATGTAAGGAACTTTTGGTAAACGCTCCCTTACTACAATACCCTGACTTTACAAAGCCGTTCATACTAACCACGGACGCATCTGACTTTGCCGTCGGTGCCGTGCTCTCGCAAGGCTCCATTGGCAGTGACAAACCCATCGCGTATGCTAGCAGGACCCTTAACGACTCTGAAAAACGTTACAGCACCATTGAGAAAGAACTCCTCGCTATAGTATGGGCAGTGAAACACTTCCGCCCATACCTATACGGCAACAAATTCACCATATACACTGACCACAGACCCTTAGCCTGGCTGGACTCTCTTAAAGAGCCCAACAGTAAACTGACCCGCTACAAACTAAGATTAGGCGAATATGACTTCAAAGTTATACATAAAAATGGAAAACAGAACACAAATGCAGACGCCCTTTCAAGGATACGACTAAATGCTCTAGGTAAAGATGACCCCGAAGACCAGCAATCCATGATAGTTAATGTAGGAGACTCTGAAAACAATGACCTTAATGACTATATCAAGAAACTTACAAACGAAATATCAAAATTAGGACAAAAACTACAAAATCCTAACAACGAAGAAAATCCTGTAAACGACGAACTCCTGCAAAATCCTGAAAACCCTATAGACGACGATCACCGTTCTGCCATTGCTTCTCACGCATCCCGATCTGGAACAACCCTAAGTGCAGATGAACAAGAAAACCAAACACGTAGCCGATCTGGTAGTAGTACCGCGACAGTAGACAACTCCAGCACTGATACAGTGCACTCTGCTGAAGACATGGACACTAACGGAATCCCTATACTCCATGAAGCTATAGACACTAAACCTAATCAAATATTAATTCACAAGTGGCTTAAAGATGAACTCTCAGTAAAAATCCTATCTCACCCAAAACAAAAAATTCTGCAAGTCCACTTACCTTTGGATAACCCTGATCTGATCAAACAATTCCTCAAGGAATATATTAGACCCAAAATCAAATACTTTATCTATTTTGAAGATAAAGAACACAGACGACAATTTTCCGAAATAGTTATCGCATTGTTTAGAAAAGACGCAGTACAACTTTATGAATGTACAGACAGAGTAATTAACGTCACTGACGAAAAAGAACAGGAAGAAATAGTGATGCGGTATCATCAAGGAAAAACATGTCACCGCGGAATCAAAGAAACCATTTCTCACCTAAAACGTGTTTATTTTTGGACTAATATGGAACAAACGGTAACCAGTATAATCAACTCATGCGAAACTTGCAAACGTATGAAGTACGATCGTAGACCTTTCAAACCCCAATTACAGCTTACCCAGACTCAATCAAAACCGTTCGAAGAGCTTTTCATAGACTTATTTTCCATCGAAGGAAAATACTACTTAACCGTTATCGACGCATTCAGTAAACTGGCCCAAGCTTTTGAAATTCCTGATAGATCAACCCCCGAGGTAGTAAGAGCTCTCATCAAGTATTTCTCATTTTACGGCATACCCACCAAAATTAGCTCAGACCCTGGTTCCGAATTCAATAACAAGCTCATGAAAGAATTATTGTCATTTTATAAAGTAGAAGTTCACATAGGAACTCCCAACAACCCCAACTCAATGGGGCTGATTGAGCGTTTTCATTCCACAATTTTGGAAATTTATCGTATCGCGAAATATGAACGCAAATTCACAGACGCGGCATCAGTAATGACGTATGCAATAATGGCCTATAATCAGACGATACATTCTGTAACAGGACTTACCCCTTTCGAGGTGGTTTTCGGACACACGGAAAGCAAAAGTCAATTTTCCACCGATTTTGATAAAGAATACACCCAACAGCTGGTTAGGGACCATGCGAAAAGAACTCGGTACTTATACAAATATTTGGCTGATAGAATAGGAACTAGGAAGGAAAGAATTCAACAAGATAGGACAGGAGAGACTAGTTTTGATTTAAGGGATGATGATACCATCTTTGTAAAAGGTGTTAACACACGTAGGGGCAAGGATAAACCTAGGTACCAAAAGGCCAAGGTCAAAGGAAAGGTAAAAAGAAACGTAGTTCAAGTAGAGACCAACGCCAGAAGCACTAAAGTTCCAATTAAAGACATACGACGTCCTCCACAGGTTCGTCCTGCTACTGACCCAGGCAGTAATGACCCTGGCCCTTCAGCTTCAAAAGATTGAGAAGAACCCCGGCGTTCTCCCGATCAGAGAAGGAACCGCTCTCGTTTCCTACGATAAGTGGATAGTAATTAAGATATTAGACACTAGGCTTATTAAGGAAGATTTAGGTTTAAATATAAATAGATATAAGGAACTAAATAGATTAGTAGGACCTCTCTCCAACATTAGTAAATCCTTGCTAATATACATTCATGATGTTAACCTGCAAGTAGACCACATGTTAAATATCACCCTGGATAAATATGCACAAATAGTCCCGTTCAACAGACAAAAGAGGGGGCTCATCAACCCTTTAGGATCTTTGATCAAATTTATTACAGGAAACTTGGATCACGATGACGCCATTAAATACGATAATTTGATAAAAGAAGTAAAATCACGCCAGCACTCTATCGAAAAGAAAACTACTCTGATAACCGAAATGACCGGAATTTTTACTAACTCTACTATAAATGTAACTAACAATCTCGAGCAATTAAGCGTCGCAGTCAATAAAATAAGTAAAAACCTAAAAGATATTTCAATGACCTCTCATATTAATCAGGTAATACATGTCTATAATCTGATTTTACATAATTTTCAGACAATCTATGCAAAATTGAACGAGATTGAAAATATTTTAGCATTCAGTAAAATAGGAATATTGCACCAATCTGTAATCAATACGAATGAACTTATTAAAATACTTAAGCTTATAGAAAAAACTGACAGACTCATATACAAGCCAACTTTTGAAAATATCATAAAAATTGAACAGGCCATGACATTGAAATCGTATTTTAAGAATCAGGAAATTACTTTTGTAATAGAAATTCCCCTAGTTAAGAAAGATACTTATTTTTACTATAAAATTGTTCCCCTACCTATCACCCAACCTGAAACAAACCTTACCCTAATTATATTACCCAAATATCCTTACCTTATTGTGAAGGGGTTGAAAGCCAGCTCGCTGTCCACCCCATGCAAAACCATAGAAGATGGAACTTACCTGTGTGATGAAGAGCAGACCATAGTACCTGTCGAAGACACCTGCATTCTTGACCTGATGAAATATTCTAAGAACGTCTCTTGCATGCAGATTCCAATAGAATTTGAAGGCGTAAAGGTAGAATCCCTCCAGATGAACCGGTGGATGGTATACTCTAAATCTGCTGTTGACCTGACAAGGACGTGTGCTAATGAAATCCTTCATTATGCTCTTTTTGGCACTTACCTGCTTACTATAGACGATAAATGTGAATACAACATTTCCAAGCACTGCTTACGAGAACATACCTTCAATGGAGAAAATCTTGTGTACCCGAAGCTCCCACTGGTGAAGTTACCTGAAAACCTGAAAATTGATGTCCAGCGAAATGTGAATCCTGTTAAACTAAATGGAATAGACTTAACTAATCTAAAAGTGTTATCTTTCGCGCTGAAAAATAGTGAAAAGCAAAATGATAGTGTGGTGAATACGGAAAGTGTTAGCATAGGAACTATTGTCTTATATGTAATTTTAATCATAGTTTTTACTTTTCTCATTTGTAAGAATTATAAAAAATGGAAGCCTTTCCAAGGTCGAAACCATCCTCCGAAAAATGATTCTCCAGATGCTTTCGAACTTGAGGAGGGAAGAGTCACGTCTGCCCACCGGTATGTAGACCGCGTGGTCAGCATCAACGCAGCTGCATCGCAGACTGCTTAGTTAAGCATATCCTTTGTCTAGCGAGTAAGAATATTAATTAATAAAATCAGTCTAATATCGACCACTGAAGGAATAACTTCTCTTTTTCTTTAAAAGTAGTTTTTTTAAAAACCTATTTTCCCTCCGTCGCTTTTTGACTATGTACCCGAGTAATGTTGGCACACAGCCAGTGGTATTACCGCTGTTACAAGAATCTTGAGTATTTTATCACTAAGCGACTCGTGAGTGTTACACAGAAAAAAAAACAGAAAATCCATCCACTTCTTTCGGGTTATTGTTAATTGTACACCTGCGAGACCACCTGGGTCAAAGAGTACATAATCACGTAGGGGAAAAAGAGTCGCACCATGAGGCTTTTTGTTTCTTTCTTTCTTTTTATAAAAGTTTCTGCCCGCGCTCACTGGGCAGCGCTACGCAGTGCTCGGCGGGACACGACAAAAAAAAATTAACAGTAGGGCTCGGCGGGACATGACAGACGGTGGTCCGTGAAATTTTTATTATTAATACTAATATACACCTTTATTTTTTATCAGTTCGGATATTTTTAAAGGTGGTCAATTCTGTCCAAATAAGTTTTCCCAATGAAAATAGGTCGAAATACAAAAAACAATTTTTCGTCTTCCCATAGAAACTGCATCAGCTGACAGCACATTTTGTATGGCAGGTCAAAATATTTTTTTTTCGTTGTAAAAGTTGTTTAGTTTCATGGCCAGAAACGCTGAAGAAAGTATGGAAATGTCAGGTTTTCTTAGATCCATTTCATCGTGTTTCGCTTTTGTCAAATTCTTAATCGATACTGGTAATAGTAAGAATGGACTAAACAGTTTTTAGTAAGTATGCCAACGAATAGGGTTTTTCCTGCACCTTTTGAAAGTTCAACTAGATGGCGCTACTGATCATCGTTAGGCAAATAGAAAATAGTTCCGTTCCACCACCGCACCACACGCCGTAGGGAGAAGTTCCACCCACATTATTTGGATGCATGGCGTCCAACCACAACACGTTATGCGCGCTCATTCCTCTTGCGCACCTTTAAAATGTGAGACGGGTTTCCTTCAGCTGTTTTCCCTGTATCTTACAACATGGAGGCTTTTAAAAAGCGGGTAAACCAAGTCCTAAAAGGCCGGCAGCTCACAAGTAACACCCCTGGTGTTGCAGGTGTCCATGGGCGGCAGTAACACTTACCATCAGGTGTGCTGTCTGCTCGTCTGCCAGTTCTAACATAAAAAAAACCGGTCAAATGCGAGTCCGACTCGTACGCCGAGGGCTCCGATATACTTTTTGTATTTTTAGAAGCACTAAAGTCCATTTTTAGGACCGCAAAACTAAGTTTGTTTGTAAAGGTTATTTGCAGATTTCAAAAAAACTGTGCAACTTAGAAAGATCGTTTTATTTTTGCCGTAATGTTTACATAAATTTCTGTCAACTGTAATTAATTCAGATTTTTCCTTTTACAAACTGCGGAGATAAGGGGGGGGGGGAATGGTATTTTTTTTACATTTTTCATCATAACTTAAAAACTAACTATATTTTAGAATGTACAAGTAAAGCCCTTTCATATGATACCCCATTCAATTCACAATTTGAAATTCACAATTTGAAATTTGGCCCCCCCTATTTCGGGCCCCTTTACATTAAATTCTTTCATGTGCAATTAAGTTGGGCAACCATATTCTAAAACTATTCCAAAGTTCAAGTCGATATCATGAGTGGTTGCTGAGATATAGAGGTGTGACAGACAGACGGACAGACAGACAGACAAAGTCGCACCATAAGGGTTATTTTTTTTACCATTTTGGTATCGGAACCCTAAAAATAGAACCAGTGATACTAAGCGGTCACCCAGTATGACAGTGATTAAGTCAGTTTGATTGCTACTTTTCAAATTGCTGTAATATTTTTGTCTCTGAAAACATTTAATTTAATTTACAAAGCCATAAAAAAGAAATTACCAGCAATGAATGTTCCACCTATTGACACTTAAAAAAACATAGTTGACAAACGTAAAAAAAAAGGACGGGTCGCACTCCGGGTGTGCCGGCAGAAGTGAAAACTTGCATTTTTGAATATTGTGCTTTTTGTAAGGGTCAATCGCGCCATTGCTCGCGAACTTCTTTGATGTCACTGAATAAAAACCCATATTGTAATAACAATACGGTAGACAGTTGACGCTTTTTCGATCAGGCTACAGTTCTGACGCGAGTTTAACATTCTTTACCCATCTAAAAAAAGTGCTAAGCGCCGATAAAGAAGTTTTCACTTCAAAAATCACTAAAATTAAATAAATACACTACTAGCTGTCACAGTACTTATGATACAGGTTGAATCCTAATGTATATTGGTGTGACAAAGAGTTTCCTAACTAAATCAATTTCAATTACCCTATTGTAATTCATGGTGAACATAAAACTTTGTAAATGTATTCTATGCCTTTTTTGGTATAAAGATTATTATTATTATATTTGCTATGAATACATTATTACCTTTACACAGGTGAAGCGACGACAACCCGGATCAAAGGGTACCGAGATTGACATTGGTCGGGTTACCCGGAAACCGATGTTGCTGACTGGGTGTACTCAAGGGAACACCAAATATAGCAAAATGATAAATTGGAACTGAAATACGTGGTTGAGATGTATATTAAAATTTTGGAAGGCAATTACGCGTTGGAAGGTTGAAAAATGGTTGAAAACAATGTTTAATGTGCAGCATACCGTGTGGGTTACAAACAGGGTGAATTTGAAAACATTCGACAAATTTTGAGATTGAGTTCAGACCACAAAACTGAACAACTTTCCTTAAGGAACATAGGTCGTTAGACGTAAACAAAATTCGATCTCCCATACAAAATGTATGGTCAGCTGACTGACTTTACTATGAAAGGGTAAATTTTTTTTTCGTCCGGTGACCTATGTTCATATGCGAAAATTGTTCAGTTTCGCGGTCTGAACTCAATCTCATAGTTTGTCGAATGTTTTTAATTTCAGTAGTTTTCGTACATAGGATTCATGCAGTCGGGACTAACACTAACTGCTTAACGTGACTGTCGAATAAAGTTGTAAAAAACATGAGTCCGGGAGTCTAGTTATATAAACCCGACTAAATTTTGCAGGGCTCGGTAGTCTAAAGCACTGACAAGTTTTGAGTCGAATCCAGCGCAAGCACGAACTTGAGTACAAAAAAAAATCGAGTCGTGAACCAATCCGCAAGTTTCGAACCTAGTCAATTGACCTACTCTTTATTGAATGTCAAATCAGAAATCTTCCATAGATTTTGTATGAAGTTTGCGAACAACGACGTCATAATTCTTGCTATCGTTTAGTAACTTTTAACATGCTACATTAATTATTAAAAAATTTTAACTACGTATGAAATTTTAAATTACTTGGTTTTCATAAATATTAAATGATTTTTTTCTTAGACACAAACAGGATTTCATTTTATTTTTGACTGATATTATTTGATTCCTACTCATCAAAGTCGCCAGCTCTTCAGAGCAAAATGAGCAAAAGCTGAATGAAAATACTGCATTATGTAATCGTAAGGTACCTACCACACTAAACTATACTACAGTTTAAGACACAAGTCCTCTGCTTGGTAGGTGCTCACAAGACTCAGGCGCAACTCGTTACATAAACAGACTCGAGCGCCCAATAGACTCGAGCACTAATGTCGGACTTGAATCTAATCGGAAACTAAGACTTTTTCAACTTCAAGCGAGTCGCTGGCTTTATAAGTCGAGTCTTCTGGATTAGAATCTAGTCCTAAAATGTAAACTCCCGGACTCGAGTTTTCCACAACACAATCGAAGCACGGGATCATGTCACATTTCGGACAATCCTTCATTGTCCTAACTTAATTTTGTTCCTTGCATGAAATCTTAGGTTATTCCTGTAACCATGCAATGTTCTTTGAAAATAAACAAAATAAACAAATCAAAGATCTGAGAAAGAGGGTTTTGTTTTTACAGTGTCCCTGTCGCAAATCGAGCGCTCTTACTTCAAAAGCCAGTCATATTAAATTTATCGGAAAATTTAAAGTTAATTAATTACATATTTTAATATGCATCATTATATTACTAAGTCATTGTTTACGGTCAAAACGAAATTATTTTAACGCAAATAATCGCACATCGCTATCACGCATCACCACGCCTAAATTGTTTTCATTTTTGTGATAAATAACGATGATTTTTAGTCATGAGGCCTACTCTTAATTTGCTAAGGGAAGGGATGCAACTATGCATAGGAAAGACATAAATAGTCATATAGCCTTCTCATTCTTTCCTATAGCTGCATCTCTGCAGTCTTATACGTCATATAAAATAACTCTGGCTATGACCGCAATTTTTTTTTTGTGTTACAAGTGAGGAAACGAGCAGGTGGGCCACCTGATGGTAAGTGGTCACCACCGCCCTTAGCACCCACTGTCTTATCAATGGCATATTTGGCATAATGCGGAGAACTTAAAAAATTATCGCGGGGGTGAGCGTGGCAAATGGGGGGAGACGAGTGAATTGTTCATTAGCTCTCCGCCTGCGCAGAAAATAACCGTCATAGCCAAACTCATTACGAGTACATCCCGCGCACGCTATAATAATCTTACAGACTGACGAACTGAACTGATGCTAGACTGAACGTGTACCTTGTAGTAATAGCGAGTTGTTTTACGTTAAACAACACGCCATCTATTTTTATACTTTTCCGGATCTATAAGGGGATGGTCAGCCCTATTTAGGGTTCTGTACCTCAAAATAAAAAAACGGAACCCTTATAGGATCACTTTGTTGTCCGTCTGTCTGTCTGTCAAGACCCTTATCCTCATGAACGGGTTAAGGCATCAGGTTGAAATTGATAACGAATATTAAGGTCCATAAACCACACAATATCTGAAAATTTCAATTTTTTACAACGACGCAATCAAAAGATGTATGGCTTTTTATGTCCTCATCTCCATACATTTATGCAATAAAGCAAAACCTACAGGGTAGTTCCCGTTGACCTAAAATTATGAAATTTGGCAAGAAGCTAGGTCTCACAGTACAAATAAAGAGAAAAGTCTAAAATAATTAATTAAGGTGAGCTCACGTTTCAAGAACTTTTCTATACAAGAGGGGTCAAGTTGGATGGTCGCGGAGTTTTTAAAATCAAAGAGCAAAAGCTTTTAGTATATCATATGGTAGATAGGTACCGAACCCTTAGGGCGCAAGCCCGACTCGCACTTGGCCGGTTTTTTATTCGTCCCTGGTATCAGTGGGCAAACGAGGAAGTGGCCCACCTGATGGTAAGTGGTCACCACCGGCATAATTTGACACTTATGAGAATGGGTCAAGCGCAGGTAATTTCACCGGCTCTCCTACCCTTCAAACCGAAACACAGTAATGCAAACCCCGCTACTCTACGACAGAAATACGCAGGGTGGATTTTTCCTAGACGGACTTTACACAAAAGCCTTGTGGTGTCAGTCAGAAATACTATAGTCAGATTTAGTTTATTTGGCATTAAAGTTACAATCTTACAAATGAGTATGGAGTAAAAAGTCATCCCCAGAAAACTGAAGCTGTGGAATACTGCGTAATCCATTGAATTGAGGGGGATATAACGGTCCGGTAACTCAAAATGTTTGATATGTTGTCTAGGATGGTTAGTCACCCTCTCGCGCCTACCGCTATATTAAAAAACAAAAAGAAATCGGCACTTTCTTCAGATTTTTCGCTTATATCGTCGTTTTGTTGCATTTTATCATCCCGTTCCTTGGGAAAAGTTGTTCAGTTTCAAAATCTGAATGATGCTCAGTTTTCGGAAGACCTCTTTTTACACACTATTTTTTTCTACAGCTCATGGTCTTACTCTTGCGTAAGTAATAGCGTGCAGAAACGAGAGCTTTTATCTTTTATTGAAAGTTCTCCAAAGTTGTGAACAACTTCGTAATGCACAAGTTTTGGTATTATCTTCAATCATAGTTAGAAAGTAGACCCTTGAGACTTGTTTATTAATAACGCCGGCCCTTAAGAGGAAAAAACTACCAAAACAACCAATTTCTTAGTAAGTAAAACGAAAATGATGACGAGCAAGTTTAGCTCGAAATGTTACGGGTTCCGTAGTGATAGCAACTTTACTATGGATGGTGAAAAAAAAACTACAACCTTGTAAATTCCATTCCACCAAAAGATAGGATATTTTGTGAATAAACATTTTGCAATTAAAGTGGTTGCATATCAGAGGAGCGGAGCCTTAAAAAAATTGTACCTACAACAAACGCGCAGGAAAATTGTATTGATCAGATCCACATGTTTAACACTCTTTATATTGAAAGTTATGGTTATGAAACAAGACGGGAAGATTTGCACGAGAGAATTTTCCAATGTTCTTTCCAAAAAAAATTCTCAAAATTACAAACAGGATCAAGACGTTCTCAAGTGATGCCCCATCATTTATGCGAAAATTCATAAACGTTTTGATTTAAAACTAAAAATAAAAGCAATATTTTGATTTAATACCTCAAGATAAACATTTAGACATAAATAATGAAACATAGTAAACAATTACAGGACTATCTCCTCATGAATTTGCTAGTATTCTTTAATTTCATGTTTTATCAAGTGACAACTTTGTTCTTAGGCGTCACCCAGTTCAGTATGAATCGTTTTAAGAATTTTTATAAATTACAGAACCCTAAAAATTAGATTACGTCTTTGAGGAAGTTAGCCCGCCTACTTGTTAAGCAACTTTAATTAAAACAATGTTTACCTCCACTTTATATTAAAATTTTATTTGTGCTTTGTTTATTCTTGAAATTTTTTTGAAAGATTTTCCTTCCCCAGGAAAAGAAGAGATCTGTTTTTTAAATTCAGAGAATTTGTGTGTGTTTATTATCCTGAAATGAGATTTAATTTATTTAACTTACCAGTACCTGGGCGACCAAGCTTCGCTCTATAATAGCCACCTTAACCTTAAAATATCATCGGGTGAGCAAGCTATGCTACTCAACAACAGATGGCGCTGTAAGTTTCTAGAACGCACTAAAATGCGCTAAGAAATATTAAAAAAGACGGTGAAAACGAATTTTCCCAGATGAGACCTAGCTAGATCGATTTTTTGCCCCCAAAACCCCCGTATACCAAATTTCATCGAAATCGTTAGAGCCGTTTTCGAGAAACCGATTACAAATCAAACGGCATCAACTCTAGATCTAGATAGGCTAGTCATACTAACATGTCCTACTCGTATGACTAGTGAGAAAAATATTATTTATAGTCATGTGCCACTAAATTGAGAGATGACAAACGTCATTAAATGTATGGAATGAGGTAGATGACAGCTTCTTTTATTCCCACCATAGCGCCACATTGTTTGTGAAGCGATGTAGTTTAGCTGACGTCATTATCCAACAATGACTAAACGATTTTGACTTTGACTTTAACACAGGTGACATAAATGTCATCCCATATTTTAACACTACAGTCTGTTCGCTGTGGGAAGGTGCGGGTGACATTAGTCGAAACGTTCCTTTTCACTTTTGAATGTCAGCCGCGATTTACAAGCATGACCTAATATTTTAGTTATACCTAAAATATCATAGTCGTAAAATACTAAATATGTAATAACTATAGTAAATTTAACAGGGACTAGATAAGTACTGAAATTTAATTACTTTACCCTGTCAAAATGTTATGGTCTATTAATAAAATTAAATTGAAATAAATATGAATATGAACATTATGCGTATAACGAATTTTCTAGTGATGGGATGAGTTTTGCTACGATGGATAGTCAATATTTTTTTAAAGAAAGGGAAGTTTAGTTCTACTTTGTAAAGGGAAGTTTACTGTATGTATTATTAAACTTTTTTGTATATTTATAGACTTATATGAAACCACAAAACATACATAATTATACCATAACATCCCCCGAAACGTCCACTGCAGGACAGAGACCCCCTGCCGACAAAAAAGCGGGGAAACATTTATGGGGAATTACTACGATCATGGAATGATATAGGTACTGTATGCTTTTGCCCTTTGATTCAAAAAACTACGAGTTCACTCAAACCCAACCCGCCTTTTATTCATATGTACTATATATATATGTACTTGAAACGGAAGCTCACCTTAATTGGTTATAGTTACTTGTAAGAAAAAAATGTAGAGGGGGAGTACCATAGTCACCAGTCGTAGTCATTTTTCCAGCATACGCTAGAATTCTAGAGGGAGCTCCCTGTCCTGTAGTGGACGTTTCATGGGATGTTATGATGACTTCCCTTTGCTTGTGCTATGAGACCTAGCTTCTTGCCAAATTTTGTTATCCTAGTTCGCGGGAAATTCACAGGTTTTGGTTTGATTATGTTGTTGTAGAAGCCATACAGACATACGAACCACAAAGTGTTAATTTAAAACGGTATTCTAGTCAGAGAAATAAATATTCGATAGGGACAACCTGTAGCTTAGAACGATTTTACCTACAAATGACGTTCCGCTTTCCCCGGCTATCTTCTCCAAAACTGAGCTGATTCAATTATTTTTGGTATCCAAATTTAAATGAAGAGTAGAGCTATGCTCCTATTTTTTCTTTCATCTTGATAAAATAAAATTTATAATAATTCTGGTAGTCTTCTAAATATGGTTGAAAATTATTTCTATTGGTAATTACTTTTCGTAAAAAAATAATTTACAGGGGCATGCCTACAGTAGATCTTGATTTAAAAACAAAATACCATCGCTCAACAGGCATTATCCAGGGAAGAAAATGGGAAAAAAATTGTATCAATTTGTATGGAAGAAATGCAGCTAAGTTTCGAAACCCTACAGACAATGTTTGAACAGGTCCAGTTGTTAGTGTTTACTGTGAGACTCCAAACTCCACGCGAACGAAGTCTTGGGCACCAATAATTTTAAAATAAATTTCGTGTTGACAAAAAGGGAACAAGATTTTTGCCGAGAGAATCGATATCGATAAAATTGAATTGCATATCACTTCCCTAGTCTTTTAATATTGACAGTGTCACCCGCACCATCCCACAGCGAACAGACTGTAAACGACTCGTGAGTATTACACATAATTATCGACGGATAAGTTCACATTTTATATTGACGGCATAGCATAGTACCGACAAGTTTCCATCCTGTACAAGGATCTTCTTCTAAAAAGCAAGAGAATCCATCAACTTCTCCCGCCCCGCGTTCTCACGAGCTCTCCAATCGCGCTCACGCGCAGCGCTACTCGTACGTAGTGCTCGGCGGGACACGGAGACAGACGGCCGAGTTGAGTTTATTCTTCTTGTATTTATTTGTGGTTGAAAACATTAGTTAATAGAATCAGGCGTTACTTTGCGGAAGTCCATTTCAAAAAGTTTTGGAAAACAAACATACAGGGTGTAAGGGACGGTGTACCGAAAAATGAAAGGGCGTACACAGTCAATGAAACTGAACAACTTTCCCAAAGAAACATTTTTGGGAACTGAATTTTTTTTTCTACCTCTCCATACAAACTGTTCGATCAGAGTGAGCAATTTGTATGCAAACTTTTTTTTATTTGTTTTTTTTTTGGTCTACCATGAAACTGAACAACTTTTCCCAAGAAACTTAATTCAAAACACGGAAATCCAAATTTGACCTCCCATACTAAATGCGCTATCAGCTGATGCAGTTACTAAGGGAGATCAAAAATTAATATTCGTATTTTGACCTGTGTTTATTGGGAAAAGTTGTTCAGTTTCATAGTCTTAGAAAATACTAAAATTGTGTTCACTATTTCATTAGGACCTTATACAGGGTTTAAGGGACAGCCTTCCGAATACTGAAAAGGCATAATCAGTCAACGTAACTGAACAACTTACAGCGAATAAAAGTTTCAGGAAATGAAAAAAAAAATCAGCCCCTCCATACAAACTGTCCAATCATGTTTGCAATTTTGTATGGGGAGGCCGATTTTTTTTTCATTTCATGAAACTTTTATTCGCTGAAAGTTGTTCAGTTACGTTGACTGATCACGCCCTTTCAGTTTTCGGTACACCGTCCCTTACACCCTGTATAATGAAATAAAAACGTTAGCCTGTTTAAAGTAAAGAAGAAATATATAAACAAATACAGAAATATTCAATAAAAGGAAACCTAATGTAAGCACTCTCTAAGTTATTCTATCAAAGCGATTCATGGTATCCGTTTTTACCGACAAAAGCGAAAAAGCATAAATTTAAAGGTAATAAAATCTATAAAGGAATATTGAATCGAATTAACTAACGCAGTTAAAGCAATATATTTTACTGCCAGCAATAAAAGCTGTATAAAATGGCGTTTTATTTCAGATTTATTATTTTTAATACTAGTGTTCTAAAGTTTACGATTTCTAAATAAATGAAAACATAAGAAATATGCAAGAAGCGTATCGTACGAAAAGCAGCATGACCTCGTGGCTTCAATAATTTTCTGTATCAACTTATTGGAGTCATTACAACCCATACCCTAGTCGTCGCGTGTTTAGGATTCCTTAGTAAAGTCACTCGACATTAGTGATCTCGCCATAACTTGTAATAATTTATTTATTTTGCTATTGGTGATATACGACTCGCATAGAGATTTACCCGCTATTGAGAAAAAATAAGAATTTTCTACTCTATATCTTTCTATTTTCTACTCATAAAGTAAAGAATTGGGACTTCTTGCTTCGCTCATTTTCAGTGCTTGAAGTTTGGTTGCAATGTAAAATCGCATCGCGATGTCAATTGAGAATTTTATTTTTAGAAGGGATCTCGAGTTTGGTTACTCAGATGGGAAAATTATATTTTTGGTGAAATATTTAAGCGTAGCAACCTATAAGCGTAGGCAGGCCCCCCACAAGGTGGCCCGACGATCTGGTCAAGGTCGCGGGAAGCCGCTGGATGCGAGCAGCCCAGGACCGGACGTCAAAGAGATATGATGATGATGATGAAACCTTTAAATTAAACTCTATAAGAGTTTTAAGATCCATTCAATTACCACATGTTCTACTTGTCTGAAATTTGTTTAATTGTTAACTTTTCCTTTTAGCCAATTATTGTGTGTCTTTTATACTACTTTTCTTTCTATTTTTAACAGTGTTTTAATATACTTAAGTACCTTTTAATTATATGTTATTGGTGTTACTCTATCTGTGTTTCTTTTTTAAGGCCTCCGGCTTTGTCCGGAGACCCTTTTTAGAGCACCAAATTATTTTACTTCCAGTTTTAAATTCTGTGATCTACACTAGGTACTATTGAAGCTAATCCCTACTAGCCACCATAATGCAAATTTTTGCTTGCACTCGAAAAAGAGTTGCCTGGTAACCATGAAATGCCTGAAATAGAGAAGCAGTTAAAACCTTCTTTGCTCGAAATCAATTTAAACCTCCCGCACCGCTCCGTACACTTGTGAATAGTGTTTTAGGCTGTCTATGGGAGCTTCACTACATCACTTCACTACACAATAAAAGAAAGTCCCCAGAAACGTTTTTCTGTCGTCATCCATCCATCACGTCTGTCTGTGATCGTTAAACTCAGGAACTACTATATTGATATCGATCCGGTTTTCACTAATAGATAGATTAATTCAATTGGAAGGTTTAAGTCTATAATTGCAAATTAACTGAACTGTGATGATGTTTTTCGATCGAGTCGGAAAAAAACGTGCCTCTTGAGAGCTTTCTGGGCGTGCGCTGCGTAAATGGTTTCATTTATATGAAAGTTATGTATAAATAATTGTTGCTCTCTAAGAGCTCTAAAGAAAAGTCCGCGAAAGTATTTGTCTATCTTTTAAGGATAACCCACAGTAACCAATTATTTATAGCAAAAAAGTAGATTTTTAAAATAAGGTATTTATGATCGTATTTTTATACCCGTGCAAAGCCGGGGCAGGCCGCTAGTATTACATAATATTACTCTTAGCCTACATTTTATGGCCGTCTGAGCTTTAAGAAGCCTTATGTTTGGACAGCTGGTTTGAATTTCACAGAATGTGTTGTAAAATAGTGAAACAGACAAGAGTCATCATAACATCCCATGAAACCTCCACTGCAGGACATCCCTGTCCTCTCTCCTCCCTCAAGAACTCCAGCAAACAGTAGTTTGCCCCAGTGCCTAGTAGGGCAAGCTCGTTCCATCGTGTACCTCATCTCTGTCCTCAAGTCTAGATTGAGGTCAAGAGACAATAAAATTTTTAGGTCATTTACCCCGACCACACAGCGGCAGTGTTATCAGGACGTGGTGGGCAGTTCAGTGGGATGGACTTACCTATAAAAAACCGCTTAAGTCCTATGACGGCTCTGTGACATGGCGAGTCAAAGTCGCCAATAAAAAAAGTTTTCCCCTAGCACTGGGCAGCGGCAGTGCTAGTACTGGCGGGGGGCCGAAGGAAAGGATCCGGGAAGGGCCCTCGACCAGATATCATCGGGCGTTAAATCGGTTGGTGAGCCGCGGTACAGAAGGCAATGGGGTACCACTGTACTATATCCCCACAACAGTAGCTATGATTGAAAGGTACACCGACAAGAGAATGGCTCTTAAATGATGAATGAACCATAGTCACCACGCTTCTAAGCGTTGCGGCTGTCGACCGCTGTTGTTGGTGACCGCTGTATGTCGGACGCCAAGCGTCAAACTCAGCAGATTGATAGTGCATAACCCAAAGATTTCGGACCTCCTTGCTTCGCTCGGAATAGATACTTTGCTAATTAATTTTACTATGGGATGACATCTACTTTCCAACATGTCCCAAACTTAAATGTCACATGTCGGCTGCAAGTTGGTTACGAACGCACTTCGTGACGACATCGCCCCACCTGCGCGCACCTGCGTGCCTCACTACCTGCGCACA
Organism: Athrips mouffetella; assembly: GCA_947532105.1. NCBI lineage: Eukaryota > Metazoa > Arthropoda > Insecta > Lepidoptera > Gelechiidae > Athrips > Athrips mouffetella. Next base: position 21,744,401 of record OX383970.1, on the reverse strand, counting down.
CCTGCGTAGTGTGCGAGGTGGGGAAGGCCTAATATAAAGCGAGCTCTCTCGGCGGAGGGGAGCATTCTGTTCTTGACGTTCGCTCCGAGAACAAGTCATAATTATTTATTCATAAGTTTTTATAATTAATTTATTCTGTAATTTTGTAAATGAAGTAAGAACATTATTGAATTTCGTTCAAAATAAACTCCTTACAAGATATTCGGAATAATTATTGACTTACCCTACAAGTACCTACAGACAGGGTAATGCGATGTCTGATTCAGACACCGAAGACGATGGTCCTGACCAGGCAAAAGGCTACCCACTTTCTCCAATTATTCATCTTAGTCTAATTCCAGCCCAAATCAGAAGCGGGATCAGTTCCATTCACTGCCATGCCACATGCTGTTTCTGATGTCCGCCACGATGTGTAAATTCACGCGTTGAGTTGCCCTAGCTGAGTTGTTTTTGTTTAGTGCCTACCGTCATTTTGTCTTAGATTTGTTGCACATGTTTAAAGATCGTGAAGGTAGGTAGTTTTGACTCATCGTAGTCGAGATAGAGTTGTCAGTGGTTTAACCTTTGGGTTTATCAGGTTATCGAGGTTACAAGAAGGTGTAATGTTTGTGCAAACTCGTACGAGGACGCACGAATCTTCAAGATGGCCGTGTCGGAGGATGATTAGGAGTTTGTTTTTGTGTTGTTTACGCGAAGTAAGTTTGGCACCTCATTTGAACTTGTTGTTCTTTGTTTAGTGGAATAGCGTTGAAACAACCTATAATGCTGTAAAAGCGTTCGTTTCACTCTCTTCGGTATCGTTTAGCTGGTAAGCCAACATGCAGTGTCAAAGATGAGTGAAGGTTGAAGCAATCCTGCGGGCTAGCTTAATTATTGGCTTTCGTGTTAGAGATTTGCTTGTTAATTGTAGTTACGTCGCGTTATTTAAGGCCGCACACTGTACAGTGCGAGTACGAGTTGTGTTTTAGTTGTGCGTCGAATGTGTGTGTATCCGGCAAGGGTTGGGTATGAACTGAAACGGTGTGACGGTGTCAGTGCTCTGGCGCATTTAACGATAGTACAGTTGAGAGCGCATCAGAATGACTTCGTAACATTCTTATATCAATCGCTGTTCTCGGGTATTGATTTATCGGCAATTTTCGTACCTGATGCAAATAGTTATTGAAAGGAAATTTTGAGTTAGCAGCGAACGAGCAGCAAGGTTTTAGGTTATGTGTCGTTCCCCATTCTGAATGTGTTTCAACATAGAGCAAGATGGAACAACATGGGGACAGTATCGGCTAGTATGTCACGATATTATTAAACTTCAGACATTTCGACACTGACGCCAGCAGCATCCAGAACCAGAGCAAACTGATGATCAATTTATTTTTCTACCCTCCATTAGTCGGTTTTTTCGTGAACATTGTTCTCATTTCACTGGATTACAACCCGATTCTATGTAGGTAGGTACCTTCGTGTTTCGACAATTTGTACCTACCCATCCTCTCGATTGAAGTTTTTCTTCGATGTACTTGATGAGATGACTTTCTACCGATAGCTTGAACCGCGAAACTCGAAAGAATACCTACCTATGAGATTAAATGTGTTTTTTTTGTGTGTTCTATGTATTGGAAGTGACTGTGTGCCCCAGATGACTGTGCTACGTGCGCTAAATTATGACACCTCAACGTACCGCGTCGACTGGAACGCTTAGAATGTGCAGACGGTGCAGTGGGGACGCCAGACAACCGGCTTTTACCAGGAGCGCCACCAACGCCACTACAAGTCTTGACCAGCTTACGCTTCCGACAAGACAAGCGTTGCTAGTACGAATGTATCAACAAAGTCGGTGAGACCAAACCAATTATACCTACTAATTTTAGTTTATTTGAAATTGTCATGTGTTGTGAAGATTGATCGCGCTGGTTAGCGAAATATGGGACACGTAGAAATACATATCTCGTGTATGTACAGTAAGCCGCACGTCAGTGGTAACTCTTTACCTTGCACGGGTTTTGTTTTAGACATTTGTGGCGAAGCTCTGATTTAGCTGATCCTGGCTTGTGCGAAATGGCGAAGCCTAGGGTCAGGTACGGCCGAGCGAACTCGTGAGAAACTTTACCCCGACGAGCGTATGCAACCTTAGCCTTTCATACTTTTTAATAAAAATAACTTGTAATTTTCCAAGACACGCAGATTATTTGAATTCTTTGAGAGCAAGACTTTCACTTGCTTGTCGTTTTGTTCCTATCCCTACCCCATACCCATTTTTCATAAAGCACTACGATCAGATTCTGAACCTTTTGTTTCAAATGTTATTGATAACTGCCTACGTGTCTTCTTGTTTCTTGTAAGCTCCGCTGTGACTTAGGGATGACTGGGAACAGACCTGTGTAAATCCTGAGGTTTTAGAATGACCTAGAAGAGGCCCTAGTAAGTTCTGCTGTGACTTAGGGATGACTAGGAAAAGGCCTACGTTTTTGTCGGCGGAATCAGATGTTTAATTTATCAGTAGAATTCAGTGGATCTTTGAGCACAAAGGTAACAAATAACTTTTATATTGTTTGTTTAGATTTTGTAGAGGACAGGGGCCTCCAAACTACTGGTGCATTGTAAATTGAGGACATGGGCCTCAATGTTACGAGTCATGTTATGACATTAGTTGAGGACAGGGGCCTCCTAATTGTTAAGACTGAAGAAGGAGTAAGGTGAGGACAGGGGCCTCCTACCTTTGAAGAGTTCTGTTGATTGAGGACAGGGGCCTCCTACAGACAGTTGAGGACAGGGGCCTCCTACAGACAGTTGAGGACAGGGGCCTCCTAATTGTTTAGACTGAAGAGGGAGTAAGGTGAGGACAGGGGCCTCCTACCTCTGAAGAGTTCTGTTGTTTGAGGACAGGGGCCTCCTACACACTAATTTTAAGCTTCTCAAGTAATTTCCCGCGCTAAAATTTCCTAGTTTATTTATGCGAGTTTTTTTAAACAGCTACTTTTATTTTATTGTTAGGTCGAAGGCGACCCTTATGCAGAATGGCCGTGTCGGCTGCAAGTTGGTTACGAACGCACTTCGTGACGACATCGCCCCACCTGCGCGCACCTGCGTGCCTCACTACCTGCGCACACCTGCGTAGTGTGCGAGGTGGGGAAGGCCTAATATAAAGCGAGCTCTCTCGGCGGAGGGGAGCATTCTGTTCTTGACGTTCGCTCCGAGAACAAGTCATAATTATTTATTCATAAGTTTTTATAATTAATTTATTCTGTAATTTTGTAAATGAAGTAAGAACATTATTGAATTTCGTTCAAAATAAACTCCTTACAAGATATTCGGAATAATTATTGACTTACCCTACAAGTACCTACAGACAGGGTAATGCGATGTCTGATTCAGACACCGAAGACGATGGTCCTGACCAGGCAAAAGGCTACCCACTTTCTCCAATTATTCATCTTAGTCTAATTCCAGCCCAAACACATCATCGACGATCGCTAAGAAATATTCAAAATAACCCCTCAAATTTATAGAACGACACCTTCACTACCTTGTGACGAATTATTTCTTCAATCTTACCTTTATTTTTCTGTAGAGCAATACACACCAAAGCCGCCGGCCCGCCGACACAGCCCGCCGATACAACCCGGCGGCCTGTTAAAAAGAATCATGTCGGCAACATTTGCCGCCGACATTTGCCGCCGACATGTCAGCGACTTGCGTACATACAAATGTCGAGCCGCCGACATGTCGCCGACAAAGTTTTCCGCCGTGTAATGAGTGAAGTCGCCAACATAGCCCGCCGACAAAAAGTTACCAACATATGTCGGCGGGCCGGCGGCTTTGGTGTGTAGAGCCCTTACCCTGTAAAAATATTAATTTCCTAGTGCAAATTGGACTCGTTAAAATTTTGCTCATACTTTTGATAATTTTACTGGAATATTCGTGTAGTGTTAAAAAGTATGATTTATTCATATTAGGATTCTTTGATCACTTTATGGCGTCAGTTATACTAAAATTACGTCACTTCACAAACAAAGTGGCACAAAGTGGAAAAGAAGAAGCGACAAGAAAAAACTCACAACAGAAGGAACCCTCTGTGCGGGCCCGACCAGCAGTGGTTGCAATAGAGAGTTTTCCAACACATTTTGAAAGATCTACTAGAGGGCGCTGCTTATCAACATTATCAACATTGGAAAATGGAAAATTACAACATTGATATGAAATGGTCATCACCACGGTGTCACCATGATTAAATCATTTTGATTGCTAGTGTCAAATGTATAAACTATATTTTATTATTATAAAAAGATTTCATACTCTACTCAGCGACAAAAAAGAAACTTTAATCAGTGCATCACACATCAACACTTTTATAAATGTAGTTGAAGAACGTCATTAAAAACTCCCTATTGGTGACAAACTTGAAACAATCTTGTTCAGTAACCGACTTCAGGTATCTTTGGCAAAAATAAAAGAAGTGTTAGATGCAACTACACGCCAGCGCTGGTAACACCAACCGACTTCGCCTATATAAGCAGGCTGTACACCTGCTTGGCCTCTCACTTGCTGCTCAACTGTTGGATCGATCGGACTTGTTAGGAGCGTAAATAGTTGGCTGTGGTACGGTCAACCGCTTGTCGGTAGAAACTTTTTCAACTCTATTACCACGCCATAAGGTCCAAAAGTGTTTCTACTGATGTGCGGCCGTGTGTACCTAGGTCGTATGTTGCCCTTGTTGTGTTAATTTAATAGAAGTTAGGTTTTGTCATTAAATGTGGTGTTATTCCAATAAAATGTTGGTAAGGTTTATCTGTGCCTCATTTCCTAAGAACCCAGTTCCCTTCTGGTCTGTAACAGAAGTTTAATCCAATGTATATATCAAGATTGAACAAAAATAATGCTCAGTAACGTCTGAGAGTTCAGATAATTGATGAATGACCGTGAGAAGCGAAGGGGAAGAAAAACTTGACCCGATCATTTATTTCGTCTTTGTTGTGCTTGTCATGCCGCGTAGGGAACCCAAAAACATTGTTTGGTACATTTTAAGTTTAGGATACAAGAGATGGATGTAATGAATGTTAGGGTTTTTGTCATCCTTCACTGTTAAACGAGCAATATTTGTATTTATATAAATATATAAACGGCTGTAACGATTTTGATAAAATTTTGTATACGGAGATAGCTGGGTCTCATCTCCGGCAAAATACGTTTTCTCCGTTTTTTCAATTATGTTTTTTAAATAGTGCGTTTCAGAAACCCTACAGAGCCATCTATTAGGACTTTGGTTAAGGTTACAAAGAGCAAAGCTCGTTCACCCAGGTACTATACTGTTAAACGAGCAATATTTTTCTCGAAAACGGCTCTATTGATTTCGATTGTCATTTACGTTTTATGAAGGCTTATTTTAATTTTTTTAACCCCAAAAATCACACGGTCAGGAATCGCGTTTAATATACTGTAGTATTTCCACTCTATACTAGATGGCGCTGTGTTTTATACAGAGCAATGCTAAGTCGCCTAGGTATCAGACATTGCCCGCGGTACACCCGCGTGGTTCACCTGGGTGTACCACGGGAGATTTTTCTTCTCCCGTGGAACACCTGATCACTTTTGAAATAAAACTAATTCAAAACTATCGCCCATGGTCCATCATCTTATTTTTTAACTCTAAGTTATCAAAGTAGGTATAGGTAGTGAGGTATGGTTTCTTGGCACGAGTCTATGATTATAATCCTAAGTACAGCCAGGTGGACCACGAAAATAAAAATCTCCCGTGGAACACCTTGGTGAACCCCGCGGGTGTACCACGGGCAATACCCGCTAGGTACTTATTCATAATAGACTAGCCCTGACTGTGCTCTGTACTCTTGGTTACAAAACCAATATACGCACAATCAGCGCTACGTTAAAACGTCTACAAACCAGAGAAGCGCTCCAGGTCACAGCGATACTACTAACGTGCGGGCGACTGTACTAAATAAGTTACCTTCATAGCCTATACAGGGTTGTAAACAGACAACTTCCAAGGTACGGACCTAGATAGAAAATTATTTTTTGTCTTCACGTACAAAAATACGCTATCACGTGCAGACTGAGTTTCTTCGGGAAAGTTGTTCAGAACGGTCTGAATCGAGATACAGTGTTCGGGATTTGTTTTATATATACTTTATATGTATTTTGACGGGTATAGGTTAAATATGTTTAAACACTATAGGATTTTACCAAGCGGTTTATAAACAAGTCATTTATTAATAAAATAGGTGTATAAAGATACATATTACGTACGTTACGTATATAACCAGAGCTTTCAGTGTTGCCTAGTGTAGCCTGGGAGAAAAAACTGAGTCTCTTGCTTTTTGATTGCAAAAGTATTAAGAATAAGAATGATTTATTGTAATTTATTTCCGAAATTTTGTCGCTATTTACCATTGTACGTTATGTGTAAGCAATAAAGATTTATGATTATATGTCGTAAAAGAAAATTTTAAGAAATACATTCAATTGGTCGACCACTGTTACGTAAAATATTTGGTCTATTTTTTTACGATAGTACGCTATATAGACCACGAATACTTTTATCTAAGGAAACATTTAACATATACACAAATATATATTTTTGTAAAAAAAAAAAACTAAACAAAACGAGTAGAATATGTTAGAAAATACTGCTTTACCGCACTGTGGCAATAAAATCTTTATTGCGTAACAGCAATATGCCGGAAGCTGCGGTGTCAGGTGTCAGCGTTTTTGTTGCTATATAGGGTGTAAGGGACAGCCTTCAATGTAACTGAACAACTTTTAGCGAATAAAACTTTCAGGAAATAAAAAAAAAAAATCGGCCTCTCCATACAAACTGTCCAATCAAGTTTGCAATTTTGTTTGGAGAGGCTGATTTTTTTTTTCATTTCCTGAAAGTTTTACTCGCGGAAAGTTGTTCAGTTACGTTGACTGAGCATGCCCTTTCAGTATTCGGAAGGCTGTCCCTTACACTCTTTATACCTATACTTATCTATAGGTTTGTATAGGCGTATACAGGATGTCACATGTTTACCGTGTGGTGCCAGTTAATAATACTACCAACCCATTTCGGCCCGTGGGTGTCGTAAGAGACGACTAAGGGATTATGAACCGCTGGATGGGCAGCAGCGTCCTTTTGTGTATCGTACGATCTTTCATACTGCGGTCACCAACAACCGCGGTCTATTTTGCTAGCCGCAATGCTAACAAGCTTGGTGACTATGGTGCCTATCGTACACATTGTTTTAGCAAAGCTGGTATTCTGGAGGAAGCTCCCTGTCCTGCAGTTCTGCGATCTGTTAAAACACATGCTCTACCCATAAACTAAAGAACTTTGCTCAGAGAGCATAAATTGTAATACAATAAAGAAACTATTTCCAATACAAAAGTGCTGGTCACTTTAATAATATTGGTATATGCAATTAAAAAATCTTGGGTAGAACCTGAATGCTTTTTCAAAACCCTGTCTACAAAGCCATTGGAGTATATGACTACAATAGGCTGTATTCAACAATCTTTAGGGTTCATCGTAAGGGTTCTAGAATGGCGACCACGTACCGGAAGATGAAGCGTTGGCAGGCCCCCCACAAGGTGGACCGACGATCTGGTCAAGGTCGCGGGAAGCCGCTGGATGCGAGCAGCGCAGGACCGGTCGTTATGGAGATCTTTAGGGGAGGCCTATGTCCAGCAGTGGACGTCTATCGGCTGATATGATTATGATGCAACTATCTTTTGAAATGTGCACTGGATGGCGCTGCAAATCAGCGCGAGGAAAAACCATCATGGTGCCACCATGTAATCAGTATCAAAACTAATAACTCAGTTTGATTGCTTCTGTCAAATGCCTTTTACATTTTCTTGTAAAAAGATTTCATACATTTTGAAAAAAAATTACCACCAGTGATTAGCGTACCACCCATCGATGCTAAAAAAAACGTAGTTGACAGATGTCAAGGAAAACTCCCGATTCCTCGGGTTCATGCTCTACCCATGACACTTCGGATACTACATACCCCAGATTAGTAAGTATAGTACCTACATACAATGATATACTACATACAACAGGCGCGACTTTGAAATTTGAAGTGTAGGAGGACCAGGCTAATCGCGCGAGCGGGTGCGCGCGGGGGTGCGAGATGGATTGCAAGGGGGTGGAGAGTGTCCATCCTACTAATTTATAAACGCGAAAGTTTGTAAACATGTATGGATGTATGTTTGTTACTCTTTCACGTAAAAACTACTGAATGGATTTAAATGAAACTTTACAATAATATAGCTTATTCATCAGAATAACACATAGGCTACAATTTATAAACCTGCGCAGACGAAGTCGCGGGCAACAGCTAGTTTTGTATAATAGTACTATTACTTTATTCTGTGGCGTAAACTAAATACCAAAGACCCTGTATAGGAGTATCTTGTAGCTATACGTAGGGAATATTCTATGTAGTGTAGGGAGCTTTGCCTCCGGTAGTTTTAAAAAGAAACGCCGGTATCAGCATTGATGCTATATTAATATGCTTATAAAAGCTCGTCAAGCGCTTATACATTTTTTCTATTAACCCGGATATTTAAAGCGGTGGTTCTGTCCATGAAACTGAACAACTTTTCCCAGTTATTGTTCAGTTTCATGGGAAGAAATGCCTCTTAAAATATGTGGGGTGATAAAAAATAGCTCTGTATTCTTATTGACTAGCCGCCACTCTGGTCGGTTCGTCGGTATTATAAAACTAGCTTTCCGCCTGCGGTTTCACCCGCATTAAATGCGTTTTCCCGTAGGAATTAAGTGTTTTATCGCGGTAAAAAGTAGTCTTTGTGCTATTCAAGGACCTAACCTATATGTGTGCCAAGTTTTATTAAAATCCATTCAGTAGTTTTTACGTGAAAGAGTAACTAACATCCATCCATCCATCCATACTTACAAACTTTCGCGTTTATAATATTAGTAGGAAGGAAGTAGGATGAAGTTTTTAAAGAAACAAACACATCATCATATGGGTTATAAAGTCGATGACCGACCTCATAAACCCTGGTGACAAAGTTGTTAAGCCGCCCAAGACCTCTGACATGGCTAATTTAGAGACTACCGTAAATAGTAGCGCGGAGCGATGTTCCAAAATTTTTCGTAGTAGCTGGAACCTACGGCTTAACGTGCCTTCCCAAAGCACGGAAACATCTTACTTTCGGACAATCATGCGATTTATCCGGCATCCTGTAATGGGATTTTGACATTTATGTAGCAAAATACAGGGTGTAAGGTACGGTGTACCAAAAACTGAAAAGGCGTGCTTAGTCAACGAAACTGAACAACTTTCCTAAATAGCTAAGAATTTACTGCGATGTACCGTTTTAAAATGGACTAGTCGCTGATACTTGGCATAGTTGTTTGTTAGGTTGGTCTTATGCGGAAAACCCCCGGGAGGCATCGAGAGGCACCGCAGGGGTGGCGGGAGGAGGGGGGAAAGTTTGAAGTTGCCGCGCTTTGCTTTGAGGCCTATAATTTCCTAAATGTAGGTACTAGGGCAAGTGTGATGTTATTTTCAGACAAATCAAGGACGGCAAAAACATTTTTGAAAAAAAAATTGGGTCTTTCCATACAAAAAAAACGAGATATTAAGAAAAAAACATTAAACGTGAACAATATTTTTACGCAATAACGTAATTTTCTTTTTAACGATGAAAGATATCGGGATTAAAAAAATATGTTCAGAAAGCTGTACTTACCTGGATTACATTAATGTAACTTACATTGGGATAAGTTAATAAAAACTGATGCAAAAAAAAAAACTTTGCAGGGCAGAGTGACATAAAGCGTGTAGTTCCAACTTTTATTAATAATTGTCATCAAATCAACTTTCTAGATGCTTGTATACTCAATAGCACGTCAGTAGAAACACTTTTGGACCCTATGGCGTAGTAATAACGTTGAAGAAGTTTCTACCGTCGTGCGGTTGACCGTACCGTGGGAAACAGTTTTAGGTGTATACTAGCAGTTGCCACCACACATACATAATTCCGTGCACTTCAATTGCCGTTTTTGGCAACTTCACCTTGAGCCGCATATCTTCTTGCACTTGCACCTAATCATCTCCTGGCATGCTTTTGCAGCTACAGGCAAATCCGTCCAAGTAGGTTGCCAGCTGTCATTTATTTTAGTCCAGCCCCAATCAGTAGGATTAGGTAGACGTTGAGTTGCTGACAACTGACCCCATACATTGACCCCTTGAAAAATTGCCCTAAGAAAATGCTGGTATAAAGCGGCTTTGGTTGGTGGGATGTGCTCAAGTTGCCGGTCTTTCTTTGTAAATAAAAATTTACGACATTCGTTCACAGATGAACCCGAATTCGACCTGAAACATATACATTATTACTCTACACATCATTCTCCTAATAATCTTCTGAATCAGGCAGCTTTAATTATCTAGGTTTAATTAATTACCTATCATATAAAATTATGACATATTTTTCAACAATGGCCATTGCTTCTTCAATCTGTCCCTCGATTGCTAATATGAAGCCTTCAGTAAGAGTAGGAAAAGCCTCCCATGCTTCGAACGCACTCTTTTTCCCTTTTCCGTTGAAGAAAGAAACGGTATCACAACCTGTGAATGAGTGAAACAGGGGCAGGACTCTTGTTCTTTGTGGGCCTGTGAAAATACAAACAAATTATATAGCTATCATAAAGGTACACTTTATGCCATTAATATTATAATTCAAACATTTTAGTTTTTACCTAAGGCGGTTGCAATCTCATGACAACATAGATACTGATGGTGTGTTCCAGTACCTATGTGCACCCACAGCTCCTCAAGTTGAGGCAATTTTTGCACCTGTGCAATTGCTAGCACCACGACGTCTGTATCTACGGTACGAAGCATGATTTTCCTCAAACCTTGAGAGACAGCATCCGATACATGCACCATCATGCATGTGTCTGCCTCTTCATGGTTACATCGAGAAGTTTCCAGTTCTTGTTGATCGGACTAATCTCAATACTGCTAAGACGAGATTAAGCGCTGTATCCCAGAATTTAAACTGAGGGATTCGATCGTTGTTTTCCAATCGCCATTGTTCAAATGTTTTTTGTGATTCATTCTCATTACAATAACTTTGATACGCTTTTTTCGCTAAAGAGTACAAAACTGCTGCAGTCACCTAAAATTAAAATAACCTTAACTTAGCCCCGTGTAACCCTGAAGAGGCAGACACACGCATGATGGTGCATGTATCTGATGCTGTCTCTCAAGGTTTGAGGAAAATCATGCTTCGTACCGTAGATACAGACGTCGTGGTGCTAGCAATTGCACAGGTGCAAAAATTGCCTCAACTTGAGGAGCTGTGGGTGCACATAGGTACTGGAACACACCATCAGTATCTATGTTGTCATGAGATTGCAACCGCCTTAGGTAAAAACTAAAATGTTTGAATTATAATATTAATGGCATAAAGTGTACCTTTATGATAGCTATATAATTTGTTTGTATTTTCACAGGCCCACAAAGAACAAGAGTCCTGCCCCTGTTTCACTCATTCACAGGTTGTGATACCGTTTCTTTCTTCAACGGAAAAGGGAAAAAGAGTGCGTTCGAAGCATGGGAGGCTTTTCCTACTCTTACTGAAGGCTTCATATTAGCAATCGAGGGACAGATTGAAGAAGCAATGGCCATTGTTGAAAAATATGTCATAATTTTATATGATAGGTAATTAATTAAACCTAGATAATTAAAGCTGCCTGATTCAGAAGATTATTAGGAGAATGATGTGTAGAGTAATAATGTATATGTTTCAGGTCGAATTCGGGTTCATCTGTGAACGAATGTCGTAAATTTTTATTTACAAAGAAAGACCGGCAACTTGAGCACATCCCACCAACCAAAGCCGCTTTATACCAGCATTTTCTTAGGGCAATTTTTCAAGGGGTCAATGTATGGGGTCAGTTGTCAGCAACTCAACGTCTACCTAATCCTACTGATTGGGGCTGGACTAAAATAAATGACAGCTGGCAACCTACTTGGACGGATTTGCCTGTAGCTGCAAAAGCATGCCAGGAGATGATTAGGTGCAAGTGCAAGAAGATATGCGGCTCAAGGTGAAGTTGCCAAAAACGGCAATTGAAGTGCACGGAATTATGTATGTGTGGTGGCAACTGCTAGTATACACCTAAAACTGTTTCCCACGGTACGGTCAACCGCACGACGGTAGAAACTTCTTCAACGTTATTACTACGCCATAGGGTCCAAAAGTGTTTCTACTGACGTGCTATTGAGTATACAAGCATCTAGAAAGTTGATTTGATGACAATTATTAATAAAAGTTGGAACTACACGCTTTATGTCACTCTGCCCTGCAAAGTTTTTTTTTTTGCATCAGTTTTTATTAACTTATCCCAATGTAAGTTACATTAATGTAATCCAGGTAAGTACAGCTTTCTGAACATATTTTTTTAATCCCGATATCTTTCATCGTTAAAAAGAAAATTACGTTATTGCGTAAAAATATTGTTCACGTTTAATGTTTTTTTCTTAATATCTCGTTTTTTTTGTATGGAAAGCCCCAATTTTTTTTTCAAAAATGTTTTTGCCGTCCTTGATTTGTCTGAAAATAACATCACACTTGCCCTAGTACCTAAATTTAGGAAATTATAGGCCTCAAAGCAAAGCGCGGCAACTTCAAACTTTCCCCCCTCCTCCCGCCACCCCTGCGATGCCTCTCGATGCCTCCCGGGTGTTTTCCGCATAAGACCTACCTAACGAACCACTATGGCAAGTTTCAGCGACTAGTCCATTTTAAAACGGTTCCCATACAAGACATTGCAGTAAATTTCCAGCTAAAAGAAACATATGTTGGGAAATAAGAAAAAATTGACGTCTCCATATAAACTGATCGACCAGAGTGGGCAATTTGTATGGAGAGGTCAAAATTTTATTTCATTTCCCAACATATATTTCTTTGGGAAAGTTGTTCAGTTTCGTTGACTGAGAACGCCCTTTCAGTTTTCGGTACACCTTTTATAATAACAACATGAGCAGCGCCCTCTTGACAACGCCATCCACCTGCCAAAATATATATTAGCAGGAGGTATTAGGTATTTTGGCAGGTGTAGGAAGTTTGCGCGATTATTTTGGCAGGCAGATAAAATCGGAACTAAAGCCACTGCAAAGGGATTTTGACATTTATGGAGCAAAATATAATGACAGCAGCGCGTCGTTTTGTTAAATTTTGTATGACGATGTCATATCACGTTTGATAATTTGACATTTCAATTTGGGACACAATGGCAGATGTCATCTCATAGTAAAATAAATTAGTATTCCTTCCATTCCGAGCGAAACAAGTAGTCCAAATTCTTTGTGTGGCACTGTAGCTATACGAAATAGATCGACGTGAAGAGGCACAGACGGCAGACTTTTTGTTTTAACAGTCCGCCGGTGTGGTCGGGACTACCCTGTGGTACTACCATTATTTTCGATATTATTACAGCCATTGACATGAGAAAAACGCTCCGCTTCTATATGCACGTATTTTATACAATCTTTGGTTTGTAAGAAAAACAGCTCGAATAGGACCTTGTCCAAAACCCAGATGGTCCAAAACGCAGATCATCCATACGCACTTCGTCAAAGTCGCAGTTGGTACAAGTACATTTTTAAGAATTTTTTTTAGGACAAATTCATAGTTCTTCAGTTCAAAGAGTTACTCGTATGTAGTTGAAAAGGTTGTTCACATTAATTGTTATTTAGTTTAAAACGACTTAAACGTCTGTCTTCAAGACTAGATCTAGGTCAAGAGTAAGCCCATTTTCTATATAAAAAAAAATGTATGTATTGTAATGTATTCTAGTTTGAATTTTATTCTGATAAACTATCTGACAGACCATTTCCGTGAGTGCCCGTGTCTATTCGGCTCTTGTCTGCTGAGCCTCGTAAAGATGCCTACAATGGTATGAACTAAACTTAGAGCAATACGTGAAACCACACAAGTCTGGTTTTTGCGCACGAAAATCATGTTTCTCTATGAATTATGCAACAGACAATATCAATAAAATATTTATCTTAACACAGCGATACAGCGAGGTAGACTGTCAAGCGGTGTTGTTCATTTTTAATACCTTGCCACAGAAGCCGACGCGTCACATTCGTACACAAAACAAATATGTTCATACTATTGAGGGATTTAAATTTCATCAATATTTAACAAGAAGATAAATTGTTGAGTGGTAAAAATGCTTATGGTGTGAATTACACTTTATTTTCAATCATGATTGTTATACAGAGTGTAACGGAAAGGTTTTATAATACTGATAAAGGGTGTGAATCTGCGTATGAAACTGAACAAATTTTCCAAAGGAACATCGGTCATAGAACAAAATCAATTTTACACCTGCCATAGAAACTGCTCAGCTGATAGCGTATTTTGTATGAGAGGTCAAAATTTGGTTTTTCGTATTTTTGGGAAGTTCTTGTTCCTTTTCTTTTTTTTATTTTTTTTTGTATGAACACCTTTCAGTGTTATTACACCTTTACATTACAAGTTGTATAGCGTCGATCTGGCATCCGAGCCAGATGGGTGACCACTATTATATAAATAGGCTGATTAGAGAATTTAATGTGCTTAATAATAGCCATTGTTCTGCGGCGCAGGCTTATCATAGTATCAATCCATCTCTTTCCGTGGGTGTCGTACAAGGGGCTAAGGTATTATTAACTGGAGGTTGAGCAGCAGCGTCTTTCTGCGTATACACATCACTGCAGTCACCAACCATGGAGGTCCATTGAGCTAGCCGCAAAGCTAACAAGACTACATACTAGGATGTTATGATTGCTATTTTAGCACAGTATACCTATATTCGATATAGGCCATTGGTGGCTTAAAATTGAATATGACCACAGAATAAAGTAATAGTACTATCATACAGAACAGACACTCTCCACCCCCCTTGCAATCCACCCCGCACCCCCGCGCGAACCTGCCCGCGCGATTCGCGTGGTCCTTCTGAGGGTCTTTTGTACTGAATATGCGAGCCTACGCTACCTTCCACTTCGAATTTCAAATTCGCGCTCGATGTATGTAGTTTCCGAGTTGTGGTATGACCACAGTTGTATAAAAATACGATAATAGACAAATAATCAGATTTGTTTTTTTTTTAATTTTTAGTAGATTAGTACCTGGGCGACCGAGCTTTAAAATATCATCGGGTGAGCAAACTATGCTACTCGCCAACAGATGGCGCTGTAGGTTTTTGTCTAAAACGCAAATTCTTAAAAACACGGGGAAAATGAATTTTCCAAGACATTAAACCTAGCTAGATCAGGTATGGTAAATTTCATCGAAATCGTTAGAGCCGTTTTCGGAGAAACCGATTAGTATTATATATATACAAATATTGCTCGTTTAATAGTATAGGACATGGTATAGGATCTATTCTGTGCTGTGTGTAGGGTTCTATATAAAAACCTAAGTTGAAAAAGTAGAACCTAATTATTTCTTTACTTGTAGTACCGTATAATGCCTGCGGTGCTGGCAGAGAATAATACGTAGCTCTACCTGTGGGTGTCGTAAGAGGAGACTAAGGGATTATGACCTACAGGATGGGCAGCAGCGTCCTTATGAGTATCAAACCATATTGCTGTCACCAACAACCACGGTTCATGGAGCCAGCCGCAACGCTAGCAAGCATGGTGACTATGGTACTTCCCGTCCACACCGTTCCATTAAAAGCTAGAATTTTGGAGGGAGCCTGTCCTGCAGCGTACGTTTTATGGGATGTTATGATGATGAGTACCTAATTTATTAAAAAAAAAGGAACTTGTATGTCAACGCGCCATTCCATCATCATCATAACATCCTATGAAACGTCCACTACAGGACAGGGAACTCCCTCCAGTATTCCAGCTTTTGCTGGAATAATGTAGAAGGGAAGTACCATAGTCACCTCGCTTGTTAGCATTACGGCTGGCGTCATGGACCGCGGTTGTAGGTAACCGCAGTAAGTAAGATACAAAGAAGGATGCTGCTGCACATCCTCCATTTTATAACCCTTTGTCGCCTCTTACGACACCCACGGGTATGTATTGGTTGGTACTATTCTTTGCCGGCACCACAGGGGACCATTAATAAAACAAAAATAAATTTTAAGTCAAAAAAGTGAGTATAACCTTTGGGTGTACCACCTAAAAACTTCCAGTAAAACTTTGAACCTGTGTTTTTCTCCAACTAGGTCAACCTTGAGAAAGCAAATTGTAGTAAATAATAGCACCCTCATTTCCGCGATGGATAAAATACAGCACTCGCCTTGTACCTATTCGGGAAAATGTGAAAATAATGCAAAACAAGGAATGTAAGTTTTACGTTCAAGCTTTTCATTTGAACTTTCCTTGTACTGATATAATTCTCTACGTAGTCAATAGATAGAGGTATTTCCTGCGAAAGAATATCGAGTATTGGTAATTTTTGCGTAATGAATAAAAAAAACCTAGTTCTAAGTTTCACTCCACATGTGTAAACTGTGAAATAATAGAAAAAATCTACAAAGTAGAAAATTGCAAAATTTCACATTCATTTTAAAAAATTTTCATTTCATTTTAGTTGTTGTGAAATTTTGCGATTTTCTACTTTGTAGATTTATCCGAACAAAGGAAGTGTTAAAAAAAATACATACAGTGGAACATCCCCCTCCTTTTTTGAAGTCGGCTAAAAATAATTTTCAATAGAAAAAATCGGCTATATATAAAATCGGCTTCGTACAATACACAATATACAGGCTATAAAAAAAGTACGATGACCCTTCTAAAGGCTGAATCTACATCAATAATAAGATTGTAAAAAATAATAAAAAAAAAACTAATTTTTTTTTTATTTTGGGTGATCATGAAATTTGATTTTACTTCGAATTACATTACAGTTATTTATTGAAATGATTAGGTACTTGCTTGTGACTGGATATTATAACAAAAATATCTTTGCCTACATCACCAGCTCATCATAGAGGTCATAATCCTCCAGGCGCTTTAATTCTTCTTGAGCTAAAATTACCTTTTTTAGGAAAAAGTATTTTTTTTATATTTTTTAAACGTGCGAAAATCGTGTTACTCTCGTGATGATTGACTTAATTCATTTATTATATTTTACCTTCTCTCTGTATTAGCATTTCTTTTGTCATCCGGATTCACGTCCGCGTGCGTACCTTGACAAGACAGTGTCTTTCTATAAACAAAATCGCAAGTATGGAAATGTAAATTAAGATTAGCTGCTTAACATTTCGTTTGCTTATATGTCAATCTCATACATTTCATTCTACTCTACTGGCGTTTACGATTATAGAAAGCTGTTTGTCTATGGCCCCTGGTACGCATGCGTGCTGTCCGCAGTTAATCTCTATAGGCTTTTGATCTTTAGCTTTAGATCACTTACCACCACTGCACTGGCCCACCTGCTCGTTTGCCCAGTTGAAACATTAAAAAAAAAGGAATCCGTATGACAAACGCCCTGCGCGTAGTTTCCAAAATATTTGGTATGACAGGCAAAATTCCCAATCGTGCGCATCATCATAACATCCCATTAAACGTCCACTACAGGACAGGGAGCTCCCTCTAGAATTCTAGCTTTTGCTGGAAAAATGTAGAGGGGAAGTACCATAGTCACCTCGCTTGTTAGCGTTACGGCTGGCACCATGGACCGCGGTTGTAGGTGACCGCAGTAAGTAAGATGTTAGATACAAATGAGGATGCTGCTGCCCATCCTCCAGTTTATCACCCTTAGTCGCCTCTTACGACACCCACGGGTATGGAAGGGTTGGTACTATCTTTGCCGGCACCACACGGAACGAGCGCATGTGAGTAGAAAATATTGCGTATTTTAAGGGTAAACTGGATTACCTGGAAAGGTTTTAAAGTGATTCTGCTTTATTTTAGTTTTTTAAGGAACATAGATCGAAATACGAAAAAAACAAATCATGAGCATGTTTCGTACTCGTATTAGAGCTCGCCGTATTTAGTACCTAAATTATTTCATAATTTTAATTCATGATTTACAATACAAATTTACTATATTGCATACCACAGGACAGAAATTTACAAAACAAGAAACATTAATACAAAATAATTTACAAAAGGCTGCCTTATTGCTAAGGTAGCAATCTCTACTAGGCAACCTCTACCAGGATTTTCATGTCAAAAAGAGCACGTTTTGCATGAGGGCATTGAGGTCGATTTTGTTTTTCTATTGTAGGAAATTTTTTAATTTGCCTTTTTAATTAGCACATTTTGTTTGCGAGATTAAAATTAGGATTTTTTTTGTATTTCAACCTTACCTTTTCCTTTTGTAAATTTGTCCAGTTTAATGTAAATTTTCCGTGATTATGAAAATAACCATGTATAAAATTTAGTTTGCAACAACTAGGACAGAGATTGTGACAAACGAAGAGATTTTACAAAGAATAAATGAGAAGAAAAGTCTAATGGATGTAAAAGAAAACCGCAGAGGAAAGATGATAGGCCACTTAATACGATATGACAGATTCATTAACAACATCTCTGGAAGGAAAGATAGAAGGAAAGTGTGGTAGAGAGAGGCCATGGTTAGGCTATGTATCACAAATTATGAAGAAGATAAGTGTCATATCGTATAAGGAGGTAAAGGTAGCGGCTTTGGACAGAAAAAGATGGAGGGACTGAGGAAGGACTGATGGGGGAAAGAGCGAGGGAGGCACAGTTGAATTGACAGGGATGCTGCATCGACAAGAGCTTAGCTCTTAAATTAATTAAGAAGAAAGTGTTTATACAACTGCTTCTCGTTTTCTTCTTTTCTAACCACAAATCTAGCCCTATCCAGCTCCCTAATAACATCAATAGTACACAATATACACAAAACTTGACCCAACAATTCGCCCTTTGGTGTAAAAATACAGTCCCTTTTCCCTACATAAATATTTGATGTCCTTTCATTATTTTACTGCCTGCCCTGACCTTCACGGTGCGTCGTAAAATAAAAAAAAAAGGGACTCGAGGACCAACGCTGAGATATTTCCGTTTCCGATGCGAGGGAAGCGTATTTATCTTGTTATTTGCCGAGTTTTGGGGATGTAATATATAGTGTTTGTGAAGATATTATTGTGCTTTGCCAGAGTTGTTTTTTCAATGAAGTAATACCTGGTGAGCAAGACATGCTGCCCATCAACAGATGGCGCTGCAGGATTTCTGAATGGAGTATTATCCACTTTTCTATGGCTATCTTCCGACTTCATCTGACGAAGTTCATCATCAGATCAGCTCAAGAAAAAGTAATATACCATTGTCATCCGATTAACATACGTATGCAGAATTTCATCTCAATCGGAAACCGGGAAGTGAATCAAATTTAACTTGCAAGATTTGGTTACAGACAGACAGACAGACACCATGACAGGTGAAACTAAATAGAAGAAGCCTTTAATAATTATACCTAATTAAAAGCGGAAGTGTGTTTTGTTAGTTGAGCTCGCATCAACAGAGAAACTGTGTTGTGATTTTTATTTGATGGTCTGCCGGTCTTCTTCTGCTATCGTGTCGACGGCAACACTCATACTTTTTTAGACCAGTATTCGGCAACGCAGATAGCATTTGGTCTGGCCTTGTACAGATCCTTTAGCGAACATACTGTAGGGCATGATGCGCATGCTGTAAGGTGGGACATAGTTTGTGGCTTCACACCGCAGTCGCAGATGTTTTTACTAGCTTCTATGTAGCCCAACCGGCTCAGGTTTTCTTTGCATCTCCAACCTGGGTGCGCAGTCTATTAAGGGCCTTCCAGGTTGGCCAGGGCAGTTTATATCCAGGTGGTAGTTTTTCTGCCGGTGGGACAAAGTTGTGCAGGGGGAACTCGTTACGCCACAAGCCTACCCTGGATTTTAAGGCTTCATCCACGCAGGCGGCTACTGAGTCTAAAAAACTAGAGCGAGTTTTCAACCTCTATTATATACGGTTATAGACGTTTATAGTGGACTTAATAAATCTAGGAAATTTTGATGAGGCAATAAATTTATTGTACGTAGGCAAAAATATGACATAAGCTTTACATACGACGCGTACAAAGTGCTGGCCACAGGTAGTCGAACGTCACAAATATTTGTACGAGAAATCAATAAAACTCTCTTTAACTTACTAACATACTCGTAGATAACATCACGCCTCTTGAAGGTGGTAGGGCTTTTGTGCAAAGTCTTTCTGGAGAAGTACCAGTTGCATATCTCTGCCGTGAAATAGCAGTGTTTACACTGCTGTGTTTCGGTTTGAAATTACCGGCACACGAGACACACCATCTTAGTTCTCAAAAACCCCGTCAGTAACATGGTATTCGGTACGAGTAGTGGAACTTTTGTTTTTCATGAAATGTTCTGTTAATTCTCTTTGTAACAAAACATTTCTTTTGTTTCAGATTGGAAACCTAAAGAATTTCTTTCTACTATCACATCCACATGTAAGCAAAAGATCTACAAACGCAAGCAGAGAACACGCTGATAAATTGAAAAATGACCCTCAGGTAAGCACATTCTGTTACATCAACTACTTATCGTTTTTGCTGGCGTGAATGCAAGAACAAGATAAAAGAAAACAATAGATATGCTAGCTTCTTAGATAGGGTGCTTCTTAATAATAAACTGCGTTTCTTTTAGTAGGTATTTTATAAACCACAAAACTGAACAACTTTCCCTATGGAACATAGTTCGATAAGAAAAATAAATTGATCTCCCTTAGAAATTGTATCAGCTGAAAGCGCATTTTGTGTGGGAGGTCAAAGTTTTTTTTTTGACCTATGTTCTTTTACTAATGTTTTGTTTTATGATCTGAGTAATATACTCAAAAGTTGATTAAGAAACACCTTTGTTTACGATTGACCTAGAGGTGCGTGTCTACGTACTGTCTACTTTAGGCGTAGAGAAATAAGCATTATAGAGCGCTAGATATCTTCCGTTTCACTCCCACGCAACAAAAAGAAAGAAAAATAGCTTATATGTTGTAAAAAAACCGGCCAAGTGCGAGTCGGACTCGCGCACTGAGGGTTCCGTACCACCACATAAACATAATTGTATTAGTTGAAATTTCAGTAAGTTAATGTGCTAGATTTTTTGAGTCCGACACGCGCTTGACAAAATTTTATTATTTGTTAATATTTTATAGCTTATGCACTATAAACATATCAATTTTCAAGTTTGTAAGTGTTCCCGTTTATAAAATAGAACTAAAACAAAAATCGCCTCAGCGACCATTCAACTTGACCCTTCTCTTATATGAATGTTCTTGAAGCGGGAGCTCACCACAATTGGTTACCATTAGTTGTGAGAAAAGTTGTAATATTTAATGATTTCCGACTTTTCCCATTATTTGTACTGTGAGACCTAGCTTCTTGCCAAATTTCATAATTTTAGGTCAACGGGAAGTACCCTGTAGGTTTTTGTATTTTGCATAAATGTATGGAGATGAGGACATAAAATGTCATATCTTTTGATTGCGTCGTTGTAAAAAATTGAAATTTTCAGATCTTGTGACTCGCTCTATTTGAATTGTATTCTGCATGACATTCAATAAGTATTCTGTAAAGAATCTACATTGATTAAAATAATCTGAATCTGTGTGGTTCATGGATCCTAACATGTGGTATTAATTTCAACCTGATACCTTTACCGGTTCGTGAGATAAAGGGTCTTGACAGACAGACAGACAGACAGACGGACAACAAAGTGATCCTATAAGGGTTCCGTTTTTTTCTTTTGAGGTACGGAACCCTAAAAAAGAAACAAAGCTTGACGTTTTTGTCCTTTTCTAAATAAAAAATAGTATATTCCTTGGTCTATAAAGTATTGTCCCATAGGGTCCCGTGTGGGCCGGCAAAGAATAGTACCTACCCATACATACCCGTGGGTTTCGTAAGAGGAGACTAAGGGTTACTGGAGGATGGGCAGCAGCATCCTCCTTTGTATCTTACATCTTACTTACCGCGGTCCATGGTGCCAGCCGTAACGCTAACATGCGAGGTGACTATGGTACTTCCCCTCCACATTTTTCCAGCACAAGCTAGAATTCTGAAGGGAGCTCCCTGTCCTGTAGTGGACGTTTCATGGGATGTTATGATGATGATAACGTAGTGTATTTTTTGTGCAAGTGAAATATGTACTTTGCAATGTATTTTTAAATTCAACCACGAATTGATATTAAATGAATTCAACTTAAAATGTCATTGAATGATATTATACAGGTTGTCTCAATCTCGGGTCTCAACGCAGTAAAAAGATTCGTATTTTGAATATTTTACCACTGGCCGATAATGCTTATCGGGTCCGTTTTCATCGAATTATTCATTAGAGAAATCCGCAGTTATCGAATCCCTGATTTAAGATACTTTGAATAATGGACTCCGTGATTTGTATCGATATTCTTAATAAGGAGATTTGATGGTTTTGAATACGAGATTAAGACATTCTTGCTGAATTCTTTATTTGAAACTTACAAACAAGTAAAATTGGAGATGATAATACAAAATTTTTAATAGATACAAAGGAAGAAAAATTTGACGCGAGCCGGATTTTAACTTGTGATGCGACTTTCGGCGTACCGTGTCGACCACAGAGTAGAGTCCGTCGTATATACATAGTCTGTATGAGATAGAGAAGTGTAAAACGTGTGTGACTATAGTAGTCGGTGAAAAACCCGTTTTGTTTTACAAAAATCAAGAAAGCTTTAAAAATTAATATTTTAACTAAACTTTATTTGCGAAAGTGAAAATATATCTTTTTGTACTAAGAACGGGAGCGTTAATGATCCGTAATAGCCATTTTATGCGTGATTTTTAACACCGTTGTTTTACTGTAAAAACTTTATTAATGAATTACATTTATTAGTCCCAAGTCACGTATTTCTCACAGAGAAAGATAACAATTTAACATTATCCATACATTTTAGTATAGAGGTCCCCTGCAAAAAATGGATACGCTTATGGCTCTCTCCTCTGCAGAAAGTGCTGCTACTTCAACCTCCTTGGTGTCGACGCTCGTCTTCAAGCAGCTAGTTCAAACTTCTGTAAAAAGAAAAATTCTTCCTCTTTATCTATTTAAAATATTAACAGTGACAACTGGAGTGTCCAAATGTTATGAATTGCTCATCGAGAAGAGAAAGGGAAAGATTCCCAACGAGGGTGTCCCTTGAGGCCTGAGGCGCAGCCGAAGACCTCAATACACCCGAGGTGGGAATCGTACTTCCTTTCGAGTGATGCATAGTGCTTTATACTTCATCTATAAAATTGAAGATTCATAACTTCTCTCTTATAATTGAAGATTCATAACTCTTTACGAGTGTTTCGCCAATGTCAAAAAACTTTTTCATTGATATTTAATTTGGGATAAGTTCAGGTGGCTAGTAGCATTTCGCGGACTTAATTAAAACTATTTGGCTTTTTATGATATTAAAAGAAGGCCATCGACCGACATTGACCTAAATAAAAAAAAACAGCACGTTAGAAATGGATGATTTTCATACAATATTCCATCCCGCATATTTGTACGATTACAATGACTTACATTCTGTCCCGCTTTACTTTCTTAATAAATAAAAAATAAATAAAATATGTTTTGATATAAAATGTTTCAGTTGTTCATAGTCGAAGTGTCATGATTAATACCTATTTTATTGTTTACAACTGAAAATAAGCTTTTTTGTTTGAAACACGTTTGAAAGTATAAAGTACCAACGTTTTTATCAAAGAGCTGACAGAAGTTCCTCGAAAGTTGAAAGAGAGTTCTGAAAGTTTTTGAGTTGTTTGAGGTCAAAAGTTTGTATTTCATGGCAAGGAAATTAAAAATGTAAAATAAATCATGGCCGCGTGAAGGAATCATACCAAAATTTTTATTTAAAACTGCTTTAAAAAAAACACCGTGAAGATTATAAAATAGTTAAGTACTACATCTGGTAAAGGCTCAGCAGACGAGAGCAGGGCAGACATGGAATGATATTCATAATTTCTCTCTTTTAATTTTGATTTATTCCTGTCCAGCTTATTTTCTCCATTCGCCTCCAGCACCACATTTCGAATACCACTAATCTTTTATAATGTCCACACTTCACAAGCATTTAACGCTGCTGTACTCCACACTTACGCCTTTATAAATCTTTTCCTAAGGTTTATTGATATTTTTGAAGTAAAAAGTTGTTTTTTGTTTTGGAATTTCTGTTTGGTAATAGCAATTCTAGTTCTGATTTCTGGATTAATCTTTTCTATAGTAATATGGATAGACCTGACATGTGATCCTTTTGCGTAGACATAACATGCCGTCTACGTCTGTATGACACGTGACCCGAAGTGTTGCTACTCGTGTAATTACTTTGGCGGTTACCTTGTTCACCCATACACTGAGAACCTTGTGCAGTCAGACCATGAAACTGAACAACTTTCAAATAGGTCGAAATGCGACAAAAATTGTTTCATCTCCCATACAAAATGCGTAGTCAGGTGGTGTAGTTCGTATGGGAAGTCAAGTTTTTTTTATTGCATTACGACCTGTATTGATCAGTTTCATGGTCTGAATGCACAATTTCAAGGATCACAGGGTTTACCCTAACAACCTGTATTCTAATCGAGCCTGTAGTATAATAGCTATTGTAGCCTTGGTGAACGACGCAGGGTCCAAAATTCTGATATAAATCGATGCACTGCGTTTGATGATGCACTGTGCTGATTTGAAAGCCCGTCCACCTGTGGCGATCAACTGTAACTATCGTACGCAACAGCTCGGGAGAGCGGGCAAAATGTATGACGCACAATACATTTCAACCGCACTCCCTAGCTCTCGCGTATTTTGCATCGATAGAGTTCTCACAGGCCCACAATGTGCGCTGATCTCTATAGGTTGACTTTGATTAGTTCTTAATAGAAAGAGATATGCATACATGTACTCGTTTTTAAAAACAACTTTTCAAAAAAAAACATAGGAGACTTCTGAACAAGCTCTGAAAAAAATCATTATCTAGTATGAAAAATATTTTTTGTGTCATCATGTAGCGTGGAGAAGAAAAACTACAGCAAAACAATCTACCAACAGATGGAGCTGTGGCTTTTCTGCATTGCGGTATAGTTTAATCAAAAATAAACCGAGAAAGTTTATTTTCCTAGTTCAGCCACAAAAACCCCATATAGTAAATTTTATCGAAATCATTAGAGCCACTTTTGAGAAACCGATTACAAATATACAAGGTTTAAAAATCTGTAAGCACTATTTTAGTGTGTTACTCAGGCTATAAAACTGAACAACTTTTACTGAGGACCATAGGTCGAAATAGGAAAAAAAAAACTTCCCACAGAAACTGCACCAGGTAATTTTTTTATTTCTACGTGTGTTCCTTAGGGAAAGTTGTTCAGTTTTATAGTCTAAACAAGGTCTAAGTAACAGGCTAAAATTGTGCTTATTTTTTTAGACCCAATATAAGTATGAAGGATTGATTAGATATTATGTGCACGATCTGAAGACTCATTATACTTTACTCCCTCAGGTGCGATGGGTCATGCAACAGAGAGAGTTAAGGAGGACCAAGAGGGACCACCAGTGGAAGACAAGGCATGTCATGAGGCAGATCAGCATGCCCTCTTTCCCAGACCCACTTTTCAAAGAACAGTGGTATTTGGTAAGTACGAAATTTGATGTATTTTTTTACTGTTCTTCTTCTTCTATCGTGTCGACGGCAACACTATACTCTTTTATACCAGTATTCGGCAACGCAGATGGCATTTTGTCTGGCCTTGTACAGATCCTTTAGAGAGCATATTGTACGAGTAGGGCATGATGCGCATGCTGTGAGGTGGGACATAGTTTGTGGCATCACACTGGAGTCGCAGTCAATGGGCTGTTTACCTCAATCTAGCCCTGACGACAGAGATGAGGTCGACAATGGGACGAGCTTGCCCAGAAGAAGCCTATTCACTCGCGACTTGAATAGATTCGGGTTATATAAACCCGGGAAAACAGACGCAGGCAGAGAATTCCACTTTTAGTCGTGCGCATAATAAAAGATGTTTCAAAGCGCTTTGTGCGAATGTGTGGAATATCAACCAAGTGTGGGTGATATTCTGCGGTGCGTCTGGACTCCCGATGGTAGAAGGGGGATGGTGAAAAAAGCTTATGGAGCTACATTGAGTCAAGTGCGGCTAGTTGATATTTGGCTGAGCAATCCCAAAGATGACAGCAATTCTCAATGCAGGATCAGACACGATCGGATGTGAACAGAGTTGTAAAAAGGCTCTTTAATTACGCGTGTTTAGAATGCTTTATGATTGGGTGGTTTTCAGTGTTTCAGTAGCCATGACAGACGTGAGGTTTGAGGCCATTTGGCGGCGCGACAACTCTTAACAACGGGGTGGGCTAGCAATGCCACTTGAAATTGGTAATTTTATGAGTTGAGATAAGCTACGATTATATGACCTGCCCTTTCACATTGCTTTTAGTACACAGCCTCCGTGGTGTAGTGGTTAGAGGGTTTGGCTCTCGATCCGGAGGTTCTGGGTTCGATCCCAGGTGGGGATACTGTCAAACAAAAAATGCCTTTGTGCGACCTCCCCTGTATGGTTAGGACATTGCTGGATGAATCACCTGATTGTCCGAAAAGTTAGATGATTCCGTGCTTCGGAAGCCGTTGGTCCCGACTACTTTCTACGGATTTAGCCGTTAATTTTTGTGAGGTCGGTCATCGACCTTGCAATCCACACGATATGATGATGATGCTGCAAACAGAACCTCCGGATCGAGAGCCAAACCCTCTAACCATTAGACCACGGAGGCTGTTAGTAAAAATGTTTGTAAGTCATCATAACATCCTATGAAACGTCCACTACAGGACAGGAAGCTCCCTCCAGAATTCTAGCTTTTGCTGGAAACATGTGGAGGGGAAGTACCATAGTCACCTCGCTTGTTAGCGTTACGGCTGGCACCATGGACCGCGGTTGTAGGTGACCGCAGTAAGTAAGATGGTATGATACACAGTAGGATGCTGATGCCCATCCTCCAGTTAACCCCTTGTCGCCTCTTACGACACCCACGGGTATGTATGGGTTGGTACTATTCTTTGCCGGCACCACACGGGACTAAGTTTTACGAGTATGTTGTAATTATTTTTCCCGACTGTTTGCTGTTAAACTACAATATTCCAAGCCTCATTTTTGCAAAATCATCAATCGCTTATTTACACAAAATAACACTTTCATCTCGATAGTTCAAAAATTCCATAAAATAACATCTAAAAATAACTTTTAAGGTTTTCAAACAAAGTAACCCAACAAAAACACATTATAGCCAAACAAAAACATTTCAAAGCAATCTCTCGACTTAAATAATGGATGTTCTTCCTAATGACCCCTAGTTTTTATGAGTTCAAGTCTCCGAGACTGATGTAGCGTCAGCAGCCACAGCGGTCATGAAAAGTTTGAAATGTCTTCATAAAATGTAGAGACAGAGAAAAGAGTCGACCGGAACGTGAAGGATCGTTATAGTACCCCGATGCTGAATAAAGCGGCTAGGTCCGTAATATACTTTGAGATAATGGACTGAAGGCTATGAAGCTTTTTTAGTCTGTTTGTAGGGCTCCGATACCAAAATGGTATAAAAAGGAACCCTTATGGAGCGACTTTGTCTGTCTGTCTGTCACACCTGTATATCTCAGCAACCACTTATGCCATCGACTTGAAATTTGGAACAGTTTTAGAATGTAGTTGTCCAACTTATATGAAAGGGCTTTACTTGTACATTCTAAAATATATTTTTGTATTTTTTAAAAAACTCTTAGTTTCGAAGTTATGATGAAAAATTTCAAAAAAAATACCATTATTCCCCATTATCTACGAGTATAAAGTTTGTGAAAGGAAAAATCTGAATAAATTACAGTCGATAGAAGTTTATGAAAATATTACAGCAAAAATAATATGATCTTTTTAAGTTGCACAGTTTTTTAGAAATCTGCATAAAACCTTTACAAACAAATTTAGTTTTGCGGTCCTAAAAATGAACTTTATTGCTTCTTAAAATACTATAGGTATATCGGAACCCTTGGCGCGCGAGTCCGACTCGCACTTGACCGTATTTTTTATCTTCGATTATACATTTTGGAAGATGCACGACCCACATGTCTCTTTTTGCTCTCAGTCGCTCCTATGTCCTCCAAGTAGTCGCTTTATGAAACATATACTTTGAAAAAATACATAACACATTTGCAGACAAAATGTATGGCTTCATACTTTACGCTCGCACTCCTGCGCTGTCGCACTAATTTCAGTTAAATCCGACTCTCACTTGAATAGTTTTTATTTTTTACTGTACAATCTTAACCAAAGACCACCAACAGATGACGCTTTAGGGTTTCTGATTCGCGCTATTTTCAATAAATGCACAAAATATGGACAAAACAAATTTTCCCAGACATGAGACCGAGATAGATCAATTTTTAGTCTCCAAAAACTCGCTTATAGTAAATTTCATCGAAATCGTTGGTGACATTTTCGAAAAACCGATTAAAAATATTGTATTCAAAATATTGCTCGTAAGTATATAGTACCTGGCCACCTAGCTTCGCGTTATAGCTATGCACCCTCCAACAGATGGCGCTGTAGGTTTCTGTCTAAAACACGGTATTTAAAATAAATGCTTTAAAACACGATAAATCAAATTTTCCCAGGCATGAGACCCAGCTAGATCGATTTTTTTCCCCCAAAAACCCCCGTATACTAAATTTCATCGAAATCGTTAGAGCCGTTTTTGAGAAACCGATTACTAATATATGTATACTAGCTGTTGCCCGCGGCTTCGCTCGCGTGGATTTCGTATTTATGTTGTTACCGGTTTTCCGAAGCAATGAGATATTTTCCCGTCATTTCGGGGTAATTTTAAACTAAGGAAAAACAGGACTAACCCTGCGCAAATCAATGAGTATAATTCAAGATCCAGCTGAATTTTATATAATATACAGACGTTACTCATAAATTACTCAGAACAGAGAAACTTAGCAGCAGTATCCTAACAAATGTAAAGAGAGAGATGAGAGACACCTTTATGTAATATTTCAAAACACAGCCAATTCGCAGAAGTAATTGAGAAAAACTAAAACCCTCTCTCTCTCTCTCGCTCTCCCCCCTCCCTCTCCCCCTCCCTCTCCCTTTTCATCACCCCCTCCCCCTCCCTCACTCCCTCCCTCTCCCCCCCTCCTTCTCCCTCTCCCTCTACCTCTACCTGTACCCCTCTACCTCTACCTGTCCCTATCCCTACCCCTTACGGCAATTTAACCGCTATCCCTAACATAGAAATGACACCCATATTTATTTTTAGACATTTCAAACCTATCGCACCCCAACTCCATCCCCAGGGGGATGATGGTATTTCACGTCCACCACGTTTGATTTCAAAATTGTTGTAGTTTTCGTAATCAGCGACCCGATAAACCATACAAACGATACCCATATTGGTTTTTAGACTTTTTCACCCCATTTCCCTTTTTAAGGGGTTGAATTTGGGGTGGAATTTGAATAACAGTGATGAACGTTGTATAGAATTACATCATTAATGCCTAAATAATAAGTAATGTGGATTTTACTTTAAGAATAAAGAATTTTCAACTTCATCCCCCTTTTCACCCTTAAGGGTGTCGAAATTTCAAACCCTGAGACACGTAATTATTAATTTTTAGTCGTCAGCCTAAATACAAATTTTGAAGATCCTAACTTCAAAACTGACGGACTTTCATACAAACTTTCATCCCCCATTTTACCCCCTAAGGGGTGGAATTTTGTAAAACCCTTTCTTAGTGCACCCCTAGGCCTCATAAGGAACCTACATGCCAAATTTGGAATCTCTAGACCCAGTGGTTTGGGCTGTGCGTTGATATGTCAGTCAGTCAGTCAGTCAGTCAGTCACCTTCTTCTTTTATATATATAGATTAATAATCGGTTTCTCGAAAACGGCTTTAACGATTTCGATGAAATGTAGTATACAGGGGTTTTTGGGGGCAAAAAATCGATCTAGCTAGGTCTCATGTCTGGGAAAATTCGTTTTCACCATCTTTTTAAATGTTTCTTAGCGCGTTTTAGTGCGTTCAAGAAACTTACAGCGCCATCTGTTGTTGAGTAGCATAGCTTGCTCACCCGATGATGTCATAATCATACAGAGCATAGCTTGGTCGCCCAGGTACTGATATTTGACACCATACTGCAATGCAGAAGCATTGCTGCCTTACGTCAGAATAAGATAAGAGGGTAGTTTTTTCAAGAGCACTTCTAGCTTGAAATATTGGAATTTTTACCATTCTTGCTTTAATAGCTCAGGGAGTTAAAGTTGCGCTGCAAGTGTAAAGCTTGGCCTGCTCTTGACTGTACTTCCCCAGATATTTCTAGTCCATTAAGTAAGGGGTAGTATGGGTGGATACCTTATAAAGATGTATGGAACCGTTAGTGTGCCAGTCCGATTTCCACTTGCCGGTTTTTTCGGATCATGTATGAACATGAAGCGACAAAATCGACGTAAGTAATAGTTGTTTCTAAACTCTATTGTATAAAAGCGTGCTAAACTACTTCACTAATCAAATTTAACTTAATGCCTTTCACAAAGCATCTTTATAGTTAAAGCCCCTTTAAGTCTATTGCTGACACTTTCTGTTTTGTTGACAAAATCGTGTTTTTCAATTTAAACTTCCATACTAATCTAGAAATAAGACGAAACGCTCAAACCTGCACCCCCCCTTAGTAGGGGTTGGGGGGTGAAACTCACATATTTATTATTACATTTTTCCCCTGACAAAATATGAAGTTAAACATAAATTGTGTTTAAGTGGTTGCAGGCTATGTCATACGATGACACGGAAAATTTGCTGGTTACTGTATCCTAATTACGGGCATTCTGAATGTTGTGCCTTAGTTTCTATTTAATTTAATACTGTCATACTTTTTTTTGCTCCTTTTTAATTAAGTTATGTAATACTTCAGGCATCACTGTAAAAATATTGTACCTATTCAACCTCGTTTGCGGAGGAAGATAAAAGTCCCTGACACACAGGTTCTACCTAGTTTAGGGATCTTGTTTTTTTTTTCATCATTTCTGTATCACTTTATACTACACAAAGTATTGTGTTGTTGTCTGCACAATAAACTATTTTATTATTTATTATTATTTCTTCGTTGCATACAAAATTTCAGGTACCGGACTTCAGGAAGTATCCAAAAGGTTTTGATGATCCAAAGTATAAAAGTTAAACTAATGAAACTCATTAGGTTTGATCTAGCTGCTAACATCATCCTAACATGAAAATTTGGAATCTCAAGTACTATCCAGTTCTAATATATTAGGGTTTAAAAATACCACTAAATGTTTCGAGAAAAGTTAGGTAGTACCTTGTTGCCTCCTTTAGGCTCGTCTTGGCGGGGGCACTGCCGTGCCCCCAGATTTTTAAATTTTAGCGGCAAGGGAACACTCACGGAGGGAACACCCCTTATTTGAACTTCCACAGACCAGTGGATACTGCCGCAAGATATCTTGCAAGGAGGTTCTTGGTCATGCAAAGTTTCATCAAGGTCAATTGAGCCGTTTTTGCGCAAATTACAATATTTTATTTTCATTGTATGACAGCTACCCTCAAAATGAGAGCCAGCAAGAAACCACTCAGAATCCTTGGATAGATTTGCATAAAATCTTACATTTAAATTATCAATCGAACTACCTGTTTAGCCGCTAGGTCAAAGCGTGACTGACGGACAGTCCGACCGACATTTTTGAGAGACTTGTTTTTTTATGATGTATAAGGTGATATAGTACAGGATTTGCCTAGTTTGGGATCAGATGACCTTGTGTGAAATGTCCCCCAATATTTATTTATTTATATGGAGCACTTTTATGAGAAAATTAGAAAAATATATTTCTTTTTCATGAATACAATACCATTCTCGCTAGAACATAGAAAACCAGCGCTGTAGGTAGTGTATTGTAACTACCAGCAGCAGCGTTACATTGAGTGGAGATCTTTTTTGGAAACAATTTTGTATAATTATTAAACGAACTATTCGTTTTTACAATTTGTTTTTGTTGGTTTCCATAATGTTTGGGTACGAAACCCTTAAAAATGAACTACGCATTATAGTGTACCTTGTTTACAGTTGACCTAGTTTCTAACAAATTACTCACAAAATCAATCAAGGTCGGAGGTAATTATGCGGAGGAGGCTTATTTCTTTGTTGATTTATTTATTTTCACGGAGTGTTGCCTTCTGTTACCTTGTAGACTATTTAAAATTTACATTATTTTTTTATAAAGAGTGTTAAAAAATCACATGTTACTACAGCAGTATTGTATTTAAGTATAAGTATTTATAACAATTGTTGTTTTACTTAAAATTCCTTCAAAGAAAAAAAAATCTCTTCATCTTTTTTTGTTATAACTTTTAACTTCTTTTAGGGTTCCGTACCGCAAATGGAACAACGGAACTCTTAGCTAACTTTGTTGTTCTTCTGTCTGTTTATCAAGACCATTTTTGTTCTCGCGAATGGACAAATTCTATCCTACTAATATTATAAAGGCAAAAGTTTGTAAGTATGGATGGATGGATGGATGGGTGGATGGATGTTTGTTACTCTTTCACATAAAAACTACTGAATGAATTTTAATGAAAATTGGCACACATATAGGTTAGGTCCTGGAATAACACAAAGGCTACTTTTTACCGCGGAAAAGCTCTTCATTCCCACAGGAAAACGCATTTAATATTAATGAAGAAGGTGACTGACTCACTGACTGACATCAACGCACAGCCCAAACCGCTGGGTCTAGAAATTCCAAATTTGGCATGTAGGTTCCTTATGAGGTTTAACAGTGCACTAAGAAAGGGTTTTACAAATTTCCACCCCTAAGGGGGTAAAACAGGGGATTAAGATTTGTATGAAAGTCTGTCAGTTTTAAAGTTAGGATCTTCAAATTTTTTATTTAGGCATACGACTATAAATTAATATTCACGTACGTCAGGGTTTATGAAAATTCGACACCCTAAAGGGTAAAAAGGGGAATGAAGTTGAAAATATTTTATTTTTAAAGTAAAATCCACATAATTTATTATTTAGGCGTGAGGTTAGTAATTCCATGCAACGTTCATCACTGTTATTGAAATTCTACCCCAAATTCAACCCCTAAAATAGGGAAATGGGGTGAAAAAGTCTTAAAACCAATGTGGGTATCGTTTGTATGGTTCATTGGGTCGCTGATTACGATAACTACAACAATTTTGAAATCTAACGTGGTGGACGTGAAATAGTTGAAATACCATCACCCCTGCGGATGGCGTTGGGGTGCGATAGGGTTGAAATGTCTAAAAATCAATATGGGTGTCATTTGTATGGTTTGTCAGGTCGCTGATTACGAAAACTACAACAACTTTGAAATCCAACGTGGCGGACGTGAGGGGTAGGGAGAGGGAGTGGAAGAGGGACAGGGAGAGGGAGAGGAAAAGGAAGGAGGAGAGGGAGGAGGGGGAGAGGGAGAGGGGCAGGGACAGGAATGGTATGACGGACGGATGGACAGATGGTTGGACGGACGGACGGACGACAGATAGACGGAAGGGTGGATGGATGGATGGTCAGATAGATAGAATCCCTTGCGGACGAAGTCGCGGGCAGTAGCTAGTACATACATACAAAACATCAAGCCTCTTTCCCGTCGGGGTAGGCAGAGACCACAGTCCTCCACCTGCTATGATCTTGACAAACTTCCCTTGCTTCCTGTACTTTCATCAATCCTTTCATACATGCTCGTCGGTTTAGGGTACTTTTAACCTGGCCTTTATTCAGAACGTCCTGAATTTGGTCCTGGTACGTTCGCCTAGGCTTTCCCCTTCCAACGTTTCCATTCACCCTCGCCTGGTAGATCTCTTTCGTCAGTCTTCGTTCATTCATCCTCTCTACATGACCAAACCATCTCAGCATCCCTTTCTCGATTTTGGTCACTACGTCTTCTTTTACGCCACACCGTTCTCTTATCACACTATTTCTAAACCTGTCACTCAATTTAACACCAATCATACTTTGGCCAGTCCGACCAAATTTGTGGTCCAATCACATCTGACCACATTTGTGGTCCGACTAGCGAAACTGCCAAGAGGATGCAAGGCAGACCTGTTGTTTTTTACTTGTTTAGGTACCTTCTATTTCTACGAATAGATTTCATTCGTGTAATCTGTCATTTAACCACTTTTCTCTCCAACTGTACAAAACCTGCCAGGTTTCGGATTGCTAGACCAACGTTTTGTGGACCTATTAGGCCACTACTATCGCTACAAAGTAACAAATTTCGTGTACTAGATGACGTAGGATAACATGCAGTGTCCTTACGGTCTATTAGAACTCTTCGATGGATTTGAATAAAACTCCTAAATTCAAAATATGGTGTCAATCGGACCATTCGTTTAGCCGCTAGGCCAAAGCGTGACGGACAGACCGACCGACGGACCGACCGACCGACCGACCGACCGACCGACCGACCGACGGACGGACATTTTTGGGAGACTTGTTTTTTATGATGTATAAGTGATATAGAAAACATTTTTGAGAAAATTAGAAAAACTTTTTTTTTCACGAATACAATACCTTTCTCGCTCCGCTCGAAAGTAAAAACGAAAACGTTCAATATCATAAAATATTGCAAATTATCTCATAACCAACTGAAACCAATTTAAGTTGAGCTACCATTTCAAGTGAATTCATATTAACAAGAAGTGGTCTTATAGTTTTTACAATCAAAGGGCAAAAACTTGTAGTAGACTAGTAGTTAATATAATGGACGATGGTTATTTTTGTAAATTAATCTGCGTTACATGGAGATGTAGAGATAATAGAAGTTATAATAACAAAAAAGAAGCAAACATTTTTTGTCATCAAAAACTATTTTTTGATAAACACAAACAGACCAACTCATTCGATAAAAATATTTAGGTCATTTTTTCAAACATCGATCGCAATGTTTGTACGAGAACAAAAAAAAATCATATATAGGTACACTTTTTATTTTATTTATTTAGGATCTACAACAGATAACACATTAAACACAGAGTTAGAAGATACAGTTAGAACTATAGCTTAATGGTAAACCAATTACAGGTGATTACTAAAAATGACGGCAAATAAATAATATGAAAGATTAAACTAAATAGAAATAACATAAACATTCGTTGAAAGTAGTTGAAAATTTAGATCAAGTACATAAAAACAAAATACAGTTTATACATAGGTATAACATATCTAGAGAGTAATCTTATATTTCTCGGAGTCTCTTAGCACAGGGTTTTCCTAGTTTGAGCTCCTGTCTCCCACATAATACAAGTTCTTTACAGTAGTGTAAGTTTAATGTCTAAGTTGATCTTAATATATTTGTAGAAACTTTTTGTGGGAGAAAATAAACAAATTTATTTATTTATTTATTTCGACCAACGCAACTTTTCTAGGAAATCGTATATATGTAAACACTAGCATAAATGATTACATTCTGTGCGAATAAAACCAAAAAATGTATTTGAAAAGATCAAAAATAGAATAATGTAGCCAAAACATCATTTGGAAACAAATAAACATTTCGTATGCCTACATTTGATTCACAAAATATAATTATTATAATAAAATAAAAGGTTTTAACTTTGCTGTAGACATTACAAAAACATTGTGTAAGGCTAACCTAACAAGCCCTTTATTTAAAACCTTTAATATTTGAAACAACAAATATGTTAGGTTTCAACGGAAATTACAATGTTGCGAAAGAGTCCTTAAAGTTACTTTGCACAAAAAAATTTCACCAGTGTTTTCACTTAAGCATAATTGCATCCAAAATAAAGTGCTTGCGTTTTGCAATGTGCAGCGAAGCATAACCAATATGCTTGGTGGCGCCGTTTAGCATAATGCTGACCTTTTGCCATTATGAGGTGCATCGGTTTTCTGTGTTCTGGGTCCTTCTCGGTAGATATTAAATTTTAAACCTGGCAGATTTCCGAATGCTATATCTTTGGGCTACTACAATCTGGCAAGTACCGAAGGGCAAAATTTACCGTAGCCAATGGGCGCGATGTTATCTGTCAAAACTAGGAACAGGCAGAGAAGAGACCAAATAGTTAGGGTGCTGGCTGCAATTTGGGTATATGATTTGCTCATGATTCTTACAATTTTTTCTGTGCGTCGCTGCGTTTTTGAGTAAAAGCAAAAAAAAATGAAAATAAGATACTAAATAATGTTTTTTTTTGTCTGCCTTTGTGGCTCCTGTTTAAAATACTTCTGAAGATGTAAAAAATCGAAGAGGCAGACATGCAGGGCTCTGCATTATCATGGGACGAAGTAGTGAATTTTTGCATTTTGAAGTGCTGTAACTTTACGACGCAGGGCTATTATGGTGGCAGAACATTTTTCTGGGATTTTATACATTGTATTTAATCAGATAGTCATAGTCTGCCAGGTGTACGTTTCATTGTCAAATTTCAAAATAGTTAAAACTTAATTCATCAAAAACGCAGGGGTGTGGCTGTCCGCCAATATTTTTTGTATCTTCTAGAGGATGCTCCTTATCATCAGTCAAAGAGGCAGACATGGGCAAATCATATAGAAATTTGTCCGTTTCACCCTTACTAAAAGAGAGAGGCCTTTTCCCAGTAGTGGGACATCGACGACTATATATCTCCAATCTTCTTTTCATATATTATTATTCGTGGTGTTATCAAGATCATCAGGCTAGTCTGCTACATTTGTTAATTTAGTATTGTACAGTTAACTATATCAAACCGTTATTTTACTTTTTGCAATGCCTAAGTACTTACTAAGTCATAGCAATTAAGAGTTTTGTACAAAATTATTCTAGGTACTAAATGTCTGTAATATTAGCATCACCATTGTCGGCCAAGTAGCCACTTACACACATATGCCAGGACCAACAGTTTAACGTGCCTTCTAAAGCAAGAAAAAAACGCTTAAGTGGTCTCACACGTCCTTAGCAGTTTACCATCTGTTTTTCAGTCAGATCCAAAAGGCCCTAACTGCATGTTTACTAATCTAGATCTTCTTTCCAGAATGGAGGAGCGGCAGATGG
Source organism: Athrips mouffetella (assembly GCA_947532105.1). NCBI lineage: Eukaryota > Metazoa > Arthropoda > Insecta > Lepidoptera > Gelechiidae > Athrips > Athrips mouffetella. Next base: position 21,707,320 of record OX383970.1, on the reverse strand, counting down.
CCTCGACATGAACGTAGGGTACGCCTGGAGGAAAGGTTACACAGGAAAAGGAGTTGTCATCACTATACTTGACGACGGCATACAACCAAACCACCCAGATTTAAAACAGAATTATGTAAGTTAGTTTTATTTATTAGATGATGGTTCTATAGTGGCGACCATGAACCGGAAGACGTAGAGTGGGTAGACCTTCCGCAAAATGGGCCGACGACCTAGTCAAGGTCGCGGGAAGCCGCTGGATGCGAGCAGCGTAGGATCGGTCGTCATGGAGTTTATTTATGGGATGCCGATGTCCAGCAGTAGAAGTCTTTTGGCTGATATGATGATGATGAGTAGATGATATATCATATAAACCTCAATTTGATTATAACACTCCACGATAAAATAGGAATAAAGAATAGCGTGCTGCGCGTAAGTGTCGCAAAAGGCCCTAAGCGGGTTTTATAAAAGAGCATTTCATCTCCAGGAACAACACAAGAAAGATATTTCAGCAGTCATTCAGAAACTGGAACAAAGCGCATTTTGTATAAAATAAATATAATAGTATTAATTCTTCACATTCTTTGATAATGGCCACTGAGACTGGCCTTAATACTTGTAAAACCTCTCCCTTCCGCGTCCTTGCTGTTGCTCATGTGGATGTTTTTCATAAAGAACCTGATACAAAAAGAGAACATATTTATAAACTTTGGACTGTTACGATAGTAGGCTTCGATACTCGCAGAAGACTATCCTACGCGGGTCTGGAAGACTAGTTGCGCTACCAAAACTTTTGGACCACTACTGGTTACTAGTCACCTGTTCGTATCGTTATGGGAGAGGGGCCATAGATGTACCTTTGTAACATTATGTGAAACTGGGTAAGCATTTGACCCCGATCTCACTAGATGGTAAGTGATGGGGTCGAAGATGTAGCATGCTTACCTAGATAAGGCCTGTTCACTCTAGTCTTGAAAAGATCCAGATTATATTTTTCGGGGAATAGATTGGCAGGGAAGGAGTTCCACTTTTTACTGTACGCACCAAGAATGAAGAAGCAAAGAACTTTGTGCGGATAGCTGTTAAGCCTGATGGTATGGATGGTAAAATGGTAAAACATAGGGGTGGAACACTAACCGCCGTCTAGTTCCACAAAGATGGGGAAATTAGACGCACGCTCATCGAAATGTATCCTGTAGAATACCGACAAGCAGGCTACTTTGCGACACTGTTCTGGAGTTTCGCTTCCACTAGAGTTTCGTTACCAATGGTATATTGTAACTTATTAATAAGCTTTGACAGAATGGAGAATTCACGATTTTAAGTACCCTGAAAAGCACCTTGAAACATTACGGAGTATTACAAATAACTTGTTTGAAACTTTGAAAATTCATGTTCTAAACTTTGAAAACTCAAATTATATTCATAAAGTATTATGTTTCCCAAAGATAAATTACGGATATCGATACTGTTTAAAGTTTCCGGACGAGAGGTCCCGATTTCCCAATCTGAGCCATTGTCAAAACCAATACCCTTCACAGTAAGGCTACCTAAATAACAAAGTTATAATTTTCTAATTAAAACTTCTATTCCGAAATATCGTTTACATTCATTCAAACCTGGCTCAAATTTCTACTTTCACTGCGGTAACAAGATAATTTACGTGAGGTGAGACATTGGCGGCCTATTTTTAAATCGTTCGAGTTTTGAGTGAAGGGTAAAGTGATGTGTAGTCTAGGTTTTAAATATTATTTATGATTTACTTACTAGGCACCAATAAACTGAATCAGAATTTGCTACGTACATTTTACAAAGTATATCATTGTCTGAAGCCAATCATTGGGTCATTGGGTTGGGTTGTCATTGGGTCTCGGTCATTATAACTGACCATTAAATAGCGTTATTTTTTATCAGATATTTTATGAGGTGTTTCTGCCCCATGAAACTAAACATTTCCCAAAGAACGAAAAAGAATTTTCGACCTCTCATACAAAATGTTCTAGCTGATGCAGTTGGTATGGTCAAAAAAATGCTTTCGTATTTCGACGTATGTTTCTTGGGAAAAGTTGTTCAGTTTCATAGAAAGAACCACCTCTTAAAATATCCAGAGTGACAAAGAAAGGGTGTACATTAGATTGGAGAAGCTACATTTTTCGTCGCTACGAGTATAGAGGCCAATTCGGTATCGACTGGATCGCCTACATGCTCTACAATTAAAATTGGATGGAGCAGAGCTGCTTTCATGCCGTTTTGACATTTTATCAGCAAAACCGGCACCAGAAACTTTTTGGTGATTCTTACGAAAATCAATGTCTCTCTTTCGCCATTGGTTCCAGTTCTCGGAAATTTCTTCCCAGTCGGTGCTTTTGATGTGGAAGGCATACATATTTCACTTGGTGCAATGTTTGAAAAACTGTTTGAGCAGGATTAGTTTTCAAAAGTAAAACCTTAGTCACCGTGAATTCAAGCATGCGCTAGCGTGCACTGCACATCTCAAGCAAATCACCAAGGCCAGTCTTCGGTAGCTAGACTTTCGCTCTGAAAATATACTTGAATGGGACTGAAATAAAAACGGTCTTTTCTAGTCCGATAAGTTCAGATGCGAGGGAGGGCCTGAGAGATTACAGGCCTTGCGGAATGAGGCAATGTTTGAAGATGTGACGTTTGATGCAACTGAATACTTTAGCCATTAGAATTAGGAATATTAGACATCTTTACACAATACATACCACAAATGTGAAAAAAAGTACGAAACGTTGCACTGTCCGCGTTTGCTGACATCTATCTCGCTCTACGACGACTTAGCCGTCGATAGGTTTATCTTACCCTACTTCCTGTTTTGTTAATTGTTGAAATTCAAAGTCAGCATTCACGAAAACTAAGTCTTTCCAATATTGTAGGATCCAGCCGCTTCGACGCACTTAATCAAAAAGAATACGGCCAATGCACAAAACAATCCGAAAATTCTAACGCCACAGAACAATAGGAACAATAAATATGGCATCCATCCATCCATCCATTGATCGGAAAAACTAGTTTATTCCGTGCACAAGACCCAAGACGAGTGATTTGTATATAACTCCCTTCTAATATTGTAGGACGCGGCCGCTTCGACGGACATAAACGGGAATGACACGGACTCCACGCCGCAGGACAATGGGGACAATAAACTTGGCAATTAAACAGAAAAATAAATAATAAATATTTTGTTTTTTACTGGACCCAGTTAGACCACTTGCTTCCAAATCTGTTTTTCGTGCACGAGACCCAAGTCGAGTAATTTGTATATAACTCCCTTCCAATTTGGTAAGACCCGCCCGCTTCGACGGACATAAACGGGAATGACACGGACCCCACGCCGCAGGACAATGGGGATAATAATTTTGGTAATTAAACAGCAAAATAATAAATATTTTTATTTTTAAACCATAAACATGGCATCCCGCAAACAACAACATAAATAAAAATCCTTATCCTAAATCCTTCATTAGTGGATTGACTTAGACCACTTGCTTCCAAATTTGTACTTCGTATAAGAGACCCAAATCGAGTGATTTGTAAATAGCTGCATTCCAATATTGTAGGACCCGGCCGCTTCGACGGACATAAACGGTAATGACACGGACCCCACACCACAGGACAATAGGGAAAATAAACATGGCACCCCGTATACAACAAAGTGAATAAAAATCCTTATCCTCAATCCTTCATTAGTGGATTGACTTGGACCACTTGCTCCCAAATCTGTACATCGTGCACGAGACCCAAGTCGAGTGATTTGTAAATAAGTCCATTCCAATATTGTAGGACCCGGCCGCTTCGACGGACATAAACGGGAATGACACGGACCCCACGCCACAGGACAATGGGGACAATAAACATGGTACCCGGTGCGCGGGAGAGGTGGCTGCGGTGGCGTACAACCGATATTGCGGCGTCGGTATTGCGTACAATGCCAGCATTGGCGGCGTCAGGATGTTGGGTAAGTTATTGGGTGAGATCTAGGAGTACTGATGTATGAAATTTCTATACAGGGTGTAAAAAAGCACCATGAGCCTTCTAAGGGGTGATTTTATATCAGTAATATATTGTGTAAAAAACATAAAAAAATACATTTTGTCAAAAAAAGTAGTTTTAGCGCAAAAAGAAATGAAGCATCTGGTGGATCGAATTACCACAAGATTTTTTTGTGTTACTATCCAGTCATTAGCAAGTACCTATCTATTTCATTAAATTACTGTAATGTAATTCGAAGGAAAATCTAATTTCATGATCACCCAGAAAAAAAAAGAAAGAAGTATTTTTTTATATTTTTCTTACTATCTATTAGTGTAGAATCACCTCTTAGAAGGATCATTGTACTTTTTTACACCCTGTATTACTAATAAGGTACACCCAGGTACAGCAATTCAATATCTCATGCGATTCGTGCGTCAGTAGTTGTATTTAAAAATCATTCGTCAGTAGTCGCTTTATCATTCGCTAATAGATTACAGGTACAGTCGAGAGCGCGTTAAGCTTTAGACATTGGACTTTGTACCATTCTCGTTTCAATCGTCGGTAGAGCTAAAGTCTTATTGCGAGTGTCAAGTTTGACTTGCTCTTGACTTTACAAACTGCGACAATCAACTGACTATATAGGTATTGAAAATAATACACAGAGACATAATAATTGGTTGAAAGCGCCCTGCGCGTAGTTTCCATCTTTGGTTGAAAGCAATGTGATTTATCTATTTTTAAATTTATACCAATAACCTTTTAGCTGTGAGAATTAATAAAAAACAAAAGATAACTCATAATAATAAGTCTGAAAGCTGATTTTTCTAACGTGTTTTTACTAAAATGTACGTTTTTATTACTTGAGTTACTAACAAACCGCTCGTTTCAAAGAGCTTCTTTAAAGCTCTCCATTTAAAACAAAAATCACCAATAGGTTCAGTTTAATTGTTAGGATTATTTTATTATAACTTGTAAGGAGTGTCTTAACATCATGTAATGTTCTTTTAGATGGTCTAGTAAATGACGCAGTGGAGGCGCAGGCGCTAGGATTCAACACTCATCATATAGATATTTATAGCGCTTCATGGGGGCCGGAGGACGATGGTAAAACTGTCGACGGGCCTGGCCCTTTAGCTAGGAGGTAAGACAGATAATTAATTATTTTAACACTGTATTTTTTTTTAGTATGCTCCTTAAACCATAAAATTTAACATTTTTGAACTGATATAATCGTGGAAGTACCGCCGAAGGTTCGGTTCAAATGAAATTCGGCCAAACTTCGGTTTATTTAGTTTTCATTAAAGTTCAGTAGAATAAAGTAATTCCACTACTTAGTGGTGTTTGAAGGATACTTAGTTACTTTTATTTTTCTTTTGATTTGATATTTTTTTAATTATGCAAAGATTTTAAATATAAGTTTTATCATATTGCATGTTAAAATTTATATGTTTCTTAGTAAAATAAAGGCCAAATTTTTTTTAAGGTGTTTCTTCCAGGTTATGATAGATATGACTTCTATTGATTTCATTCAGAATATTTAAAATAGGTATTTTACTTTTTTCTTGCACCGAATTTCGGAAACAGGATTTCGGCCGAATGCCGAAGTTTGGCTCAAGTTGCACCAATTCTGACTCTTACTCAAACGAATTAGACTTTAGCACTTAAGACTCTTAAATTCATACAAGAAATGAGACTCTTGAACGAATTTCTGCCTATTCCTAAAAAAATCTTAAAAAACGGAAAGAACCTTCTTTATCAACAATACCTGTTTAAAATTTAAAGGTTCAGAAAATAAATTTAAAATAGCATTTGAAAGTTGTAGTATAATTACTGCCCGATTAAAAAAGATACTCGAAAGCAAATAAAGTCCGTTGGAGTCACTTATTAACGTTCGCTTTTTCATTTCGAAAGAGTTGTTTAGAATCAAGCGGTTAGAAGAGAACTCATTAAAATTTCATTGTTTCAGAGCATTCATAAATGGAGTGACGAACGGGAGGGGAGGAAAGGGTGCTATTTTTATATGGGCCTCGGGAAATGGGGGTAGGCATACTGACTCTTGTAATTGCGACGGGTATGCCAATAGCATATTTACTATTTCTATATCGAGCGCTACTCAAGGAGGTTATAAACCTTGGTATTTAGAGGAATGCTCCTCTACATTAGCGTCTACTTATAGTTCCGGTACCCCAGGCAGGGATAAGAGTGTAGCTACAGTAGATATGGATGTCCAGTTAAGGCCTGATCACCTTTGTACAGTTGACCATACAGGCACGTCTGCCTCCGCTCCATTGGCGGCGGGAATATGTGCCTTAGCTTTAGAAGCTAACCCTTTACTAACATGGAGAGACATGCAGCACCTTATAGTAATGACCTCAAGAACTCAGCCTTTAGAAAAGGAGGGAGGGTGGATCGTGAATGGGGTTAAAAGGAAAGTAAGTCACAAATTCGGGTACGGCTTAATGGACGCAGCACAAATGGTCACATTAGCTGAACAGTGGACGAACGTGCCCCCGCAACATATTTGTAAGTCGCAGGAAATAAACGAGGACAAGTCGATAGAAACCTCCTTTGGATACACCATATCCGTGCATATGGACGTGAATGGCTGTAGCGGCACGATGAATGAGGTCAGATTTTTGGAACATGTTCAATGTAAAATTTCACTCAGCTTTTTCCCGAGAGGAAATTTGCGAATTCTGCTTACGTCACCAATGGGGACGACGTCCACCCTTTTATTCGAAAGAACACATGACGCGACGAGTTCCAACTTCGATGATTGGCCATTTTTAAGCGTCCATTTCTGGGGAGAAAACGCTGAGGGTAGATGGAATCTTCAAATAATCAACGCTGGAAATAACCACGTAACTCAGCCGGGAATATTAAAGAAATGGCAGTTGATATTTTACGGCACTGCCACAAACCCTATCCGCTTGAGAAATAGTAATAAAAGTAGTTATTTCAACACGAATAATGTCTACCAAGAGGAAAAAACGTATCATATAAACGACGTTTACGACGCTTCTGAATATTCGCAGTTCTTGAACGAAATTGAGCTTGGAATTTCAGACAAACGTAATTACCCCAAGAATATTCCGTCAGCGCAGCGGAAAAATGTTTTAGCGGATGCCAATGACAAGCAAGTTCAAAGGCTGTGCGATCCAGAATGTGATTCGCAGGGGTGCTACGGGAAGGGTCCTACTCAATGCGTCGCTTGTAAACATTACCGACTAGACAACTCTTGTGTATCGAGATGTCCTCCGCGAAGTTTTGTCAATCAAGGCGGAGTGTGCTGGCCTTGCCACGAGTCATGTGAAACTTGTGCTGGGGCAGGTCAAGACTCGTGCCTTACTTGTGCTCCGGCCCATTTACTGGTAATCGATTTAGCTGTTTGTCTACAACAATGCCCGGATGGTTATTATGAGGATCCAGACGCGAACGCTTGCTTTCCTTGCGCTGAGCATTGCGACACATGTACTGAGAAGGCTGATATGTGTTCGTCTTGCGCTCACAGTTATGTTTTATACAACGGCTCTTGTTTGGCTGCTTGCCCGCCCGGTACTTATCAGAAGGATGATTTTGGTTGTATGCCGTGTCATGAGTCGTGTGAATCTTGCAATGGCCCGAGCGAGAGCGCGTGTGTTTCGTGCCAAATAGGGGATTACGCGTTCAAGGGTCGATGCGTATCGCAATGCCCGACTGGACACTACTCAGATGCACAAAAAAGGGAATGCTTACCGTACGTACACATATTATATATCTGTTTACAGAGAGTCTTTCTATTGTCAATATATTTTTTTAAGGAATACGGAATAGGGTTAAGTTGATTTCCAGTGATATGAATAAAAAGTTACGATCATTTTAAAATAATCAGTTGAAATTTATCGAGTAGAGGTACTTTTATTTCGATAGACCCCTCTATGTTTCTACTAGTATGCGATTATCTTCACTTGGTTAAGGAAATTGAACATAACATTTACCGTTTTAGGTGCCCTATTGGATGCTCAATTTGCACATGTGCCATTTGCTCCGTCTGTCAAGCGAAATGGATCCTTACGAAGGGTGGAAATTGTCTCCCAGACGGCAATGACAAATGCGACACCAGTAAGTAATTTTCTTAAAACCAACTTTCGTTTCGAATGAGTGTGTTGACCTTCTTTTTTAAATGAGTTAGCTTTAACTTTGTCTACGCTTGGAAAGAGTAATAATATTAACTTGTATGTTGTTCCAATCAAGATTTGAACTAAACTTTTGTGGAACGAAATTTTTTTGGTTTAAAACTTTTTTGTCAAGATACAAAAGTTTTACTACTTTCTTAGTTAGAATTTTTTTTTTCATTTACATGAAAACTAGAGAGCGCAAAGACGCGCTGAAGTGAGATGAAGATTTGTGTGTTTAATTTGGCAGCAAAGTGTCGGCGTCTCGTGCCTTGAAACCCTCGCTACACGCCCAGTATTCTTCTTTTGGACCCTAGAACCCACGCTTGCTCGAGTTTCAATACAAGGCACTTGCGTCAAATAACAATTTTACCATCTTGCATAACAAATATATATTTTCTTTATTATTCCCCTGCCTAAATTTTCGGCACTAGACAATAAGGGAAGGAAGGAAATATCAAAAATAATATTTTGAACAACTAAACTAAACCCCCGAACTAAACGGCAGTTATAGGAAACGTGAAAAAATCTCAGTAGTAGCATATAGATGAAGTTAAAAGGAAAACTATCACAGCTATTTAGGCTACTCAGATTAATGAGCTATAGAAGAAAAACTGGAAATGATAAAAAAGCTGAGCACTAGGAGGTAAACAAAAAAGTCCATCTTCGTACTAATAATAACTTATTATTGTTTTCATTAATAGACGAGCACTACGAGCGCAGTCGTTGTATGAAGTGCCATTCTACATGCGAGATGTGTAGCGGCCCGAATGAGTGGGACTGCTTATCTTGCTCGAGCCCATTGTTACTGCAAGGGACCAGGTGAGGTTACTACACCCTTAGACCCTCGCCCAAAAACAAATATGTCCAGTTTAAAGTGTTATTTTCCTTTTACTTATAGCCCGAGAACAAATGAGCCCATTTTAGTTCGATTATTTGGGTGCGACATTAATTCATAACATATTTTCTATCTTTTGATTTCTTACACAATGAATTATTACAATAGACACATTCAATATACAAGGTAATTTTTTTGGACAACATAATTTTCCAAATATTACTACAAATTATGCCAATAAATGTCAGAAGGTGGATAGAGAAACGCCTTTTTTTTTCTGAAAAGTTATACCTATACAAATAAGTCTATTAGTTGGGTTTACAAAACACGATTCTAAAGGTTTATAAAACTTCCTCGAATCCTTTCTATTCATCTAATAAAATTTTATCTCTTCTTATTAATTATAACTGGTCCTTTCTATTAGTAGCAGTCGCCTGCTAAGAACAGCACGTGATCAAACTTACACCTGTATACGTACTAACAAAAGTCCCCATTTTAGGTGCGTAGCAGAATGCGGGCAAGGATATTACCAGACTGCCGGAAAATGTTCAAAATGTCCGCACACTTGTTCTACCTGTGTATCCAGACTAAACTGTACTTCATGCGACGGGGCTTTAAGACTGCAATCGGGAACGTGCCGCGTCATTTGTGCGCCTGGATACTACCCTGACGAAGGAACGTGCTCGAAATGCTATTTATCTTGTGAGACTTGCACCGGACCAAGAAGAGATCAATGTGCATCTTGTCCTCCCAGTTGGAGATTAGCTGCAGGGGAATGTAGACCTGAATGTCCTCAGAACTTCTTTCCATGGGAAGACAGTTGTAGGCGTTGTCACCATTACTGTCAAGACTGCAACGGCGCTGGACCACAAAGATGTACCACATGTCCACCGCACTTTTCTTTGCAAAATGGACTTTGTGTTGAGTGTCTCAGTTCTCAATATTACGAGCCACGAACGAGGACTTGCAGGCCATGTCATGACTCATGTAGATCGTGTTCTGGGCCAGGGCCAACGAATTGCGTCACCTGCGCTCATCCACTTCGATTAGATAGGTAAGTGACATTTGTTATCAATGTTGAAATCAGGCCCATAATCCAGTAATTTTCGAAGACTGCAGACCTATCGATCGCTTTAATTATAGTAAGAAATTTCTTAAAGCCTACGTCTAGTATTTCTCTTGTTACTCTAGTCGGTGGAGTAACTTCATCCTAAACTCAACTTCATCCTAAACTCAACAAAAAACAACTCGGCCGAATAAAAGGCTGTAGTATTTTACCCTATCTCACCCTATTTTCCGTGTGGTGCCGGAATAGTACATTAAGATGCACGTGCGCTATTTTGGATATTACGGCCGAGGCTCCGAAATTGCAGCCCGAGCCGCAGGCGAGGGCGTAATGGAGCCGAGGGTGTAATCACCAAAGCGCACAAGCTTCTTACGACGTTTTTCAACACATTTGCGAATAAAAACAAATCAAAATCGCTTACCTTTTTTTCCTAAGGAAATTTCGTAGACGTTTTCCTCACATTCCTAGGTCACCCTATACACCGGACTTGTGTTTTTGTTCAAGTATTTTCGACGTTCTACACTTATCACTGTTTTTCTTATTTGTAGAAGTCATTTATTTTTTAATTACATTAAACACATTTCACAACAAGAA